>JAQAHW010000027.1:7215000-8512890 GCA_027580185.1 Tuta absoluta
AACGGATATTCCACATCTGACAAAAGTTTGAGGATCATTTTTTTTTTTTTTTTTTTTAGTTGTGGACCCTACGATTTTTAGCCCCGGGGCTTTTAATCTACACCTGTCTGTATGGTGGGGAGCAGGAGCTCACCCGGAAAAGCTTGTGATTGTTCAAACAACCAGCTCAATCGATTGGGCTTACGAGTTGTTCTGGGAAGAACGTATTGGACTGAATCTACCCGGCACGTGCCGGTAATTCCCAAAGTGGGGAGCAAATGAGGGACCTCCGCGCCCCCGCCGGCGGGGGCGTCGGTTGCTTGCGGAGCTTGTGGAGTGTGATCTACTCGCAATGGCTGCAGCAGTGGCTACTGTTATTTCATCATCTTCTTCCGTAAGGATGTGTCTCGGACGGTGTTTAAAACGCGAGGTTGGATGAGGGAAGTAGTTGGACGCGGCAACTATCAAGGGGTTTTTATGATGGGGAGCATTATCAAAGAAGCGACGAGACGCTTCTTTCATATACGCTTTAATGGTAGGGAGGCCTAAGTCGATGTGGAGGTTGGCGTTACGCATGTACCAGGGCGCCCCAGTAGCTTTGCGCATGAAACGGTTTTGGATGACCTGCAGCATTTTCAGATGTGAATCGAAGGTGTGAGCAAAGGCTACGCTGGCGTAGGTCATAATAGGCCTTACGCAGGTGGTGTAAATTCTCACCTTATTTCTAAGGGAGAGTTTGCTCTTTTTGTTCAACATCGGATGTAATCTGCCCAAAACGAACGCGGCGCGGTCGCGGACTCTCATAATGTGGCTACGGAAGCTAAGTCTTGAGTCGAGGGTGACTCCTAGATATTTGGTCTCGTTGACCCACGGGATGGGTCGGCCGAAAAGCTTTACAGCGGGGACGTTTAATCGGTACGAACCTCTACGAAAGTGCACGGCTGCACTTTTTTCCGGATTTACCTCGATTCTCCATTTACGGAACCAGCTCCCGAGGGAGTCTAGAGCGTTCTGGAGAATCTTAACTAATTTTAAGTGGTTACGGTGGGACGCGTAGATGGCAGTGTCGTCGGCAAACATAGCCAGCTGTGACATGGGCGATTTGGGGATGTCGCTAGTGTATAGCGTGAAAAGTAATGGGGATAGGACGGAGCCCTGAGGGACTCCTGCCTGTATGGTGTGGGGTGAAGACAGAGTGCCTTCCACCCTGTAACGAAAGCTTCGATCCGACAGAAAGTTACGTACTAAAAGCACGAGACGATCAGGCACAGCGAGCTGGTGTAGCTTGTATACCAGCCCGTTGTGCCAGACCTTGTCGAAGGCTTTCGCCACGTCGAGAAAAACTGCTCCTGTCGGGGTCGGTTTGGACGAGACATTTAGTTTAAGAGCGATGTGTTCGACAATGCGGTGTACTTGTTGGGTACAAGAGTGCTGTTGTCGAAAGCCAAATTGCTCGTCAGGTATGAGATTGTTGGTCTCTGCGTGGTCACGGAGTCGGGCATAGATCATGCGTTCGTAAAGTTTGGCGAGAGGGTTCAGTAAGCTGATCGGGCGGTAGGAAGTGGGCTCATTCGCCGGTTTACCCGGTTTGTGAATGCCTATGACTATTGCTTCCTTCCAGCAAGCTGGAAAGGTGCAACTAGCCATGGCGGCATTCAAAATCAGGGTGAGGCGATTGATCAGGTGATCGGGGAGAATCTTCAGGACACGGTTGGTGATGCCGTCCGGTCCTGGAGCCTTTCTGGGCTTGAGTGCCTTAAGGGCGTTGCGCACTTCCATCTCAGTGATGACTCTGAGTGGAGGGCCCGATGGAGGTAGTGAAATGAGACGTTCGACTTCGGAGTCGACCGTTGAGACGAAGGTCAAGTCGTAAGGGAGTGTGCTGGGGGTGCATTGGGCTGCGAGACTGTCAGCTAGGCATTCAGCCTTTTCGTCGTCGTCAAAGGCTTTGTTCTGGTCAGGTCTGTTAAGTACCGGCATCACAGAGATGGTGTCAGATTTCAGCGAGCGTTGCAGCTTGTAAAATGCGAGATGGGATGGGTTCAGCTCCTCAAGGTGCTGATCCCATCCGGCGTCACGCCATTCAGCTGCACGCTGCCTTACTTCCCTCTGTAGGGCGCGCATGAATAGTCTGTTAGATTCGATTGGGAAGGATTTGTAAGCGCGGATCGCGGCGTTCTTCTCTGTTATCATTTCAAGAAGGTCATTTGGAGGTTTATATTTACTGTCTTCAGTGATTTTAACCGTCCGTGAACAGCTGTTCACGACGCTGCTAACGTGATTTGTGATGGAAGAGACGGCTAGGTTGATGTCGGTTTCGGTAGTCAGTCTAGTCGGTATTTGGTCCAGGTGAGTAGAGCTGAGAGCGTTCAAGGCTTGGCCTAGTTTCGGCCAGTCTACTATAGTTTTGGTCGGGCCGCACAGACCTGAGGGGCCGGGGATGTCGGTTCGCGGGTCAAGTTTTAGTAAAACTGGTCTGTGGTCAGAGTCGCAGAGCTCGTGGCGTACTTCTATAGAACTTAAACGAAGGTTTACGTTCTTTAGAAGGGCTATGTCGAGGATGTCGGGTCGATGAGTTACTGTATGGGGGTAATGAGTTACCTCTGTAGGGGCTACTAGGTCAAAGGACAGTTCGTCCTGCCACTCAAAGAGAAGATTGCCTCTAGGGTTGTTGGCGATACAGTTCCACGACATGTGCTTGGCATTCAAGTCACCTGCTATGATAACTGAGTCACCGAGATTAAATAATGACTCGAGCTCACTTTTAAGAAGTGGCTTTGTCTCGCGATTATTGCTCGGAGATAGATATACCGACACTATCGTAATGGGTTGGTGTCCCGTCATGCTTAAGCGGCAAGCGGAAGCCTCCATATAGCAGAGGGGCGGGGTCTCTATGGGTGAGCAGTGAAGCGCTCGCCTGTAATGAATGAGGGTGCCTCCCTTGCTGCCCGATACGCGGTCATTACGTACCGTGTTGTATTGCGCGATTCGCGGGGTACGCATATGGGGTTTGAGAAACGTTTCTTGTACAAGGAGGACGTCTAAACCGTGATCTTTCAGGAAGAGGCTAACTTCCGTCTTTTTATTGCAAATACCATCGGCATTGAAAAAACCTAATTTAAGTGACCGAGGCTTGGTCCTACCACTGCTGGATATCCCTAAGTTAATAGACCTATCCATAATCAGGGTTTGAAGTTTTTGAACGCGACTACCAGATGGTAGTATTTGGCGGCGGTTTGGATGAGCGCACTGGGGTTACCAGCGTTGGCTCTGATCTCCTTAGAGTAGGAGATTATCTCTTCGATGTCGAAGAGGCTGGTGAAATTTGAGACAACAGAGAGCGCGTCGGCTAAGTCGCCTTCAGCACTCTTGCTGTGGGAAGCGGGTTTGGGAGGAGAAGGCGGCGGAGGCGCCGGCTTTTTGGGGGCGGGTTGGGGGGGCACCACCGGTTTTGGTGCGACTTGGGCGGGGGCGGGGGCTGGACCCATTTTGAGGGCCCATGCGGGGTTAGGCCTGAGGGGCGGGAAGTTTGTGTTTTCAGCAACACCTGGAACGACCGCAGCTGGTTTTTGAGAGCCAGCTAGCCTATCGGCATACGTTTGCCTCGCAAGGGTGCGCTGAAGCACTTTGGGGTTCGCCTTAGGGGCACGGGGACAGCCGCGGTAGTTGGCTGGGTGGCCACTTTCGTTGCAGAGGACGCAACTAGGTGGGAGTGGGGGAGAGGAGCTGTCTGCCGAGGGCGTGTCCGTCTTTTTAGGACGGGCGCACTGGGCAGTGCTGTGACTCTCCAGGCACTTAACACACCGCGGGGTGGCGTGACAGGTGCGTGAAGAGTGACCGTAAAGTTGGCAGTTGTGACACTGGCCAGGGATCCCAGTCTTCCTGGGGGCTTCCATGCGGATGCCTGAAAGCATGCACACGGATTTCAAACCGTAAATGGCCTTACCAGCTTCGCTCCTCTCGAGCGTGACATGGACCATGTCGAATTGTCTCCTATTGCGATGAGACGAAATGCGGTGTACTTTACGTACGGGGATATTCTGGGCGATAAGGTCGTCATAGACTTCCTTTTCGGAAATCTCTTTCGGGATGCCTCGAATTACTACGCGGTGTAGTTTCTCCTCCTCCAGTGCGTACGTATGGTACGGGAACTGGAGGAAGTTCAGTAATTTTGTAAGCGCTCTGTGCGCCGAAGAGGTCGGGACTTGAATTTTGATTCCGTCCTTGGTCTGTGAAGCAGTCAAGAACGGAATCTTATTCTGGGTCATCTGACTGGAAAGGGACGACCACTTGGCGTTGTCCCTGAGAATAATCGGGGGGGGTCTGCGCTCTGTAGCGGGAGAGACTTTAGGGATGGCGGCGGCCACCTTGCGGTGGTTGCCATCGGGCCCTTCGACGCGGACTGTTTTCGCAGCCTCGTCGCTATCTGAATGAGCAGCCTTACGCTGGCGCTTCTTGGACCTACTGACTACGGTGTAGTCGTCGTCGGAGTCGGGTTCGGCGTTTGAGTCATCGGACGGGGGACCGGCAGCGTCCATAACTTCGACGGTTAGGTCGGAGTCCTGGGCATTGCCGACTTGGGACGATGGGTCAGGGGATAGCGGTGACTCATCGTAATGAGTAACCGCAGGGGAGGGGGCAGGTGCCGACTTAGCGGCGGACGCTTCGTCGGCGGATGGGGCTGACTCACCGGTGGTCAGGGGATTGGGCGATGACTCATCGCGGGTTGGGTCGTCGAAATAATTGCCGACTTCGGGAAGAAGTATCGCGACGCGGGCGCGGGTTTTTTCGTCCTCGAGGACGACGCGAATAATGTCCAGGAGAAGGGACTGGGGAAGGGCTTTAGCCATTGGCTAATCTATAGCTACCGCCGTTTCGGAACCGTTCCGTGGGAGAGAAACGGCAAGAACTCCACGGCAATCGGCCTAGCTATGTTGCTAATCGCGGCCCTCAGGCGGGAACAGCCTGAGGGTAAGACGCCGGTGATCCTCCCCGCCGGGTGTAGGCAGGGAGGGTGTACTTAACTAATGTAGCCCTAAAGTGTATCCTCCGCCAATCTTATTGTGCGGGAGGTTCCTAACAGGCCCGAGCAAAGAGGAAGTTGGGGCCGGAGCCCTTCTCCCAGACAGACTCTGCTCGGACAGGGGAAAAGGATGGTACCAGGGTCGACTTGGGTTCACCCCCAGGGCCGGTGGTTCTGGCACCCGTCCGATTGACTGCGTTGCCCTGAAGGGGCAAAGCTGGTGTATCGGGTCTACACCCCCTGCTCAGATCGTTGAGCACCGTTAGGTATCCACCGAGCAAGGACCGCGTAAACCGGCGGTTTTCGGGCAAAAGACGTAGTTAAATAAAATACCACGGAATGTGCCTTGAGAAAGACACAAACGGCGGCGGAGGCTGCGTGGGACAAGTGATGCTTGTCCGACGCAGGGTTGGAGTGTCGGTCGCGGAGCGACGGCGAGGGGCGGGGCCACGGGAGCGGCCAGGTAGTCGGAGCGTAGGCGACCGTGCGGGACGGCTGCTGAGCGGCGACTACCTTGAGGGTCAATCAGATAACTCTGTATCTATAGTGACAGGTTGTCAGCCCATCGCCTAATATTGCAATACACATCTAACCCTCGAGTCCCTTAGTCGCCTCTTACGACACCCATGGGTAAGAAATGGGGTGATGCTATTCTAAGCCAGCATCACACGGAGAAATCACGATTACGAGATTTTTTGTATTTCATTTAGTTTACCCAGCAGTGGGAAACAATACAGGAGATATGTAAAATTTGATGATAATTAAATTTTATCTGAGTATCTGATTTCAATAGAAATTTATGTGGCGGGAATTCACCGCCGCAAAACTTTATGATAAAAAATTCATTACCAATGTAAAAATACATTTAGATTTAATGCTTATGAGCGGAGAGTAAACATACTTGGCAAACAAAATGTTAGCAGAAAAATCTACCGACTTAGCGCTTAGTAAAGCAAGTAGTAAGTAGGTACCTCTATTCCACGAATAGTTCGCATAGAGTGCATACGAAACGAAAGCAAACTTATTTTAAAACCGAGTTCATTCTTCAAACAGTGCTCCACTTTTAATAGACCTCGTTTGGAACGTTCCGTCCATTTAAAAACGTTTTAATTAAGGCACTTTAAACTGCAAAAAACAAGTGGCTATTATAAGCTCCCCTTAAGTCTAAATTCTGTTCCTTACAAAACTGTTGAAGACCTAGTGTGCCTGAGAGTTGTACGACTTCTTTTTAGTTAAATATCGGGTTCTCTTGAGGGGACGACGTTGTCAACATGAGACCCGATTCTACTGAACAATTTCTTTAGTTAATTTTAAAGTTTTCTGATCAATTTCTTAAATAAGTAGGCGACAGTGACAGTTTATCAGAATTTGTAACTTTCCTAATAATGTATCGTTTTAATTCTGTAATAAAGCAAAATTGGAGTATTTAGAACAGTGTAGATTTACTGTCTGTTTTTGTGCAGGAATACTATTTTAGAAAGTCATGGAAAAACCGAAATAACATAAGAAAACAGCGTCCTGGAACTAAGAGTGAACAGGTTTCTTCTGGGTGAGCTCGCTCCATCTTCGACTCTGTCTCTGTCCTATGACCTAGACTAGAGTCAAGAACAAACCCATCCTTAATAAAAAAAGGGGAATAACTGCTAATAAATTACACGAAACAGAAATAATTTTATTACTAAATATTTTTGACGTTGCCAGGGAAACTGTCCCGAAACGACTCATCGGGTTTTGCGAGTATTGCTGAGTATCGACTAGAATCCCACCTAATTGGTGCAGTAAAATTGCTCCTCTACGTTCAAAATGAGTGAGCAAACACTGGGTAGAGTAAGAGTGGTTGTGAAATCACCGGCGGGCGATGTAGCCTCGGCTCCTCGAGTAATAGCGACCAAGTGAATGTGTCAATAAAACGGTCGCTCATTGCTCGATAAGTGTCTTCCCGGGGTAAACAGACAGTTTGTACATTTTATGTGTAATTAAACGAGACGACCGTAGGGCTGCGAGCGGCGACGCTCTTTGAAACTGTCGGTATAAATGTGGTTTAAATACAATTAGGTAGATACTTGCCATTTGCCGCCACGATATTAATTTATTTGAGCATTTGTCGGCTGACTCAGATGCTCAGCAGCTCTGCGAAGTGCGATTGGGTTATTGCAAAAATGACAAAACCGATAGTAAATTTATTGCTAAATTTAGCCCTATAGGTGGGTCATTCTTCAAAATTCGATTCTCCGCGTAATCGGCGTGGCAAATTTTAATTTCGACAATTTTAATAATATAACATACAAATAACATAAAAATATGATTTTGTGTACTTTCCTGATTATAAAACCGTTTGGTGCTCCATGCTAGCACATTTACTTTTTGAGAAATTTAATTTTGAAATTTCATGTGCCACGCCGATTACAAAACGAGCCACGCTTATTACATAGTTAATTTTATCTGATTTTTTTAATGCATTTTGACTAATGAATACTTTTGCACCTATTATTGATAGGAATTATTGAGCTTTTTGACCTAATAATTCACCCCAAATAATTTTTTTCATTACCAAATCATATAAATATACCTATATTAAATGAATACCTAAAAGCGAACACCAGTCTTTACAAGTAAGGGGAAAGTAAAAAAAAAGCAGTGGTATTTGTTTGATCAGGTATATTAATTAGTAGAACCTTGTTAACAAAGGAAATTACAAAATTATCATAATTAAAATATGCTTCAAAAATCAACAGCTCACTCAGCCAAGGGCTCGAATCAAAGCTTTACTGACTTATTAACTTTAAAAATCAAAAATTATAACAATCAAAATCTATCACATTAGTGTTCGATCAGTTGTGTTAATTAAGATTACGATTACATAAAGTTAAATCTAATTTGATCAGAACTCTGAATAGCTAAACCTAAAATAACTAGATAATAGTATCGTAGACAGCAACCGAGACTAACAGACCTTCAGAAGCAAGAAACCAGCATTTTGCAGACAATAATGTGGTTTGTCTCGCAGGTATAACCAAACTCTGAATAATTTTATAAATTGGCGAATGTAAACTTTGTATAATCCTCCCCAAGAATCGAATCTGGGACCTCTGGATCTCCTCCCTAAGTCTGAAGACTAAGTCTAAATGCCAGAAACAGTTCATATTAAACTATGGTACAATATATAACTAAAAAACTCAATATATATGTAATTTAATTATTTGTATGTAATGATTACCACTATTTATATTGATAACATATTATTTATATTTATTTACAAAAATATATTGATGTATTCAATCTTTTTTTAACTAAAATAAGTTCAGTGTAATCGGCGTGGGACGAATTGTAAGCGGCGTGGCTATTTTACCACGCCGATTACGCCACGCCGATTACTAAAAAAACACTTTTTTTAGAATTACTTGCTAACCTATTCAACAAGTCTTATTTAAATTATTGCTTCATAAAGTCGACAATATCATGAATGAACCCTGTGAATAATATATCTCTGGATGATTCGATTCAGGCAGAAATTTGATCCACGCCGATTACATGCACGGCTTACAGAAATGTGTGACGACTCGTACTTACCCGAATATTTTTGTCTCCCAGCAACGAATCGCCCGTCCACACTGGTTGACTGCCGCAGCGCAACTTGCGGTTTTCGGTGCAAAAACTTCGCTGGTTTTCGTTCATAATCGTGCAATTTACGACGGGTTTTATCACGCTCAGGCAAAGCGCGCAAAAACGTGTGACCGAGACATTTTGAGGCCTATTTTATAAATTAAATGAAAATCAAATATTTTTTGTATTTTAACCAATACACCAATTCAAGGTGGTTATTTTGATATATAGTTTATACCTACAAAACAGTAGAAAAGTAGTAAAATCATGATTTGTAAAATCCAAGTACGCGGTGTGACACGCGGAGAACACCCAAAATCCTCCCGTTTTCAACTTTCAGATTCAGTTTTGAAATACTAAATGACCTTAAAACATGGCTTTCTGATAGTTTTCAGATAGGTATTGAAATGAAAAATCGTCTCCAATTGATCGTTTTGTTCAAACTTTTATAATTTAGGATTTACAACCCTGTGACCACAATTATTGACCTTCTGAAGAACGACCCAGGTAAATACCATTAGAGTTATCTTTAGGTTTTATTATGCACTCACAGTACTAAGTATATAGATTGTGAGAGAGAGTGTTTTTGATAAAAAGTGAGCGTTAGGTCAGTCGGGGCGCCGCCGGTAGCTCAGTTGGCAGAGCAGAGGGACGGTACCCCACGGTCCCGGGTACAATTCCCGGCGGACGCAAACATTTTTCAATTTCTTATTTTCATTTATCATTAGAGTACATAATAAACTACTTGCGTAAAATTAAATTTTTAGATTCAATTTGTGACTTACAAACTTTGCAGTAGACATGCATAAAATTTCTAGCGCCGTTTCCAGTAATTTCTTTTAAACACCTCCAGCTTCCCCGCTTTGCCGCTAGCTCGGTGGGACAGTAGAAATTTTATTAAAACGCTAGAATAACGTTTCAACTTTGCTGCAATTTTGTATTTCGGGAAAGAATATAAATATACGTGCGTTCTTTATAAATCCAGCTAGACGATGTAAAGCCCGTTCTGAAATCTGGCAGTAGGTAATCTCGGATTGCGGCCGTAACAGCATCGCCTTGCAAAATATGTAAGCGGAATTATTGTTGCTTGTATTTTTGTAACATGGTTGTTATCTAAGTAAACAATATTCTAAACAGATACAATTTTTTGCTTAACCTACCGAAAATTTTGAAATCATTACCTGATGTTACTTATTATTCATTGCTGGACCGCAAAATAGAAATAAGATCACAAATATTGCCTGCTGTCATTAAAATTATTGTCACACATGTTATTTTTATATGTAATTACCCATATATATGTAGGTCAACAACAGTAACTATTGCAAAATTATCATTTTACAAATATAAGCAAGGATTTAATGTGTCAGAGCGTGCCAACCCTACCGCGTGACGCGACTCGAAGACGGCCGCTGTTTACGACTTGACTGTATCGCTGTACTACCAGCAGCACCTAGGGTAACCTACTGAAAGTATCTATCTTACCCCAGTTCAGTCTGGTTAGGACATTGCAGGCTGAACCAACTGATTGTCCATAAGATAGATGGTTCCGTACTTCGAAGGACACGTCAAGTCGTTGGTTCCGGTTGCTGTCTATGATTACCTAGACGGCGGTCGATACACAACCATGTCAGAGGTCTACAGTAATAGTAGGAGGTTGAAAAACTCTTACACCAGGGTTTATCAGGTCGTTTGTCGTCTCGGTGTCCCATGCGAAGAGAAGAAGATTCCAGTTCAAACTAGTCAGCGCAGGATTCAGAACGATTAATTAAATTTAGTTATTAGAATAACTGTGCTGTTGTACACGTCTTTTCTGCCTTTCTTTGTAATGTCTCACTTCCGAGGGTCAGCTGGAAGTAATTTCTACTTGGAAATAAGCTGTACCTGTTGTGTCGTATTTGTTTATGTTTTGTGTTTTTTCTGAAATGTTTTTGTGTGCAATAAACTGTAAATAAATAGCGATACGTTGGACAGCTTTCCACTTAGTTCTTCATGTGCCAATGACAATTGGTCCTAACGCCGCGTTTAACAGACCGTTTGGCGCGCACAGCGAAAGGTGTTAAATTTACACAGAACAGATTCATCCCTTAGTAAACCTTTTACGACACTCGTGACGTCAGTAATAGAGTAATCACCCGACAAATAAATCTCCTGGACAATTCACACAACGCCATCTTGACCCAAACTAAGCAAAGCTTGTACTATGGGAACTAGGAACTAGGAACTATTGTATAACGGCACTACACTTAAGGGATTAACTTGTAGGTACTCTCGTTACTCTCAATCACTGCACGAAAAAGCACCCTGTGATGTCGGCTTAGAGAAGCATAACCCAATTGTACTTGTGGGTGTCGTATAAAGCTACTGAGAGATATAGTCAATCAGGAAATAGGCAGCGCTACTCGTGGGTGTCGTAAAAAGCGACTTAGAGATAAATTAAATCAGGGAATTGGCAGCCGCGTTCCCTGTGAAAACAACAATCTTACACTGCGCCTGCCAATCCGGTTGTCAAAAGTAATGAGTATGGCAATACCCCATACCAGGGGGAGGCCCATTTCAAGTAGTGGACTGTTGTGGCTGGTGATGTATACACGTTTTTTATGAGTAGTTTTATTTTATATTTATATGGGGAACACAACATGTTGCTTATAGTATCGAACGACTTGAGCATCGTTCTCCCGGGGGAATGACAAGAACGACTCAAAAATTCATTTGTTACATTGCTCCGGCTCCAAATATACAGGGTTCGATTCTTGCGTGCGCATTTCCTAGCTATGCCTGTCACTTTCTATAATGAGAAATCTATAAATGCTGGGTACATGCGTTAGAGTAACTTTTGATACATGAATTACGAATTAAATATCCTGGATAATTCACACAGCGCCATCTAGCCCCAAACTAAGCGAAGCTTGTACTATGATAATCAGATATGGCTGATATTAATACTTATACTTCCTTTATTAATAAATACATATTTTACAACCAGACTAAACACAAATACTTGAAAATGGACTTAATAAATATTTGTGTCATATGGGGTTCGAACCCTCGGCGTAGTAGGCACGAGTACTAGGGCCAGTCAAACCAAATTTTTTTTTACGCTGCTGGTCTGTACAAAAAACAATGCCCTCTAGGCATAACGAATTAAACATCACTTTACAGCTAGTCTCAATCTCAAGAAGTCATAATGGGTGGTTTTTTCTCCCTCCCTCCCTTCATAATTTTTTTAGTAAAAGGAGTGATACAGAATTTTTAAGCCTTCCCATTATTAGCCATACTAACGTTATCATTATCATCGTTCGGTTCGGGATCGGGAGGCAGGCTTTCTAGCACCATGCAAGATATTCCGTTCACTGGTGTCGCTACTGCTCATCCCCTGAATTTATCTCATAGTTGTATTTTACGACACCCACTGGTCGAAATTGATTGGATATGCACTAGATTGTTACACAATGCTATTCTAATCCAGCATCATACAGGAAAGAAGAAATAGTGGCGGAAATGTATTGCAGAATCGAGGATATTGGCACGTTGTCACGAACTGTTGCTGGTTTCCGAGAGATCCCGGAATGGAGTGTGTTATATTGACAATAGTTGCTTGTCGTAATGTAGTTTTAATGAACAGCACCTACACTCAATTCGAAATATTTACGGAGATATTTCACAATAGTAAGACGAGCATTTAGCCAGTGTTTAAAAAACTTTTTCATAGAACCTTGATAAACAGCCTAAACCATGTATTATTATGATTTGCTTCTTTTGTAATGATTCGGTTACCATTTAGCGGGCCGTTGGACGATTCGGTGTCCCACACAAAAAGAGAGAGAGTGCGAATAAAAAGTCTACTTTCTCTGTGTTTTCAATATAGATATGTATGGATAGTTAGGAATGTAATGGAAACAAAATAATAAGTCAGACTACTTTCCATAGGTACCTTATAAGCAAAAAATCACTATGAACTTCAGTTATTAATAAGTACCCTTTTCTACATGATAAATACAGGCATTACTAAAGTCCAAAATAAGAACTTTATGATATTATGAGACAACAGTCTACAGCTAAGCCATAGAAAAATCATTTTTCTTCTGAAAGCTCAAGCAAAAAAGTGTTTTAGAAGGAGCCCTAAACACAACGATAACGAATTATTGAATTATCCTCGCAACCAGAACTAAATGCATAAAAAACGCTATAGGTACCTCCTCTGCATACAATTTTTAAAAAGCATTCTTAACAAGTAAGTAAATTTAATCTAATTATTTACGCAAACAATAGAAATATGAATAAAAGATCATAAGCTACAAGGTAGATATCATCTTCCAGAGCGCACCAAGTCTGACTACGACGAGTTTTTCATGCTTCATCCTGCCCTTTAACTGTTCCTTCTGCGATATTTCTTGACCGAATATCCTGGCCTTTATCCCTTGTCCCAGCTTCCCTGTAATTAGTGTTTAGCCAATTGATTAATCCAATAATTATACACTCAGAAGATAACAGGAACTGCGCAATCAAGCCCCCAATCGAGGGGATTGCTCACGTGATCGATACTCAGACAATCAACTACAATGGAGGTCAGCAAGGTTGGATGAGCACCTACCTAAAGTTCAGTCGCGAAATTAAGTTATTTATATTCATATTCAATCAGAAACAGAACGTCGTGGACAAAACGTGAACTAAATATTTTTTAGGGTTTCGTTCCCAAAGCGTCAAAACGGGGAGACTGAGACTTTACTGTCTGTCTGTCCGTCCGTCCGTCAGGCTGTATCTCATTAACCGAGATATATAAATATATATAATACATATTATTATTATTATTATTATATATCCTAGACATTTCACACGGCGCCATCTAGCCCCAAACTAAGAAAAGCTTGTACTATGGGAACTAGATCGCTGATATAATACATACATACTTTTTTTGTTAATAAATACATGCAATATCTACATAGAAAACACCCAGACTCAACACAAATATTTAAAAAGTAACTTACAAATACTTGTGCTGTGTGGGGATCGAACCCACGACCCTTGGCGTAGCAGGCAGGGGTACTATCCAGTACGCCATCGGGCCAGTCAATGATGGTTAGAGAGTAAAATTTTTCAGATTCCGTATTTCTGTTGCAGCTGTAACAATAAATATGTCATTTCTCATAATTTGGCGCAGAAGCGCCCTGAATTTCCACGTCTATTCCCTAATTTAAACGGGTTCTTCCTTTCTGACGTCTTGTTTTGTTTTAAAGTTCCTGATATTTTACTGTTACGGCGCACACGTAAGTTAGCCGATAATTTTATTGTCTGATCGGCTATGATGGGGAAACAGCGTTAGATACTAGCATTAATGGTCACTTGTAAACTTTAGTATTTGGAATATGACAGCTAGCGCTACGCTTCTGCGACGGAAAGATACGATGCGAATTCCGACTGCTAGATAATTGTAGGTAAAATAAATATTTATTAGTCTAATATAATTTTATGGTTGACTGTTTCCTGTGGGTGTGAGTAAATGGCAGACGAATGAATGAGTAAATAAATGGGCTACTAATAAATGAACTGTAAGTTATTTCGTGTGGGTGGGTTTCTACAGGCAGTTCACTTACTTGTCGTCCGTCGTGAACGCAACGTAACGCATACGTCTGTCAGACGAAAGGAAATGGCGAATTCCATTGTTAATCCCATACAAATACGGCTACGTTAGATTTACGGTGCGTTACTGTGCGTAACGTGTGTGTCGAACGCCTTGACAGATGCCTAAGCCTATACTTGCAATAACAAATTGTAGTAGAGTGTGCGTTAATTTATTCGTTTTATTGATGAAGCGCCTATTTTGCGGCTTTGTACGCTACTTCATATTTAAGCCTGTCAAAAATCGGCAAGAATGTGCCCGATATGGTTATCGGCAAGTCTAATTCAAAGAACCAAAGTTCTAAACTAGCCGAACTAGTGCTGCCGATATAGTCAAAGAAAGCCTCAACACTAGTCGGAACACTGAACCGTGGACTGAACTTGTTCCAGAAGACCGACCAACTATATCGCGGTGCACCAACTCGTGCCAACTGCGACTGTACAACTGAGATTCGCGAAGTTTTTGCAGTACACACAGCAGAACAAATTCTTAGAATAACTACGATTTAAAAACCGTAATTTATCGAAAATCCGCTTCTGTCAGATTGAAATACAGACGTTGTAGCTTATTTACAGGATGTTGTATCAAAAATAGTAGTGTTGTTGTAGTGCTAGTTACGCTCCGAAATCCCCCAACAGTTTTACTACTGCAACTTAATCGTTTTCCAGTGGGAATAGGATCTTTTCCCGTAGCAGGTACTAGTCGCTGATATTACTGAGTGATACAAATGTGATTAGTGCAACATCTCGTAACCCACCACCCGAATGACAACACCCTTGACGTCAACCCGCGACCACAACACCATGAAACTGTGTTAAAATTTTGGCACACAGGTAAATAATCAATAGATATTTACCTAAATATTATCACGATAGACCCGGTTTAAAATTTTCAATGTGTAAAAGTAATCGCGAGTGCTTAAAAAGTTACATTACACAGAGATTTAAGTGTGGTAAAATGAAACTCGTCGACACATTAAAAAACACCTACACTAACACACAACTGACCACATCTTAAGGTGTCCCAAAGTAGCGCCACTTTGCGAAAAATGACATATGCTAACAAGACACCAGAATGTCCTTTGCACAAGTTTTTGGTGTTATCTTAAAGCAAAATTAAAACCTGCAAACGCTATAAAATGTTTGCTGTAATTAAAGTTATGAGTGAAAGTGCTAAAAACGGCCACTTTTGGTACTAATTGTTATGACTCAAATTACCGCTAATATTTCACCGATAGATCGTTCTCTATGGCGTACACTGGGGGAGGCCTAAGTCCAGCAGTGGGCTGCAATAGGCTGATGTATGTTTGTATGTATGCATGTATTGTTGCATGTATTTCACCGAGTTTGTAGGCTCTAATTGAACTTCAAAATTGTCCCAAAAACTTGTGCAAAGGAAATTCTGAGACATTGTTTGCATGAAGAGATATGTGTTTTTATACTAAGTGGCGCTAGTTCTGCGACACCACTCGCCTTAAATGAAAATTATCAGTTTCTTGCTGACCGTACTAAAATAGCATAACAGGAGCAGTTAGCAACAATTACCAATGTTGAGGCTTTTGTGTAGTGTGGATAACGTGGTAGGCACATATATCTTGACATACATACATATATTACGCATATATCCCTTTTGGGGTAGGCAGAGCGTAAGCGGCCGTAAATAACGAACATTTATGCCACGTCTGACAAACACTTAGTAGCTCATTCACAAATTTGTGTATCGCCATAGCGACAGGTTGTCAACCCATCGCCTAAAGTTGCAATACCCTCGAGTGCCTTAGTCACTTCTTACAAAACCCACGGGGAAGAAATGGGGTGAAGCTATTCTTAGCCGACATCACACGGCATATATCTTGACATACTTTAGTAATGTGGGTATGTCTCCGTAAGTAGGTAGGTAAGTATTATTCATAAAGGAATTATTATTTACCAAGTGAGTCATAACTTTTTCCCTATTTCCTGCTTCGCACACCCCTGCTGAAAGCAATGTTCGTTCACGTTTTATTTGCACTCAATTTCTCACTTTTAAACCACTCATTTAATTAAACGGAAACATAAAAAAACAAGTGGCACAAGCAGAAAAAATTATCGTTCGTAAAAAGCAGTGTTTTTTATATTTAATTAAGTGGCTCGGCTCGTGGCAAAGGTTTTTTAAATTAAGTGAAACGCACACACACCGGACGATATTGCGGTTCGTGACAGGCATCATGCAAATGACGATTTATGACAGCCTCAATTTGATGCGGTGACCTGAGCCATGACATAATCCGATTTTTTACGGGAGCTCGTTAACCACTCAGACAAAACACCGGAAAAACATGCGGACTGTGTGAGAGCCGCCTTGCCATAGAATCCTATTTTTTCGCATAAGCCCTTGGAAATACACAGGAGTTCCGGGAAGAATTTGAAATAGCCTTCAGATTTCAGAACAGCTAGGATTTTGCTGAAACGGGAACGGGAATATCAAATTTCGCAAAGCTAAGCAATATGCCTCTGCTTCCAAGTATTGAATTTTAAATTCATACAGGGTGTAAGAGACAACCTAGAACACTGATGAAGCATGAACTCCTTTCATTGTTACTCCTACTGGTTTGCACGCATTTCATTTAAAAGAACTTGTTGCATAATTTTAGGGATATGAAGTTCCTAGTGACTGTGAAAAAATTATCCGTGTTTTTTTATTTGAGAAGCTCCCACTCATAATCTGTATAAACGTAAACTTCAAGACAGCAAACAACAAAAAAAATAGTATTTTCGAGCACATTATATACATACCTAAGTAATTAAATAGCGACCTGAGTATATTTTTTTTTTTTTTTTTTTATATTAATGATGGGTTTGCTCTTGACTCTAGTCTAGGTCATAGGACAGAGACAGAAATTGAAATTGAAATTGAAATTCTTTATTCAATGTAGGATAGTATTATCATATCACTTATTGACGTCATGAACCGTCATTGTAAAAAAAAGAAATTTGTATCACACAATTTTCTTTTTTTTATAACAATTTTGTAATATCCTAATAGAAAACCGGCTCGGGCGGGAGAAAAAAATAAAAATAAAAATCAAAGCACTGCCACGGGGCTGGCCAGGTTAATCACACGGCATGTAACTTTACGCCACCACCATCTGAAAACGATATTTGTTTCAAATTGAAGTCAAGATTTTCAAAGCGTGTAGTTTACATGCGTATAATTAATCGGACCTCCTGAACAGGAAAAACCCACCAAAAAACCTGCCCAGAAGTGCTCCTACTCTAAATTAACAATCTTACTAGCCCCTAAGCTACCCTAGCTAATTCTGTAAGTAAAAAAAAAATATGTATGTATAGACCAAAAATGGCTACATTTTTTTTTTTTTTGTAAAAATTGAAGTAGATAAATCTACCAGTTATAACTTATAAAATATTTACTTTAAACAATTGAAATTACATCCATGCAGATTTGTAAAATTATGCCAGTTGTAAACTCCACGCACGCCCCATTTTGGTATTAAAAATGAGTGCGTGTTTCTTGTGCTGCGCTGGAATTTCAGAGCTCCATGCCTCTTTGTCATTAATGTACTCATCTAACTTATAGTAAGCTTTATAACATAATGTTTTCTTGATAACAGACTTAAATTTGCTTTCTGATAAACTCAATATATCTTCCGGTATTTTGTTATAGTATCTTATACTTAGACCTTCAAATGAAGTCCTAACTTTAGCGAGTCTATGCTTAGGTTGATCTATTTTATTTTTACTCCTTGTATTGCGGTTATGCCTGTCACAATTTCTAGTGAAAGTATTTATATTTTTTCTAACATACATGATATTTTCATAAATATATTGACACGGTACAGTCATAATATTAATTTCCTTAAACAGTTCCCTTAGGGAATCACGACTGCAAAGTTTATAAATTGCTCTAATGGCCCTCTTTTGGAGAATAAAAATTGTTTCAATATCAGCGGCGCGCCCCCACAGCAAAATTCCATAGGACATAATGCTATGAAAATAACTAAAGTAAACAAGTCGCGCAGTTGCAATATCCGTGATCTCTCTAATTTTACGTACCGCATATGCAGCTGAGCTTAATCTTCCCGACAAAGATGTAATATGAGGGCCCCATTGGAGACTTGAGTCGAGAGTAATCCCTAAGAAAACTGTACTGGTAGTAAACTCTAATTTTTCATTATTAAGTACGACATGATTATTCAAAGAATGTACTACGTTAGGTAAAGTGAATAATACACATTTAGTTTTTTTCTCATTAAGAACTAAATTATTTGCAGTAAACCAACTATGAATTTGTCCAAGAGTGTTGTTTACTTCGTCATAGTTATGTGCATGTCTATCGACCTTAAATATAAGGGATGTGTCATCAGCAAATAGTACAATCTTGGACAAATTCTCTACCATGTAAGGCAAATCATTTATGTAAATTAGAAATAGAAATGGTCCTAAAATAGAGCCTTGAGGCACACCAATTTTAACACGAGACCCCAGTGATTTGGCGCCGTTTATTTGGACCTTTTGAGTTCTATTATCTAAATATGAATTCAAAAATTTCAGAGCTGCGTTTCGAATACCGTAGTGTTCTAATTTTAGCAATAAAGTTTCATGATCTACGCAATCAAATGCCTTGGAAAGATCACAAAAAACACCAATGGCATCTTTTGATTCTTCCCAAGCATTAAATACATGTTTGATTAGAGCAACACCAGCATCTGTGGTACAACGTCCCTTTGTAAAACCGAATTGCTGGTTGTGTAACAAATTGTTCTGATTAAAATGGGACAGCATTTGATTTAGTATGATCTTCTCAAACACTTTGCTGAGTACTGGCAGAATTGATACAGGCCTATAGTTACTGGGGTCTTGTTTGTCACCAGCTTTAAACAGCGGAACTACCTTGCTATGTTTCATTAAATCAGGAAAAATGCCGTGATCAATACATTCATTGAAGATATCTGCTAAGTATGGTGCTAATATTTCGATTACTGATTGACAAACTTTAACTGACATCCCCCATAAATCTTCGGTGCTCTTTACTTTGATATCTTTAAAAGTTTTTAAAATATACTGGGGACTTACATGAGTAAATTTAAATTCAGAATTGCAAACATCTACATTTTGCTTCAGCAATGAATATGAAATTGTAGGTGAAGATCTTAATGACTCAGTAGTTTTTAGAGGTATATTTGTGAAAAATGTCTCTAACTCCTGCGCTACATCTGAATTTAAACTAATCACTCCTTTGTCGGTTTTAAGTGAAAAGTTATTTTCGCGTGGCTTAGTTTTACCTGTTTCGCTATTAATAACTTTCCAGACAGCTTTTATTTTATTATCTGAAGACTTTATCTTATTACTAATAAAGTTTGCTTTAGCAATTTCACAAGCTATTTTGAAGGTTTTAGAATATTTTTTTACTAGCTCACTAAAACTTACATCGTTTGTCATGTTTTTAAGCTCGTAAAGTTCAAAAAGCCTATCTCTACTAATCCTAAGACCTTTGGTTGCCCAATCACTAAACTTAAATTTCGTATTAATTTCTTTCGTTTCTAAGTTAAAAATGATTTCGAATTCTTTGCTTAACAAATTGAAAACGTCTTCGTATACATGATTTGGGTTTTCAAAATTATAATTATGGACAGGCAATTTCTCGATTAACACATTTTGATATTTTTCCAACCTGCTTGCAGTGATGCGCCTGGTTTCTATTTTGATCGTTTTAATATGGTTTTTGAATGGGAATATTACACTTTGACCCTTGTGATCTGATTGAAGAGAATTTATAATGCATTTTTGTACCGGGTCACAATCACTGAATACATTATCAATACATTTGGCAGAAGTAGGCGTCACACGAGTAGGTTCAAAAAATATATTAAATAAATTGAATGATTTAAAAAGACCTAAAAATTTATCACTTAATGCATTGATTTCTAAAATGTCTATGTTAAAGTCACCTGCAACAATTACATGTTTATTAGTTTTTGTGACTAATTTGAGTACATCTTCCATTATTTCTAGGAATTTGGTAAAATTTTTTGCTATTGGCGGTCTGTATACGCATACTATAACATGACTTTCCAGCTCAACACAAGATAATTCAGTACAACACTCAACCGACAATCCGACAACATCCTTGCGTTCTTTGAATTTAATGTTGTTTCTAATAAGTATTAAGGAACCTCCATGTATCGCGGATTTTCGGTTGAAAGAACTGGCAATACAATAATTTTCATAATTTATCAAAATGTCAGGATCTTTGTGAAAATGTTCCGTTAAACAAACTATGTCATAATTATGCTTTTCTAAGAATAATTCAATTTCTAATACTTTGCTAGCAAAACCCTGAATATTTTGATGTAACACTTGTAACTGATTTTGCTTTTCCTTTGTCTGAGGATGAGTGCAAGAAAACCCCGGTTTGTGTTTGTTATTAATATCAGTCAAAGAGGGGATTTCCTTTGTCTTAAATTCTAGTTTAAATTATTGTTAGTAACATTACAAATTAATATAGGAGATGACACAGATTTTGTGTCATTTATATTATATGCTAACAATGTAGCTACTTGTTTTTTATAATAATCAGACAGGTACATAGTATCCTGAGTCAAAATAAATGTGTGAATAAAATTATTCAAGTCAAAATAAGAAATAGCATCGCTATGATGACATGTTATATTGTATAGGTGCATGTTCATTCTATGCACACAGTTGTTTTGTTGATCTGACAGGTTTGTACAGTATGGGAAGTTGCACAAAATGAACTTGCACTTTGTCTGATTGTGTAAATTGAGCAACACCTCTACACTATTGTCTAATGTACTACGACTAATGTTAGAATGATTTCCTATCATAATTATAATGGTGGTGTGCTCATCAAACAGAGTCTAAGATGGAGCGAGCTCACCCAGAAGAAGCCTGTTCACTCTTACTTTGAAGAGATTAGGGTTGTATGCTTTTGGAAACACAGACGCAGGAAGTGAGTTCCACTCTTTAGCAGTGCGCATTATAAATGATGACTGGAAGCGCTTAGTCCGAATTGGTGGAATGGCTACCAGGTACGGATGGTATCCGGCGGTGCGTCTGGATGTCCGATGGTAGAAGGGAGCTGGTGGAACAAGGTCGTGAAGCTCTTGAGCACACTCTCCGAAGTACAATCTATAAAATACCGACAAGCAGGCAACCTTGCGGCGATGTGCCAGGCTATGTAGCTTGGTGTCCACCAGTTTTATGTCGCCTATGAGCCTCTTGGCCCTGCGTTCCACCGAGTCAAGAGCGGCAAGTTGGTATTTGGCTGAGCCATCCCAAAGGTGACTGCAATACTCCATGCAGGATCGGACTTGTGCTTTGTAAAGAGTTAAAAGAATAATTTGAATAGCAAATTAGAATAATTTGCGTAGGATTGATTTAAATAGCAATAGCAAGTAAATGCATTCACTCACGTCAGTTACGCCAATTCTTACGCAAAATCATTTTTTAACTTCCACAAAAGCCTATCTAAACTAATATTATATCTACACTAATATTATAAAGAGGAAAGATTTGATTGATTGTTTGTTTGTTTGTTTGTTTGTTTGTTTGCATCGAATAGGCTCCGAAACTACTGGCCCGATTTAAAAAATTCTTTCACCTACATTAATATTATAAAGAGGAAAGATTTGATTGTTTGTTTGTTTGTTTGCATCGAATAGGATCCGAAACTACTTGCCCGATTTAAAAAATTCTTTCACCATTAGAATCCTACATTATTCTTGATGAACATAGGCTATTTTGTATACGAGAAAAAAATAGGGATCCGCGTGAAAATTTCGATAATGTACGCTGTGGAAATTATTGACAATAGAGCAAAGTGATGTACTACAGTTTTATAGAGGACATCAATATCTATAATAATGTCCGCGATACCATATGTCTAACTATTACAGATAAGCCACAATAACTACTTTTTCATTTAAAAATGTACCAACTACGCCACATTATTTGTACCAGTGCAATGATTACATTTAATGATTACATTTAATGATTACATTTAATCATTACTATATTAAAGGGTGTCAGGGATAGCCCTCAGAATACTAATAGGGTACATGCAGACCATGAAACTGAACAACTTTCCCCTAGGAACATATTTCAGGAAACGTATAAAAACTGACTTCCCATAGTGAAAAAAGAAATTTGTATCATACAATTTTTTTTTATTATTACAATTTTGTTATGACCTAAAAGAAAACCGGCTCGGACGGGATAAAACAAATAAAAATATAGGCACTGCCATGGGGCTGACCAGGTTAATCACACAGCATGTAACTTTATCTGAAAACGATATTTGTTTCAAATTGAAGTCAAGATTTTTAGAATCCTACATTATCCCTGATGAACATAGGCTATATTAAACTGTCTTATTCCCGGGGGAAATTGTTAGCGGCGGGTGAAACCGCTGGGCGGGCTGCTAGTATCTTATAACATGCAAACAATTTATTTATTAATTTAACTTTATGCACAAAAATGTACACGGGCGGACTTAACTCCAAGGGCGTTATCTCCCAGTCTACCTTAGGGCATGTCGAAAGGGTCAAAGCAGGTGCATTAAACAAAAAAAAATTTGAAGAAAGCCTCGAATATATATATGACACAGTAATATATACATATGTATAAGAACAACAACAATATACAATAAATACAACACATATACGTAACAATGTCCATGTATTGTTTTAAAAAATCTGTTTTTCATTTTATATGAGTGGTGCGTACCACGTTCCAAGGCTCTGACCAACCATGAATTGAAAAATACCCAAACTCTTTACCAACGTTACCAATAAATAAATTGAAATATTTCACTGCAACCACAGGGCGCGTTCGAAAGCCAATATTTACTATTGAGCTCAATACACTGACTGAATTCACCCTCTGACCCGCTGAGCAGGGTACACAACGGCTCATCATCGTGTAGGACACTGAGTTGACAAACAACCCGATGAACTCGGGTGTCAGAGTTATTCAATCGCTTACTTTTTTGTAACTACTTAGCCTCTGACATGGTTGTGTACCGACCGCCACCCAAGTTATCGTAGACAGCCATCAACGATTGAACATGCCGTCCGAAGCATGAAACCATCTTTTTTACGGACAATCGTGTTCAGCCTGCAACACTGTGATACATCTTATAGTGGTAAATTAAGAAATAATACCCATTGGTACAGGGAATCCTTGTTTTAGGACCAGGCACATTTATTGTTGTGCAATACCTATCTGCTATCTTACAAACAAAGTTCTAAGAAGAAATAAACGTTTTTTTATATAATAACTATAATTCCCTTTCCGAGAATCAAACCTCCGGGTCCTGGGATGAACTCTCAGACCACCAGACCATTGAAGCAATAATTGACCGAGCACAGTATACAACGCTAATGGATCCTGATTAAACACTTGTATCGTTTGTAGTGTGTGAAACGGGACTATTCGACTGTGAATGAAGCTCAGCGCATACTGAACTAAAAATCTGCGCGATGGTTTTTGGCAGAGATATAAATGGCATTTTAACATTTACATTGAGCCGTTGATTTGGTGCTAACCGACATATTTGTGTTAGTAAAAAAATGATATAATTGGATCCACTTTGCCACTGAGCTCCTTCTCCTCTGTCTCCATCTCCTTCGGGGCTCTTTTGTAATTGCGCGATCAAAACTCTTTCATTTGCGAGTTGTCGTTCAGTTGAAATAAAAGATGCGCAAAGCAAGCTTACTTGGTGTAAGAGACATCCCTCCAAATACCGGGAGGGTGCATGCATACCATGAAACTGAACAACTTACCCTTAGGAACATATGTCACTGAACGACAAGTTAATGTACCACCGTTCTACTAGACTACGACACGACTAGTAAACTAGTATTCGGAGGGCCGTCCCTACGTCCCTGTAGAAAAAAAACTCAAATGCTCTATGTGCGCTGATTCTACAGTAACTTGCCATGATTGCAAACGCATTTAGACAAATGAAGGACGTAACCGAACGAAACGCTTTTAAGACGTGTTCAGAAGTTGCGCTGAGGTTGACGCTGACAGCTTAGCGCTTCCTAACTCTCTAACTGAGCTAGTTTGCTCCTGGGCTTTGTTTATTGTTCTATGCTTGTGGCAACAGCTTTTGATGAAGCTTTTAGTAGGTATTCATGAGGACCTGAAGCTATTTCATTAAAGGATCAAGTTTTCGGCCAGTTATAAGTGACGGTGCTGCTCATGAGTGCGCGTAAAAGTTATTTCTTGATCTGAATCTTATTGAACCATGCTTTTGACTTTAGTTTTTAGAGAGTTTGACTTTGATTCCCAAGGCCCAGCTGATGCATTTAACACACCAAAGTAAAGTGCCAATATATTCTATGTAGAAAGAACAATAGTTATAACACAATAAATCTTAATATTTTATCACAATAGAATTACAGTAAATCTTGCAGATGCTACTGCAGAGCCCTCCAAGATTTCCATTATAATACCACAAAGTGTTGGTAGCCTTTGTCTCTACTGGCCTTATATCGTCCCTTGCAAACAGAGATAGATGTAACAATTTCAATTCCTTTATTCATAAAAATATTTAATACGTCTATTCTGACTTTCATTACATTACATTTCATTCCACTTTGAATGATTAAATATTACATACAATTTTATGATAGTTAAATATCTGTCTTTCAAAACCGATATGGAAAAACCATATAATAATAAAAATTTAAATATTATTACACGTTTTCTGTATCATTTATTTAAATATCTACCCGAATAGTTTACTTAGTAAGTAAGTATGTAGGTAAGTTAGTTCACAACCATTATGATGTGGGTGCCGCGGCTGACGCAGGTTTACATTTTGATAGTATTATCCTGATCATAGAAATGGATATCAGTACATCGTAAGATTTGTAAGTACCAGTCTATCCTTAAAGATACCACGCCACAGTCAATCTAATACCCACTAGTGAAAAGCTCTACTAATGCTACTTTCACACTATGCTCCTGCAAACTAGAAATACTTAGTTTATATTGGAAAATAAATAAAATTGAATTGAATTGAATTGAATTGAAAATACTCCCGCGGAAGTATCAAAGCGAGTGAGTGTTCTAACATACGGTTTGTAGAAGGGTAAAGCTGCGCCAGGATCCTCCACGAATCCCTGCCGGTTTGACCCTCGAAATCCAACAGCTGAACCCTAAAATTACAACAAGTTTAAGGTCGTTTGTTTTGTCGTTTCCACGGAAGAACGTGTGCGAATTAGTTGCGAATAGATTTGTGGCCACAGAGAGTCGTATATAGGCGCTATCCCCCGTGTGCAACTTGAGTCGCCGTCACTGAAAGTGCCTACGTAGCTTATTTTAGTAACGTTATTGTATTGTATTTATAGTATTTGTGTTAGATATAGTGTGTACATACTGTATTGTATTATTTTATTTTGGTCTTATTGCCTGAAATTATGTATTTATTATATTATTACTATACAATCTTCTCGCAGCAATACGATAGAGCGAGATAGCAATATATTCCACTCACGCTCATGCTGCCGTTCTTCTGACACGCGAACGAAAAGCTTCTGTGACAGCGGCATGACGAGCAGCACCACGAGTATTCTGGGCCCCGATTCTGTTATTGTAATGCCATGGAATGCCAAGTGTCACTATAATGCCACTGTGATTTACTATACTTCAAACTGATAGTTGAATACGAAATTAACTAAACTGTCCCGCTGACAGGCTATTGACGCACAACTGAAAAGATTTACATTCAGCAAACTTCAGGCCCTGTTTACATGCTCGCGCTACCAACTCCTCTTACTATTTCCCTGCCCTTAAAGGCATAGTGTAAACGTGCTATAAGATTTCCATTACAACTATCACAAAATGCTAGAGACCTTTGTCCCCAACGCTGGCCTAATATCGTAACGGAGATAGATGCGGTCGATTCTCTTCGCGGCCGCGGGTGACGCAGGATTACATTTTGTTGCTTTGAAAAATGTACGCCACAGGAAAAAAGTTAATGGTCCCAACAAATGACGCTATTAGTGGCTTTGGAGGGCAAAATACCGGAGTATAGCCGGATGGCCTGGTGATATTACTGTTGACAGTACGTAGGTACTGGGTACCATATTAAATACACCTGCGTGTAATGAAGTCGCGGTATTTGCAATGTCAAATGTACCTATTATAAATAATAAATAAATATCCTGGACAATTCACACAGCGCCATCTAGCCCCAAACTAAGCAAAGCTTGAACTATAGGAACTAGATAGCTGTGTCTTAACAAATATTTGAGTCTTGTGGGGATCGAACCCAAGACTCTCAGCGTGGCAGGCAGGGGTACTATCTGCTACGCCATCGGCTCAGTTTATGACCTTAGGAGAAAACACTGACTATTCGATATTTATATTTACACAGGGATGTAGGTGCCAGACAGGGACTGCCATTATGAATCAGGAAGAACTTTGTCTACGGAAAAAAATGTTTCTACATTTTCATCCACGTACCTAACTAGAGACCAAATTATTTGTTTTTTGTATATTTAAGCCCTTCTCACTGCAAATATTATTATTATTATTTAGATTTCTGTTCTTTTTCTCTTCTCTTACAAGAAGGTTTTACTCTACCGTACGGGCCTTAACCAAGTATGGCAGAGGATTCTGAGCTGGAGTTTATTGTCGACGACGTCAGGAACTTTCGTGTTATGCGGCAAGTGTTGAGTACTGTGGCTTTCTGTAGGGAGTATGTGAGGTTTGTAGATATATTTAAGATTTTTAGACTATTTGAAAGAGTTTTGGGAATAATTCCAGTTGAGGAGAGAACGATAGGGACGATGTGAACTGTATTAGCACGCCACTGAGTTTTGATTTCAATTGCAAGGTCCTGGTATTTTGATAGTTTGTCTGATATGGTGGTTTGGATGTTGTGGGTATTGGGTATAGCTACGTCAATTAGGTAAACTGTTTTGGTTTGTTTGTCGTGTAGGGTTATGTCTGGTCTATTGTAGTGTACCGTTCTATCTGTTAATATTGTCCTGTCCCAGTAGATTTTGTAGTTACTGTCTTCTAAAATTATTTCCGGTTTGTATTTATAGTATGGTTGCTTTCTGTTATCTATAAATTTGTATTTGTGTGCGAGTTCCTGATGAATGATGGATGCTACTTGGTCATGTCTGTGCTTGTAGTCAGTCTGAACTATACTTCTACAGGATCCAGTTATGTGCTGAATAGTTTCAGATGCGCTATTGCAGTGTCTACATAAGTCGTTAGTCTGGTTCGGATCTTTAAGAATGTGCTTCTTATAGTTTCGGGTCGCAATAACTTCGTCCTGTATTGCGAGCATGAAGCCTTCTGTCTCGGGAAACAGTTCACCCTTTCTAAGCCATTCGTTCGACTTATCTTTATCGACGTATGTCTGGCAAAGGTGGGATCGGTGTCTGCCGTGAAGTGACTTACCGGACCATGTTGCAATTTTGTGCTTTGATTCAGTCAGTTTCTCATTAGGCTGTGTCTGTCTGTCGTGTAAGTTGAGTGGTGTGAGTTTTATGTCAGTGTCGGTTGCGTGTTTGTGAAGTGATGAATGTTCTGATTTGTTGTGAAAGTATTTTCGGAGTGTGGTTATTTGCTTATTGTGTAGGTTGTTAACGTCTATTAAACCTCTTCCTCCTTCTTGGCGTGGTAATGTGATTCGCTGAATGCATGCATTTGGGTGGTGTTTTCTGAACTTTGTGAGAGTGGTATGTATGGTTCGTTGTATTTTCTTTAAATCTGTTTGTGTCCAGTTGATGATTCCGAATGAGTAAGTAAGTGTGGGTATCGCAAATGTATTTATAGCCTTTGTAGTGTTCCTAGAGTTCAGTTCAGAATTTAGTATAAGGTTGAGACGGTGTATAAATTTATGGGTTAAGTCAATTTGGGTTTGTTTTTGTTTTATCTGCCTAGATTGTTGAAAACCTAAATACTTGTAAGTATTTAGCTCATCCATCGGTTCAATCAGTTCACCAGTTTCGAGTAAATATGGGTTGTGTATTAGTTTCCCTTGGCTCACCGAGAGGGTTTTACATTTGTCGACGCCAAACTGCATTTTAATGTCTGAAGAAAATTGTTGTGTAATGTCCGCTAATGTGTTTAGTTCAGTCTCACTGCTTGCAAATAATTTTATGTCGTCCATGTACATAAGGTGCGATATTCTACTGTCGTGTTCGCTGTTTAGTTGGAATCCTATGATACTCTGATTAATCAGGTTTGAAAGTGGGTTTAATGCTAGACAGAACCATAAGGGGCTGAGAGAATCACCCTGGAAAATACCTCGTTTTATGTTAATCGGCTCAGTTGTTATAGACTCTGATGATTGGTTTATTTTAAGGATCGTTTGCCAGTTTTTCATGGAGGCTTCTAAAAATGTGACAATTTTAGGGTCTATTTTATATAGTCGCAAAACTTCCAGTAGCCAAGTGTGGGGAACGGAGTCAAAAGCCTTGCGGTAGTCTATGAACATGGTGTAAATATCCTTTTTCTTTTTATATGCATGGTTCAAGGTAATCGCGTCCAAAGTTAGTTGTTCTTTACATCCCTGACTATATTTTCTACAGCCTTTTTGTTGTTCTGCAAGAATATTGTTTTCAATAACGTGTTGGTATATGAGCTCACTTAAGCATCCCGTTAAAATTTTGTAGATTACCTGGAGACAGGTGATTGGCCTGTATTTGGCCGGGTTTTGTGAGTCTAGTTTGTCTTTGGGTAACATGTAAGTTATTCCATGTGTTATAAATGTGGGCATTGTGTCTGGTGATTGAATGAAAGTGTTTAGTTGATTATGAAGATGTGGGTGTGTTTTAGTGAATTTTTTGTACCAGTAGGCGTGTAAGTTGTCCGACCCGGGTGATTTCCAGTTATGTGCGCGTTTTAATACTTGAATAAATGTTTCTACTGGGATAAATTCAAAGCTCATTTCAGGTGTGATTTCCGCTGCTCTGCGGGCTTCATCTATCCATTCAGCATTTTGGTTGTGTTCGACTGGTTTTTCCCATATATTACCCCAAAATTCTTTTAGTGTTTCAGGTGTCGGTGGTTCTACTGCATTGTGCGTATTTTGTGGTGGGCTGGAAAGGTTTCTGTAAAAAACTTTTTCATTGTTTATGAATTGACGGTTCTGAGATTTGCGAGCGGTACAGGCTTTATATCTTTTGAGGCGACTAGATACTATATTCAGTTTCTGTTTGAGGGTGTCTAAGAAGTGGTTTACTTCAGTGTTTGGGTTTTCGTACTGAGCGTGTATTTGGTATTTATTTTTAATTTCTTCTACAGATGAGACTATTCTAGGGCTTCGATTTCCGTTTTTAAATTGGGTTAGGCGGGCTTTGTCAGATCTTAAGTTTCGGACTTTATCTTCTAGTCTTTTTTGCCACGAAGGTTTGGTTCTCCTGTTAGTGTTAATAGTTCGTCTCTCAATATCTATTTTAGCCCCATTGCAAATAGCTGCTGTGTATGCTGCTACGTAAATTATAGTCTGTAGTTCATTGAAGTCTTGTTCAGTGTTGAGGTAGTCGGGTAGGATGTTTAAATTTATGTATTCTACAATGAGTGCTAGTTTTTTTGAAGATTTTTGTTTCGGTATGTAAGGTCGCTTTGTTGGGTCAGTGTTGGTGAATTTTTCTGTCGCTAAGATGAACTGGTCTTTGATTTTTTGCGTGAGGTCTGCGTGAGGAGTGTTTGAATTACTGTCGTCATTAGAGGGCGTTATATTTCTTCCACCGTGAAGGTGAATGTCTGGTGTAATATTTGTGTTTAGGGACAATTCAGTTTCTTCTGTTTCTGTAATCGGTGTCATTGTAATTAGTGTAGTTTGCTCATTAAAATCATGTTCTGGTGTGTTATCTGGTTCGCTTTGTCGTTGATTTGTTAGTAATTGGGCTTCTACTTCTAGTCTTATTTGTTGTATTCTTTGTTGTGGTATCATTTTGTTATTGACGAAAGCTCTTCGCTGGTCCGATAGTCTTTGCTCCGAGATATGGCTGAGTTGTGGGTGTCTTTCAACAAATTTTGTATGTAGTCGTTTTCTATTAGCAGTCATGTCAGTCTCAATGTGTGTTACCTCAAGGAAAGTTCTTATGATAGACTCATTCAATTCGTTAGACCATCGCATTCGGCTGCCTGAATTTTGAGTAGGGTTTGGTTGGTTAGATGGTATATTGCCATTTTCTAAGAGAGAAATGATTTCAATTCTGATTGCATCAAGTCGTGATTGAGTGAGTAACTTGTTGTTGATTATAGCCCTGCGTTGGTCGCCTACTCTCTGTCTGGAGACATCCATTTCAGGGAATGCATCTGTGAATTTTTGGTGAAGTGCATCAAGGTATGATCGTGTATTTGTTTCATTTTTAGTTAGAATTAAATAGTTGCGCCAAATGAATTCGTTCATTTCTGAACTCCATCTTTTTCTCGCGCTGGTAATGCCAGGGATGGGTACAGAAATAGCGGCGAATGCCTCCTGTACAACATCTTCTGACATCGGTGATGCGGTAGAAGATCGAGATGGCATCTCGATTCGGTATGGGGATGATATGGGTGTTGAGTAAAGGCTATTGGGTGGTGATGATGACGGTGATTGCGGTTCGGCTGTCGTATTTTGTTCGGGGGGAACCCGCCTGTTCAGTCCCCCACCGCCAGTGGTTCGCATGCTGTGACACCCAGCACTGGCCCCAGGTGTGCCCCGGCGACCCCCGGGAAGCGGCCGTAGGTTATACATTTTTCTACTTTCTTCCATATTACATCAAATGAGGGTTTGGGATCGTTGGTTGGGAAGGGTTGTCTAGATGAGCGACGTTTGTAACCAGTACCTTTTAGGTGGAGCTTACTCTAGTTAAAATGAGTTGAAATATACCGTGCCTTGCTTCCCGTAAGCCCCCCCACCACGGCAAGGTGATCCCATGGGGGGGTTATTATTATATTATTATTTATTTGAACAGGCAGGCAGTTGAAACAACTGATAATGCCTGCATCCTATTATTCACTGTTCAAGTTCGTCACTATATAGCACTTATAGTTCACTTTAGTTATTTATGTTAAATTTTTGATTTGCCACGACACTGTTTTTGATGTTCGTCTAGTTTGTTTTTAAATGCATTTATGCTAGTTGCCGAAACTACACTGTGAGGCAGGTCATTCCACGGTTTGACCACTCGGTTAGTCAGAAAGTGTTTGTGCGGGTTGTTGTGAGATCTTTGCGCCTTTAATTTGAGATGAATAGTACAATATTTTCTTTGAAATTTTATCATAGTGCATATTATCGACACAATTTTAAATATTTTTCGCGCAAAGCGCCTGGTTTTCTCCCTTCCGTCTATTACGCATCCATTGCTAAAATTGTTCTCATTGTTGGCGTGTTCATTGATCTGCCAAATTAATTAAAAAACCTTGCCTCGCGTTAAACAAACTATGTGTTCTTGGATATCTGACTATACTCACTAAGTATTGGCGGCGCGCCGATACACTGGTTCATTTTCATACTGCGGAAATATTCTACATAGTTCGGGAGAAAAATGTTTGTTATTTTGTTTTATACCTAGAACTTGTAATTTGATCTTGCATATTTTTCCAGATTTTGTTTATATTTCAAGCTTTTTTCATGCATATTTCAGGCTCTTTATGATGCATAAAATCCGGTCCCTATTCATAGCCAATCAGATTACTTAACAGCTTTTTAGTAGGTATATACCGCTGTAGTTTTATTAAATATGTTAACTTTTTTACTCATTAGTTTTTTAAAATTTCCTCTTGACTTTAAAAAAGGCGTAGCAAAAGCAGTTGGTAATAAGAAACAATTATTACAGAACTATGGAACTAAATAAATATAATTTAGATCAAGATTCACATTATTTACCAAAATACGCTGTTTATTGTCTAAATAAACTATTCTCACAACACTGGTTGTTTTGCCGCGCATAACTTTCGAAAGAGCAAACTCCAAGAAGTCATAAATTACCATCTTTGATAAACTAAGTGGGCACTCACCAGTACCTAAATCTTACTTAGTAACTACTTCCCCTTAAAAGTTGCGGACGCGTAACTTTTACTTCCGGCGGCAGTTGCGGGCCTTAACCAATAACGGGAAACGGAAAATTAAATACGTGTGTAGTTAGATTTCTATCCCATTAAAATAACACATATCACGCCTTTATAGGCGAGGGATTATTCCCTTGCGGTGTAGGCAGAGCGTAAACGATCGCAAAACGGACATTTACGCTACTTCTGATAAATATTTGAGGGTCATTCGGAAAATTGTGTAATTTGTGTATCGCCATAGTGACACTCTCCAGTCCCTTAGTCGCCTCTTACGACTCCCACGGGAAAGATTGAAAATTTGGAAGTGTCAGTCGAGGCGCCGGTAGCTCAGTTGACAGTGTAGTGGGATGATCTCCCACGGTCCCGGGTTTAAGTCCCGGCGTACGGCGGCAAAATATCTGAGTTTATGGTCAGTTCACACCACAGTGCGAAAAAATTTACCCGATAGTAATTGAAATAAAATAATTGGTTGAGAAAAGGGCTCGCACTAAATGGTGCTAGTTTGAAACCAATTTCATTCCATTGGAAGTATTCATCAACATTTAGACAGGTTTATTGAAAAAAAAACACGATTAGAACGTCGCGTGAAAAGTTAAATGGAAGTTAAAGTCTCTGAATGAAGATAAGAGAATTATCCTCGTTTGGCACTGCAGGTCGCGCAAGTCCTATTACTCTCGCAGCTAAATCTCGCCCTGCAGTCACAGAGAAATATGTACGTACGTAGCTCGTAGAGTTCACACGAGAGGGCACCTACAGAAAGGACGATTCGTAGTACCGCGTTGAAAGCACACTTCAAAAGCCAACACGGCGCAAACGCACACATGCAGCGTCGTCTAGACGCCATTGTCGCGTCCAGCATGCACCTCAAACTAGGGGCACGAATTTCTTATTTTTTGTCATTCTTATGCCATCGACACTCAACCGACCTTCCATTGCCACTGTTATATTCTGTACTTTAAACTGTTAGCGGAATACGAAACGGAAAAAACCAACGAACTCTACTGAAGCAATCAATGAGACGCTTTTCAAATAGCGGAATACGGCCCTTGTTTTAGTAACTTCAATAAACTTATGAAAAACCAGTAAATTGATGTGCTAAGTACCTAAGCAATAACGAAATTAATCATCCTGAAGAACACGTAGAGTTTATCAAGTTCAATGGTCGAATTATTGCGCACTAATATTGACAGCCGGAATAATTGGGTGCTTACTTATATCCATGTTTGATAGGTTGTTTAAACAACCAGCCCAATCGTGCTCGCTTATTCTCATAAAAATACGGCGACGGTCGTTCGGTGCGTTGGCGGATGCGTCGATTGCGCTTAAAATACGCAGTAACAGACGTAAATTTGGAGAACCGCCTATAGCATACAAAGAGACATTGCATCGTTATTGTATAAAACCTTTTCTTTGGGGTTTCAGAGGAAACGGTATCCGAACGGTTATCCCTCCACACATTGATAAAGTTTTAGCGTGTCTGAATGGCAATGGCCGACATTATCGTAAAAGTCGGAACTTCGCTGGAATAGCTCCGCGAAACATAAGGGGTTCACATAGGTACAATTGCTAAAGTTTCTAATATAGTACGATATATGGCGGTATTGTTCGGGTGATATCTCATAAAAATGTCATATCGAATGAACGGAGATATGCTCGTGTGATAAGGATAGGATGTGTGTGTGATTTTCAGAATCAAATTTGTCTCTTACATTCAACACAACCGATAAAAAGTTTGATCCAGACACTTTCTTTTTACATGTTCAAATACTTTTTTATTGTAAACTTCAGACTCAACCAGTTTCATCAAATTAGTCAGTCATCTTCTGTTTTAAGTATACAATTAAATACTGTAAAAATAGTTAATGACCTTTAAGTGACCTTTCAGGGCAAGGTGTACTTCTACACACAGACGTGGGTGCATAGTGTTTTCGGGCAAGAATCGGTTTCGGTTAATGTTAGAGGTTAAACTAGCGGTACAATATCGGTATGATATTGTTTTAGAATTCTGCGGTCACGATTTGAACAAACGACTTTCGCCATCAGTGTAGACGCCTTTTCATAGTGGCGACGCCTCTTCCATGTGAAAAAAAAACAAGTTCTCTTTATTTGTATACATACTATGTTTTAAACATTTGGTATTTAGTTATGATATTGTTAATGATACCCACCCATGGTACCAGTAGAAAATAAGTTAAAAATAGCGGTAATAATTAAAATACCAAAAATAAATTTTGTTCTATTAAGGGACATGCTATTTTACTATTATTACCTTAGTAAACCTTTTTGATTGCTCTTTAGGTACCTTAAAAATGAACGGTTCCGTAAACGATGCAGTGACAGATAATTTCAGTTCCGAACTGATATGTTATGATGATATCAGAAATATTTCGGTATAACGTCATACACTTTACCGTTTTAACCTATGGCGGGTGACAGGAGGTGATGCCAATAGGCAGAATGGAGGGTTCCAGGTGGTGTCGGGAAAAGGGTAGCTACCCGCCTGGCCGGGTGTTGTGGCCAGGGGACCGACTGGTCCACCTGGATAGAATTGGAAGTTGTATATATGCGTTGCGCGGTGAAACACTTCGATACCGCGTTTCAGGCTCTTTGTTCTGTCACGTGGCGCCATCTTGCAGCTATGTTGGAACTTCTGTTGCGTCTTGCTTGCTCGTGAACCACTTTGAGTGAGCTTCTTGTCGTAGCTCCCAGAGGTCGCTACAGTACTCCCCCTCAAGACCGGAGGTCGATACTGTCAGCGAGCGAAGTGGGGCTGATGACGTCATGTAGCGTGATGATGCAGTCAGGCGTGGCGATGCAGTGCTGGTTCCAATGTCCACGGTGAGTCGGGACGTCTACGGTGAGTCGAGACGATGATGGAAGACCAGTGAAGCTGCCGTGCTGTGACTGCGGTGGGTGCTGATGACGTAGTAGTTGGCTGCATGCTGTGGTTGATGCGTGGTTGAAGGCTGCGAAGTCCAAGGTAGGGGTCACCAATATGGCGGGTGACAGGAGGTGATGCCAATAGGCAGAATGGAGGGTTCCAGGTGGTGTCGGGAAAAGGGTAGCTACCCGCCTGGCCGGGTGTTGTGGCCAGGGGACCGACTGGTCCACCTGGATAGAATTGGAAGTTGTATATATGCGTTGCGCGGTGAAACACTTCGATACCGCGTTTCAGGCTCTTTGTTCTGTCACGTGGCGCCATCTTGCAGCTATGTTGGAACTTCTGTTGCGTCTTGCTTGCTCGTGAACCACTTTGAGTGAGCTTCTTGTCGTAGCTCCCAGAGGTCGCTACAAACCGTTAAATTTCGGTTATACAATACCTAGTTTCGGGGTTTGTAAATACCTGGAATTTATTATATTTTCTGTTATTACAACGAACAGAAAGACTATTTTTATAAACAGTGTGGGTTGCTCGACGACACTCATTGAGATTTGTGGTTCATTTAACGATAATGGAATAGAAATAGAATTATTCATTAGCTAGTACACATGGTATTTCATATTGATATCTTATTTTATATTCCAGTGCAGTATGCTGCTTGCTTCAAGCGTGCAAATTATTGAAAAATTTAATACTATTTACATTCAAATGTTCAAATAAATTACAAATCTATAACAAACGCAAAAATATATGTAAAATATTTGTTAATTAATAATATTTCAAAAAAAGTCATAGCAATATTAAAGTGAAAAATAAATTAATACATAAACAATAGGAAGAATACAAATACTTACCTACCTATATAAAATGTATGATAATGAGACACGACACCTAAATACTAGTATTACAAGTCTTATCTACGACTGAAGTTTATTGATTATAAAATTATCCTATGTTGTTTTTTCAAATACGTCCATATATCACGCCTGTATCCCTTGCAGGGTAGGTAGAGCGTAAACGGCCGAAAAAAAGGTCATTTTCGCCACGTCTGACAAACATTTGAGGCTCATTAAGAAAATTGTGTATCAATTCAGTGACAGGTTGACAGCCCATTGCCTAAAATTTGCACATGTAACCCTTGTGTCCCTTAATTTTAGTTTAAGCAGGTATATCTAAGTATGATGCTTTAAAAAGCAAGTACTTAGTGATGATGATGATGATGATGATCTTTCCGACCGATTTCGGCCATGGCGACCACTTCAACTCCTAATCAAAGAGGCGTTGATGCGCTCGGAGATGGCTACTATAGCCAATTTTTGCTATGAAGTCTCGTGCGCAATGCGGGCAGGTGAGCTTGCCGTTCACATAATTGTAGTTACTGGTTAGTACTTAGTTCATAAAAAGTTAATGCTTGTATTGAGCACGGGACGATCGTCATCTCAGTGTCCCACCCACACCGTAGTACAGACAGAGTACCAACCTCGCCTCCTATTAGAAGGTAGTAGTAATAGTTCTAATTATTAAATACGTTGACAAACATGGAAAACGTTAAGCTTCATCAAGGTGTGCATTGCATATATAAGGTCCTAAATAATTGAGTGCAAATATTATTAGGGGGGGTTCTACTTGTGAAACTGGAAAAAAATTACCTTATTGGACCTCCTATGCATAGTCATTTTTCTATTATTTTTGTATGTGAAGTCATTTTTTTTTCTTATTTTGACCTATGTTACTTGGGTAAAGAGTAGAACTGTTTATTATATTTTTTACTGGGCTCTTTGATTTTATCGGGTCTATTGATCTAGTGATCTACCCGCAATGGCTACTGTGATATCCTCATCATCAACCAAAAGGACGTGTCTGGGATGGCGTTTAAGACCCGAGGTTGGATAGGGGAAGTAGTTGGACGCGGAACAATTAAGGGGTTTTTATGATGAGGAGCATTGTCGAAGTAGCGACGAGTCCCTTCCCTTTTAATGGCTGTAATGGTTACTCACCCTTAAACAATTTTCACTAACTTGGCGGGCAAGGATTTAGATGCGGTAGCCGATGGAAGAGGCGTCGCCACTAGTAATGCGAAAGTCGCAGGTTCAAATTCGGCCCGCGCTTGAAAATTTTGCAAATTTTTCAAACAATTTTCACTAAATTAAATAGGACCTTATATAAACACGTAAGTAGTTGTATTGAATCCTGATCCCCACGGAACTTAACCCCGGCTTCGCGCTTGCGACGGATTACGGAATTTGGCGTTCAGTATACTAACAACACGCATCATGCTACTTTTGAATTTCACTTTATAAGGTTAGCTGTTCATTTGCCATGCCTTTAGTGTTTTAGCGCATTTTTAGATCTGTGCATCATTTGGCTAGGTCTGAGATTGTTCCTGTAAGCTTGCTGTCCACATAACTTTCCAAAATGAAAGAAAACTAGAAGTCATATTTCATGCCTAATGATGTACCAATCTAAAAAAGCTTCCAATTTCGTTAAAGCTAAGTTCGACCATAATTATAACGATTCTCAGAATAAGAAAGCTCTGGTATATTTCCTCTAGATCAAACAGTTTGTTTATGTTTATGAGTATGAATATTAATATTGGTTCTAGGTATGCCCCGTTTGGTAGGTATCTATATAAGTAGTATCTGGAGGTCCTGTGATTGATGTTGATTATAAAGTAAGTTTAAGTTGCGATTTAAAACAAAAGCTTTTGGAGTAGGAAGAAAATAAAAATTATCATATTAAATGTTGATGAATTGATAGTTGGAACACACTATACTTTCGGATTATTTAAATATTTTCCACGCGAGTTGTCATAGACGGTTATAAAACTTATAAATGATCGAATTGTAGGAATAAAAATGATGATAACTTATAGAATTAATATTTATTTTGCATTGGCACGTCACGTCGCACATTATGGTGCAGTTGTATTTTAGTGCGATTGCATTTCAACAACATCGGTACTCAATACACACGCCAAGCCTAAAAGTATTCAATAAAATCAAAATTAAATTACGTTCGCCAACGGTCCGCCAGTTTTTATACCGATGAAAATCTGTTAAAGCGACCAAAACTTCGACTGAAAATTAAATATGAATATTTGAATATGGCCAATACGGGCTGAATATTTTAGGCAAGTGGCCAGGAAGTATTCAGTGGGAGGTTTCCATCTGTCCCGTGCACTGGCTTAATGCCAGAGCCCATCTAGATTATCTGCATTAGATCTTCTGGTTACGCCAGCTGGTTTGTTCTACTCGAGCAATAAACAATTGCCTAAAGAAGCCAGTAAACAAAAACAAAAAAGTGTTGTTGAGGCTAATAAGTAGCAATATTATTTTATTACAATCAAGTAGGGTAATTTTAGTATCCTCGTAACAGTTTTTTACAGACAGCGGCCTAAAAGCCTTTTAAAAGGTATGATTCTTCAAAGTAAAATAAACCTTATATACCTACACTTCTTAGTCTTATAAGTTATTAGTTTCAGCACAACCTGGATTTACTGTTACAAACAATATCACATGCCTCAGGCAACCTCTTGTTAATTAGTTTGAACCATAAAATGTGATTAACAGATATTTTCTTGAAAAGATTACATAAATAAAGGATAAACATATGTTCGAGTTTATGGCTATAAGGTTGCTTTTTTATTTTATGTTTGCATAAGCTTACTACTATAAAGCTGTATAGATACCTTTTAAAAGGTATTTGGGCGTTACGACGAAATAAGTAAAGGCAGGTAGTAATTTTGAAACCCACTATATATCCAATATTGGTATTCTTGGCACTTAGCTGGGGCCAAGTATAAGGAATATTCTGATAATTTTGTAACAAAACCATAACAAGTGGAGAGTGGGCTGCAAAATTATTAAATACCAATTTAGGACACTTTACGTTTCGTTTGGAGGTACTTACTGAATTTATGTTACCTTTGAGTTCGATGCTATAGAGGTAGTTGCCGTGTTCATCACTACCCCATAGCATTACTCCAATACTACCAGTGACCCATGAAAACCCGTAAATAGCGACAGAGGTATAAGTTAAATTCATCATTTCATCATTGGGATGAACAGCCGTGTGCCCCGTGAAAGCAATATCTTGCACTGCGCTCGCCAATCCGTTTGCAAAGCCCCCCCATTCTATCTCCACAATAGGGGGATACCCATATCTAACAGTGGACTGTTGTGGCTGTTAATGTTTCTATATAATAGATAGGGCATGGACAATTAAAAGATGAAAGAACCTATCTATCTGCAAAGATTCTTTTTCTTGGAAACAAACACTCTACCTCAATTTTACCGTCATGTCGCTACCTACTAATTGCCACTATTTATATTATATTACAAATGTTTCAAATTTTTAAAAATAATTGTATGGTTTTCGCAATAAAAAACTAATCGATTAATCGGCTCAGGGAAGACGATATTTTGTCATTTTTGACTCATGTGCCTTATCAGAAAAAGGCCGGTCCCCTCGATGTCCACAATTTAAGGGATTTTCGGCAGAAATCTACAGCGTGTATAAAAGTCCTGCTGGGGTATAAAATGCAATACAAAAGGCAGCAACTTATCGCCCATACCTGCTAAAGGTGTGGAGGGCTCTTTATAATTTTGCCGTGGAGTTAAAGCTGTAGCTCGGCGTGCTTAAGTGTCCAGCCACAGACTTGAATGCAATATGCTTTTACAAGGGGCTTAGATCGATCACCTAAAAAAAATATTAGAAAATGAATTTAATTCGTTTAATATTCGTAAATACAGTAATTATAAAAGTTTAAGTATGACAGCTGATGAAGGAAAGAAAATACGTACTTGTAGTCTTCTTCTTTTCGTGTGGGTCACCAAGTCGTCCAACGATCCGATGAACACTGCTGTCAGAGTTTTTTAACCCCCTACTACTAGCAGTAGGCCTCTGACATGGCTATGTAACGACCGCCGTCTTAGTAACACGGAACCATCTTTCTTTTCGGACAATCAGATAGTTTCACCCTGCAATGTTCTAACTAGACTGGTAACAATTTTACAAAATGATAAATATAAACTCTGTGAGTGCCTCACCGAGAATCGAACCCGGAACCTTTGCGTCGCAGGCAGTCGCAATTCGCCACATGAAGTAATGTAGGATGAACAAGTAACTATGTAACAGATAGAGAAAATGTTCTTTTGAAAGTATGCATATTCTAGTGGTTTATATTTCTCGCTGTCCCATACATTCTGTATTTGTATGACGTTTACCTACAAGTACGAAACAAGGAAAAAAACAACATAATAACTTTTTGCCTGTTTACAATACGATATTAAATCATAATAGGTTTTCTCGCAAACCTAGGTAATTAAATGTATGTTTATGTAGATAAAATTAATAAGGGATTATAGGCGTGATATATGTAAGTATACACACATAGACTGATGTAATTTTCAGGCGTCAAATTGGTTTAAATTACCTTTGCCTCTGAAAATTTGAGACTGATTGTTTGAACTAATTTATTTGCGTAAATGAATTCCTATGTTACAGTTCACATATAAAACGTAGTATTTACTAATCTCTCCTTGAACAGCGCTACCTCAGAAAACATGGGCAGAAAAAATTAAGGATCACTCAGTTCAGACTACCTACATTTTGAACTAACATATACATACATATCCCTTGTATATCACGCTAATATTCCAGGGATAGGCAGAGCGTAAGCAACCGTAAAAAACGGAAATTTACGCCACGTCTGACAAAAATTTGAGAGTCATGCAGAAAACTTATTTGTCAATTTATAAAAACCCTTCTTAGGTCACGTTTTATCATACAGCATAGCGCTACAATTTACTAAACCCACTCAACGATCTTACATACCGCCGCGCGAGAAAATCTTGATAAGGCGTTTTAGGACTTCATAATGTGCTTAGTAATATACACGCCTCCACATTGCATCATTTACCCCGACAATGGTGTTTCCCGCTGCTCAGATCACGGAGTAACGGAGAAGGAGCAATGCCTAACGGGGTACTAGTATCTCCCACTTGTCGTCCGTCGCTGCTAATTCCGATCTTGTTCCCGTAGGCCGTACAGGAATGGCAATCCACGCTGTTTATATACTTTACTAGCTGTTAACCGCGGCTTTGCCCGCGTACTCATAAAATCCTATGTGTTAATCCATGTTACCTTCTATATGTGTGCCAAATTTCATTACAATCGGTTCAGTTGTTTTTGCGTAAAGAAGTATCAAACAAACAAACATACGAACTTTCGCATTTATAATATTAGTAGGATATACATACTAGTGAATATTACTTGTTCTTTCGCATGATACGTGATGGTTGCTTAAATGTAGAATTTTTTTTTTCTTTAGTAACTATTTCGTAGATTACCTATATTTAAGAGAAATAAATTAGAACTTAATGTAAATCGTTCTGTATGATGTTTGTAGAAAAACAGGGCTTCCCATCACAAGTGTTTTCTGACTACTTTCTGGGAAATCCCGTTAATAAGTCCGTAAAGACTTACGAAATAAAACACATTCTATTTTTTTTATTCTTATACAAATACTGTTACGGTGCATAACTCGTTTCGTAGCTGTCAAGGCGTTTGACGTATTCATTTGGGAATAAGATCGGAATTCGCAATTTCCTTTCCTGATGTGTTGAAGATACGCAGCGACGGACAAGTGGGAGAACGGCCTTAGGTACCGCAAAGGACAAGTTGTCGTAAAAATGGACCGATCCCTTGCAGATTAGCATCAGTATTTTATTAAAACGCAATTCAATATACTTCTACATTACTGATCCTGTGAACAGTTTAGGAATAGTCTTTTTTATGCCCGTGTGTTAGTTTTTAAAACACATTTAGACACTTCGTTGGCTTAATAATTTTTGCATCAGCTTATAATACGAGTGTATGTTCTCCGTGCTACATTTTCTCTTTCGTAACCGGTACCTAAGCGTAAGGTTTTTACTAAGTCCCTGGCTCTGGGGTGATTCGCTGTATGTGGCATGACCACTAATAGCAAAGATAGCTTCTTGTTATATTCGCAGCGCTCCGTCTTCCTGTTTTCCTGGGTAAGGTACAGTGGGTTAGCGTAGGCTAATTAAGCGTTTCACTTAGCCGGGGGTGGGACTCGATTGTTCGCTGTATGCGGGATCACGGACGGGCTAAGCCACCGGGCGATTCCTGTCTAACCTTATAGTTCAAACTTTGTGTGTAGGAAGCTTTCAGAATAACGTCTGGGTACATTCTATGGAGCCTTCAATTTAAAGGTAAAATTGTGTTACACGGTTCAGAAATTGACTAAGCATGAAAAGTGGTGTTCGTTAAAGTATTTCTTACTAAATAGCCACGAATTTCAGAATTCTCATGTAGGTTTAGCTTAGACCCTAATTTTCAACAATTACACAAAGATTTTCTCACTTTTAAAAATCCTTAGTACGTTGGAAAATATGCTAATTGCGGTACTAACCAAGTGGTCGTCCGCATAAATTCTTGCAAACAAATTCAAATTTAAGTGGTGCTAATAGTAACGCCAGGAGTAACCCGGTTGTCCTGTAAATCCGACGACGACGTATGGCGAAACACCACGCCGCAATTATGTGGGCTACGCGACACTCAGATGGATTATGTGAAATTAAGCGGAGCAGTAACTAAGTGAGCTTAATTCCCGCGCGGCATCACCTCCAGGTTACGTAAACACCTCCGCGGTATACCGAGGAGAACATATTTCTCCATTACTACCTACTCTGTTTAATTTAGGGGTGCGTTTGGAAAAATGCGCGCAGGTTTTAGATTTCAGTTCCATTTCTGCTCGTAACGTGTGGTTGCCCGCGCGAGGTGCATGGCGACAGCATTATGTTTCTATTTGGTACCGTGACCAGGATTTCGAAAGCTAGCCATTTTGCAGCTCATTACGACTAAAAATATTCCTTTTCGGTTCAATGGATTAAATGATACTTTTGCGTGGGTACGAAAATATACACTTCTTACATAAAATCGGTTGTAACAACAATTGCAAACATACAAATTTTTTCTTGGATGAAATGATTCTGCATGACAAGTAAGATAAAAGTGAATATAAATTTTACAGGAAGTAAATTATTTTGATGGAAATCAATTTAATTTTGTTCAGACTCTTGAAAATCTATACTTAGTTCCTGTATCGGACTTATCAGTGCAACCTAAATTTTCCTAGTGGTCTGATCGCATCGATTTCGTATTAAGTTTTATTGGCGGGGACTGTAGAAGGCACATAAATGGAATTCTTTAGTCCGGCAAGCCGCTCCCGGGGCACGGCTTCCAATTCGAGTGTTCATTTTAAGATCGCCAGTACATAACTACAGACTTTAAATTTAAACATCATGCTAATAAGCCGATTTAGCTGAAGCCTTTTCATAGGTATGGAGGATCTTGGCGAACTTTCATAATAGTTCAGGGTGTATTGGCAATGGTGGAGCCTACAAATCCCTTACTTAACCGACATATCCTAAAGATTATAAATACGTTTCCTTTAAGCGGTTAGGTTGAAAGTAAATAACAATGAATTTGAAGGACAATTTGTTCCTTAATACAGATCATGGATAAAGAAAATTTTATTATTATTATTATTAAACCATTTATTGCACACAATAAAAACATAGGACACATACATATATTATGAAACAATTCACAACAGGTCTACTTATTTCTAAAAAGAAATCTCTTCCAGCAGACCTTGGGCAGTGAGATCTCATAAAGTGAGGCAGATAAGGCGTGCACTATCATTTAAAAATTTAGATAATAATTTTAATTTTCTTTAATATCAACTACATAAAATACCCCTCAATATCATATACAACTACATATGTTTTATGTCTTTTAAATAGGACGCGGGTCGTCAGGACTTTATTTATAGAAACAATTAGTCCAGCAAATACTATAAATAGAATGAAGGTAGGAAGAGCGCTATGCAGCAAAGCTCAAAAACAGACCATTTATTATCCAACTTAATTACTTTCAAGGATAATTTAGCTATTCTTACTCAAAAAGCACTTACCAGTCTATTATGTTCTGAGTACTTAGCGTGAATAAATTGGCTCAACTAAGTACAGATGAAAAACGAAATGCTAAATAGAGAACGATTGGTGAACTGGCTACTGCCGCGAAATTCCAACCCAAACAGTTGAAAAACTAACGAGGCAAATGCAACAGTGCTTTCCAAATCATTATGTTAAGTGGTTTATTTTATTGCAGCAGGATGTTTGCATAGTGCTAGAAATCCTAAAAAAAATGTGGGTATAACCTATTAATTTATGGCTATATTTCACTCTGCGTAACGCACGTTCGATTTGCACTCACAAAAGTGCTTTCTCATGTTATATTGGCCTTACAACAGTCCACGATTATGTTTAAGTGACTTTTCAACCGTTGCAAGAGCCTAATCTTAACTCTTGAATTTAAAATCCGAATTAAAATTCGATAAACATTTATGGGGGTATTATTCGAAGTGTTACTCATCATACGTCTCGCTTTTCCGCGTTCTCGTGTTAGCAACCTTAGCGTTTCGAAGTGTAAGGTTGACTTTCAAGTGTCGGAATTCCGTAGTAAGATTGTGAGCTTGCAAGATTAGGGCATGTCGTTACGATGCTCGTTTAGATAGGCGCGTGAAGAATTGCAGATCTAGCGAGGCCAGCGCGAGCAGACACCTCATCTTATGTAAAACATTCTGCTTTAAACAGTTGTGTTTGTGCCCTTTTGCCCCGCATTCGAAACACATTCGCAACGTATCATGATTTTCGTCTGAACAACATAAGGGCTGCCTTGCTTGCCTGGAATTCTTACTGCACATTTAGGTGTGTAGGTAAATACTCTATAGATGTAAAGAATTAAATATTATTTTTCCACGGATAGTTGCCCATCTTTTCAAAAAAGCTCCGTAACTCAGAAATATTGCATTTCTTCATACAATGCTCGTTGCATATGAGAGAATTGTCCAATTTGAAAGTTTAAAACAACCGTTATACCCCATTTTATAGTTGCACAGCGCACTAGAGCGGATAGTCGCCCAAACCTGAGAAATTGGAGGGGTGCTTAGGTGACATAGTATGAAATTAATTTATACTATTTACATACATACATAAATTACGCCTATATCCCTTACGGGGTAGGCAGAGCGTTAACGGCCGTTCAACGGACATTACCACCACGTCCGACAAAAGTTTGAGGGTCAATCAGATAACTGTGTATCACTATAGTGACAGGTTGTCAGCCCGTCGCCTAAAATTGCAAAACACACCCTCGAGTCCCATAGTCGCCTCTTACGACACCCATGGGTAAGAAATGGGGTGATGCTATTCTAAGCCGGCATCACACGGCAAGTACTACTTTATACTACTTAATTAAATCAAATATATTTCCATTCGATTAAATGCGTATTGAATAACTGAAATTATTATTATTATTTCCAAAGTAAATGAGTATTTAGTAATTTATTACAGTGAAAACATTTTGACACATAGGTAGCGTTATATTTATCTGGAACAACGGCCCAATTCCAATCACACTTGCAAACCATTTTGCCCACCTAGCAACATACCGAAAATCAGTAAAATTTAAATCTGGGCAACTATCCCCCAAAGAGCAACTATCTGAACAAATAATAATAATATGCGGATAGTTGCACATCATCGTCATTAATTTAAGAGCCTCGCTCTTTTCGGTGGAGTAATATCCAATCTTATAGTTGCACATTTAATAAAAAAATATATATATTTATAATACAACATTTTGTTGTTGGTTACGTTCTTTAAATTCTAGTGGATCTGAGCAAACAAAAATGTGAACGATACTGCAACCTTAGGAAAAGATAGTCGGAAGACAAAAATGAGTTTGACGCCCGGTTTGATCCTGCTAGAAAAGCAGTTTGTATACACAGACGTAAAGTGTACACTTTATCAAATAATTCATAATATGGCATTGAAGTAAAGCGGGGGCACTACATTTAAATGAGCGGTAGTGCAGAAACTCACTGGAATATGGGCATCATATTACATTGTTTATAAGAAAACTGTTTTTGTAAGTAAGTACTTACGATTGGATTTGTAAAGATAAAATTTGATGAAACTCAAAGAATAATCAAACTTTTTTATTCTGTTTGTTCAGAGCAAGTTCACAAAACGGCCGATTGGTTATTGTGTTAGCTCCGGCGAAACATGCCGTCGATACGTTAGCCAAATTGCCATTTGACGTTAAATTTCCCCGAGTCCTCGAGTTATGGGCTATAAAATTATACAACAAACGGAAAATTCCCCGTTCTCTCACCTGATGAAGAACTTTGTAAATAAGTAAGAGGGGCGACTGAATCGGACGTTATCTGAGAGGAGTTGTAAAGTTTTAACAAGGTTAGGTTTCCTGTGATGCGTCAGATTTGCGGATAGGCAAATCTAATTAGAACTTGTGGAATGTAGGTCAGTACGGTCGGCAAAAGGTTCAATTGGGTGCATTTATTCTGCTGGGCGCTCGGCAGCTCCCGTGGGACCCGAAGATTGGATGGGAAACTTTAAGCTAAGGCGGTTGGATGCATAATCGTCGAACATCGATTTTCCTATTTAAGCTTTTATTAGAAAAGTTTGAATATGCGGTATACCTTCAAACCATAATTGAAATACTTAGTTAAATTAAAGGACACTACCGGAAGCTTTGTACATTTCCGGACTCCATTGTTCCGTTTCCATTTCATTTTACCTACAGTAATTTTGTAATTTTAAAACAAGCTATAACTTGATTAACTAAAATTTTAGCATCCAACGAAGCGGATTTTCATTATTCCCCGACCATTTGTCTACTTTCATTCTATTTTCAAATAAAGGTGTTGTATTACAGTCTCAAAATGGGGGATAAAAATCCTGATCGTTCTTTGATCTTTATTATATAATAAAGTTAGTTCATTTCGCTCTGGTAATGAATATTAATGTTCTCGCTTAAGTCATAAAATAAACTTTATCTGAACAAGGAATGCGTCGCCTCGGCTTGGTTATCCCCGCGCCACGAGATTACTCACCAGAACCGAGCGAAGCCACGAGGCCCGGTTTCAATTAAAACTGAAATTCGTAATTGTACCTTTGTAACTTCAATAATCATAATTCAGGACGCTGATAACGAGGATTTGTTGCGAACAACAATGCTCCGTAGGATTCCGACATCTGTAGCGTTAGCAATAATAATTATACAGGTACCTACAGACTGATACTGTATTACTTTGAACGTTCGTGGATTCGGTGTCCACACACGACTTAAGGTACAGGGTGGACAAAAAGGTTGGGTGCACTTTGGAAGAACTTTTATTAGAAAACAATACATAACTCAACAAAGCCGTTTATTGCTAAATATTCTCGATGAAATAAAAATTAATTTAACACAAAGATTTTTTATAGATTTTGACTATACCGTCTATAGCAATGTTATTAGTTTGGACTGAAATATTAAGGCCCTATTAATGGTGATTTTGCCCTGAAATTGACATAATATCTTTAGATTAAGTCATGTTCATTTTGTTTTATTTTTCAATTATTTAGGCTTCTAGGGAAGCAGTACATATTTATTGTTATCATCAGAAAATTACTCACCAGTGCTCGAACGGTGCCCCATGCTGTTGTTTACATGTTGTTAATGGTTTTCATCATCATTAGTTTATATTTCATACTCATAGATATTCGATTTGAAATCAAAACTCATTTTCACTATAATAAAATTCAGATAAATGGAATTTGGCTATCAGTTTGCAAACAATTTTAGATTTTTCTACCGTAGGCAGGATTTGAACCTGCAAATTTCGCTATCGGTAATACTAGCAACGCCTCTTCCATCCGGGCTACTGCGGGTCCATCTTTGCAAGTGTCAAATCCTGCCGGCGATAAAATTTCGCAAAATCTTTCTAAAATTTGGTATTTAGTTTGCAAACAATCTCATTGATTCTTTTGATGAAATACCTAGTGTTTGTACGACGTTTTGTTCCCATCGTATATGGCTTCGATAAAATTAAATTTTGTACCTGAAACAAAAAAAAGCAAATTAACATCAACAATTTTAACGAATGGCTTGATCACATGGTTTGTAACACCGTTTGTTCAAGTTACTTTAGTTGCGGTTCGAATCCCGTTCATTGTTTTTTTGATAGGATACAGGACTAGCTGCAAAACTATAAGTTATTTAAAAAGAGTTACTTAATGTAAGAACAGACTTAAATGGTTTTAGTTTAACAAGAGAGTGCCGTGAGAGTGTTACTTTATTATACTTACAATAACAGTTGTATTACTTAACTAAGAACTAAATAATTACTGACTTAAAGAAGAAATGTTTGAGTTTGCAAGTAGGTAATGCGATTTTAACTTGCGTGTCTCTTGTCATCTTAGATGTAGAGTAACAAAACAGACAAAAAACTACAAAAAGGTGTAGCACCCTCACACCCTTGGGGCCCCAGTCGCCCAAGGGAAAGAAATGGGGTGATGCTATTCTAAGCCAGCATCACACGGCAAATAATAAGTGACTAGATACGACTTTCTACACACTTGTTATATCTTTCTATATCTGAGCTATACCCAAAGGAATGTACACCCCTAAATCACAAGCTCGCTTCAATTTTAGCTCTAATAAGACAATTACAATCTGTTACTATAGCTCCATCAAATATTACAACCAAAGATCTTATAAATATTTTATCATATCACCGTTATTCATTATAGGAAGAGTCAAATTTAATAAAAAATAACGGAAAACTTAAGAATTACTTCAGAATGTGTTTACCCAAAGTGAGTCCAAATGTAGGATATTTTTCTACATTTGCAATGCAACAAATAATCATTTATGTATCGTACTGAGCCCTTCAATGTAGCACTCCCACAGGCCCACTATAATCCTCCCAAATAAAAATGTACTACTATGTTAATTCTATCGGCAAACACCTTAGCGCAGTAATCCGAGAGGCCCAGGATCCCTGAAGCGTTAGAGCGTTCAATGTTGAGGGGTATCTTGGAATAAATAAAGCGGAAAGTTTAGTCACGGAATTTGCAGTTTGTATATTCCAACATGTTATAATTCATACACAGTGTGCTAATTACTTGTTTGTCATCTTCCGTGTGAAAATAACACATCTACAACTTAACGGTAAAAAGGTAGTTACGTAACTAGCATAATTTACAGATAATAAACAAAATGTTTCCATACATCCGCTGCTGCACAATAAGTTTCCTTACAGGAATAAGAACATTTTCCGCGGTAGCATATTAAATTATGTCACTCAAAACCAACTGCAAGTAATTCCTACTAATGAAATTAATCATTTCAGTTGTTTTAAAAATGACTTCCGGCATTTCAAATAAATTAAATTCGGAAAATTTACTCACGTTTAGATTTAAATACTAATAGTAGTTTATGCAACTGTCATATAATGGGGGTCATTAGAATGCGAGTGTCTGTTTATCACACGAGGCGTAGCCGAGTGTGATAATAGATTGACACGAGCATTCTAATGCCTAATTATATGCAGTTGCATACACTATTTTATCTACACTCTAAAAATTAACTCAGTTGAACACTTTTCCAAACGTCCGCACCGGCGATTGCAAGGCCCGATACATAGTCAAATTCAATACGAGAACGTAATATGGCTTGATATGAATTTTTGAAGATTCTTTACTAACAGTTGTTTAGATGTCGAGTCTCAACAGCAAATAACTAAACAACTCAACAACAACTGAACAACAACTGAACAACAACTGAACAACAACTGAACAACAACTGAACAACAACTGAACAACATCGGAATAACAACTGAACAACAACTAATCAACATCTGAACAACAACTGAACAACATCTGAACACCATCTGAACAACATATCAACAACAACAGAACAAAAACCTATTAAAACAACTGAACAACATCCGAAAAATTACCCTACAACAACAAACTGTCAGGTGCGGCGTAAGATAGCGATTTGAGTATTGGAAAAAAAAAAACTTCGTTTCATTTCTCAACTTAATCGTATTAAGAGTTTTCTCATTAAGTCATTACGCTTCTGTAATTTATAGTAAACCCTCGTTTTTATAGGCAGAATGCATAAAGTAGGTCATTATGCATCTGTTTTCGAATTCATAATTCGAACATTATGAGACGAGTGTAGATAAAATCAGTTTAAAGGTGTTCATAATTCACAATTTCACGGTTGTGATAATCATAATGATGTACCTACCTAATTATTTTGGGATGGCGTTTTAATTAATATTATAATACGATTTTACAAATTACGGTATGTAATACGCGTCACTGTAATAATATGATAATATCCAAATTAGCAAGTATCATAGAAACTTATTCCTATTAGAAACTTGATTCGATGCTGAATTCAAATTTGAAAACAATTTGTTTGATCTAAACCGAGAGTGCGCTATGGCGTACCCTGGGGGAGGCCTATGTCCAGCAGTGGACTGCAATAGGCTGATTTATGTATGTAGACCGAGAGTTTGATTTCGGGATCATTAATACCTAACTTAGTTGTTTTTTTGTTAGATATTCCTTTGGTAATGTAAGTAAAGAAAAAATAATAAGTATTCTTGCACGTGCAGATTGCCATTGAATAAGTAAAAGAAAAGGTTAGGAATTAATTTCTAACAGGTACTCGCATCTAAAATCTTAATGAAGTTGTAATAAACAAAATTTTCATCTATATGCTCTACGTACTACAGGGTGGACAAAAGGTTGTGTGCACTTTTGAATGTTATGATCTTGTCTAAATATGGTCAAATCAAATAATGAGTTTTTACTTTCACAATTTCGTGTTTTTTTTTTATAAGGGTTGATTATAGTAATAATGTGCGTGTTTTCTGTTCCTTATTATAAGAACATCAACTCTAGTTATTTGGGCTGCTATGGTAAGATCAAAACGAGTATTAATGAAAAGAAATTAAACGCCAAAGTCATTTTGAAAATACATTTTAATGTTATAATCTACCTTATTACGAATATGTTTTAAGAAATAAGCTTCCATACATACATACATACATACATAAATCACGCCTATATCCCTTACGGGGTAGGCAGAGCGTTAACGGCCGTAAAACGGATATTAACACCACGTCTGACAAAAGCTTGAGGGTCATTCAGATAACTGTGTATCACTATAGTGACAGGTTGTTAGCCCATCGCCTAAAATTGCAATACACATCCCTCGAGTCCCTTAGTCGGCTCTTACGACACCCATGGTTAAGAAATGGGGTGATGCTATTCTAAGCCGGCAATCACACGGCAATCAATAAGCTTCCACAGATTTATTAGAATTGACAAAACTGTTCTTATAAGTTAAAATTCAAACGAATAAACTAAGCCCATATCCACAAACAAACTAAGTGAGGCACTTAGCGTTTAAGAAACAATTATCGCACCGTATCTTAAACTGAAAATTTTGCGGCTTAGCTGCTGGCTTTGAATTTAAAACCTAATATCTGTACGATTTTAAAACTAATGATGATCAAAACCATTACATATTTTAAACGAAAACATGGGGTGCCTTACAAGCTTTGGTAAGAGTTTTTCTTAGAATAACATAATGACTGCTTTCTTGGAAGCCCAAATTGTAGATTTATGATTATTTTATGTGAGGCTATCTTAAAACAAAACAAATATGACTTAATCTAAGATATTATGTCAATATTAAGACAAAATCCCCATTAACATTGCCTGAATTATGATTGTGTTATCGAAAAATTTTACTCCAAACTAATAACAGTGCTGGAGACGTTATACTCGACATCCAGACAATGATTTTTGCGCTCTATATATTTTTATTTCATCTCATATCTATAGCTATATACAATATTGTCGGGAAATGTATTCTAATACAAGCCCTTATAAAATGCACCTAACCTTTTTGTCCGCCCTGTTTAATAGCTTGAAAGCCAAACTAGAAAGTTTGAATGAACTTTAGGTAACTACTTAATCATAATCAGTTTCGGAATTATGTAAAGCTTTTGTAAATAGAACTAGCGTGCCGCGGAAATAGCGGCAATGAGCTTACAACTTGGAACTTTGCTACTCGGCGCGGCGTAATGACGCGTCACTAAGCTAACCCAACTATGCTGATTATGGCTCAATTTCGGCGCTTTTGTAAATATTGTACTTACAGTTACAGGTACCGATATTTATTAGGCTACTTTCTCACATGCCATCGGGCTGGTGTGAAAGTAACCTTAGGGAGAAAAAGTAATACAATCATGCTTTTGGCATTTACTTAGTAATTCTATGCAAAACTACACATAAAATGATTAGGTTTACCAACAACTAAATACTGCAGAAAGTATCACAAGCCGAACTGAACTTTCCATGGCGACAAATAACTAGGCATACTTGCGTTCGGTATTTGTTTGGTTATCGTGTATTGAATAACCACGTTTCCTAATTAGTCTTAAGTAGATGGTAATTGTATGAACGGTTATTTCAACTGTAAGTGTTCTTAGAAGAATAGAAACTGCAAACAGAAAAGCTGTAAACGAATAAGCTAAAATGAACTAAATCTGTAACTCTCGCCTGGTATTTTTTTGGCAAACTATACAGAATGTATTAAAAAGTTGCGCTTACGATGACTTTAGAAAAAGTATACCTACGCAATACTTTTGTTAGTTTTTGGTTTCGATACAATAATAGTACTTAGGTAAATATTTTTTGCTTGCCCAATTTCATTATATAAACCATATTTTCAATTTAAAATATAGCGTCCTCAAGTGGCACAGTCTATATTCTAGAATATTCGCCGACCACTCTTATTAGTGCTAGGTCTTGTGCATAGAAATATCTCATGCATACTTTATAAGGAGAACCTCTACGATCGTCATGTTAATTCAGTGTATAGTGTAGTGTATACTGTAGTGAGTTAAGCATCTGCTAGACGGTCAATGTATGAGTTTGCTTGATGTTGATTGACATTATGACATGTTTTATTAGATATGAAATGGATCTGACTTATCTAGGGTTGCCTACAACCTAAGTAAGTGATCCTAAATATGAATATACAGGGCGTAAGGGACAACCCTCCGAACAATGATAGGTTGCATGCGGACCATGATACTGAACAAATTTATCTTAGGAACATGTTAGAAAACGACATAAAGTTAAGGTTAAAGCTGACCGTCTTAACTATATAGGAATTCAACAATATTTTTCGTTACCTGAACTGTTTTCCAAGAGGAAAGTTGTTAAGTTTCATAGTTTATACAACGTATTTACTCAAATTACTCTTGCATCGAAAGCAGATCACATTAGCACGACCATTAATATAATATTTAATATAATTTATAAAATTAAGATGATTAAAGTGAAAATGCGGCAATCTCTATGGTAAGAAATACTAATCACTGACAGAATTCATCTGCATACAGACGCGTGGTTTGCAAACTAGCAATATTAGAAACTTCTGTGGCAGAATTGTCCTTTGCTGACAAAGGCCATTTAAAAAAATGAATTTAATTGAATTTAATTGAAACTTCTGCTTATATTTTCTGTATTTATTAACTCCTTAGCTTACCTACTAGCATCATCTATTGACTGTCTGTGTCACACTCGAGAGTATGTCAGCTAATCTGGTTCTGTAGCCGCTGCCGGGTCCGTTACGTTTACCCAGCAAACAGCACACACACCTTGTTTGCCGAGACAATAGCTAAGTACCTACAATAATTGTGCATGAAGTACCCGACCAGACCACCGGACCCCTTGTGGCCGGCCAGTTTAAAGGGCTTTGCACACGGCGGCTGAATTTTTAAAATAATGAACAATGCGAGAGTAGTGCCAACATTGAAATGGTTGACGTTAGCATTTCTCTTAGATTCATATGTGGTGGTCTTTTATATGTATTATTATTTAGTCGTCGGAATTTTATTGCCGGCCAAGTGCCTATCTTCCTCACTTTAGGTGTCGGAGACCCTTGGTCTAATGCAGTATGTCATGCCTTGTGTGTTTTTGTATTCACGTATTGACGATACTGTCTCGACAAAACTGTGAAGAAGAAGCTGAATGTCGAGTTGTAAGATCCTCGTGGTTCTCCACACAATTGTTATCAAAAACTGTTAGAGGCTGATCTCTTAAATTGTTAAGTAATACACGAGTGACAGTAGAAAATACCATGTATGTATTTTAGGTATAACGATATTTACAGTTAACTTAAAAACAGAAATAATTAAAATCATAGGTATAAATTAAATTAATGGCATGCAGTTTTCTATTTAACTTGTTAATTTGCAATTTCCACGGTCTTCAGACTGCAGCAATTTAAGGCTAGTTTGTGTAAATATGTACCGACAATTTCTGTAAGATGGCCGTCTGACCAACAGTACGAGTAATCTACACTGCACTGCCTTCTGCTTTATGACGTTTGCATATGTTAATTAGATGTTAATGGCTGCCTGGTAACTGGATCAGTTGTCGACATACTCGCCACCTTAGCCAGCTTTCTGAATAAACAAAGTCATGGCCATAGATACCAGAATTAGGATAGATATGCCAGTGACGTAATAATGAGAAAAAAATGGTGGAACAGTCACCGTTCCTGTCAAAATTTCAAAACATTTAATCATTTTTTGCAGTGTGTTATGTTGTAATAACAACACTACAAGCATACAATCTAAAGCCCTGTGCGGGAATATCTATCACAGCACCTTTGAAAAATTTGCTACGGTTCTACGGATAAATTGAGGCACAATATGAGCTAGAAGATTTTGTGCGTCTAACCAATTGGAGTCAGTGAGACGGTCACTAAACACTGAGTTGCTACGGATTAGAAAGACATAGCAATCTTATGGTTTACCCAAAAAGAAACTAAGTAATATAAGAGCAGACACGTCGCTAACGACCAAGAATGATATGAAGAATAACATGTATCTTTAGTTTAGTGTTCTATGGTCTCAGCTCTGTAAGTACTCGAGTCTGTTTGCACATAGATGGCCAAGCCGCTCGGCGCTCCCGATTCGCTCGACTGTGGCATTTCCAAGTGCTCCGGGTTCGCTTGTGGACTTATGGGCCTGTGGACATCCAGGCAGAGCGGACAGCCCGAATACGGCTGTAGAATGAGTTGGCAGAGATCACGGTTGCAGCTGCATTTACTCAAGCAAGAGTTATACAAAGGAAACGAGACGAAGGAAGCATATAGTTCGTATATTTATCGTATGAAGGTAAGTATAAACCGATATTATGAAAACAGCGGGATGAAAAATGGAATTGCATGGAAGATGCTTTTACCGCATTAGGCGGTCCCTACACTTAAGAACCAAAAATTCTCGAAAATGTGCATGAAAATGAGTTAAGTGTTTAAAAATATATAAATTATTCCTAATAATATAGAAGAAATTCATTTAAATGTATGTATATTTTTGATTAACACGTGGATCATGGAGAAGAAGAATTTGAAATTTTTGTACACTGAAAATGAAAATGAATTTACTTTATTCAATGTAGGATAGTATTATCACTTATTGACGTCATGATCCGTCATTGTAAAAAAAAAAAAATTGGTATAACACTTTTTTTATTACAATTTTGTATTTGCCTAATAGAAAACCGGCTTGGGTGGGATAAAAAAAAAATAAAGGCACTGCATTACTGATGTTTTATCCCACAATGGGAATAAATTGACTGTTCAAAAGCGGGCAAAATTAGAAAGTTAGTAAACAGTCCACAGGTCAATTAACCTGTAATTTTTAAACACTAGAACTGATGAAGGTATCAGCATTGCTTTCAAAATAAAGAGATCAATCTATACAGGACTTTCAGACAGTTAATAAAAATATCCAGTTTTAGTTGATCGTACCTACCTACGATATACAGAGTAAATTATAACAAGACATATAGACTTCTCGTATGTTATGTATCTAGTGTATCAACCACTAATCTAATCACAGACAGCTTAACCGGAACCGATGGCTCAACTAACATACCCTCTGAAGCACGGAATAATCTTACTTGATGGATGGACTACCGGATGATTTAGCTTGCAATACACGATTCTAACACACCAATCTCAAATATGATAAAATAAATTTATGAATCCACGATCTTAAGTGACGATATCGATACAAAAAAGAGCTAAAATATTTTGCCTATCTATTTCAATTGGGCCATAGATAGATAGTAGAGTAGAGTAGGTTAAAATATTTAGGCTGTCCTTCCACTTGTCGTCCATCGCTGCGTATTTTTAACATCCGTTACGCATGCGTTTTTCAGACGAAAGGAAAAATGCGAATCGATCTTATTCCCATACAAATACGGCTACGCTGCGTTTACGGATGTATCAAATGACTTGACAGCCGCCACCGTAACGCACAGACAACCCACCGTAGCCGTATTCACAGTTTCCTTTCGGCTGACAGACGCATGCGTAACGGTGCATTAAAAATACGCGGCGACGGCCGGGCAAGTGGAAGAACCGCCTTACTTATTTCATTAATAAGTATAATTGATTTCAGCAAAAAAAAATTAAACAAATCAAGAATTTGTCTAACTGGTCCGGTCTTAATAGGAATCTAATAATATCCAGAAGAAACGCTGACCACACCTACAAAGAATCCGACAATTTGAAAACCTCCGCCTTCTATTGAAGCCGGTTAAGGCGAGTGTAGCTGTCAACGACCTCGACAGTGGCAACTTGACAAAATACTGTTTTCTCTGTATACTAACAATCTATCAGAATATCCGATGCCCAAGTTTTTAGTATTATCCTTAAGTAAAATTAGAACCTGCAAACTCAATGAAATATTCGCTGAAATTAAAGTTATGGAAAAAAGTACCTATAAACGGCCACTTTTGGTATTAATTGCCATTACTTTAATAACAGCGAATAATAAAAAAAAACTTTAAATACCTACTAAAAACTTGGGCATCGGATATTCTGATAAATTGTTTGTATAAAGAGTTTTTTTTTTTTGTGAAGTGGCGCCACTGTCGAGGTCTTTCACGGGTGGTACACTCGCCTTAAAATGAGCTTTTAACTGGTGCCCACGAATTTAGTTTTGCCAACTTTATGTTATAAATGTCAATTTTCATTTATTTTGGTAGGTGTCTTTGTAATGTTGCCAGACCTTTGTTGTAAAGGTACTTAGGCTAAAGGAAGCCAAGTACTCTTATTTTTCTTAAATGTGTATTTCCGCACCAGCGTCATTCAATTTAGTTACTTGCACTGGTTTTAAGACAACACATAATACACTGAGTTGTTCATCGACCTAATCAAATAGTAAATAAAACATTTTCTACTATTTATCTGGGCTGAGTTCCTCATGATTATCCTCGATTCATATGTATTAACAGAGGCAGCAATTACACTGAACAACTTTTACTGTAGAGCCATTGCCGTATCTCGTAGAGTTTAGCTTAGCTCTTTTTGTTTCACATCAGGTACTTCAGACTCTTAGTGATGACCAAACTAATCAAGCTATCACCACACAAAATTTCATTAAAATCCGTCGCCTACTATTTTTTCAGGTGCAAGCCAACTTATTTTAAGTGTAGTGCAGCCATTTTTACAGGGTAAATTTCCTTCTACCTGGCTGGGAATTCTTTGACATATTTGTAAAAAAAAACTGTTTGACATGTGTTTTAGTATGGTTTTGACAGATGCCAAGATTGGCTTATTGAAGTGACGCGGATAAAACAGCCACAAGTGGCCACAACAGTCCACAGACTACATATATATACCTAAGAGATCTGTGCACAGACTTCCCTCTATTGTGGGGTATTGCCTTTTGCTGAATACCTCTAGTTACTCACACGCTTGGAAGGCGGATTGGCGAGCACATACAACATAAGAAATGGGTTGTGTCGCTAACTATTGGAATAATGATGGTATTAAAACGATCATATTTTTATGGAAAGTATTGGTGGGGTAATTTTTTTATTTAAACAACGACAACGTTCAACACAGCATCATTAAGGAAGTCAGTATTATATGAGTCGTAAGAGGCGACTAAGGGACTTGAGGGTGTGTATTGCAATTGTAGGCGATGGGCTGACAACCTGTCACTATGGCGATACACAATTTTCGAATGTCCCTCAAATTTATGTCAGACGTGGCGTAAATGTCCGTTTTTGCGGCCGTTTACGCTCTGCCTACCCCGCATGGGATAATAGGCGTGATATGTGTATGCACGTATGTATGTATTATAATTAATATTGATAAAGAAATTTCCTTATTCCCGGTAAAAGTAAAAGGTAAGTAATGAACCCATACTCCAGAATAGTTTATAGGATTTTAATTACATTTGTTTGAATAGCATAGGTAAGGTACCTACAGCTAACATATAGCTTCTGTGCATATCGTATATCTGCAAAATGTATTAATTCACGTGCTTGTATAATACAAAGCCCCGCGTCTACTTAGTTTCTATAACTATGTGTGGGGTACGGAAGATAGTTGAGAATAATTACGACACTGCATCGCTTTCTCCTCACGTTTCAGCGGACCATACGCCTTGTATCTACACCACATAGTATTACACAGCTTCCAATTACTTACAATAGATAAAGCCACTCATAATCGCGGCGCCACGAGATGAAATTTCATTCTTGCAAATAGCTTCTAAAGTTTAATGAACCTTACATCTTTATACCCTCCACTACTTTCAGTCAAGTAGAAACTACTACGCTGTTACAAAGAGAGCTCCCTAACAAGAAAAAACTGCCAACTATTTCGATGTGGTGAAAGTTTGTTGAGTCTAAAGTGCCACGGCGAAGACAAAGAACTCCCGGGTGATCTGACCGATGTCGCACCATCTTTTAGAAGATTGGACAGCTCGGAACCCGATAACTACGTTACCGGGAAACAAATGGAAATTGCCGTATGATGAAAATAAAGATCACGAAACAAAAGAATTTCTCAACTGTCGACTTGTCTCCTTTTCGGTACGAAACATTCCATTTTTCACCGCTCTGAATTTGTTACCAGGCTATAAATCAGAGTAATACAACAAACTCTCACAAGCGTACATAAATAAACATGATTTGCAAGGAAAGCTGCGCTGATCACAATAAGTATTCGCGAATAATTCATACGATGCATTCATACGAGCACCGGCGGCGGTAACGTACGGCCCAATTTTGGCGTACAATTTACCTGCAGATGCAACAAATACAAAGAGGCTATATTCCGGGGAGCACATACAGGGCTGCCACCGGTCGCCTGCTGCCGGCTGCCGGCTTCCGACCAGCCAGATGCTCAGTGCTCAGCAAAAAGATATGCCCATTTTACTGGAACGTTCATATTAGCGAATTGGAAATAGGGTTATGAAATACGAATAACAAAGCCGTTCATTAGTTTTGCCGGCGCAGCGTGGCGGGAGTATGGTTTAGCATTTTTATGGCTTAACAGCCAAGGCAATTTTCATTTCATTAGAATTTTTGTTTCCCCTCGCTTTTTGTTAAATTTTTTCTATCGCAGCGCGGTCAAAATATGCGGCGATCACGTAAAGCACGCGCTTGGCAAATTTATACCGATACAACTACATAGGTATTAATACGATAGCTAGGTAGTATATGAGGTATATCAGCTTAGTAAAACTTAAAACTTTATGGTAGGTATGTCGTGATAATGGATAATAGTCGACAAAGAATAAGGGTGCCAAAAATGTATATCGACCTATATAATCAGCATAGCGTCGATCGTCAATTCGGTGTCAGGCGAAAAAGAAGAAGAAGCATAGGATGAAAGCCACACTGGTTTTTTTGACAAATTAGTTCGCTTTCGAATGTCAAAATTTTAAAACACTTTCCGTGTGCGATACACAAGATTAGATGACTTTAAATTTGCTACTGCGGGCAGGATTTGGACCTGCGATTTTCGCTATTACTAGAAGCGACGCCTCTTTCATCTGGACTACAGCGGCTCATCTATTGCCCGCAAAATTAAACAAGTGTATCTTGATGCCAATAACGCGTGCCATGGTTCCATCTACCGAGTTAGTTTTGTAGGGGTTACTTTCATGAAAACATAGGCGGTTCTCCCACTATGACGGACTGACGGCCGTGTATTTTGGACGCATCTGTCAGACGAAATAAAAATGAATCTTCGAATTCCGTACAAAAAATGGATACCGTTTAGGTAAAATACTTATGTGAAGGAATACAAATAATAAGGGATCCTCACCTTATCAGACACACTCTGTCGACCAAAACGCCTCATCTTTCTGCAGAACTTTGGAAAGGAAGTATTTCTGCCTCGGTTCAACTATTTTACAGCTAGCTCGTTTGCATCACTGAGTTGAAGAAAGTCAACATCTGGCTTGGAAAAGTCTGGAACTTCAGATATTGCTATGTACTGTGATTAACAGTCAGCCTCGCGCAACCGGGCCGTTCGCACGCGCATACTTACTCAATCGAGCGCACTCGCTTTTCGTTCGTCTACCTACCATCTACTAAGTTGATATTAGTTTTATTACAAAATGAATAGATGTCCGAAGTGCGAAGAGGATTTCACCAATGGTGTTACATGCTCGAAGTGTGGGGTTATCTTCTGCTTTGTCTGTGCAAACATATCGGAAACCAACTATCGTAAACTGGGTCCAAACAAACAAGGGACCCTGCTATGTAAGGAGTGTAAGCATGGAGCACCGGTTGGTCATTCAGCCGGGACACCTACTCCGTCACCAGCTGATTTGGTATTGGAAGAGCTTCGTCATGGTATTGCATGCATTAACAAGTCACTACTGCCGCTTCCTGGCCTCTTTCAAGATGTCAAGTACCTAAAAGAAAGCTTTGCTTCATTCGAACAATCGATTTTTGACCTTCAGACAAAAGTAATAACTTTGAATGAGAAGAACGACGCCCTTGCGACCAGAATAATAACCTTGGAGTCTAAGCCGGATAATACTGATAACTACCTTCAGCTAGAAAAAAAAGTGTCCAGTTTAAATCAAGAAATCTCTATCAAAGAACAATGGCTGCGCTTAAATAATCTAGAAATCAAGGGGATTCCACTGCAAAAAAATGAAAACCTTTTCGATATCATCTGTGCTATCGGTATTTACATCCAGTACCCGATCACTAAGGAGCAGATCAACTTTGTATCCAGAGTCCAATCGGCAGATAAAAATAAGCCAGTCATTGTATGCTTTACGTCACGCTATACAAAAGAAAATTTCATTGCGAAGGCCAGATCACATAGGGAGCTGACTGCCAGGGACGTAGGATTTCACAACAATGCTGGCCGCGTTTACATTAACGATCACCTTACGCGGGAAAATAAAATACTACTCAACCAAACAAAAGAAGTTGCTAACGGGAAAGGCTACCAATTCAAGTGGGTGCAACAATGCAAGATACTGGTGAGGAAGAATGAAACTTCTCCAATACTGCACATCCAGACCTCTGAAGATCTCAAGAAAATACAATGACTTTTTTGTTTTCCATGCTTTCGCGTGTTATTCTTTTGTATTCTCATTTTTCTATTATTTTCGCCAACTGAACTAACCCGTAAGATCATTCACTCAGTGTCATTCCGGTCTAATGATAACATAATAAACTATTTATCGCATTACATCGCCATTTTACACTTTCACTCTTTTACAGTAAATATGAACCTACTTACAAGCAATACACATCATTACCTTTCTCATGCACGATTAAGAAAGCGCTTACATTCTATTCTAATTAGGTATCATTTGCGTCTTACTACAAGATTATTTTATATTATGCAATATTTTATAATGACCTTCCCGGCCGGTTTGCTTTTTTCAACTAATCACATGTTTACATCGATCTCCCGCGCTGTGACGCATTCTTGTAGGCTACGAATGTTAGCAATGAATTACTTATACCTATTACAAAAGTCGCTTCTATGTTTACGATTTATTTTACGCACTGCACCTCGGATTCTATTCCTTTGTCGCGTCTTTACTGCGCCCCGCCCCCTAACGATTAGAAATAAATTAGTTATATTTAGTATTTTTATTAATCGATGACATTAAATATTTATTATCAGAACGTTAGGGGTCTGCGCACGAAGACAGAGGAATTTAGAAGGAATCTATCACTGAAAAATGTGCACCTTATTTTATTGACTGAATCATGGCTTTTGCATGGTATATCTGATGAGGAATTATTCGGTAGTAATTATATGGTATGGAGAAGGGATCGTGATTATGAGCGCTTGGGTCAATCAAGGGGAGGGGGGGTTTTGATAGCTGTTCGTTGTGGATTGCAGGTCAAAGAAAGGCCGGAATGGTGTACTTCCGCAGAGGACCTATGGATAACTATAACAACCAAACCCAGCAGGCACTCAATGCCGCTTTCAGTTCATATATGCTGTTTGTATTTGTGTGATGAGTATCAGGGTCAATCTTTCTCTAATCAGCTTATTAACTTCTGTGATAATGTTGTAAACATTTCGTGTAATAATCCATTAGATAAAATGCTTTTATTAGGAGATTTCAACATGAGCTCTATGGAGTGGCAACCGTCAAATGAATATGGGTACTCACCCACGCCCCTGCATTCTATTCACCACGATTTAGTTGATCTAATTAACCTTTGCAATTTAACTCAATACAACGGGGTAAAGAATAAACAAGGACGATTACTTGACTTGATCCTCTCTAATGATAGCGTCACTGTCGTTAGAGACACTGAACCATTAGTTAAGGAAGACGGCTACCATCCCGCGCTTTATGTTGAAACTACCTATTGTCATGACCAGCTTCTGGGTTCAAAGTCTCGACTATCATACTCATACATGAAGGGTGATTATGATGCCATATGCTCTGAACTGGATTCAACCGATTGGAATAATTTGTTCTCTATATGCAGTATTGACGAAGCTGTTGAGCTTTTTAACAATAAGCTCTTAGATCTCCGGGATAGGTATGTGCCCAATAGAATTGTTAGATCGGATAAGTTCCCTCGCTGGTATTCTCCATCTCTCAAAAAAGTGCTGAAGGAGAAATTTAAATTTCTTAAAAAATTCAGAACATATGGCAACGTAGCTGACGAACATAGTTTTAATCTATTAAGAGAGCGTGCTAAGCGTTTGGAGGATACCTGTTTTAATAAATATATTAAATATGTTGAGAGCTCTATTAGACACGATCCTAAAAACTTTTGGTCATATGTAACAGAACGGAAGCAGTGTAACACCTTTCCGATTACGATGACTTATGGTAACCAGACTGCAGATACCGGCGAAGGGATTTGTAATATTTTCTCGCAATACTTTCATTCAACATATCAGGAACCCACCTTTACATCCACAGACACCGAGGTCCTCGCTCACTACACTTCACTTGCCTCAACAGCCGTGGCTGACATGCACAGCTTGGAAATTACCGAACAAATCGTCTTACGCCAATTGACGAGCCTGGACTGTAACAAGTCTGCAGGTCCAGATAACATTCATCCTCTGCTCATTGTTCAGTGTGCCAATTCCATCTGCAAGCCAGTTTCTTTGCTTTTCAACCAATCAGTAGCCGAGGGCACCATGCCTTCAATTTGGAAATCGGCTATAGTAACACCAATTCATAAAAAAGGGTCGAAGCGTAAGACTGAAAATTATCGTCCTATTTCAAAGCTGTGTATTTTAGCCAAGGTATTCGAAAAAATTGTACACTCTCAGTTATATCCAGTTCTAAAAACCGGTATTAGCTCCCAGCAGCATGGTTTTATTCAGGGCCGGTCTACAGCTACAAATTTGATTCTTTTTACCGATTTTGTTACTACTAACATGGAGGGAGGAGGGCAGATTGATACAATATACACAGATTACTCCAAAGCCTTTGATAGAATTGACCACAACCTGCTACTAGCTAAACTTCAAGCAGCTGGAATACGCGGCAACTTATTCCGTTGGTTTTCTTCCTATGTTGAGAATAGGTCACAGCGAGTTGCTCTTAATGGTTTCTGCTCAGCCTCAATAAAAATCCCATCCGGGGTCCCACAGGGTTCAATCCTTGCACCACTGTTATTTACGATATTTATCAATGATATTTTGGACTGTTTTAAAACATCTAAGTGTCTCTTATTTGCAGATGATATGAAAATCTTTAAATTAATTAATAATGAAAATGATGCATTTTTACTTCAGCAGGACTTGGATAGACTTGAAGCCTATTGTTGTTCGTGTAAGCTTGACCTTAATATAAATAAATGTCATATTATCACATTCACTAGGAAAAGTGCTCCTATTCTATTTAATTACACTCTAAATGGTCAATTTCTAACTAGGCCATCGCTTGTGCGAGATCTTGGTGTTCATCTCGATTCTAAACTCCTCTATGACAAACATATAGAATCTATAACAAATAAAGCTCTCAAAACTCTTGGCTTCATATTTAGAATTTCAAAACCATTTCAACATCCAAAAACCCTTAAAATTTTATATTGTACACTGGTCAGAAGTCAATTAGAATATGCCTCGCAAGTTTGGAATCCCAGCTATGATGTTTACATCGACAAAATTGAAAAAATCCAACGTAAATTCTTACGCCGTTTAAATTTTAAATTTAGAATCCCGTATGACTCTTATTTGGATAGCTGCAAGCATCACCACATTCTTTCACTGCAAAACCGAAGGAACACTGCTGATATCCTCTTTCTTTCCGGTATCGCTTTAGGTAAGATTGACGTCCCTGAACTGTTATCTGGTATCAAACTTTGTGTTCAGGGAAGGAATACAAGATATCCTTATCTTAGACTGTGTCTACCTCGAGCGCGCACTAACTATAAACAACACTCATACTTTTGCCGAGTAGGTAAGAATTTTAATGATTACTTCTCAAAACATATAGATCTGTTTAACTCTTCACCCAGAACAATCAAAACTATAGTACACAATTCATTTTTTGGCGATAAAATGCGAAAAAAGAATAATTAGGCATGTCATGCAACCACGGTAAACATCTTTGTACCTACTTAATACGTAATACAATAAAAAACCTGTTTGACTGATCTACGGCTACTGTCTTTCTTGCTTGCTCTGTGTTTTCATTAAGATTTTAGCAAAGCAGTAAGGTGTATAACACTAGTCGAGCTATGGTCGTTTTATAGGCGGAACCTTATTAATGGCTTAGTACTGTACTAAAACTAATAGTCCATTTTTTGATAATATAGCTGTAAGATTCCCTAAAATAAATAAAATAAAATAAAAATAAAATAAAATTAAGGCGGATTTGTTACGAGATTCTGAACCATTTTTAGCTGTTTTATTTACCTTCTTCTTATTAATTAAAGGTCTTCTTCAGTATCTAAACTTCTTTAGGTAAGGAGGTAAAGTCCTAAAACCGTGGTGACAACTACTTATTTGTATTTATCATTTTATGTTCTTTTACTATTCATAAAATCAAACAACAAAAACACTAAAATGCCACTTACCTACCTAAATACCTATCTGTTTTCGGGTCTGAGTAGTCTTTGTGATGTATCTGTGAATGTCCAATAACACCTTGATACAGGGAATCCTAGTGGGGGCTATAAGTGTAACTGTATTTGGGGATATAGCGCGAGAAAGATTTTTAAACCAGTTTTATTCAGACAATACAGCCATAAAATTCTAAAAAAAATGTTATTGTCGAGGTTCTAACAGATAACATATACCTACCTATCAGTTATATAATTTGACAAACTTTACTCGATAGAATAAAAAACAATGTTTGAAAGTTTGAATAATTTTTTCAATATTATGTCTATAGTTTTAAAGTTATAACAAAAAAGTAGGTATGCTTTAATTTAGATACATATCTTTTTAAGTACGAACACATATTGTACCGGCATTTTTCTAGTTTCTATGTCGGAAAAACCGTAAAATCTCGCAAATATTTAAGCGCAGAATGATTGTCTGTTTCTCTCTGGCGCAGCGCGAATGAAAGGGACAAACTTTTCAGGCGAATCAGCGCCTTAACTGTTAAAGTCGTTGTTTGCTTGTAAGCCTCCCGGACACCTTACAAAAGTAGTAGGTACCTATTGCCGGATAAGGCGCAGCCGGCTCCGATCGCGAACAATCGTCCTAACGAGCTTGTCGGATTAAAGCCTAATGCCGGCGCGGGCAAAGCCGGGCGCTGACTGACTCACTACGAGTGATTCACTTTGACTACCACTGATTGACGCATTTAGCGTTTTTGACTTGACTCCTTTTTCTATTTTCGGATAAATTCCTAGTGCGGGCAAAGCCTGACACAAAACGACAGATTCATTTTCACTGCTATTGATTGATTTCTATTTTATTTTTACCTTAAAAGACAACAAACAATATACCTACCTGCTTAAGTCCATTGTTTTTCAAGCTCTATTCATGAAAGAATTTTGTAAGTCAAATTATTTATCAACCCTTCAATGGGTGGTTCAGTTCATTTCAGACGAACAAAAAATATTGTTCAAGGTGTAAATAGGTAGGTAATATAAGTGCAAACCTGTTTATTGAACCATAAACTGAAAGAAATTCTTTGCCATTTGAAATTGAATTCTGCGATAAAAACACCTTTCTCACGCTCAACACACATAAAAATATAGCTATAAATTCTGCGAATGTGATGCTAATGTTTCGTTATTTAATTTAAATGTTAAAAGTTCATATAAATGTCACATAAGTAATTACTGTTTTAAATACAGTTATAAAACTGAAAACTGTAAGCAAGAAACTCAGGTAAGAACGGTCTTCAGTAGGTAATATGTTATTTAGGCACTAGTTAATCATTACTAGATGAGAATTCATCATGAATTAAGGTAACTACGGCGATGTTTAGTAGTGAGTGATAACATTTTATATATCATTCATAGCTGTCGTGATGTTTTATAATGAATGGCTCCGTTTTTTTCCTTTTGAGGTACGGAAACCTAAAAATGGAACAACCGTTCAGTTGAATTTGGTCGCCTGGTACATTTTATATGGGAGGTCCATTTAAAAAATATATTTCGGCCTATGTTCCGTAAGGAGAGTTGAGAAGCTTCACGAGTAATATCGCCACGTAAAATATTTGCCCCTATTGTGGGTCACACTCTTTTTTTATTTGCGTATATCCATGTCTATCACTGCCTTCTAAGTACCTAATATTAAGCCGTAACATAATATTATTTTATCACCATCGCAGTTTGTCAACATAAAGACTATTATTACATTACATAATTACGTTGTCTCGTGTCATGATAGATCTAGAGCTAGACAGTAATATTAATCGAGTAGAGTTGTACAATACAGTTTTTTTTACTTGACTCTCATGTGGCGTTTAATCAACGCTTTCATCAAATTAAAAGAATGGAGTTGATGTAGATAGGATAAGTTAACTTTTCCGAACACGTTGATGTCAACCCGTTCAGATGATGAACTTTCGCTAAGAATCTAAGGTCAAAGTATGAAAAAATACTTCCCATACAATAAATTCGCAATTTTCTATAGGAGGTAACTTTTATATGTGGCCTATGTTCTTTAGAGAAACTTGTGCAGTTTGATCTGACCTGAGCTAAGCGTTAACAGAAAAGTCCATAGTTCGGTAGGTACCCCCCTGTTTAAGTACCCACTTAACGTGATCATAAGTTAAGATAATCCTAAGTCAATAAATTAAGTGAAGACATATTTTAGGAATTTTAATTTATATTTATGTAATAATTTAGAGTAAATTTGTGTTTGATGTGCGAAGCAGTTAGGATTTTCCGTTCAAGTTCCACAAAGTTTAATTGTATATTTATAGCTGTGTATTTAAAAAACTAGTCAAGTAAAAAAAAGTAAATTAATCAGGGCCGCACGAACGAGTCAAGTTACGAGATCAAATCACTGATTCGACTCACTTTACAGTGTAGTCCCATTAGAGGGCAATAATATTACGTCAACTCACCGACTCAACTCACTGACTCGCCTCCCTGAGGCTCTGTTTTGAATCACGCCATCTCTAGAGTCGCAATGAGACGCTAACAGATCGACGGTGTGGCGACAATGGCCCTCCTTGTTTATGGCTAATCCTAAGTGGATTACTGAGGGCAGACAAGAGGGCAGATCGCTTGTTTATTCTGTCTCTGATGGATCAACGCGCTTTTTCTTTGCTGATGTCTACTTGTACTTTGCTTTTGGTAAACTTTTTTGTATTCTAAATACTGTGAATACTACCTACTTACTTTGTTAAATGTCAATTTTTTAATACTTAAGTATTCTTGGTATGGAAATAATGCGAATTAGTAATATTTAAGTCAGTACCTACTACCGACAGTTATTACATATTAAAGTAGGTATCCCATAGAAGCAAGCACAAAGCTTGCTGCGCTGGAAATACAACTGCAATATTGGTATAATGATATGAACACATATCCAATATTTACGCCAATTTAAATAATATCTGTTTGCTCATCATAACTCATTTAAATACTGAATTTAACGTGCTGTTTAAATGCCTATTCTACTGTAAAGATACACTTTAAACAAAATTAATCAATTTATAAATACAGTCAAGCACAGCAACGGCAGCGATGCTTCGAGTGTTTACCTGGAGATGAGCTCGACTGTACCTACCAGTGGACTGCAATAGGCTGAATGATGTGTATGTGTGTGTATGTACCTACCTACTTAATGAACGCACATTTTTAAAACGTCCCTTTTAGGGTTTCGTCACAGTTTCGCACCCTCTTTAGGGGTCAGAACAGTACCCTACAAAAAACTGTTTTGTTTGGCTCAAGAGGCTGTATCTCATGAACTGTAACAATAATAAAGTTGAAATTTTCACAGTCTTTATATTTATGAAATAAATATTTAAGGGGTTCCGATACAACAAAAAAGACATATAATTTTTTTTTATATAACGACTGGCCCGCCTAGCGGTTTCACCCGATCTGTTCCATTATCCTTTTCCTAAAAACTACCTCTTCAATCTCTACTAATAAAAAAGTCGGCATCAAAATATGCTGCGAAGTTTTCAAGATCTAAGCATACATTTGGATATAGGGACAGTCTGGGACAGACCCGGAAAGCAACTTTATTTTGTACTATGTTATGGTGGTACGGAATCCTTTGTGAGCGAGATCGACTCGCACTTGACCGTTTTTAATTCATTTTTTTGTTAAGTGAATTCCCTTGGAAATCTGTGGCTGTCTTAGTTGTGGTATACGCAGTAGTATTATATTATCTGTGGTTGTAGTAATGCTTAGTAGTTAATGATTTGAATAGCATACTGACCAATTTCTACAGCTGAAAATTTCAATCTTTTTATCGAAAACTTGAGTATGTAGATAGATTTGTGGCCGTGGATGGAGTCGTTAAAAGACTTATGAACTCTGGTAAATATCAGAGTTTCATTGATCGGGAAAAAGTTATTGAAATTATATGTCCTTATAACCTTCATTCAACCAACCAATGAAGTATAATTTGTTTTAGTCGTAATTTTAACATACCTAATGTAACAAAGTAAAAAAGTCAAAATAATTCCTCGATTTGCGTTGTGAGTGAACAGCTTCCGAAATAGTGTTTGAATCTTTTTTACACTTCAGTGTGACGTCATAAGTGGAGCAGACAAACATAGGTAAGCCAACCGGTCCGGTCCCGAACTTCCGACGTATCGTGAAGTCACATGGCTTTCTTTACGTTTTCACACGTTGCCAGATTCTTGGAATAAAAAATCGCTTTTGTTTTAGTGAGAATTGTAAGCAGGGTCAGCAGCACATCAGCCTATCCCTTTAAGAGACCATCTCTGGTGTTTCTAAGTAGGTAACTGTATTAAGAGCCAATTTAAGATCATCTCTTAACAGGGTAGGTTGATCTGTAATAAATTTTAATATAAGAATCTAAGAATTTGTTGAAAAAATAGTTTTTATTTAACATTAATTTTCTTTCCAACTTCAGTGCATTAAAAAAGCACTAAATACGAAGTTATTATCCGTGAAAGGTAATCCGCTCAACACTATTCTCCGTTCCTCCATTCTACTGCCGCAAGAACAAAGAAGTGTCGTAGAAACTCGGTGAGGAGCAGAATGGCGACAAATTACAAAATGGACGCAAGATTAGATGTGATGTCCGTACCCAGGCGCTAGCGGGCGCTAGTGCTGTGATTATGTCGATCACTTTTGCTATCGAGAGTTTTGAGAAGTGTGACAAATTACAAAATGAACAAGATTAGATGTGATGTCCGTACCCAGGCGCTAGAAGACGCTAGTCCTGTGATTTTGTCGATGAGTTTTGCTATCGAGAGTTTTGAGAAATGTGACAAATTACAAAATGAACAAGATTAGATGTAATGTCCGTACCCAGGCGCTAGTGCTGTGATTATGTCGATCAGTTTTGCTACCGAGAGTTTTGAGAAATGTGACAAATTACAAAATGGACGCAAGATTCGATGTGATGTCCGTACCCAGGCGCTAGCGGGGCTCTAGTGCTGTGATTATGTCGATCAGTTTTGCTATCGAGAGTTTTGAGAAATGTGACAAATTACAAAATGGACGCTAGATTAGCCCTTATACGTACCTGACGATTTTCATTATTCTATATACTGATTATTGTAGTTTTATAAAATATATAATTATAACTTTTGATTTTTTATTCTATTTTCCTTTTTTTATATAAAAAGCGTGTGGTCGCTGTTATAACACTCCACTGCTTGTTAATAAAAATAATGTATGGATGTTAAAGATGAGGAAAATAATAACAAAAATGGGTCGCTTTTGTTATTATGTTTTGGTTAGAAAATCTTCCGTTGATCTACTAAATAAACTACATTAACATTTGTTATAATAACTCATGTGATAAATTATTCATTTATTAGAAAAAAAAAACATTTATAATTTACCAGCTATACAATAACCTTTTATTTTTATGTTCTTGTAACAAGAAAAAAAAAAACAAATGATGACAGTCATCGTTTTGGTTAATTGTTCCGATGATTATCGAATCTGACTTATCTCGGCTGTATTTTCCCCTCACTATTCACAGAATGGCGATGAAATTCAATGAATGGTGTTAGTAGCCAATCCTCCGGCAGATTGGCTCGCATTACCACCGGTGGTTGTCACCCTACTTACCAACAAAGCCCCAAAATGGCGGAACCATGATTTAATCTTGTCATCAAGCCGAGACGACACCCAACTACTTTTTGCAAGAAAAATGTTCAGCCCATTTACTTGTTCAGGTGATTTAATCCCTGTGCTACCCCTTGTGCAGAGAGGTACCTAAATATTAAAGTGCCTGACGAAAAGTTTTTGTACTTACCTAGGTATTCTAAATAAATATTATCTTACGTTGGTAATTAATTGACTTCCATAATTTTATAAATTGGAAATACACTCAACGTGATATAAAAAATGTGTGCTCAGAAGGGTAGCGCGTGTAGCTCCTCCATTCAGCAAAAGTTTTTATATGAGTTCGCGTAAACTGGCGTAAACAATGCGCGCCATATCGTGGGCGGATTTGGCCACTTGTCACCGCCGCCGCCGCCCGCCGCCCGCCGCCCGCCCAGCAGCCAGCGCGGGAAACTAAGCGGCTCTGCTGAAGTACGTGACCTTAATGTATATCAATCCGAGCATGATTTATACAAGAGGGATTGGTAAAATATAACATAAAATAAACATTGACAACCAAAACGATGAAATACGACGTAGCGCTGTGATTTAAGGGAGCGTTTCACGAGATTTTATGACGCTATAAAATCAGCTGGCCCCACCCGCTCGCGCCGCACGTACTGCACAGATTTGACAAAACAGACGACAGGCATTTATTCCGTTCGCTAGTTTTTTTGCAAGTTTTATGGACTGCTGCCAGCTTTTATGGTCTACGGACAACGGGCGCTTTCGTTCGACAGTGTAAAATTGAGAGAGATTTGATTTGTCTTTCAATCGGTCCGATTTGTATTTAAATTTACAAGTTTATTTTCTTGGAAGGTCGCAGCGCTGAAGTCAGGGAGTACGGAATTTATGAAGAAGGTTGCCGTCACCCTCACTTAGGCAAGTTTACGGGTTATTGCCACTTCGCCAACACCCGACGACCCGTCTGGGACCCGACTAGGTGCTAACGCGCGACAGCTATTGATAAGTTTAACGAGTCGTACAATGTATTATATTAAGTGACACTTTGAAAAGTTACGCCGCCAACTCGTTCTTCACTGTCTTGATAGCTGCCTTTGCCACCTTCAACTCTAAATATTTACTTTTCGTAGACAAACTAGACCCAACATTTTATTCTACGCGTTCAATATTTTTCGAAATGGAGCTCACTTTGTTCTCTAGTAAGTAACTAACTATTTTCTCTTAACATGTTAGAACGTTGGACTATTACTCACGTTTCTAAGTCGGGAGCTCAGCTTTTTATTCCGATACAACTATTTGACCTGTTTTTCGGAGGTTATTAAAGAACAACAAACGTTTACTTTATTGTAGCAGGCGGCTTCAACTGACGTTTATTAGTTTGGTTAGTTATTCGCTCGCAACATGTGGCCGGGTTACAAAAAAGTTTATCATTATGAACCGTGGTTTGTGACGTGAACAGTGTGCAAAAAGATTTACGACCAAACTAGGTAGGTAGTTGAAAATATACTTTTTATTCTAGCGGTTTTTCATGTGGCTGTTTGGCAAAACGTGTGGTTATGATCAATTTGGTACCGAACAGATTGATATTCATGTATGCTCTCTCTATTATGGAAATGTCTCTATTAAGTTGTGTTTAACTTATGCATAACATATAAGCTATTATCTGTAATCTAGTCATTGGATTCGTGACTATACTATTAATATGACCTATGTGTGTCTGGGGAGAGATTCATCGTAAGATAAATCTTATTGTATGACAGTATCTTACTTTATGGCCTTTATAAAGCCTTTATAACATCATGCATGTGTATCACTGTCGTTTCATTCATACCGAGAAAAGACATTATTCGCGACTCTAGTAGTAAATCGCAGTTTAATAGTTCGTATAGTGCTATGAAGCGTCTCGTGTTTGAGGAGGTATCTAATCGTACAAAAGCAGGTATGTATCAGTATGTGGTCAGTCACCAAATTTTGGATCGTTATTAAAATGACTTAAGAGCTATTATTATTTCTATGACATTAAATCAAAGAAATTTCACGTGTGCTGTCATATATATTCATACTATTTGAATGTAGGTAATGGCGTCTTACACAATAGGTATGTAATTTTTAGTTAAAATCTGTCAAAATTAACGGTTTCAACAGAGCAGTAAGGAACTGTTTCTCAAGGATCTGCACCAGAAGCCTTCGCAAACAAACAAATAATTGAACTTTCTTGGTTCAGCCTGCCCACACCATACTTGTCCTACGAAAAACCTAGCTATCTACTTTATGTAGGTAACTGATATTATGATAAACTTTTGCTTCAGTATAAACATACATACCTGTAGCCCAAAGTACATACATTTGAATAAAACATTACACTTTTTTTTTTGATGGGCAGTCATGTAAAGTCAGTGGAAGCATTACTGTCATAAGTGATTTCGAGTCGAGTGCACAAAGACAAGATGGTAATCGGCAACAAAGACATTACTGACCAAATCATCGCGACCATTGTCTCCGGATGGATTATAAAGATGGTAATGGGATTATTGTGCGCGTCCAGGAGTAGTGATGTGACTTTCGTACAAAAACCGATTTACAATAAACGATTTCTATTCGTGGGGAACGATTCATCAAAATCGATTACTTAATGAAACAAATCTTGTCTTGTCTTGTCTAGCCCACACCGATGAAACTAATATCAAGTTAAAAGGATCAATGTTCTTAACAGATAAAACATAATTGCATTTTCGAACATTTATTTGAATCAAATCTATATATTGTTTGCAAATAAGCAATGTCTGTTTGTTTCTTCCTGTGTATTGCATGAGTAAAATACTTATTATCATCAGCATCACATTTCACTAGCTCAATTTTTTTGATAAAAAGTCATATTTTCATTGATAATTGATTATTATAAATGATCGATTTTTTGCTTCCCGGAGCAGGGATTAAATTGTGAACGGCCGGGAGTGAACCCGCGACCGCCCGACACGCTGCTACACATTTCAATTACTGCACGCATTGTGTGACTAAGTGGCGCTTGAGCATTGGGCCGTGAAAGAGCTCCTTAACTGGGAGGTGAACGCATTACTTTTATTTTAAATCTCATTTCCAATAAAAAGTTTAAAAAAGAAAAGGAACTGTTTTTTCTACTTCAGGTACCTATGTGTTTGCACACATGTAGCAGAACCTCATTTATACCTAAGAACATTGTTAGAATAAACCAAATCTTCTATGACTTACAAAAGGAAACTATGTTGATGATTTAATGTACTACTACTACAGTCACAACAGTCCACAGCTGATCATGGGCCTCCCCCTATTGAATGTACAACTTTGTTCAAATCTTGCATAAGACTATACCAGTATGAGTTTAATGTCCTTAATGAAGTTGCGGTCTTCAAGAATAAACAAATTGATTCGACCATAAAACTAGATTCTGTTCTAGAATTACGTTAAGATACTTCTTGATTGGGCGTAAAAGCTACTAAAAACCCATAAATCATTTGACGCATCGCCTCTCAACTGAAATAAAAACTCGGTAGTGGTAAGGTCTATGCCATGAAGTGGGTGGATGTGGGCTGAAGATGATTATACATACATACACATATCGCGCCTATAATCTATAGACAGGTTATCAGCCCATCGTCTAAAACTGCAATACACACCCTCGAGTCCGTCAGTCGCCTCTTACGACTTCTATAGGAAAGAAATAAAGTGATGCTATTCTAAGCCGGTGTCACACAGTAAATGATGATGATAATTAGATGTAAAGGTTCATAGACTTCAAGTTTATTTTACCAACATCTTTGTAAAATTTTATCGCTCTAGTCTAGTAACTTATACAAATAAGAACGCATGATTTGCCCTAAGTTTCATTATTTTATCACTATGACTTCCAATAGATAATTTTTGAACTTTTTGCGAAGATAACAAACCTACTTGTGACTTAGTGCCATCATAAATTAAAAGTCGTGACCTCATGAACCATTGTGTGGAACTGAGGACGATTTTTCTTTCACCCAGAAACATAGGTCAAAATACGTCAAATATTTTAAGCTTCCAGGGTAGCCCAAATCAGCTGATCGAAAACTTTGTATGGGAGGTCCTCGACCTAAGTTCTTTGGCAAAAGTGATACCTCATCATCAGCCCGTCTTGAGTTTTCGCTATCGGTCACTAGAAAAACCTAAAAATCACGTATATATCGTATATATATAGTCTCCGGTATAAATCTTTTTTGAGATACATAAATGTTAATTTTTTGCCTAGAAACCTGATAACAACATTTCAAATTATTCTGAGAATACATTCATACGGCTCCAAATAATAACCATACTTTTTATGTCGGTTGATAAAATGAATCCTCGTACGAGCCTTACTTAGCTAACGAGTGTTTCACAGATTAAAACATTTATCTCTGGAGCTCGCTGGCCAGCTAGTTCCTTGCAAACGTCCACTCGGATTTCTACAGCTAAAGAATTCCAAGCTCGTAATCTTGAGGCCACTACACAGGGTGTTACGGAAATACTACACAACCTCGTGTGGGTGTTCCTTTGTCCATGAAACTGAACAACCTTTATTTAAGAACGATTTATTGGAAATCTAATTATTTCTTTCTAAAGGTTGCTTTTGATATTTAACCTTTGGTTTGAAATCTCGAAAAGGGTTATTTTGGTTTTTTGCAATTTAAAAAGTGGCAAAATAACAATAGCGTTATTGGTCGAGTAAATCCACGGGTGTTTTTTTGCGCTATTTCCAAAACCCTGTATATTAGAGAATTTGTATAAAGGGTGAGAGTATAGATATAATCGAAATTCACCCTGATATCTACTAGACGTCCTGATGTTCAGCTTTCTACGCATAATAAGAAATGTACGCCGACCTTTTGTCTTGTAAAATTCTCACTTTCTGTAGATCAGCTGGAATAAATGTCTTAGTAGAAATGAGTTGTCCTGTTGTGTCATCATTCTTTGTATATTCCTCTTCTTATGTTTTTTGTGTGCAATAAATAGTCAATAGTAGTAGTAAAAGTAAACACCTTGTATGAGACCAGTTGCATAAAGGGTAAGTACGGATAGCATCGAAATTCACCCTGATACCGAATGTAGCTTGTTTGAAAGTTCCAGGACACAGTAGTGATTGCATTGATCGGTTTGTTTCTATCTGATATCAACTGAGTTGTATTCATGAAATTCATGCACCGCAGCACTTTGGTGGTTTACTTGTAGTTTTACAAAGTTGATAAATTCAAAATACAACTTAAATTTAATAGAAACATGAGCAATTAAGGCGTTACCTATTGGCATTTACCTGATTCTAGGCGTTTTTTGGAACTGAAAACTTCTGTGTATCCCACTTGTGGTCCGAAGCGGATGTGTCTGTCAAGTCGTTTGACAGACGCATCCGTAAATGCACCGTAGCCATATATTTGTATGAGAATATAAAATTGGAATTCGCAATTTCCTTTTTTCTGAGACGCTTGAGTGAAGAAATCACTTGTACTTCTATGTTCTGTAAGAACTTTTTTTACTTGTGACTGCAATAAAAAAAAGTCTGGAGATGATTGAACATCTCTATCTTCTATAATCTTCTAACTAACCAGTGATCTTATATTCTACTTAATCTACGTCAATAGTGGCTGAATTGCATTTAGGCACATTTAAGTAAGATGGACTTTGTTTTCAATTATTGCTAGAAGAGCGGAACAACTAAAAATCACGTCGTTTGAATTATATGCTGAGTCAGCATTCCTTAACTCATACGTTAAGCCTGCACCAAGCGTAATCCGACCGTCTAGTGGCGCCCTCACATGTTTTTAATGAATTTCTTCAAATCAAAAACAAATATCAAAAATCTAAAACGGACAAATTGTTGTCCTATACGATAAGTTTATTTCAAAATACAACAATGAGCTCTTTCTTGTGTTTTAAATTTTTAATCAACTTAACGGTTGGTGGCCAGTAGTGGCCACCATTTTCCGTTTTAGTGATTTTAAAGACGCACAACAATATAAAGCTTATTTTTGTACCTTAAAAAACGTATCGCATTGGACAACAATTTGTCCGTCTTAGATTTTTGATAGGTATTTGTTTCAGATTAAAAGGAATTAATTTAAAACATGTGGGGGCGCCACTGGACGGTCGGCGCCGCATTAAGGTGCGTTTAAGATACGCAGCGATGGACAATAAGTAGGCAAACCGACTTAGCTCTTAAACAGGCGCCGTTTTGATCAAGAGCAAAAAAGTCAGATCATCTCTTCACCAGGAAATTTAAGCGAAACACAAAACTAGCTTACCTACTTCTGTATATAAAATGCATGCAGCTGGGATTAAATATGCATTACGCAGTCCCGGCAGGAGTCTGCCGCACCTCATTGCCATTGCAATTACTTACTAGCTGCATTAGGGCCGGCGTACAACTAGCGAGGAATTATAGCGCCAGTTGTTTTTAGTAGCACATCAAAAATAAACTGTGTTCATAGAAATCGTATAGCTGGTGTTCCAAAATTAAAATAATGTCTAAAAATATTGCAAAATTGATCGCTTTTTGGACTTGATCGCCATTTGGATTTAAACTTAAACAGCCTACGCTGGCGTTGTCGGAGCCGTTGCTTCTTTCCAGCCAATTTCGTTCATTTCCGATATGCTTTTGAAAACGGCTCGCGGCAAATAGCACTAGATGTGCAATTGTACTACGCCGCAAATGCACCACGCCACAATACGCGACACGCAGATAAGTACTTCATTCAAATTGTATTATGCAGTGTCGCAACGAGTCGTGCAGTTGCTGCGTAGTGTGACCGTACCATCATTGAATGCACAATGCCACAACTCTAACCGGCAGCTCAGCGAACCAACAATGATTATTCATTCAATTATCCCCGGTTTACTCTTTGCCTTCTGCTTTCTAAGATATTGTTTCTTTGGATTAAACATTCAGGGCTTGTTACATAGTGGTCTAGAGATAGAAACTCAGCTACAATACTCAAGAATCTAGATAAGTTTCTTAATGGACTTAAATTGGGGAAATAAATTCTCTTGACTTACCTTAATTTAGCGCTGTCAATTATGGCGATAAAAATAGGTTTTAAAAGGATAGCAGAAATCTAAAACACTCGTTATCTGTCGAAATAAGGCGACGATGAAAACAATGGCGACTAGATTGACTAAAAATAGCGAAGAACCTATTGACAATAAAAAAATGACTTGTCTCTGATCCTTTTATAAACCTATTTTACTGAAAGTGACAGCGCTAATTTAAGGTACCTACCTACAACTTAAGGGAATTTATTTACCGAATTATGGGAATTTATTATTAACAGATTTTGCTTTTGAAGCAAGTTCGTCTGTAAAAAGGGTTCACATTTCAGTGTGTAAATGCTCAACGGTACTTTTTGTATCAAGATAAGCGATGACATTTGGATTTAAACTTAAAAAGATGTCAGAATTCCAAGTTTTATTAAAATACGTGCCATCCTCGTAAGTGAGGTTTACAAACTTGCTTTAAACGTAAAGTTTAAGTTTCAGCTCTAAATGCAACGAAACGCGGTGAAATTAAAGACGGACAGAAGGAAATAATAATAAATTCTGTACAAAAGGAAATAATAATAAATTCTGTGCTAAATAAAGAATGGGATGGTCCTCCTCTTAACAGTTAAATAAATTGCAGAGAGTATGTTTAAGTGTTGTTCATAATAAATAGGTTCAGTTTATTCAAAACGATTTCTTATATATTCTTCATTGTGTACAAAAAAAATACAGGAACTTTATATATTAAACGTAATCACAAAGGTGAGCTTATTTCTATGAAGAGATCTCATCCAGCCAACCGGCTCAATAGAATTAAGAAGAAACATTTTATCATTTTAAAAACTTTTCAGTTGAGCATTTCGAGAAATATTTGAACGTATTGTACAGAGATCAAAATATCAATTTTTGCTTGTCGGTACAGCAGAATAATATCCTATTTTGTTTTGTGGGGACAAATTCAGTGCAAGAAGGAGCATGATATTTGTAGGAGATCTAAATATTACTACCTACTTGCTTACTAATAACAATTAGCACGCGCCATCAATTAACGCCTACTATGAGAAATGAACAAGGTGTTAGGGACAGTCCTACAAATATTGATAGGAAATGATAGGAAAAAAATCAACCTCCATTACAAAATCACGATCACCTGACTGCCTTTACTATAAAAAGTTTTTTTTTTTACATTTCCTGAAATACATTCCTCGGGGAAAATTGTTCAGTTTCATGGTCTAAATGGGCTGTCTTTTAGACTCCGTATAACAAACACAATGATGTTTTCGCTACAGCACGTCTGCGATATTCTAAGAAGTTTGCCGTATCGTACCGTCCTCAAAGCAAAGTGTTACGTCCTCGCGTAAAAATGCAGTTTTACATTAGCTTTGCTGCTAGGAGATTTAACTTGGAGCTGAATACAGATTTTATCATAAGTATTCTGAAAACCGCTTAGTTTTAGATAATTATCATTGATGCCCATTGAGATTATGACGAATACTGATTTACTGATGCAAACTTATTTTGCTGTAAAAAAAAATACGAAAAGTATAACAACTGTTGCGCCAGAGAGAAACAACCGTAAAATCTGGCAAAATTTTGAGCACACAAATGTTTGGCAGCTTTTAAGGCTTTTTCGACACCGAAACTAGAGAATTACCGTTGAAATGTCTGATTCAGCCTTTTTATTTTACTTAAAGCGGTATGTATCTAAATTACCTATAGCATCACGAATTCGGTAGTAAGGTGACTTTGTTTATTTTTATATCCAATAAAGTTTGACAAATTGTGTAAGTGATAGTATCTGTTATCTGCTAGATCCTCGACGACAGCATAAATAAAACCAGTTTAAAAATCTTGTCCGCGCTTGATTCGTGGTAGTTCTCAGAACAAAAGCCGACGAGTAATTTTCTAATTAACTCATGTCTCCTAAAATTTTGGTTGATCAATTTGAAGCATTAAAAAAACAGTTGAAGCTATCTGATGCTAGAATTTTGAATGATTCTACGATTTTAATAATTTTCGCAAGAAAACACCAAAGCGAACCGTTTACCCTAAACTACGAAAAGAAAATTGAAAAGTCATTGTGCGAGGGCAAAAATGCAAAATCCTAGGCCGAGAGTCAAACACCATTGTTATGTGTCGTTCGTGCGCTTAGCACGTGCCGCAACTACCCTCACCTAGGGTTGCCACGCATCGGAACACCGTTTGACAGGGCCAGATCTTTGACAACTCGTCCGGGTGCAAAAGAGCAACTAGGTACTTAGTTACTTAGTTAATCTAAGCGACATACGATGTACGAAGTCCGATATTGCGCCTACAGAGAAAACGTGTGACAGCCGCAATTTTATGAGACGTGTTTCATAGGAACTGTTTTTTGTGTCAGATTTCGTAAACCCTTTGGCCAATAATCCGGAAGTCAGGGGGTGGGTGTGAAAACCGCCTTAAATTTTCTGCTTTGAGTTGATGTCCAAATTTCCGAACAATGAGAATCGGAAACCCTACCTTCCTTCGCCCGAATCAGAACACAACTCCTGTTTTATAGATACACAATATGAACGGACCACAGTTCTATGAATAACAATGTGGAAAATGAGATTTTAGAGATATTCATTATTTCTGGGCAAGGCCTTACTCCAATTTAAAACACTGTTTATTATGTTTCCACGGAATGAATGTAATACAAATTGAAATTCAGTAAAAACTTTAGGCGTCACGATATGGAATACTTAGTAGTACTCACAATTATGTATAACTTTAAAATAAATTACTCAACGTACCAAAAAAACATAGGAAACTACACTAGTAGAATTTTATGCTGTATGAGATATGACAACTTTAACGGAATTTGTCTTGTAGTGATGTAACTTCGATTCAAAAATTCGCGAATATTCCCGTTTAAATGCGAATATTTTGCGGACACCAGAAAAATCCGTTAAATTTGCAGACTATATAAGTTTATGTTATTAAATTTACGCATGTAATTAAATGACATAAGTGTCATCAACATCAGTTGTTTTTATTCACCAGCAGCCTTATGTATCACACTGGATTCAGTACAGATTTATTCGGATTTATTAAGTAATTTTTGAAACAAGATGCAAAATGATTGCATCTCGTCCTAACAAATTCGTGTTCGACGTGAGACAGCCACTCAACCGACTGAAGCATAACGAATTTGGGCAAATTAACCAAAACCCGAATATTAAAGCAAATATTTACATTCAGTAATGAACAAAAAGTGTCATTCGTTACATCACCAATTCGAACCATCCGAAATGCAGTGAATGAACAGAACATACCTACGTTGTGTTTCGACCCTTGTCTACGTTTTAAACCACAAAAACTCTGACACCAGGGTTCATCGGGTCGTTGGATGACTCGATGTCCCACACGAAAAGAAAGAGACCACAAAATAAAAATCTCACGTAATAACATTAGTAAGAGTTACATTCGGTCATGCTCGACGTACCCTTCAATTTATAAAATAAAAATCTTATTCAGAAATTGTTTGTAAGTTGATATAACTTGATTTGCTCGGTCTGTCCAAAAGCCAACTAAAGGTAATACTCATTCCTGCTGCAAACTTTGCAGACGTCATATAAATAACTAGACTAAACTCCGTAAGGCATTGGATATAGTTCATTTCTGAACTGAAGGCCAATGACCCTTTCAGACTTGAATTTTATTTGATTGTGATAATATTATCACGATAAATGGAGGCCGTGTGATGCCGGCTAAGAATAGCATCAACCCATTTCTTCCCCGTTGGTGTCATAATAGGCGAATACAGGGCTCAAGGGTTACATGTGTTTTGCAATTTAAGGCGATGACCTGACAACTAGTCACTATAACGAGCTTGATTTTTTACAATTGATTTTAGATTCAACTCGCATCAACGCATTTCCTAGATAAAGGGTCATGCTTGACAAACAGACAGACGGAGAACAAAGTGATCCTTTTAACAGTTTCGTTTTTCCCTTTTGAGGTAGGGAACCCTAAAACGAGAATATATTTTGTTTGTTTCTTGTTTGTATGTAATCGATAATCTTTGGAACATCCAGATTGATTCAAAATTAAGTATTTCGAGAAATTATCTGTAGTATAATTAAAGTAGTTTTAAAATTTAGGTGAAAAATTGTATATTCTTCAATTCTTGCTTTAAAGAATTGATAATTTTCATTTTATTGTTTTTTATTTTGTCGGTGAGTATCTAATGTGTACTGACGTAAATTCAATTCTTAAAGGCTCATCATTGGACGGGTGACATAATAGGTGGATGATAGGCGGTTCTCGCACTTCTCGTCCGTCTCTGCGTATTTTAACGAACCGTAACGCATGCGTCTGTCAGGCGAAAGGAAATTGCGAATTCCGATCTTATTCCTATACAAATGTGACTACGCGCTACATGCGCAGCGACGAATCTTTGCTCTCTCTTGTTTATTAAAACTCTTTGTATTAATATTAATAATATTAGATAAAATTGTCTTGATTTTTCTACTAACCTACTAATTTTATGTTTCATGTTGTGTATTGTGATGTGTTTGTTCTTTGTTATAGGTAAACCCAACTCATCTCAGCGAAAACGAGGGTTGCAGTAAAAAAAAAGTTGTTCTTTTGTGCTCCCGTGTGAGATACAGTCATAGTCGCCATCGAAACTTGACACTGGCGAAATCCTAACGAAAACGCCATAAACTCAAGAAATTGAATTGAATTGATTTGAACGACAAGTGGGAGAACCACCATAATGATGTGAATGTAAACAGTCGAACACAGACAGCTAGAGACAGGCTTTGTGGAGTCACAATAGCTTTTAATTAAAGTTCGTCCAAGTGTGACTATGACAACTTCCAAACTATAGCTGCGGGTAGGTAGGTATCTCATTTAGATTCCTCTGTTTGATTTTAATAGCTTTTCGTAATGTGTTGCTATTGTCAGAATGCTACAGGTATCCAGTAAAACTTTAATTGGTCGCATAATATTAATTTGACTGCAAAAAAATATTTCATGAAACATGTAATGCAATTATCCACAAAACGTAATACGACATCCAAAATATTTAAATACTTAATATTTCACCTTCAATTAAAGAAAATAATTATAATATGTATAAATAATTTACAGTGAGAATTTTGACTGTATTTTAATGGGTATTTTTCAAAGGGTGTGTTGACTTTATCTACGTTTTATCTATTGTTATTGCATATGTACAAAAACCGTGTCTTTAATTCGTAGAGATCTAGTTCGAAAGATTTAGAATATATAAATAAATTCAAAAATGCATTCACTGTAGGTATTTATAAATTGTGCGTACTGTTTTGGGTACTTATTTACATTTAATGGACCACGAGTTTGATTTCCTTCAGCCTCTCACGCAATGCAATTTTATCGTGTTTCCTTAACAGTAGAAATCGGTATTGCCACTTTATTTAATTTCTCGAAACTTCTCGTTACACTCGGAAGTCCCACCACCACCATCCCCAGCAAAATTAATTGATTTAAAAATCTGGCAATCTCTTACATTGAAACGAAGCGTAATTTAAAAAGTTATAGTTAATGCTTACCTTGTCATTTGATTTTGACAATTAGCTGGTTTTAATGGAGATTAGTGAAAATGTTTCACGGTTTAATAGGAGTGGTAAGGTCGTTGCGAATCACACGAAATCACGGGAAAATTTACGGTCAATATAGCAATTTTGTGATTGTGCATGCGAAAAGGGCCATTGCGTGGGGGATTCGAATACTTGGGAAATAGAGCTCCTGCTCCTGCACACTCAATGAATTGCACAAAAATTCCACATCGCAGGCTCACACTATTATTGTAATTAATGTTAAGTTGTTTAATTTAGCGTTGCTATGCTGGGGTAGGTTAGGTATTGGTGACGGTCTGTGAATACGCCGCGATGCTCGCCCGCACGCATCGCTCTGGGCATATGTTGTCCCTTTCTCGCTCGCGGGTGGCGGCGTGCGCGCGGGCCGCCTGTAGGCGCCAGGCGGTGATTTCTGCACCGCAGTCAGTCACTCAAAACCGCTCGGACAAGCGTATTGTGTTTTGTACGGATTTCCCGCCACGAGTTTTGTGATGCCGCGTGTAATGGACGATTCAATTTGAGATCGCGCGTGTTGATGCATCGTATTATTGCGGTTCTCCTGGGTTATACTAGAATACCAGGCTTAGTGATTGTTGGATGTCTCGACGTCTTCCACGTGAGCGTCGCGTTGAATAGGCATCAGGTGGCCATTTTGGCCCGCGTTTGTACGGCCCAAATTCGGGTTGGGTCACGCGTAATGACTAATATCAAAGTGGAATACGAACAGAAGCTGTGAGTGGTTTGACGTGAATAACGCGCCAAGGCTGTAGTGGAATGCTGGGTGTCGATATCTTTTCCACCCAGCCCTGTAAGTACCCACGGAATTCCCCATTTGATCCATTCCCTGAACTTCCTTTCTCCGTTGGGTATTTTATGCATTTGGACCGGCACGTGACTGTAAGTGATAAAACTGTTTATTCGTGTTAATGGTGTGTTCCCTTTAGTCACATTTGTTGTACCATATCATTGTGACTCCTTAGTACGAATTGCGGAATTCGTGGGGTAATATAATTTGGAGGTACTTACTTATAATCTAGTGTTAATACGTGTGACGTAACGCCAGATCGGCAGACGGTATTTACTACCGACTTGAGTTATGTAAGGGTTGGAACACATCATTTGCCAATTTCCATCAACTTAGTTAATTAAGTTAAATAGATTTAGGTTCACGTTTAATTCATAGTATGCGCTGCTATATTGTGCAACGTATGCTATTTAGCGCTGCGTAACGCAGCCATTGTCTGCCTCCAGTTGAACTCCTGGTATTTTACTAGAAATTTACCTGTGTAAATCGCTTCCACTGCGGGAGTTTGGCTTGGAATTAGACAATTTTTGGTAGCAGAGCGTGGTTCAGAAAACCACTAGATTTAAGATTATTTTAGTATAAGATTTTTAATCTACCTACATAAAAAAAAATATATTTATTGTGATTGTAGTGTGCCCTGTGTAGAATATCCTATCGGTAGGATCAGGGCCAATCAATTAGTGAATTGCTTGTTATTATCGTTGTGTTTACCCTGTGCGGATATCCTAACGGTAGGATCAGGGCCGATTGTCTATTTTTTTTTATTGTAAGGTTCGGTGTTACTTTGAGTTGGTACCATGGCTCCCACAATTACACAGCTTCAGGCAAAAATTAGAACGCACCTAATTTGGTTCGCGACTAAGCAGGCGATGGTCGGTCGCGGGGACCGAGAGGACGCACTCATCGCTTGTGCGCAACGGATTGACGAACGGGTCGCGGAGGTGTTGGATTGCCTCACTGGATGCGAGGAGTTACTTGATGGGACGCCTGATGAGCAAGTCACACATACGGTCCGGGCGAATGTGACCCAGTGCCTGGAGATGGGGCAGGAGATCCAGCAGGCGGCTGCTGTGATCACCAGGCGTAGGGCTGGGGAGCCGGACCCATCCCATGGTCCGCGGGGATCGGGGGTGCAAGTGCCCCTGCCGGCTGTGGCGATTCCGATCTTCCACGGGGACTACACGGATTGGACCCGATTCCAGGATCTGTTTGACAGTGTGATTCATAACCGCACTGACTTGCAGCCGGCATATAAAATTGCACAATTGATGGCCAAGCTGCAAGGTGAGCCCCATGAGCTGGTAAAGCATCTACCAGTCGATGATGCGAGTTACGAGACGGCTCGTGGCTTGCTGATCGAGAGATACAGCAACAAACGTCTCATGATTGACCAACTCCTGGAACAGTGGCTCACCGTGCCGGCCATCACACGAGGGACGGACCTCAGGGCCAAGGTCCTCAACCCTGTCTGCGTTGCAGTGAACGCCCTTGAGAGACAGGGGATGCCGGTGTCAGGCTATGATTATATCCTGGTCCACACGTTGTTGCGCCGCCTGCCGAGCGACATGGCCGCTCGTTTTGAACAGTCACACGGAGGTAAGACATCTGATTACCTCCCGACCTTCGAGGAGCTCAAGTCCTTCCTCGAGGCCGAGTGCAGGCGGGTAGATGCCCAATTTGGAGAGTCGCTTCACGCGGAGTCTGCGGCCGCTCGCCGCCCGGAACGGCCGGGTGCACAGGCGCGAGACGGTAAGAGTAGGCCACCCAGGCGATACAATGTCGCTAATTTGGAAACGAGGTGTGCCTACTGCAGAGAGGCGGGGCATCAGGTGACTGCGTGTGAGGAGTTCGCTGCACAGCGGGTGCAGAAACGTCGTGGTGTGGTGCAGCAACGGCGTTGGTGCTTTAGGTGTATGGGGCCGCATCAGGTGCGAGAGTGCCCATCAAGCACCAACTGCAGGTACTGCCAGGGTGCCCACCATCAGCTCCTATGCATGAACCGCAGCGGAGATTACGGAGGCAGAGCTGACGCGGGTCAGCGGACGGAGTCTGCCCTACCTAGACGGGAGCAACGCTCCCCACCCCCTCCAAGGAGGAGTCCTCTTCCACCAGGGTTTCAGGGACGAGGCCAGGGACATCAGCAGGTGATGCCCCCTTCACCACGCGCGAGACAGTCACCACCTCGGCAGCAGGTGCCGGAACGGGGTAGGTGGTCACAGGTCCAAGGTCAGGGGCACCCATCACAGATACGTGATGCTACGGGCGGGTGCCAACACCAGGGCCAGTACATGCAGTACTCGGCGGGTCTGAACAGCATGGTGAGTTCCCATGACCCACGCATGCCTCTCCCCTTGGCTGAGCACCCGCGGCTACAGGCGCATCCACGGTACGCGCGCCTGCCGCAGGGTTATTATAGGCTGCCAGCCATGGCGTACAGGACCAGAGGTCCCTATCAGCAGGAGTGGGACCCACTCGAAGGTGTACGGAGAGAGGGGACCCCCCCGCAGGACGCGGACACTCCGCGCTTAGATTCCTGCTAGGTAATCGCCGCCTACACGCCAGCTTCGGCCCCCCGGCCAATTACGGTATTGTTGCCTACGGCAATGATTTGGGTATGGGGATACGGTGGCCGCAGCATACAGGTAAGAGCCTTGTTAGATACAGGGGCTCAGGGTTGTATTGTGTCTAGTAAGCTGGTGAGTAGGCTACGCTTAAAAATAAGGCCCACAACGGATGGGGCTGTAGGTATTGGAGGTGTAGATGTGCCTGACGTTCGGGGTCAGGTGAACTTCGAGTTCACATTAGGTAATACAGGTACAGGGGTCAGCTATCATGCCTCAGCAGTGGTGCTGGATGAAGTGGTAGGGAAACTTCCTCAGGTTCGGTTACCGTCAACGGTACGAGGGTTAACCACAGGCTTAGAGTTAGCTGATCCTGAATTTGATACTCCTGGTACGGTGGACGTTCTCCTCGGGTCAGACGTCCTCGGGAGATTCTGGTGTGGCAGAAAACGGGTACTTCAGCAAACTGGTTTAGTGGCCGTTGATACCACAGGGGGGTATGTTATTTTTGGCCCAGTTTGGAGACCTCAGGACCTACCAGAGGGCGATACGGTACTCTATGGTAGTGTGTTGTCGGAGGTGCTGCAGAGGTTTTGGGAGTCTGAGGAGCCACCCACAGCGGATAGACGGAAGCCAGAGGATGACGAGTGCGAGAGTGACTGTTCTATTAGTACAACACTGCACGAAGTTCGTCAGGTAGGTTTGTTACCAGGCTGCCATTTCTCCCAAACCGCCCCTCCTTAGGTAGTTCGCGACAGATCGCGGAACGGAGACTACTGGCTATGGAGAGAAAGATGAAACGAGATGCAGCACTTCGGCAGAAGTATATCGAATTCATGAGGGAGTACCTAGAGTTAGGCCACATGTCGGTGTCCAGCATAGATTGGAGGTGTGTCGAGCATTACTATATACCACACCTGGCTGTTTTGAAGTCACCGGAGGCGAAGATACGGGTAGTGTTTGACGGTTCTGCTCCTACATCGAATGGTGTGTCTGTGAACCAGTGTCTGCACGCGGGTCCCAAGTTGAACCGGGACATTGTGGACATCCTCACAGATTTTCGGTTGCACCAAGTAGCGTTCGTCGCAGACGTCAAAATGATGTTTCGCCAAACAATTATACACCCGGATGACCGTCGGTACCAGCTGATTTTGTGGCGTGAGAGCCCTGACGAGCCGATGGTCACTTATGAGCTTAACACGGTAACGTATGGTCTGAAGCCAAGTCCGTTTTTGGCAGTACGCACGCTGCGAGAGTTGGCCGCACAGGAAAGGGTAAGATTCCCTCGAGCCGCAGCAGTACTGGATCGCGACGTCTACGTGGATGACATCTGCACGGGTGCAGATAGCGTGCAACAAGCACTGCTACTACGAGACGAGCTGATCGCGATCATGGAATCAGGAGGTTATGAGTTGCGGAAATGGCTGTCCAGCTGTCCAGAGCTCCTGGCCGGGTTGCCAGGTGAGTTCCAGCAGGACCCGCACCTTTTCGAGAACCCGGACAATCCAAATACGTTGAGCATCCTAGGGGTGCAATATAGGCCAACGCATGATGTCTTTACGTATCAGATCGAGCCAGACCTTTTGCAGAAGACTTGGACGAAGCGTTCGGTATTATCGACGGTCGCCAGAACTTTCGATCCTAACGGGTGGATCGCACCGGTGACGTTCATGGCGAAGTGCTTCTTGCAAAGGTTGTGGATAGCAAACTTGGGTTGGGACGACCAGCTCTCCGGAGAGCTGTTGAATGATTGGACCAAGTTTGTGACCACCTTACCAGGGATCGTACGCATCGCCATACCTCGCAAATTGCTCCCATCGGTGGGATGTAAGGCTACCCTACATGGGTTTTGTGATGCCTCGGAGCGAGGGTACGCGGCAGCTGTCTATTTGCGGACAGTCAGTTCAACGGGAACTGTAGACGTGCGTCTAGTTATGGCCAAGAGTAAGGTGGCTCCGGTTAGGACAAGATGGACCATTCCAAAGTTGGAATTGGCGGGAGCAGCGCTTCTCACGCGCTTGCTACATCATGTCGCTAGTAATCTACGCGGTACCATCAATTTGGATGAAACGGTGTACGCATGGACCGACAGTAGGATAGTTCTGTGCTGGTTACAGACGTCGGTACATACTCTTGAGGTTTTCGTGGCAAATCGGGTGTCACAGATTAAAGGATCGGAAACTCCGTTGGTATGGAGACACGTACCGGGAGAACAGAACCCAGCGGACTGCGCCTCACGGGGATGTAGGGCCCCTGATTTGGTAGGTCACTCACTGTGGTGGGGACCTCAGTGGCTGACTGAGTCACCTGAGAGATGGCCATACAATGAGTGCGGGTCGCCGCTTGGGCCACCTGATCGAGGTTTGCGAGTGAACGTAGGGCAGATCGTACCTAAGCCTAGTGCGGCTTTCTTGCTGGAACGATACAGCTCCCTCGACAAACTTCTAGGGGTGACAGGTTGGATCAAACGGTTCGTGAACAACTGTAGAAAACCTCAAGCAGAACGGAACTTGGCACCTGTCCTCTCGCCTGCGGAGCGGAATGCGGCTCTAAGTTTATTGGTTAGGGTCGTCCAGGCGGAACATTTTGAGGAAGAGGCCAGGCTGCTCAGGGATGGCCGTGGAAAGCTGAAGGGAGGTCTTGTGCGCCTCAACCCGTTCGTGGACGAGCATGGAATGCTCCGGGTTGGAGGTAGACTTCGGAACGCTAACCTGCCCTTTTCAGCACGGCATCCGCTGTTACTCCCAAAGAAGGGACCTTTGGTAGAACTTATAGTTAGGGATCGTCACCAGAAAAACTCGCATGCGGGCTGCAATGCACTTTTGGCTATTCTGCAGCGCGAGTTTTGGATCTTGTCTGGACGACGTACGGTACGGAGCATTGTGTTTCGGTGCTTGCCTTGCTATCGGTTGAAGGCAGCCACAATGCAACCTCAGATGGGAGACCTCCCACCGGACCGGGTGACGGAAGCCTGGACGTTTGCGGGTGTGGGAACGGACTTTGCGGGGCCTTTTATGGTAAAGGCATCACGCCTTCGCAACGCGAAGTCAATCAAGGCGTATTTGTGCGTGTTTGTGTGCCTAGCAACCAAGGCCGTCCACTTGGAACTCGTGGCCGACCTCACTACGGAGGCTTTCTTAGCAGCTTTAGATAGATTTGTGTCGCGAAGAGGGCGACCAGCGCTGATCAGGTCGGACTGTGGTACCAACTTTAAGGGCGCTGATCGATGTATGAAAGAAATTATAACGTTTTTATCGGAAAACGAGGAAGCTATCGGCACGAGCCTCTCCCGTCAGGGCATTAACTGGGTGTTCGATCCACCAGGATGCCCCCACTGGGGTGGTATATTTGAAGCGGTTGTAAAGTCCGCTAAGACGCATTTGATGCGCGTTATAGGTTTAACGATATTAACCTTTGAGGAGCTAGCGACCGTGTTTTGTAAAATTGAGGCCGTTCTCAATTCACGTCCTTTGTGTCCGCTTAGCTCAGATCCAAATGATCTGGAGGCCCTGACACCAGGGCATTTCTTAATTGGCCGACCACTTAACGCCTTGCCAGAATACCCCTACACAGAGGTCAGTAGCAATCGTTTGACGCGTTATGAGTTGCTGCAGCAAATGTCTCAGAATTTTTGGAAGCGATGGTCGCTTGAGTATTTGCACATTCTGCAGCAACGCCTTAAGTGGACGGACAGAACTGAACCCCCTCGCATCGGAGATCTCGTTCTGGTTAAGGATGCCAACCTGCCGCCACTGCGATGGCGCAGAGGGCGCATTCTCAACTTGTTCCCAGGTAGTGATGGCACTCCTCGAGTCGCGACAGTTCAGGTAGGGGATTCAGTTCTTAAGCGAGCAATAGCAACGCTATCTCGTCTCCCCAGTAGTGAATAGGCCTAAGGGATTCGGCCTAGGGCGGGTGAATGTTTAATTTAGCGTTGCTATGCTGGGGTAGGTTAGGTATTGGTGACGGTCTGTGAATACGCCGCGATGCTCGCCCGCACGCATCGCTCTGGGCATATGTTGTCCCTTTCTCGCTCGCGGGTGGCGGCGTGCGCGCGGGCCGCCTGTAGGCGCCAGGCGGTGATTTCTGCACCGCAGTCAGTCACTCAAAACCGCTCGGACAAGCGTATTGTGTTTTGTACGGATTTCCCGCCACGAGTTTTGTGATGCCGCGTGTAATGGACGATTCAATTTGAGATCGCGCGTGTTGATGCATCGTATTATTGCGGTTCTCCTGGGTTATACTAGAATACCAGGCTTAGTGATTGTTGGATGTCTCGACGTCTTCCACGTGAGCGTCGCGTTGAATAGGCATCAGGTGGCCATTTTGGCCCGCGTTTGTACGGCCCAAATTCGGGTTGGGTCACGCGTAATGACTAATATCAAAGTGGAATACGAACAGAAGCTGTGAGTGGTTTGACGTGAATAACGCGCCAAGGCTGTAGTGGAATGCTGGGTGTCGATATCTTTTCCACCCAGCCCTGTAAGTACCCACGGAATTCCCCATTTGATCCATTCCCTGAACTTCCTTTCTCCGTTGGGTATTTTATGCATTTGGACCGGCACGTGACTGTAAGTGATAAAACTGTTTATTCGTGTTAATGGTGTGTTCCCTTTAGTCACATTTGTTGTACCATATCATTGTGACTCCTTAGTACGAATTGCGGAATTCGTGGGGTGATATAATTTGGAGGTACTTACTTATAATCTAGTGTTAATACGTGTGACGTAACGCCAGATCGGCAGACGGTATTTACTACCGACTTGAGTTATGTAAGGGTTGGAACACATCATTTGCCAATTTCCATCAACTTAGTTAATTAAGTTAAATAGATTTAGGTTCACGTTTAATTCATAGTATGCGCTGCTATATTGTGCAACGTATGCTATTTAGCGCTGCGTAACGCAGCCATTGTCTGCCTCCAGTTGAACTCCTGGTATTTTACTAGAAATTTACCTGTGTAAATCGCTTCCACTGCGGGAGTTTGGCTTGGAATTAGACATAAGTAGTTAAATTAATTAAGTGTAAAAGGCTTGTAATTCCTGGGGCATAACGTACCATGTTATATACGATATGCGTATCCACTCTGTCAATTATGACATCGCCATTTAATTACGTCACGTAACAAAAAGCGTGTCATAAAGGGTCATCGCGTTACAGTTTTAATTAAATAGTTAAAATAAAATGTATGAATAATGTTATGAAACTTCCACAACTTAACGGTGAAGGCATTCGCGGAATTTCAGTTTGTTTGAATATGACATCAAAGTTTTTCCGCTCCAGTTGTCATATTTGTTAAAACACAATCTTAAATGCCGTGAATGAACGCAGTAGTTGAATTTCTATTTAAGTTGATATAAGTTCTACTTATTTAATGTTTCCCAAGTGTAACTGCGGTGTTCCGCAGTCTTGCATTTTTAATCTCATCTGCCGCTCAAGCACTCTGTGAGATGTGAATTATTATAAACTTTAAACTTAGTATTTAACTACGAGACTTTGTCTGACGTACATGGTTTTAAAACTAATTTATAGTCTTTGCAAGTGTTAAATTCTTTATATATATTCATCCATTGAACAGGCAAAGGTCTTTTAAACCATACAGCCTCGTCTTCAGTGAGTACTTTTCTTTAGTCTTATATAATCTAACACTTAACCTACTCATAGGAAAGCGATAGTGATTCGTGTTCCAATGCTCACAGTTGTTAACACGGGAATATCAAAACGAATAGAACAATTCCCCTTTATTTCTAACTTTCACTACATTGTTCTTCACTACCGACACATGAAGTTGATATCACCACACTTACACAATAATAACGACAAAAAACTAATTTAGAATTTAACGGGTAAACTTAAAACACTGCTGGCGAACATATTTGTCTGTGTCTACCTTTATTCTTCTTCGTTTTTAAGGAATTCACTGGAAAATCACTAGTATCACACGGTTATACAATAAGTTTAGACACGTTTTTGTTTCTACTCAATTTTACCACTAGACTTCTTTGTTAAAGTTTTTGTATTATATCGGTGTTTAATAGCCTCGATACAGTATTTGTGTTATAATTCAATGAACCTATGAGAACCTCGTAGTTTGTGGTTCGGAGAAGAATACAAGAGACGAACGGTGTGACCGTGGATAGACGGAATGTAATACGGTAACAACGGTTTAAAAATCAAAGTACAGAAGCATCTTCAAAATTGCCTCCTCACTTCCCTTTGCAGAACGTTTCACAAATTGATATCGTATCTACATGTTATATGGTCACAACACTATAAGTAAGTATCAACCAAGTGTTTAAATGAACATATGAATTATTTGATTTATATCTACCTAAACTTTATTTTAAATCTAGATGGTGCAACGACATTAAATTTGGTTAACATTAGTATATATTTTTCTCTACATGACACTCGAGAATCCCTAGAAAATTTCCCATTATTATGTTTTCGTGAACATCTTTACCTTTTGCCTTTCTTTTTTAATATATTTTTCTATTTTCTTGTAATTTTCTGTAGGTACTTATTGTACTTACAAATGTGTGTGATTAATGATTATGTTGTAAATTTCTTTGTCTAGAATTAAATTTCTTTCTCTTTTATGTTACAGCTGCCGGCGAGGTACTCAGAGGAGAGGTTGCTAAATAAAAAAATATTTGTTATAATTATTTAATTTATTGTATTAATATATAAACCCCAATAGATGTCACATGTTTTAAACCATGATTCGGACTCTGAATACTTTTCTCTATCTTCATCTTCCTCAAGCACTTTCCTTAGTGTGGATAGCGAAAATGAGTCAGGCATGCCGTGTTTGGGAGATCGACTTAAATCTACTTTCTGTGCATTGGCAAAAAACTTTAATGTAGTCCACATTAACGCGCAAAGTGTGCCATGTCACCACACTGACCTACTTGCAACGTTCGAGGACAACAAAAATATACACGCGATCCTCATCTCAGAGTCTTTTCTCAAACAGACTCTTCCGTCGAACCTCTATCCACTACCTGGATACCGTCTTGTGAGAAACGACAGGACTTACTGTTGCAGCACTGCTGGACGGGCCAGGGTGGTGGGGGGTGGAGGTGTAGCTGTATACCTGAGGAATGACCTCTCGTTCAAAATAGTCGACAAATCGTTGTCTGTAGCAAATTCAGCGGAGCATCTGTTCTTGGAGGTAAGTCTCCATCATACCAAAGTTTTGCTAGGAGTATTCTACAGTCCCAACTTGCACATCAACTTCTTTAACTCACTGGAATCCACCCTGGCAAACTTACGGCCTCTTTATGAACACATTGTGTTGATGGGTGACTTCAACACTTGTTTATTGAAAGATGATCACCGCTCCAAGAAGCTCGTTGCTCTCTCAGAGTCCCTTAATCTAAACATCCTGCCTATGGAGGGGCCTACACATTTCTCCCACAACGGTCCTCCATCTCTTCTGGACCTTATCATTACCTCTTCACCGGAGTTGGTTGCCTCCCATGGTCAATTTAATGCCTCTGGGTTTTCTCTACATGATCTTATTTACGCATCTTTTAAGATTAGACCACCCAAACGTAGGCATAAGACTATACTTATCCGGGACTATGGTAAGATTGATAAGGAGGCCTTTGAACGGGACCTGGCTGATGCTGACTGGGCATCTGTGATGGATAGTGACGATGTGGACAGTAAGGTGGCTGCTTTTCAACACATTCTTCTAACTCTCTATGATAAACATGCCCCTCTGAAAGAAGTTCGAGTTAAGCACTATCCCGCACCGTGGCTCACACCAGCCATAAAACAACTTATGGCTCGACGAGATGTGGCGCGCCTTAAAGCGCGTCGTGATCCTTGTGAAGAAAATATCCGTGCTTACCATGACATTCGCAATCACTGTAACAAAACCTGCAGGAACTCCAAACGAAGACATATCCACTCGTCAATCCAGGAATGCCCCCCCCATAAATTATGGAAATACCTAAAGTCTCTCGGGGTTGGTGGCTCTCGAGAAGATTCTAATCTCAACCTGGACCTTGATGCCCTCAACAATTATTTTGTCACATCTCCTGTTCCGTATGATCCTGACGTAAAGTTGAGGACACTTGCAGAGCTTGCGAACTCTCCTTTGACGGCACCTGTGCCGCTGGAGCTTAGACAGATCACGGTGGGTGAGGTGGTAAAGGTCTTAAAGTCAATTGGGACAAGGGCGGTTGGTGAGGACGGACTGAGTTTAGATATGATTATTCCTTACTCTGATACTCTAGCTCCAGCCATAGCCCATGTCCTTAATTGCTCAATTTCCACCGGTACCTTTCCAAAGGCCTGGAAATACGCCCATGTTCTGCCCCTCCCGAAGACACCTAACGCTAAAGTATTTACGGAGTTCAGGCCAATATCTATCCTCCCTGTTCTCTCTAAGATATTAGAGCACTGTGTTCATCAGCGTCTGACTGGACACCTCAACCGCCACATGCTTTTTAACCGTTTTCAGTCGGGGTTCCGTGCGGGGCACAGCACTGTGTCTGCGTTGGTTCACATCACTGATGACATCCGACACAATATACAGGAAGGGAAAATCACAGTCCTTGTTCTTCTTGACTTCAGTAGTGCTTTTAATATTGTGGACAGTGATATTCTCCTTGCTGTGCTCCGCAAGCATAACCTGGAATCCAAAACTGCTGCGTGGTTCTGTTCGTACCTTACGGACCGATATCAGCTTGTGAAGGCCAACGATAGACGATCTGGCTGGTGTAGGATTAGGGCAGGGGTCCCGCAGGGTGGAGTGCTTTCGCCTTTACTATTTTCTTTATTTATAGACGGTATTACATCCGCTTTGCAATCCTCGTTCCACTTGTACGCTGATGATCTTCAGATATATTCGGCGGAACCACCGGATAGGCTGAATGATGCAGTCAACAGGATAAACCATGACCTGCTTTCTATAAGTTGTTGGGCGAAGAAGCATGGTCTCCTGTTGAATGCGGCCAAATCCCAAGCCATCATTATTGGAGGTCATCAGCGTATTTCCAAATTAAGATCGAGTTCTATTCCCGAGGTTTTTCTTGATGACTCTCCCATTCCTTACTCTTCAAAAGTAAAGAACCTCGGAATATACATCGACCAAACTTTATCCTGGACAGATCAATTAACTGAGGTCAGTCGAAGAGTATACGCGTCACTTCACTCGCTCAAAAGGTTGCAGAACTTTCTGCCTCTCAAGACAAGAACAATGCTCGCTCAAGCACTCTTATTACCATTGCTGGATTATGGTGATGTGGCATATCTGGACCTCACTGAAGAACATCTTAATAAGATGGAACGGCTCCAGAACCAATGCATCCGCTTCGTCTTTGGGTTGCGTAAGTTTGACCACATCACCGAATACAGGGAGCGCTTGAGGTGGCTACCTATACGTCTTCGCAGAGACCTGCACACCCTCTCACTTCTCTTCAATGTGCTTACAAATCCTGCTGCACCTCAGTATCTGTGTGAGAGGTTTGCGTTCAATATTGCGGCCGCTCGTCAGCGCTCCTATGGTGACCTTTCGCTGCAGATAGCGGTTTGTTCCTCTACGACTTTTAAGAAGTCTTTCACTGTCCATGCTGCGCGCTTGTGGAATAGACTTTCTGTAGATGTGAGGAAGAGTGCTAATGTGAAGGTGTTCAAATCCAACATCAAGAAGGTTTGGGGGTACGATCTGGGTGACATGGACAATTTATAGGGTTTATGATATATTTATTTATGTGTATATTAATTTATGTATGATATATTATTATGTGTTTGTTTGTGTGTTTTATTTATTATCAAGTACGTGTATTTGTTATTTGTTTATAATATATATTGATAGAGTAAGCTTATTTTAACCATGCTGAAGTACCGCGTAATTTACCTGCAAATAACATATCCTCTGAGTCTCTCAAAGGTTGACTGGAAGAGATCCCTTAATGGGATAAGTCCGCCTTTGTGCCTCTTGTTTTTAAATTTATTTCTGTAACTGTTCTTATAAATGTGTCTGGTGGTACAATAAAGTTAATACATACATACATACATTTTTTCATGTAAGTGACATTGCATGTCTTTTTTGAGAATAAAGTATCTTTAAACCGATTTCTCTAGCTAGCGTAGTTGAGCATCCATTAATAAGGTTACAAAAAATATATAGGGTGAAATTTTACTAGTGACCGATAGCGATATCTCAAGTCGACCTGTGTTTCTTGTTGAAAGTTGTTTCTTATCACCAGCTCACCTTGAGTTTTTGCTATTGGTCACTATCACCCTTTATTTACTGAAAATAGAAAGGATTTTTTAACCCGGAGTCTAATAACTCGCACTGCGCTCTGTGACAGCACTTATGAAACCCCGCTTAAACCGTATTTCTGAATTAGTAGATAAGTTTTGCATAAAATCAGTTATTTACGGAAACATTTTATTTAAATAAACACCTACATAATTGGACAGTACAATAGGAATTTACATTTCATTAGCAAAATAAACTATTCAAGGTTTGCGCATGTAAAAAAGCTTTCCAAGCGTGAATCTCATCCACAGAATCAAAAATACGTCTTCTGGAACCCTCCACGCATACTCTTGTTTACAAACGTAGTCGGAACTCGGAAGACACGTTCACGCAATGAGTACGCCACCGCGTCGTCCGCGACCATATAATATGTTAATTCAGTAATCTGCCTCCAACTGCCGCCGCCTCCTGGCCTATATTGAATATTTTCCTTTCTCCGTATAATTTAGGAAAATGAAAACTCAGAGGATCTGAATTAAAATACCCTCTATTATAAATTACAAGGAAATTATCTTTATTACATTCTGAAAGCTATTACGGGTGACGCTGAAAAATGTTAGGCGCGACATTATTAATTCAGGAGGTCACTCACTGGTGAATTACTTCTCTTGAATTTTACTGACAGCAGATCTTAAGTGGCTCTAAATAAAGTGTTTTAGTAGAATAAACTTCTAGCAAGTAGGTACCTCATTATGCAAAAGAAACATTCTAAATTCGATTCATACTGAACAAGTATTTACCTATTCTTCTAGCTAGCTTACAGATCCTGTGTAAAAATAAGTAAGTAATATCAAATCCAACGACATAGCAACGAGCTATGGATTTGCTGACTCTTTACTTAAAGAAAAATGACGAAAATTGTCTTCTTCTGTTCGAGTGGGCCAACGAGTCGTCCAACGACTCAATGAACCCTGGTGTCAGTTTTTCAAACGCCTACTACCAGTAGTAGGCCTGTGAGGAAAATAGTTATCGAACTTAAGAATTATTACTACCTATTAGAAGTCAGAACAATGGGAGACTTAGTATTGAGCTATACTATAGTTAGTAGGTAATCGATTTAAAAGAAGCCAGCTTACATACATACATGCATATATCACGCCTTTATCCCATGTGGGGTTGGCAGAACGTAAACTGCTGTAAAAACGAACATTTTCATTTAAAAAAAAGAAATGTATCGTTATCGTTACAGGTTTTCAGCACATCGCCTACTATTGCAATACACATGTAACCCTCGAGTCCCAGCCAGCCAGCCAGAGAAGCTAGCTACTATGAATTTATATTCAAGGCAAGTGTAGTTTTGTAATTATTCTGTTTGGTAATACTAAGGTTCATTTGAAAATTGCTTCCGGAGTCGCTTAAAGTTGATGTTTTTTCGCCTTCTTATCAAAATGAAATCAAAGAAAGTTGAAATGAAGGCGAAAGATGTAGAGAATAGAGACCGGGACTATCGCGATAGAATTTTAGTGAATATCGCGATAGTCCCGGTCCAATACTAAAAATGTGTGAAAGTAATCGCGAGTGCAACTAAATAAAAAGGCGAAGTAATATTTTGTGATGGCAGTTATGTATGTAGCTACTATCAGCAATAAGTCTAGTTACCCATTTAAGGTACTTGTTTATATTAGCTTTTCATACAGTTATTAAAAATATTTGGGGCCGGAATCCTGTTATTTTTTGCCATAGTATTGCCATCGACACTCAACTGACATTCTTTTGCTTTTGCGACTTTCTATACTTCAACTTGTTAGCAGAATAGGAAATGGCCAAAACCTTCCAACTGACACTCTATTGAAACATAACTGAGATATTTTCAAATAATGGAATACTACCCCAGTAAGGTAGCTTAAAAAGATAACTCTAGGTGATGCTGTAGGTAGCAAATTTTTTACCTTTTTTATTTGTAGATTACACACACACGATTCTTAACTTAACTCAAGTTTATTATTTGGTTACTTTAATAAATTCGCATGCGATTCGAGTCGCGCATGAAAATCACTGCTTGACCCCTTACCTGAAACAAACAAAATAAGATAAAATTAACCTATTTAAACAATGCAACAAATATATATTAATAATATACTAGTCTTTTTCCCTCGTCCCGTTTAGGGCGGAAAACGGAACAATCGCAAATACAACTATTTTGTAGTGTAGGTATGATTTGCGGGATTTCTGTTTTTTTTATTGATTTCTGGACACGAAATGCTGACAAAATAACCAGTAATTGTTAATTTAATAAAAAAAAAATCATGATAAAAATTTCATTATATTAATTAACGATTTGGATCCATTTCTTTAATACTTAAGCAAACGGGCCTCCTGTTGGAATAAGTTACTGATGCATTAATAGCTGTAACATCTTACTTGCAATTGCAACAAATGCATCCGAAAACCGCTAATATGTCACAGGAATAAGTTTTGACTTGAAATTAAATCAGACAAAGCTTTAAGCGATAAGACCGCCTTTGCGTACTTTAGATTATAATTTTCTTTATTTAATTATCCTGCATTCGTGTGTTATTAATAGTTTTTACTACGTTTAAACCTTAAACCGGGAACGACGAAATCACACCATATTGAAGGTAGACAGCTACCTATAGCTAAGTAATCTGAGTCTTCGTGATATTAAAGGTCTGATAATAATGACGGCATTCAAGGAATTTCTAGGTACTAGTTACTAGGTACAAAGTAAACTGATAGAATAATGCGACGTAAAAATATAAGAAATTCTTTACGGCACTTTTCAGGGTGCTAGAAAGGAGAGCTTTTAAATAGATAGATAATTGTCTCTTCTTCTTTTCGTATGGGACACAGAGTCGTCCAACGACCCAATGAACCCTGGTGTCAGAGTTTTTAATTATTGTCTCGATCGCACTTTACTGACCAAACCGGCTGATTTAAAATAGCACTGTCACTTTTCGTTAAATAAGATTAGAAAATATGTAGACTATTTAAATCATGTCATGTCTAAAATAGTCTATGATTTCCGCGCCACTTCACAAATTCTTGTATTTTTAACCGCTATATTTTCAATCGCCGCTTAATTTTGGCAGGTACCGCGTAAAATGCGTAAAATCAAAGAAAATTTTAGAGGCGATCATCTTCAATCCTTGTCTATGCCTATTTACCTGAAAAAAGTGCTATTGTTAGTATTTATTTATTGCGCACCATGTTAGAGATATTAGTAGGTAACATGGAATTGCAGTGCAATTGGAGTGCAGCTGGGCTGGGCAGCATTTGGGAAGCTGCGTCATATTTTGGAATCACCCTTGCCACAATGCCTCAAGACCAAAGTGTTCGATCAGTGCGTACTGCCAGTCATGACCTGTGGAGCCGAGATGTGAAACCTGACAGTTAAACTGGACGACCGGTTACATGTCACTCAGAGAGCTATGGAAAGGTCTGTGCTCGGTATCTCGATAATGGATAAAATCTGGAATGAGACTATCCGCAAAAAGACCAAAGTAACGGATATAGTCTGGAAATGTAGCAAACTAAAGTGGCAGTGGGCTGGGCACATCTGTCGTAGAACCGAAGGAAGGTGAAGTAAACGGGTTCTCGGATGGAGGCCACGCCTTGGCAAGCGTTGGACAACCTCCGGTCAGATGGACCGATGACTTAAAAAGGCGGCTAGTAGCGACTGGATGACATAAACGGGAGATCGTGCCCAATGGGGTACCCTGGCGGAGGCCTACGTCCAGCAGTGGACTTCAATAGGCTGATGTAGATGTAGAACATGGAATTGAAACTTTTAATTGAAAAACGTTTATTCTTGTTCAATAATGCACAGTATAAGTGAGTACTACAACGTCCGCCATTGTGACTACTCAAGCTTTAATTTATTACAGCCTCTTTTGTAACGTTATCTTTTTTGGTACAATAAACTTGTTACATACATACGTACCTGTTTTGGCCTTATTTTAGTAGCTAGGAAATTACCTAACTGATAGACATTAATACCAGTGGTGTCAATTGGTCGTTTGGTCACTTTATGAAAAAAAAAACTAAGATGCTACAAATTATACTCGTCCGCTGGGCGCGAGCAGTCATTTTCTTATAATCCAGGTTGGCCCTTTGCGTTGTCTGGCTCGTTTCAAAATATTAGTTATAAATTGCTCCCATTTGCGCTAAATTGGATTAATCCGGGGTAAAAGACAAACAACGGACAAGTGAGGTCTAAAGTGCAAATAATGTTGCTCTGGATGTAACAACACAGTAGATATTTTTTTATGAATAGTGTGTTGTGTTGGTAATTAATAGGCTTATAAATAGTTACTTTCATATCAAATTTTTAATTTCTGCCATGCGAACACACTCAGCAAATTTTGTAGCAGAAATTGCTACGGCGTAGAGAGGCGTAGCAAAAAAACAAGCATTCCGCCCGTAGCTGCCACGCACCCTGGTTCTGATAAATTATAGTGGAGAATTTTTCTATGATGCGTTTGTTTTAAACTTGTGAACATGTTCATTGACCCGTCATACAAACTAACGCAGATCATGACGTGACAGGTCAGTTAAGGTAATTTTGTAAGAGGGATCAATAAACATTTTCACGTTCTTAAAACAAACGCACTTTAGATGGCATATATAAATTTTTCGTTTAATAAAGATGATAGTTATTATAAGGTTTGTAGGTATCTAGAAAATTTATCCCTATAGCTATATTTAATCACGAATCTGAAGACAGTGGCTGCGGTGCCGTCTTTATTATTGGTGGATTACTGTTCATTATTCAATATCAGCAATAAATAAATAAATTTGAACTGCGGCTAATTAAACCACTGACAATTAGTTAATTTAGGTTTAACGCATAGACTAACATACTTGTTTTTATTATTTGTATCAAATTTGTTATCCTTGTTATCGCAAAAATTTAATAAACACTTACGTACAAAAAAAAAATTACTAATTAAAATAAAAGAAAATGCATCGTAGTTTAAAGAAAAACTACTGATTTGCAATGTCTGCTTGAGGTATATTAATCATGTCAACATAAAATATAAGATAAATATTTTTCTAAGATCAAAAATTACAAAAATCTGACATTAATTTGCCGCGTGATGCCGGCTTAGAATAGCATCACCCCATTTCTTTCCCGTGGGTGTCGTAAGAGGCGACTAAGAGACTCGAAGGTGAGTATTGCAATTTTGGGCGTCGGGCTGATAGGTTATCACTATGGCGATACACAATTTTCCGAATGACACTCAAATATTTGTCAAACGTGGCGTTAATGTCCGTTACGCTCTGCCTACCCCGCAAAGGATTATAGGCGTGATATGTGTGTGTAATATGAAGCATAACAAATCATTCAGCAGTTTATTTTGCCACATTTTATCATAAGTAACCACTACTATACGTTTTATATTTGTAATGGTGTAATAAGAGCCCGATGCGGCGGCACAAGGCGAATTATTATGCTAACAAGCTTTATAGAAGCTCTATAACAGCTGTATAGAGGAGCTCACATCACCGGCATAGTGCGCTTGGGTTACTGATACGCTTAGAGCAAGGAACTTCTTCAGGGAGAACTCTACGTGCAACCAGAATAGAGCTATGAAAAATTCGTCGTAGTCAGATTTGTTTGTAGGCTACAAACAAAAATACATACATATATCATGTCTTTATCCTTCACGGCCGCAAAAAGCGGACATTTACGCCACGTCTGATAAACATTTGAGGGTAATTCAGAAAATTTTATAAATGAATGAAAAATTAAACACTACTTGAGCTTATACTTTCTGAATATAAAATTTTGTGTTTTTGTGTACTAGAAGTATTTCATGACTTCATTCTGATTATATGTTTAAAACTTTTTCTCTCTCTGAACCGGCTGATACGGCACCCGACTTTTTGGGATGGTTGTGAGAAAACCGTACCTGATTTTAGACTATAGAGGTACATACAGCATGTAAAAAAAGCTGCATATATTTTAAGGGGTAGAGAACCCGGTCATGAAACTGATCAACTTTCCCTGAGGAGCGAAGGTCGAAATATGAGAAATAAAACCGGCCAAGTGCGAGGGTTCCAAAACATGGACATCAAGCCGTTTTATATGATACCCCACCAGAACTAATCACCTCAATTTTAAAGTTTTATTGAGGTATTGTTGTTTTTCGACTTCTAAAAATCATATTTTTGATTTTGCTTAATTTCATAGTTCTAAATCCTTGTGAAGTACCCTAAGAATTTTAATTTCTTAAGTTGGTCAAAAACACGTTTTACAGGCCTATCTTTTTTAACGTTAGAAGCGTGACTTTAATACAACAACTAGCGGCCGTAGACCTGAGTTAATAGTTTTTATTTCAACTTGATATTTCCGAGATATATGGTGCGTGACAGACGGATGGACGGACAACTAATTTCCAGGGTTATTTAAACACTCTGTGTAACTTAGGTATTGATAGATTGTTTTATAAGTTGTTATCCAATCTCAAACTGAACGATTATACTTTCTTATTCTAAGAATTTAGCAGTCTTATTACAAAAAAGTTACACTGTGTCTAAGTCGTGACAACGTCAAACCGTATAAAATAATATATTTAAAAAGCGTCTAAATACGAGTGGAACTTTTTTGTCATAACAAGGTAGGTGTTTGACGAATTTCATTTTCAATGTCCTATTCATGTTAGAATATGTTTTTAGAAAATACAAAGAAAATTGATGTTTGATTTTAGGAATGTGAGTGCAAAATTCTATATTTTTGTATAAAAACATAATCTCTTAATATCTTTTCAAAGAATTTATTTATAACCGCATTCATGTTGTGTACAAGTACTTACCTACTATGCAAAATAAATGTCAAAATACAATAACAACATGAAAACATTAATTAATATATATTCTTTATTGTGCATAAACAATACAATAATATTTGTTTTAAAAAGTGGTTCACAAAGGTAAGATTATCTCTATAAAGAGATCTTTTCCATATTATTATCTTCTCTGTAAAACTAAGTAAGAAATAAATACGTGCGGGGACAAGATTGCGCAAAAAATAAAAGAAAAATACAAGTTGATAAATAATTATTTGATAATAGTAAATAAATACACATACATAAACTAATAGAACTACAAATACATACATGAATAATACATAATATAAAAATTAATGTTATTTTAAAAAGCCTAATTGCCTTGTGATGCCGGCTAACATTACCCCATTTCTTTCCCGTGGGTGTCGTAAGAAACGACTAAGGAACTGGAGGGTGTGTATTGCATTTTAGGAGATGGGCTGACAACCTTTCACTATGGCGATACACAGTTTTCCGAATGACCCTCAAATGTTTGTTAGACGTAGCATAAATGTCCGTTTTTGCAGCCGTTTACGCTCTGCCTACCCCGAAACGAATTATAGGCGTGATATGTAAAAAGCTTGTTTTTTATATTCTCATTTATTCTGAAAATACACTCCTCGGAATGAAATAAGACACGGTACGAATCGCTTTGCAATTTAGAGCGAGCAATAAGCTAATGATACAAAATTTTGTACCATTTAGAATCAACCGAAGTGTTTCTAGCGAAACAAATTGCATCCGAGCTGAACAAATTACGTGTAGTTAAGATCGCGCCCGGTGCACCCAGTCTGAATATTGATAGAACTCCAGTGTAGCCAATTTGTACTCTATGCATAAGTAATGGGGAAAATATGGAGGCTAGATTGAAGCGACGGTAAATATTGACGTCGACAACCATGCGATCGGTTTTTGCGCTTCGCAAATCGCATATTGTAGTGCAAACGCGGACAGGAGCGAGGGTTAGGGAATGCGCTGGATCGCTGGATGAGGTCAGCCGTCTAACCACCTGGCGAACTTTCAGCGATGAAAGCGCTCAATATTTAAATTAGTTTGCTTTGCTTTGATTTTGTTTACGTGAATGTCATTTTGCGGATCTGCGGAAGGGTAGATATCACTAAAATATCTTTGATCTAGAGATTTGAACATTTTATCAAATTCCGTATCTTTTGATAAATTGTATCTAATTTACCTTTTAATAATATTCGTTTATACCTTCCTTCTATAAATGGACTGAAGTATTTCAACGTCAAATAATAAAAGATATTACTTATCTGAAATCGGAAACCATCTGAAAATAATTACACGGATGAAAGTGTTTCAGAGCAAAATTTCGAGTAATTTAAAATCGGTAATAGGTCGTTGCGGATCATCGAGCTGAGTTCAGAATTACAAGTTTAAATATTAACTTGGATGGGCCTTAATCAGACCAGTATGTATCAATTAACCTATTGGGCCATTAAAGCCATACGATATTTATATAGAGGTTTCCAGCGACTGGCAATGTAAAATGGACCCGGTTGCCGTATATTAACATCTTTGAGACGACTTTTGGAACTCGTTACTGATTGCTGGGTACTTCCAGTTTAAGTCAAAATAGGCAAGTAAACGAAGACAGTTGTAGTAACTTGTGAAGGCAACGTAAAAAAGATACAAGAAATGTGCTAGTTAGAAAACTATTTCAGTTTTAAATCGTATCCAACATCGACTGACCAGTTTAAATTTACGATGAAAAGTTTATCATTTTCTTTAAAAAAAATAGTTCCTTTCATCACTTTCAGTACTGAAAACTTGATAACTGTTATTTAAAAAAAAACGTGTAGATGTTTTGCTTGCAAGGGGTTTTTATCGAAGTTTGCTGACGCTCTACCATATCCATTTTTTTAACACATATCAACATAATTCGATTCTAGAATAAAAAAGAAAAAAAAATATTCTAGAATCAAAAACATGAAGTAGGCACCTAGATTTAAGGTTGGGCAGCTGGCCCCAGTTTCAAGTGGTCCCAGTTTTATGTGGTCCCAGTTTTATGTAGTCCCCGTTTCACGTGGTCCCAGTTTCAAGTGGCCCCAGTTCCATGTAATCCCAGTTCCAAGTAGCTACAGTTCCATATGATCCCAGTTTCAAGTGGTCCCAGTCGTTGGAATGTTCAGCAAATGAAACAAACATACGAGCGAACAATATGGACCTTTATCGAAAAACTAAAAATAACAGCCTGAACGCTAATGATCAATTCCGTTAATTAATTCTGATGTGCACAAATGAAAATAGTGAAAATAGTAACTCGGGTTAATTATATCAACATCAAATTAATTTTGGAAACATTGTCCGGCTCCGAAATGAAAGGTTGAAAACAATGGCTTTGAATCACGGCGAAATGAACTGAAAATTCGTTTCAGTTCCTCAGTAGCCAACCAGTTTTATTAAGCAATATTAAAATTGAATTTCTCTATTATTATAGTTAATTATGCACTCGCGTCTCACAGTGCTTTATTATTTTCATTATTAATTATTTATTCCTAATTATTATGATTGTTACACAAAGCGGTGACAAATAAACACATAGTCCGCCTCAAACTATCCCATTAAAGCTGTATTGTGGCTATATTGGGCGACACTTGTGCCCTTCTAGGTACTTCTTTGAGTAATTTCCTCGACAATACGTCTCTCTCTATAGCAGTCCGCCTTTGCTTGGAACTCAAAACCAATCAGCCCCATCTCTGTCACTGTGGCTAATCGGTAAGCGAGCTGAGAAACCAACGGCTTATCCTGTCAGAGGTGTGCTGGGAGAATTTTCCGGCATTCCTCCATGAACAAAATCATCAGAGCTCTCGGTGCCGTTGGTATTTCATCTGTTCTAGAACCGAACGGCATCATCAGATCAGACGGGAAAAGATCAGATGGGCTGACCTTAGTACCCTAGAGCCAGGGAACGCTACATGCACCTTCCCACATCCAATCTAACTCAAACTCGCCGGGGACCGCTGCGCTGCTGTGATGGTTGAGCTGGCAAAAACAGGAAATATATGGGGCCTGCTACATTTTATTCCCCTTTGGAATAGTGACTATGGGTCTATAGGGTGCTGGCACGCATTTTTTTCTAAAAAGCAGTTCAGTGCGCTTTGTCGGGATAACATCTGATCAGAAAACATTGCCTTCTTGCACAGCGTATTAGTCTGGCTGTGCAAAGAGGGCATGCGGCTAGTCTGCTGGGGTTGTTGCCTCGAAGATATTTTTATTTGTAAAAAGTTTGTAGTTTTATTTTGTGTTTGTATTTTTGTTTTTAAATTGTTTATGTTTATATAATGTTTTACACAAAATGTGTTGCATATATAAAGAGTATGTACTGTTTTTGCGCCAGTTGGTGCTTTGGAATTGGGTAGAGAACCTCACATCATATATAAATGAAAACAGAAGTATTTTTGTACCATGAGTGGTAGCAGTTCGTTATAAGATGGGTTTTACATGAAACCTTGCAGCCTTAGAAAATTTGCAATGTAAAAAAAATACACGCGTCAGATGTCGAAGAAAAGACAGTACGGCTAAGTTCAGTTCCCCAGACAAGTACCTGGCATATTAAACGACGCTTTTACGTAGTCTATATGAAGAGAAAATGTGTGCCCATATGACACCATTTCAGGAGACAGCCCCCCGTAATGGGAATTTGCATAGGCACCTTACAATTTTATTCATAAGGGGAAAATTGTTTCGCGTCGCCGCCATCGTGCGACGCGACGACGCACTCAAGTAAAAAAATCGAATTATTGCCGAGCATTAGGAATTTGGGCCACATTACCAGGCAGTAGCGACGCTAATGGCCTGCCGTGTCGACGTTCGACGATGAACGCCTGCGACGCGGCAAATTCAGGCGGTTCTCTCACTTGACGTCCGTTGCTGCGTATTTTTAGCGCTTCCGTAACGCATGCGTCTGTCAGACGAAAGCAAATTGCGAATTCCCATACAAATACGGTAACTATACGCTGACATATGCGTCGTCTGCGTCGTTTGAATGCACACAGTTCTTCAACACAACGTCGCCGTATTTGTATGTGAATAAGATGGAAATTCGCAATTGCCATTTGACTGACAGAGGTATGCGTTACGGATGCGCTAAGAATACGCAACAACGACTTCAAGTGTGATACCTACTTCAAGCTTGCTATTTAAACTACGTAGATTCAAAATTTTCTTCTTTATACGGATCATCGGCGAATAACATCTGAAGCAATGTTAAACACAAACAAAGTATCAATACCGCGTTAATCGAATCAAACAAGATTACTACCCTGCCTCGAACCTAACTTTTTCCTATTCCGAACCCCTATATATATCATTACTACGTCATCTAATTTGAAATATAAGGAACCTCATATATCAGTGTTAGAAAAGTAAATTTTAAGCGGTATTTACTACATTATTCTTTGGTAAGGTTGTATGCATGGTATTTTTATTATCAGAACTAGTCCGTTGTCATTTGCGATTGGGCAAAGAGCGTTCGAAATTGGCTTAAATTCGTTAATTTGCGTAGTTATCCTGTTAAGTCAACATGTTGTCGATTCGAAGCGTCCGCATTAATAGGTGCTCTTTCCAGAAAATCCATTTTGATGCTTTACCCAAGATTTCCGCCAATAATAATGTCAAGTGTTTTATCCGTAGCTAGGGCACTTTGGCCTTTATTACAATGGTTATTATGTCATATTTCATAAATTATTTGAGGTTGCGATTACCCGGTAACAGGGGCGAGATAACAAGAGGGTAGCTCCATAGAGAAAATATATTTTCAGAGGGAACCAGAACAACCCACTAATAAATTTTTCGCTCTTAAAAACTCGAGATGTTAAGCCGAAAAATTAAATTGACTAGCATAGAGATTAACAACTTCAGATACTTTTGGGCATGTGATAATTAACAATGAAACATAAAAGCAGCAGGACGCAAGCAAAACAATGTTTTTGACTCTGGGTACATAATCCAGGGAAACATAAAAAATCAATGAGAAAACGAAACTATCCGCAGTTCAGGCGAACGGCTGATGAATATTTAGAAGGTGAATGAGCTCATAAAACTAAACACCTTACACCATGGCACAAAGATCCGAAAAATAACCAGTTGACCCCGTACACAAAATTTGTCAGCTGATCGTCTATTTAGTAGCAGGTTGAGATTTTTCATCCGATCAGCCTAGAGTCCACTGCCAGACGTAGGCCTCCCGAAAGGCACGCGACAAGGCACGACTTCCTGTTTTTGCCATCTAGTCGCTACCAACCGCCCTCTTTAAGTTATCTGTCCATCTGAATGAAGGGTATCTAAAGCTACGCTTGCCAAGGCGTAGCCTCCACTAAAGAATACGCTTACTCCACCGTCCATCGGTTCTATGACATGTTAGCTTTGTTAATCAACAGTACGTATAATTTTCGATATTATTAATTGTATAGTGTTTTTCTAGAAGTAATAAGACATGTTTAATTTTATTTCAATAAATTACGTTTTAAAAGTAGTGAAATTGGTAAACCATGTTCGGGTTTGTTAAAAATGTTTATGATTTTATTATAAATTATTAATTAAATAAGGTATAAATTGATTATTATAATTGTAAAATGTTTTGGTTAATATTTAGATTTTTTGTATTTTCTATGATTTTTAAAAGTAGTGTGATTGGTTGTCAATTCCCACTTCGACTGTGAAGTCAGCCGCCACCGTGGGGCGTGGAGGGTCGCAGTGGGGATTGAATAAAACTGTTTTTGCATGCCAGAATAAGCTAGTAATTTTTGTGGAGCGATCAGGAATAAAAGTGCTGAAAGTGAACTGAGCGAGTTTTATTTTCTCTGGAAGTGAACGGATTTTTACATGTCGGAAGTGGAAAGAACGTAAGTAATTTTCAATATATTTTATTTTTAAAAAACATATGTAATTACTTTGACTTTGAACAACCGACTTAGAACGCAGTTTGCTATGGCTATGGTTGAGCGGGGCCACACTCCGTTATCATAGTTATTGTAAAAATATTCATGTCTCATGGTGAACGTTTTTGATCGCGACTACACTGCGATATAATTGACACTATGATATGTGATATGACGACTTCACTTGACAAATTAAAAAACAGTACGTACATATTACAATAGTTTTGATTTACTGGGACTACACCCTGTTATCTTGATTATTGTAAAACGGTTTCATTATCCATGGTATTCGTTTTCGATCGCGGCTACTCTGCGATATAATGGGTGCCATGATAATTAACACCATCCAACGACTTAATGACTTGATTTATTTGACAAAATGCAGTTTGTTATGATAGTGGTTGATCGGGCTTCTCCCCGTTATCACTACTAAAACAAGCAAATAAAAAATAAACGTATATCATGGTATTCGGTTTTTGATCGTGGCAACTCTACGATAAAATTGATGCTATGGCATGTGTGTTGACTAAACTGTATAGAATTAAATGTGTGATTTAATGTTAGATGTTTACATTGTGTTTGTGCCATTAAGTAGTTTTTGTACGTATATTGAGACGCAGAAAAATAATGGTTATAAAAGTTTATTGCAAAGAACAGTAATGTCCGTGTTTTTGTATTACATTGCAGCCCTCCCTTACCTGATGGCCAAGAGGAAATGCCATCAAGTCAGCGGCGTTTCAGTACGCCACAGGCCAGTGGGAGGCATAGTCGGCGTCGAGAGAAGAGCAGCAGTGATGAGGGCAGCCAAAGCTCGAACCGACGCAGGAAACGTGTTGGTAGTGCTGATCGACGAGAAAGTCGAGCAAAGAGGTCCAGAAGGCTTACGAGTCCTGGTGAGGTACGAGACAAGACTAGGAGGCAGAGCAGAAGTAAGTCTCGTAGTCATGTTAATTATCGTAGAAGGTCGAAACGTAGTCCAGTGAAAACACCGAGATCTAGCCGTAGTAGATCTCGCACTCCAAAGGAAAGACGGCGTTCTTCTAAGCGTAGTTTGAGTAGACTTAGTTCACGTAGAATGAGTTCGGATTCTACTAATGAAATGTTGCTTAAGGTGTTGGAAAAGTTGTGTGATAATAACAAAGGTCAAGAACGTTATAGTAGTGTAAACGTTGTGCCAGAGTTTGACCCTTCCTCCAAAAGCCAGAATATTAATACATGGATATCTAAAGTCAATGAAATAGGAAAAATGTATTCATGGGGAGATAAACAGATAGTACATTACGCCATATCTAAATTGAGTGGTAACGCTAAGCGTTGGTATGAAGGTCTAACAACCGTCAATTTCACGTGGACAGAGTGGCAGGAAAAACTAAAATCTGCATTTCCAGCTAACGAAAACTTTGGTCAGATGTTAACGGACATGTTAGATAAGAGGGCGAAATTCGGAGATTCATTAGAGGATTATTTTTATGAAAAAACTGCTTTACTCAATAGATGTGAAATTGACGGAAAAAGGGCAGTAGATTGTATCATATTCGGGATTGATGATAGGGCTGTTCGACTAGGGGCTGAAGCTGCTCAGTTTGATGAACCTGAAAAATTGTTGGCGTATTTAAGGAATGTTAGGAGTCGTAAAACAGAGTTTGCATCAAATAAAGTACCAACGAAAAAGTTTAGTAATAAAGATAAACCTGGTACCTCAACTTTTAGTAAGAGTGCCATTAAGTGTTACAATTGCAAAGAGGAAGGACATCCTATCGCGAAGTGCTCAAAACCAATTAAAAAGTGTACAAATTGTTCTTTAGTTGGACATGAAGCTGCAGATTGTTTCCGTAACAAAAACAAGGATGATGCTAAAAAAGTGTTAGAAATAGCTAAAGCTGATAGCTATACCGATGTTAAATTCATTCAAAATATAAGAATTAATGGTCAGGACAGGGTAGCGATGATCGATTTTGGAAGTGATTGTTGTGTGATAGGGGAAACTGACATTTTAAGTATACTAGGAGATTATGACAGAACTAAAACAACTACTATGGTAGGATTTGGAGGAGCAGTGGTACAATCGCTAGGTTCTGCGCAAGTTGAAATAGAGATCCAAGGGGTGAAAGCTACCGTTGATACTCTGATTGTACCTGATAAATATTTGAAGCATTCTGCTTTGATTGGGCAATCCTATACAGAGTTGCCACATGTTGATTGGTACAAATCTAACGGTGAACTTTTCTTTACCGAGAAAGTTGATGAACAAGATATAATCAAACTGCATATCTCGGAGGATTGCACAATCAAACCGGGGTGCGGTCATGTGGAGGTGCAATCTGAATGTAATTATAGCGGTTCTGTATTGCTTTTGGGTAGTTTTCGGAATAAACCAAGTGATTATAACTTAGAAGAAGGGGTATATAGTTTAGAAGACGGAAAAGGAGTTTTGCTTATAGACAATTTTGGATCAAATGACATTTCTTTCCTTAAAAATAAATTACTGGCTAGGGCTCGGAAAATAAAAATATTTTCAGTGCCTACTATCAGCGTTAATAAGATAGATACTACTAAAGATTTGCCTGAATTTACTTTACCTGATTTAAATGTAGGAGATAATATAACTAAAGAGCAAAAAACGGAATTGCTTAAGGTCGTTAATCAATACAGAAACTGCTTTGCTACAAGTTTAGAAGAAATAGGATAGGACGAACGGATATTGAAAAAATGAAAATTGATTTGACAGATTCTCGGCCAGTAGTTTACAGACCTTACCGGTTGTCTCATTCCGAACGAGAAGAGGTCCGCAAAATGGTAGGCGAAATGTTAGAGTTTGGCATAATTAGGGAGTCATGTTCACCTTTTGCAAGTCCTATAATTTTGGTACGGAAGAAAACGGGAGAGCAGCGTTTGTGTATCGATTACAGAGCACTTAATCGTAAAACCATACGGCAGCATTATCCGTTGCCAAGGATAGAAGACCAAATGGATAGGTTAACAGGTTACTGTATGTATACTTCTCTAGACTTAGCGTCAGGGTATTACCAGATTGAGCTCGAAGAACAGGCCAAGGAGAAAACTGCATTTGTAACACCTGATGGCCAGTTCGAGTTTAATAGAATGCCTTTTGGGCTAACTAATGCGCCAGCAGTCTTCCAACGTACGATAAATAAAGTACTAGATACCCTAAGGTTCGACTCTGTAGTTGTTTATATGGATGATGTGTTACTGCCTTCGGTCAACTTCTCAGATGGATTAGAAAAATTAAAGCAAGTATTGGAAAGAATTAAAGCAGCTGGTTTAACACTTAAATTGTCAAAATGCAGGTTCTTTTCTGAAAAAATAGATTTTCTGGGGTTTGAAGTTACGGGGCAGGGAATAAGACCAGGAAAAAATAAAATAAACGCTGTAGAGAATTTCCCAAAACCACAAAATGTTCATAATATCAGACAGTTTTTAGGTCTTGCCAGTTTTTTCAGACGCTTCATTAAAAATTTCGCTCTATTGGCTAAACCTTTGTCAAAGTTGTTGAAAAATAATACACCATGGTCTTGGGGACCAGAACAAGACAAAGCATTTTGTGATTTGAAGGAAATTCTCATAACGCGCCCAATTTTAGCGTTATATAAGCCAAACGCAGAAACTGAGCTCCATACGGATGCCAGTAAATTTGGTATAGGTGGAATCTTAATGCAAAAGCAGGAAGATGATAGTTTGAGACCGGTAGCTTATTATAGTAAGCAAACTTCACCTGACGAGCAACACTTTTCCTTTTATGAGCTTGAAACGCTTGCAGTCGTTAATTCCTTAATAAAATTTAGACCATACTTAATCGGAATCAAATTCAAAATTTTAACAGACTGCAATTCTTTGCGTGCCACCTTGACTAAAAGGGATATGATACCACGTGTTGCTCGCTGGTGGAGTCTCATCCAAGAGTTCGATTTTGATATTCAGTACAAGCCTGGGACAGCCATGAGCCATGTTGACGCGCTTAGTCGCAATCCGGTTAACAATAATGATTCTGGAATTGGGAATATTGATAAATCTTTCATTTTGCATATAACAACAGACTGGCTCATGACTGTCCAAATGGCAGATGATGAATCACAGAGAATTAAGAGGATTTTAGAAGATAAAGAATCTGACGCGGTTGTTCAAATAAAGGAAAATTATTGTATCAAACGTGGAATGATATATAGAAAAACGGATGATGGACTGAGGTGGGTGGTACCGCGGGGTGTGAGATGGCAAGTATTACGTGCTTGCCATGATCAGATTGGTCATTTTTCGTTTGACAAAACACTTGATAAAGTGAAAAATGACTACTGGTTCCCAAAAATGAACAAGTTTGTGAAAAAGTATTGTCAATCTTGTGTAGATTGTGCCCATGGAAAAGTACCTGGTGGCAAAAAGTCGGGATACCTGCATCCTATCGAAAAAGTTCCAGCGCCGTTTCACACCTTGCACTCCGATCACTTGGGTCCATTTAACAACAGTAAAAAGAAAAATAAATATATTTTAGCGATAATTGACGCGTTCACTAAATTTGTTGTGTTAAAAGCAGTCAAAAACACAAAAAGCAGTACTACTATTTCAGTGTTTAGGGAATATTTTGCACTTTTTGGCGTACCATCTAGGCTCATAACGGACAGAGGAAGCACTTTTACTAGTTCCAAATTTAAAGAGTTTATAGCCAGTAAAGGAGTGAAACACGTGTTGAATTCAGTTGCCACACCCAGGGCTAATGGTCAGGTAGAGCGGTACAACCGTACCGTTCTCGATGCGCTATCTGCCATGACACATGGTAAAGATGAGCGGTTGTGGGATGAAGCTCTTGTGGAAGTTCAGTGGGGCCTGAATAACACAGTTAACAAGGGCACGGGAAAAACTCCTTCCGAACTTCTGTTTGGTCTGAGGTTAGTTGGATCCGCAGAGAGTGAGCTGACATTGTCAGTTAGTATAGAGGACAATCTTGAGGGTTCTTCTTCCAAAGATTTAGAACAAATCCGGTCAGAAGCTTCAGATAAGATAGGTAGTGCACAAGAAAGTCAAAAAGAGCGGTTCGATAAGTCACGTTGTGCACCACGACAGTTTAAAGAGGGACAGTTAGTTAGAGTAGAAAGGGATATCGGTCAAAAGGGGAGCCAAAAACTTGTACCGAAGTGTTTTGGGCCGTATAGAGTATCAAAAGTCTTACCTAATGACAGATATGAAGTAGAAGATACACCTATCACAAAGAAAAAGGGCAAACGTGGTTACAAAGGGGTATTTTCCGTTGACAAAATATATCCATGGCTTAGTTTTCAAGCATTAGAATCCGACACCGATTCATCAGAGGACGAAAGTGGAGATGAAGATTTAAACACTGGCACACAAGATAATTAATTTGATTTTATAATGTACAAAAAAATATATATGAATAATTTATGTTGAGGAATTATTCCTTAGTATCGTCCAGTATAGGTTATTATGGTCTGGTATTGATTGGTTAGTATGGTCTAGTATTGGCTAGTATGGTCTAGTATTGGTTAGTATGGTCTAGTATAGTCTAGTATAAGTCTAGTATAGTCTAGTATGTCTAGTAAAGTCTAGTATTTGTTAGTAAATAATGAAATGGTTGAGTGTTAAAAATGGATAAGATAAGAAAACATGTTTTCTAATAAAACTGTATAAAACAACTGTAAAAAAGAGAGCAACTACGATGACATCAAGTGTACAACAAAAAAAATTAAGAAGATTATATTATTTTAAATAAATTTGTTAAGTTATATTCAAACAAAAAATAAGTAAATGTATATTGTAATGTTTGTACAGTTTACATTTTGTAGTAGGTACTTGCATAAATATTACAGTTGTGACTTACTGATTTAAACTATTGGTTACAATGCGAGGACGCAACTGTATGGTCAGGATGGGCGAATGTTAGCTTTGTTAATCAACAGTACGTATAATTTTCGATATTATTAATTGTATAGTGTTTTTCTAGAAGTAATAAGACATGTTTAATTTTATTTCAATAAATTACGTTTTAAAAGTAGTGAAATTGGTAAACCATGTTCGGGTTTGTTAAAAATGTTTATGATTTTATTATAAATTATTAATTAAATAAGGTATAAATTGATTATTATAATTGTAAAATGTTTTGGTTAATATTTAGATTTTTTGTATTTTCTATGATTTTTAAAAGTAGTGTGATTGGTTGTCAATTCCCACTTCGACTGTGAAGTCAGCCGCCACCGTGGGGCGTGGAGGGTCGCAGTGGGGATTGAATAAAACTGTTTTTGCATGCCAGAATAAGCTAGTAATTTTTGTGGAGCGATCAGGAATAAAAGTGCTGAAAGTGAACTGAGCGAGTTTTATTTTCTCTGGAAGTGAACGGATTTTTACAGACAGATGTAACCAGCTCACTGTCAATTCAGCTTGCTTTACCTCCGGACTATGTCCGTCACTTTGGTCTACTGTTGGGTAATCTCGTTCCGGACTTTATTCATTAGCGAGCTCCTTAGCATCCTTTCCATAGCACTCTGAGTGACATGTAACCGGTAGGCCAGCTTCGTTGTTCATTACTAGGACGCACTGATCGAATATCTTGATTTCAAGGCATTGTGGCAAAGGTGAATCATGACAATTTCTCAAACGCTACCTAGCCTCAGATGCACTCTTCTGCTGATTTCAACCTTGAAGTTGTCCAACTTCCTCCAATTTCATGCATATAAACCAAATAAATTTACAAAAAATACTAGAATTTAATTCCACATATTCTAAAGCAACTTACAATACAATTGTTTTTACTCATTGGACTAATATAACAACAAATAGTCGGATTACTTACGTTGACCGAGCCGCATTTGTACGGCACAGCCGGGTTTTGAGCTGCCATCGCAAAAACCGGTGAATATGAGCGCGGTAGGACCGTGTTACTTGTAATAACTAACGCATGTATAAGGGTAAGTATAAGATAGAGCACAAATTCATAAATTTATTTTCACGATATGAATTTTCGGTGAAGAATAAAACCTAAAAACTAAATACTCCGCAATAGGTGTCAAAAAACGATACCTCAATAAAAGGTGCCTTTACTTTACCAATAGGTTAAACTGGCTGGCTCAAGTCAGAGACACTTGACAGAAGAGTGTTATTTTTGTTTATGCGCGATTAGTTGTTCATGAACAGTTTTTCATGTGCACTCTGAAACTTTTTTTTTCTCTGAGGGCACCTTGGGAAATCTAAGTTCGGCTGAGGACGGAGCGTTGCGGGCCGCGGTCAGCCCAGTGTCCTCCTGTCTAATACATCTCTCTTTTACTATCGAGACTCTTACATATAGTTTTGTTTGAGCGCTCGACAAACAGCATTGATCTGGCAAGACGAGTTTTTCATGGCTTCACTGTGGCTAGTCCCTCTGAACGGTTATTTTCCCTGAGAGCAGCTCGGGTAATCTCCGCTCGGCTGAGGGCGGAGGGCTGTGGGCCTCGGTCGGCCCGCTGTCCTGTCTTGCACATCCCTCTGTTACTATTAAGACTCTTCTTTGTTGCGAAACAATGAATTGATCGTTTAAAACGAGCAGTCAGGGACAGGCGGCGAAGGGAGATCGTACTAACTAGATTTGGCGAAACATTTCGTTTATCTATATAAATGGAAAATGATAATTTATAATTGATTATTTATTACTTTTAATAGATAGCGGACTGATCGGGTCGGGATTACCATACTGCGTTTCAAGACGATTTTTTTGACACTGCCAATTCTGCAGCCAACCAAGCTTAAGAGCGATGCGCCCGCGCGGTGCTCCTGAAGTTTAGGCAAATTAACTCACACAACCACAGACTGGACTCACGCACACACCGATAAGCATAGAAGCGGGCGCTATATCCGCGCTATAATTTTGGTACTTTTTCAAGCTTTTAGTCAATGTAAATTGGGATTGAACCAGTCACGTTTGTCGCATGCCTGACGAATTGTGGGCAAAAACAACAACTTTGTGGCAACCACCCACATCGAGACGACGCCGCGGAAGACCCCGTCATAGGTAGTGCGGCGAGCTAGATGTCTTTAGCAAAGACTGGCACTCGGAGGCCCAGAGTAGAACAGGATGGAAAGAGAAGAGGGAGGCTTTTGCCCAGCAGTGGGATGAGGTTAATTAAGATAAGATTACAATTTTTATCTAAGTTATAGCAAAACTTATAAGACAAATTGTAGGTGTGTTGATAGAATTTTACATGACAAGCCATTAAGAATGTCGCTGTTGTGACAGGTAGCAGCACTTTTTGAGTCATTTTGACACGAGTCTGAGTATGCCTTTGTTTATTTCTAAAGAGTGCTTCAGGTAATGTACTTTTCCTTATAGTAGAAGAAGGTACTTATCGTTTTTTAATGCAAGTAAATTATAAATCGGATATTAAATAAGTCATAAAATTAAGCACTTGCACTTAATTAAGCACTTGCACTTAACAAAACTTACTCTAGGAGAAGCAAGCCGAGGAGGGTAGGAACTTAGGCCCAACGCTACCTTGAGCGGATTACACGCGCAGGCCGCCCGCGCGACTTAACATTATAACCTAATTGACATTTAAAATTATAAATTTAGGAGGCGCATCGTGCCTAAGTAGCTGTAATATGGCAAGATGTCGTCGTGTTCATATAGGTTGTACCATCCGTCCCCGCGTCGCGTGTTGGCGGACCCGCGTCACACAGAGCTGCTCTTGTATTTTGCCATATCTAGCTGCGCGGGCTGCCCGCTCGACACAGAGTTGAGGCTTAAACGGCGAAGTAACTCCAGTGTTATACATGTATACCTTTTCTATTGAAAAATCAGCATTTGAAAGTCTTAAATAGGCATCAGGAAGAAGAACAGTCTGAAATTCATTGAAGCCTTTGCATCAGTTTTGCATAAATGCAAAGGCAAGCCTTCGTATAATTGTGGAACATCTTTGTTTGAATAACAAAGCTATAAGGATAGCTAAATATTTGCATAAAACTATTTTCAGATCTATTCATAGTTACTTAGATCCTTTGAATATTTAAACGGATTTGGGTTTTATTAAAGATATCTTGTGCTCTATGGATAAGAGCTTACTTAGATATTTTTACACTACGAAGTTTGAACTATTATGCCTTATACAGCTTTGCAGATTCAGTTAACAGAATGATATTGGTTTAGTTTAATCATATACTCGTACCTACCTAAGACAGGCTTGGACTGTGCTTGGACGAAACACTGGAGTATGCCAAATTAGTTTTGAACGCAGAAAGGTTTAGTTTTTTAAGGATATTCTGTTATTTACCATAGTACATGCAAGGATTATAGGAATTTGCTTTAAACTTGGCTTTCTAGCAATTTGCTACGAATACCTACGGATTTTCCGTGTAACTTTTTCATCGTAGTAGTACTTTCAAAGCCATGAAATATTTTACGAACAAGTTACCATAGTCATATTGCATACTAGGTATATAAATTCCACAACTGAACTAAATGCTGTTCAGAGTGCATACCCTTGGTATAATTTAATCAAGCTCGCAATGAATTACCTATTAGCAAGAATACATTCGAATGCAGGCAAGTATTTTCTATCATTAATTAGCCTGAAATAATGCTTAGTGCTTACCTACCAATTCTGCGTTCGGTAGAATTCCATTTTGGAAAAATACTTTACCCGCAATCTGTTTTACCAACTAGGTACATGAGTAACTCTTCTCAATAAAGTTCAATCAATCGATGTCGATTTCATTGGATGAAACCGATTGGTTGTGAAGGCGTTATTTTTGAATCTGTAGATAACTATTTCGGGAGTGCAGCTTAAGACTAGTAAAACGACTTCTATCACACGCTTTACTACACGAATCCATTCACAAGTACTTACTTGCGATGAAGTTTAGTATTAGCGGGTAGCTAATAGTTACTATTCTTTGGAATAAGTTATGCAATAAAATAGGATAAAAAAGGTATTTTTTGACTTGTTTTACTGCATACCTCTTTAGGTTTAGGTTTAAGTGTTTGATATTTATCAAACACGTATCAAAATAGTAATCTACCTACTTTTTATTCTAGGATAAATCAATTTCAGCAGATAACATTTATGTAAAAAACTATAACCTTTACAATTATTATTACTAGTATCGATTTTCATCGGAACAATGCGACCACTGCGATCCGATAAAGTGACCTGTTTCGAGAATTATTCTAATTTAAATTTTTGTGTAGCTGTGATTATTTTCTATTATTGTTTGTAGTACACAATCAGTTGTAGTCATGTTGCGGTTAAGCTAGTGTAGTTGGCTTGAATACCGATGACGGAATCTACTCTACTCGACGAGCTCCAATCTACTCTATGCATAAATAATTTAAAAAGTATGGCGATACCAGCCTCATATAGTGAGCGGGTTCTCGAGTGGAGACTACGTGTCAGCAAGCGTAGGGTAGGACGCCCTCCGGTCAGATGGACCGATGCTGGTAGCGATCGTGCCTTGTGGCGTACTTATAGGGAAGCCTACGTCCAGCAGCGGACTGCTATAGGCTGTTATGATGATGACCAGCCTGATGTGGAATACCCATGTTCCAATTTGAAAGCGATTTCCGTAAAGCTTTTATTTATTTATTGTTTGTAGAAGGTAGACAGGTCGCAGTAACGCCGGTGTGGTTGGCTTGAATACCGATGACGGCAACCACGCCACTTGACTCGCTCCAATCTCCACTCTATGCATAAGTAATGTGAAAAGTATGGAGATACTAACTCGATGTGGAATATATCCCTCTCTAAAATAAAAGGAACTACATTTTGGGAGTGTATCGTATTTAGGTCGTTGTTAAATACCTTGTAAAGAAATCTTTTTTTACCTTTGTTCAGTGTATCCCTTATAATTGGGTCATTCTGTGCTTTTAGGTTTAAAAAAACCCTATTAAGCATTTTTGGTGGTATTTTTTTATCTTTAATTATGCTATCAAAACCTGAAAAGGGAAGAACCTCCCCCCATCTGCGTCCTCCAATAAAATAATGCAGATGTATAAGTAGTACGTACCTACTTATTATAGTTCATAAAATATAGCTTGAGCTCTGTGGCAGATGTCAAATTCATAAAAAATTTCATTTGTCCTTTTCACTCTCACTTGGTTTCCCATCTAGCTACCTGTTGTCAAGGGTCAAAATCATCTTCAATCATCTACCGTACTGTTTTAGCGGCCGGTCAGTAACCGTATATTTTGTAAAATAGTGGTGAAATGCTATAAATAATTTTACGATGAAATAAATTTAAATAAAAATGGTTAAAACGATTTAATATATTACATTCATATTCTTCTTCTGAATTTATAGTATCTATTCGGTAAATGCTTGTTCTATTAGTAATCGGGAAACTGTCCTTACACCTTGTATAGCTACTCCAGTTATTTGTTCAATAAAAATCACTGTTAGCTGAGGCGTAGTAGCTTTTCAGTCAAATATACCACACATTTCGTGTTCACGCTGTAGAATAAGAAAAAGGTTTATGTTTACCCAGACGCCAAAAAGAATTCACTTGTCTGAAGTTGTTTCACTGAAATTGCAAATGGCGTCTGCAATTTCTTTCGTCATACTATGAGTCGTTTTAAACAAAGTGAGGGCACTTTGTATTCATGAATCTATATAGGAATTGATTCATTTTGTTGCAGATTGGAGACTTCCCCGTACAGGTGAAGCGGCGCCGTCTGAATCCTAAGTACGGATCCTGAATCTTATTAAAGTATGCATGTTACATTTTTGAAATGTATTTTTGCTTGAGCGCCATTTTTCTATTTTACACGAAACGGATTATTTATTTATTTACTTATTTATTTATTACAAAAACAGTGTTTAAACTTATAATATATCAGTTTATTTAATATTTATGAAGCGTGATTGCGGATTTTTGACAGGGCGTATTTTTAAAAAATCCTTTCATGTAAATTTTTATTATTAATAATGTAAAACTCTTCCATAAAATAAGAAAATACTAATACCAAAGATCGATGACAAGTTTCCGATAAACATTTCTCTATTTTTACAACACGGAAAGAAATACGAGCGTAACGATGCGCGAATATGAAAAATTTACAGCGCATCTTGTGTCCGTTCCGTCACGGATAAAATATGTAATGTCTGTTGTAAAATTCATCTGGACCGGGTTAGAATACTAAAGAACAGCAAGCAGCAAATGCGGGTGAAACGGAGCGACCGCACCGAGTTGTGAATATGAATTACTAGGGCACAGCCGCAAAACGTTCAGTTGCCACGGATTCTACTATCAATTTTCTGAGTATGCGTCTTAATCTTAATCCTTCACAATCGTACAGTTTAACATCCAAAATACTTAAGGGAACATTTTTGTAATCACTTAACTACTAATCAAAAGCCCTGCCATCAACATTATACAAAACACCTCCTTTCGGATTTGAACTAAATATATTTTTCGGAAGAAATTAATAATTAATACCACAATTTCTTATCAACCTTAATGTAGCTAAAATTGATTTGTACTATTGGCTTTATAATCAATCTTTTTCGTAGCAATCGTACCCTATGGCATACCCTGGGGCAGGCCTACGTCCAGCAGTGGACTGCAATAGGCTGTAGTTGACTGGATATATAATTGTACCCGGTATAAGCATTTTTTGTAGTTAAAAACGATATTTTAGCCTTCAACATAACGGTAATCAGGTCGCAATATCTTATTTCAAATGATACAATTAAGCTAATACTAAAAGAAAATAGTAAAAACTCGCGAAACGAAACCTAATAGGTATTACCTTTGATTTTGTTTGATAAAGTTTTATGCAGAAACATTATACAGGCCGTTACAGGGCTTAATTAAGAAAGACAGCGGAAACTGACGAAAGTTTGTAACAAGGAAGTGACGTTACAATCACGACCAAAATCTGTGTGCCTATAAAAATTGCATAAAACAATATGATACAGTTTACGAGGTTTGCTGGTCTGGTGGTACACCATCGCCGCCTGCCGTCGCGCCAGTAAGACATTTCAAATCGCGAAGCAAATGAGGATAACTTTAAGAGGAAACCCTACAAACAACCACAAGTAAAAAAAAAAAGTTACGGAACTGCCCCTTATGTAAATACCACACAACTAGTTGCGACATACAGGGTTATTTTTTATTCAGCCCGCAAAATTTTACAGAGCGATTCTGAACAACTTTTACTATGGGGTCACCTGCGAAATCGCGAAAAAAAAATTTGCTGTTCCATACATTTTGTTTCAGTAGGTATGAATTTTTCTATGGAGCAGCTGTTTTTTTTTGGACGATTTCGCAGGTGACCCCATGATAAAAGTTGTTCAGAATCATGACTGGTATCACCCTGTAAAATTTCCGTGCTGATTAAAATATAATCCTGTATATATCAAAACGGACCCATAGAAACAAACATAGGAAAAACTAAACTCAGCTGTTTCGGGGCATTATAAGCAAGTGAGCGGAAACTGACGAAAGTTCCTAACAAGGTAGTGACGTCACAATCGTGACCAAAATCTGCGTGCCTATGAAACAATGCGGTACAGTTGACAAGGTTCGCTGGTAGACCATCAGACCGTCGCGCCAGTAAGACATTTCCACATAACCGAGTTATGAGCTTAGAGAAAATGAGAATATTTTTAAGAGTGATCCTACGAATTTCCTCAGGCGAAATTAATGCATTTTATGTTAAAAAAATATGTAGCCTGTTTCGTTGGCTCTACTTGAGATCTAAAATCTGTTTTACTCGTCTTGGGGACATTTTACATGAAAATGTTTTATAGAGGATTTTATTGATTTTTCTAAGGAGAAAATAAATCCCACACAAAGTTCCATCCAATTACTAAAAGGTTAATGAGCGATTTATTCCTGATACTCGTATCTTTTTGTTTTTAACGACAAGCCCGCATATCAAATTATGTTCATCAAATCTGAATGGGACGACTTTTTCTTTGCTTCACTTTGTAGGGTTTTCCCTCTAAACGTGTCCTTTCTTTGAGGTTACGGGTTATGGGTTATGGCATGTAAATAAACGAGCGGTTGGCGTGGCTAATGTCTATTCCGACATGGGCAATAACTATGCGATTATCCTATTTGAGCCAGCTACAGCGAACAGGCGTGACTAAATCCACAATTTTTGTATCAACCAACTTTGAACCCATTACTTTGAAATTCCCCTTGATGCATTAAAAATATTACCTCCTGAATGATGGAATATGTAATTTGATACGAACTCTTACCTTGTTTTGAACTTTGCGCGGAAAATGGAAAATCATTTAATATTTCACGCCCCCATTAAATTACAAAACTTTTACGAATGACGATCTTTCATATAATTGATGTCTAAGTAAAAAAGCTACGATAGATGAAGATCGTTTTCACGGTTAGAAAAAAGTTTTTTACAAGTTCCTATTTTTACTTACCTGACGAAAGTTCAGAGAATTTTTCAGGAGACGTTCTGAAACTTGGCGAACTGCGGCGGACGGTTAGGCTTCCCAGTGAATTGGAATGCCAAATTAGGAACGAAAACATAAATATTCAGCAAGACTATATAAATAAGCGAAGTTTGGGCCATTTATTCCGATACACCGGGACTCTACAGAGGAGGGAAAAGTTAGGCGGCAACGGGATTTCCTAATGCGATTTTAATTCGTTCTTTCCGCGACGAAGAGGGTAATTTCAATAAAAGCAAAGTCAGTAGATATTTTGTCCCCCGGAGGAAAAAGGCGCCGAATATAGACGTGTGAGTTCTAATTTATTTGAAAAGTTAAAGAGGAGAGTGCAAACCAGTGTCGCACTTATTTGAACTAATGGAGAGTGATTACAAATAGCCAACTGAAAGTGTAGCCTAGGAAACGCGAATTACGAATACAAAGTGAAAATTAGCATTTGGCAAAGGGAATAAATAAAGCTAGTTAGCTTGGCATCAGGAACGCAAAACATGGCATGCGAATATTTTCGCATTACCTTCTTTGTGAAGTGAGTGCATAATTCCGTATTCGTTTGTGCAACTTTTCTTTGCTCGATCGGGACGTATAATCACTTTCGTTTCGTTAAACTTTTTATCTTAGTTTCTAATTCAACACACCGACGAAGCTTAAATTGCGAAATGTATTAGATACTCACTGAGCCCTGCACAAATGACTTTGGAAATTGTTATTTTAAACAAATTGACCCTTTAAAATTCTACCAATAAAATTTGGGGGACCCTTGCTGAGTGTTTAATTGATTGCCTTCCCTCGGAAAACTTAGTAGGGACAAAAAAGGAAGGAAGGGGGCAAAAGAATACTGTACGAATATTGTCGACCTCCTGAAGAGACAAGCTTTTTATTTAGCAGCGAACAAAGACTATCAAAGGGAATCTATACTTTTTGCTCAAGATAATGAAACTAATGAGAGTAGGGCTCGTAATCTGAGTAGAAAAAATCTAATCAATGACATCAAATTGATGTAAATTTTAAACACTCAACAACAAACACGATTATTTTCACAGAGTTTCGTTTGAATTATGGATTTGGTCGCGAACTCGGTTTAGTAACCAAAATGTATAAAATTTGAGATTCTAAGAATCAAATAATTTCTATTCTTCATAGTTCGTGTAAGTTCGTTTTCATACACATGAACATCAGCCTATAGTAGTCCACTGCTGGACGTAGGCCCTAAGAATACGCCACATGACACGATCTGCCGTTTTCGCTACCAGTGTCCTATATTATCATAGTACAGGCTACAATTTTACAGGTGAAATTCGATGTTCATTGCGTAGTCGGTTAGCCATTATGATACCGCGAATATCAACCAGCTACGCAATATACTACGAATTTCACCTGTAGACTTGTAGCCAGTAGTTTCAAAACATAGGCCACAGAACTGAAGCTCTCTTTAAGTCATCGGTCCATCTGGCTGGAGGTCGTCCAACGCTACGCTAGGCGGGGCCTCTACCTAAGAAACCGCTTGCTACACCACCGTTCATCGGTTCTACGTTAAATATATCGAGCCTTTTTACATTTTCATAGATTAAATAAACTTATGCGTGTAATTTATTTGATAAAGTTTGTTTGGCTGAATTACCTCCTGAGTTAGGGATATAAATATATACAATCCTGATAATTTTACAGGTGTATCTGTTAAAGCGGTGGGATTTGTGGTATTTACATTGACGAAACACAAAGCAGCCTTAGGTAATTAGTAATATTTACGAAATGCAGTATTTTTTTGTGATGATAACATAGACGACTTTTTTTAAACTTGCTAAATTTCCAAGCTAAGGGCACGATTTGCAAGTTTTCAAAAATGGTATCCCAAACACGGGAAGTGTTTCAAAAAGTTTGGTATTCAACATTGACGTTCAAGAAAATGAATACGGGCTCTACCAACAATGAATACTACACAGCAGCCTAATCTAAAGTATTTCTTTTAATAACACGCTATTGTCATCAACAAATGCGTGCAATTTTTCGTTAGACCGCAATCACCCACAATGCAAAGTAACACGCAATTGCATGTGGACATTCTTTTATCCGTTTTTGACCTCTAGGGGTTATTAGTTGAGCAGTATGCGGTTTGAACTCAATGGAGATGACATAGTCGCTCTTCCCACTTGTCGTCCATCGTTGAGTTTTTCTAATGCACTGTAACGCATGCGTCTGTGAGACGTTAGAAAATTTCGAATTCTAACCTTATTCCCATACAAATATGGCTACGGTACATTTACGGTGCGGAACAGATACGTCTGTCAAGTCGTTTGACAGACGCATCGCAAACGCACCCTATACGCCGGTTAGTCCGAGTACGTTAAAAAAAGGGACATCATGGCACATGATCTTCGAAACATCGGACGTATTTTATCTGACTTTATTTTTTTATTTACCGAATCAAACATCACTGTATGAAATGTTGCACATGTAAACATACCTACTGTTGAAACAATCGTCATGAGACATTAATGCGACAGATAGCGATTATGGGCCGATAACACCTTACTGCATCTTACAAGACTGTCGGTCTACCTGGTACCCTAGTAGTCGATTCTACGGGCTATTATAGAGTACCGATGTGCGTCAATAGAGTTACCTAACTGCAAAATTTTGATCCAGGTAGCCCTCCACAATGACTAACTAGTCAACAAAATATAGGTAGTCAATGGCCGGTGTGGCGCAGTGGTAGTGCGACTGCCTGCGACGGAAAGGTTCCGGGTTCGATTCTCGGCGGGACACTCATAAAGTTGATATTTATCACTTTGTAAATTTATTCCCGGTCTGGTTAGGGCATTGCAGGCTGAATCATCTATATATAATATCACGTGAATTGTCCGAAAAGAAAGATGGTTCCGTGCTTCGGAGGGCACGTTAAGCCGTCGGTCCCGGTTGCTGTCTATGATAACTTCGACGGCGGTCGTTACACAACCATGTCAGAGGCCTACTACTAGTAGTCGGCGGTTGAAAAACTCTGACACCAGGGTTCATCAGATTATTGGACGATTTGGTGTCCGACACGAAAAGAGAGAGAGAGGTAGTCAATCATTGGGCTCACACTACAATTTTGCTACGAGCGGCAAATATAAACAAATTACATCACCTGTTATCGGGCATATTGATCGCAACGGCTCTGGGCAACTTAATTCTCGGTCAATTTTCCTGTGATTTTCCCAACGCGCAAAACTGTTTGCGAACGCTCCGACACGAAGCGTACAATAAAACAAGAATCTTTACAGTGCGAAATTACCCATGATACTGAACAAAGTTCCCTATGGAAACTAGGTCAAAATGTTTTTAAATGACCTCCAATACAAAATGTCGACTGAGTCAGTTTGTATAACTGTTTGAATAATTGAATATATAACTAACAGACACACATTGATGCACAATCACGCATGTAATTCCACGCAGGGCAGGAAAAGCGACAACGATCGAAGAAAAAATTATTATCGCATACAATAATATATAATATAATATAATACCAAAAATCTTAACTTAAAATCAGACGTAAATGTTAAACGTACTCGTATAGTTGCTCGGGCCTCCCTTAAGTATTTTACAAATACCTGTGTTGGGAGTTTCCGCTTCTTCGTTACAAAAGTTTATAGCTATTTTGCAGGCATGCAAAGCTATGAAAATAATCTAATTAAACAATAATACATACATACATACATACACATATCACGCCAATTAAGTATCTCTTGCGGGGTAGGCAGAGCGTAAACGGCCGCAAAAACGGACACCTACGCCACGTCTGACAAATATTTGAGGGTTATTCGGAATATTGTGTATCGCCATAGTGACAGGTTGTCAGCCCATCGCCTAAAATTGCAATACACACCCTCGAGTCCCTTAACAATAATACAAAGCCAAATTTTATTAATTCACAATTCAAGATTTTTTGTTTCCATTTATATTTACTCTAAAATACAAAAACATCAAATGACATCACTAAACCCGAAAGGAAATCGACTGTACATTTTTCTTTGACTTATTTACAACAGTGACAAGAATAGTTAACTAAGAATAAGCTACGGAAAAGTCTCGCTGTATCGAAATAAATATTATCCTAATAACTTTATTATTGTGTGTCCCATAAAAAAATCATATTAACTAAACAAGGGTCGGAAGTAATCGTAATAATCGTTCCTACCGCTTAATCTTTTTATTACAGTTATAATATTGTTATCCCACTCATAACATCTGTTACTAGTATCCGCCCCTGGCTTTGCCCTATCCAAATTGCTGAAAATATTTCATTTTGCGGACCAGTCCATGAAACAAAACCACTTTTCTTAACAAACTAAGGCATAGGTACACACACACACACATATCACGCCTATTATCCTTGCGGGGTAGACAGAGCGCAAACAGCCGCAATAAACTGTCATTTACGCCACGTCTGACAAATATTTGAGGGTCATGCGGAAAATTGTGTATCGCCATAGTGACAGGTTGTCAGCCCATCGCCTAAAGTTGCAATACACACCCTCAACTCCCTTAGTTGCCTCTTACGACTCCCACGGGAAAGAAATGGGGTGATGCTATTCTAAGCCGGCATCATACGGCAGGTAGGTAATACGACAAAAATAGACGTGTAGATTTTTTTTTTTTTTTTTTTTTATTAATGATGGGTTTGCTCTTGACTCTAGTCTAGGTCATAGGACAGAGACAGAGTCTAAGATGGAGCGAGCTCACCCAGAAGAAGCCTGTTCACTCATACTTTGAAGAGATTAGGGTTGTATGCTTTTGGAAACACAGACGCAGATGTGGAGAGAGATTGTCCACATGTACACGTTCGGACGTCGTCACCGTTCACGGCACGGTATTGTGACACTGCACGTTGTCCGTTGTCGTGCTAGTGCACGTTATGGCAACGTGGCCGTCGTCACGTCGTCGTAAGCGACGTTCGATATGCTCGGTTTAGTGTCCGCCATTTTGGCGCGGCCGCTATGGAAAACTTTTCCGACGAAATCTTTTCTGTTAGAATTTGAAGAGAATACTAGTCCACTAAGCTAAGTTGGTGATTATCAAGAATAATGACATTTATATGCAGATTTCACGAAGCCACCCGATCAAATAATCGCCGCGTGCCGGGTAACCGATTCAATTTCAATTTCAATTTCAATAGCCTTTTATTACTAAATAGTTTTTACAATTTTGCATGCGATTTATAATTATAATTCATTTACATTATATTATTTACACAATAAATAAACATATATTTTTTTATCAGATTAAATTAAGTTTTTTTTTCTTTCACTTTCAAAGTCTCATCGTCATGCTTTTGTGAATGTGCTTAAAAATTGGTTCATTCAGTCTGCCTGACCGGCATAGGCCTCCTCCATTTCCTTCCATGTCTTTCTATCTTGTGCTTTCCTCATCCACTGCGAACCTGCTACTTTCTTTAAGTCATCATCCCATCTTATATATGGTCGTCCTCTTCCTCTTTTTCCATTTCTTGGGTACCACTGTATTACATCCCTTGTCCACTTTCCACGGGTAACCGTTATCAAACACCAAATTTTGGCGACAACTTATAACTTATAAGCATGTATTTACGTACAATAATTTTAGTGTCATCTTATTTTCGCTCATTTTAAGTATTAGACCGGGTCTATCGCGATAGTACCTATTTAGGTAAATATTAGTTATTTATCTGTGTCCCGACGTTTCAATAAAGTTTCATGTATTGTGGTCGCGGGTTGATGAGTCAATACATGAAACTGTATTGAGACGTCGGGACACAGGTAAATTACTAATATTTACCTAAATACTATCGCAATAGACCCGGTCTGTGATCGCGAGTGCTTAAAAAGTTATATCTTATTTTCGGTTACATCGGAGAGTTGCAGTTGGAAGGTTTTCAGTGTCACTCCTTGCTGTTTGGCCATAATTTTCCATGGTCGGTTTGGAAATCTTTAAATAGATTTCGGACTCAGACCGGCCGGAGCAAGGGAAATATGCCCAAGTGGGGCTTCTTGAAGGGTTCCGATGCAAACTGTTTTTGTGGTGCAGTTCAAACATTGAACCACCTAACATCGTGTCCTGCGTGGCTTAGAAATAGACGTGTCACTTCGGGTCGAAAGATTGATGGAAAACCTGGGAAAATTCCTTTTACAATATAATATGTTGACTCCACTGTTGATCTTTAAAGCAAATAGGTAAAGCAGTTCAAGTGATTTGCGCCCTTATTAATTTTTTCCCAGAATCACACGAATTCTTTAAATTCTTCGATAAATAGGTATGTAACTACGTTACTCAAATATGAAATAGGGTATTTTGACTCCACCATCGATTTTTGAACAAATAAAGTGGTGCAAGTGATTTTCGGCCTTATTGATATTTCTCAGAATGGCTCGGACTTTTGAAGTTCTTCGTTAAAAATATTAATTGTAAGGTTAACAATAAATTATATTTTAGAGACGATAATTTGTTCTTTTTGACAAACTTCAATAAAGTCGAAAATTGCTTGGACCATATTTTTTGATTGATTTATCGAATTTAAAGCAAACACAACGACTAGCGATCTTGCCCCTGTTGAAAAGTATTGACAATATCAGAATCGCTTGGATTTTGCCAAGTCCCTAGTTTGCGTAGCCAAGTTATAAGTCACACAATCAAAGTTATGGTTCTTTATGGTTGACGTGGCAAAATGATAGATACAAAATTTTACAAGTCACGGGGAAGCGAGTGCACTTTACATTGTTACCGTGAAGTGTCACAGCGCGACAACGTGAGGTGGCACGGCACCGTACCATTCCACGTTGACAGTTGAAAATGCGTGAGCCGACCGAAATAAGTGAGTTTGTATGGGTGTTACAAAATTATTTAGTATTCTGTTCATCTGTGATTTCAGGCCTAATTTTATGTTCCTTGGGTAAAGTTATCCTGTTTCGTCAGCAAGATCACACTCTTGAGTCTTGAAACATAATCAGATTATTATTATTAATTAATTTTCCTTACGTAATCTACATTTTGTTATACCTATAGTATATTTATTGTGGGTTGTGGGTGTGTAGGATTAGATTAGTCCGAACCTGAATTAAGAATTCTTTGCCCACGATCAGACATGTCCTCCCCTAGTAATTTGGTTTCAAAACTCGTGCTCAAACCCTGAAAACTTGCTTTCAACGGGATTACATAATTTACATATAGTTTGGTGAATTTTAAATAGGTGCCCTATTTCGGTTCCTTGTTCAAATCTGATCGATAGATTTGTGTACAGTTACTATTGACACTTTGAATTTGGCCAGTTTAGAATAGCATTAAACCATTATTATTATTTTTTCGGCGACAGACTACCTGTCACTATAGTGATAACCGATTTTTCTGAAACCACCTAAGGATCAAATAAAATACATTTCAGACGTGGCGATAGCGACCGTATTTTACGGCCGTTAACGCTCTGCCTGCCCTCTGCTCTGTCTGTATGTCCAATTGGAATATACCTATTGATTAGAGTTATAAAATTAAATAACAGTTCTCTGTCTTATTGATTTCGACGTCTATTTATTAAATTTATTTTAATTTTTATTTTATTTAGTTAGTAAGCTTAGTAGTTGCAATGACCTTTACAGAGCAGCAACAGCACGAGCAGCAGGGCGCGCTGTCGCGCTAGCGCGGCCGCCATGATGGCTACTGGTGCGCGTGCCGGCTCAGTGCATTCTATTATTAGATACATTGCGTAGTTGAACAGCACTGACCTTTACAGAGCAGCAACAGCACGAGCAGCAGGGCGCGCTGTCGCGCTAGTGCGGCCGCCATGATGGCTACTGGTGCGCGTGCCGGCTCAGTGCATTCTATTATTAGATACATTGCGTAGTTGAACAGCACTGACCTTTACAGAGCAGCAACAGCACGAGCAAGAGGGCGCGCTGTCGCGCTAGTGCGGCCGCCATGATGGCTACTGGTGCGCGTGCCGGCTCAGTGCATTCTATTGTAAGGTACATTGCGTAGTTAAATGATGGCTACTGGTGCGCGTGCCGGCTCAGTGCATTCTATTATAAGGTACATTGCGTAGTTGAACAGCACTGACCTTTACAGAGCAGCAACAGCACGAGCAGCAGGGCGCGCTGTCGCGCTAGTGCGGCCGCCATGATGGCTACTGGTGCGCGTGCCGGCTCAGTGCATTCTATTGTAAGGTACATTGCGTAGTTAAATGATGGCTACTGGTGCGCGTGCCGGCTCAGTGCATTCTATTATAAGGTACATTGCGTAGTTGAACAGCACTGACCTTTACAGAGCAGCAACAGCACGAGCAAGAGGGCGCGCTGTCGCGCTAGTGCGGCCGCCATGATGGCTACTGGTGCGCGTGCCGGCTCAGTGCATTCTATTATTAGGTACATTGCGTAGTTGAACAGCACTGACCTTTACAGAGCAGCAACAGCACGAGCAGCAGGGCGCGCTTTCGCGCTAGTGCGGCCGCCATGATGGCTACTGGTGCGCGTGCCGGCTAAGTGCATTCTATTATTAAGTACATTGCGTAGTTAAAGAGCACTGACCTTTACAAGGCAGCAACAGCACGAGCAGCAGGGCGCGCTGTCGCGCTAGTGCGGCCGCCATGATGGCTACTGGTGCGCGTGCCGGCTCAGTGCATTCTATTATTAGATACATTGCGTAGTTGAACAGCACTGACCTTTACAAGGCAGCAACAGCACGAGCAGCAGGGCGCGCTGTCGCGCTAGTGCGGCCGCCATGATGGCTACTGGTGCGCGTGCTGGCTCAGTGCATTCTAATATTAGATACATTGCGTAGTTGAACAGCACTGACCTTTACAGAGCAGCAACAGCACGAGCAGCAGGGCGCGCTGTCGCGCTAGTGCGGCCGCCATGATGGCTACTGGTGCGCGTGCCGGCTCAGTGCATTCTATTATTAGATACATTGCGTAGTTGAACAGCACTGACCTTTACAAGGCAGCAACAGCACGAGCAGCAGGGCGCGCTGTCGCGCTAGTGCGGCCGCCATGATGGCTACTGGTGCGCGTGCTGGCTCAGTGCATTCTTATATTAGGTATATTGCGTAGTGTAACAGCACTGACCTTTACAAGGCAGCAACAGCACGAGCAGCAGGGCGCGCTGTCGCGCTAGTGCGGCCGCCATGATGGCTACTGGTGCGCGTGCCGGCTCAGTGCATTCTATTATTAGATACATTGCGTAGTTGAACAGCACTGACCTTTACAGAGCAGCAACAGCACGAGCAGCAGGGCGCGCTGTCGCGCTAGTGCGGCCGCCATGATGGCTACTGGTGCGCGTGCCGGCTCAGTGCATTCTATTATTAGATACATTGCGTAGTTAAAGAGCACTGACCTTTACAGAGCAGCAACAGCACGAGCAGCAGGGCGCGCTGTCGCGCTAGTGCGGCCGCCATGATGGCTACTGGTGCGCGTGCCGGCTCAGTGCATTCTATTATTTGATACATTGCGTAGTGTAACAGCACTGACCTTTACAAGGCAGCAACAGCACGAGCAGCAGGGCGCGCTGTCGCGCTAGTGCGGCCGCCATGATGGCTACTGGTGCGCGTGCCGGCTCAGTGCATTCTATTATTAGATACATTGCGTAGTTGAACAGCACTGACCTTTACAGAGCAGCAACAGCACGAGCAGCAGGGCGCGCTGTCGCGCTAGTGCGGCCGCCATGATGGCTACTGGTGCGCGTGCCGGCTCAGTGCATTCTATTATTAGATACATTGCGTAGTTAAAGAGCACTGACCTTTACAGAGCAGCAACAGCACGAGCAGCAGGGCGCGCTGTCGCGCTAGTGCGGCCGCCATGATGGCTACTGGTGCGCGTGCCGGCTCAGTGCATTCTATTATTTGATACATTGCGTAGTGTAACAGCACTGACCTTTACAAGGCAGCAACAGCACGAGCAGCAGGGCGCGCTGTCGCGCTAGTGCGGCCGCCATGATGGCTACTGGTGCGCGTGCCGGCTCAGTGCATTCTATTATTTGATACATTGCGTAGTGTAACAGCACTGACCTTTACAAGGCAGCAACAGCACGAGCAGCAGGGCGCGCTGTCGCGCTAGTGCGGCCGCCATGATGGCTACTGATGCGCGTGCCGGCTCAGTGCATTCTATTATTAGATACATTGCGTAGTTGAACAGCACTGACCTTTACAGAGCAGCAACAGCACGAGCAGCAGGGCGCGCTGTCGCGCTAGTGCGGCCGCCATGATGGCTACTGGTGCGCGTGCCGGCTCAGTGCATTCTATTATTAGATACATTGCGTAGTTAAAGAGCACTGACCTTTACAGAGCAGCAACAGCACGAGCAGCAGGGCGCGCTGTCGCGCTAGTGCGGCCGCCATGATGGCTACTGGTGCGCGTACCGGCTCAGTGCATTCTATTATTAGATACATTGCGTAGTTAAAGAGCACTGACCTTTACAGAGCAGCAACAGCACGAGCAGCAGGGCGCGCTGTCGCGCTAGTGCGGCCGCCATGATGGCTACTGGTGCGCGTGCCGGCTCAGTGCATTCTAATATAAGGTACATTGCGTAGTTAAAGAGCACTGACCTTTACAGAGCAGCAACAGCACGAGCAGCAGGGCGCGCTGTCGCGCTAGTGCGGCCGCCATGATGGCTACTGGTGCGCGTGCCGGCTCAGTGCATTCTAATATAAGGTACATTGCGTAGTTAAAGAGCACTGACCTTTACAGAGCAGCAACAGCACGAGCAGCAGGGCGCGCTGTCGCGCTAGTGCGGCCGCCATGATGGCTACTGGTGCGCGTGCCGGCTCAGTGCATTCTAATATAAGGTACATTGCGTAGTTAAAGAGCACTGACCTTTACAGAGCAGCAACAGCACGAGCAGCAGGGCGCGCTGTCGCGCTAGTGCGGCCGCCATGATGGCTACTGGTGCGCGTGCCGGCTCAGTGCATTCTAATATAAGGTACATTGCGTAGTTAAAGAGCACTGACCTTTACAGAGCAGCAACAGCACGAGCAGCAGGGCGCGCTGTCGCGCTGGTGCGGCCGCCATGATGGCTACTGGTGCGCGTGCCGGCTCAGTGCATTCTAATATAAGGTACATTGCGTAGTTAAAGAGCACTGACCTTTACAGAGCAGCAACAGCACGAGCAGCAGGGCGCGCTGTCGCGCTAGTGCGGCCGCCATGATGGCTACTGGTGCGCGTGCCGGCTCAGTGCATTCTAATATAAGGTACATTGCGTAGTTAAAGAGCACTGACCTTTACAGAGCAGTAACAGCACGAGCAGCAGGGCGCGCTGTCGCGCTAGTGCGGCCGCCATGATGGCTACTGGTGCGCGTGCCGGCTCAGTGCATTCTATTATTAGATACATTGCGTAGTGTAACAGCACTGACCTTTACAGAGCAGCAACAGCACGAGCAGCAGGGCGCGCTGTCGCGCTGGTGCGGCCGCCATGATGGCATCTGGTGCGCGTGCCGGCTCAGTGCATTCTATTATTAGATACATTGCGTAGTTGAACAGCACTGACCTTTACAGAGCAGCAACAGCACGAGCAGCAGGGCGCGCTGTCACGCTAGTGCGGCCGCCATGATGGCTACTGGTGCGCGTGCCGGCTCAGTGCATTCTATTATTAGATACATTGCGTAGTGTAACAGCACTGACCTTTACAGAGCAGCAACAGCACGAGCAGCAGGGCGCGCTGTCGCGCTGGTGCGGCCGCCATGATGGCTACTGGTGCGCGTGCCGGCTCAGTGCATTCTATTATTAGATACATTGCGTAGTTGAACAACACTGACCTTTACAGAGCAGCAACAGCACGAGCAGCAGGGCGCGCTGTCGCGCTAGTGCGGCCGCCATGATGGCTACTGGTGCGCGTGCCGGCTCAGTGCATTCTAATATAAGGTACATTGCGTAGTTTAACAGCACTGACCTTTACAGAGCAGCAACAGCACGAGCAGCAGGGCGCGCTGTCGCGCTAGTGCGGCCGCCATGATGGCTACTGGTGCGCGTGCCGGCTCAGTGCATTCTATTATTAGATACATTGCGTAGTTGAACAGCACTGACCTTTACAGAGCAGCAACAGCACGAGCAGCAGGGCGCGCTGTCGCGCTAGTGCGGCCGCCATGATGGCTACTGGTGCGCGTGCCGGCTCAGTGCATTCTATTATTAGATACATTGCGTAGTTAAAGAGCACTGACCTTTACAGAGCAGTAACAGCACGAGCAGCAGGGCGCGCTGTCGCGCTAGTGCGGCCGCCATGATGGCTACTGGTGCGCGTGCCGGCTCAGTGCATTCTAATATAAGGTACATTGCGTAGTTTAACAGCACTGACCTTTACAGAGCAGTAACAGCACGAGCAGCAGGGCGCGCTGTCGCGCTAGTGCGGCCGCCATGATGGCTACTGGTGCGCGTGCCGGCTCAGTGCATTCTAATATAAGGTACATTGCGTAGTTTAACAGCACTGACCTTTACAGAGCAGTAACAGCACGAGCAGCAGGGCGCGCTGTCGCGCTAGTGCGGCCGCCATGATGGCTACTGGTGCGCGTGCCGGCTCAGTGCATTCTAATATAAGGTACATTGCGTAGTTTAACAGCACTGACCTTTACAGAGCAGTAACAGCACGAGCAGCAGGGCGCGCTGTCGCGCTAGTGCGGCCGCCATGATGGCTACTGGTGCGCGTGCCGGCTCAGTGCATTCTAATATAAGGTACATTGCGTAGTTTAACAGCACTGACCTTTACAGAGCAGTAACAGCACGAGCAGCAGGGCGCGCTGTCGCGCTAGTGCGGCCGCCATGATGGCTACTGGTGCGCGTGCCGGCTCAGTGCATTCTATTATTAGATACATTGCGTAGTTGAACAGCACTGACCTTTACAGAGCAGCAACAGCACGAGCAGCAGGGCGCGCTGTCGCGCTAGTGCGGCCGCCATGATGGCTACTGGTGCGCGTGCCGGCTCAGTGCATTCTATTATTAGATACATTGCGTAGTTGAACAGCACTGACCTTTACAGAGCAGCAACAGCACGAGCAGCAGGGCGCGCTGTCGCGCTAGTGCGGCCGCCATGATGGCTACTGGTGCGCGTGCCGGCTCAGTGCATTCTATTATTAGATACATTGCGTAGTTAAAGAGCACTGACCTTTACAGAGCAGTAACAGCACGAGCAGCAGGGCGCGCTGTCGCGCTAGTGCGGCCGCCATGATGGCTACTGGTGCGCGTGCCGGCTCAGTGCATTCTAATATAAGGTACATTGCGTAGTTTAACAGCACTGACCTTTACAGAGCAGCAACAGCACGAGCAGCAGGGCGCGCTGTCGCGCTAGTGCGGCCGCCATGATGGCTACTGGTGCGCGTGCCGGCTCAGTGCATTCTATTATTAGATACATTGCGTAGTTGAACAGCACTGACCTTTACAGAGCAGCAACAGCACGAGCAGCAGGGCGCGCTGTCGCGCTAGTGCGGCCGCCATGATGGCTACTGGTGCGCGTGCCGGCTCAGTGCATTCTATTATTAGATACATTGCGTAGTTAAAGAGCACTGACCTTTACAGAGCAGTAACAGCACGAGCAGCAGGGCGCGCTGTCGCGCTAGTGCGGCCGCCATGATGGCTACTGGTGCGCGTGCCGGCTCAGTGCATTCTATTATTAGATACATTGCGTAGTTGAACAGCACTGACCTTTACAGAGCAGCAACAGCACGAGCAGCAGGGCGCGCTGTCGCGCTAGTGCGGCCGCCATGATGGCTACTGGTGCGCGTGCCGGCTCAGTGCATTCTAATATAAGGTACATTGCGTAGTTTAACAGCACTGACCTTTACAGAGCAGTAACAGCACGAGCAGCAGGGCGCGCTGTCGCGCTAGTGCGGCCGCCATGATGGCATCTGGTGCGCGTGCCGGCTCAGTGCATTCTAATATAAGGTACATTGCGTAGTTTAACAGCACTGACCTTTACAGAGCAGTAACAGCACGAGCAGCAGGGCGCGCTGTCGCGCTAGTGCGGCCGCCATGATGGCTACTGGTGCGCGTGCCGGCTCAGTGCATTCTATTATTAGATACATTGCGTAGTTAAAGAGCACTGACCTTTACAGAGCAGTAACAGCACGAGCAGCAGGGCGCGCTGTCGCGCTAGTGCGGCCGCCATGATGGCTACTGGTGCGCGTGCCGGCTCAGTGCATTCTAATATAAGGTACATTGCGTAGTTTAACAGCACTGACCTTTACAGAGCAGTAACAGCACGAGCAGCAGGGCGCGCTGTCGCGCTGGTGCGGCCGCCATGATGGCATCTGGTGCGCGTGCCGGCTCAGTGCATTCTAATATAAGGTACATTGCGTAGTTAAAGAGCACTGACCTTTACAGAGCAGTAACAGCACGAGCAGCAGGGCGCGCTGTCGCGCTAGTGCGGCCGCCATGATGGCTACTGGTGCGCGTGCCGGCTCAGTGCATTCTATTAGTAGATACATTGCGTAGTTGAACAGCACTGACCTTTACAGAGCAGCAACAGCACGAGCAGCAGGGCGCGCTGTCGCGCTAGTGCGGCCGCCATGATGGCTACTGGTGCGCGTGCCGGCTCAGTGCATTCTAATATAAGGTACATTGCGTAGTTTAACAGCACTGACCTTTACAGAGCAGTAACAGCACGAGCAGCAGGGCGCGCTGTCGCGCTAGTGCGGCCGCCATGATGGCATCTGGTGCGCGTGCCGGCTCAGTGCATTCTAATATAAGGTACATTGCGTAGTTTAACAGCACTGACCTTTACAGAGCAGTAACAGCACGAGCAGCAGGGCGCGCTGTCGCGCTAGTGCGGCCGCCATGATGGCTACTGGTGCGCGTGCCGGCTCAGTGCATTCTATTATTAGATACATTGCGTAGTTAAAGAGCACTGACCTTTACAGAGCAGTAACAGCACGAGCAGCAGGGCGCGCTGTCGCGCTAGTGCGGCCGCCATGATGGCTACTGGTGCGCGTGCCGGCTCAGTGCATTCTAATATAAGGTACATTGCGTAGTTTAACAGCACTGACCTTTACAGAGCAGTAACAGCACGAGCAGCAGGGCGCGCTGTCGCGCTGGTGCGGCCGCCATGATGGCATCTGGTGCGCGTGCCGGCTCAGTGCATTCTAATATAAGGTACATTGCGTAGTTAAAGAGCACTGACCTTTACAGAGCAGTAACAGCACGAGCAGCAGGGCGCGCTGTCGCGCTAGTGCGGCCGCCATGATGGCTACTGGTGCGCGTGCCGGCTCAGTGCATTCTAATATAAGGTACATTGCGTAGTTTAACAGCACTGACCTTTACAGAGCAGTAACAGCACGAGCAGCAGGGCGCGCTGTCGCGCTGGTGCGGCCGCCATGATGGCATCTGGTGCGCGTGCCGGCTCAGTGCATTCTAATATAAGGTACATTGCGTAGTTAAAGAGCACTGACCTTTACAGAGCAGTAACAGCACGAGCAGCAGGGCGCGCTGTCGCGCTAGTGCGGCCGCCATGATGGCTACTGGTGCGCGTGCTGGCTCAGTGCATTCTAATATAAGGTACATTGCGTAGTTAAAGAGCACTGACCTTTACAGAGCAGTAACAGCACGAGCAGCAGGGCGCGCTGTCGCGCTAGTGCGGCCGCCATGATGGCTACTGGTGCGCGTGCCGGCTCAGTGCATTCTAATATAAGGTACATTGCGTAGTTTAACAGCACTGACCTTTACAGAGCAGTAACAGCACGAGCAGCAGGGCGCGCTGTCGCGCTGGTGCGGCCGCCATGATGGCATCTGGTGCGCGTGCCGGCTCAGTGCATTCTAATATAAGGTACATTGCGTAGTTAAAGAGCACTGACCTTTACAGAGCAGTAACAGCACGAGCAGCAGGGCGCGCTGTCGCGCTAGTGCGGCCGCCATGATGGCTACTGGTGCGCGTGCTGGCTCAGTGCATTCTAATATAAGGTACATTGCGTAGTGTAACAGCACTGACCTTTACAGAGCAGTAACAGCACGAGCAGCAGGGCGCGCTGTCGCGCTAGTGCGGCCGCCATGATGGCTACTGGTGCGCGTGCCGGCTCAGTGCATTCTATTATTAGATACATTGCGTAGTGTAACAGCACTGACCTTTACAGAGCAGCAACAGCACGAGCAGCAGGGCGCGCTGTCGCGCTAGTGCGGCCGCCATGATGGCTACTGGTGCGCGTGCCGGCTCAGTGCATTCTAATATAAGGTACATTGCGTAGTGTAACAGCACTGACCTTTACAGAGCAGCAACAGCACGAGCAGCAGGGCGCGCTGTCGCGCTAGTGCGGCCGCCATGATGGCTACTGGTGCGCGTGCCGGCTCAGTGCATTCTATTATTAGATACATTGCGTAGTTAAAGAGCACTGACCTTTACAGAGCAGTAACAGCACGAGCAGCAGGGCGCGCTGTCGCGCTAGTGCGGCCGCCATGATGGCTACTGGTGCGCGTGCCGGCTCAGTGCATTCTATTATTAGATACATTGCGTAGTTAAAGAGCACTGACCTTTACAGAGCAGTAACAGCACGAGCAGCAGGGCGCGCTGTCGCGCTAGTGCGGCCGCCATGATGGCTACTGGTGCGCGTGCCGGCTCAGTGCATTCTAATATAAGGTACATTGCGTAGTTTAACAGCACTGACCTTTACAGAGCAGTAACAGCACGAGCAGCAGGGCGCGCTGTCGCGCTAGTGCGGCCGCCATGATGGCTACTGGTGCGCGTGCCGGCTCAGTGCATTCTAATATAAGGTACATTGCGTAGTTTAACAGCACTGACCTTTACAGAGCAGCAACAGCACGAGCAGCAGGGCGCGCTGTCGCGCTAGTGCGGCCGCCATGATGGCTACTGGTGCGCGTGCCGGCTCAGTGCATTCTATTATTAGATACATTGCGTAGTTAAAGAGCACTGACCTTTACAGAGCAGTAACAGCACAAGCAGCAGGGCGCGCTGTCGCGCTAGTGCGGCCGCCATGATGGCTACTGGTGCGCGTGCCGGCTCAGTGCATTCTATTAGTAGATACATTGCGTAGTTGAACAGCACTGACCTTTACAGAGCAGCAACAGCACGAGCAGCAGGGCGCGCTGTCGCGCTAGTGCGGCCGCCATGATGGCTACTGGTGCGCGTGCCGGCTCAGTGCATTCTAATATAAGGTACATTGCGTAGTTGAACAGCACTGACCTTTACAGAGCAGTAACAGCACGAGCAGCAGGGCGCGCTGTCGCGCTAGTGCGGCCGCCATGATGGCTACTGGTGCGCGTGCCGGCTCAGTGCATTCTATTAGTAGATACATTGCGTAGTGTAACAGCACTGACCTTTACAGAGCAGCAACAGCACGAGCAGCAGGGCGCGCTGTCGCGCTAGTGCGGCCGCCATGATGGCTACTGGTGCGCTTGCTGGCTCAGTGCATTCAAATATAAGGTACATTGCGTAGTGTAACAGCACTGACCTTTACAGAGCAGCAACAGCACGAGCAGCAGGGCGCGCTGTCGCGCTAGTGCGGCCGCCATGATGGCTACTGGTGCGCTTGCCGGCTCAGTGCATTCTATTATTAGATACATTGCGTAGTTGAACAGCACTGACCTTTACAGAGCAGCAACAGCATGAGCAGCAGGGCGCGCTGTCGCGCTAGTGCGGCCGCCATGATGGCTACTGGTGCGCGTGCCGGCTCAGTGCATTCTATTATTAGATACATTGCGTAGTTGAACAGCACTAACCTTTACAGAGCAGCAACAGCACGAGCAGCAGGGCGCGCTGTCGCGCTAGTGCGGCCGCCATGATGGCTACTGGTGCGCGTGCCGGCTCAGTGCTGATTTTTGTCGGGTAGTCATTGTAGAAGGCTACCTGAAATAAAATGTTGACGTTATGAATAAAATTAATTATTTTTCTGACGCTGAGTAGGGCCAATACCTACATAGTCATAAAACAAAAAATAGTCCTTGGCAGATTGCCTGTGCTCTGTTTCTAAGAAATGAGAAGCGTTTTATTGGATTTTATTACGATCAAATTAATATAAAATTGTTAATTACAATGTTGTGAACACAGTTGTTAATTTTTGTGTTATCTACAAACAGGATGTCGTCAAGCGAAAACCTTTTCTTCAAATTCACAGGACTTTCACCCCTGTGGCCACAAAACAGGTACCCCTTTGTCCGGCTGGAGACCGAAGGTACATATTTTGTATTGTTATTGTAATGTTGACCCCTGGTGACACGTTCACTCGGGTTTGCAAACCTGATAAAACCGATCTTTCAGATTGGAGACGAACAGGTTCCTATTTTATTTTTAGAACCTGCTTTTTGTTGGTAATAAGTGATTAATGGAAAATAAAACCTAAGTAGATCGATTCATTGCCTCCAAAATATAGGGGATATTCAAAATATTATGAAAATCGATGGAGCCGTTTCGGAAATCACGATTGTGTATAAAAATATACCCATAAGAATTGCTCGCAGCATTAGATTTGTATTTGACAATATCACAGTTCCGTGTGATGCCGCCTTAGAATAGCATCACTCTGATCCTTATGCCTTGGGATAAATTCGCCTCAGGATATGGGCAGGAGCTTTTTTTGTGAATGCAATATGGTGCAATGCGATCGGTTTTATAGTACGAAATTGAGGAACACATAAGCTATTAAATATAACGAGCTTAGGTTGATCTCTTGGAAAATGTTAGCTGTAGCCGACATGCCGCTATTGCTCTCACATTGGATGTTTGATACTGTCGTCGTCTGTTCGCGACTTTGATGTGGGGAAATCTTAGATGTAACTCGAGCTGAATGAATGCATTTATTTATTAATTAATAAAGTATTCTTAAAACGAATACATAGCCCCACAAAACCACTATTCGAGGTTTGTCTGTGGAATCTTTGAGTCTCTATAAAATTAGTGTATACCTAGGTATTCTAATCAATACCTAACTATGTTAGGTACAATATGTTATTATTATTTTACAAGCTTCTTAAACAAATAGTTTTTAATTTTGGATGCCAACCTATTTTTATTAGTTTCTTGTTTCATATCTGTAGGCAAAGTATTAAGTCAGGGATACGCTTGTCTAGCGTTCTATCACCAAAGTAATTATTTACTCTGGGTACTACGTAGGTACTTTCCTACAAATACAGACATAGTGTAATGTTCATGAGCGACTAGAGTATGGCTCTCCCGCCTGTTGTTTGTACCATTCAAAAGAGATCCAAAAGCTATTACCCTTTCATGATGAATCTATCTAAAGATTATGAAACTCGTTCACTCATTGGCTGATTGCTTCAGCCTTGGACACAATTAATAACCAGTTTTTCGGCAGTAGAGTCAGTAAGTATACGTGAACATCAAAATGGACCCGTTTGTGCATGCAAAAACTATGTTTATTGTCGGCCAGCTTAGAATAGCATTACCCCATTTCTTTCCCGCAGGTTTTATAAGAGGCGAATAAGTGACTCGAGCGTTTCATGTACATAACAATTTTAAGTGACAGGCTGACAACCTGTCACTATAATGCTACACGACTTTTCTGAATGGCCTCAAATATTTTGTCGGACGTGGCGATATCGACCGTATTTTACGGGCGTTAACGCACTGCCTACCCCGCAAAGGACAAAGGCGTGATGTCACGTGATAAACGTGATGGGTTTCTGCACCATGATGCTTTGGAAACCACTGGATTTGCGTCCTATCTAACTGTACTGTGCATTCTTAATTGTGTAATTAAACAGAATCAGGGTCAGGATTTCATTTGACTGTGGTCTTTTAATGGCGATGTTTAACTAACCTTCTTATTTAGATATCAAATTATTGTCAACAGAACCCGCTTACGAACAATAAAAAGACCCATCATTTGTCAAACTGATATCGTGTCTTTTCAAAGTTTAAGTAAATAAATTGCAACTTTAAAATTTATTTTAGTCGGTAGGTCTTATTGTTTCAAGGAGATTTTTGTACACAATGATAAAAATTAAACAAAAAAAAATTATCGAACCAAGTACCGATCATATTTGTTAAAACAAACATATTTGTTAAATTAAACATAATACCAGCAAAAGTTAAAATGTAACTAAAAAAGGATACAAATGTTTACTGCAGTGCCCCCTGGTTGTTAGCGTAACACTTACATAAGACCATGCAGCAATTAAATGTAAACCCATCGCTGAAAACTTCATTACAATCGGACCAGTCGGTTTGGAGAGAAATGGTAACATTGATTTCCACAAACACCCACGCACATTATTTCATCCAAAACGCATATACCGTCTCCATTCCGTCGTGGGTAGCAACAAATTCTTCGAAAAAGTCCGTTTGTAACAAAATACTACATTGATGTTCTCAAATCTGTATAAGTTTGTTTGTTTTCTCGAAATACGCGTGAAGTTTCGTTGCTATACAGAGGTCGGATAACAATATCGGGATAAATGCTACGAAATCCGTGACGGATCCGAAACAACACGGTTCCAGGAAACTTTGTTTCTGGAAACAAACGGTGATTCTATATAAAAACTGTTTTTTCTTCAATATTATATTCCACCACTGGGCATATGAAATAGCTATACATGGTTACATTTAATCAATAACAAATATTTTTAGGGTGAGTTCTAGTCGTAAATCTGATTTTTTTTATTGGAATAATGTTTTTGAGTAATTTTTTTTTTATTTTGTATCGAAGGTCCTATTTCTATTTCATATTTCGAAAAAAGTGTTTGATAAAAGTAGTTCAGTTTCACAAGAAGAACTCTACTTTAAAATGTTTGTACAAACAAAACTTATACAGGGTGTAAGGGACGGTGTACCGAAAACTTTGCAGGCATGATCAGACCATGAAACTGAACAACTTTTACTAGTGAGCCTATGTTGGGAAACGAAATTATTTTTTCGAGCTTCCATAGAAAGTCAGTCAGCTGATCGGGAATTTTGTATGGGAGGTCAAAAAAATTCTCGTTTACCAACACAGCTTCCATAGAAAAAGTTGTTCAGTTTCATGGTCTGACCATGCCTGCAAAGTTTTCGGTACACCGTCCCTTACACCCCGTATAATACCGTATGCATTTCTTATACCAAGCTCTTTACGTGGTCAATATATATTTTATAATGTTAATTAATTGATCTAAATAAAACAACACCAAACACTAAAATAATAATATTCATCAGTGTCAATAACACATCTGCGAATAAATTCGCGTGGATTTTCGAATGTTTGAACATGGAGTCAAAAAAAGTAATTGCAAGTTGTCATACCTCATAGAATCACGAAATTTCGCGACTGAACTTTTATACCTGTGCAAGTCAGGTCCGACTGTAAAATACATAACATGCTGTGGAAATTAGCCTATAAAATCAAATTTTGTATTCCAATGAAAATCCACAAAAATTCCATCAAAAAGAATATAAAATCACTGGCCGCTTTTGAGGAAGTGAATTTTAAATTGATAATTTAATGGAATGGAAAATTACTCTGTTAGCTTCACTGTAGAACAATCCCATTACAATCAAAGTAATGGGGTTTCAGTGAGCGTGTGTCTATGCTCTTGGGTAAATATTGTCCTATTTATTACAAGAACACACCTGCCTATGTACCTGCTTTATTGTAGTGATAGGTTATACAGGTACATACAGGTACAAGTTCTATATATGCTACTGTGTGTTCACCACCCTTATTATATTTTCAATCTACTCCTAGACGTGGGCCTCCCCCGGAATACGCTTTAAGGTATGATCTCCCGTTCTCACCATCTAGTTGCTACCAGCCACCCTCTTTAAGTCATCGGTCCATCAGGCCGGAGGGTGTCCAACGCTACGCTTAACGAGGCGTGGCCTCCACTCGAGTATCCGCTTACTCCACCGTCCATCGGTTCTACGACAGATGTGCCCATTCTACTGCCACTTCAGTTTGTTACACTTTCAGACAATGTCCGTTACTTTAGTAGGTATGTATACCTACTTCTGAACAACTTTAAATACTACTAATTCGATGGAGACTGGCTCAGATATTATGTTTTGATTGAACAGGACCTTGTCCAAATTCATCCCGAGTCCAATACACCTCGATGCCATATTGAAACTGGTCATTTTTACAGGTACATTTTTAAAGGAATGAAAGTGAATGTAAGTAAGACGAAATCAATGGTTTTTGAAAAAGAAGAAGGTATGACGGAGTGTAACATTATGATAGAAGAAGAGAGGGTGGAGCAAGTGAAAGAGTTTGTATATTTGGGATCGAAGTTTACATCAGATGGAAAGTGTGAAAGTGATATTGAAAGGAGGGTAAATGCCGGCAACATGGTGAATGGAGCGTTGCATACCTTTATGAACAGCCAGACAGTGTCTAATAAGGCACGTCTGGCTGTGCATAGGAAGTGTTAGTTCCAACACTAATGTATGGGAGTGAAAGTTGGGTATGGCAGAAAAAGCATGAAAGTAGAATAAATGCGGTAGAAATGAGAGCGCTAAGAAGTATCATAGGAGTGAAATTGAGTGACAGGATAAGGAATAGCGTGATTAGAGAACGTTGCGGTATAAAAGATGACATAGTGACTGGTATAGAAAAAGGAATGCTGAGATGGTTTGGTCACATTGAGAGAATGAATGAAAGAAGATTAACGAAACAGGTGTATATGGCGAGTGTGGATGGGAACGTTGGAAGGGGAAGACCAAGACGCACGTACTTGGATCAGATCGGGGACGTTCTAGAGAAAGGTCAGGTCAAGAGTACCCTAAACCGACGAGCATGTATGAAAAGATTGATGCATGTTGAAGAAGCGAAAGAGGTGTGTCAGGATCGTAGCAAGTGGAAAGATGTAGTCTCTGCCTACCCCTATGGGAAAGAGGCGTGATTATATGTATATGTTTATGTATATTTTTACAGGTCCTGCAGCAATTCGGCCATTACGGCTATGTGGTCAACAACCGGAGATTCGAGAGATATTCACCATTGACGTTGATGGCCAGTCCGTCCTAATGAAAGGTCTTGAAAACATCCTCCAGCGCATTTGTATAGAGTTTCGGGGATATAACGTCACCCTGTCTTACACCTCGGTACATCTGAATGAATCTTGTTTTGTGGTTTTGTACTTAAGCGGACATCGTTGGCATCATTGCCATTTGATAGAGACTTCTTAGCACCTCCACATATCGCCAGCTGATTTGAAAACGTAAGTCGAAGATATAGTTAGCGGGTAACGAGGCTAAAGTGGAAATGGGCAGGACACTTGGTGAGACGTAATTACGATCAGTAGACAAAAGCAGTCACATAGTGACTATATGGTGGCCAAGAGGAGCGAAGAGATCAGTGGGCAGATACCACCTGCTCTATGGTCCGACGTATCATCAAGCTTACAGGAGCTCACTGGACAAGGCTGGTACAGGACCGTGCGTAAAGGTTGGCGCTTTAGTGAAGATGCCTTACCCAGCAGTGAGTTGATGTGGGCTGAGGATGATATTGATGATGATTGCGGAATATGAGAATAATTAGGAAGATGCAGCAATTTTTTATTGTACTGTGGTTAACTTTGCACTTACCCTGAAATTTTATTATGTATGATTATAATTGAAAATGAAAATATAATTAAAGTGTTAACAACGGCCGGGGCTTAAACCCAAGACTATAGCGGGTACGGGCCCACTGCCCTACCAGCCCACTACCGGTACCCTACAGTCCCGGGCTCAAGCCTCGGCCTCCGCTAAGACCTTTTCATTGCAAACATGAAAATTTTGCAAGTTTTCCAAAAAAAATACCTTTTCTATTCCTTATTTAAATTATTTTTGGTTGACATGAAACGCAACGAATGAATTGAGTATTAGATATAAATACTTTAAAATATAAAGATTAATGAATTGTTAATAAGTTTAAGAATAAAAATGAAGGATGATTCTTAGAATGGGCATTAGTATAGGGGTAGCTTGCGTTATACGGGTAAAGTAAAAAAAAGTTAAATAAAATGTTCGGGAGTTGGCTTAATTGGGCTTTTTACAAGCATTAATCAAGTGTAACGTCGGGGGAGAATTTTTATGTTGGCTGCGATACCAGCGAACGCCTGGACGGCCATTCCTGTTGCACTTATTTCCTACCAGCTTTCCTAGTGGTATAAGTATCATTTGCTGGGTAATGTTGAAACAAATTTGTCAAAGGGATAAAAACGTTTCAGATAATTTTTACGTTTGCTTTATCCTGGAAGATGTCTTTCAGATCTTCAGGTTTTCCGTTTTATCCGATAACGACAATTTTTATAAAACGAATCCAGGTGTTAGGGCCGTATTAAATACGTTGATGCGAATTTTAATGCCTGTTTTATTCCGGAAGATGAATTTTAGATCAATTTAAAACGAATCCAGAAGTTAGGGCCTTATTAATATGCCATACATAGACAGTTTCGGAAAGTTTGACAGCAAAACCGACTACGTCTAACTAATTACGCCAAACGGAATAACTTTTTTGAAAGTCTCTATTGTTTGATCCGACAACTAACTTTTTCTATACCATGTGTGTAATATTTTCAGTTTTTATACCCAGCAATCTTAACTCTTATTAAAAGCCTACCCAAAATTTTTGCCTTTTTAGCACATAACTAGTTTATCCATTACAAATGGTGTTTAAAGTTTGAACAGGAATATACCGGCGATAGCATTGGCATAGTGACGGATGATGGTTGCTCGCGGGTCGCGGGGCGACTGCGTTTATCACCGGCGAGTGGGATGGAAGCGGGCCGCAGGTTATTGAAACACACACATCCATAACCCACATCAAACGATACGATGCTAGTTTCAGCCAATTACGAAAGCTTTACCGCGTTTTAAATACAACTAGCTACTCTACAGCCTGTAAACTTTTTATTTTTAGGCACAACCCATTTTTATATTAATATCCTGATCAACATTACATATTAATACTGATTTATGAATAAAATTATGTGAAGCTCTTAAAAACTACAAAAGCAAAGTTCTTGCTTCAGTTTATCTACAAGTCGCTAACACTTAAATAACAACAACACACTTTGAACTTTAAGATGGATTAAAGAATGACTGACTATTGTTATTCGTAGCTTGAAACTAACTATATTTTGACCGTCAGCTGTTCAACGAAAATAAAAGGGGCATATGGGGCAGCGAAATACATTGACGCGGCGAATGTAAGATGGCCATTGCCCGCTACGGAAGGTCCCAAGAATTACAGAAGTGCACAAAACCAGCAATGTTTAAACCAAATAGCATCTGTTCCTCCTCCATTGTAAAGGCGACATAGAGTTCGGGTGGTCCAACAAAAAAAGCGGGGCGTGCGCGAGCGGGTGTAAAAATAAATAATAATAACATGGACGCACGCGCAGCAGTTGCGGTTTGCTAGAATAAACACTGCATCCGTGATGTGGCGACTTCCGACGATATCAGATGATACGCAGTTAAGATATTCGGAGTACTCGTAACTTGGTAAGGTCGTTCACTTGCTAACTATGTTGGCTTCTTGTGTAAACGTTTAGTGCAGTATGGCGTCTATCCTGTATACTTCTTTGCGATTATAAAAACACTTTATCTCGCGTAATGAAAATTTGCAATTGTGAAAGTCTTTGACTAGTCTGGGTCCAACTTTGTTCTATTACGTACGAGCAAACACCTAGGTGAATAAATGTCAAATAATTCAGTAAGACGCTTTTCTTGTGGCTGTGAAACAAACACAGTTTAAACTCCGATAAAAGATGCGACTTACGAAAGCAAACAGTTTTTGTCAACAGTACCTACGACTTTTGACTGTATGGAACATTTGCTGGATACAATCTCTGGCACGTTCAAACAAGGATAGTGTAGTAATTTTTATCCTGTCCCGCTGTTTCTGTGCAGAAAGAGCGATAGAACAATCTCGGCAGGAATGTCGCAACATCGCCTGCACTTGTTTCTAAAGAATACCTCAATTTATCCTACGTACTTGGTTTAACTTTATTCTCGCTGGCAGTTTGCCAGGTTTTGAATTTCTTATCAATACTAAGATCATATTTACGTTATTAAGAAAATAAAAAATGATTTAATATCAAATTATTCAAATACTTCCCGTGCTGTAAACACTTGTAAAAGCCTACCCGCGGTAGAAAATTTTGCGAGTTTAAGAATAGAAATGCATTCAAAAATAATGCATTCAGGTATTTGAGAAGGCATTACATTACATGCATTAGTATAAATTATTTTAATCTGTGTACGTATATGACACTAAATAACTGCGTGGGTATACCACAAAGGCATTCGTACTAATATTCAACAATTATGAGCTCTGACCGTTGGGATATTCAAAGTAATTCAAAGTCAGTTTGGTAGCCTCCAAATTGGCCTAAATGGTGGCCAATCTTGGGCCAATTTGCTCCTAAGCTGTTAAGGATTTGCATCCTGCAGTAAGTCTGGAATAGGCTATTACCTAGATTACTAAATAGCAATATTACTAAATCGTGTTTGTGGGTATTCCCAGATAGTACGGTTCTACAATATTTGTTTATGGTATGATAGTGAGTGGGGGTATACCAGAAATATCTTTGTTTCTTAAGGGACGATGTACCGAAAACTTTGCAGGCATGATCAGACCATGACACTTCAGTGTCAACTATTTTTATGGAGGATATTATGTTGGTAAAAGATAAAAAAACTGCCACCCAAACAAAATTCCCGATCAGCTTACATAATAAAAAACGCAACATAGGGTACATGCTTAGTAAAAGTTGTTATGTATGATCTCTGATCTTGTTATGTATGATGTCTGATCGTGCCTGCAAAGTTTTTGGTACACCGTTGGTTTGGTACAAAGTTTTTGGTACACGTCCCTTACACTCACATAGTCCTTGCAACATATTTGTTTTCATCTTTTAAAGCGATGTGACATCTTCTGCTGGGGGAATGGGTCCCCCACAACCGCTCCTGTAGGCTGTTTTTTTAAGCCGACACATTTAACGGCTGCCCACAACCTTCACAAGAACTTTGGATCTATCTGGTAGACAGCCGTCCTTTGTCCTTTCCAGCACGTTTTCAATTTCCATCGCATGCGCGCTGTTAAGCTGTAGAATCCCGCGGATCTTTTTTCGGACTATTATACTGGGTGTTAGACGGTGGACGGTTACCGAAAACTTTGCAGGCATGATCAGACCATGGAACTGAACTAATTTTACTATTAAATATGTAGGAAAAAGAATTATTTTTTGAGGTTCCATAAGTAGGCAGTCAGGCAGGTGGTCGGATTTTTTTCTTGTTTACTAATATAGCGACATAGATAAAATTGTTTATGTTTATTTTTAAATTGTTACAATAATTGCACAACAGCCTATAGCAATTCACTGTAGTACATTGGCATCCCACAGAGTACCTACACCAGGCAAGATCTTCTCGCCGTCAAGTCACTACCAGCCACTCTCTTCAAGCCATTGGTCCATCTGGCCCAAGGAAGTCCAGCTTGTTAAGGCCCTTGGCCTCCACTCAGGAACCTGATTACTCCACCGTCGTCCATTGATTCTTCTAGGTAAGGTAAGTAATATATATATAAGGTGTAAAAAAATTTGCTGAGAATATTTTAAGGGGTGAACCAGTACGTGAAACTGAACAACTTTCCCCAAGGAACATAGGTCGAAATATGAAAAAATAATTTGACCCTCCAATACTTACCCGGCCGGGATAATTTGTATGGGAGGGCCAATTTTTTTTTCATATTTCGACCTATGTTCCTTGGGGAAAGTTGTTTAGTTTCACGTACTGGTTCACCCCTTAAAATATTCTTAGCTAATTTTTTTACACCATGTATAATAAAGTCATATCATTACCTTCTACTAGGTAATGATGTGACTAGTCCACTACCACTTCCATACTATGTCTGCATAGAGATAAAAAGATAAAAACTGTGGAGTAGCTTATTTTACAGCAGTATAATAGAGGTCAAAGCTCCGTAATGGGGTGAAACAGCGGCTTCCCAGCACATCCCACTGACGCTAGCTAGCAGCCACATGAGGCTAAATACTGGAGCATAATTTTATTACTTACCGCTGTAATTGCACTACGGCCTCTGGCGGGCACATCGGGCCTTAATAAAGTATCAACTCGTGCGTACTTAGTAGTAATACACCAAGCCAAATAAACCTTGTGCATTTTAAGCTTGGAAAGAAGTTAATTTATCCCTAAATCAAACTGACGCAAATCATGACGTTACAGGTCAGTTTGTGTGAGTCAATAAACTATTTTCCAAGTTTAAAACGCATTCATCATTACTTGCCGGTTACTCAAAACTGTTACGGATAAATTTCGTGTCAGAATAACCTGATTTGAAAGCGGCAACAGTTGGTCTAGTTAGAATAGTGAAGTAGTATTAGGAAATGCTTTTGTAGCTTTACAATGGCCTAGTTTTGGAAAGATTTTCAGCTTGTCCTGTTACAAATTTTTTCTCAGAGATAAAAATACAAAAATAACATTTTACCACCCTGTATTAAACTTTTGAGTGACACTCTTGTTTTTTGCCACATTTGGAAACAAAAGCGTAATAGGCAGTCAGAAATTATACTTATAACGATCTCATTACGTGACAGCTTTTTTAACGATCACAGAGGAGAGGAATTTTTCTTGTAGGAAAATTTGTCCGCCATTAATTTAATTTTTAGGAAACTGCCTTTGTTTAGTTTTAATTTCTTTACTTCCTTAATTTAGTTTTAATGTATTTAATCTTCTTAGATCTGAAATACCTAGTTCGAAAGGTCAGTAATTAATATAGGGTAAAATTTTATCATTGACCGATAGCAAAATCTCAATATGGACTGGTGACAAGGAGCACTGCACTTTCATAAAATTCAAGTATTTTTTTTTAACTAAAGAGCATGCGCACATTAACTTACAAAGTCATCCAAATGTGATAATCTTTTAGTAAAAATTAGAATTTTTTTACTAGGTACCTCTAGAGTAGATTTTTTTTAAATACATAATTTTTCTTTACTACATTTTTGGATAGTAAGAAGAAATGGTAAAAAAAATCCTTCCAATTCTGTAAATTGAACAACAACTTCTATCGAAAAGGTATTTTTTTTTATTATATATCATGGCAAATTCACACAGCGCCATCTAGCCCCAAACTAAGCAAAGCTTGTACTATGAGAACGAAATATTTGTGTCTTGTGGGGATCGAACCCGCGACCCTCGGCAGGCAGGGGTCGGCCCAGTCCAAAATTATTCGCACTAATAATGTCACGAATTGATAGCCAGGGATGCACACGACCTGTCCCTCATCACTCGATAACTTATAATGGGACAACCTGTTCTTAAAAAAAATTAAAATTGTATTACTGTTTATTTCCAATTAACCACTAAAATACTAGAAATGCAGAAAAGCTCGATTTTTCAAGTCTCGGGAGTAACGGAAGCAATTGTTGAAAAATCTCTTCAGAAAGCTTAGGCAGGTAGGCTACCTTACTTACTCTGGAGCTTACTTTATTACATTGAAAAAATGGTGATAGTTGACCATAAAACGTTAATTATAACTATTACTGCGGATGCGCTGCAATTCACCGGATAATAAACTTGTACTTGTGATAAAATCCAATGAAACGCGAATAAGACAGCAAGGTTAAGTTAAAACAACATTTCAGCCGCAAAAAATGGGCAAGATAATAATATCCGTTGATACCGGTATGAACTCTTAAATAAGGAAAAAGTCTCGCTCGCATATCTAATGAAAAATAATTTCGGTGGTGACAAGGAAACATTAATATTAATAAATAATAAGGTGACGGTTCGCACGGTGGTACATAAATCCGGCACGCCGCGGCCCGCCCGACACAATACTAATATATTAGGACAAATGTTATTACTAGCTCGACTCGTTATGTTATTTTTGTTCGTCGCTGAGTTACAAATTCGAGGAGGACCGAGGACCAACTTGCACCACAGATAAGATAAACTTCACACTCTTTGAAATGACAATAAAATGTACCTACCTACATCAAACTTAACATCAAGCTACAAGTACGGATACTCGAGGGTTCCATTTGTAAAAGCCTGTCAGTGTTTTAGTAATAAGGATGGTGCAGGATGTAGATCTAGAAGACAAGAGAAATGAAGTTTCTATAAAAGTTACCTACTTACATACGAGTATTTCAAGAGAAATACTGCATTTCCAATTCACGAATCCTGCTTTTCGGTAAAATTGGCTGGCTCGTAGCTGTAGGAAGCAGACACTACCAGATTTCTATTATCCCGCTGTCCCCCCTGTCTGCTCTGCAAGTGTCCACACTGAGACCCGATTCTCTTATTTTTCTTGCCATTGTAATGCCATCGACACTTAGGTTAGAAGATTATTTATTCATTATCATAATACATTGGTGTACCCTGGGGAAGGCCTACGTCCAGCTGTGGACTGCAATAGGCTGATGTATGTATGTATAATACTCTACTGATGTATGTATGTCACTTGCTCGAGAATGAAACTTAATATTGAGTATAATTTTGTACGTCACTCGCACACCAGATTACTTTTAAGTTCGTTACATTGAATACAACCACTGTAGGTACACGTTTTATATGGTTTACTTTAGACGCTTAACTGTCATTCTATTGCCATTGTGATTTTCTATACTTCAAACTGTTAGCGGCATACGAAACGATCAAAACTATCCAACTGACACACTATTGAAACACAACTGAGACGCTTTCCAAATACGGCCCGTCTATTGCGTCCTTGGAGGCGGACGAACTTGGTGAACAAATTGTATTACTATGTTGAGAAAAGAATAATTTTTTGAGTTTCCGTTGAGTCAGGCAGCTGCTCGGTTTTTTTCTTGATTACCAAATCAGAATCAGAATCAGAAATTTTTATTGCTAGAACTGGTTAATACAGGTGATGGAATTAAATAGTATTACAAAGTACAATAACAGTCCTTACCTAATCAGGCATGCAATTTGAAACATAAAATAATATTATTAAATTTAATTTAAGAATGTCATAGTTTTTTAATTGAAATGTATATAATCCAATTTATTTCATATTCGTGAATGCATAAAATTCATTAAGATCATAAAAAACATTATCTATTATCCATCTTTTTAGAGTCTGTTTAAATTTATTGTCATTTAAAGCTTTTATATCGCTAGGGATCCTATTGTATAATCTAACTGCAGTCACAGTTGTACATTTATCGAAAATCATACTTTTGATAGAAGATGGCAGCACAAGACGGTTCTTTTTTCTTACATTTCGTGAGTGCTTGTCAGATACACACATGAAAAAATTCTTATGACTGCGAACAAAGCTACATATCTCTAGTATAAACATGCTTATTAATGTCAGGAAGCCTCTGTCTCTGAAAATGTCCCTAAGTGATGTGTCATCAGACTTTCTGAATATAATGCGCAGACATCGTTTTTGCAGTATAAATGTGTTTGACACATCGACAGAGTTACCCAAAATATAATGACATATAAAAGTAGTGGGTAGACACTTCCATAGTGCGCGCTAACCGCAACTTCAGTCGACGCCGAGTCTACAAGTACAGACAGTGCATAGCAGCGGCTACTGAGTTTATTGTTAAGCTTTTCAATATAGCGTTCATAGAAAAATTGTGTATTGTTTATTTTCAAATTGTTACAATAATTGCACAACAGCCTGTAGCAATTCACTGTAGTACATTGGCATCCCACAGAGTACCTACGCCAGGCAAGATCTTCTCGCCGTCAAGTCACTACCAGTCACTCTCTTCAAGCCATTGGTCCATCTGGCCCAAGGAAGTCCAGCTTGTTAAGGCCCTCGGCCTCCACTCAGGAACCTGATTACTCCACCGTCATCCATTGATTCTTCTAGGTAAGTAATATATATATAATAAAGTCATATCATTACCTTCTACTAGGTAATGATGTGACTAGTCCACTACCACTTCCATACTATGTCTGCATAGAGATAAAAAGATAAAAACCGTGGAGTAGCTTATTTTACAGCAGTATAATAGAGGTCAAAGCTCCGTAATGAGGTGAAACAGCGGCTTCCCAGCACATCCCACTGACGCTAGCTAGCCGCCACATGAGGCTAAATACTGGAGCATAATTTTATTACTTACCGCTGTAATTGCACTACGGCCTCTGGCGGGCACATCGGGCCTTAATAAAGTATCAACTCGTGCGTACTAAGTAGTAATACACCAAGCCAAATAAACATTGTGCATTTTAAGCTTGGAAAGAAGTTCATTTATCCCTAAAACAAACTGACGCAAATCATGACGTTACAGGTCATTTTGTATGAGTCAATAAACTTTTTCTTGAAATAAACTTTTAAACGTGCCGTGTGATGCCGGCTTAGAATAGCATCACCCCATTTCTTGCCCGTGGGAGTCGTAAGAGGCGACTAGGGGACTTGAGGGTGTGTATTGCAATTTAAGGCGATGGGCTGACTACCTGTCACTATGGCGATACACAATTTTCCAAATGACCCTCAAATATTTGTCACACGTGGCGTAAATGTCCGTTTTAAGCGGCCGTTTACGCTCTGCCTACTCCGCAAGGGATTATAGGCGTGATAGGTATGTGTGGGTGTGTGTGTGTGTGTGTATAAACTTTTTACCAAGTTTAAAACGCACAAATTTTTACTTGCCGGTTACTCAAAACTGTTACGGACAAATTTCGTGTCATAATAACCAGAAAATTTCAAAAGCCGCAACAGTTGGTCTAGTTAGAATAATGAAGTAGTATTAGGAAATGCTTTTGTAGCTTTACAATGGCCTAGTTTTGGAAAGATTTTCAGCAAATTCACAGCTAATCCTGAGACTCATTTTTTCTCAGAGAAAAAAATACAAAAATAACATTATACCACCCTGTATTAAACTTTTGAGTGACACTCTTGTTTTTTGCCACATTTGGAAACAAAAGCGTAATAGGCAGTCAGAAATTATACTTATAACGATCTCATTACGTGACAGCTTTTTTAACGATCACAGAGGAGAGGAATTTTTCTTGAAGGAAAATTTGTCTGCCATTAATTTAATTTTTAGGAAACTGCCTTTGTTTAGTTTTAATTTTTTTACTTCCTTAGTTTAGTTTTAGTGTCTATAATCTTCTTAGATCTGAAATAGTTCGTAAGGTCAGTAATTGATATAGGGTGAAATTTTATCAGTGACCGATAGCGAAATCTCAGTATGGGCTGGTGACAAGGAGCACTTTCATAAAATTCAAGTATTTTTTTTTACTAAAAAGCTTGCGCACATTAACTTACAAAGTCATCCGTATGTGGTAATCTCTTGGTAAAAAATAGAGATTTTTACTAGAGTAGATTTTTTTTAATAAGTAAATACTTTACTTGAATTAACTACATTTTTGGATGAAAGAAGAAATGTTAAAAAACATCCTTCCAATTCTGGAAATTGAACAAAAATTTTTATCGAAAAGGCATTACTAAATAAATAGATAAATAAAAATCCTGGACAATTCACACAGCTCCATCTAACCCCAAACTAAGCAAAGCTTGTACTATGGAAACTAAATAGCTAATATTCATACTTATATACTTTATTTTGTAAATAAATACATTTTATGCATAGAAACACCCAGACTAAGCTACGCCATCGGCCCAGTCCAAAACTATTCGCACTAATGCCACGAATTGGTAGCCAGGGATGCACACAACCTGTCCCTTATCACTCACACAACCTGTTCTTAAAATTTTATTTAAAATTATATTGCTGTTTATTTCCAATTAACCACGAATATACTCCAAATGCAGAAAAGCTCGATTTTTCAAGTCTCGGGAGTAACGGAAGCAATTGTTGAAAAATCTCTTCAGTAAGCTTAGGCAGGTAGGCTACCTTACTTACTCTGTAGCTTACTTTATTACATTGAAAAAATGGTAATAGTTAACCATAAAAAGTTTATTATAACTATTACTGGGGATGCGCTGCAATTCACCGGATAATAAACTTGTACTTGTGATAAAATCCAATGAAACGCGAATAAGACAGCAAGGTTAAGTTAAAACAACATTTCAGCCGCAAAAAATGGGCAAGATAATAATATCCGTTGATACCGGTATGAACTCTTAAATAAGGAAAAAGTCTCGCTCGCATATCTAATGAAAAATAATTTCGGTGGTGACAGGGAAACATTAATATTAATAAATAATAAGGTGACGGTTCGCACGGTGGTACATAAATCCGGCACGCCGCGGCCCGACACAATACTAATATATTAGGACAAATGTTATTACTAGCTCGACTCGTTATGTTATTTTTGTTCGTCGCTGAGTTACAAATTCGAGGAGGACCGAGGACCAACTTACACCACAGATAAGATAAACTTCACACTCTTTGAAATGACAATAAAATGTACCTACCTACATCAAACTTAACATCAAGCTACAAGTACGGATACTCGAGGGTTCCATTTGTAAAAGCCTGTCAGTGTTTTAGTATTAAGGATGGTGCAGGATGTAGATCTAGAAGACAAGAGAATTGAAGTTTCTATAAAAGTTACCTACTTACATACGAGTATTTCAAGAGAAATACTGCATTTTCAATTCACGAATCCTGCTTTTCAGTAAAATTGGCTGGCTCGTAGCTGTAGGAAGCAGACACTACCAGATTTCTATTATCCCGCTGTCCCCCCTGTCTGCTCTGCAAGTGTCCATACTGAGACCCGATTCTCTTATTTTTCTTGCCATTGTAATGCCATCGACACTTAGGTTAGAAGATTATTTATTCATTATCATAATACATTGGTGTACCCTGGGGAAGGCCTACGTCCAGCTGTGGACTGCAATAGGCTATGTATAATACTCTACTGATGTATGTATGTCACTTGCTCGAGAATGAAACTTTATATTGAGTATAATTTTGTACGTCACTCGCACACCAGATTACTTTTAAGTTCGTTACATTGAATACAACCACTGTAGGTAAGGTACACGTTTTATATGGTTTACTTTAGACGCTTAACTGTCATTCTATTGCCATTGTGATTTTCTATACTTCAAACTGTTAGCGGCATACGAAACGATCAAAACTATCCAACTGACACACTATTGAAACACAACTGAGACGCTTTCCAAATACGGCCCGTCTATTGCGTCCTTGGAGGCGGACGAACTTGGTGAAACTACGCCTAAATAGTTCTGCAGTGTTTATGTTTCATATTCAGTTTGTGTGAAAACTTGATCTGAATTTATTTAGGTAATTTTTGGCAATTTTGGTAAATATTGCTTATGTAAGAATGAAGAATTCTACCAGACTTCCATTTGGTACACTTCTAATCGTATTTCCAAGTGTCCGCACTTACACTCGACGAAACTACGCGTAAATATTGTTCTACAATTTTCATTTCTCATAATTAGATGGAAACTTTGTAATTTAGGATGTATTTTGCAATTTCTTTTTATTTACATTATGTAATAGTGTTTCTACCAGATTATACTTCTAGTGGTATTTTCCAAGTGTCCGCATACTTGTCTATTCCGTCCACGAGGGCGGAATGGCTGGCGGGACGCGGGACGTCCTCTACGAAACTAACGCGTAAACGGCTTCGGAACTTCGGATTCGAGAATTTTTGGGATATCAGCGTTTCTATTAACTTCCCAGAATCGATAATGAAAACGTGTTTGACTTTTGCTATGAAAATTCTCGATGGAAAACTTCAGGAAAAAAGTAACACATATACCTAATTAATAATTTGTTCGTATTTTTTTATTTTTAGCATCGGCAAAAGCGTGCTATAAGTAATAATAACCTTTAAAAATGGTTTAAATTTTAGGCGATGAGTCGTAAGAGGCGACTAAGGGACTCAAGGGTGTGTATTGCAATTGTAGGAGATGGGCTGACAACCTGTCACTATGGCGATGCACGATTTTCCGAATGACCCTCAAATGTTTGTCAGACGTGCGTTTGCGCTCTGCCTACCCCGCAAGGGTGAAGGCGTGATATGTGTAGGTATGTATGTAAAAATGGTTCTAAGGAAAATGGTTATCAAATGGTATGTCTTATAGATGAAGAATAGGAACAATCTATTTCTGAAAACCATTGAGGTGAAAACTGGCTGCTATAATAAGAGGAACAGCTTGGAGAAACAGAACTTTAGACAAAACTACTCCCCCCCTTCCCCCCTCCCCTCCCCTCCGCCCACAGACGACCGCCAACTCTAAGAACAACGGCCAGATGTTATTGTAATTAAATTTAACTTATCCCTACTTTAAATTAAATATTCTGAGATCGTGAGAATTGCCCCCACTTCCATTACATTACCTACATATTTAGCCTGAACTGTATTTCATGGTTATAAATTAGTATTGGGTAATCTGGAATTAAATTGAGTAAACGTTATAAAATACGGTTTGGTATTTTTTTCTTCCAAGTTTTTGCACTACGGTTACAAACTACAACACAGGGATCTTTCGATGAAGAGTGAAGACACTAAAACGATGTATATAATTTGTAATTCGAACATTATGAGACGAGTGTTGATAAAATAAATAAAATAACGCAATACGTTCTTGTTCCTAGAATAATGAAAAAAATTTTAATGGTTTGACTAAGCATTTGTTGTGGCACAATACAAAAGTATTTATTCGTAAAGTAACCGGTAACAGGTCTTTTGTGGGTAAATATGAAAAACTGAAAAGAGTAACGTTGAAAAATAAAATTTCACCATCTTCCGTTTCTTTTAATAGAACGAATGCTTACATAATGTATTCTATAGCACGGGCTTTTAAGAAATAAAACATCGTTTTAATTTAAACTTTTTCAACAGTAGCTCCAGAATCCACAATTTTTGTAAGTACTTTTTACCCGACAACGGCAAAACCAATGTAACCTATGATAGGTCACTGTAGGCTACTGAGTCACATACATAACTAACTATGTTAAGGACTGCAATTGACTTGAAAAAACCGTAAATATATAATATTACTGATACTGATATTGCATTTTTATTTCAGAACTTTGTTATTTGCGCCTTTGAAATTTATAATAATATTTAGGTACTTTATGAATAGCTGTAGTCGAATTGCAAACTCCAAACAATTATTTCTTGTTAAAAATTAAATCAAACAAACAACATCGTAGACAGCACCCAGATCGTGTCCCTCTTCCTTTAACGTCATGTTCAATTAAAAGTATCTTTAGGCAGAAGTTTGAAATCATTCCCAAATTTTTCTTTTATAATTAAAAGTCTTACATATATATCACGCCTTTATCCCTTTTTGGGGTAGGCAGAGCGTAAACGGCCGCAAAAACGGACATTTACGCCACGTCTGACAAACATTTGAGGGTCATTCGGAAAATTGTGTATCGCCATAGTAACAGGTTGTCAGCCCATCGCCTAAAATTGCAATACACACCCTCGAGTCCCTTAGTCGCCTTTTACGACTCCCACGGGAAAGAAATGGGATGATGCTATTCTAAGCCGGCATCACACGGCTAAGCCTTCTATTAAATATTATAAAGTCTTTATATTAGATTTTATATGTTATTTTCTCTGTTAATAATATTTTTAAACTTCTACGTTTCTAATAATCTTACAGTGATGAAATTGCATACCTACCTACATAGTGGTAGTAAAGTGGAAGCCTTATGGCGACATATTTTAAACTTCATGCTTGTTACACTTTTCATTATTTTATACCAGCTTATTACCCGCGGCGTTGCCCGCATAAATTGTGATAAAAAATATACATGTTACATTCTATTTGTGTGACAAATTTAATTACAATCGGTTCTGTAGTTTTTGCGTGAAAAAGTAAAAAACAACCAAACATACACACTTTAGCATTTATAATATTAGTAGGATTTGCATAATCAACGGTTGAGTTGTGTACGTACTAAATAGCCAAGATCTGAACTATCTAGGTCCTTAATTTTATGTTGTCCAATCAATCAAGCGAATTAGTCACCTTCTTGATCTGTGGGACAGCGAGTCGACGAACGACCCAAATAGTGCCTTTTTATCTTATCCACTATTTACCTATATAAAGGCCTAAAATAGTAATGAAGGGTTAAGATAAGAGTATTTAGCTTGAATTTCGTTATTTTTATTTATTTATTTACACCACATAAGGTACTATATTTAATTTTGTGTCAACAAGCGGTTGTATTGAGCCAAGTCGGTCGAACTATCTAGGTCCTTTATTACGTTGTCTAATTAATCAAGTGAATTAGTCACCTTCCCACCGGACTTAGGTTTGGGCCCCGGTCGGTCTTGTTAATATGGGTCGTTGAAGATTGATTGTATTTGCTTAAACTATCAACCAATACCAAATTGTAGTCCGGGGAATGAAGGGTTTTAGGTAGGTAAGGTAGGCATCGAATACGCCTGGAAGAGCTATTGGTCCATGAAAGAATATATCTCTTTCTCTCTTTTCGTGTGGGACACCGAATCTTCAACGACCCGATGAACCCTGGTGTCAGAGTTTTTCAACTGCCTACTACCACTAGTAGGCCTCTGACATGGTTGTGTTACGACCGCCGTCTAAGTTATCATAGACAGCAGTTGGTTCACCCTGCAATGTCCTAACCAGACCGGGAACAAATTCACAAAGTGATAAATATCAACTTTTTGAGTGTACCGCCGAGAATCGAACCCGGAACCTTTGCGTCGCAGGCAGTCGCACTACCACTGCGCCACATCGGCCGTTAAAAGAATATAATGAAAAGCTATTCACCACTCTGTCTGAAACGGAAAGTCATGGACATATGCATTATACATTCTCCCAATTCTCACCTACGGAAGCAGAAAGGTCCAGCCTCAAGATTTGCCAGGGAGCGATGAAGCGCAGTATGTTAAGCCCTGAAACGGAACGATCGGGTCAGGAATACCATACTGAATGGCGCGACGAGATGGTCATGTTCTCACGAAACTGGCATGCGTAAGCCAAAAATAGAAATGTCTGGAAGGAGAAGATGCCTTTGCCTTTGGTATGATGTGGGCTAGATAAGACAAAACCAGGTAAGCGGTCTGGCTAGGAGCAGGGTTTTGTGGGACACTGAGTCGACGAACCCTTCATCTAACCCGGTACAACTGTACCAGTTGTTTAAAACCTTTCTAGTCTCACCTAAAGTTCAAAACCAGTTGCTTTTTGTTATCATAATTTAATATCGTACTGTTAGCTAGTCACGGAACCTGCGTCTACTCCTAGGTTATAGTCGAAAATCTGTGATTTTGCACCTTGGCAAAATAAGGCGCTGAGGTTAGTTAGGTTAGTGTCGTGGCTGCGTCCCCAATGTTCAATTATAGTTTATACGTATAGAACTTTTTATATTGCTGTAACATCAATTATATATATGTATGACTGTGGAACCAAATAAACGTTTATTCAATTATATTCAAAGTACTCGTATTTTATTCTATTCTAATGACACAGAAATCCCAGTTTCATAGTTTTCCAACTACTACCACTAGAAGGCATCTAGCATGGTTTTGTACCGATTTTTTGCCTGAACGGACGGACAATCACGTGGTACAGCCCGTAACGTCCTCCTAACCAAACTGCGAACAATCTCATTAAATATAGGTATATGAAGTGTGTCCTGTTCAACCAGAGACCTCTAGATTCTGAAACCAAAGAGACCGAGGAGCTACGCAGAGACATTTGGGAAGCTATTAATGATAGTAAAAATGGTATTTTTTAATTGTCATCGCTGTTTTTACTTATTCTGTTTCGTTCTGTCCATCGTCGACACTAATATTAAATTTAATAGAATGAGGAATACTCATGTTTATAAAGTACGTTACATTACGATTAGGACACATATCTTAATATCATGTCACTGATCCAACTAACAGGCAACATAATATCACATAATGAACGAGCGGCTCAAAGGGTGTACTATTGTCACAACACGTTATTATACATTACTGTGTTAGTTTGACGAGTGTGTTATAGTTTTAGATGTAGTGAAGCAATGAACACCGAACGCTGGGAGCCATGGGTGTATCCAGGGCGAAGGTCGCCCGTCAAATTTTCCATATGGACTCATCGGCTTACTTCACGTATGTTACAGCAATTAATCCCTCAGAGGGCAGCCCTGTACCCTGTAGGGACGCATAATGGGGCTCTGTAATGAACGGAGCTCATACTAGTAACAGTAAGATTAGATACGTACATTCTCTGTTTACTTTCTTTTTTGCATCTGTTACTAGATTTTAGGTTAGTTAGCTAGATTTTTACTTTGCTAGAAGATTCTATAGTAGCCGCCACGCATTGGAAACGGAACGGCATCCCCAGGTGGGCTGATGGCCTTGTAAGGGTTGCTGGCAGCCGTTCAATGCAGGTAGCCCAAAATCGTGATCTATGGAGATTTCTGGGCACGGCTGTCGAATAATCATTGATGAAGATGTCATTCTGCTAAGTCTGAAAATTTATTTGACCTCCTCAAATAAAGTTCTACCTTACCTACTATATTAAACAAGGAGGTACGAAATGAAAAACTTGTACCATCTCAACTGGAAACTTTGTTGTGGCAGCATTATGCACACCACATCACTAGGATTCCCGGCTGGCCACATGTCGTCGGCCCATTAAACCGAACGCCCCAACAAAAAATAATTACTCCACCATACACCGCCTTCACTCGTTTACTTCGCCCTCAAATTCTAAACGTCACCACTAACCATTCAACACTAATGAAATTAGAACTCACGATAAATTTTACTGTAACTATGTGTCGAATTAACCCTTCAAGTTGTGTCGGAGAACTCGGAATAGTTCAATCATAATCATGAAATCGTCGGACGGCCAATTTGACCTATTCAAAGTCCTGGTGGAGTTGTAACTTTAGTAACAGGTATTATGAGCGTTTGGATGTAAATTATAAATTAGGTAGTTATTTTAATATCCGTATGACTAAATGTCTTTAAGTCGGTTTTCACCATAGTATCTACTATCAAACTCTACCAAAATGGAGACATGGTGAATTTGGCAAGAAAACTTTTTGGTAATTTTGTGCGTATTATGTATGTCACGCCTATAGCCTTTGCGGGGTATGCAGAGCGTTAACGTCTGTAAAATGGACTTTTACGCCGCGTCTGACAAACATTTGAGAGTCATTCAAAAATGTTTGTAATACAATAGTGACAGGGTGTTAGCCCATCTATTTTTTTTCCATCTCCTAAAAATGCAATACACATGTAACTCTCGAGTCCCTAAGTCACCTTTTACTACACCCACGTGATAGAAATGGGGTTATGTTATTCTAAACCGGCATCACACGGCAATACCTACCATATATTATTATAAAATACCTTCGAAGTAAATTTTTCTAGATAAGAACATCAAAACGAAGTTTCCTTTCAACAGACAAAGTTTTACAAACATTAAAATTCAAAAGTAATTTTTCAGTTTGTTAAACATAATGAATACCTACCTACTTACTTACTTTCGTACTTTGCATACCTTTTGATATAATTTATGAATTGTTAATATTCAAAAGGGATAACTTTTGACGGCTACATAGTAATTATTTTGTCCTCAACCACATACCAGGTCAAATGTTTGAACACGCCCACTTAAAAACTTACCTGCTACGTATAACTTTATCAAAAGTAACAGATATTATTAGATTCAGTACATTTTATAGTGATATAGAAAGTGATAGTCTATGTCTAGAGTATTATATGTATTAACCCAATAACGCCATTTTTGACAACTATTTAAAAATGAAAAATCTACTAAAAATCATCGATAGATGACGTTGAACATCTAGGGGAGATATTTGCTAGGGAGTTTGATTCTTAATATTTTCGTGTGGGACACCCCATCGTCTAACGACCAAATAAACGTCCTTGAAACTTTATTGAAAAAATATAATTGGACATTGGAATTACCTATTTCAGCGTATTTTAATATCGCTAGCAATGAATAAGGACAACGGGTCTAAAAAGGAAACACCAGCAAGGTTAAAGCGTGCGATCACCGAGCTACTACTAGAACGCAAATTTTATTACCTTTTTTGACTATACTCTGTAAAATATAGGATGATTCCCTTGACAGTAGGTAACAAGATAGGAAACCAAGTGAGAGTGAAAAGGACAAAAGAATTTTTTTATGAATCTGACATCATCTGTCACAGTGCTCATGCTATATTTTATGAACTATAGTTGAGAAACCCAGAGATGTTTAACGCAATCTACTGGCGTAGCGAAGCTTAAGCTTAAGCTTAAGCTTTTTTAATCTGTATAAAAACACCTCATTACCATTGTGAAATAATTCACAAAATATGAATCCCTGACGCTGTAGGTAGGTTACACAACTTTTAACAATGTGCTGCTACCCACGTTGTATTCTTCTACAGTTTTATTTACATTATTAGAAATGGATACATTGGATAATATTATATGTTGAAAAATTATATTGGCATGAAATTGTCCCCGCAGTGGGAAATTATTCAGCCTACTGCTGCTTAGAAGTCAATTAAACAGAATGCGGCTCGGTGATCGCTCGCTGCATTCATGCATCTGTCACGAGGTGGCGGGGTTACTTTCAAATAAATCGCCAGTACATTACAGTAAATGTTTCTGATTGCGTATAAAAACCTCATTGGTATGAAATTGTTTTAGCGGTGGGTAATCCTAATCATTCAGCCTACTGCTGCTTAGGAGTCAATTAAACAGAATCGGCTCGGTGATCGCACGCTGCATTCAGGCGACTGTCACGGGGTGGCTCTTTATGTCTCCTTTCAATAAAAATTACAGTTATTTATGCATGATATAAGTTGTGTTTCTGATTGTGTATTGATGATGATATAATGTTATGACGTAGGTTTACGCGACTTACTTGTTATTTATATGGTAGAGTGATAAGCCCTCTACGTTCTTAGGACAGCCTTCATCACGGAGGTCGACAAATCACATACGCCGAAGAAACATAGTGTTCAGATGACGGGCGGGTGTATGTGATAATTATGTCAAGAGGGCTAAACTCTCTACCAAATAAATAACAAGTATGTCGCGTAAATCTAAATCATAAGTGATATTTGTATGTTTAATGAAAATATATAAGTTAATTTCTGATTGCGTATAAAACCTCATTGTTTAAACAAGAAACTGTCTTAGTGGTGAGCAATCATTCAGCCTGCTGCTCTGAAGTCAATTAAACAGAATAGGGCTCGGTGATCGCACGCTGCTGACAAGCGAATGATAGAAATACAGGGGTCCTTTGGGTACGATATAATATAGGTCTACTTTTATCTGATCTCGTATCAAAAGAGCATTTGGCAAAGGAATTTGTCTGATGTTCCTTGGTAGGAAATCATTCACATCTGCTCCAAAATTCAGTAAAACTGGATAACGCTTGATGAATGACCGCTCGCTGCAATGGGAAATTTAATTGTTTCAATGAAGTCGCCAATTGTTTCAGAGTGAAATAATACGAATATATCTGATTGCGTATTAAAGTGTATTGGCCCATTGTCCCAGCGGTGGGCATTCATTGAGTTAACAGCCCCGAAGGCAATTAAAAAAATGGCGCTGGGCAATTGGTAGCTGCAGTAAGGCATCTGTCACGATCATAGAGGAAGCGATGTTTCTTTTAATAAAACTGCCAATATTTTTATGTGATACGATAAGTGATTGCGCATCAAAAGTGCATTCGCAAAATGTTGCAACCAACAGCGGCGCGGCGGGCAACCATTATGTCAGCTCCGAAATCAATTAATCAGAATGGCAGTCAGTGTAGCTGCTATCGGTATATTAAGGATACCTATACCGTTCCATTAAATAATAAATTCGGTGCATAAAAAGCGCGATACAATAAAACAAAAATCGCTTTAGCGTCTACAACTATAAGGTTGGCAAGTTGCTATACACTACACTCTTCCCGATGCGCAATAAAGCGTGCCTGCTCGCTGACTCGCTGGTCGTTGCCGATCACTTTGATCACCCGGATGTCGCAGTCGTTTGGCGCGCGTCGTATCGTCGCGTCGACATCAGTGTTGCCAGTCGCGACTAATTTTAGAATAATTCGCAACAGCCCCGCCGCCGTTTGCCTTCAGTTATCCGGACGTTATTGCCGATATTATCGAACGCTGATGATGTTTTTATTAGATCCGAGCGCATCTTATTGAGTGCCCTCTATTTTGATTCGGCATATCATAGCTCTATCTGAACTTACCTGCCTCCTTTCCAATTCATGTTATTTTTATAGTTATGCTATGGCGGTTTACCCACCAGGACAGACTGGCGGACGTTTTTGGACGCATCCGTCTGACAGGCGAAAGGAAATTTCGTAAAAATAATATATTCGGATACCATATCACACTGTAACGGATGTGATTTGAGAAAAGTGTTTGACAGACGCATACGTCAGTTTGTCAGAGACAATGAGCAAACCCAGAAGGCTCTATTTTAAGATATAATTACCAAGTGCTTGACGCGGAACAAAGCACAATATGTAAAAGAAACCAGTTGTGGGTTTAAAAGGCAACTTAAAACGTTGCAGGAGCCACGGAGACATACATGTAAGCGCACTAAATCTAATAAACGGACTGTCAATTCTTCGAATGTCCAATTGGTCGAACTCGTTCCTAAATTCGTTAATGCTCGCGCCGCTGCCTAAACAAAGGATTTCATTTATCGAGTTGAGTCGGGTACGTCCAAACAGTGCTCCTCGACGGTCAATTGATTAAACAGAGCAATTAAGCAATCAGACATCAATGGTCACCAGCGAACAGGGCCGGCAGTAGAGCCCTGTTGGTTGGGGCAGTAGAGCCCGGGCGTTTGCGGCAGTATCATCTTACCGGGAAAGTGGCAAGGCTAATAAAAACAAAAGTTAAATAATAGGCGTCACATAGCATTTCAGATCATCAGGGACAATAATATATCAATTGCCTGCAGCTACGCTTGTGAGTAGTAACTGTAGAACTGTGTGCTCGTTATTGCTCATTTTACGCCTAGAATGACAATAATCATTGTTTGTTATCACACTGCACTTGGCTATGCAAAGCGATTACCATTTAGCGAGTTCGCTAATTGTCGCTCCTTTTAACTATTGCCAAGACTGTTTAGGAGCGCGTTTTCCTAGCAATGGGAAACGATCTGCGTGCCCCCCGTTGTTGCTGTAACTAGATTGTTGTCTGCTTAGCCAGCTTATTCTTCGAAGCAAACGATGTGCCCGTTATCGCCCCGCCTAGATCGGTGTCTGTTCAGCGCGCGTTCTCTTGCCAATGGGCAGCGATCGGCAGCCGTCGCAAATGAGCACAGAATTGCGTGCGCGCTCGTTAGGACCCGAGCCGCGTTCCAGGAGCCTCGTCTAATCAACCACTTCTACTATACAGGGCGTCAATGCGATTTTTTCAAGACTTGCCATCCAACTCAAGGTAAAATCTAGCTTTCATCAACTAACAAAAAATCATACCAGGTCTTCTTCTATTCTTTGTGTTACTACACTACTACTAGTAGGCGGTTGAAAAATTGACACCAGGGTTCATCGTGTCGTTTGAAAACACGGTGTCCCTCACGAAAAGAAGAAGAATGCGGTTCTCATCAAAATACTAGCATCAAAATTACTTACCTACGTATTTTTAATTAACATGTCATATGATTATTTTTCATAAAGAAAATAAGATATAGTAATACATGAGAAATCACGGGGTTTGTTCAGTTGCAAAAGACCCACCCCACCAATTCAATAATAACAATACCTACTTTTCGTTACAATACAATCTGTAGTTTCACAGCTCCAGTGGAACACTCTAGTTCAGGGACAGTGTGCTGTGAAGTGCAGTAATTGCACGTCCATACTTCCGAGATTGTATTGGGTATCGGCAACGAAAAAATCGAGTTCTACTCTACATACTCCGAATATGATGCCGGCGCTACGTGGGAGCTTATTAGACGCAAAAAAGAATAGAAAACCTGGTATGATTTTTTGTGAGTTGATGAAAGCCAGATTTTACCATGACTTGGATGTCAAGTTGGATGATTCTCCACTTTGTCATGGTTATTTTAAATACTAGATTTCCGACCAGCAGTTTCACCCGCTGCCACTCATTTTCACGTGGTAATAGTTGTTTTTTCGCGGTAAAAAGTAGCCTATGTGTTAATCCGGGTTATATTCTACCTTTTTTCTAAATTTCATCCAAATCGGTCAAGCCGTTTGAGCGTGAAGAGGTAACAAACATACATACACACAAACTCTCAGATTTATAACATTATATAAAACGGATTGCATTGACATTAAGCAACAAGTAAAATTTTCTGAATTTGTCAAATGGCAGTCTGAATGAAAATCTGAAAGGTGGCAATTTACATGACTTTAGGTACTTAAATAAACAAAACTTAAAATAGTGAATAGACAAACACATTGAAGAGAAGAATTACCTGGTGGGTGGTGTGTTTGGGACAGGATCGATAGCTCTTCAAGTCTTTTGAGACGGTTTAATCGACTCGATTCGAACCTAAACAGCTTCACAGGGTATTCAAGAACAGTTCAATTTCGGATTTAGAATAGGTTAAGGATTAGGTTCAGTCGTCTTATTTCGCTAAACACGCAAGATTAAGGACAGGAACCTATTTGCCTATAAGTCCTAGTAGTTAAGAAAATCTTTGATATCATATTCATAATTCAGGATTTTATTCAGGTGGACATTGTTGATACCTAAGCATATATTAATGCATATCAAGCCAAATAAAAATACTATGGTTAATTTTGCACTCACAGTGCTATATTTATATTTTCAAAATATATATTTTTTTTGGTTGAGAATAGGTTAAGATTTTTCATATTTCATAAAATCGAAAATCACATGTTCAAGACATAATGCTAATTATACATCAAAAATATATGACAAATCATTTCACATATTAAGGGGATCGGGCTCGAGATATAATTTAAATTAAGCAAGCATGTATTTGACAGGTCATTCTATACAAATAAGATTTTTGATATGAAAACAATGGTTCGACAGGGTTTTTTAAGAGGATTTCAGCAGGTACTTTAACTGGAAAACAAGTGGGGACGAATAAGTGTACCTAGATAGCATTATTTGGTTCCAAAAATGTACATCCGAACTCAAATTAGTTTGGAGACGAAGGGCCGTATTCCACAATTCAAAAAGCGTCCCCTGTTGTGGTTCAATAGAGTTTCAGTTGGATGGTTTTAGCCGTTTCGTATTCCGCATATAGAATGGCAATAGAACGACAAATAAGTTTCGATGTAATTACAATGACTAAAATACATACGAGTATAAGATGCTCGGGGCTCAGTAATTTTCCAGGAGGTTTTGTGTCATTATATTATTTATAGCCGCGTGATGCCGGCTTAGGATAGCATCACCCCATTTCTTTCACGACTAAGGGACACGAGAGGTGTGTATTGCAATTTTAGGCGATGGGATGACGACCTGACACTATACTACATAGTTTTCCGAATGAGCCTCAAATATTTGTCAGACGTGGCGTAAATGTCCGTTATTTTTCGTCTGTTTGCGCTCTGCCTACCCTGCAAGGGATTAAGGGCGTGATATGTGTATGTAAAATTAAAAGTTGACAGGTACCTACTTTAAATATTTGTAATTACATTAACTGATCATTATTATATAATTTTAATGAAACTTTGTAGCATCTGGTTCAGTTAGATCAGTTTAAATTGAATATTGGCTCTGAAGCGGATCTCTAGGGAGCCTTTCACACCAGACTCTAATTTGGTCATTCTAAACGTGTCGACTAAACTAAACCACCCGACTGCACTCTATTATTCCACCTTCCCAGTGCCAATTCAAGATATTAATGTATTGTACTTGCATGAAACTTAATTTAAACTAGCATTAATTTACGCTATTTCGTATACACGAGCAATTCTTGTTTATTTATATTCGGGAATCAGGATCTCGGAAACAGCTACAAGGATATTCGAGTTTTTTTAATTTTATTTAAGCAAGCAAGCCAGGTATTTTCCAAAAAAATACGTTTTGCGGGTAGAAAAAGCCGAGTAATGGTCAGGCAACCAGGTTTATTTAATATATGGAATGGAAATTCAGCCCTAAATATGTCAATGGCAAAGTTTTTCTAGTTTTACATCAAGACAAATGAAAGGAATAGGCAGTAAAATTGAGCAAGTTATTTACTGAAATTAACTATCTTTTTAAGTTGCAAGACGCACCGAAAATGCCTGGTAGAGCTATTGGTCCTTGAAAGAGCACATGAAGAGTGACCTACAAATGTCGCTAAAACGAAAACTAATGGACGTATGAATTCCCCAAATCTTCACCTACTTTGACGGAAGCTCAAAGGTCGATCCTCAAGATTTGTCAGCGTGCCATGGAGCGTAGTGTGTTAGGACTAAAACGGACTGATCGGGTCAGGAATACCATACTGCGGTCCAAGATGAAAATTTCTGACGCTGCTCATTCTGCAGCCAAGCTTAAATGGGATTGGGCCGGTCACGTTTGTCGCATGACAGACGAGGTGTGGGCAAAAACAACAACTTTGTGACAACCACCCACATCGAGACGACGCCGCGGAAGACCCTGTCGTAGGTGACGAGACGAGCTAGATGCCTTTAGCAAAGACTGGCACTCGGAGGCCCAGAGTAGAACAGGATGGGAAGGGAAGAGGGAGGCCTTTGCCTAGCAGTGGGACGATGTAGGCTAGTTAAGATAAGATAAGATAACTATCTTACTTAAGACCTACTTACATAAGTTTTTCTGGAATACCAATACTCAATACATTTTCGTTTCTTACTTACATTATTGAACATGGCTACTAGTGGGTCATATTTGTATTACCTGTATATCAATCGCTAACAATTAATATATCGTAGACTTTATCTACCTGTTCCAAATTCACAGCGCAGCTCGTTTGTGTTGCTCTGGGTCACTAGCTCGCTCTATTCTTAACCAACTTTAAAAATGAAATAGCAGTTCTACTCATAATTATGTATGCTACATTCTTAAAACTCCATAATACTTAGATATTCGATATTTTTTTAAGCTTCTAAACATGTATGTTGTAAAAATAACAAACCACTTGAGCGAATCCATGTCTTTTTAATAGTATGAGAATTTTGCAAATTCGTTTATTAGGGTTGCAAGAAACTTTATAAAATTGGATCACTATAATATAATAACAAGTAATGGCCTATCTTTTCAAAATAATGCAGCGAAGTTTACTATTTCAGAATTGCGTGTCTCAGATATTATAATATTACTCTAGAATCTCATATTTACTTATTTGATATTACTCTGCTGTATCCAGACTTTGCGATCCAGACGTATGAATTATTAAGCACATTTTGTACGAAGATAGATGAAAGACAAACAGACTTATACACAGTTAGATATAGAGGGTGTTACACTGTACGCCTTTTAAATCATGTCAGTTATGAATATGGAACTGAACAAATTTTCCTGTACGATATAATGTTGTAATATCAAAAACTCGACTTAAGATCTCCCTTGTGTGTTACTTGATCAAGTCATGTTGTGCGAGAGATCCTTTTTCCATAATTAGACCTTGTCATCCTCCTCGAAATTGGAAGTTACTCCACCAACAAGAGACAAACTCTTAAATTTGAAGAGGTAGAAGAGACCTCCTAGAGAAAAGTTGTTAAATTTTACGGGAAAGTCAACCGACTTCACTTGATAAAATAAAGTTTTTTTTTCTAAGGATTGGAGCCTGGCGATTTCAGATCGTATAACATAATCTTTTGATGTTATATCTATCTAAATCTGAAATTGTTTCGACTCTTGCACCCTGTATGCTGATATAAATGCTGTGCAAGCGTTTCTATGCAGCTTACGTAAGCCATGCTGTATTTACACTGCGGACTCCAGCATAACAGCGTCTTGTTATAATTGTGCAACGTTAACTAAGTTAAATGAACACTTAGTTAGGGTTAGGGACACATCAACGTATGGGGTGAAACTTTACTAGTTTCCGATAACAAAAACTCAAGACAGGTAGGAAGGAACATAGCTCAAAAAAAATATGACAAAAAATAGACCTCCCATAGAAAATTGCCGATTAGCTAATTTGGGTTACTTACTATGGAAGCTCAAAATATTTTTGATGACCTATGTTTATTAGGGAAAGTTGCTCCTTATCACCTATCCTCTGTTTTCAGTATCGGTCACTAGTAAAATTTCAGCTGATAGAATAGAACACAAAACAGATACGAGTAATATTCGCATTTTTTTACTGTATCGCATAACAAAAAAAGACAAATATTCAAATTTCAACGCTTTAAAGACGTAAAAGGTTCTAAAACGTAGGCAAGTAGGCCCTCCAATGTGCAAATTCACTGAATTTCGTCTGAATTATACGAATGAAAATGGGTCCCCGCAATCACCTTGCGGTATCACACATTTTACGCTCGTGATTAAGATTGCTCTACGTAGATCTTTTTTTTATTATTATTATTGTATTACATCTGAAAAGGTGACTTACTGTTTTCGCTATTTCTTGTATGTATGTATGTATAAACTTTATTGTACCACAAAACAAATTTACATTATCAGTAGAGGATGGAAAACAGCAAGAGGCATAAAAGCGGACGTATTGGTATAAGGGATCTCTTCCAGTCAACCTTTGAGAGACTCAGAGGATATGTAATTTGCAGGTAATCTACGGTACTTTTTTTCTTCTTACATATTTAAAGAAATATCACAGAAGCTTTAATAATCATACTAATATTATAAATGCCAAAGTTTGTATGTTTGTTTGTTACTTCTTCGTGCAAATACTACTAAACCAATTATAATGAAATTTGGCATACATAAAGCAAGTAACATGGAATAGTTTTTATTTTATGCGGTCAACGCTGCGGGTAACAGCTAGTAATAATAAGATAAGTTTGAATAAGTTAAAACTTCGTACACATAAGAATATTGAGTTTTGTAGCGCTAGAGCAACCCTTAGCAACCCCATGGTGAGCATACCTACTATGTGTAAATAACGGTGTATCGAAATCTGCAATGGCATGAACAACTTTTAGTATGGAGTGATTATTGGGAAACGATTTTTTATTTTGGTGTTTCAATAGACAGTTAGTCAGCTGATCGGGAATTTTGTATAGAAGGTCGAAACTATTTTCTCATTTTCCAACATAGCCTCCATAGAAAAAGTTGTTCAGTTTCATGGTCGGATCATGCCTACAAAGATTTTGGTACACCATCCTTTACACCCCATATTTACATACCTCCCACTTAAGGCGGGGAAGGTTATGAAGTGTTCCGAGAAACACTTGAGAAGTTTGATCCATCAATCACTGTTGACAGGTAATATCGACAAGCCGACGTATGGGAAGATTTTATTGTTTACTTGCTTTGTGCTTAGCGGTTTCACTCTTTTTTTCACACACACACACACACATTTCACGCCTATAATCCCTTGCGGGGTAGGCTGAGCGTAAACGGCCGCATAGAACGAACGTTTACGCCCCGTCTGACAAACATTTGTGGGTCATCCGGAAAATTGTGTATCGCCATAGTGACAGGTTGTCAGCCCATCGCCTTAAATTGCAATACACACCCTCGAGTCCCTTAGACGCTTCTTACGACGCCCACGGGCAAGAAATGGGGTGATGCTATTCTAAGCCGGCATCACACGGCATCTCTTTTTTTCGCCTTAAAATAATCCATACAATACGGAGCATACTTCAGGACGAAATCACGGTATGTAACAGCCACTATACAAGTTACAGCCTGTGACATCCGCAATTTTGACGTGTGCCGTTGTGGTATACGGTTTTAGTATGGATTTTTTTTTCTTTCGTCGGGCAACCGGATTTAACAAGCCTCTATTTAATTCGTTACTTACTATTAATAATAGAGCTACGCTTGGGCTGGTAGTATGTAAGTACGTACTATTTCTTTATAGCTTCTTACTATTTTCAATTGAGAAAATAAAGTACCTATAAGCAGGCAAAAGCTGTGGGTGGCTTTCAATAACAATACTTAATAGGTAAGTAGATAAGTAATTGGGTATTAGAGATCTATCCAAGTGACGATTGAACCGTACGCTGCTTCTTCTAAGACGACCTGTTTACTTGCTTTGTTTGTGTGGGCTGAAAGCCTGAAATAGTTTCTTATTAAAGTTGTGTACCTAAAGGGTCAAAACGCCCAGATAGCAATGGGGGTTCTATATAAGATGTATAGTCGTTCACATGTACTCCACAAGCTGTGTAAGTTAGCTATATAAGAGCTGTATAGCTTGCTATAATGCTCTTATAGAACCAATTTGGGCACAAATTAGACAGCCTTAAGTTCACAATGGCTATATATTAGCTCTATAATAGCGATATAATAGCAGTTTAAGTAGTAACATAGGACTTAAGGCTGACTAACGGCGCTATTTAGGAGGCAGTGTGAACCATACAACGTGCATGAGTGGAATAAAGAGTAACATGTGGTTAAAAATACAGCCTTCACAGTTATAAAATCTGACAAACTTACTCCAGTACTACCTGAAATTCACATGTGTCCTTAATTATTTCTTTATTTCTATATCATTCCATTTAGTTATTGATTTCATGAGTGCCCAGACATAATATAACTCCGGCGGACATCAATTTGGATATTTTTAATGATAATACGCAGAAAGTACCACTTTCAATACTTATAATGCCTTGGGAATGCAACTTTATCGTGAAATATACACATATTTACAGCTAAAATATTTACGCGCCTCTATAAAAACGCCGTATTCATGATAAAATATTTAAAACTGTGTGAGAGGAAATCTACAATTTTCAGGTTTTGATGTTATTTGAACATTTTAATATTACTACGGTAATCAATAATAACATTAAACCGAACCTGAATGGCTTTTTGTGAGTATTTTGTGAGAAATCTGCATGATAAGTTTGGAGATTTATTTGGCAAATTGTAGGATAAGTAGAACAAAATGGTGGAAATGAGCAGTGGCTATGTGAACTGTTATAACTCCAATTTAATGCGGTAGAGCGTATATAGGTTCACATGTGTTTTCTTAGAATGCTGTTAGCTATATAAAGTTTCACATTTGTACCACTACAGAGCCAATGTCTGTAAATGTATCCAAATGTGAACTTATGTACAGCTTTAAGATGTACTTCAGGTCTTGTGGGATGAGTGAAATAGAATATCACATTCACATTCATATTCAGCTTAAAGCAATTAAGAGTAGTAATTGTGGACAAATGAACTGCTATTGATGTTATAAGACAACACATTTGGTTCTTTTAACAGCCCATAGCGCTCATGCGAACCATTCAAACACTTCTATACGGGTAGCAAATAAAGGTTATTTTAATGATCACAAACAAGCCCTACTCCAGCTACTAGCTGCATAGAAGACTAAAATAAGTAAACATAACAGCTTTTGGTTGTATAACTGACCACGTGTGTTCTATTATAATGCTAGCTCTATAACATCGTAGAAGTAGGAAGTTAAACAGCGATTGCCGTATCTCTACCCTCTTATATTGCTCTTAATCAGACGGCCGACTAAAGGATAGTTGTTAGAGTATTAAAACACCAACAATCGTATAAAAGTATAACTCTACACTCTTATAAGTCCCTTACACAGGTATGGGGGTTAATAATCGCCATAATGCAGCTCATAGATCACGAGTGAACTGTTTTAATGCTTCAAGTTCACATGTCAACTAAATGTGTACTCTTAAATGGAGTAAAATGTTATTTGGGCGGGACCTCATTTCTAATCTTTTTATCTAAAAACTTAAAAAAATTTCAAGCGCGAGCAGGATTTTGAAAATTTTGTAAGTTTTCAAAAATTGTTTTTTAAAATTTGTTACTCATTACTAAGACTTGGCTGTCTGTCCAGCTGCCTATCACTAGACTGTACCGACTGTACGTCATACCTACTCATAAACATGATAGTTAAAGAGTCGAAATTTTTCAGAGATGTCGTATTTGGCGGTTCACTCACTTGTTTTTTAACGCAACGTAACGCATGCGTCTGTCAGACGAAAGGAAACGGCGGAACGACGGACGACAAGTGAGAGAACCGCCTTTGTTTTATCGCTATAACAACAAATACCTACAAAAAAAATTTATGTTATAAATTTTAAGGGTGGTTCCCATTTATAAAATTATGGAACCAGTTAGCCGATTTTTTTAAACAGCTGTAGAAAATATCGCCTCATTGTAAGTTTTATATTAGCCCATAGTGTCAGGTAAAGGCCGGCCTTAATTCTTCAACTTATTTCAGCCTTTAGCTAGTTCCCATCGTTTTTATGGTATCAACTAAGATCACCACTTATCAGGTCGTTCGTCAATTTGGTGTCCCTAATTAATCACTCCATATTTTACTCGGTCAACCATTTTGAGGTGTATCCACTCCGTGACAATCGCATAAACAACAAACAATACGTAAATCAAAAACATGATAATATATAATCTGCCCATTCCATGTGTCATGATGGTCGCACCAAATGTTTTTTTTAGTAGGAACGTGTTTATGTATGATTCTTACCCTACCTACTGTATTATCATAAGGTATTTTATGAAGATTAATGATTTATCCACCGAATGTGAGAAAATGAAACATCATCCGTCTGGCAACACCTGCCCAGGTAAGGAATATTTAAAGAGAGTTTGTTTTACCTATGCTTTTGATTTCAAATACTTTCTTACGTGGGCTTAACCTTTTACGTAAAAAGTTTTGATTGGAAATAAGTCGGTTTTGTTCGAAATATATTAAACTCTGTAGTTCGTAGAAACTTGAAAAATAAAACACCAGTTGTCATTTGTCTACAATAAGAAAAGTACCTAAATTTACAGACTATAGATATCCTACTAAATGATAATTTCACCTCTCTTTGGTGTACCGCAACAATACTGTATGTTTTTGTTTCTGGTTGAAACTATTTCTCGTATGAATCCAACTCGTGAATCGAATAAACCGCATTTAGAAAACAAACATTATTTGCACCACGGACTACTCTACTAAAGACTGCGCTTTAATTAAAAAATGAGCTCAATTTCATTTAAACTGAGAGCAGTTTTGCTGCACTCTTTCAGTGGAGGATATTTGTTTGTGCTTTGGCTGTGACTTTAGGGAATGTTTTTTGATACTGTTTTCAGGGTAGTTAGATAGCAGTGTCTTTTGTATTATTTTCAATTTGTTTTTTCATGTGTCATTTAATGTGTGCAATATATGGTTTAATAAATAAGATGATAATATAAGATACTCGTATGATAGTTTTATTTAGTAAACTTTCTTATAAATAAAAAGATAGTGGTTGTATCTTGTAGTTCGTGAGAATTTTAGTATTCATTTACTCGTATCACAAGATGAGCTTGGTTAAAGAAAGCACTTAGTAACCATGTTCACTCGATCTGTTGCAAAACATACTACTGTAACCCTAAATTATTCTAGACTTGCCGTAAAAATATTGACTGACTGCAAATTAAACAACGTTTCTCATACAACTTCCGTTTTATCTAATCCACAGAAAATAATACTACAAAACTGCGAGTAGACTGTCATAGAGCATGGTTAGAATATTAAAAATAATAAGGTATTTTATGTACAGTCCACGGGCAAGTTTTAAATGCAAACCGAGAAAGTTCTTGAAAGTGGGTGGTGTTGAACCGCAATGTTTTGATGAGATCAAAGGTATGAAAATTGCTGCGAGAGCTTGCGAAAGTTATTATTTATTCAGGTTTTTAAGTTTTTAGGATGTAATGAACTACCAGATATTACGTAATACTGGCTGATTTGCTAGTCTGCAAGAGCCAAATAATAAAATAAGAAAATTTAAGAGTTATTTTATATAATACTCCCGGCGCAGCGGTTTGAGCCGCTGCTCACAAGTACTTGTTTTCTCGTCCATATAATAAGAAGTTTGAATAATGTCAAACTTGCAAAATGTCACAGTCGCTACATTGAAGGGGCGGAGGGAATAAACTTATTTCAGTACAATATAATTTAATTGCTTTAAATTATATTGTACTGAAATAAGTTTTATTATTAGGTAGAGCAAAGTTTTTAATTGCGACGAAAAGAAGAAGAATGTTTAAAGCGAGTATTTTTTAACAACTATACCTGGTACCTACGCTGTAGCTTGGGCACGAAATAAATTAGGTTTTTCTTTTCACCTTAGAATAAAATTGCTAAACGATCAATCAAGTGGTCTTATTATTTCTATGACGCCTTTTACAAAAAGGCTCCCGACGGTAAAATGTATACCACGGGGAAGTAACTTCCTTACTAGGCTATATTACACACCCACACACAAGGTACTTACAGTACAATAATGGCTTATTCTCTAACGTCATATTGCACAGAAGCAAGAAAATCAAACAATACAAGGGTAAAAAGTTGAAGAAAATTTGGTATTCTATCTTATCTTAGAATATATGTGTCGCCCGACCGATGACACTAATACTTTACATAGATAATATGAATAAGTATTTTGAAATTCCAAAATAGGATAGGTATTGGAAATATAAACAAATTTTATGTGAAGATGGGCGAATTAACGAAACGTGTAAGTATCGAAATTCTATTTTGATGGAATATGTCAGATTTATAATATCTATTGTTACTTTTAAATTATAATAAAGCTACGGTTAGAAAAAGAATCACGCCGCTTTTTTTAAAAGTAAGAGGATGTTAATAATGTCTTAGATTTTTCTACAAAATTAGGTTTATTCTACAAACTTCCATTTGCTTTGATCCTAGATTTTCTTATCTTGCTCTAATTGTACTTTTGAGTGATAAGGTAAGGTAAGTAAGACAGTTACAGCCCAGGGCAATGTTTATACCTTCCTTCCTTAGAGAAGGAGGGGCGCTTGGTCTAGATCGAGTGCATCAATGTAGAACGACTGGTATCCACTGCTGTGGAACCAACCTTGCACTAACCACGTGAAAATTTCATTATGATGATACATACATAACATACGTACATAAATCACGCCTATATCCCTTACGGGGTAGGCAGAGCGTTAACGACCGTAGAACGGATATTAACACCACGTCTGACAAAAGTTTGAGGGTCTATCAGATAACTGTGTATCACTATAGTGACAGGTTGTCAGCCCATTGCCTAAAATTGTAATACACATCTAACCCTCGAGTCCCTTAGTCGCCTCTTACGCCATGGGTAAGAAATGGGGTGATGCTATTCTAAGCTGGCATCACACGGCATGTGATGATGAATGAGTAAAATCAAGTAATAAATACTTTTATCTACACTCGTGGCGTTGGATCGCCGGTGCGAAAGTTGGAAACAGTGTACGTCTTTGATTTTTCAGAGATTACTTGTAAGTAGTGTATAGATAAAATATTGTATCCAACTGTATCTAGTCATTAGAATAATCGTGTCCAACAATAATCACACTCGGCTACATTCGCATTCTAATGCCACCCAGTATATGACGCAACGTAGGAGTTGTAAAATCCAAAATAAACACAAGTTAGATCTGAGTTAGTAGTTCTAAGTGTTCCAAAATTTTACACCTACGTTGGGAAGTTATTTAAAAATGTTGTATTCAACATAAATCCGTTTAAATGGTTTTATTGTGATGAGTAATAGTTGTGCCAACTCAATAAAAATTTATATGTCTGTTGCATAAACTACTATTAAATTAGTCCTCAAAATTTAAAATGACGTTAAGACGGTTCCACAACTATCGCATGTTGCAGTGTTTTGCCACCGTACAGAAACCGGATAGCACACGTCGCGGCATCAAAATTGCGGCTGTCACAGGTTTTCCTTCAGTCGCTGTCTAGACTGCAATATCGTCCAGTGCATGTGCGGTTTTACATAAGTAATATGGGATGAAAATTTGTATATTTCTAGAATGAACGTGATATATCTGATTTTATTTCACCTATACATCAATTACTTTATTTAATAACTAGATTTCCGCCCACCGGTTTCACCCGCTACCACTAATTTTCCCGTGGTAATAGTTGTTTTCCCGCGGTAAAAAGTGGCCTATGTGTTATTCCAGGTTATACTCTACCTGTGTTCCAAATTTCATCCAAATCGGTGAAGCCATTTGATCGTGAAGAAGTAACAAACATACATACATACACAGACACACACACACACACACAAACTCTCAGATTTAAATAATATTAGTACGGACTAGTGACCTGCCCAGCGGTTTCACCCGCTGCTACCCGTATTCCTGAAGGAACAAAGCTTTTCGCAGTAAAAGGTACCTAAAAACCTGCCTCTTGGATCACTCTATTAAGAAAACTGTATCAAAATCCGTTGCGTAGTTTTCAAGATCTAATCATACAAAGGGACACGAAAAGCTACTTTATTTTATACTAAGTATGTAGTGACTTATATAATTATTTATTTAAAGTATTTACGTGTTTTAATTTTAAATTAATGTACCTAGTTAACGGATTATGATTATAGAAACACGCATATTTGCGAAATAATTAACGAATTTCCCATTTTACTTCATGCGCATTTTATTTAATCTACAACCATAGCGGAAGATTCTAATCAAACTAACTTAAAAAAATGAGCATTATATATTTTTGCAAATAGTAAAAAAAACATTATTTCTTAAAAATTAAAAATCTTGTTGAATTTCTTATTCAATAACAAGGTTTTTTTAAATGTTTTAGAAAACAGTGTGCATAATGTTTAAATAATATATAAATCATTTCATACAACTTGTAGATACATTCCGATAGAGATTCCTTTTAATGTAATATCTTCATAACAAGCACAACTAAAGCTATCTAGCTGTATTTCACGATGCCATTATTTTCTTTTTTTTGTCAATAAATTTTCCTTAAAGGCTAAACAGCAATTTATGTTAACATATCCATTAATCCATAATCAACTCAAATGAACTACAACCATTGAACCCTTAGTTCCTCCGATTATCACCCAACAACTTCTAAAGTTAAACACAAACTTAAGTAATTAAGTGAAGTAACTAACTAAATTAGCGCTAAGCGTCAACTTACCCATCAATAAAAGTTTATAACACATCCAATAGAAACTGTTCCAATCCTCAAAGTCACGTTCACTAAATTGGCGCACAACACTGAATACAGATCCAATGAAAAAACGACGATACGAAAAAGCTCACTGCACTGTCGCGTAAGTTGCGTAAAGTTTTGTGGTGGCGCGGGTGTCGCGGGCGGCGCGGCGTGCGTGCCGGACGGTCGACGGCGCGAGAATGACGCTAACAGGGCGAGTTACCCTACCGCGTGGGAGCCGGCGACTCGGGCTATTCTACAGCAAGGTGCGGCCCTCCCTCCTGTTGCAGCCACCAGGCCCAACAGCCGGAACCACCTCAGCCAAACTTTGCGCTCTTTGTGGAAAAAGTTGCGCTTTCGATTGCTCTTGAAAATTGTTTTTATATGACATTCGCGAAACTGTTATTGCGCAAACAATGGCTTTTGAGCTTTGAAAGCCCTTGTGGTTATTGTTGTTTTTTCAATCGACAGGGAGGTGTTTTAAAAGTGTGACTTTAATTGAGAAGCGTTTTTACATCACTGCAATTCTTCCACACTGTAGAGTTCGACGACTTCGGCGAAACACAAATTAAAAAACACTTTAACGAGCTGGTTATACATAATTTCTAACTCAAACATAACCTAAACTTTAAGATAGCTACTGTTTATTTTATTCTTTTAAACCATAATGATGGAAAATTTAGTCTTTATTTTGCACGAAACACGCTCTTAGTTTATTATCCTTTTAGACTTACATGATATATAGTGTAGTACTAGGTTGCAAACACAATGGGTTTATGTGATGCCAGACTACTTTCATAGAAATATTATAAAGAGTCAATATTTCGTAGCACAAATTACATCACCTACGCGACGTGTCCCTGATGCGCCATATCCCAGTCGACGTGTGTTGCGTTGCGTGTACGTCTCACACGTAACGTGGCATCACATCACGTAAGCCCAGTTTGTCTGCATCTTAAGTGACCCATCTGTATATGCTCGCCGTGCCATACGTATTTTGTAGTTGTATGCAGCTTGCACGGCATATATGTTACCAAGTGCCTGGCATGGCCTGCCTGGCGTATCGCTTCGCCTCATACATTATCATACGTAATGTTACAAACTATTATGCATCATAATACATCAATTACATACCAATTACGGGTAATGTCTTTATAATGCGCTTAGCGTAAGCTTTAATAATAAGTTGTGTGAACAGAAATAATATTAATGAATATGAAAGTAAAACATAAGGACTGCAAACAGCACTTGCCTGCCTATTTCACAGATTAACTTATACTTTTATTTTTTGGTATGTAACTTTACGGAAATCTGGAACATGTTAATTAGCTGAATGGTTCAACACGAAGAGCTGCTGATAGTACCATTCAAATAAATCTTAAAACACATATCTCATCATAACTTTTTACTTATGGAAAAGATCCACTTTGATAAAAACATATATTGAAAAAGCCTTAGTAACTAATGAAATTTATATCGACATCGGACAAGGCGATCAAAAATGTATTTATTTATTATCTAAATAACTTGTTTTGTTAACTTAGAGGACGAAAAGTTAAACTTAAACGCAAATAAAGTTACAAACAAAATAATGAATAAATAATATACTTGTACTTGCGTTGATTGGGGTTCGTGAGAGGCGTGTTCTGAAACAAAACCAACTTCAACTGTTGTCAACGCTTTAAATTGATTGTGGGGTCCGTTTCAGAATGCTATAATTCACTATTGATAGTGAAATATGTTAATTCAAAATAAGCGCCATTATTGAGAACCCACGTGATATGATTCATTCGATTCTCGGGGCAGATATTCAACAGTGATCTCAAAAATGGGTCCGCTTTAGACCTTATTCACGGCACCCCGAATCAGAAACGTGTAACTATGATTATAATAAAAATTTCTATAAACATACATACATACACATATCACGTCTCTAATCCCTTGCAGGGTGAGCAGATCCCATACGGCTGCAATAAACGGACATTTACGCCACGTCTGACAAATATTTTAGGGTCATTCGGAAAATTGTGTATCGCCATAGCACAGATAATATAATACTACTGCGTATTAGCCATACTAACAGGTTGTCAGCCCATCGCCTAAAATTTTGATACACACCCTCGAGTCCCTTACTCGCCTTTTACGACTCCCAAGGGAAAGAAATGGGGTGATGCTATTCTAAGCCGGTATCACACGGCATTTTCTATAAAATTGGGTTCAATCAAAATTAACTTGTATTTTTTATAGATATGTGAAACAGGCCCCTGTTGTGTCTGTCAATATTTAAGTGTGAAAAGGAACATAAGTATGAGTTACCAATTGACAGCTTTTTAGATCGAGGCTACGTCGGAAGTACCTACACCGCCATCTAGCACACACTTGTGAACTTTGCGTTTGAAAAACGCCCGCCCATGAGTACGTGAGAAACTATTCAAGTGTCAATAGTTTATTACGTTCACTGACAAATACATTTTGCAACAACATAATATAATAAAAGACAAAGCTATTAAAATTAAGCTTTTTGTTTCGTTGTTGTAAGTAGAATCGATTTATATTTCTGACAAAATTACGTATACTTACACCTTAGGTATACTGATAGGGTGCATGTAGACCATGAAACTGAAAAACTTTTCCCTAGAATTCTTATCAGTATTTGGAGGGCTGTCCCTTACACCTCGTATACTTCCCAATAATGACAAATACATTAAAATCACACATTTATGCACATGTATGTTCTGCCAATGTTCGGACTAGACACATAGTGGATTATCAATTGAATCAGTCGCCTGGTCTAATCACAGCGCTGGAGCCCGGACCTCGATAACCAGCGCGACGCTCTGCATACTGATGCGTTCCTGGTAAAGTTGGCATCCCTGAGAAACAAACTTTTAACTGTTTCTCTCAATTTTACATAAAAATACGAATAAAATCACCCAATTATGCACAATATATGTATTTTCTGCCAATAATCGGACTAGACACATATTGGATAATCAATTGAATCAGTCGCCTGGTCTAATCACAGCGCTGGAGCCCGGACCTCGATAACCAGCGCGACGCTCTGCATACTGATGCGTTCCTGATAAAGTTGGCATCCCTGAGAAACAAACTTTTAACTGTTTCTCTCAATTTTACATAAAAATACGAATAAAATCACCCAATTATGCACAATATATGTATTTTCTGCCAATAATCGGACTAGACACATATTGGATAATCAATTGAATCAGTCGCCTGGTCTAATCACAGCGCTGGAGCCCGGACCTCGATAACCAGCGCGACGCTCTGCATACTGATGCGTTCCTGGTAAAGTTGGCATCCATGAGAAACAAACTTTTTACTACTTGTCTCAATATTGCCTAATAATACAAATAAAATCACCAAATTATCACAATTAGTAAGTTCTGCCAATAATCGGACTAGACACATAATAGATAATCAATTGAATCTGTCACCAGGGCCTAAAGTCAGCTAAATGAAAATTTCAGTAGTGTGTACATGGCCTGTCAGTGGGACAGTTTTCGTCATTCCGTATTCTGCTAACAGTTTAAAGTATCGAAAATCACAGTGGCATTATAATGATAATTGACATTCGATGGCATTACAATGACTAAAAAATAAGTGAATCGGGGCCTTGGTCTAATCATAGCGCTGGAGACCTGGTCCCTGATAAAGGTGGTATCCCTGGGAAGAAAACTTTTAACTAGCAGCTCAAAAACTAGGCACTATAGTCTAAAGGCAAAACAAAAGTTGTCGATACCGTGACAAATACATCCTGACATTACTTATTCGTAGAATACAAGCTAAAATTAGCATCCCGGTAAAATTTGCCTCCGTTCCACGTAAAGCAAACTGTGATACGCCACCAAAAGTTACTGGCACAATTTCCACGTAAAAGTCAAAACACAGGTCACTCGCAGAATTTTGGACTTATTTGAATACGATATCAAAGATATTCCGTACAAGCTGCCAAATCCACATGTCATATTTCATACAATCTAAAATTCCGTTACCGCGAACCTAATATACCTATCATCGCAATTTGATACTGGCCGATACGGAAATAAACATAAAATAAAAAGAAAAATAAACAAATGGATAAAAAGTAGTGAGAGAATATTTTGTTAAAATGGAACACAGGTAAAGTATAACCTGGAATAACACTTAAGCCACTTTTTACCGCAGGAAAACAACTATTACCACTTGAAAATGAGTGGCAGCGGGTGAAACCGCTGGGCGGAAATCTAGTATTTTATATTTTGAGGGAAACCACAATCGTTTTGTTACGTAAAAGTACCTGAAGCAAAGAGATACAGTTTCCGTTACATATCTCCGCCACGAAAGTTATGGAACGACATATTTCATCGGTGTAATGTTAGTCAAAAGTTGAAGGTTAGACGTCGAGAGCTTCTGTCTAAGCTGTTCGACCTCGATCTGTATGTACAATATTAGAGTCCAGGATCCTGATGCTCATTTTCTTACCACAATTGCCGTATGAATATAATATCTATAACAAGTTAAAACGTCGTCAAACTTTAAACTAATCTTGATATCGCCTTCACCTGTGCCTATGGTATTGGGAGAAAAACTCAATGCTTGGTTAGTTTCGCTACTTTGTGGACTTTTGTGGCTGGTATGTTCTCCCCAATTTGATAAACTTACACTAAAAGATAAGAAATAGGTATCTTTAATGAATATTTTTCTTCTTTAATCCTGAGGTATCCCGCTATCATAAGTATTGGCTACTGAAAACCGCCAAGAACTTATAAAAACAGTACCTAATAGTTGACAAGTGATTTTCCCTGACCACGTAGCACTTCCATCCGATGGATACCCACCTAGCTAGATTTAAAATGTCATCGGGGAACAAGAGGAAAATTTGCAGTGAGGTCCTAGACTACCGCCACACACACATGTCAAACTTGTCCTTTACAATCACTCCCCTAGGGACTGAAACTACACAGAAAAATGTATTAGGTAGGTAGGTATATCATATTATTATTATAAAATGCTTGTTTAGGTGTAGGTGCTGTGTTTGAAATTGTGAATAGAATGTATCAGAATATTTTTGATTTTGTCTTCTCATTTGACACTTTGAAAGGTTATTGAAACGTTTGAGTAAGGTTTTTGAACAAATTAATTAAAAAAAACATGGCATACAAATCTTTACCTTTGATTTCTGTAACAGTAGAATACAACTTTTAAACATGTTCACGTTTTCAAGCTTATTTTTCTTTAGTAGAGCTTGCGAGAGTTTTATTTTCATGAATTTAACAGCTTGCCGTACGGTGTTCAGTGCAACAAAGGTACCTATGAAATTCTTAGTTCAGTGAAAACGGACTCTTATCGACTTACCTTTCAATCGCCTTTATTCAGTGTAAAAAACGAGGCAAACATTTCAAAGAAAAGCTTTGCCAAATATTTCAAAGGAATTGAACTAACATTTTATCAAAAATTCTGTGAATATCTACGTAAATGGACATAAGTCAAAAAATATGTTAGTTTTATCGTATTTGTATTTGTGCAATAACATGCCACTAGTTTGACTGATTCATTAAAATATGAGATGTGGTTAACAATGCATTAACATTATGTTATGATACCTATTAAATTAATCATAAACACTCCATAATTATTTCTAAATTACCTCTAGTATTTACATTTACGCGTATAGAGTCCGATATAATCCTTTGTCTCGTGTAATTTGACTTTGATAATATAATCTGTGGATGTAATCTGAATATTTTATGATAATAAAACAGTGGGGTGCTCGTCGACCGTGGCAGTGATGTATGCTTACTTACTGACGTGTGGAAAGCGACAAAAGTCAATTTATTTATACTAGCTGTTACAAAGGACCCAAAAATAATAATATTCTTCAGTATCATCAGTCGATGAAATAATCACATCACTATACTAGGTCAGTACTACACTTCCCTTCCAAAGAATTTCGATTCTGCATAAATTGCTGGTTATCTTCAGTTTATTGAAATGATGTCACCCACGAAATAACGAGCAATGAATACCAAATCTCACTGCGCCCCGTTGGTAACTTCAGTTGAAATTTAAATTGTCAAAATAGTGCACGATGCAATGATGAATTTTTTGTGTAAATTAATTTAAAAATATTTTCTGTAATTTTCAATATAATCACTTTGGCTTCAATTACTTGTCAAAAGACTCTTTACAAGGGACCTTTTCACACCCTTTCGGCTTTACTTATAATTCTATAACACGCGGTATATATAGAGTTCTCAATTTTAGCCAATGTAGATAAGTCTACCTACAAAGACCTTCAGACTAATGTGATGACCGTTAGTTACATAGATATGTCTTCGTCCTACTTCCTCTTGATTGACTCCAAATTCCATTTCAGGATTTTTAATCTTTACTTTTATAATGACTTACTTGAAAAAGATTAAATTACTTAAAAATATTTAAAACACACATAGGTACCTACACGTAGTTTTGATAAATAGGCAGCCAACATATTTTTACTATATGAGTAATAAAAATTACTTACAAAAACTACATGTCAAGCGCCAATAGTAGATATTTGCATGCATACAGTAATAATAAAAAAAAAGAATGCCTTGCCTTGTGTTGCCAGGTAAAACTAAAAATGTAGAGTGATTCATTCTTCATGATTACAGATGAAAATGAGAAATGAAAATGAAATTATTTGATTCAATGAAGGATAGTATTAGCATATCACTTATTAACGTCATGATCCGTCATTGTCAAAAAATAAATTTGTATAACACCATGTTCTTTTTTATAACAATTTCGTATTTTCCTAATAGAAAACCGGTTCGGGCGGAATAAAAAATTAAAAAAATAAATATAAAGGCACTGCCTCAGGGCTGGCCAGGTCAATTACACGGCATGTAACATTACGCCACCACCATTTGTAAACGAAATTTGTTAGTAGTCATATACCTACTTGCTGATACTTAATAATGATTTATTTTTATTACATCGTGGGATAGTTACAGGTTCTATGAAGGAAAAGCTTACTTTGTAAAAATCATTGTAAACGTATATGTGTTGTATTTTTTGGTAATTTTTATAATACCAACATAATAATGACTGAGTTACCTATATATTTTCAAGCTTTTCTAATATATTTTAGTTTAATGCACTTGCTTTGACCCTTTGCACAGGCAGGCCCTAAGGTAGACTACGAGATAACGCCTTTGGTTCTAACTACTAAGTAATACAAGGTGTTACAGAATGAATAAAAAAAAGATTTTCTTTATTAAAATTTAATAATCGACTAATCCCATCACTAGTGATCAGCTGCTCAGGTCATACACCTCTCATAGACGTCATAGTCATAGACTATGTATGTAAAGACTGATAGTATTTTCAAACCTTTTTACCTACATCATGTAACCATGTTAGAAATTCATTACTATTAAATTACTTTTAAATAATCTTTGTAGTAAGTTATCGTCGTTAACTGAAAACTTGGTTTCCAGATGACCAGCATTTTCAGCCAGAGATATTTTTCCTGATTGTGGGCGCCACTAGTCGGTTATTCAATTTTAATTTAAAAGAAGGTTTCTGCCTATTCAAGTTTACATAATAAGCAACATTTTAAAACATTGCCATGTAAAGCTAAGATGTCATGATAGATGATTAATTCCGACCTTACCTAGTGACCTATCTGCTGCTTTTAATCTTTGAAAGTACTAGGACAACAGTATGTGCATAAAGTTAAATGAATAAAAGAGTCCTATTAAGAATTTGCCCGGCCGCATTGTAGGTATTTGACGACTCGGTGGCCAGCCCGCGATCCGTGCGACCAGCGCGACCAGAATCAACTTATCTTGACCCGCTGGCGCCGCCGCGCGACGTGTGCAGAAGTTGATTGTTCATTATGTTGTATCTCGTTTGGTTGTCTATAACAGGGGAAGTGTACGAGTTTGTTTTATTGATTGGTTCAACAAAAAATCAAGACATGGTGATAGATAACTGATAAATCAAAAATACTGTAGATGAAACGTGTTCTAAATATTTGATCAATTGAACTTTACATCAGACTAGCTTCATTTAAACAGCATTTTAAGCATCTAAAAGTCCAATTCAGCTACTAAATTACTGACTCAGCTTGTCTAATTCCAAGCTAAACTCCCGCAGTGGAAGCGATTTACACAGGTAAATTTCTAGTAAAATACCAGGAGTTCAACTGAAGGCAGACAATGGCCGCGTTACGCAGCGCTAAATAACATACGCTGCACAATATAGCAGCGCATACTATGAATTAAACGTGAACCTAAATCTATTTAACTTAATTAACTAAGTTGAGTGAAATTGGCAAATGATGTGTTCTGACCTTTACATAACTCAAGTCGGTAGTAAATACCGTCTGCCGATCTGGCGTTACGTCACACGTATTAGCACTAGATTATAAGTAAGTACCTCCAAATTATATCACCCCACGAATTCCGCAATTCGTACTAAGGAGTCACAATGATATGGTACAACAAATATGACTAAAGGGAACACACCATTAACACGAATAAACAGTTTTATACTAAACAACCAGGTTTAACACTTACAGTCAACGTGCCGGTCCAAATGCATAAAATACCCAACGGAGAAAGGAAGTTCAGGGAATGGATCAAATGGGGATTCCGTGGGTACTTACAGGGCTGGGTGGAAAAGATATCGACACCCAGCATTCCACTACAGCCTTGGCGCGTTATTCACGTCAAACCACTCACAGCTTCTGTTCGTATTCCACTTTGATATTAGTCATTACGCGTGACCCAACCCGAATTTGGGCCGTACAAACGCGGGCCAAAATGGCCACCTGATGCCTATTCAACGCGACGCTCACGTGGAAGACGTCGAGACATCCAACAATCACTAAGCCTGGCATTCCAGTACAACCCAGGAGAAACGCAATAATACGATGCATCAACACGCGCGATCTCAAATTGAATCGTCCATTACACGCGGCATCACAAAACGCGTGGCGGGAAATCCGTACAAAACACAATACGTTCTCGTCCGAACGGTTTTGAGTGACTGATAGTGCGGTGCAGAAATCACCACCTGGCGTCTACCAGGCGGCCCGCGCGCACGCCGCCACCCTCGCCCCGCGAGCGAGAAAGGGACAACATATGCCCAGAGCGATGCGTGCGAAATAGCGGCGCATTCATAGACCGTCATTAATACCTAACTTACCCCAGCATAGCAACGCTAAATTAAACATTCACCCGCCCTAGGCCGAATCCCTTAGGCCTATTCACTACTGGGGAGACGAGATAGCGTTGCTATTGCTCGCTTAAGAACTGAATCCCCTACCTGAACTGTCGCGACTCGAGGAGTGCCATCACTACCTGGGAACAAGTTGAGAATGCGCCCTCTGCGCCATCGCAGTGGCGGCAGGTTGGCATCCTTAACCAGAACGAGATCTCCGATGCGAGGGGGTTCAGTTCTGTCCGTCCACTTAAGGCGTTGCTGCAGAATGTGCAAATACTCAAGCGACCATCGCTTCCAAAAATTCTGAGACATTTGCTGCAGCAACTCATAACGCGTCAAACGATTGCTACTGACCTCTGTGTAGGGGTATTCTGGCAAGGCGTTAAGTGGTCGGCCAATTAAGAAATGCCCTGGTGTCAGGGCCTCCAGATCATTCGGATCTGAGCTAAGCGGACACAAAGGACGTGAATTGAGAACGGCCTCAATTTTACAAAACACGGTCGCTAGCTCCTCAAAGGTTAATATCGTTAAACCTATAACGCGCATCAAATGCGTCTTAGCGGACTTTACAACCGCTTCAAATATACCACCCCAGTGGGGGCATCCTGGTGGATCGAACACCCAGTTAATGCCCTGACGGGAGAGGCTCGTGCCGATAGCTTCCTCGTTTTCCGATAAAAACGTTATAATTTCTTTCATACATCGATCAGCGCCCTTAAAGTTGGTACCACAGTCCGACCTGATCAGCGCTGGTCGCCCTCTTCGCGACACAAATCTATCTAAAGCTGCTAAGAAAGCCTCCGTAGTGAGGTCGGCCACGAGTTCCAAGTGGACGGCCTTGGTTGCTAGGCACACAAACACGCACAAATACGCCTTGATTGACTTCGCGTTGCGAAGGCGTGATGCCTTTACCATAAAAGGCCCCGCAAAGTCCGTTCCCACACCCGCAAACGTCCAGGCTTCCGTCACCCGGTCCGGTGGGAGGTCTCCCATCTGAGGTTGCATTGTGGCTGCCTTCAACCGATAGCAAGGCAAGCACCGAAACACAATGCTCCGTACCGTACGTCGTCCAGACAAGATCCAAAACTCGCGCTGCAGAATAGCCAAAAGTGCATTGCAGCCCGCATGCGAGTTTTTCTGGTGACGATCCCTAACTATAAGTTCTACCAAAGGTCCCTTCTTTGGGAGTAACAGCGGATGCCGTGCTGAAAAGGGCAGGTTAGCGTTCCGAAGTCTACCTCCAACCCGGAGCATTCCAAGCTCGTCCACGAACGGGTTGAGGCGCACAAGACCTCCCTTCAGCTTTCCACGGCCATCCCTGAGCAGCCTGGCCTCTTCCTCAAAATGTTCCGCCTGGACGACCCTAACCAATAAACTTAGAGCCGCATTCCGCTCCGCAGGCGAGAGGACAGGTGCCAAGTTCCGTTCTGCTTGAGGTTTTCTACAGTTGTTCACGAACCGTTTGATCCAACCTGTCACCCCTAGAAGTTTGTCGAGGGAGCTGTATCGTTAGCCGCACTAGGCTTAGGTACGATCTGCCCTACGTTCACTCGCAAACCTCGATCAGGTGGCCCAAGCGGCGACCCGCACTCATTGTATGGCCATCTCTCAGGTGACTCAGTCAGCCACTGAGGTCCCCACCACAGTGAGTGACCTACCAAATCAGGGGCCCTACATCCCCGTGAGGCGCAGTCCGCTGGGTTCTGTTCTCCCGGTACGTGTCTCCATACCAACGGAGTTTCCGATCCTTTAATCTGTGACACCCGATTTGCCACGAAAACCTCAAGAGTATGTACCGACGTCTGTAACCAGCACAGAACTATCCTACTGTCGGTCCATGCGTACACCGTTTCATCCAAAGTGATGGTACCGCGTAGATTACTAGCGACATAATGTAGCAAGCGCGTGAGAAGCGCTGCTCCCGCCAATTCCAACTTTGGAATGGTCCATCTTGTCCTAACCGGAGCCACCTTACTCTTGGCCATAACTAGACGCACGTCTACAGTTCCCGTTGAACTGACTGTCCGCAAATAGACAGCTGCCGCGTACCCTCGCTCCGAGGCATCACAAAACCCATGTAGGGTAGCCTTACATCCCACCGATGGGAGCAACTTGCGAGGTATGGCGATGCGTACGATCCCTGGTAAGGTGGTCACAAACTTGGTCCAATCATTCAACAGCTCTCCGGAGAGCTGGTCGTCCCAACCCAAGTTTGCTATCCACAACCTTTGCAAGAAGCACTTCGCCATGAACGTCACCGGTGCGATCCACCCGTTAGGATCGAAAGTTCTGGCGATCGTCGATAATACCGAACGCTTCGTCCAAGTCTTCTGCAAAAGGTCTGGCTCGATCTGATACGTAAAGACATCATGCGTTGGCCTATATTGCACCCCTAGGATGCTCAACGTATTTGGATTGTCCGGGTTCTCGAAAAGGTGCGGGTCCTGCTGGAACTCACCTGGCAACCCGGCCAGGAGCTCTGGACAGCTGGACAGCCATTTCCGCAACTCATAACCTCCTGATTCCATGATCGCGATCAGCTCGTCTCGTAGTAGCAGTGCTTGTTGCACGCTATCTGCACCCGTGCAGATGTCATCCACGTAGACGTCGCGATCCAGTACTGCTGCGGCTCGAGGGAATCTTACCCTTTCCTGTGCGGCCAACTCTCGCAGCGTGCGTACTGCCAAAAACGGACTTGGCTTCAGACCATACGTTACCGTGTTAAGCTCATAAGTGACCATCGGCTCGTCAGGGCTCTCACGCCACAAAATCAGCTGGTACCGACGGTCATCTGGGTGTATAATTGTTTGGCGAAACATCATTTTGACGTCTGCGACGAACGCTACTTGGTGCAACCGAAAATCTGTGAGGATGTCCACAATGTCCCGGTTCAACTTGGGACCCGCGTGCAGACACTGGTTCACAGACACACCATTCGATGTAGGAGCAGAACCGTCAAACACTACCCGTATCTTCGCCTCCGGTGACTTCAAAACAGCCAGGTGTGGTATATAGTAATGCTCGACACACCTCCAATCTATGCTGGACACCGACATGTGGCCTAATTCTAGGTACTCCCTCATGAATTCGATATACTTCTGCCGAAGTGCTGCATCTCGCTTCATCTTTCTCTCCATAGCCAGTAGTCTCCGTTCCGCGATCTGTCGCGAACTACCTAAGGAGGGGCGGTTTGGGAGAAATGGCAGCCTGGTAACAAACCTACCTGACGAACTTCGTGCAGTGTTGTACTGATAGAACAGCTCGCACTCGTCATCCTCTGGCTTCCGTCTATCCGCTGTGGGTGGCTCCTCAGACTCCCAAAACCTCTGCAGCACCTCCGACAACACACTACCATAGAGAACCGTATCGCCCTCTGGTAGGTCCTGAGGTCTCCAAACTGGGCCAAAAATAACATACCCCCCTGTGGTATCAACGGCCACTAAACCAGTTTGCTGAAGTACCCGTTTTCTGCCACACCAGAATCTCCCGAGGACGTCTGACCCGAGGAGAACGTCCACCGTACCAGGAGTATCAAAGTCAGGATCAGCTAGCTCTAAGCCTGTGGTTAACCCTCGTACCGTTGACGGTAACCGAACCTGAGGAAGTTTCCCTACCACATCATCCAGCACCACTGCTGAGGCATGATAGCTGACCCCTGTACCTGTATTACCTAATGTGAACTCGAAGCTCACCTGACCCCGAACGTCAGGCACATCTACACCTCCAATACCTACAGCCCCATCCGTTGTGGGCCTTATATTTAAGCGTAGCCTACTCACCAGCTTACTAGACACAATACAACCCTGAGCCCCTGTATCTAACAAGGCTCTTACCTGTATGCTGCGGCCACCGTATCCCCATACCCAAATCATTGCCGTAGGCAACAATACCGTAATTGGCCGGGGGGCCGAAGCTGGCGTGTAGGCGGCGATTACCTAGCAGGAATCTAAGCGCGGAGTGTCCGCGTCCTGCGGGGGGGTCCCCTCTCTCCGTACACCTTCGAGTGGGTCCCACTCCTGCTGATAGGGACCTCTGGTCCTGTACGCCATGGCTGGCAGCCTATAGTAACCCTGCGGCAGGCGCGCGTACCGTGGATGCGCCTGTAGCCGCGGGTGCTCAGCCAAGGGGAGAGGCATGCGTGGGTCATGGGAACTCACCATGTTGTTCAGACCCGCCGAGTACTGCATGTACTGGCCCTGGTGTTGGCACCCGCCCGTAGCATCACGTACTTGTGATGGGTGCCCCTGACCTTGGACCTGTGACCACCTACCCTGTTCCGGCACCTGCTGCCGAGGTGGTGACTGTCTCGCGCGTGGTGAAGGGGGCATCACCTGCTGATGTCCCTGGCCTCGTCCCTGAAACCCTGGTGGAAGAGGACTCCTCCTTGGAGGGGGTGGGGAGCGTTGCTCCCGTCTAGGTAGGGCAGACTCCGTCCGCTGACCCGCGTCAGCTCTGCCTCCGTAATCTCCGCTGCGGTTCATGCATAGGAGCTGATGGTGGGCACCCTGGCAGTACCTGCAGTTGGTGCTTGATGGGCACTCTCGCACCTGATGCGGCCCCATACACCTAAAGCACCAACGCCGTTGCTGCACCACACCACGACGTTTCTGCACCCGCTGTGCAGCGAACTCCTCACACGCAGTCACCTGATGCCCCGCCTCTCTGCAGTAGGCACACCTCGATTCCAAATTAGCGACATTGTATCGCCTGGGTGGCCTACTCTTACCGTCTCGCGCCTGTGCACCCAGCCGTTCCGGGCGGCGAGCGGCCGCAGACTCCGCGTGAGGCGACTCTCCAAATTGGGCATCTACCCGCCTGCACTCGGCCTCGAGGAAGGACTTGAGCTCCTCGAAGGTCGGGAGGTAATCAGATGTCTTACCTCCGTGTGACTGTTCAAAACGAGCGGCCATGTCGCTCGGCAGGCGGCGCAACAACGTGTGGACCAGGATATAATCATAGCCTGACACCGGCATCCCCTGTCTCTCAAGAGCGTTCACTGCAACGCAGACAGGGTTGAGGACCTTGGCCCTGAGGTCCGTCCCTCGTGTGATGGTCGGCACGGTGAGCCACTGTTCCAGGAGTTGGTCAATCATGAGACGTTTGTTGCTGTATCTCTCGATCAGCAAACCGCGAGCCGTCTCGTAACTTGCATCATCGACTGGTAGATGCTTTACCAGCTCATGGGGCTCACCTTGCAGCTTGGCCATCAATTGTGCCATTTTATATGCCGGCTGCAAGTCAGTGCGGTTATGAATCACACTGTCAAACAGATCCTGGAATCGGGTCCAATCCGTGTAGTCCCCGTGGAAGACCGGAATCGCCACAGCCGGCAGGGGCACTTGCACCCCCGGTCCCCGCGGACCATGGGGTGGGTCCGGCTCCCCAGCTCTACGCCTGGTGATCACAGCAGCCGCCTGCTGGATCTCCTGCCCCATCTCCATGCACTGGGTCACATTCGTCCGGACCGTAAGTTTGACCTCCTCATCAGGCGTCCCATCAAATAACTCCTCGCATCCAGTGAGGCAATCCAACACCTCCGCGACCCGTTCGTCAATCCGTTGCGCACAAGCGATGAGTGCGTCCTCTCGGTCCCCGCGACCGACCATCGCCTGCTTAGTCGCGAACCAAATTAGGTGCGTTCTAATTTTTGCCTGAAGCTGTGTAATTGTGGGAGCCATGGTACCAACTCAAAGTAACACCGAAACTTACAATAAAAAAAATAATAAACAATCGGCCCTGATCCTACCGTTAGGATATCCGCACAGGGTAAACACAACGATAATAACAAGCAATTCACTAATTGATTGGCCCTGATCCTACCGATAGGATATTCTACACAGGGCACACACTACAATCACAATAAATATATTTTTTTTATGTAGGTAGATTAAAAATCTTATACTAAAATAATCTTAAATCTAGTGGTTTTCTGAACCACGCTCTGCTACCAAAAATTGTCTAATTCCAAGCTAAACTCCCGCAGTGGAAGCGATTTACACAGGTAAATTTCTAGTAAAATACCAGGAGTTCAACTGAAGGCAGACAATGGCCGCGTTACGCAGCGCTAAATAGCATACGCTGCACAATATAGCAGCGCATACTATGAATTAAACGTGAACCTAAATCTATTTAACTTAATTAACTAAGTTGAGTGAAATTGGCAAATGATGTGTTCTGACCTTTACATAACTCAAGTCGGTAGTAAATACCGTCTGCCGATCTGGCGTTACGTCACACGTATTAGCACTAGATTATAAGTAAGTACCTCCAAATTATATCACCCCACGAATTCCGCAATTCGTACTAAGGAGTCACAATGATATGGTACAACAAATATGACTAAAGGGAACACACCATTAACACGAATAAACAGTTTTATACTAAACAACCAGGTTTAACACTTACAGTCAACGTGCCGGTCCAAATGCATAAAATACCCAACGGAGAAAGGAAGTTCAGGGAATGGATCAAATGGGGATTCCGTGGGTACTTACAGGGCTGGGTGGAAAAGATATCGACACCCAGCATTCCACTACAGCCTTGGCGCGTTATTCACGTCAAACCACTCACAGCTTCTGTTCGTATTCCACTTTGATATTAGTCATTACGCGTGACCCAACCCGAATTTGGGCCGTACAAACGCGGGCCAAAATGGCCACCTGATGCCTATTCAACGCGACGCTCACGTGGAAGACGTCGAGACATCCAACAATCACTAAGCCTGGCATTCCAGTACAACCCAGGAGAAACGCAATAATACGATGCATCAACACGCGCGATCTCAAATTGAATCGTCCATTACACGCGGCATCACAAAACGCGTGGCGGGAAATCCGTACAAAACACAATACGTTCTCGTCCGAACGGTTTTGAGTGACTGATAGTGCGGTGCAGAAATCACCGCCTGGCGTCTACCAGGCGGCCCGCGCGCACGCCGCCACCCTCGCCCCGCGAGCGAGAAAGGGACAACATATGCCCAGAGCGATGCGTGCGAAATCGCGGCGCATTCATAGACCGTCATTAATACCTAACTTACCCCAGCATAGCAACGCTAAATTAAACACAGCTTCTAATTTACTAACTTTACTCTAATCAAAATATTTCAAAATGTTATTTAGTGGGTATATTAATTATACAATAAAAACTCACGTTACTAAATCATTCTCTTGTTGTCAAAACATTTATTTTATTATCCCTGGAAATAAAGGTTTTTTTAATTTGAACGAATGCACAGCTTTACAGCGGAATCATAGAACCACGTTATTCTCCCTATATTTTGATAAATACTCACAGGTCAACGTCGCGTCAGCTGTCGAAATACGTCCGCGTGTCGGGAAGAGCACGAGCGACACAGATCCTACCTCTAAAAGCGCTGGCGCGATACTGAGGTCCGGAGCATCGTTGCGCGAAATATATAGGATTTATTGAATATTTTTAACAAAAAAATTCAAGTTAATAAAATATTTTTTCTTTTACAATTTGATTTAGTACACCTTCCTCTAACACATAATTTTTTTTTTAAGTAATCCAATGGCAAATTTTTCCTACAGAAGCCATTCAAACAGCAAGATATTTCAACGAAATGTGAATGAGAAAACGAATTTTTAAACTATGTTTTAAAATTAATTTGAAAAATGTACAAAATAAAGTTTGTTCTCAAGGATATGCTCTATTTATATGTAAAATTAGTATTTAGCTTCAGTGTACCATAGATCTAAAACCCAGGCCTAATTTAAGGTCTTTTTCTTCATTTTCAGTAACTTGATTTAGTTTTCGCTTTTATATTATAAGTTACAATCTAAAATATCAAAATGTTCATAATACAATTTTTAGTTAAAGATATGTTTGACAATATATATCAGATTTTTTTTTTTTTACCAAACAGTTTAACTTAATAAAAACCAGTTCAAAAACTAACACCCGACTACTGAGATATCGCGCTCTAAAAAGTAAGAAACAAGAAATCTGGAATATTAACTACAAACAATTTAATATCTATAGTCCACGAAATTTATACGAAGATATGACATATAATTATATATTTAAATGTATATTTAATAAAAATTTATTGTGGTTTATAGGTGATAGCCGTGGACGTATGCCAGTTTGCCTTACCTAATTATGTTGTGCAAGTTTATGATATCACCTACTAAGTACTAGAGTAGGTGGCATACGACCACGGCTATCACCTATAAACCACAATATTTTTTTATTAAATATACATTTAAATATATAATTATATGTCATATCTTCGTATAAATTTCGTGGACTATAGATATTAAATTGTTTGTAGTTAATATTCCAGATTTCTTGTTTCTTACTTTTTAGAGCGCGATATCTCAGTAGTCAGGTGTTAGTTTTTGAACTGGTTTTTATTTTAATTATTTTGGGGTTGAAGGTAAGTTTAACACTTTGGTATGTATTTTTTTTCTGGATAGAAATGCAGCTCAATTCACAATTAAAACATCACTCGTTAATTAAACAAAATACACTCATCATAATCTTATCTTTGTATGTAGGTATGTATGTTTGACCGTGCATAACAGGGAAGGAGCCAACATGCAGCCTTGGCGAACACCTCTCCGAACGGCTCGGATGTATTACCGTTAAATACAACAGATCCTTTCATGTCCATATGGAAGGATTTAACGATGTTTAGAAGTTTTGGCGGGCACCCGATGTTTACAAGTGCAGTGTAAAGGCCCTCTCTGCTAACGGTGTCGAAGGTTTTCTTAAGGTCTACGAACGCCACAAACAGAGGTGTTCTCTGCTCTCTACACTTTTCCTGAAGTTGACGAAGTGTAAAGATCATATTTGTTGTGGAACGCTGGGCGCGGAATCCACATTGCGATTCGGGATAAACACGATCAGCTAGTTTCTGCAGTCTTAATAAGACTAACCGAGCAAATAATTTACCTACTATACTTAAAAGGGATATACCACGATAACAGTTACAGTCACCGCGGTCACTTTTGCCTTTGTATAGGGTAACGATGTTAGCATCGCGCATATCTTGTGGTATATATCCCGCTTCCCAACATTTACACAACAGATTGTGCACACACACACACATATCACGCCTATAAACCCTTGCGGGGAAGGCAGAGCGTAAACGGCCGTATAGAACGGACATTTACGCCACGTCTGACAAACATTTGAGGGTCATCCGGAAAATTGTGTATCGCCATAGTGACATTTTTCAACACGCGGTATATATAGAGTTCTCAATTTTAGCCAATGTAGATAAGTCTACCTACAAAGACCTTCAGACTAATGTGATGACCGTTAGTTACATAGATATGTCTTCGTCCTACTTCCTCTTGATTGACTCCAAATTCCATTTCAGGATTTTTAATCTTTACTTTTATAATGACTTACTTGAAAAAGATTAAATTACTTAAAAATATTTAAAACACACATAGGTACCTACACGTAGTTTTGATAAATAGGCAGCCAACATATTTTTACTATATGAGTAATAAAAATTACTTACAAAAACTACATGTCAAGCGCCAATAGTAGATATTTGCATGCATACAGTAATAATAAAAAAAAAAGAATGCCTTGCCTTGTGTTGCCAGGTAAAACTAAAAATGTAGAGTGATTCATTCTTCATGATTACAGATGAAAATGAGAAATGAAAATGAAATTATTTGATTCAATGAAGGATAGTATTAGTACCGTGGTATTAGCATATCACTTATTAACGTCATGATCCGTCATTGTCAAAAAATAAATTTGTATAACACCATGTTCTTTTTTATAACAATTTCGTATTTTCCTAATAGAAAACCGGTTCGGGCGGAATAAAAAATTAAAAAAATAAATATAAAGGCACTGCCTCAGGGCTGGCCAGGTCAATTACACGGCATGTAACATTACGCCACCACCATTTGTAAACGAAATTTGTTAGTAGTCATATACCTACTTGCTGATACTTAATAATGATTTATTTTTATTACATCGTGGGATAGTTACAGGTTCTATGAAGGAAAAGCTTACTTTGTAAAAATCATTGTAAACGTATATGTGTTGTATTTTTTGGTAATTTTTATAATACCAACATAATAATGACTGAGTTACCTATATATTTTCAAGCTTTTCTAATATATTTTAGTTTAATGCACTTGCTTTGACCCTTTGCACAGGCAGGCCCTAAGGTAGACTACGAGATAACGCCTTTGGTTCTAACTACTAAGTAATACAAGGTGTTACAGAATGAATAAAAAAAAGATTTTCTTTATTAAAATTTAATAATCGACTAATCCCATCACTAGTGATCAGCTGCTCAGGTCATACACCTCTCATAGACGTCATAGTCATAGACTATGTATGTAAAGACTGATAGTATTTTCAAACCTTTTTACCTACATCATGTAACCATGTTAGAAATTCATTACTATTAAATTACTTTTAAATAATCTTTGTAGTAAGTTATCGTCGTTAACTGAAAACTTGGTTTCCAGATGACCAGCATTTTCAGCCAGAGATATTTTTCCTGATTGTGGGCGCCACTAGTCGGTTATTCAATTTTAATTTAAAAGAAGGTTTCTGCCTATTCAAGTTTACATAATAAGCAACATTTTAAAACATTGCCATGTAAAGCTAAGATGTCATGATAGATGATTAATTCCGACCTTACCTAGTGACCTATCTGCTGCTTTTAATCTTTGAAAGTACTAGGACAACAGTATGTGCATAAAGTTAAATGAATAAAAGAGTCCTATTAAGAATTTGCCCGGCCGCATTGTAGGTATTTGACGACTCGGTGGCCAGCCCGCGATCCGTGCGACCAGCGCGACCAGAATCAACTTATCTTGACCCGCTGGCGCCGCCGCGCGACGTGTGCAGAAGTTGATTGTTCATTATGTTGTATCTCGTTTGGTTGTCTATAACAGGTGAAGTGTACGAGTTTGTTTTATTGATTGGTTCAACAAAAAATCAAGACATGGTGATAGATAACTGATAAATCAAAAATACTGTAGATGAAACGTGTTCTAAATATTTGATCAATTGAACTTTACATCAGACTAGCTTCATTTAAACAGCATTTTAAGCATCTAAAAGTCCAATTCAGCTACTAAATTACTGACTCAGCTTCTAATTTACTAACTTTACCCTAATCAAAATATTTCAAAATGTTATTTAGTGGGCATATTAATTATACAATAAAAACTCACGTTACTAAATCATTCTCTTGTTGTCAAAACATTTATTTTATTATCCCTGGAAATAAAGGTTTTTTTAATTTGAACGAATGCACAGCTTTACAGCGGAATCATAGAACCACGTTATTCTCCCTATATTTTGATAAATACTCACAGGTCAACGTCGCGTCAGCTGTCGAAATACGTCCGCGTGTCGGGAAGAGCACGAGCGACACAGATCCTACCTCTAAAAGCGCTGGCGCGATACTGAGGTCCGGAGCATCGTTGCGCGAAATATATAGGATTTATTGAATATTTTTAACAAAAAAATTCAAGTTAATAAAATATTTTTTCTTTTACAATTTGATTTAGTACACCTTCCTCTAACACATAATTTTTTTTTTAAGTAATCCAATGGCAAATTTTTCCTACAGAAGCCATTCAAACAGCAAGATATTTCAACGAAATGTGAATGAGAAAACGAATTTTTAAACTATGTTTTAAAATTAATTTGAAAAATGTACAAAATAAAGTTTGTTCTCAAGGATATGCTCTATTTATATGTAAAATTAGTATTTAGCTTCAGTGTACCATAGATCTAAAACCCAGGCCTAATTTAAGGTCTTTTTCTTCATTTTCAGTAACTTGATTTAGTTTTCGCTTTTATATTATAAGTTACAATCTAAAATATCAAAATGTTCATAATACAATTTTTAGTTAAAGATATGTTTGACAATATATACCAGATTTTTTTTTTTTACCAAACAGTTTAACTTAATAAAAACCAGTTCAAAAACTAACACCCGACTACTGAGATATCGCGCTCTAAAAAGTAAGAAACAAGAAATCTGGAATATTAACTACAAACAATTTAATATCTATAGTCCACGAAATTTATACGAAGATATGACATATAATTATATATTTAAATGTATATTTAATAAAAATTTATTGTGGTTTATAGGTGATAGCCGTGGACGTATGCCAGTTTGCCTTACCTAATTATGTTGTGCAAGTTTATGATATCACCTACTAAGTACTAGAGTAGGTGGCATACGACCACGGCTATCACCTATAAACCACAATATTTTTTTATTAAATATACATTTAAATATATAATTATATGTCATATCTTCGTATAAATTTCGTGGACTATAGATATTAAATTGTTTGTAGTTAATATTCCAGATTTCTTGTTTCTTACTTTTTAGAGCGCGATATCTCAGTAGTCGGGTGTTAGTTTTTGAACTGGTTTTTATTTTAATTATTTTGGGGTTGAAGGTAAGTTTAACACTTTGGTATGTATTTTTTTTCTGGATAGAAATGCAGCTCAATTCACAATTAAAACATCACTCGTTAATTAAACAAAATACACTCATCATAATCTTATCTTTGTATGTAGGTATGTATGTTTGACCATGCATAACAGGGAAGGAGCCAACATGCAGCCTTGGCGAACACCTCTACGAACGGCTCGGATGTATTACCGTTAAATACAACAGATCCTTTCATGTCCATATGGAAGGATTTAACGAAGCTCAGAAGTTTTGGCGGGCACCCGATGTTTACAAGTGCAGTGTAAAGGCCCTCTCTGCTAACGGTGTCGAAGGTTTTCTTAAGGTCTACGAACGCCACAAACAGAGCTGTTCTCTGCTCTCTACACTTTTCCTGAAGTTGACGAAGTGTAAAGATCATATTTGTTGTGGAACGCTGGGCGCGGAATCCACATTGCGATTCGGGATAAACACGATCAGCTAGTTTCTGGAGTCTTAATAAGACTAACCGAGCAAATAATTTACCTACTATACTTAAAAGGGATATATCACGATAACAGTTACAGTCACCGCGGTCACTTTTGCCTTTGTATAGGGTAACGATGTTAGCATCGCGCATATCTTGTGGTATATATCCCGCTTCCCAACATTTACACAACAGATTGTGCACACACACACACATATCACGCCTATAAACCCTTGCGGGGAAGGCAGAGCGTAAACGGCCGTATAGAACGGACATTTACGCCACGTCTGACAAACATTTGAGGGTCATCCGGAAAATTGTGTATCGCCATAGTGACAGGTTGTCAGCCCATCGCCTAAAATTGCAATACACACCCTCGAGTCCCTAAGACGCTTCTTACGACTCCCACGGGAAAGAAATGGGGTGATGCTATTCTAAGCCGGCATCACACGGCAGATAGTGCAGGATGGGTAATATGCACATGAGCCTGATGATTTCGGCATGGGTACCATAATTTCAGGAGACTTTCCGGTCTTAAGCTGCTTAACAGCCTTGTGGTATTCCCTTATGGTAGGAAGGTCATCTAACTCGGCCCAGGTAGCTAGTTTTGGCATGCAGTCTGCAGCTTCCGGCATTATATTAACTGGTTCCGAATAGAGACCGATATAATGTTCTATCCATCGTTCGAGTTGGCGTTGGGCATCTGTAATAACAGTGCCATGCACTTCTTTAAGGGGGGCTGTTTTTTTAGGCAAAGGACCAAGGGCCTTTTTACTGCCAGCATACACACCACCAAAATTTCCGACATCAGCGCACGATTGGATACTTTGGCAAAGCTCGGTCCAGTATGCATTAGCAAAGTACCGTGATGTGCGTTGTAATACAGCTTTTGCATTCGCTAAATTGACACGCGACTTTTCGGAAGTTAAGGCGATGAGTAAGCGCAGCTTGCCGTTTGGACTCGAGCAGGGGTGTTATGTGTTCGAGATTTTCAGCGAACCAGTCCTGGTTTTTGACTTTCTGGTGGCCGAAAGCCGTACCAGCCACATCTGTAAGAAACTTTTTTACTAAGCCCCAGTCTTCATCTATAGGAGCGTCTACGTCCCAGGTGGCAGTTTCATCGCGTACCAACTCTTCAAACTGAGCTGGTCTCTTGTAAGGCACAAACAACAATGTTAAGTCTGTTGAGTTCGGCGTCGATTATGGCAGTTTTACGCAGATCTTGTGCGTCAGTAGAAGGGTAGAAGAGCCTACACAGGTGTCAGGGAGGCCTGTACTCATAGTACGGACATTCCATGTTACAAATCGCATGGATAAGCGGTGTTGGGAATTGTTTCTATTATGCCTTTTAGTCGCAGGTGTAAAATGTAACGGCGCCGATTGTCCAGTTGAGGCTGGTGCTCTCTACACCCTAAAAGAGCAAACCAGCACCGGGGCGGAACAGTACCTTATTGGTCGGTGGCTGCCCAACTTGGAGCAGGTGGTAACTGATCAGTGGGCCTACGATGGACCCTTCTACTGTCGGAAGCGACCCCTGGCGCCCGCACTTACGCCCATATGTGCGGACTTATAACCGATCACTGCCACTTCCCGTGTTGGTATCCGCGTGACGCGGGTGAAGTGTCCTCTCCACAGACACTGCGTTGCCTGGGACGCAATTATGGAAAACGCAGGGCTGCCCAGGACTTTCTACTCTGCCGGCACCACACGGCTGACCGACCGATTTGAATAGTTTTTATAATACCGCCTGTTCTATTTGGATCGTTTGGTATGTGCTCTTGCTTAGGTATTTGTCCATATGTTTTAGACTCTGTTGAAGTGTCTATTGCATTGATCGTATAGATTTTTGTTCGTATGCCAAGCGCTCTGATTTTTTTTTGTTAAATTGGTCTACATGTTTTAAAGTTGGAAATAATGTACAATTTCATCGTATTCAATTGTGTCGTTTACAATTCTTCTTGTGTCTTATATTGCTAATTGCTCCATTGTCAACTTTCCTACTCTGATGCTGTTCAACAGATCAACGAAACTGTTGTCATTTACTTGTCACATATTTTGACCCAATTCACAGAAACTGAATATTCTCCATAAATGTGGTTCAGCTGCATAAATGTCAGGTTGTTTGTAACAATATGCGCCTACACGAGTTGCAGATACGGGTGGTAATTGCATTAAGTCATCAAAGACTAATAGGTTAACCCTTAAAATCGTGTTTCACTTAAGTGACAGGTTGTCAGCTGTCGCCTTATTGTAATACCTACACATGAACTCCTCGTATCCCTTAGTCGCCTTATACGAAACCCGTCGCGTCCCGTTATCCCGTAGTCGCCTCATACGACACCCACGGAAAGGAAATGGGGTGGTGCTATTCTTAGCTGGCATCACACGGCAACTATTTTTTTGAACTGTGCTTATTAAGCCCTTTCATTTGATACCCAGCATGACATTACTAGTAGTATAAACTTTTTCAATTCTTAGCTCTAGAGGGCGCCCTATGTAATGTATAGTGACATAACATAGCCTATAACCAGCGGACTGTTTAGACGCTTCAAATGATACCTCATTTATCAAATTCTGATAAGTTGTTTAGAAGTTAGGACGGAACAAACGTTTTCGTTTCCACATAAATACATACATACATACATACATACATACAGGTCAAAATCATAACCCTCCTTTTTGCTGTGCCGTAGTCGGGTAAAAACGCTTCTTTATAACGCCTATTTTCGGTAATTTGCTAGAAAAAGGTGATAGCCCTCTTAATAACATTTCATTCACAAAAACCTGCTGTACCTATATGAAATAACTAATGAACTCGTTAAATTGGCGTTATATTATCTTCTGATAAATGTGGAGAATATAATTTTTGAACGGGAATCCAGATGTCACATCTGGCAACACAGCGAGCGACACAAGCCGCACAAGCCCCGTTGCATTATGCCGACCCCGCCACCCGGAAAATTGTATCGTTATGCTGTTTACAACACAAAATGGCGCCGCAATCACATTATTCATATATTCCAAATTGTATCAATCAAATTTAAATTTAATAGTATTTCGGCGCATTCTATGCATGTAACAGCTGTGTCTTGGCATCCATACTAATATTATAAATGCGAAAGTGTGTTTGTTTGTTTGTTTGTTTGTTTGTTTGTCTTTCTTTCACGTTACAACAGAGCGATATCATGCAGTGTTTTTTAGGTGTGCAGTTAGGTGAGAGGCTGGAGAGTGACATAGGCTACTTTTTATCCCGGAAAAACATATTTTTCCCATCGGAAAAGCGATTAATGTTTAGCAATAGAATACACCCATACTACGAACATAGATGAGTATCATGCAGCGATGTAAAGCATTTTTTTTTTTGAGAGCAGCTAAATGAAAAGCTGGTGAGTGACATAGGTTATTTTTTATCCCGGAAAAACATATTTTTCCCTTCGGAAAACCGATTAATGTTTAGCAATAGAATACATCCATACTACATACATAAATGAGTATCATGCAGCGATGTAAAGCATTTTTTTTTTGGAAAGCAGTTAGATGAAAAGCTGGTGAGTGTCATAGGTTACTTTTTATCTCGGAAAAACATATTTTTCCCATCGGAAAACTGATTATTGTGTAGCATAGAATACATCCATACCACATAAAAAAGATGTATATACAGGATGTAAGGGACAGCCCTCCGAATACTGATATTCCCATAGTAAATGCAGTGAGCTGATTGTGATTTTGTATGGGATATAGAAAAAAAGAATTTAATCTATGGCAGGTTGTTCAGTTTCATGGTTTGAATACACCCAATCAGTATTCGAAGGGCTGTCACTTACACCCTGTATAGCACTACTATGAGAATGTCTCTTGAATATGAGTTTTGGGATATGAATGTGGCTTTAAGGGTGATGTGGGTATGTACTTGAGATACTTCTTACCACAGTAGTAAAGTTAATTTCTACAGTTAAACATGATTTGAAAGTCCATTTCTATAATAATAACCATTTTTAGCACAGTAAGTTTGCCCTGCGTATACTTGCGAAGACACATAATAAACTTAAATTTTTTGGTACCATAGTCCTGAAAATTGAAGACTAGGCAAAATCATTATACTGCGTATTCATATTATTATAATTCCAATCCAAGAACATCCATCCCCAAGTTAATTTGGTTTGGAGCTAATATAGGTTTTCAAATCCTTGATTACATACCCACTCCTTTCTTTCATGTCTTCTTGGAGCATGTTTGTATGTAATAAAAATTTCAAAATAGCAGGAATATTAAAAAAAAATTAAAGCTATATAGCAATCTATACTTTCTTATTATTTATTAACCACCAATATAACACTAGGCAATATTCACAATATTCATAAGGTAGCTATACTCTATGGCGACATAGAGCGCTGAGTGTAATAGCTAGGCATAAATATAGGTGTATTGGTAGTTTAGTAGTATTGCTAGATGTAGCGCTGCATTGTGTAATAATGCAGGTTATGCCAAATTATATCGCTGATATAATTTGGCATAACCATTACTACTATATTTGTATTATAATATTCGCGTAGGAGTTAAATAAGTGACCCATAAACGTAATTTTAATAGAGACGCAGTCACTAAACCGGAAAGTAATGACCTGTGTTGTGTGTGCTGTCGCCCTGTTTAGAATACACAACTAATTAATAAAACTCTATGAGTACGCGGGCGAAGCCGCGGGTAACAGCTAGTAAGAATATAATAAATAATTTTATATTCTGCTGTTCTTTATTAATATAAATTTTTCGCACGGTCTTTGTATTAGTGCTGAAGTTTTTAGTACTTATACATTCACAGAAAGAATTACGAAACAGAAAAAACGCGTAAAGACGTAAAGAATAAAAAAGACGCATACGTTACGCACCGTAGCCGTATTTGTATGGGAATTTAAGATCAAAATACGCAATTTGTATCGCCTGACAGACGCATGCGTTACGGTGTATTAAAAATACGCAGCGACGGACAACAAGTAAGAAAACCGCCAGCTTACCAGGAAGCATTTTCGGAACAAAAGTACCATGTACCTTCCTTGATTTAGTCTCTGAAATGTGTGATTTGTAAAATTGAATCAAGTAGGTTAGGCCGTGTTTATGCCAGTTTAGAATACCAATTCCCCAATACAACCCGTTGGTATCCTAAAAAGCAACTCAGGGATAAACTCATTCAGGATATGGGCAGCAGAGTTCCCCGTGAAATCAATATCAGTCAATCTGCTTGCCAAGCGTGTCTAGCAGTGGACTGTTGTGTCCAAGTAATATAATGCATGTAGTCATAAGTAAAGATATTTAAACTTCCCAATTTATTTTTATTTTTTTATTAAATACTAGTATGTATTAATACTAGTATGTATCGCCGTGTGACGCCAGCTTAGAATAGCATTACCCCATTTCTTTCCCGTGGGAGTCGTTAAAGGTGACTAAGGGACTCGAAGGTATGTATTGCAATTTTAGGCGATGGTTTGACAACCTGTCACTATGGCGATACACATTTTACTGAATGACCCTCAATATTTATAAATGTCCGTTTTTGCGGCCGTTTACACTCTGCCGACCCTGCAAGGGATTATAGGCGTGATATGTGTATGTACCTGAATGTAATACCTAGTCTGCGTCACCCAACACACTTGATCAAAGTAATTTCATGAAGATGAAGATACTCAGACCAAATAGAAAGCTATTTGACTTTCAAGCACGAGTCATATTATTCACCTCACAGATTTGAGTATTAATATTAAACTGAAAGCAGAAGATGTAAGACCTATTGCAACAATCTAAATGTAAATATAGCTCTTAACACACAACAAAAAAAATCACATACATTCTTTTAGATGTATAAGCTCAAGGAATTCATAATATTTTTTGCATTCCATTAATACATTTCATACATTTAGTAGGACTTACAAAATACCTATTATTTTGATGGATGGATAGGGTACAACAAAAAAAAATCGTTAACTTATAATAAAATTCCCTAAAAATTTAATATTAGGGTAACTTATCAAAAAATATTAATTAATAGACGTAAATAATTCACATTAATAAGAACTATTCTAATTTATAATTTATCATCCTCATAGTATAATTTTTTGACAAGATTTTTTTATAGCGATTTAAAGTTATATTCATTTTCCTCTTAATCTCCTTCGGCAGGTTGTTACATATTAACTGTAGGAATGATTCAATATTTCGCAATATTATAATAACCCTTTTATACAATAAAAACACCACAGCGTAGAATTTTTTTTTAGGATAGAACAAACGATGAAACTGTCACTGTATGTTAATAGTAGCAACTTGAGTTACCAATTTAAAGGATCATCCTAAACTGGTTATTTCTAAAAATTGTACGGTAACCAGTTTATTTTATGTTCATCCCTTAAATGGTACCTTGAAGTGTTGCTGCTTGCATAACCTACTTAGATCGTGCTGCGAACCTAGTAACAGATGGTCTAGCCTATTAATTACGATGGGTAAAACCGGCCAGCTGACGATTTAAACGTGCCTTAATATCTCCCAATCTAGCCACAAAAGTCATCAATCTATCCATATCCAAAATATAGTACCAAACTAAGCAAAGCTTGTACTATGGAAACTAGATAGCTGATATTCACAATTATACTTTTTTTTTGTAAATAAATACATAATATACATAGAAACACCCAGACTTAACACAAATATCTGAAAATGACTTAACAAATATTTGCGTCTTGTGGGGATCGCCCACCTATGACCCTCGTAGCAGGCAAAGGCCATAATATAAGGCCCGTTCTATCATTTACTATTGCATATAACCGGGTGATATTGAAGTTTATTTTAGTTTTGAGCGTCTGTGATGGAAATTTCATCGCTCACTCAATTATAAAGTTAGTGTCGTGCATACGGGGAGTGGCGGCTATACGCGGGGCGTCGCGCGGCGCGGCGGCAGGCGATTGTGCATTTTGATGGGAATTGAACGATAGCTGCCTGCGGCTGGGTAAATAGTAACAGATGGAGATACTAGATAGACAAGATTTTTAATTGTTGCTGCTATTTATGTGGAACTGATATTTTAATAAGGTAGTTGTAAATTTGAGTTCTCGATTAATGTATAATAAAAATACGTAAAAAATTGGGTCTGTCTGGACTCTAGATGAATGTAAAATTCAATTCAAAATTCAAATAGGAAATAAGTGAGTACTCACTTATATACTATTTAGTTTTTTATTTGTGTTTCGGTTATCAAAAACCCAACATTACAAAAATGATCATATTTTAGCCCTATAAATCTTTTAAACCTGCAGCATTTTAAAACTTATTTGTTACTAGCTGTTACCCGCGGCTTCGCCCGCGTACTCATAGAGTTTTATTAATTAGTTGTGTATTCTAAACAGGGCGACAGCACACACAACACAGGTCATTACTTTCCGGTTTAGTGACTGCGTCTCTATTAAAATTACGTTTATGGGTCACTTATTTAACTCCTACGCGAATATTATAATACAAATATAGTAGTAATGGTTATGCCAAATTATATCAGCGATATAATTTGGCATAACCTGCATTATTACACAATGCAGCGCTACATCTAGCAATACTACTAAACTACCAATACACCTATATTTATGCCTAGCTATTACACTCAGCGCTCTATGTCGCCATAGAGTATAGCTACCTTATGAATATTGTGAATATTGCCTAGTGTTATATTGGTGGTTAATAAATAATAAGAAAGTATAGATTGCTATATAGCTTTAATTTTTTTTTAATATTCCTGCTATTTTGAAATTTTTATTACATACAAACATGCTCCAAGAAGACATGAAAGAAAGGAGTGGGTATGTAATCAAGGATTTGAAAACCTATATTAGCTCCAAACCAAATTAACTTGGGGATGGATGTTCTTGGATTGGAATTATAATAATATGAATACGCAGTATAATGATTTTGCCTAGTCTTCAATTTTCAGGACTATGGTACCAAAAAATTTAAGTTTATTATGTGTCTTCGCAAGTATACGCAGGGCAAACTTACTGTGCTAAAAATGGTTATTATTATAGAAATGGACTTTCAAATCATGTTTAACTGTAGAAATTAACTTTACTACTGTGGTAAGAAGTATCTCAAGTACATACCCACATCACCCTTAAAGCCACATTCATATCCCAAAACTCATATTCAAGAGACATTCTCATAGTAGTGCTATACAGGGTGTAAGTGACAGCCCTTCGAATACTGATTGGGTGTATTCAAACCATGAAACTGAACAACCTGCCATAGATTAAATTCTTTTTTTCTATATCCCATACAAAATCACAATCAGCTCACTGCATTTACTATGGGAATATCAGTATTCGGAGGGCTGTCCCTTACATCCTGTATATACATCTTTTTTATGTGGTATGGATGTATTCTATGCTACACAATAATCAGTTTTCCGATGGGAAAAATATGTTTTTCCGAGATAAAAAGTAACCTATGACACTCACCAGCTTTTCATCTAACTGCTTTCCAAAAAAAAAATGCTTTACATCGCTGCATGATACTCATTTATGTATGTAGTATGGATGTATTCTATTGCTAAACATTAATCGGTTTTCCGAAGGGAAAAATATGTTTTTCCGGGATAAAAAATAACCTATGTCACTCACCAGCTTTTCATTTAGCTGCTCTCAAAAAAAAAAATGCTTTACATCGCTGCATGATACTCATCTATGTTCGTAGTATGGGTGTATTCTATTGCTAAACATTAATCGCTTTTCCGATGGAAAAATATGTTTTTCCGGGATAAAAAGTAGCCTATGTCACTCTCCAGCCTCTCACCTAACTGCACACCTAAAAAACACTGCATGATATCGCTCTGTTGTAACGTGAAAGAAAGACAAACAAACAAACAAACAAACAAACAAACACACTTTCGCATTTATAATATTAAGTATGGACTAGCTGTTACCCGAGGCGTTGCCTGCATAAAATAAAAACCTATGTGTTAATCCATGTTACCTTCTGTATGTGTGCCAAATTTCATTAAAATTGGTTCAGAAGTTCTTGCGTGAAGAATTTTCAAACAAACGAACATACAAACTTTCGCATTTATAATATTATAGAAGGACTAGTATTTTGAATAGGTACATGCAGCTCTTCCCTATCTCTATATCGTTTTTGCTTTGTGATGATAAAAACAACGCCTCTACGGAAATAATCGCATGCGTTGTGCCCGATTGTCGTTCATTTGATTTCATTTTATTGACCGACGCAAAATGGACCGATTTTAAAAGCAATCCATCGCTTATATATTTCATTAAGTCCTCGTGTGCGATATAAATTGACCGGATATTGTTTAAGATCAAGCTTAATTTATTGTACTATCAGTCAGTACGACCTTCCCATTTGAAGGATCATCATTTTCCGTACAGTTATGCCGTGTGATGCCGGCTTAGAATAGCATCACCCCATTTCTTACCCGTGGGAGTCGTAAGAGGCGACTAAGGGACTCGAGGGTATGTATTGCAGTTTTAGGCGATGGGCTGACGACCTGTCACTATGGCGATGCACAATTTTCAGAATGTCCCTCAAATATTTGTCAGACGTGGCGTAAATGTCCGTTTTTGCGGCCATTTACGCTCTGCCCACCCCGCAAGGGATTATAGGCGTGATATATGTATGTATGTTTTATTCAGAATGACCAATGCTGGTTAATCTCTTACCTAAATGGGTAGCTCGTAGTTAACTGCTGAATATGTACTATGTACATTTAAAAGCATAGGACCTAATAGATACCTACTGATGGCAAACGACCAGATGGGTTGTCCATGATACCGTGGAAATTGGGTAAATGCCTGATATGGGACGCTACCTGCGTTGACACGTTAGCTCCAACTCATTTACCTTCTACATGTCGAGGTGCTGGTGCAGCGGCTGCAACGGCAGAGGGACTCAAGCGGCGTAAATACCAGGATTTAATTCATAATAATCTTTTCGTGCAGTAGAGACCCTCGGCCCATGGGGGGTTGGAGGCCTTTTATATCCGATCTTGCGGCGCGTCTCCGTGAGGCATCGGGTGATTCCAGAACTGGCAGCTACCTAGCTCAGAGATTAAGTTTAGCAATTCAAAGAGGTAATGCTACCAATATTTTGGGTACTTTGCCTCGCGGGGACGCGTTGGAGGGTATTTATTATTTGCAGTTTTAGTTACTTTCTAGTTTTCACATGTAACTTTATATTGTTGTATATTTTGATTTTGTAATAAACTCAACATTGACCTAGATACTTAACTTGTACAAAGTAAAAAGTACAAACTAACGCTTCAAATTCTTCCAAAGAAAATTTCGTTAAATACAAGGATATAAACAAATAAACTTCACACACAAATTACACGAGTCACTACGCCTCCAATACCATGGAATTGGTTAAACCTATTAACAAGCTATGTTTATCCAATTTGCTGGGCAATGGATAAATAAACTTAACGGGAACAGATGTCGTGAATAAGGGAAGGTTTGTGTGAGGTCAGTGTGTCCAGCTGGCGATCTAATAAAAGAGGGTTCCGTATTGGTTATCACTTTATCAGTGGGTTAGGGTTACGGCCAAATAATATCATCGGCTAGAAAGTTACTTTGTCATTTATTTCTAAGTTGACATAACAGTTTTGGGCCTTGATTCGTTTTCCATATGATTTTGAATAAGTTGTTCAAATTCAGAATGCACGGTTCGAATGATATTTAAATCAAAACAGTTCTGGAATCATTTTGGATAGAGGAGTTTTTAAAAAGGACCATTTTGACCATTAAAGGAAATTCAGCGTTCCCTTACTTGAAAGTAATTAAAAGGGACTGTCCGAATTAATACACTTACATGAGATAGTAGGCTGAAATTATCATCATCATCATCAGCCAACATCCACCCACTGCAGGGCATATGCCGCAAGAAAGGGTAAATATTTGTCAGACGTGGCGTAAATGTCCGTTTAAGGTCTGCCTACCCCGAATGGCTTGGTATATGTATGAGAAATAAGAAAATGGTGGTTAAGTTGGTACGTGTGAAGGCTGGGCAAACATTGCTAAAATTACAAGAAGCAATGGCAATTCTTCTTTTTGTGTGGGACATCGAGTCGACGAATTCGAATAAATCTCTACAATATTAAGTTACTAGCAGCCCGCTCAGCGGTTTCACCCGCCGCTAACAATTTCCCCCCGGGAATAAGACAGTTTAATATAGCTATGTTCATCAGGGATAATGTAGAATTCTAAAAATCTTGACTTCAATTTGAAACAAATATCGTTTTCAGATGGTGGTGGCGTAAAGTTACATGCCGTGTGATTAACCTGGCCAGCCCCAAGGCAATGCCTATATTTTTATTTTTTTTATCCCGCCCGAGCCGGTTTTCAATTGGGTCATAACAAAATTGTAATAGAAAAAAAGAAAATTGTGTGATACAAATTCCTTTTTTTAGAATGACGGTTTATGACGTCAATAAGTGATAATACTATCCTACATTGAATAAAGAATTTCAAATTCAATAACGGTAAAAGTTTTTTTTTTATTATACCGTGTGATGCCGGCTTAGAATAGCATCACCCGATTTCTTTCCCGTGGGAGTCGTAGGAGGCGACTAAGGGACTTGAGGGTGTGTATTGCAATTTTAGGCGATGGGCTGACAACCTGTTACTATGGCGATACACAATTTTCCGAATGACCCTCAAACATATGTCAGACGTGGCGTAAATGTCCGTTTTTGCGGCCGTTTACGCTCTGCCTACCCCGCAAGGGATAATAGTTGTGATATGTGTGTATGTTTTATTTTAGTGTAGAATTTTTAAATGCATTATTTAATGTTTTTTGACGTCTTTTTATACCGAGTAAGGGACAGCCCTTCGAATACTGATAGGGTGCATGAAACATAAAACTGGACAACTTTCCCCTAGAATATGTCAGGAAACGCCAAAAAAATGACCTTCCATACAAAATCACAATCAGCTGACTGCATTCACTATGTCAGTTTTTATACGTTTCCTGAAATATGTTCCTAGGGGAAAGTTGTTCAGTTTCATGGTCTGCATGTACCCTATTAGTATTCTGAGGGCTATCCCTGACACCCTTTAATACAGTAATGATCAATGTAATCATTACACTGATACGAATAATGTGGCGTAGTTGGTACATTTTTAAATGAAAATGTAGTTATTGTGGCATAACTGTAATAGTTAGACATATGGTATCGCGGACATTATTATAGATATTGATGTCCTCTATAAAACTGTAGTATATCACTTTGCTCTATTGTCAATAATTTACACAGCGTACGCGATATAAGATATTTTTTTGGTACATTTTTCACACGTTGGGTTACATTATCGAAATTTTCACGCGGATCCCTATTTTTTTTCTCGTATAAAATATAGCCTATGTTCATCAGGAATAATGTAGGATTCTAATGGAGAAAGAATTTTTAAAATCGGGCCAGTAGTTTCGGAGCCTATTCGATGCAAACAAACAAACAAACAAACAATCAAATCTTTCCTCTTTATAATATTATAGTGTAAATATAAAATCGTTAAGCGATCACACATGAAAAAATATAACATACATACATATATTACCCCAATATCATTTACGGGGTAGGCAGAAAATTCTGTATCGCTAGTTTAACGTGTAACCCTCAAATCTCTTAGTCGCCTCTTACGACACCCATGGGAAAGAAATAGGGTGCTGCTATTCTAAGCCAACACGGCAAAAATTATAATTATGCCATATAATATAACCCTACCACTATTAATTTTTGTAACAACTAGCATTGTAAGCGCTTTGGTTTTTAACTGTAAACTTCCAAATGTAATTTTAATAAACAACAACCCACGCGTATTACCCGCGTTCCACATATTCTGTTACCGGCTAATACAGGCTTAGCTCACAGTTACAAACAAATCCATGGTAAAATTAAAAGATAACAGCTTAAACACCGTATCGCGTGTAGGCAGAACGCACGCCCGTGCCATTGCTCGCACACTCCTGCTTTCTATCTGTTTAGTGGAACTAAGGATTAGTGAAATAGGAACCAACGTTACTTGAGCCTGGACAGAAATGTCACATGTCTTGTATGGGTGATTTCATGGTGAATGTGACATAAACCATAAACACAAAAACCTAGTTAATCTTTAATTGCAACGATTTGATGATGAGTTGTCAGTTACCTAAAGACACAAGATAAAATTACACACAAAATAAGTTAGGTCACCTTCTAAAATTAAATTATTATAAAAAATTACACAAACATGACCACAGTCTTAAGCCCCGCCAGCCGTAAAATAAAAACAAAAAGCTCGGAAGTGAGGTATCAAGTTATTTTAGCCGTTCTTAATTCAAATAACAATAATGGCGGCGCGGGTGGTGTGGTGCGGGCTGCGCACGCGCCGCGCCAGGTGAGCGCGCGACATCTGCCTGCTAGACGCGGCCGCGCCGGTCGGCTACACGCTGCGACATCGCTATCATAAACGAGATTTAGCTAGAAGAGTCTCGAATTTTGAAAAATATACGAGGTAGGTACCTATTTAAGTAAAGTAAGTAAGTAAAAACAACACTGTATTGCACACTTAATTAACTTTAATTCACATTTCAAATTGTGCTGCTCTCGAGAACTGGATAATAATATCTGATAGTATCACCTAACCCAGATTGGGTTAGGTGATACGGAATCTCACTTCAAGTCCACCAATGCCAATGGCGCCAAATGCATTGTGTGGCGTTTACTTGAGTCTGACTGATTGACTTAACTAACCCACTGATCGGTGGTAGGCTACACAGCCTCTGCCTTTGACTATTCCCCGAACAATATTAAAAGAGCCCTCAAGCGCCTATTTCGTATACGGTCGGATTCAGAAGTGCACTCATGGTTAGAACATTTGACATATTGCAATACTTCAGCGGTTGATTTACCAACTTACTCACACACGTAAGATTATCGACTGTAATAAGAAAAGTCCCCCCTATTGCTAACATTAAATCATAAGGGCCCGTTCTCCTAAAAATTCAAATTTTAGCGAGGTTGTACGTTTTTCTAGACAGAAACTAAAGAAATACCGTGACAATGTCTAATTCAGCAATTTTTACTGGAAAATATTTGTATCTGAATTCTAGCATTCAAAAATTGGTTATAATTTAAAACTTTAGACATCATAGTGAAAAATGATTCAAATAGAGCTTACATTTTTTATATGGAGTAAAGTTATTCAAAGTTTGTTACTTAGTGCGAATTTTTATCTATTAGATTCTCAACAGTAAGCTATATTTTTAGTACTTAGAATTTTATGGCTCTATTTACTAGGATGGACATCATGAATTCCTGACTCCCTTCCAGTTTGGCAAATGCCCCTTCGTGTTCTCAGTCCAAGGTAACTTGATATGATAATGCAATCTTATATCTCGATAACGTATATTTGGTTATTATATAAAACTATACTTATGGGCAGACCAGTCTTATTACTCCTATTAGCAATTTGAGTTATATTAAATCCTATATCATACAGCGCAATAATACACTGCCTATCCTGCAAACTTTTGCAACTTAGATTATTAGTATGCATTTCGAAGTTAAAGAAATAAACAGTCGTGTTTAATAAGCTTTGGAAACAGTTGTACCCTTGCTATCTCCCAAACGATCTAGCAACGACTTAAATCAAGTTCAAAATTTACCAAATCTTACTTCATTTATTACAAATATAACTAAGACGCTAAACATCAAGAATCAAACCATTGTCTCTACAACCACGGTCAAAAATTCATTGAACCAGGCTACCGACTAGGCCACCGAAGCTAATGATAAACGCAAAGAAATAGTCAATACCAATACTCAGTGTATTACACAATGGCAGTTCGTCGATAATAAATGGTATACGCCATTTGTGTCATTGCGTGATGGCCGAGGGTGCGAGCGCCTTGTTTTTTTGTGTTAAATTAGTAGAAGACATAGTAATGGCAAATGTCGCATGTTCTGCCAAAAAAAATTCGAAAAAAATAATGTTTAATATGACTCAATTTTTGAACGCATCCTTACGTACAAAAATGAAAGGGATAAAATCGTAAGAACTAGTACTACATTCTATTTCATATCGGCGCAAAACATTGACATGTCTTTTATGTAGGAAATTCTAAAAATAAAGATTATGGGAAATTGCGTGAAATCACTCTTCATAGACTATGGCTCAGCCTTATGTGGCCTAGCCGCTAATCGAAGAGCTAGACATTCAGTAAAACTTCACATGACACTTCCAGTCATCTATCTTTTGATCTTTGTAAATCGGTTCACTTGGTCGAAGCGAGCATGTGAATTTGGTATCATATATCGCCCCACAAATATTAGCATAGTTCGCACAAGTTTATCAAAAAAGTTAAGGCGGGTTTTTGACCTTAACACCTTTTGAGGGGAGCGGTCACTACTAAATAGCTTCACTTTACATAGGTATAGGTACATAACATTTTAAGCCACAACAGTCACTGCTGAACTTGGGTCTCCCCTATTGGGGGTGTTGCCATATGTCATTTTTTAGACGTAAATGGAAAGGATGGCTCAATTGTAACAACTTTCCCGTAGCACGTTTTCGGCTGTAGTTTAGCCTGCAGGCCCTACACTGCCCCTTTAACTGTTCAAGAACCGCTTTTTCGGGTGGGGTTTTTTGGATAACCTATTATCTTTTCAACAGTAATGAAAATTGCCGTGTGATGCCGGCTTTGCCGTGTGATGCCGGCTAAGAATAGCATCACTCCATTTCTTACGATGGGCTGACAACCTGTCACTATGGCGATACACAATTTTCCGAATGACCCTCAAACGTTTGTCAGACGTGGCGTAAGTGGCCGTTTTTTCGGTCGTTTACGCTCTGCCTACCCCGCAAGGGATAAAGGCGTGATATATGTATGTATGTATGTATGTAGTAATGAAAAGTTTTGCTGATCGCAAACAACGTGTGCCTAGAACACTTTTCTCTGTGTCCGCAAAATCAGCTTGTGGCCCGAGCCAACGATAATACTAAAAACTTGAACAACGGACATCTGATAGATTGTTTGTATAAAGAGAAAACTTTTTTTTGTGAAGTGGCGCCACTGTCGAGGCGGTTCACGAGTACACTAGCCTTAATTAACATGAACAAGATATGAGGAGAATTGTTTTTAAAATTAATTTAATTATATAACGTCTTAGGAAATAAATTCGGCTAGGCAACCGTTTCTCGATCAGTTCTCTCGCTGAAATTAGCTGTCATTATGGAATAAGCTATGAGGGTAGTCCTTCATCTAACTTAACCCAAGGTGAGAAAGAACGTTGTCCAATCAAAGTCAATCCTTTATTTGTCCGAAAAATAATCATAACCTACGTCTTAAAGTAGCGAAATTTCAAGCCAACATGATTTTTACTACAAAGCAGTATTTCAGTTTTTTATTTTCCGCCGTGTGATGCCGGATTAGAAAAGCGTCACCCTATTTCTTACCCATGGGTGTCGTAAGAGGCGACTAGAAACTCGAGGGATGTGTATTGCACTTTTTGGCAATGGGCTGACAACCTGTCACTATAGTGATACACAGTTATCTGATTGACCCTCAAACTTTTGTCAGACGTGCTGATAGGAAATATCCGTTTTACGGCCATTAACGCTCTGTAAGAGATATAGGTGTGATTTATGTATGTATGTAAGTAGTATTTGACCACAAATCAAGTTTCTCACTGGTTCTCCTTTCGTTTGACCAAAATCCAGATTCTACGTCTTCTTCCGAACAAAAATTCAATTTATATCTCGTGGCGCAGTTACTTAATTCTTTCTCCCGGACGGTGCGAATAAATCTCCTGTAATTGATTCAGGTTTAGTTGAAATTTGTCTTCGTTAAAACTCAATTTCCGAAGTCTATTTGTGAATAATAAATTGCTTGTTTCGACGATGTGCGGCTTGTTATGCTCGCCTGATTGTTTTCTTGAGTTCGCGTGAAACTTAGATTGGTGAAGTTTTTGTTCAATGTGTATCAAAACGTGAAGAATATCGATGCGTCAAATGCAAAAGTGTTTACGGAATCCAGTAACATAAGTCAAAGTTGTATAGCGTACCTACTTGCCGGCAATATTTAGGCTGTTCTCCCACTGTATTGGACTGGCGGCGGTCGTATTCCTGATGCATCCGACTGTCAGGCGAGAAGAAATTTCGAATTTCCGTGCAAAAAACGAATAAAATTGCACAATGTAACGCTGCGATTTGACCAGGCTGTTTGACAGACGCATCCGTCAGTCCGTCGTAGTGTAGGATTAGGCGGAATGAATCAAATCATCTGGCATATTAAAACGATGAAGCTATTAAAAATACTTAGATAGGTATAGTCTATGAAACTGGACAACTATCACTCTGTTACCGAATCACAAAACTTGTAACAAAGCAGTTTAGTAGAAGAAATGCTCGAATTTCATATAAAATTATCTCTTTATAAAACGTTTCACATTTTAGTACAGTTCCCAAAGTAACTCCCATTTTGCATTAAATTTCAGTAAATCAAATACGTAATAATTCTATGTTCATTTAGTTATTCGTGCTCAAAGAAGAAGCGGAAATGACGAGCATAGCTTTATTAGCTGCAACCGTATTGTACGGAATACGGATAGGTTACCAAAGATAAACCTACGAGTCTAACTTAGTCTTACTACATCTAATTATTTTAGATTAGATTAACAGATACGACACCTAACCAAATATACAAGAGTGGTATTTGCTAGTAAAACTGCAAATGATGCTAATGATCCACAGACCCTTATAGCATTTTCCTGTATATTTTTAAGGAAATTAAAAGATTTGCATACATACATACATAAATCACGCCTATATTCCTTACGGGGTAGGCAGAGTGTTAACGGCCGTAAAACGGATATTAATACCACGTCTGACAAAAGCTTGAGGGTCAACTAGATAACTCTGTATGAGTATAGTGACAGGGTTGTCAGCCCATCGCCTAAAATTGCAATACACATCCCTCGAGTCCCTTAGTCGGCTCTTACGACACCCATGGGTTAGAAATGGGGTGATGCTATTCTAAGCCGGCATAAAAGGTTTGTTATTATTTAAACTACCCTTCGGGGACATTGATTCCATTCTTTTCTGTTATTTTTTAAGTATACAAAATGAACTAAATAAAAACTAGAAATTATTACTGTTTTTGGGAAATTGTTCAATTCCCATACAAAATGATAACAACGGATAAGGATAGTAATTACTAAGAACACACGTAGGAAAATAGATATTCCTGTACAAATACAGGTTGCCGTATACAATATTAATTACAAGGATGTCTTACAAACTTTTTATTAAAGCGGTCAGGAGGTATTTCCGGAATCTTAATAAATGACACTACCTACCTGTAGCCGCCGTAAGCCGTAACATAATTTTACGACCGTACTTCAGTCTTTTAATAAAGACAAAGCTTATATCGCAAGGGCAATATTTAGTTTGTATAAGTTTTTACCGCGGCTACACTTAGACTTTTTTTTTCTCGTGATATATTATGGTCCACTCGCCATGTCAAATAATAGATCATATCAATAGCAAACCTAACAATTTTTACGCTGGTCACTAAATGAGCTTGCTCTTCAGCTCATAAACTGAACGTCGAAGAAATAGTCACTCACATCAAAGATATTTGAAAACTGTCTAAATCAGTCCAAAGACCACTAAAAAACTTTTCAATAAATGAAGTATAAATCATTTATACCTACGATATGATGACGGGGATCAATTCTGTACATTGAAAATACTACAAGGGTTATTGATAAAAGATGTGTATTGCAGTTTTAGGCGATGGGCTGACAGTCTGCCACTACGGTAACACACTATTTTCTGAATGACCCTCAAACGAGTGTCAGATGTGGCGTAAATTATCGTTTTTATGGTCGTTTACACCTTAAAGGATAAAGGCGTGATATGTGTAGGTATGTACGTCAAGAGGTCTTTTAGAAGATATGGATGCAAAAAAAAAAATTGTAATTTTTGACTGTATGTCTTTTGTACGCAATTCGCGTAAAAACAAAAATTGTATTAAGTTGAAATTTTAACATTTGAGTCACAAATACATTGGCATCTTCTTATTAGCGCCATCTATGTACACTTAAGATTGGCAAAAAAAGCTCTATTCACGCCGTGCGAACGAAATCGCGGGCACTAGCTAGTAAAACAATAATAAGCATTTAATAAGTATCTACCTATTTTCGATCGCTGCTGACCAAATTGTGACCAGTTTGTACGTTTAACCCCAACTGTATCTTTTTTGTGATCGGAAGCCAAGTTGGTCGAACCAATTTAATTCAGCATTCAATATCCTCGAGGTTTGTTTAGACGGGACCGGCCCGATGCCCCGATGTCCTCAGATAAGGGCGGGCTTAGATATTATGAAAATGAAGACCAAAGACCAGACTTTTTAAACCGCAATTCATGATGATCGCGAAATTGTTACAATAATTGACACGACGTCGACGTCGTTTACCAGGCAAAACCAGAATAGCGACGCGACGAGTAGAGGTCAAGAAATCAAGGTAGGTCCAACTGCGCAAAAATTTAACCGCGGGATCCGGATTATATGATTATGTATGACATTAAAGATTTTCCGTACAAAATATCATATCTCCTTGATTGCATTTCTACATGTGATTCAATCATAAAATTTTAAATTGTTCGCACAGGTACCGGCGGCCATGCTATACAAACTAACAAACAAAGCGTAAAACTTGTAGTACCTATAAACCAAATTATTCTGAGACTGAAATTTCCACAGATATACATACACCCTAGGCGGTTTATGAGCAATTTACCATAGAAATCCTTTATCAAGAGTATTATCATGCAGTATCATGACTTTTTCGTTATCTAAGGAGGTGGACTACTTGCTCCGCATCTGTGTATGGGACTGATGGTTATACTCGACCGGACTTATCTTTTAATGTCCAGTCCTAGTTAATGGCCGTCGTAATAGGCTGTATCATATTGTTTAATATTGTGATTTGAAATTGAGCTTTTGTATTTCGTGCAACCTAGTATGTGTACCTTGGGCAAACTTTGCAGCTGGGTAGAGACAACTTTGAGGCCGAAATCACTCAGCTGGGCTGGGCAGCATTTGAGAAGTTGCGTCATATCTTGGAATCACCCTTGCCACAACGCCTCAGGACCAATGATTTAAAAAAGGCGGCTGGTAGCAACTGGATGGCGAAAACGGGAGATTGTACCCTATGGCGTACCCTGAGGGAGGCCTTCGTCCAGCAGTGGACTGCAATAGGCTGATGTATATTATGTATGTATTTCGTGCAACGTACAACTTGTCCTAAACTCAATATGGTAAAAGCCATACAAAGCCAATAAATATTAAAAAATAAAATGTAGGTTAGGCTGTCCACACTTTGTTATGGTGCAACATTGTCGGGAACTGTACACCGAGCAGTGAAACGCCATGCGTTTTAGTCTGTGAGAACTGTACTTCCCAACTATCAAGAGACAACAGTAGAGTTTCCAAAGTGTAACCATACTTCTCACAAGATTAGGGAGAGTCCGGGAGACTTGCCTAGGTGAGACTTGAACTACTTGAAATAACTTTTTAATTATGCGTCTTTTTAGGTCGATTGGCAGACTAATTTACACGCTTTACCATACAATCACAAGCAACTTAAAATTTACAACGTATATGGACGCATATTACAATGAGTGACAAAAAATGATTTCGGTATACTTGAGCCAAAAATATTTTTTCATCAAAGTTGATTTGCCATCATCTACTTGCATTTATAGTTTTCAAGTATATCAAATTGTAGCCAGATAAATAAGCTTTTTTTAGCTCATGTTCCAATTTTTTTTTTACAGGTTTATTTGAAAGGGGTTCAGGTCTCCCGAACCCCCCCCTAGAGTCTCTATAGAGGTAATTGAAAGCTTGTTAGCCAGGAGATGTACCGTGTGATGTGATTACCCACCGAAAGTAGAATATACAGACCTATACGGTATCTACCTAGAACCTCATATTATTCTGATCAGACTAAAAATTCTACAATTGAAACGTAATCTACTTGAGAAAAAGCATTAATTTGTCTAACAATCACTTGCTACTGAAAACCTTAAATAAAAATTGGAGTAGGTATTACGAGGGCTGCCATTTATGTATCCGGAATGGGGCACTTACAAAATCAAAATTATACACTTTTTAATAAAATATTGTCACATTTTTACACTTAAAATGATGTTTTCAAAATTGTGTGTTTTTGTATTAAAATGACGAATTTTAACTAATAGGTATTGCGAATAGGTTTTGAGTAAGTTTTCATAGTCTAAGTAGGTTTTGCAACGGTTATTGAGTGAATCAAAAAAGTCACAAAAAAAATTATCGATTGAAATCCGTAGAAACTTTTTATATATCACGAGTGTAATATAGAAATTTGTCGACAGCCACTTCTAATAAATTGTATTCTTTATATACTTAATGAGCTGTATTTTCGACTTGAATTTTTTAATATGTTTTTGCAAGTGCCCCATTCCGGATACATAAATCGTAGCCTATGTACTTGTTGACAAAGCCAGTTTTACAGCCAAATCTAGAATGTTGGTATTTACTATCTACTGCAGTATAGATCTATATAGGTAAATCTATTGGTCATTTACAAATTACTTAAGCCTTATTTTTATTTGTTTTTAATGATATTAAGTAATTATAATTATATTTATGAGTTATACTTCCTCGGTACAAATATGAACTTGACGAAGTAATTACAAACCCCACGCTTCTGTGGCCTTTAATATGTAAGAAACATGCTGTTAGGAATGTCAATTAGCACGACCACCATTAAGGGTTTGGAGAATGTCAGAGCAACGTTACATTCTGAATACATTCTGCTTATCAGCTGAAACTTTCGCGATTTCAGACAACTGACTTTACAAAGAAAATCATATAGGAGGGAACTGTAAGTAGGTAGGTATTTTGATCACTGTTTGATAAAGTCAGAGTGGATTTCATTAAACGAAATCTACTCATCTGAGTTTATTAGGCATAAAATAGGAAAATTTTATGGAGGAGTCAGAATATGGAAAATTAAAACAATTTCTACCATGTTGGAAAAGTTGATCAGTTTCATGTGCTAATTCATCCCTAAAATATTTTTAGCTTACCTTTTTATGCATATCGGCTAACCTACGATCGACCCGATGATGATGAGGACTGATGAGAACTGATATTGTTTATGTCCTCGTATTGTGAGTTGCGAAGGAGCTAAAGTTAAGTTTCTTCCCGCTTTTATTAAACTTAGGTAGCGGCCCGCAAATATTTGAAGTTAACAAATTTGTATTAAGGCCTCCGTGTTTTAATAAGCACGGTTGTGTTGTCAAGAATTGCAATTAGCTGAGCGTCACGCGTGGACTTAACGTGTCTAGTTTGAAAAGTCAGTTCGCGTCTTCGTTTTAATGAGTTTTCGTCTAATGCCTTCCTTGGAACAAATTTATGTCATGAATAATAATAGGCGGCGACAAAAGCATCATTTTTGGATCGCTCGAATGTAGCAGAAAATATGTTTTTCTACAAACCTAAATCTATATTATAAATTTAGTAACGACCGTGTTACGTAAAGTAGAAAAGAGACTAAAGTGGTATCTACTTGGCTGCCTTTCGGCGCCAAACACGGTATTATATGACTTTTAAAACTATTTGTCTCATAAAAAAAATATATTCTCATAAACATGAGAATCACAAACAAACTTAAAGCAAATTGACATTAGAGTTATACGTTAGAGAACTCTGCAACGTTTTCTTAAAGCAAATATGGTTGGTATGAAACCAATATCGCTATTCGCTTCTGCATTGAAAAAATATTTGTTGGAAAAGTGTTTCTACAGCATAGATGAATTTTTAGGACATTGAATTTATTTATTTTTGACATGAAATTTTAGAAATGTATAATTGGACTTCAGACGTTAAGACATATTTGAAATGTAACTTTTAATTTATTAATTTGTACTCTCTGACATTAATTTTAATTTATTTTTGTTTATTGTATTGTATTCAAGTTATTTAAGTTTGTAATTATATTTCCAACACAGTTGTAAAATATTGTTAAAGGAATAAATAAATTAAAAAAAATATATATATAATCATATTTTCCACCCGTGGAAAAAATTACCTATGGTTTAAAAATAAAATCCCTGTGTTGAAAATTTGAAATCCTCGCCGACGCATTCGCGGATAATCCTCCGAAGAAACATGTTAATAAACAGGCAGCGACGACTTGATGACGTCACCACCGAATAAAAATATAGGGTGTTACAAATTTACCTTCCCTAGGAACACATAATTTATGTCCAATCACAACGCATTAATATAAATTAGAGCAATTGTTTTTATGTGTGATCGCCGAATATTTTACCGTTAGCAAGCCACACTATCCTGGACTAACTGAAAGCTACTTTTTACCACGAGGAAAAGCCTTATTCCCACGGGAAAATACATAGACGCAGGTGAAACCACTAGATGGTGATCTAGTAGGTATGCAAGGTCAAAATATATAAGACGTGTAAAAATTTGCTTTTAAACTGTGAAGTTACCCACCAAAATGTGAGAGAGGCATTTTTGTGCAATGGACTTACTGGATTTCCACATTTGCAGATACACCCTGTATATAGATCGTGTTATTGCGAGTCGCGTGTCGCTCTCGCCCGTCACGCTGATATTGTTTTAAAGTAATGAGGAAAATGTCAATAAAGCAAAATCTTGAAATGTACAGACGAGCTTACTCAGCTAAGCAAGAAATAGGATGTAGATAGGCTCTTACATATTTGAAGTCATATTTTACTTGCAATTTCAGGGTCTGGGACCTCTTAGCAGGGTCTGCCGTCAAACAACGATAGCAATGGTCTATTGGGCTCATAAGTAACTCCACTATCGTCATGCAGAAAGGGCAATTCAGAGCTCGGTTGGAATGAGAGCTTTTATGAGGCTGTTAATAAAGTTTTTTAGAAAAAAACTTATTTCTCCGTAAATATGTATATTTTATATAGCGTGGTAACCGCTGGGTGCTCTATCACAAGACAGCACGCAACGAACAAAACACTTACTTTGCTGCATCATCTTTGCAAAGTTGGCACCGCTTCCTCATTTGCACATTATTAGGCGGGCGCAGACTTGCGCGTCAATTAAAAACTGCAAACTTTTGTGTTGCCAACCATGAAGGTATTTTTCTTGAAGTGAATTTTAAATGTAAAATTACTTGATTGCAGCTCTTGATGATGACAGCGGGTGTAGTCACTGCATTTATACCCTATCTATTTATTTATTAACAATTTATTGCACACAAGTTGACACAAGAAACATTACAAAAGGCATAACACAAAGAATGGTGACACAACACGACAACTTATTGCTTTTAAGATATTTCTACTTGCTGACCAACAGAAAATGAGAGTTTTACAATACTACAAGTACTTGATAATAATTAATTTAAGATTGGGCGTGCACATAGATAACCAGCCTATAGCACAATCCCCGAGGACGAACGCTTGACAATGATCATGGTCTAGGTAAATAGCGCCACAGTTTTAGTGTCATCATCTTTAACAGCCATGACATGAGTCATTCTCTGCTGGACACAAGCCTCCCCCAAGCGTCTCAATAAGCCAAGCTATTTTGGCCCGACTGCGTCTAACACCTGCCTGCAACCTTTACGAGATCGGCGTTCTACCAGAACATGTCAAAAACTTTTTACTTCGTGGGTTGGCAACACGACAACTTATAGAGAAACCTTACCCGCGCTGTATTGGAAAGTTAAACAATGTTCGAACTTGTGAGTTGTGATACTATGCGTTTATTGATTTTGTTGCAAAACTTGGGAGTAGAATCGTTTATGTATACTAAAGTACCTGCTAATAAAATAGTTATGTCCGCAAGACTTAGCAACTATTAAGTTGCTTCCTATATCAAAGACCAAATCATCTAATGTGCTTGTTTGTTACTTTACATCAAAACGTTTATTTAATTTCACTCAAGCAAGTTCCAAAAGCGAACTCACACGAGACTTTTATTCCCCGAATTTAGCTGGAATAAAACACCAAATGATCCATATCGGAGCAGTTTATTCGAGACGAGCGTCTCCCGTTTTCTTCTTGCTGATTCTAAACTCTTGCAGATATTTTAAATCTCTACTTGATGTCTTATTTGCTACTTTATAAAAGATGGTAGTTGTGACAATACGCTATTGTGAATTAAATACTTAAAGTGCAGCGGAAGCGTCGCAGCACACAGCTATTATGGAAACGTACTATTGTTCAGTCGCCAAACTTCTGATTGTTTGAATATTACGTGATCACGACAAAGATTCTGCTCGTCTTCATATATCCACCTATAAAAAAATTCACGACTGAATTATATTTTACACAGGTGTGTTGCGAATTTGCAACCAAGAACCCAAAGTAAGGCTGTTCTCGCACTGTCGTCCATGTCGTCCAACGCCACCTTGGTGTCAGAGTTTCAACCATTGCGTTTTTTTAAAGTCCCATAACGCATGCGTCTGTCAGACGAAAGGAAATTACAAATGCTGATCTTATTCTCATACAAATACGGCTACGGTGCATTCAAGGATGCGTCTGTCAAATGACTTGACAGACGAAATAAATTTGGAATTCGCAATTTCCTTTCGTCTTAGAGACGCCTGCGTTACGGTGCTTTCAAAATGAGCAGCAACGGACGACCAGTGGAAGACCAACCTTATGTAAAACAAGCATAAAAAAATAATTAAAAACTCGACTGCTTTCTGAGATAAAGCCTAGCCTATGACACTCGGGAAAATGTAAGGATTCTTTCGATACAATTCCCATTCGAATCTGTTCAGTGGTTAACGAATCCTTTAAAGAATTGCACATATATACACACATACCTTTACATACATACGTGAACTCTATAAACATTACGCTCTTTTTTTGGCAGTCGTGTAATAATACGTTAACAGCTAGAGAAATATAGAAATAATGTAATTACTAAAACTTATAAATAATAAAGAAAATGTAGGTCATTCAGAGCATTTTTGCCCGTCTGAAAAAATGGCGAGGTGCGAAATTAGCATTCATAATTTTCCTTTTCTTGTTCTGACAACGAAACCTGGCAGGAGCGATTAAGTTTAAAATTTATTAACAGCGGCCTTAACCGAAACCTAAATGAAGCTCCAAGCTCAGATAATACAGGGCGTTAGGAAAAGTAAGTACTGCGTAACTGCGTATGAAACTGAACAAATAGTCCCCATGTAACTTTAATTAAATTTTATAAAATATATTCGATCAGCTTTTACACACTGTCGATCTATGTTCCTTGAAATCAGTTATTCAGCTTTATATGGGCCTGCTTTAGTCCTCAAAAGAACGCCTTATGTTGTCTGACACCCTGTATACCGTAAAAATAAATCCTAATTACGTTAATGCTGCGTACACAAAAACATTATATCTTCAAAACATTATATCAACTAATCGTAGGTACGTAAACGTGCGATCTAAAGAAATTATAAATTATCAGTTTTATATAATATACTTAAGTTACTCGTATTAAAATTTCAGTCAGCTCGCTACAACTCAAAGGATCGTCCATACCTAGGTAATTAAGGTACATTATAGGTAGGTATACATTATAATATTAGGCAGTCATTTTGACTTTCATTACACTAAAATGAAAGTTTCCAGACTACAACAGTTTTAATTGGGCCTCCAAAACCGCAGCTTAAATGTGAAACTGAGTCTTTACTTTACACAAAGACAGCTTGCTGATATAAATTATAACCTAGGAGGTTTCTGCTGACCTCATCATTCGGCCTTGTCCGTCTTTTGCAGACGATTTTACTGCCTGACCTCAGCGTACGATGACTAAAAACAAAAATTGAATACAACTTAATGGGAATAAAAAACATCAACTAGGTACCTCCTTAAAGAATTTACACATTTCTGTGTTGAATTTAGGTGTTTCATACCTACTATTTTATTAGTAAATTTCCGTTTCTTATCGAGGCTATGACTTGCCATAACTGTGATCGTGATATAGAAAAAGTATCTAAATCAAATTTTACTATTTGCGACGCCTCCGTAGCCTGTGGCTGAAATATTATAGTCCTAGGCGCTAAATGGTCCTAGTCGCATAATGTGCTTTTTTAAGAGCAAAATGTTAATAGTCCCCCCACTGCTGGACATCAGCCTCCTCCAACTTGTTTGCTATACTCACTACGCTTGGTAAGCAGATTAGCGAGCGCAGTGCAAGGTTATATACACTGGAAACGGTACTGTTCATTCCCTTGGAATTATCTACTCCATGACAACTGCGGTTAAAAGTTGGTTGATATTATTTGTAACCGGCGCGACAAGGCAAATAACTACCATACTTATTTTTTTGAAACTAGTACAGAAAGAAATTATGAACGGAATAAAGTTAAAACTCTTTAACAAAATTACAACTACTGCTCAGCTTTACCGTGGGAATTATTAACTGAACAAATTCCGAAGGTACTCGACCGCTGTGAGGTTGGTTGAATCCGGATTGGTCTAGTTCGGTCCGCCGAACCACAGTAGATATAAAAGACAAGCATAACCGTCCTAATAATATCTTATATACATACATACAAACACATATCACGCCTTTATCCCTTGCGGGGTAGGCAGAGCATTCATAGCATAGTGGCCGCAAAAATACGGTCGCTATCGCCACGTACGACAAATATCTGAGTGCTGTTCCCGATAAATTGTGTATCACTATAGTGAAAGGTTGTCAGCCTATCGTCAAAAATTGAGTCCCTTAGACGGCCGATGTGGCGCAGTGGTAGTGCGACTGCCTGCGACGCAAAGGTTCCGGGTTTAATTCTCGGTGGGGCACTCACAAAGTTGATATTTAACACTCTGTGAATTTGTTCCGAATCTGGTTAGGATATTGCAGACTGAACGACCAGTACCCGATATTATCAAACTACAGGCTACAATTTTACAGGTGAAATTCAATGTTCATTGCGTAGTCAGTTAGCCATTGTGATACCAGGAATATGATACGGCAACGCAATGTACTAAGAATTTCACCTGTAGACTTGTAGCCTGTAGTTTCATAACATAGGCACCAGATTTTCCGAAAAATAAGAGGGTTCCGTGCTTCGGAGGGCACTTTAATCCCAGTTGCTGCCTGTGATTACTTAGACGGCGGTCGTTACACAACCAGAGGCCTACTAGTAGTAGTAGGCGGTTGAAAATCTCTGATACCAGGGTTCATCAAGTAGCTGGATGACTCGGTGTCGACACGAATACAGATTTGTCCTTATTGCAATGACAACTTACCTACTGCATGACTATATCATTTTCAGTACCTACTGTGACCAACCCCGGCAAAGTTTACCCGCCGAGTATTCTAGCGACATAAATCGACCGTATTTACATTAGTCTATAGAAAATTAACATATCTGCGGGTATTCCCCGGACTCCTTCCCAAACATCAATGTATCCACACCCACATAAAATTTCACTCTATTTACAGAAAAAACGGAAATATAACGCACGAGTGCCGAGAGGCTTTTTTTAAGTGACGGAAGGGTTCATAAACAAGTAAGAACCGTTTTCTTTTCCATACATTGTTTATTTTGGTGCGAATTTTTAATTAGGTTGTTAATGTGTTTTTTTATACCTACTTCTGGGGATTTCAGACAGCTCACAGCGCTCTTATCACTGTAATATTCATAACTTGAACTTCTTCTTTTCGTGTGGGACACCGAGTTGATGAACGACCCGATGAACCCAGGTCTCAATGAAAACTTAATTTATTTAAAAATCCGCATATGTCGGACTGTACATGCAGATGCTGAAGCTTATTTATAGAATGTTGTATTAATAATAGTAGTGTCGCTGCAGTTACAGATAGAGAAATTTATAAAAGTAACCACTTTTAGCAACCTTGAACTATTTTTACACGACTGCCCAACCAATAAAGGAGTGTAATGTTTTTAGAGTTCATGTATGGATGTTTGAAAATATGTGCGATTATTTAAAAGACTGAAACTCGTTAACCACTGTACAGATTCGAATGTGAATTGTATTGATTCTTTCTTCCTTACATTATCTCAAGTGTCATAGGCTAAACTTTGTCTCAGAAGCACTCGTCTTTTTATACATACATACATAAATCACGCCTCTTTCCCGGAGGGGTAGGCAGAGACTACTTCCTTCCACTTACTACGATCCTGGCGTACTATTCTTTTTTATTTATTGTGCTTGTTACTACATCGACATTCAGTAAATATACATATGTTACTGTACTTCAATCTGACAGAAGCGGATTTTCGACAATTTACGTTTTTATTGAGTTATGAGTTGATGAAAGCGCTAGTTATGCTCCGGGATCCCCTTAAGCAAATACCGAGTTAGATTCAAAGTCAGAAATATTCCTTAACTATTGTGTAAAATATGCATTTTACATAGTAGGTTGCTTAAACGGACACTAGGATGCACCAGGTCGTTTGATGAGTTAGTGTCCACACTTAAAGAATTAGAGTAGGAAGGAACGTTGCGCAAAAATTTTTCGAACGAAAATGTGTGGCACAAAATGTACAGAAAATATTTCACGTTATGACGTGGATTGTGCGAGGCAATCTATCTATCCTTGTCACACTTAGGAAAATTTAATATTTTAATTCTGCTCTCACTAAGATAACACGTTCAATTTATGCGAAATATTTGCTGCACATTTTTGTTCGATCAATTTTTGTCGCATATAGTGCGCACACAGTAGGAAAGTATATAAATATATTATGTAAGTGGGTACAATCACATCTTCATCTAAGGGCCCGATCGGAAACATCTGTAGCGGTAGCGGCGGCAAATTTATTCATGGGCCCTGAATACGTTGTCTAAATTGTTGTTATTGTTTTGGCAGGGGGTAATTATTCGTAGCCCGCGGTGGAAGGATACGGGGCTAAGTAACTAGTTACTCAACCATCATGATTTCTTAATGAGAAAATACGAGGATATTGAACAATTAATGTAATTATAGCTTTAAAAAAATTGCGAAAATATTTTAAGGAGATGCCGGTGCGTAAGGGCCTTCATTACCTAAAAATTTATAACTCGATGATCACATAATTTATCAAAAATTCGATTCTTAGATAAAAGTATAGATATAGGTACGTGTTCATGAGGACGAAATAAGAAAAAATAGAGTTTCCGTAGTAACTCAATTCATCTGATCGGCAATGTGGTATGGGGGGTCCATTTCCTTTGTTCCTTGGGGAAAGTCGTTTCTTATCACCAGCCTGTTCTGAGTTTTCACTATCAAACACTAATAAAATTTCACCTGATAGATAGCTGATTTGAAGATGATGATGAAGTTTCCTAAAAAAACTTGACTCGACCTTTCAAAACACGTAGGGTCTCACATTTCATATTTCCAATAGAGAAATGTTTTTCAGGAATGCCGATAACTCCAATCCTGCGTGGAATATTCATACCTTCGCTCTACGACTACGAAAATATGCAACAGGTCAACGGATGAGGTTCAAATATATTTCGCACACAAAATATTGAAATATTTTCTTCAAAAATTCGCCGAGGCAAAATTTTCAAGAATACCTGCGAAACTATGAATTTTTGCTCATTTGCTTGTGTGTTCAGAATATTAGCACAAATTAGGGAGACAGTGCGTGGGGAGTGATGTAAGGGGGTTCTTATCTAACGATAAAAAATACTTCTACAGTATGATACATTTAAATGTAAATTTGTAAATACCTAAGTATGTGTTCACAGGTACCTAATTTTCAATATCGCACATAGGTAGCTAAGTACTCTATTAAGGGATCAACCTATACTTGTTTTTCTTAAAGGCTGTATGAAATAACAATTTAAATTCATCCTTGAAAAGTTAACTTGATGTGCTACTGATAGTACCAAATGCCGAACCCTTGCCGGACCCCAAGGACCATAAAACACACCCTTGTAGCCGAAAACTGCAAACGCATCATATAACTTTGACGGTTGTATAATATATCTATGCCTTCATTTGATTGGTTGGTTATAAGTCTTGGTTTTCCGTGCTTCAGAGGGCACGTTAAGCTCCGTGCTTCGGAGGGCACGTTAAGCTGTCGGTCCCGGTTGCTGTCTATGATTACTTAGACGGCGATCGTAACACAACCATGTCAAAGGCCTACTAGTGGTAGTAGGCGGTTGAAAAACTTTGACACCAGGGTTCATCGGGTCGTTGGATGACTCGGTGTCGCACACGAAAAGAGAGAGAGTCTTGTCTAACCCACACCATCCCACTGCTGGGCAAAAGCCTCCCTCTTCTCCTTCCATCTATCTCTATTTTGGGCTTTCGCAGGGTCGAAGTAGGGACCAAATTACATGCAACATAAAATTCCTGATATATTCATGAAAAATGCTTGAAATTTGCACAAAAGTATGCAATATTAAATTGCAATTGAAACCAGTAGGTATAAACAAAACAAAATTTTTTTACATACTAGACAATGTAGTACAATTTTATCGTATCTACATGATCTGGATAGTCATTTATCCAACAAAACAGCGTTTTTTTAATTTTTAAGTAAGTTCCGCTAACAAATTTTGACAGATTATTATACCCGAGTCGGTTTTGTATTGGGACAATACAATTTTTTTATAAAAATATGAAAATTGTGCTATACAAATTTCCTTTTTTCATCAATAAGTGATAATAGGTGAGCGCACTCGCCAACTGTGAGATTTTTTCAAAGAAAACACGTCTATTACTAAATTATATTATTAAAGAAGATGCGCTGCGGTTGAAATGTATTGATAATGTGTCAATAATAATATGCGTAAATAAAAAGTTTTTAGAAAAATATTCTATTTGCCATAAAAAGGGCTTAAATATGCAGATGCATAAAATCCGGTCTCTGGGTATAAGCAATGGATGTCCCTACATTGTATACCTATTATTATTTAAGTGAAATTAAAAAAATTGCAGTCACTTCATAAGGCCTTCCAGGCCAACTCAACTCGCAAATTTCGGCGCACTATACGATGCTTTACTCCAAACCGACTGCCTGAAAAGCAATAAGTACCTGCACTGATGAAAGCTACAGCAGGCTGGTTGTTGTGCGCCTGTCACAGATTATACGCCGCTGACATGCGGTAATTCCCGCTGATCCGTGTGATCCCAGCCACATGGCAAAAGCTCGATTCAAACTACACGTAGGTACATTCTGTGCTTTGGTATCGAAACGACAGTACTTTTCTTATTAACTGAGTTCAAAAGAAGTGCTGCGGCATTTGAGAAGCCCGGGCAGGCTCAACTCGCAAACGGTGCATTATACCAAAGCTAGTGTATGAAAGGCAATAAGTACGTGCACCAATGAAAGCTACAGTAGCCTTATATTGTGCGCCTGTACCAGATTATACCCGCTGACATACGGTAATTCCCCGCTGATCCGAATGATCCATGCGCCCGAGCTGGTGATGCCACGTCCCGGGAGGTTTCATTAAGCCCACCGATTTTTGCATATGAATAAGTAACCGACTGCATCAGTTCTATGCTGGGAAATCGGTGTCTGTATGGCAGCACGTCGCTTATGTAGCTAAGATGCTTAATCCTTTAGCAAGCGAAAAATTTGGGTTAAAACCCTTGTAGAGAGGACACATTGTGTATTATCCTGAGGAGCTTAATCCTTAAGTGAAAGTATTAAACTCAAAGTGCGGTCTACAACATTTTCTAATTATTTAAAATCTGTGAGATCCATTAGGCAGCAAAAAGATGTCATGAATCTAATGAATCCCAACAAAACACGTCGCTGAAATTAATAAAATTTAAACAAAGGAAAGATGATTGAGGATTTGTCGTACCTCCCAGTCGGGGGCGCCCTCCCCTTGATGCCCCCGCTGTCCCCTGGCTGAGTTTGTTAGCACACACTCGCGAATGAAGAAAAATGTCTCGGCTTAAGCCTTCCACTCCGCGCGGAATTGTAAATAGAGATTTATTAAAACGGGACAGCGAAACTGCGAAATTCGCTTGACGCGGCGACGGGGATAGAGCGACTCAGGGTATCAGAGGGTAAGGGACAGGCGAGGCACTGATCCGCCTCTAACTAACAAAGAGGAAACGAAACAATTGTTACTGGCTCGATTTATACTTCCTAAGGTCGGTAAAGTGTAAAGCCTTTGCGGTGACGTTTGTGTCTTTCAATCGTAGTTGGTATCGCACCTTAGTTTGTTTCTGGAAATCAGGTCGACTATAAAAAATATCACAAGTACGTTTATTATATAAAATAACGGTGGCTCAGAAGAACAGCACATAAATTTGCCTCTGCACTTGTTAAAAAGTTGGAAGACAAGTAGTAGAATATTTACTACGGTCAACGGAAAGCCCTGTGTAAAAAAGTTAACTAACTCTACCAGGTTAATAACTATACCGATCCTATTTGTCATTATTGTGTGTAGTAACGTTGAAAGAAATTACTTTTTTAATGGGTAGGTACTTAGGTACGCTACGCACGCTACGGACTACGGCGTAGTACTTGTCGTAGCACGGTCTACGATACAAAAACAACAGGCGGCGATGAGGATAGATGGTATAAGTAAATAATTTTTTATCATGCAGTGGCCAGTAATTATGTTTTACACTTGTTTCGGATATTCCTTTAAAATGTTCTCAGCCTTTTTTTTTACTTTCGCTTTTTGAAATTATAAATTATATATACACTTTCCATTACCTACGTACAAAATTGGTTTTGACCGATTTGATTATGATGAAATTTATTGATTTGATGTCTTGTAAATACAACTTCGTACCAACAACTTATAGAGAGGCTGATACCATATTCTGATACAATAAAGTTAGAAAAGCTCGCCACTGCCACTAGTGGGCATTGTTCGCTTTGTGGCAGGAAAACTTCAACGGCCTTTGACACGGATGCGGTGATGAAAACTATGGCGAAAATTTTATTTATGCAAAGACTGGGCCGCAGCTAGTACAACTAGCTGTTACTACGCTGACTACTTTTTTTACCGATAGGGCGGTAAAAATAAAGGCAATTTCTGCGAGTCCGCTTCTAGGAATGTAAATTTGTGTTCTATGAAATCACAGCGGCGATAAAGGTATTCCATGGCGAATATAATTTTTCACTCAAAACTTACAACTGCAAGACAATACCTCCTATACCTACCTATCTGTCATGTGAAAATAATACTTCATGGCATGAGAGAAACGCTAGAAAATAGGAACGATCTGTAGTTTAGTCCCTAAATTTTAAATAATTAGTTTAAAGATGACTTAAAAAAATCCGCACAATAAGTTGTAATTTAATGGTTCAAAATATGAAAACGGGTTTCTTACCGCGATACTTGTTTTTATTCAATAGTCTGTTTTAATATTTTGAATCATTATGTGTGACCGCGACAGTTTAAAACGGTTTAAGTTGTCATTTATCTCATACAACCAATTCTTTAACATCGATCTATACCTATAGATCGATGTAAAAAAATGGGTGCGATCCGAACATGGGAAAAGTTCTGCCCTTAATTGGATCAACATAAATACCTAACGTTCTCATACTTGACCAATTTGAGCTTTCCTCACGAATATTTAGGTACTTATTTGAGTTTGTTTTATGTGACCGGCTCACACAAATAAATAAGGAAAGAAAAGTCAGGGCCCTTTGTAGCCCGATGTCCAAAACCTGATTTATGTGATGCTGAAGTAGCACCTAACTCATTGAAAGTTTCTTCTTTTTTACGACTCTATTTTAGTTCCATGAAAAAATATTCAGCAGATTTATATGAACGTTTTCTGAAGTGTTTATCAACAATTCATTACTTATCTACATGTCTCTTTTTTTCTTCGAATTAAGTATATATCACATTATTTAAATATGAATCATACATATCTATAACTGAAAACATTAATTTATTTTTAAAATATAAGAATATAAAACTCATTTGCAAAAATAAACTATCAGAAATGATCATACTTTTAGCTTCGAAAGAACATTCAAAAACCTGTTCTCACGAAACTTGTTAAAAAGAAAATCTATGTTATTTATGTTTGCGAAGACAAGAGGACGTTGTTCAGCATTGCGACTTCAATTTCACAGTTCTTACGGAGCTAAGTCGATGAGATTTTGTTCTAGCTCCCACTAGTTGTTTTAGTGATGTTCTGAGCACCTGTGATCCGATTTATACAGAAAAACCTTTTTATTTTCTCGTTAGTATTTGATGAGATTCTGTTCTATATCCTAAATTTTTAAGCAATGATCCTTCAAACCTGTAATCCATCTGTTTGGGGAATAAAGTCGATTCATCTATTTTACTTCCTTCCCTAAGGCGCTTAGATTAAGCCTAATTTTGAGATGATTGCATCTAACTAGTGCCTAAAACTGTAACAAGGTCATTTTAAGTATTAGACCGGGTCTATCGCGATAGTATTTAGGTAAATATTAGTAATTTACATTATTAGTAAATGAGTGAAAGTGATCGCGAGTGCTTAAAAAGTTATGTTACAAGGTCGTTGGTAAAATGCCATACTATTCCGCGTTTTACGAGGCTTCTCCGCGACTCCAAAGCCGTCTAACTTCCGATCTAAGTATGAAATATGTGCCCCGCCCACTGCCTCTTACTTCAGCTTGCTGAGATATCAGTTACATTCATTTGTTTCCAGATACGTTATAACTGAAAGACTGTACAAAGTAAAAAATATTTAAATCCTAACTTCATAAACGGTAAGACATGAAAAATATGCAGAAAGTACCTAAAAGAACAGCACTAGTACAACAACTATAGGTCTACGTACTCGTAGTGACTCTATCTTCTCGTAACGGTCGCAATTTGCTGATGCGATGAGTTAGTTCAAGTTACGGTTATTTTCAGAGTGCCACCTCGTTTTATAAATGAAAGGTGGATGATGTATTTCTAAGTTGCAACTAAGCAAATATGATATTAGGCTTTTTAATAAGTTTCCCACTGATAAAATGCACGTGAATCTTTGTAAAAAGTACTTTTTGCCCGTCAATATTTATCCGTCTGGCGAGGCCGCCCTAGACCCAGCTAATGCGACTTCCAAGCTATCGCGTCAAAAACCGCAGTGAATTAAAGTTCATTATTTTTCACTACCAAGGTACCATTACATGCTTAAAATGAAAGATTTTTTCACATTTCGCTAAAATTACATATTTTTCGCTTTTATCGTATCTTGCGTTCGTCCGTACCGTATAATAATATGGGTAATGTACATGAAAATCACAAATCTTTGTTGCTTTGCCGTCTCTTGTGTGAAAAAGGGCCCTAATAGCAGCGTCGACCCTCTGCCTTTTAGGGCTATAAATTATATTAGCTGAGGGCGCCACTATCGGGGCTAACACCCGGAATGTCCCTAAAACGTCCCAAAATGTTCCCAATGCGTTTTATATATCTTAACGCGACGTCTTGAGCCAAAAGGCACAGTGTTCGTGGTAAAATGATTTTGTACCGTACCTAACATAATAAATTATACTATATTCTTGTAAATAATAAATTATAACAGAATCTGACAAATATTGACCCTCATATATTTGTCAGACGTGCCGTAAATGTCCGTTTTTTGTGGCAGTTAGGGCTCTGCCTGCCCGCAATGGATATTAGGCGTGATATGTGAATGTGTATTACAGAATCAAAACACTTTCTCTTTTCGTGGTTGTGTAACGACCGCCGTCTAAGTAATAAAACACTTTATACATACATACATACATATATCACGCCTTTATCCCTTGCAGGGTAGGCAGAGCGTTAACGGCCGCAAAAAACGGACATTTACGCCACGTCTGACAAACATTTGAGGGTCATTCGGAAAATTGTGTATCGCCATAGTGACAGGTTGTCAGCCTATCGCCTAAAAATGCAATACACACCCTCGAGTCCCATCAAAACACTTTATCTGCATCTATAATTCAGATTCCTCGTAGAATCAAACAACAGTTGAATTTTTACTGACATCATAAGAAGCCGATTCATATTTCTTTAATAATATACCTAGAGTCATTTCTTAACTTGGGTAGGCGACACACAAGGCTAGTATATAAAATCCAAAGAAAGAACAGCAGCATTTCCTGTCAATAACACCGCTTGCTACGGATGTTGAATATGGCCACCAATGGACTTAGAATATATTGCTATTTAAAAATCTTGCAAAGTTTTCTACCGCAGGCAAGATTTCAACCCGCGACATTCGCAATTCGTGGGCAAGGAATAAGCTGAAGTTGCCCAGATGGAGGATATCCTTCATGCAAGTTTTCTATAAATTGTATACCTAACACGGGTAGTTATTCAATGTATATTGATAACGCTACGATGAGCTGTATACAAACTTTCATAGAATGTGCGCTGGGTAAATCTCTATCCCGTGCCGGGGCCGGCGCTACTGGGCCTCTCGTAAATTTCAATGTAGTTGTACATTGGAACGGTACTTTAAGTGAAATATCTACTCCATTTGGGCTGCCCAAAAGTGCTTGATGAATTCCAATACAGCAACGGCGCCTGTAAAAGAACCATAAAACATTTATATAAGGTGTTCAAGAATAAGATAGAAAAACTTGAAGCTTTACTTGAAGGGATGAACCAGCCCTTCCTTGATATAATGCTACCGAAGGAATGTAAGTCAAACTTTCGATCGAAGGTCAATATATTTTTCTCATTTCAATCGACCTATTTTTCTTTCTTTAAAATTTTGTAAGCGTTTTAAAAAAAGGAATGTCCCATCCCAAAATATCACACATAGTTTTGGTATTTGAATACAAATACCCTTAAATTTAAATAAGTACAAAATCAAATTACTTCGTAAAGTTGCAAAAAATATTAGTTATTATAAATAGACGTTATTATATAAAGAATGCATCAATACTTTTGTTTCGAGTAACATACCAGAGCAACAGCGCGGCGTGTGGAAAGCGGCGAAACCGTGCAAACAGACAACTTAAGCCGTCGTTACCGCCAACCTATCCTTTTCTATTTCGGAATTATTTGAAATGCCAGATTTTATAGTTCATTCACAAGTTTGCCAGTTGTATGGTTATGATAGCGCAGCTTTCTTTTTTTGTCTATTTCTTCAGTATGATGTATGTATGGTCTTAGTACTTATGGCAGAGCGCATACAACATACCTACAGAATATTTATAACCTACAAATTCGAATTCTGAAAAACATAGTTCCCATGAAAGTTCGGCTTAAATATAAACACAATTATTCAAAATTATTTAAATATTGCAACATACTTCCTATCCAAAGTAAACTGAAACTGGCAATTCTAAAAGAAGAACAACATAACATAACTGTACTTGAAGAAAAAAATAGACCTAGGAATCTAAGGATACTTATGGAATCAAGGCAATTTTCCCTACCTCGAGTCAATAATGTATATGGGATGAGAAACTATAAATACACATTACCAAAATTATTAAATAGCTTACCTTCTGATATACAAAATTGTTACCTCAATAATAATAACTACCAGAACCGTCTCAAAAAACATTACATGTCTTTAGAAAGTGAAGATTACTCATACTTGTATTAGATTTAAGTTTTTTTTTTATCATAGCATGCAATTTAGTAATTAAGTTTTATTATTTTAAGAGAACTCGTCATCTACAGATAAGCCTGTGTAGGGCTTCAGAAGATGACCTTGTAATTATTTCTTGAAAAATGTTTATATTGGATAATAAATTTAAAAAAAGAAGTAAAGAAACTAGTGATACGATCTGCCAAATGATGTTACCGCACGAACAGACAACTTACGCCATCGTCACCGCTTACTTCGTATTCCTTTCGGATCCGGACATGCTTTTAATGCCAAAAAACCAACTGCAATATTTACAAGTAAAGTGTAAAATATGTATTTATTACAATCGCTCAGCTTTATTTCAGTAAAATTTTTCGCCGTTTTCTTTTTACAGTTCACCGAATTCCCAATTGATCAAATGTCTGTATTTGATCAAAGTTTCACCGCGCACATAGGAAACACTATTAAACCAGTACTACGTACGCAATAGGTTCAAAATATGCGCGTCATGTTTCAATAATCTTATTATAATTTTTGCCTACAAACGTTTTACCTAGAAAGTAAATAAAGATTAGTCAGAGCCACCTACCCCGCCTCAACCCTCAAGCACAAACGAAACCGGTAATTTTATTTCCCTACTATCCGTTCACCCGAAGTTTTCCCACGGGAACTCTACCTTGGCGGGTTTAGCTACCCGATATTCCGATATTGCCGAAATTTACTTCCACTGGGATAAATTTACTCTCCTCCGTCCGGGAATATTTTACGACCAAATTCGAGTAAAAGAAAAACATTAGCTTATAAATTTTATTTGTTTTAAACCATTCTTTCCATTCCTCTCTGAACATCGGAAGATGGCTGCAAAGACTACCTGGAAGGAAGTCTAATGAAAAATCGTAATTCGTAGTCAAAAAATAAGTGCTAACCGCATATTTCCTAGCAAGGTCTATTTTGTTTTCCAATGGGTGATTCAACTCTTAAAATCGATTAATATTCAGACCTAGAATTAGATGTCCACTAAAACGTAACATTCTAATCTTATAATTGTCATCCATTCTACTTCACAGGCCGAATCATGCCTAAACAATTAATTTAGGAATGCGAGTTGAACTTCGAACTTCAACGCTCCAAACAATCTTTCGCGCCATTTATAAAACACCTTCTCCACTTCCCTTTAAAACTTCCCGAAATTACCTTGTTCCCAATATTTCCTACTCGAATTTTGTCCTGTTGCAAATTCGTCACACCGTCGTCGTAATCGGGGTCCGGAGTAGAAACAATAAAAGAAACGAGCGTTTTAATTGGGTCACGAACAAGCGTATCTGCCCTACCTCCAAGTACTTCGACATAGGACCAAGTTGGAACTAGCAGCAGCATCTCGGGGTAACCATTCAAGGGATTGATATTTACAGGTTAATATAAAATATAATTTGATTTAACTGACCCGATGGTATGGTGTATAGTACCCCTGTCTGCTACACTGAGGGTGGTGGGTTCGATCCCCATACAACACAAGTATATTTAAGTTACTTATCAAATATTTGTGTTGAATTTGGGTGTTTTCAATGGATACAATAATATGTATGTATTTATTTAAAATAAAAAGTATTTATGTATTAATCTGGTCCCCAAAGTACAAGCTTTCTTTAGTTTGGGGCCAGATGGCGCTGTGTGAAATGTGCAAGATATTTATTTATTTTATCTTAGGTTCAGATTTGCCAAAACACTTCCTGCCGTAGAGCAATGCGAAATTTCATGTTTTTGGGTTGCGTTACTCAAAAAGCGTTGTCCGTCCGTCCGTCTGTCACGACCCTTTGATGAAGAGATGCCCGCCGCTGCTAAAGTTTGCTGTTTTTGTATAACAAGTATATGTAGGTTGGTCTCTGAAAAGGTAACTTAAGCTGCTTCCCACTGTACTTCCAACAACGTTCCGATTGGCTTCGACATGGCTCCTATTAATTGGACGACCCGCGACCCCGACTCTGCATTACCAAGACCCTTGCGCGATTAAAAATTATCGTTCCTATTTTAATTACGATCTGACCTTGTCCTCTCGATGTTATTTTCCTTTTCGTAACTTTGGATTCAAAAGCTTTCACTTTGTTAATATCCTAATGATTTTCTTCATCGTATTTGTATCTAATGGTTTAATGAGCTTGTTACCAATCTTGGTAGCCGATATAAAATTCGTTATGTCTTGGCTATTTTATCATTATTTCTTCATTAGCCAGGCAGATAACGTTAAACATCCTTTCCTGTTAGAACTTGACTTCGAGCAACACGGTCTTCCGTCTCGGAAGCCGTCGTTGCTCGAAGGAACTTGACGTATAGTTGAATGTAACTTTTTCGTCAGGAGTTGACGTTTCCTAGAGAATTTGTATAAGGATGGCGATACTTGGCAGCAACGAGATTGAATATAGATTCAGAAGTTCCAAAACAATTCCTGACATCTGACCTTGCTGAAACAATGCGCCAACGAATTAGTCAAGTCATTTTTCATCTAACTTTGATGAAGTGTGCGCGGCTGACTGCTAGACTGGCAAGTGCGCCGTTTTTGTATCCCGGAGTCTTGGAGCCCTAATGAGCTATTCGAGACTTTTCACGGCACAGACCTCGCAGGTGTAGACATTGAAAGATGGAGGCTTACCAACTGTAGTCATACCTGAGTGGGTAGTTCCTTCTTTTATTTTTCTCTACATATATGTTGTAATTTCATGTATTCAGATAATATTTACTTTACACAATCTATTATTTGATACACAACTGAACTTTTATGCTTTGATTTAACTTTATTTACCTATAAAACTCTTCTTAGTACTAAAGACACATACCTGCCTAGTAGGTAGTTACAGTTAATAAGTGGGTACTTTTTTACAAATTTTAAGATTTCTAGACTGAAGATACCTAGAAAAACAACAAAAGTGCTTTGAAAGACAGGATACATCTTGTCTGTGAACGCAGCTTAATTATATTCCAAATGACATTAAAACTTGCTGTCAAGAGTGGAAAATAATCTTTGCTGAATTAATGCACAGTAGACTAGCTATACTACCAGCTAAGATGATTTAGCTAGTGCTGTGAAATATACTTTAATATTTTAAAAACTTATTTTTGAAACCCAAGCTAATCGTACACTATAATTAATATAATTTAGGTTGGATGAAACGAACGAATGATTTTCAGCTTGAAAATTGCGTTTAGACCCTAAAACGTCTCGTTATATGCTTATGGGTACAAAACTCCATACTCACCTGCGAAATTTCAGTGTGTAACATCAAATATTTTCACCGCAAGTTTTCATTTTTCATACAAATATAAAACTCAATACGGCATTTTTGGAAAACGATCACAATCGAGTTATATTGCTTCGAGCTTAAATATGAAATTAAAACATTTGCAAATATAAGTAACAAAGAACTTAAGCAAGAGAAATAATAGTAAATTGCAGTTTAATGGCAGCCTAGCCGTTTGTTACGTTCGAAATGTACCGAGTTCCCCCGAGAAGAAGGAAAGTGGAAACATGAGGCTGATTCACGGCGGCCCGTGCCGGCTAAATGACTGACGGAACTCATTTCTCCTCCCTGATGAAATATTCGTAAGGGCGTCTTACGCACAAATGTCTATTCCATCGGTTCCCAAGCTTAGGATCCTCGGTTCTGTCTTGGGTACAGATGAGTTCGTATAATTTAAGCTGTATAGGCTTTTTTCTCTTGCCTCCTAAAAGAGGGAGGCCCATGTCATGTTGTCCCTGTAATAGTAATAGGCCATCTTCAATTGTGTCACACTGTGCTGTATAATTTCAAATCAAACCATTCTCATTCGAAGTATTAACTATGTTAATAAATTTAGGTGTTTGGCTTGGTTCAATATTTATTTGTTATAATAGGCGTCCAATCCCTAAAAATAAACCGTTTAAGAACAGTAGCAAGAAAATATTCGTTCACTGTTTGAAAATGCTATACACGACGATTTTAAATTGTGCTTACACAATAATATTTCTGTAATAAAAATACAAATAAGTACCTATAAATGAACTGTAAAAAGGCACGCTTATTTATGTTTTGTCATAAAATACGATTAGGTTGGTACTTTAATTTTAAATCATAAATATAAATTACTCGCTTAACTATCTACTATTTGTATTTTGCGAAATAACAATTATACTTTAGTCTACGTATCTGCCTATAGTCAATTAGTTGAAGTCACAATTTTGAATTATATAACATATGACAAAGTGTTCAGAAAATTTTTGATGTCAAATTCATATGATTTTGTAGGCGTACGTATAAATCGCAGAATTTTAGGTCGCAAGTATGGGATAAATACACAACTCGCGCGGAAAAATATTGATGTCATAATAAAAAAATCCGAAATTCAGATTTATACACAAGTGTGTTGTGATGCTTACATACATCTAAAAACCGGCTAAGTGCGACTCGGACTCGCCCACAGAGGGTTCCGTAACATTCACATCAAGCCATTTTATGTGATAGGTACATCAATTTTAACATTTTATTCAGATTGGCCCCCTAATAAAATCATACTTTAAATAAAGCTTGTGTTTGTATAATTTTCCCTTAATTCGTACTTCAAAATAAAGCTACTTGCCAAATCTGATAGTTCTAGGTGCACTGGAAGTACCCTATAAAAATCGATTCGCTTGAAAAGGTACTTTTTATATACGCCCATATCCTCTTTTTACTTTAAGTTAAGAGCTTTGTTTACAACTTACAGCGCCTGTACACTTGAGAATATAGTTTTAATTATTAACTTGATGTCTTTACGCGTTCCCGAGATAAAGGGTTGAGTTGAGACTGACGGATGGACAACAAAGTGATCATTTAAGGGTTACAATGTTTTTCGTTTGAGATACGGACCCTAAAAGTCTATTTATATATATGTCAGGGGAGAAGAGACGCGTGCCGCCGACGGGTAGGATTGGCAGGATGTCATCACAACCGAACAGCTTGTCAACATTGGCCGACTATAAATCATAACGTAACCTTACGTCAGGATTTCAACTCTACGTGCTACTTGGGCCCGTAACAACCTCCGTCAGGATAATCTTGGGCGTGTAGTTTCAAAATTCGATCAACTTAACAGTGTGACTGACACCGTTGTCACAATCAATGTCACTACACCTTTGTCACAATCAGTGTCACAATCACCTTTGTCACTACACATTGGTGACAATCAGTGTCACGATCACCTTTTTCACTACATATTTGTGACAATCAGTGTCACAAACACCTTTGTCACTACACATTTGGACAATCAGTGTCACGATCACCTTTGTCACTACATATTTGTGACAATCAGTGTCACAATCACCTTTGTCGCTACTCCTTTGTCATAATCAGTGTCACAATCACCTTTGTCACTACTCCTTTGTCATAATCAGTGTCGCAATCACCTTTGTCACTTCTCCTTTGTCATAATCAGTGTCACAATCACCTTTGTCTTAATCAGTGTCACAATCACCTTTGTCACTACTCCTTGGTCATAATCAGTGTCACAATCACCTTTGTCGTTACACTTTTGTCAAAATCAGTGTCACAATCAACTTTGTCACTACTCCTTTGTCATAATCAGTGTCACAATCACCTTTTCCACAATCACTTTTGGCACAATACCTTTGGGAAAATCCGTGTCACAATCACCTTTGTCACAATCAGTGTCACAATCACCTTTGTCATTACACATTTGTCACAAGTATCACGATCACCTTTGTCATAACACATTTGTCACAAGTATCACGATCACCTTTGTCACTACAACTTTGGGAAAATACCGTGTCACAATCACCTTTGTCACAATCAGTGTCACAATCACCTTTGTCATTACACATTTGTCACAAGTATCACGATCACCTTTGTCACTACACCTTTGGGAAAATACCGTGTCACAATCACCTTTGTCACAATCAGTGTCACAATCACCTTTGTCATTACACATTTGTCACAAGTACCACGTTCACCTTTGTCACTACACATTTGTCACAAGTATCACGATCACCTTTGTCACTACACCTTTGTCATTACACATTTGTCACAAGTATCACAATCACCTTTGTCACTACACCTTTGTCATTACACATTTGTCACAAGTATCACGATCACCTTTGTCACTACACCTTTGTCATTACACATTTGTCACAAGTATCACGATCACCTTTGTTACTACACCTTTGTCATTACACATTTGTCACAAGTATCACGATCACCTTTGTCACTACACCTTTGTCATTACACATTTGTCACAAGTATCACGATCACCTTTGTTACTACACCTTTGGGAAAATTCCGTGTCACAATCACCTTTGCCACAATCAGTGTCACAATCACCTTTGTCATTACACATTTGTCACAAGTATCACGTTCACCTTTGTCACTACACCTTTGTCACTACACCTTTGTCACTACTTATTTGTCACAAGTATCACAATCACATTTGTCATTACACATTTGTCACAAGTATCACGATCACCTTTGTCATTACACATTTGTCACAATATCACGATCACCTTTGTTACTACACCTTTGGGAAAATTCCGTGTCACAATCACCTTTGTCACAATCAGTATCACAATCACCTTTGTCATTACACATTTGTCACAAGTATCACGATCACCTTTGTCATTACACATTTGTCACAAGTATCACGATCACCTTTGTTACTACACCTTTGGGAAAATTCCGTGTCACAATCACCTTTGTCACAATCAGTATCACAATCACCTTTGTCATTACACATTTGTCACAAGTATCACGATCACCTTTGTCACTACACATTTGTCACAAGCTACATCCGTGTTACAATCACCAATTATTATCTCAAACTGAAATGATTAAGCACACTGTTCATACCATTACCCAAATCAGCTCCCAAGCTGCAGCAGTCCATCCCCAGGCACGGCATCACCGTACTACAACCCATCCGTCTACAGTTATGACTTATGACGAGCGTTTATTCCAATCTTCACTTTCATTAATTATCGATCAACTTGTTACTGTTGCCCTGGTGGCTGATGCGGCGCAAAGGTTCGATTCCTGGTGAGGCACTTACAAAGTTGATATTATCACTTTGTGAATTTGATCCTAGTCGGGTTAGGACATATTAAACTGTAATTAAAGTTATGGCAATTAATACCAAAAGTTACAACTGTTTTGAGGCACTTTTTGCCATAATTTTAATGACAGCAAATATTTCATTGAGTTTGTAGGTTCTAATTTTACTTAGGGATAATACTAAAAACTTGAGCTAAGGACATTCTAATATATTGTTTGTATAACGAGAAAATATTCTTTTTGTGAAGTGGCGCCACTGTCGAGGCCGTTCACGGCTACACTCGCCTTAAATAAAAACTGTCTTCACCTGTACGGCCCAGGTAAGTATAATGAAAACAAGTCCGCTATTTAAATGGGTGGTCGTTATTTGAGTTAGGGCGATCTCACACCTGCGCCGCGCCGCGCCGGGCTTAGGAGGATGGTGAATAAATATTTTCCGAATGGAAGCATGTACGGCACGCGCGGGCGATAAGTTTGCATTTATTGATGCCAGGACTCAGAAAATCATGCTGTTTTGTTTCTATTTATACGGCATCGTCTTTTCAAAGATTGTTTCAAACCATATGCCAAAAAAAGCTTTTCTATATGAATCGATATATTTTTGCAAATATTGATTTTTAGACAGCTGAGCAGTTTTCTTTTGTCCTTTTTTCGCCGGTAGTGTAGTAATCTAAACAGACTTCAAATTGATATTTTTCACCTTATTCCTAACTAAACTGCTAGAACTATTTGTGGTTGTGATAGTTCTGAACGGTTTAAGAAATACTATATACTTACATACACTAAACACTTCCCGTGTTAGGTATACAATTTTGAAAAACTTGCAAAATCCTGCCCGCAGCAAAAAATTTGCAAGCTTTCTGAAATTGTATACCTAAACTAACTATAAAAACATTAAGTACTTCTTTTTTCAAAGCTCTCCAAATGTTATTTTATTTATTTTGTGCGTTGAGTTGGCCACCCAGCCGCGCCGTGAGCAAGCAAGCCGGTTTGCGTAGGGCCAACGTTTCTAATTAAGCTATTTTGTGTAGACACGTCTTACCTGTGTTTGCACAACGCTTGCCTGAAATTGAGCTTTCTTTTTACGCAATATTTATTCTCAAATTAAATGATAATACTGCATTAGTAATACTAAAGAATTCTTAGATTAAAAATGTAAAACTGTAATTGTTTAAAATATGCTTACTATAGAATAATATTTTTATATTTTCCTTGGTGGCAACGCGTATTTTGTTTAGCTTTACGCTATCCAGTTTGGAATTCCCATTATGTCAAGGATTTAGGATACGGCGAAATATACGGGGACGGTTACTGCTACGAGCACCTCTACGCCTCTACGCGCGTAGCACTCGTAGCTATGCTACGCTTTTAAAATATTGTTAGGTTTTTTCTGTGTAGTTACATTTAGATTTTTGTAAAGATAAACAATAAGGAAGTTCCTGTTATAAGATGATAGTGATTTTTATACTAAAAGGTCTAATTAATATGAAAAAGGAAGCCGAGTTTCTTCTCCAAAAATTATATATAACAACATGGGTACCACTTCAGTACAGATGTTTAAAAGACTTCTGAAGGAAGATTGAGGTGGAGAGATGAAATAAAACGAAAAGCTCTTCTAAGCTTGCTCGTCCAATTCTGAGCTTACGTGAGAAGCACTCGAGTCAGATCGGGAAGGCGTTTCTGTCCTCAGCTAATTAAGTCACGTACAGAGCAGTAAAAAAGCAGAAAGAGTCTTGCCTACTAAGTGAATAAGCCAATACTTACCTGCACACGGATATAGTACAAACTATTACGCATAGACTATTTAGTTTGCTGAAATACAAACCTTTAATATATAGATTTGGTTTTATGTTATGTACATTGCTTTTGTTTGTTTTGTCACTAATAGAATAAGCTATGAAGTGAATTTAGTGAAACGTATACTACGTAGTTTTTTTCATTGACCTACTCTGCATTTTTTCGCAGGCGTTAGATAAATAAACATTATTTTATTTATACTAGTGATATTTTTATTATAATTTGCGGGTTTTGGGAAGGTACTATTTAGGTATTATTTATTGGTGTAGGTTTTGGATTCGTAGTTGGAGATACAAATATGATATATCTAACAATACGGGCTACCTGACGGTCGTCAGAACCGCAGCACTCTATGGCATTGTTTTTTTAATTTAAAATACAGAGGTACTTTTTACTCTTTTATAGTTTCTATTTGGTACTAATGGAGCCCTTCTTCCTCATGGACTATTTACAGATATAATTTAAATAAAATATGAACAACTAAATGTGGTATCCTGACGTGCACATCAAGTCTGGTGATACCCAGATACCTACGATACCACTGCACCATACTAGTTGCCACGAAGCGTTTTGTGCCTCTTTTTGTGACAAGTAGGCATTTTGCTTTGCTTCACTGTGTTCATGAGACATACCTACCGTATTATTTGGTCTGAGGTCACGAAGGAAGGTGATCACGATTGGACAGGTATTAAGTCAAAACTCTTCAGCGACTGGCCGATTCGCCACTTGGGCACGTCCAATTGGTCTCGAAAAGGAGACGAATCAAGGGAAACGAACGAATGGTTTCGTTAGTAAGCACAAATTTGGATGGCAGTTGCTAAGGCACGAGCTTTCTTTGAAATACTGAAAACTGGAGTAGGCAAAACACACAAAGGACAAGAAAGAAGTATTTAGCGTGAGTACCAAATTTTAAAACACTTCCCGTGTTAGGTATACAATTTTTGAAAACTTGCAAAATTTTCGAGTGCGGGCAGGATTTGAACCTGCGACTTTCGCATTACTAGTGGCGACGCCTCTTCCATCTGGGCTACCGCAGCTCATTTCTTACCCGCCAATTTTGCAAGTGTATTTTAATGCCAGTAACGCTTGGCATGGCTCCATCTACCGGGTTAGTTTTGCAACTAATCACCGGCGACTAATTCTATCTTTACAGATTGAATGTAGTCTAAGCGATGAAAACCAGCGATAAATTGAGTACCAAATTTTAAAACACTTCCCGTGTTAGGTATACAATTTTTGAATGCCAAGCGTTACTGGCATTAAAATACACTTGCAAAATTGGCGGGCAAGAAATGAGCTGCGGTAGCCCAGATGGAAGAGGCGTCGCCACTAGTAATGCGAAAGTCGCAGGTTCAAATCCTGCCCGCACTCGAAAATTTTGCAAGTTTTCAAAAATAGTATTTAGCGTACTAAACACCGAAACGCATAAATTATATTGATTTTTAAATTGTTTATTTAGCTAACGAACAGCAGGCAGTGTTGGCTAGCCCAGAAGAGAATGAAAAAGAGATTGCGCGGGTAATAAGGCAATAGACATAAAACTCTTATTGGTTTCTGTTAGTAAGGAATTGAACGTGTGAAAAGTCTACCCATACTAATATCCACTTTTCTGAAACACAGCTGTAGAATATACATGGTGTGAGGGACAGCCCTCCGACTACTTATAGGGTGCATTCAGACCATGGAACTGAACAACTTTCCCCTAGGAACATATGTCAGGAAACAACAACAAAAATCGGACTTCCCATGGTAATTACAGTCTACAGCTGATCTTGATTTTGTATGGGAGACAATTTTTTTTTTTATTCCTGACACATGTTTCAAGGGGAAAGTTGTTCAGTTTCATGGTATGCATGTAACCTATCAGTATTCGTAGAGCTGCCTCTTACACCCCGTATATTGTAGATAGATATTAAGACAACAAAACTAGCTCGTAATTAAAGTAATTTCGGCTCGTCTTTCTTGGAAGACGGTTTTCAGTTGTATGTGCTAATCAAGCATAGTTGCCTACCTACGTATATTACTTAAGTATTATTATATAATATCTCAACAGAATGTAAGTACATTTAACATAATACAAAATTCTTAATCAAAACGTTCGAAATCTCTCACGCTTTGTTCATATAAATTCAACTAACTTATTTAGGTAATTATTTGCTTCACCTAGTAACGTTAAATAAGAAACAAACAGAAAATAATTATGAACCCTTTCCATGATGATAGAGAAATCTGGTTTCAATCAGTATTTTTTACCTAATGTTTGGTTTATATGTAATAAATAGATAGATGCGTCAATAAATTGCGCGAAAATATAATGAATTGTAAAAAAACTTAGCTCTGGATGACTCAACCAACAGACATCAGCGACTACACAAATTTTTCCCTTAGGACGAGGAAAATAAAATTGTTGCAGTGTTTTAAATAAATCCTTTGATTAATTTATTCTGTAAATGAATCGATTTCACTCGCCGAGTCTAATTATATAAATAATCCATATAGATTTAAAGTTAATTGCGTGGTCATAAATAATTTAACAATAGATTTCCATTTAAAAGGAGCCATCGAAACGTAGGGCCGGTTCACAGCGCTCTAAAATAAATTGTTCCTAAATAAAATATTAGGTGTCCGTCCTGCCGCTATTTCATTAGCTTAAGTAAAAATACATGCATGAAGCAAGCCAATTTCCTATCAACACACTTTACCATTCCTCTGCTGGACATGGGCCTCCCACTATTGGGGAGTATAACCATATTCACCACGCTTGGCAGGCGGAATGGCGAGTGCGGTGAAAGGTGTTGCTCAGAGAACGCAGCTGCATATTCCCTGGATTCATTTATCTACTCCTCGATATTAACGTCACTCCCGTGTAGAATTAGGGTGATACTATTAAAAAACTTAACCCACTCCAAAAAGTCTATCTAATCTTTTCTAATCTACTTATAGCATGAAAATTCATTCTTCTGCGATTTCGGGAACCAGTTTTTTTTTGTCATGTCTGTATTTTGAGCGACCGCAGAACTAGTGATGCGTATGCAATCCATCAGAATTTTCTTAGTGCCCTAAATAAACATATATTTGACCCATAATAATTTTTACATAATACTATAGAAACAAAAAAAATTAAATACATTTACAAAAAAAGACATCTTAAATCTAAAAATTATAAATAATTAATTCTCTCCAACGCATCTGCACGAGGCAAATTGACCAAAGTTATTACTAATTAATAAAACGTAATAATATTTAATAATCCATCAGTGCTTGGACCTGATAACTTATTTTTGGAAATTGAAATTAGGAGCAATATGGAACAGCTGTGAACGGGACCAGTTAACTAGACGCTTGATTTATTATTTAAAGGTTTGTACCTGTTTTAAATTAAAAATGTAAAATAATACAAAGAGAGCCTGGGGATGACAACTTGTGCCAGAATTAGAGCTTTGCCAACTATTACAGCATATTATATACAATGTGAGGTTCACAACAGGGGCGAAATCACCTTTGAAACTGAACAACTTACCCCAAGGATCATAGCTTGAAATGAAATACAAAATATACCAGCTAACCGAGTCAGTTTGCATGGGGTGTCCTTTTTTATGATTTTTGACCTATCTTCTATAATATGCGAAAAGTTGTTTAGTTACACGGGTAATTTCAACCCGTAAAATATTTGCCATCTGACAAACAATTAAGGAGTAATTCAGAAAACTGTGTATGGCTATAGTGACAGGTTGTCAACCCATAGCCTAAAATTGCAATACACATGTAACCCTCGAGTCCCTTAGTCACCTCTTACGACACCCACTAAAAAGAAATTGGGTGATGCTATTCTACACCGAAATCATACGGCAAGCCGATGTAAAACCATAACATTGAATAATTTCGTCTGTTGCCGGGATCTGTACCCAGGACCGTGGATTGTCGTTCCGCAGGTTCTACTAACCTACTGGAGTCCAGGCCAGTATCGCTCAAAATTGTCAGTCTCTTTATTTTATTTATTTTAGCTCTGCGATGTTTATTAATCGTTTCTCATTAGTTTAGATAAGGAAGTAAATAATTACAGCAATATCTGCAATATAAAATCATTATCAGCAATAATAAGGTAGCTTGCCGTGTGATGCCAGCTTAGAATAGCATCACCCCATTTCTTTCCCTTGGGAGTCGTAAGTGGCGACTAAGGAACTCGAGGGTGAGTATTGCAATTTTAGGCGATGGGCTTACAACCTGTCACTATGGCAATGCACAATTTCCGCAAGACCCTCAAATATTTGTCACACGTGGCGTAGATAGACCGTTTTTCCGGCTGTTTGCGCTCTGCCTACCCCGCAAGGGATTATAGGCGTGATATGTGTATGTGTATAAGGTAGCTAGGACGTACCTGGTATACCTACATTTCATATTGTTTTTCAAGCACTAATACAACGTGTAATACCCTAACCTTATTTAAGTGGCAGCGTCGGTGAACAGTGCAAATGTGAGGTTTTAATTAAGGGTCGTGCGGCGGCAGCGGCTGTGAGCCGGGCAAAGCCGGGGGACGTGCTTGTCGCAACGATTGATTATCCACTGCACTGTCAGAGCAAAGAAATGATGAGATTAAACTTTGCGAATACAGAATGAAGCCACGAGAAACTCATCACAATCAGACTGCGTGATGGCGGTGTTTGTGAGCCGGGCACAGCCATGTAATGTGCTTTTCGACAAACAAACATACATAAATAAATCACGCCCATATCCCTTACGGGGTAGGCAGAGCGTTACGTAAAACGGATATTAGCACCACGTCTGACAAAAGTTTGAGGGTGAATCAAATAACTGTGTATCACTATAGTGACAGGTTTTCGGCCCATCGCCTAAAATTTAAATACACATCTAACCCTCGAGTTCCTTAGTCGTCTATCACGACACCCTAAATTAATCTTGTGTTTTAAGCAAATAAATATCTTTGAACCCATGGGCAAGCAATGGGGTAATGCTATTCTAAGCCGGCATCACACGGCATTGGATACGTGCTTTTCGAGCTAGTTGATTATCCCATTTATCCACTGCATAATCAGTGCAAAAGAATGTTACAGATTGAACTTTAGTAATAAACGGAATCAGACTTGGCGTGCGCCAAAACATCAGGAGCTCAATTTCTGAAACAGTGATTTCTACAAATCGTGCTTTAAAGTCCGCAACAACGGGTCTAACCACTCGTAGCACACTTTCTACAAATAGTTTTTTGTTATTTGAAACATTTCTTGCTCTTAGGCACTACGTCCAGTCTATCATGGTGCATTGTTTGCTGTACCTACCAGCTTTGATACTGACTGCAGGGTTTAAATACGTGGATGACCCTTTTGTAAAGCATATTAAAAAGAGAAAATGTAAAAATTCAGACATAATTAATATTACTTAGTAGTGAAAAAACCTAGAGAAACACATTCAAGCTACAAGAGTAATAAAACTTGTCAGATCAAAATTTAATCATTTTTAATCAAATAAAAGAACCATTGTTATCGGTCAAGTTTCGGTCAACTATTACATACATCGGATCAAATTGTTACACCATTTTTTGAGTCAGTAGGTACTTACTTATTAAATAACATTCATTAAACAGTTTTGAAAGCATAATATGAAAATCCAGTTAATGTTCTCAACAATAACAGCTGACAATTAAAATTACGTGTCTGTCGAGTGAAACTGCGTGTGTAAGTGAGTTTAAGTGCGACAATGGTCGGGATTGCGCCGTGCCTCTGTCGCCGCGTCGGCTGATGTGGTAATGAGGGAGCTTCACTCGCTGAGCACTGCACGAGCAACAGGGCTGGATTTAGGAATAAACCTCTTATAGTAGTAGCATGTAGTAGGATCTATGTGTGAGTTTAAGTGCGACAATGGTCGGGATTGCGCCGTGCCTCTGTCGCCGCGTCGGCTGATGTGGTAATGAGGGAGCTTCACTCGCTGAGCACTGCACGAGCAACAGGGCTGGATTTAGGAATAAACCTCTTATAGTAGCATGTAGTAGGATCTATGTGTGAGTTTAAGTGCGACAATGGTCGGGATTGCGCCGTGCCTCTGTCGCCGCGTCGGCTGATGTGGTGATGAGGGAGCTTCACTCGCTGAGCACTGCACGAGCAACAGGGCTGGATTTAGGAATAAACCTCTAATAGTAGTAGGATCGATGTGTGAGTTTAAGTGCGACAATGGGCGGGATTGCGCCGTGGCTCTGTCGCCGCGTCGGCTGATGTGGTAATGAGGGAGCTTCACTCGCTGAGCACTGCACGAGCAACAGGGTTGGATTTAGGAATAAACCTCTTATAGTAGTAGGATGTATGTGTGAGTTTAAGTGCGACAATGGTCGGGATTGCGCCGTGCCTCTGTCGCCGCGTCGGCTGATGTGGTAATGAGGGAGCTTCACTCGCTGAGCACTGCACGAGCAACAGGGCTGGATTTAGAAATAAACCTCTTATAGTAGTAGGATCTATGTGTGCGTGGGTCTAGGTGCATGGTTGGAATTGTGCGCTGATCACTCGATATATAAGTCTAGAACGCGAGCAAGAGGCTACCATACGTGTAATTGCCATCTTGCGGCAACCATCCTATTGCATTGCGCTCAGCAACGATCAGCGCCAAATGAATTTTTGAATTTCGTTGGTCTTGTTTTAAGGAAAAGTAAGCAAGTTGAGGCTTTCGGATAAGAGGCCATAAAGGCCAAGAGAAAATACATCGCCGGAAAAAAGTTTTAATAAATCTAACTACTTCACAGTAGCCTTTTCCCGGCATAAATGATACATAAAAAACATTTCTTCTGAATCACTCTATCTACTAAAGTAAACTTCATTAAAATCCGTTGCGTACCTTTAAAGATCTAAGCTTACATATTAGGGACACGGAAAGCGACTTCATATGATCACAATCGACCCCAGCCTGCGCAGTGGAAAATACAAATTTACAGCTGAAATCGATATGTGACAACGACCGCGGTATCGCGGTGCTAGAAATACCTAAAGCTAATAAATACTAAACACTAATAATGTCTGTGGGCATCAAAACCAAAATTCACAATAACAAAATTTTGTACCCAAATTAATTCACGTGTACCCAATGTTCATCAGATGTGTGGTGGCCTTTATATGTTATGCAACCAAAACGTAATACTAATTTCGCCTATTATTACCGGTATTTGGCGTTACGTTGCACGTATTAGCACTAGATTATAAGTAAGTACCTCCAAATTATATCACCCCACGAATTCCGCAATTCGTACTAAGGAGTCACAATGATATGGTACGACAAATATGACTAAGGGAACACACCATTAACACGAATAAACAGGTTTACACTTACAGTCAACGTGCCGGTCCAAATGCATAAAATACCCAACGGAGAAAGGAAGTACAGGGAATGGATCAAAGAGGAATTCCGTGGGTACTTACAGGGCTGGGTGGAAAAGATATCGACACCCAGCATTCCAATACAGCCTTGGCGCGTTATTCACTTCAAACCACTCACAGATTCTGTTCGTATTCCACTTTGATATTAGTCATTACGCGTGACCCAACCCGAATTTGGGCCGTACAAACGCGGGCCAAAATGGCCACTTGATGCCTATTCAACGCGACGCTCACGTGGAAGACGTCGAGACATCCAACAATCACTAAGCCTGGTATTCTAGTATAACCCAGGAGAACCGCAATAATACGATGCATCAACACGCGCGATCTCAAATTGAATCGTCCATTACACACGGCATCACAAAACTCGTGGCGGGAAATCCGTACAAAACACAATACGCTTGCCCGAGCGGTTTTAAGAGACTAATTGCGCGGCGCCGAAACCACCGCTCGGCGCCGTCAGGCGCTCTGCGCGCACGTCGCCAGTCTCGCCCTGCGAGTGAGAAAGGGACAACACACGCCTAGAGCGACGCGTGCGATCGAGCACCGCGCCGCATTCATAGACCGTCATTAATACCTAACTGATTCCCCAGCATAGCAACGCTAAATTAAACATTCACCCGCCCTAGGCCGAATCCCTTAGGCCTATTCACTTGGTAGACGGGATAGCGTTGCTACTGCTCGCTTAAGAACCGAGTCCCCTACTTGAACTGTCGCGACTCGAGGAGTGCCATCACTACCTGGGAACAAGTTGAGAATGCGCCCTCTGCGCCAACGCAGTGGCGGCAGGTTGGCATCCTTAACCAAAACGAGATCTCCGATGCGAGGGGGTTCGGTTCTGTCCGTCCACTTAAGGCGTTGCTGCAGAATGTGCAAATACTCAAGCGACCATCGCTTCCAAAAATTCTGAGACATTTGCTGCAACAACTCATAACGCGACAAACGATTGCTATTAACCTCCGTGTAGGGGTATTCTGGCAAGGCGTTAAGTGGTCGGCCAATCAAAAAATGCCCTGGTGTCAGGGCCTCAAGATCATTAGGATCTGAGCTAAGCGGACACAAAGGACGTGAATTGAGTACAGCCTCAATTTTACAAAACACGGTCGCTAGCTCCTCAAAGGTTAATATCGTTAAACCTATAACGCGCATCAAATGCGTCTTGGCGGACTTTACAACCGCTTCAAAGATACCACCCCAGTGGGGGCATCCTGGTGGATCGAACACCCAGTTGATGCCCTGACGGGAGAGGCTCGTGCCGATAGCTTCCTCGTTTTCCGTTAAAAACGTTACAATTTCTTTCATACACCTATCAGCGCCCTTAAAGTTGGTACCACAGTCCGACCTAATCAGCGCTGGTCGCCCTCTTCGCGACACAAATCTATCCAAAGCTGCTATGAAAGCCTCCGTAGTGAGGTCGGCCACGAGTTCCAAATGGACGGCCTTGGTTGCTAGGCACACAAACACGCACAAATACGCCTTGATTGACTTCGCGTTGCGAAGGCGTGATGCTTTAACCATAAAAGGCCCCGCAAAGTCCGTTCCCACACCCGCAAACGTCCAGGCTTCCGTCACCCGGTCCGGTGGGAGGTCTCCCATCTGAGGTTGCATTGTGGCTGCCTTCAACCGATAGCAAGGCAAGCACCGAAACACAATGCTCCGTACCGTACGTCGTCCTGACAAGATCCAAAACTCGCGCTGCAGAATAGCCAAAAGGGCATTGCAGCCCGCATGCGAGTTCTTCTCATGACGATCCCTAACTAAAAGCTCTACCAAAGGTCCTTTCTTTGGGAGTAACAGCGGATGGCGTGCTGAAAAGGGCAGGTTAGCGTTCCGAAGTCTACCTCCAACCCGGAGCATACCAAGCTCATCCACGAACGGGTTGAGGCGCACAAGACCTCCCTTCAGCTTTCCACGACCATCCCTGAGCAGCCTGACCTCCTCCTCAAAATGTTCCGCCTGGACGACCCTAACCAATATACCTAGAGCCGCATTCCGTTCCGCAGGCGAGAGGACAGGTGCTAAGTTCCGTTCTGCTTGAGGTTTCCTACAGTTAGACACGAACCGTTTGATCCAACCCGTCACACCTAGAAGTTTGTCGAGGGAGCTGTATCGTTCCAGCAAGCAAGCCGCACTTGGCTTTGGTACGATCTGCCCCACGTTCACTCGCAAACCTCGATCAGGTGGCCCAAGTGGCGCTCCGCACTCATTGAATGGCCATTCCTCAGGCGATCCAGTCAGCCACTGAGGTCCCCACCACAGTGAGTGACCTACCAATTCAGGGGCCCTACATCCACGTGAGGCGCAGTCCGCTGGGTTCCATTCTCCCGGTACATGTCTCCACACCAACGGAGTTTCCGATCCCTTGATCTGTGACACCCGATTTGCCACAAAAACCTCAAGTGTATGCACCGACGTCTGTAACCAACACAGAACTATCCTACTGTCGGTCCATGCGTACACCGTTTCATCTAAGTTGATGGTACCGCGCAAATTACTAGCGACATGATGTAGCAAGCGCGTGAGAAGCGCTGCTCCCGCCAATTCCAACTTTGGAATGGTCCATCTTGTCCTAACTGGAGCCACCTTACTCTTGGCCATAACCAGACGCACATCTACAGTTCCCGTTGAACTGACTGTCCGCAAATAGACAGCTGCCGCGTACCCTCGCTCCGAGGCGTCACAAAACCCATGTAGGGTCGCCTTACATCCCGCCGACGGGAGTAACTTGCGAGGTATCGCGATGCGTACAATCCCTGGTAAGGTGGTTACAAACTTTGACCAATCATTCAACAGCTCTCCGGAGAGCTGGTCGTCCCAACCCATGTTCGCTAGCCACAACCTTTGCAGGAAGCACTTCGCCATGAACGTCACCGGTGCGATCCACCCGTTAGGATCGAACGTTCTGGCGATCGTCGACAATACCGACCGCTTCGTCCAGGTCTTCTGCAACAGGTCTGGCTCAATCTGATACGTGAAGACATCATGCGTTGGCCTATACTGCACCCCTAGGATGCTCAACGTATTTGGGTTGTCCGGGTTCTCAAAAAGGTGCGGGTCCTGCTGAAACTCACCTGGTAAACCGGCCAGGAGCTCTGGACAGCTGGACAACCATTTCCGCAACTCATAACCTCCGGACTCCATGATCGCGATCAGCTCGTCTCGTAGGAGTAGTGCCTGTTGCACGCTATCTGCACCCGTGCAAATGTCATCCACGTAGACGTCGCGATCCAGTACTGCTGCGGCTCGAGGGAATCTTACCCTTTCCTGTGCGGCCAACTCTCTCAGCGTACGTACTGCCAAATAGGGACTTGGTTTCAACCCATACGTTACCGTGTTGAGCTCATAAGTGACCATCGGCTCGTCTGGGCTCTCACGCCACAAAATCAGCTGGTACCGACGGTCATCCGGGTGTATAATTGTTTGGCGAAACATCATTTTGACGTCTGCGACGAACGCTACTTGGTGCAACCGAAAATCTGTGAGGATGTCCACAATGTCCCGGTTCAACTTGGGACCCGCGTGCAGACACTGGTTCACAGACACACCATTCGATGTAGGAGCAGAACCGTCAAACACTACCCGTATCTTCGCCTCCGGTGACTTCAAAACAGCCAGGTGTGGTATATAGTAATGCTCGACACACCTCCAATCTATGCTGGACACCGACATGTGGCCCAACTCCAGGTACTCCCTCATGAATTCGATATACTTCTGCCGAAGTGCTGCATCTCGCTTCATCTTTCTCTCCATAGCCAGTAGTCTCCGTTCCGCGATCTGTCGCGAACTACCTAAGGAGGGGCGGTTTGGGAGAAATGGCAGCCTGGTAACAAACCTACCTGACGAACTTCGTGCAGTGTTGTATTGATAGAACAGCTCGCACTCGTCATCCTCTGGCTTCCGTCTATCCGCTGTGGGTGGCTCCTCAGACTCCCAAAACCTCTGCAGCACCTCCGACAACACACTACCATAGAGCACCGTATCGCCCTCTGGTAGGTCCTGAGATCTCCAAACTGGGCCAAAAATAACATACCCCCCTGTGGTATCCACGGCCACCAAACCAGTTTGCTGAAGTACACGTTTTCTGCCACACCAAATTCTCCCGAGGACATCTGACCCGAGAAGAACGTCCACCGTACCGGGAGTGTCAAAGTCAGGATCAGCTAACTCTAAGCCCGTGGTCAACCCTCGTACCGTTGACGGTAACCGAACCTGAGGGAGCTTCCCTACCACTTCATCCAGCACCACTGCTGGGGCATGATAGCTGACCCCTGTGCATGTGCTACCTAATGTGAACTCGAAGTTCACCTGACCCCGAACGTCAGGCACATCTAAACCTCCTATACCTACAGCCCCATCCATTGAGGGCTTCATGTTTAAGCCTAGCCTACTCACCAGCCCACTAGACAAAATACAGCCCTGAGCCCCTGTATCCAGTAAGGCTCTTACCTGTATACTACGGCCACCGTATCCCCATACCCAAATCCGAGCCGTTGGCAACAATACCGTGATTGGACGGGGGGCCGAAGCTGGCGTGTAGGCGGCAATTACCTAGCAGGAATCTAAGCGCGGCGTGTCCGCGTCCTGCGGGGGAGTCCCTCCTCTCCGTACACCTGTGAGTGGGTCCCACTCCTGATGGTAGGGAGGTCTGGTCATGTACGCCATGGCCGGCAACCTGTAATATCCCTGCGGCAGACGCGCGTATCGCGAATGCTCCTGCAACCGCGGGTTCTCAGCCAAGGGCAGAGGCATGCGTGGGTCGTGAGCCATGTTGCTCACGCCCGTCGAGTACTGCATGTACTGACCCTGGTGCTGCCTGGCGTCCTGATGGTGGCACCCGCCCGTAGCATCACGTACCTGTGATGGGTGCCCCTGACCGTTGCCCTGTGACCACCTACCCCGTTCCGGCACCTGCTGCCGTGGTGGTCTCCACGCCTGTGGCGAAGGGGACATCACCTGCTGATGTCCCTGACCTCGTCCCTGAAACCTCGGTGGAGGAGGACTTCTTCTTGGAGGGGGTGGGGAGCGTTGCTCCCGTCCGTGCTGGGCAGACTCCGTTCGCTGACCCGCGTCAGCTCTGCCACTGTAGTCTCCGCTGCGGTTCATGCAGAGGAGCTGATGATGGGCACCCTGACAGCACCTACAGTTGGTGCTTGAGGGGCACTCTCGCACCAGATGCGACCCCAGGCATCTGAAGCACCAACGCCGTTGCTGTGCCACACCACGACGTTTCTGCACCCGTTGTGCAGCAAACTCCTCACACGCAGCCACCTGATGCCCCGCCTCTCCGCAGTAGGCACACCCTAAATCCAATTTAGCGACATTGTATCGCCTGGGTGGCCTACTCTTGCCGTCTCGCGCCTGTGTGCCCGGCCGTTCCGGGCGGCGAGCGGCCGCAGACTCCGTATGAGGCGTCTCCCCAAATTGGGCATCCATACGCCTGCACTCGGCCTCGAGGAAGGACTTCAGTTCCTCGAAGGTCGGGAGGTAAGCAGATGTCTTGCCTCCGTGTGACTGCTCAAAACGAGCGGCCATATCGCTCGGCAGTCGGCGTAGCAGCGTGTGAACTAGGACGTAATCATAACCGGACACCGGCATCCCCTGTCTCTCAAGAGCGTTCACTGCAACGCAGACAGGGTTGAGGATCCTGACCCGGAGGTCCGTGGCCCGGGTGATGGTCGGCAAGGTGAGCCACTGCTCTAGCAGTCTGTCAACTATGAGACGTTTGTTGCTGTATCTCTCGATCAGCAAGCTGCGAGCCGTCTCATAGCTGGCATCATCGACTGGGAGATGCTTTACTACCTCGTGGGGCTCACCCTCCAGCTTCGCCATCAATTGGGCCATTTTATAAGCCGGCGCCAAATCAGTGCGGTTATGGATTACGCTGTCAAACAAATCCTGGAATCTAGTCCAGTCAGCGTAATCACCCTTGAAAACCGGAACCACCACCGGCGGCAAGGGCACTTGTAGCCCTGGTCCCCGTGGACCATGATGTGGGTCCGGTTCCCCCGCGCGGCATCTTATGATAGTAGCAGCCGCCTGCTCTATCTCCTGTGCCAGCTCGAAACACTGCTCCACATTTGCTGTGACCGTACGCTGGGCCGCCTCATCAGGCGTTGCCTCAAAGAACTCCATGCAAGCAGCGTAGTACTCTGACACCTCAATGATCCGCGCTTCAACCTGTTTCGCACCAGCAAGGAGCGCATCCTGTCGGTCACCGCGACCGACCATCGCCTTTGTACACGCAAACCATGTCAGATGCGTCTTAATCTTTACCTTACACGTAGTAAGTGAGGGAGCCATGGTACCAACCTAAAGTACACCGAACCTTATAATAAAAAACAATAATAATCAATCGGCCCTGATCCTACCGTTAGGATAATCCGTACAGGGTATAAACACAATAATAATAAACAAGCAATTCACTAATTGATTGGCCCCGATCCTACCGATAGGATACTACACACAGAGCACACAATATAATTACAATAAAAACGAAAAATATATATTTTTGTTTTTATGTGGGTATTTTGAAAACTTAATACTAAAATCTTAAATCTAGTGGCCTTTACGGAACCACGCTCTGCTACCAAAATTTGATCACAATCGACCCCAGCCTGCGCAGTGGAAAATACAAATTTACAGCTGAAATCGATATGTGACAACGACCGCGGTATCGCGGTGCTAGAAATACCTAAAGCTAATAAATACTAAACACTAATAATGTCTGTGGGCATCAAAACCAAAATTCACAATAACAAAATTTTGTACCCAAATTAATTCACGTGTACCCAATGTTCATCAGATGTGTGGTGGCCTTTATATGTTATGCAACCAAAACGTAATACTAATTTCGCCTATTATTACCGGTATTTGGCGTTACGTTGCACGTATTAGCACTAGATTATAAGTAAGTACCTCCAAATTATATCACCCCACGAATTCCGCAATTCGTACTAAGGAGTCACAATGATATGGTACGACAAATATGACTAAGGGAACACACCATTAACACGAATAAACAGGTTTACACTTACAGTCAACGTGCCGGTCCAAATGCATAAAATACCCAACGGAGAAAGGAAGTACAGGGAATGGATCAAAGAGGAATTCCGTGGGTACTTACAGGGCTGGGTGGAAAAGATATCGACACCCAGCATTCCAATACAGCCTTGGCGCGTTATTCACTTCAAACCACTCACAGATTCTGTTCGTATTCCACTTTGATATTAGTCATTACGCGTGACCCAACCCGAATTTGGGCCGTACAAACGCGGGCCAAAATGGCCACTTGATGCCTATTCAACGCGACGCTCACGTGGAAGACGTCGAGACATCCAACAATCACTAAGCCTGGTATTCTAGTATAACCCAGGAGAACCGCAATAATACGATGCATCAACACGCGCGATCTCAAATTGAATCGTCCATTACACACGGCATCACAAAACTCGTGGCGGGAAATCCGTACAAAACACAATACGCTTGCCCGAGCGGTTTTAAGAGACTAACTGCGCGGCGCCGAAACCACCGCTCGGCGCCGTCAGGCGCTCTGCGCGCACGTCGCCAGTCTCGCCCTGCGAGTGAGAAAGGGACAACACACGCCTAGAGCGACGCGTGCGATCGAGCACCGCGCCGCATTCATAGACCGTCATTAATACCTAACTGATTCCCCAGCATAGCAACGCTAAATTAAACATATACTATTTGCTGTCAAGAGGGTGTTTAAAAAACTGTTAGAATTAAATTGGCGAGTGCATCTCTGTGCTGTGTCTAAATTCACGCGCGTTTGACGTTGATCGTTGGATGCTACATTGTAGACCGATGTGATAATTGCACTATTTCGAGGACTTGGCATAATGATCACCAGCAAATTAAGCAATAGATTTTTGTGTTCCACGGTATTATTGATTATTAGAACATATCCTAGGTTCTTTTTTCGAGTAGACTGACGAAGGTCCTGATCCCTGATGTCAGAGTTTTCGAAACTCTAACGCCAGAGAGACAATCAAAATCTGTGGCGCCTGGATTGTTGGCCCCTGACTTCGTTGTGATTGTACCTAACTTAAGATCACCTTCAAGTACTGCGATTTAAAAGTTTCTTCAAGAAATGTTTGTATCATTGGATAAAATATTATTAATAAATAAATGATCAATACAAGAAAGTGGTCCATACACTTGGTATTTTAATAGATATATAGATTAATCATTTACTAAAGAAACATTACAAAGTAAACAATTTAATTGGGGCCGTTGAACTTTATCAAAGTTTGTCTCGGCACCCATTCCGCAACAGACATTTGAAATATATATACAATAATCAAAACAGTATTACAATATTTCAAATAAAACACTCATCTTTATTTCGTTAAAGATGTATTAATCCACTGAAAAAAGCATGAAATTACCTTTTGCCCGACTGAAACAAAAAAGAGACGTTGTGTTTCACAAGCACAGTTACTAAATAAGCCGGCGTTAAAAAGTGCAGGAAGCGCGTCATAATAAATCTAGCCGAGTTTCATATAGCGCGCCGGGACCTAGTGCCGATTCTCTTAATCCTTTGAAAAAGAACATAATTTAATAACATATTGTATATAAAATGCACAAAATCACCTTTCGTCCGACTAAAGCAAATAAGAGACTTTGTGTTGTAAAGTTAGCTGTGAGCATTCTGCTTTGCAAGTACTTAAAAAAAACTGACATTTCATTTAGGTTACATTTGCCTACGATGCTATATTAGTGGAACAAATAGGTATAATCGTAAGAATCAAATCTATCTAAATTTATCATGCTAGCGTAAGTTATCTATTAGCCCAAATTGTTTCAGTTTTATCGTACTTGTATATAATAGAGGTCACCGAGTTTTATCTATAAAGTTCCTGCTGCACCGTTTGACTCTAAACCTTTTCAGCTTTTTCTAACCTCTACCTACATATGTAATTTTTGTCTATTACTTAACCATTTAACTTTGATTGTAATTTATAAAAACGCATGGAAAAGCTATTATATATTATTGAAAAATTAGTCCTGTCTTAAAAAGGTACCAATGCGAGCAGAACTAAACGTGTGGATGTAGTCAGATCATTATCTTTAGTACAAATGTTGATACAAAGCCATACTGGTGTGCTACACAAAAGCTTTTCCTGCTGGCTGAACATAAATTGATACAAAATGAACTCATTTTAGTTCACTAACGAGTACCCAAGTGTTTCCAACAACACTTCAGTGCTGTACAATGTATTGATTTTGATTTAAGCGCAACTAAGTACTAGAAAATTTATGTTTGAAGTCGAATTAGAATAACACCACTCTATTCTTCTTGTAAGTTGAGTAAAATGCGGGGAGGAGAAAAAACAGGGAATGGACAGTAGCGTTCCCTGTGACGTTCTGCCAAGCGCGATAAATATGGCTGATAAAGATGCGCTATAGTACGTAGTTAGACTTTTTCTGGTTATTGGTTTTTACTTAAACCCACTACACTCAGCTTAAGACAACTTCAACAATGTAGAATGTATAATATATTTTTAAATATATGTAGGTTTACATCATAGTTTTGTGTTCTGTATTTTATTGTGTTTATTCAAGTTACCATTTCTTTTCTGATTACTTTCGAACTGCTCTATTTTTCTATACTTTCTCCTCCACCCAAAGGTTGTCTGGGACAGATCGTATGTTGCGATAAAGCCGCCTTTGCGCATATTAGCAATGAACCTGTATTTTTTGTGCAATAAAGTACTTTTACTGATTGCACTACTAGAATCGGCCTCTCACCTCGCAAGCGTCCGAAGTGAGAGGCGCAGGGCGGCGAGCTGGAAAATTGCGAACAAACCTAACTACCTGCATACTGAGCTACCACTGCGTTATAGCTTCTAGACAACGTTGTGTAACGTAATGAGTCAGTTCGCTACAGCACCTTATTGCTCTATCAACTCAGTCTTTGCTAAACTAATACTTTTAAACGAAAAATTATAGAATATTTATTTATAATCGGTATCTAAAAAAAAAAAATTATGTAGAAGGTTTTGGGATTGGGATCCGATCATCCAGCTAAAACTCATTTGCCAAAAAGTACACGATTTACAGACAAAAAAAACGAGCAATACTCGGTCAACCAAGTCTAGGCACAAATTTTATCACGCATCGGTGGATTAGACAAGGCAATTTTTTGGCGGTTTGCCGGCAGACTTTCAGTGATTGTATATAATTAAATAGAATGAGTTGTGACTACCCATTATGATTTATGATAAAACAAAAGTCTGTTAAATATTCGGCAGTGTTGAAAACAGGTCGTATCTATCGTACGTGTCCAAATGGAAGTCCAAATCGTCCGAATGGTAGGAATCTTTTTTAGTTGCCTGAAAACGCCATATAAAACATTTTACGCAGGGTACGCATTTTACGCATAGTACGTAGGCGTTTCCGGTAGTACCTACCTATTTTTTGTAATTTTTTCTTGTTATTTTATTTATGCAAAAAGTGAACCGGATATACAACGGCAAGACTGGTAAACCGGAGGTTGTTTTTGCTGAAGACTCGGTTAGCGTAGACGAAGCTACGGCGTAGCATAATAAATGTGTTTGCTAAGTGCAAGTGCTACGAGTGTATAATTGCGTTTTTCCAGTCAACGCGCTTATTGGTATTCTGCTTCAACGGTTTTGTTATACGAATAATATTACTATGTACATAGTAATTGGGAGAAATATTTAATCAACTCTCGGAGTTAAAAAAGCGTTGTTCCGAAGGGTTATGGGTGAAATTGGTTTAGTTACTTTTAGTTTCAGGTGTGCAACGTAATCTAGCAAAATATAATGCTGGTCTGTTGTTGCCTACCTTGATCAATATGGAAAGTAAGAAACTAGAGGCACCTTAATATGTATTATCATCATTATCCATAATTATCGCATCAGCCTATAGCAGACTACTGCTGGACGTAAGCCCCCAGGTAACGCCATAAGGCACGATCCCCCATTTTAGGCATGCAATAATAGACAGTATCTAATAAGGCCCGTCTGGCTGTGCAAAGAGGAGTGTTAGTTCCGACACCTATGTATGGGAGTGAAAGTTGGGTATGGCAGAAAAAGCATGAAAGTAGAATAAATGCGGTAAAAATGAGAGCGTTAAGAAGTATATTGGAGTGAAATTGAGTGATAAATTATGGAATAGCGTAAGAAGAAGGTATCGGTATAAAAGAAGACGTAGTGACTGGTATAGAAAAAGGAATGATGAAATGGTTTGGTCACTTTGAGAGAATGAATGAAAGAAGATTAACGAAACAGGTGTATATGGCAAGTGTTGATGGGAACGTTGGAAGGGGAAGACCTAGACGCACGTACTTGGATCAGAGTACCCTTATCCAACGAGCATGTATGAAAAGGTTGATGCATGTTAAAGCTTCTTTCTCTCTTTGTTTACCTTCTGGTTGGCCGGTAGAGAATTCTGTATGGCATAAGGCCTTTTGTACGATGTGCAATAAAGTATACAATAAATAAATAAGCAGCGAAAGAGGTGTGTCAGGATCGTAGCAAGTGAAAAAATTTAGTCTCTGCCTACTGCTCTGGAAAAGCGGCATGAGTGTATGTATGTATGACAGTATCATCGGCCCATATGCACCGCCGCCAATACTTACTTTGTGCCCATATTAATTATGCTTTCCTCAAAATAGACAGGGTTATTTACATTACACTACACACGTCATGGCCCCAGGCGTATAAACACGGAACTATGGAACTAGTAACATTCATAAGCCACTGACAGTGTTGTGATATGCATACTTACTTACTCATGCTCTAGGTGAAAAGTGAAATCGGGTTTTTGTGCTACTAATTTAGGTTTTCAAAATACAGGGTGTAAAGGAAACCCCTTCGAACACTGACAGGTTGCATTCAGACCATGAAACTAAACAACTTCCCATAAAATTATATTTTAGAAAACGTAATTATTTTTTTTACTTCCCATAGTAAATGCAGTCAGCTGATTGTGATTTTGTGTGGGAGGTCGAATTTTATTTGTCGTTTCCTGACATATGTTTCTAGGGGAAAGGTGTTTAGTTTCATGGTCTGAATGCACCCTTTTAGTATACGGAGGGGTGTCGTCCCTAACACCCGGTATAATGAAATTCTTTCGGTGTTATTACAAAAAAGTTTAACATTTAGAATTTTATTATTAAACGAATATGTATCAGTCATGACTTACTTGTTATTTATTTGGTAGAAAAAGCAGTGGCAGTGAGCTGGGCACATCTGTCCTAGAACTGACGGTTGGAGGAGTAAGCGGGTTCTCGAGTGGAACGTCTCTGCAAGCGTAGCGTTGGACGACCTCCGGCCACATGGACCGATGACTTGCAAAAGGCAGCTAGTAGCGACTGGGTAGTCACACTCTACTGGATAGAAACATATTCATCCGTACTATAATATTATAAATCTGAGAGTTTGTGTGTGTGTATGTATGTATGTTTGTTACATCTTCACGCTCAAACGGCTTGACCGATTTGGATGAAATTTGGAACACAGGTAGAGAATAACCTTGAATAACACATAGGCTTTTACCACGGGAAAACAACTATTATCACGGGAAAATTAGAGGCAGCGGATGAAACCGCTGGACGGAATCTAGTTCAATCATAAACTAAAGAAATACTCATACAATTGCAAACGTATATTTAGACAAAATTCCATAGAAACGTTTTGTTTGGAGTTTTATATATATTTTTCCTTTAAACCTTGTATAAAAGGAAATTCTGTTTAAATAAATCCATTTCAATTACTTTTCCTTTATTTTTGATAACTTTCCTAAACTGGCAATAAAAATTAGAAATGTTTAAATAGCGTTCAGTTTCGGAGGAACACTTTTTATGCTGTCACTCTCTAGACATCCTTTATTCCTCTTCTTCTAGTTTTTTCCTCCATGCTATGGGATACTGTCTTAGTGCAGCGTCATCTTTCCTGTGACTGTGGGTGAGGTTCTATCGTAGTACTTAGTAGGAATTTTAATCACTACACGGTAAACCAAATTTCTAAAATTACTTTTAAAATTTTGACAAACTTACACATAAATAATACTACTAGATTCCCGCCCAGAGGTTTCACCCGATGCCACTCATTTTCCCGTGGTAATAGTTGTTTTCCTGCGCTTAAAAGTAGCCTATGTGTTGTTCCAGGTTATATTCTATCTGTGTTCCAGATTCCATCCAAGTCGTTTGAGTGTGAAGAGGTAACAAACATACATACACACACTCAAACTCTCAGATTTATAATATTAAGTAGGGATTAGTACGAATACGGATTATATAAATTACTTACTTTATAAATATTAAATTAAATGCACCTTACAAAAAAAGTAAACCTAATTTTAATTTATAGATAGGTTCAGTCCTTTCATAAAATGGCCGTTTTTGCAATAGACTGCAGCGTTAATAATAAATCTGTAGAAGGTGCAACTTGCGTCATAACTTTCAAAATTATGATCTACGGTCTTTTAAGTTTTCTACAGAATATGAAACAAGAAACTTATAGTTAGAAGTTAGTTTAATAAATAAGTTGCGTTCCTGATTCAGGGCAATGTGGCAAATAGATATCTAAATACTTATACGACACAGATGACACAGTTCTCGGTTTATTGGAGTAAATAAACTGGAAATATATGGGAATAAATTATTTGCTATAGGTTACTCGTCCCCCTCAGGTCGACTTCGACATTTCCTTAAACTTGTCTCATTCCTAACTCGTAATAACTCACAATTTTCACAAATAACTCATCTCTTTTGAACTCATCATTTAATAATCTCATCTAATTTGTAATAATATAAAAAAACTGAATGCACTTTATTATGATGGTTAAAGTACTTAGATGACAGCTGTCAAAATAAATCTTACCTATTTATTTCGTAAACTATGTATCAGTTTCCCGGAGGTAGTTAATTTGTGCATGCCCGGAGGACGCTGTAGTCGTAGGTATCGAAAAGATCTTCATTTTGGCTGACAGCTGTCATACTAACCCTCCTTCTGAGTCAGTTAGGGTACTAAAAGTCATACACGAAGTCGACATGTGGGGTTCGTTCGACAGTAATAATTACTGAGAATATAATATAGGCAAAAGTAAAAATTTTAAAAATTAAATAGTTAAAGTACCTACATCTTGTAGAGCAAAAACAAGCTCTTTATTATTGACCTCAACAACTGTACACTTCGTTTAAAATCCTCCCTATAGAAAACTGTACTAAAACGGCTTAGTATTTAATTATTCCATAATTCCTCCCCGATCGCCCCGTCGCGGCCAGAAGTCGCTAATCATTCCAATAGAGTGGTACAAGAAGCTTTAAACCGATTTATAGCCGGAAATAGAGAACTCTGAACACCCTTTAGAAGAGAAATCGCAGGAAATGAGAATAAATTTTAAAGCAGCCGAGTGATTTTGCTCGGATTTGATCGAGTATTTTATTATTTCTCGCCATCTGCGGGAAATGATTTAACCTTTAAATCAAGCGCGTTAAAATTTCTGAAGAATAGCTACACAGACACAGTAGGTAAAATGTTATGCTATTCATTCTGCTTCCATACACTTGACCTGTATTCAAATGTCTATCGCGATAATATTAAGGTTTTTGGCTCTCTATTCAACTTCATCTTTCTATTTAGTTGTCCATCCATCAGCCATCGGTCACCATGAAAAAGGACCGCTCAAAAAAAATTGCTCACCCAAATTCTTAAAAGCCGCTATTTTCACCGATTGTGTAAATATAATACATCTCGGTTATTAGAATGTCAGCAATGTAGGTAGGTAGGTACACCAATTGTCCCATCACTTATCACTAAATAGTATGTCTCTCCCCGTGTCCCTACGTATGCTTAGATCTTTAAAAGTACGCAACGGTTTTTGATGCGGTTTTCTTTAGTAGATGGGAGTGATTCAAGACAAACGTTTTTATGCGTAGTTTATGCCGAGAATAAAGTCTTTTGAAACGGATAGCAGCGGGTGAAACCGCTGGGCAGGCCGCTAGTTTCTTTATAAAGGTGGGTAGGAAGGTATAATTTCTTGCCAATTTACTTATTTAGGTACAAGTCTTAAGCCAAGATTTCCCCAACCACTAGCAGAAAGGCTCTGCTATCTTCAAAGGCTTCACAAACTTCGTTTTGTCACCCCATCGACTTACGTGCGACTTAGCAAACTTCTGCTTTGGTACTTTTACAACCAAAACCTTGTCGAAAACTGGGCCTCAACGTGTATTTAATTTCGCAAACTTATTAATTTCGATATTTTGAGAAAGTTGTAGCAGAATGGTTTATTTTGAGATCGCATTTAGACGACTTGATTCTGATTTACCGTCTAAATTGGAAAGGAAAGGATTAGGGGCTGCATTTAACCCTCTCTAACACTGTTTAACTAAAATTGACGGCGCTATTTTTACTAAGCAATTTTAATCGATAACGTGAAATAGTCCAAAGTACTGTTTAGTCTGATAAAATCTTTACTTCTAAAATTTATCAAGCTTAGGCGTACTGCAATAAAGATTTGATGATTCAGAGACAACTTGTTTGTAACAAAAACAAAATAGGTAGTAAGTAGGTAGGTACGTACAAAACCGAGAATAAAAGCTTTAATATGAGCAATATCTATTAGAATAGGGCCTACAAGTAGCCATTGACTATTCTAATGAAGAATAAATATAAGTATCTCATAAACAAGTGTAATTATATGAAAATATTTGAAGCTATTCGAGCTACGAAAGCCTTGTGCAGCTTATAAGTTTGAAGCCACAAAAACAGCGATACAGCACCTCTATAACTGATAGAGAGGCGTGCAGCTTGAATCCACGAAGACAGCGATACAGCGCCTCTATAAAAGATAGCGAGGCGTGCAGCTTATAAGTTTGAAGCCACGAAAACAGCGATACAGCGCCTCTATAAATGATAGCGAGGCGTGCAGCTTATAAGTTTGAAGCCACGAAAACAGCGATACAGCGCCTCTACAAATGATAGCGAGGCGTGCAGCTTATAAGTTTGAAGCCACGAAAACAGCGATACAGCGCCTCTATAAACAATAGCGAGGCGTGCAGCTGATAAGTTTGAAGCCACGAAAACAGCGATACAGCGCCTCTATAAAAGATAGCGAGGCGTGCAGCTTATAAGTTTGAAGCCACGAAAACAGCGATACAGCGCCTCTATAAAAGATAGCGAGGCGTGCAGCTTATAAGTTTGAAGCCACGAAAACAGCGATACAGCGCCTCTATAAAAGATAGCGAGGCGTGCAGCTTATAAGTTTGAAGCCACGAAAACAGCGATACAGCGCCTCTATAAAAGATAGCGAGGCGTGCAGCTTATAAGTTTGAAGCCACGAAAACAGCGATACAGCGCCTCTATAAAAGATAGCGAGGCGTGCAGCTTATGGGTTTGAAGCCACAAAAATAGTGATACAGCGCTTCTATAAACAATAGCGAGGCGTGCAGCTTATAAGTTTGAAGCCACGAAAACAGCGATACAGCGCCTCTATTACCTATAGCCAGACGTGCAGCTTATAAGTATGAAGCCACGAAAACAGCGATAAAGCGCCTCTATAAACAATAGCGAGGCGTGCAGCTTATAAGCTTGAAGCCACGAAAACAGCGATACAGCGCCTCTATTACCGATAGCGAGACGTGCAGCTTATAAGTATGAAGCCACGAAAACAGCGATACAGCGCCTCTTTAAATGATAGCGAGGCGTGCAGCTTATAAGTTTGAAGTCACGAAAACAGCGATACAGCGCCTCTATTACCTATAGCCAGACGTGCAGCTTTTAAGTATGAAGCCACGAAAACAGCGATACAGCGCCTCTATAAACAATAGCGAGGCGTGCAGTTTATAAATTTGAAGCCACAAAAGTAGCGATACAGCGCCTCTATAAACAATAGCGAGGCGTGCAGCTTATAAGTTTGAAGACACGAAAACAGCGATACAGCGCCTCTATAAATGATAGCGAGGCGTGCAGCTTATAAGTTTGAAGCCGCGAAAACAGCGATACAGCGCCTCTATAAAAGATAAAGATAAAGATAAAGATAAAGATGTTTATTTGCGATAGACATGGTAAATATAAATATGTACAGAAAATAGTAATAGTTTCACATGTCTAGCTTAAAGTTAGTTAAGCATGCAAATCTTATTTTTATAACTACATTAATATTGCGAAGTAACTTAAAGAAACCTTTTCTTACATTTTTAGGTAGGTAATATACAATACACGCAGGTCTTATTTTTATGTTCTAAATATTCTTTAATAGAGTAAAAAACGTGTTGCAAGAGCCATAATTTCAATGCTTTTTTAAATTTACATTTTAAATTAATTGTTTTTAAATAATTTGGAAGTTTATTCCAAACTGATACACACATACCATAACAGTTTTTTCTGAATCTTGCACTTTTTGGAACTACGTCATAAATAAGTGTATTCGGATTTCTAACTTCCCTAGATGTTACGTCTATTGTTTTTGTAAAAATTGATTGATTTAGCCACACAAATATAGAACATTCCAAGATATAAATGCAAGGAAGCGGTAGTACATTTAATTTCTGAAATAAGGGTTTGCAAGAGGCGTCCGGAGCCACTGTCATAATTGCACGTATGCATTTTTTTTGTGCAATAAATGCTTTCTTCGCATCTGTACTGTTACCCCATATGACGACAGCGTATCTTAGAATTGACTCTACATAAGCATAGTAAGCTGTCAAAGCTGTCTCTTTGCTGGTTACCCTAGTTAATTTTCCGAGAGCATATGAAAATCTGTTCAACTTATTGCAAACATATTCAATTTGATTTTTCCAATTTAAATTATTGTCAATTTTAATTCCCAAAAATGTAGTACAAACATTATTATTTATTTGTGTATTATCATATACTATATTTAAACTTGTAATGTCATTAAAATTTACGTAATTAGTTTTCATAATATTAATATTAAGATTATTAGAATTGAGCCAATTAATTGTAGATAATACTGTTTTATTGATTTCTGATTCATGAAATGTCAATGTTAATATTTTAGGTGTCGATATGATTATTGAAATGTCATCAGCAAATAGTATTGTTCTATGGTTAGTAATTTTAGTAATATCATTAATGTAAAGCAAAAAAAGTAGCGGGCCTAGGACGCTTCCCTGAGGGACACCATATTTATTAATTTTATACTTAGATTTAACAGAATTCACGGTCATTTTAGAGTCAAATTCCGTGATTTCAACGGCTTGGGATCTGTTTTTAAGGTAGGATTGGACCCAGTCATGCGCAGGTCCTCTTATTCCGTTTCGATCAAGTTTCGTCATCAACAGATTATGAGACACAAAGTCAAATGCTTTTGACATGTCGAAAAAAAGAACTGTAACGAAATTTTTTTCATTGAATTGATGAAGTATTTCATTAACCAGATTAAAAATGGCATGAGTTGTCGATTTGGCTCTTTGAAATCCATACTGATCTGTTGTTATTACGTCGTATTTTGTGAAGAAAGAAGATATTTTGTAGTGCATCACTTTTTCAAAGAGTTTAGACAAAACTGGAATTAAAGTTACGGGTCTATAGTTTTCAATAAGTTTTGTATCACCCTTTTTGAATAAGGGTTTCACGATGCATATTTTCAATCTTTCAGGGAATCTACCTGTTTGCATGGAAAGATTAACCAAGTAAGCTAATACTTCACTTATTTCTTTTCGACAAGCCTTAACTATTTTCGTGCAAACCTCGTCATAGCCTTCAGCACTTGTATTGTTAAGTGTCATAATATGTTTTTCTATGTCATTTCTGTCAACTGGGGTTAGATAAATTGAATTAGATAGATAATTAGTATTTATAATATTTGTACAGAGTATATTATGAATGTTAGTAGAGTTAATATAGTAGTCATTAAATAAATTTGATATAGCTTTGGGATTCGTCACGTTTTCATTTTTATAGTTTATTTGGGTGATATTTTTTGAGAAATAAGTATTATTAACCTCCTGATCGATTATCCTCCATGTGGCCAGACTTTTATTCTTGTGGTTTAATATAAACTTACAATTTCTATTACGTTTTGCTGTGTCCACACATTTTTTCAATAGTTTGCTGTATTTGTGATACATGTTCTTATTTTTGGCTGTGCTATGAGCGTAGTACAGAAAGCGCAATTTTCTCTTAGTAGAGCAACACTTTTTTATACCCTTTGATACCCAATTTAATTTAGGTCTAGTATTAATTTTTTTCTTACATATAGGAAAACAAAGTTTGTAAAGTAAACAAAATAAATCGTGAAATTCGTTAAAAGCTACATTTATGTCGGTTTCTGTATAAACATTATGAAAAGTTAAGCTGTTTAGGTAGCTCCCAAAAATTAAGGTGTTATCATCTGTATACAATCTTTTAAACATGGTGAATGTTTTAGGGATATTAATAGGTACCTTAACATTGAGACTCAAAAATTGAGCTGTGTCGTGATCTGATAGGTAAAGTGGCAGCACTGTACCTTTTGCAGATTTAAAATTACTCATTATTAAGTCAATACACCTTCGTTGCCTTGTAGGTTCAGTTATATGTAATGTTAAGTTACAATTCTTTAAAGAATCCCGCAATCTAGATGATTGTTTGCTTTGTTCGAGCATATGTATATTGAAATCCCCGGCAAGTATTCGTTTTTTCTTAGGATATTTACAACGGAAATCATAAAGTAACTTATCGAATTTTTGAAAAAATAATTCAAAGTTATCTGTCTTATTATTCTTATTATTTGAAGGTCTATAGATACAAACAACAACAGTTTTAATACAAGGAACAACAACAGCGCAACATTCGAAACAATATGGGACTGAAACATCTCTAAAAGAGTTAATTTTCTCATACTGTAAACCTCGTTTTACAAGAATGCAACAACTACCTCTGATCTTTCTGCAGTAAGAAGTAGCTAATTCGTAATGATGCAATTTAACGTTATGAGTATCGCATGGTTTTAGAAATGATTCAGTTAAACAAATTACGTCTGGGTTTGAGTATTCATTAATATTATTAATTGTAACCGTAAGCAAATCTTGCTTTGATAACAAGCCTTGAATATTTTGATGCATTACTAAGAATGAATGCTTCTCTATTTTATTACAGTATTTTTTGTTAGGATCGAAAAAAATATTGCTTCTCGTCATCAGACGCTATGACATGCTCCCTAGATTTTGACGCAATATAATCAGCTATAGAGAGTATCAAGTCTTTAAGTTGATAGAGCACAGTTCTCATTCCATAGTTATTTAAAAAGCCATTTCTATGAAACATTTCAAAGCTATATTTTAGGTTTAAGTTAGAGTCCACTAGATAGGCGTACTGATATTTCTCGTAGATAGCGAGGCGTGCAGCTTATAAGTTTGAAACCACGAAAACAGCGATACAGCGCTTCTATAAACAATAGCGAGGCGTGCAGTTTATAAGTTTGAAGCCACGAAAACAGCGATACAGCGCCTCTATAATAGATAGCGAGGCGTGCAGTTTATAAGTTTTAAGCCATGAAAACAGCGATACAGCGCCTCTTTAAACGATAGAGGCTAAAGATAGAAGAATCGAGCCCGGAACCTTTGCGTCGCAGGCAGTCGCACTACCACTACGCCATATCGGCCGTCATATGTTCATAAGATTGCTATAATACACAAAAAAGTGTAAAACAGCCCAAACTTTGAAAAGCCCGCTATGAATGTAACCACAACCTAATAAGGCTGGTATCGGCCGAGATAGCCCTACAGCGTTCACCGTCCCCCACTCGACCCACTACGTCAGACTAGCCCTCTACACTCTAGCACTAGAAAAACTGACTAGCGGCTTAGCGAGTTCATAAAAGGGGTTAAGTTAAACGGATGAGAAACTACCTCATTGGATGAGAATGGAAATGAAAGTTTGAAAGATGACGCTGGTCGTTTCCTATTGAAGTATTGTTTCATTATTTAGAGTTTGTTATTAATATCAGTAAGTTTATATCAGAATTTGTGTAAGTAGGTATATTTTAGAAATTATATGTTATGTTTTTATTTGGTTATACTCAGTTTAATTTGTTTTTTTTTCATTTATGATTTGATTTCACACTCGAGTGCGTCAGTGTCTTTTTTCCTCTCTGTTTACCCTCTACTCGGCCGGAAGAGAATGCCGCGTGGCATTAGGTCCGCCTTTTATATACTACGCGCAATTAAATATAAAACTAAATTATTATTTTTTTAAGTTTATGTTAGGTTTAAGCATTCTCAAAACCTTTGGTTACAAAAGATGTCCACAGGATGGTCAATCATAAATATCTTCATATCTTAAGGCGAGTGTAGCCGTCAATGACCTCGACAGTGGCGCCACTTCACAAAAAATAAGTTTTCTCTTTATAACATTTATCAGAATATCCGTTGTTCAAGTTTTTAGTATCATTCTTAAGTAAAATTAACACCTGCAAACTCAATTACATATTCGCTGCAATTAAAGTTATGGAAAAAGTATCTAAAAACGGCGACTTTTGGTATTAATTTCTATAACTTTAGTAACAGCGAAATTTTCATTGAATTTGCGGGTTCTAATTAATACTAAAAACTTGTGCAACGGATATTCTGATAGACAGTTAGTATAAAGAGATATTTTTTTTGTGAAGTTGCGCCACTCGCCTTACTAGCTGGTGCCCGTGACTTTGTTCGCACGGCGCGAATTCGAATTGAGGGTGTTTTTTTTGTCGAGGTCGTTGGCGGGTAAACTCGCCTTAATTAGCCTACATCGTCCCCCTGCTGGGCAAAGACCTCCTTCTTCTCTTTCCATCCTGTTCTACTCTGGGCCTCCGAGTGCCAGTCTTGAATATAAACTGAACAAATGTTCTCTTCAAAAATACTTAATAGCTAGTCGATAGATGATACAGCCGTGTGGTGCCGGCAGAGTAGAATAGCACCACCCCATCTCTTCCCGTGGGGGTCGTAAGAAGCGACCGAGGCATAAATCCGACCCAAGCACAACGGTCCTGGAGAGGCCAACTCCACTCTTAAACTCGGAACGGGGTCTCCGTCAGGCGCGTGTGACAGAGATCTACCGCGCGGCAGACTCCTGCAGCCGACCTGGCTCCGCACGTATCGACTAGTCGTTCCTGCGGATCCAGCCAGGAAGGCCGAGAGGGTGGCGCAGGTACTGGGCAGCCCTGCGTTTTCCATAATTGCGTCCCAGGCAACGCAGTGTCTGCCTCAGACACACAGACGTGTGAGGCCAATGATGATGAGATGATAAAGGGTGAAAAATAAAATACCTCATAACTTTCTTCGTTGTTTTATTGCATCGTAATGAATGACAGAATAACTACAGATGAGTAATATTTCTCGATAAGGGCTCGCACACAAAGCTGTGACATCGTGCTTGCTGCTTATTAATAATCTGCTATCTTCTCTTTATATATTGATTTAATGCCAATTATTAACACAACGATTCACAGTTTTATGCGCGAACTCTTGACTACTAATGAATGTTTCTTAGGAGAGACACACTTGATTTCTTTTCTGTTTTGAAAACAAATATACGATCACATTTACACATTTGGCCGTGTGATGCCGGCTTAGAATAGCATCACCCCCTTTCTTTCCCGTGGGTGTCGTAAGAAGCGACTGAGGGACTCGAGGGTGTGTATTGCAAATTTAGGCGATGGGCTGACAACCTGTCACTATGGTAATACACAATATTCTAAATGACCCTCAAATGTTTGTCAGAAGTGGCGTAAATGTCTGTTTTTTACAGCCGTTTACGCTCTGTTTACCCCGTAAGTGATTATAGGCGTGACATGTATATATGTATGTATGTATGTACATTTACACAGAAAACGCGCCACGCGACGCGACATCCTCGAGGCATGCACACATCAACTAATGCAGAATCGATTTTAAGAGTCGGATTATAGGCCAGGCCGTTTCTCGCGAGATTACTAAGGCATGTACGCAACGAATCGAACTATGTGTAAATTTATTCATAGTATAATTCGTTGTAAAAATTCCTTGTATATCCGCGACAACCGTCCTGACGACTTTAACACCGCAGCGGCCGAGCCCCTCACTATCCTATCCGACCTTAACGAATGTGGATTGGAGGATGTTTAGATCTATGGGAATATTGGGCAGGCAGCACGCACGCTGCATTACAGCTATCGCAGCGTGTGATCGAACCCTTTATTAATACTCCAAACTTACGATACAAAACAAGAGATTTTTTGTTTTAATTTCAAAAAGACAAGTGTGGCTCTCTCTTTATAGGCAAATTATTGAACACGGAAGTACATAACTTACATTTACACATTTCGTTCAGATCTATCAATAAAATAATACTATATTGATAACATGAATAACAAGTGAATTATATATGTTTTCGCTGTTTAAAGACAAATAATGTGATAACAAAATACAAACCATGCCTTTTTGATCTACAGATTAAGATAAAATACTTAGTTAGAATAACATACAAAAACAAGTTATTTTACTATACGCTCACGGAATGATACGTTAGCCTGAAGCGCAATGAAGGAATGTAATTATTTGAAAATCCAGTAGAAATTCTAAGAGTTTACTTAGTAGATTAGTTCTTAGTTTTAAAAGTTCACATTAAAATTGATATGGCAACATCGTTAGATCTAGTTTAGAGTTAGTTTTGGTAACCTATAGATTCCAAAAGTCCTTAGTAAGAAGTTTTTTTTGTTTACTCGTAAGTTTGGTAACTAAGTTTGAGTACGTTTTAGTATACAATAATAACTATTATTAATAACCATTAGTGATTAAAACAAGGTAAAATAATTGGTTAAAAAAACGCAAAAATAACAATCCTATACTAGTTTAGATAAATCAACATCTTAAACTTAAATTATCTATTCAAAATAATAAATATACTTTTTAAATGATAAATTATCAATTGGAAAACATTTATGTCAACCTGAATTAGTCAGAAAACATCACAAAAGATGACGCTACTTCAGTTCTTTAAGCAATATTTCAAAAAAATAATAAAAGGCAAAGTAAAGCCCTTTTTATCCTTTATTTTACGAGTTACATCATCCAGTGTAGTTTTTATCAAAACTTCGATATGGTTTATCTACCCTCGATATGTTTCCAATTGATAAATACCTTTGTTTATTTAAACACCTACAGTAATATTGCCTATGTCCGTCAACTGTTACACACGATAGCTACACAATATACACATTATTACATCGTAATTATTAAAAAGTTACATCTACTTCTCAATGCTACAATATTGAAGCGATCAGCTACGCTAGCTTACACTCGGGGAATGTTTGCAAATCACACTTATGAAATAAAGAGGAAAGATTTGTTTTTATACTTGTGTGTATCTAATCGATTATCTCCGAAATTGCGGGACCTATTTCAAAATTATTTCAGCGTTAGAAAACGACAAAACATATCCCTAAATAACAAGATCTACTTTTTGTAGCAGAAATACGTCTTTTTCTGGAAACCGGGTAGCAGTAGATAATACCGTTAGGCGGGCGTATAGTCAACAGTACTCGGTATTGACTAGAGTAAAATGTTGTTTTTAATGACGCTTAGCTGCTGCAAGTCTTGCTATAGAAGAAATATAAAAAGCATTCAGGGACGGTAATATAATTTAACATCTAATAAAGCAAAATGAGATTCATTTTCTATCTTTGGATGAATTGTGATGATTGTCTGATATTAACAAGAATATTGTAAAACTCTCAAACTTAAACACTCTTATTATTAAACATACTTACTTATGTTTTCAGTATTATTAAATGCCTGAGATTCTATATAGAAACAAACTACACCCTGACTTTTAGAAAAAACCTTAATTATTGTTATTGCGACATTCGATACAAAAGAAATAATTTAATTCGTATTTAAAAATAATACTTATATCATATAATAAGTACCATGGTACAAAAAAAGCATTCCAAGATATTAATTACAGACAGTTCAGGATTTTTGAACATGGTTAGTTACAGTCTAACTCATTTGAATACGGAACTATACAAGTTTTTCATCGAAACAATATACTATGAGCAAAATTTTCGGAATGTATTTTTTTGTCAGTAGAAGGTAACTTTAATGGTCTTACAGACCAATTGATTGAAAAAGTTTTGATATCGATTACGCTACTCACTACAAAAATCTGCGCGCTTATACGCTTACTAAGGTAATATTCCATAAAAAAGTTATATTTATTAGGCAAAGGTTTTATTCTTAACCTTGGGTTAGCCTAAGGACAAACTATGATCGCGGTTACAAAACTTATGCCGTACATAAGGCCTCGGGTCAGCCCGTCCACTTTCATTTAGTTAAATGAATAATGTTCAATTCTCAAAATGGCCAACGCTTAAAATATGTTCCAGAATGTCGGATTCCCAAAATGTCCAATCAAGTTTAAGTGCAATATCAGTTCTGTTTATTTTCAGAAAAACTTAGATAACGTTATGTTTGAACTCCTACCGTAAAATAAGAGCTTTTTTGGTTTTAAGGCCATAGTAGATAAATGTTCAATATTATTTGCTTTATATAGAAGCTCTACAAGCTAATCAAGCGATATGTGCAAAAGCATATATGTTATTTTTTAACTTGCTAGGATAGGACATCAGTTCATATCTTGCAAAAAATATTACCTTTGGGTACGGAACCCTAAAATATCTAAGCTTTTCAAAAATAAGTTATTTAACATTAAGTTTAAAGAAAATAGTGGTAAATAGGTCCAATTTCATGAACAGAACTGAAAAAGCACTTAAACATGATTGGACATTTTGAGAATTGAACATTGTGGGAATAGGACATTGTGGGCATTGATAATTTTTAAGCGCTGGACATTTTGGGTTATTGGACATTATGTACTTTCGAATCGTCCGCAAGAACCGGCCCGTTAAGTGGACACCGAAAGTGGTTAAGCTGTCCTGCTACCTACTGTACTTACTACAAACACTTACAAAGAAGTAGAACATCTTCATATAGCCGAATAAAGCCAAGGCTTCCTTTGATCATCACACGAACCAACGTAACAGCATGGTGAAAATACACCGATGATTTCACTAAGTTGCAATACCGTAGAACACAAAAGATTACGTTAAGAATATGACAATGTTGTAACAACTTTTGATTTCGTATAAAAGCATGATTTCAAATGAAATTTGTTTAAAAGTTATTCTACAATTTATACTCTGCTGCACATCCAACCAAATTATTATAGTACCTTTTTGATATAACGAAAGTCGCAGGCTGAAATCCTGTCTTAGTTGAAAATTTTGCAAAATTTTCTACCTATTCAGGGTGTAAAGGACAGTCCTTCGCATATTGATAGGGTGCATTCAGATTTCAGACCATGAAACTGAATCACTTCCCATAAAAATATATTTCAGGAACCGTCAAAAATGTTTTGACTTCCCGTAGTAAATGCAGTTAGCTGATAATGATTTTGTATGGGATGTCTATTTTTATTCGTTTCCTGACATATGTTTCTTGGGGTACGTTGTTCAGTTTCATGGTCTATATGCACCCTATCAGTGTTTGGCGGGCTGTCCCGTATAGTATTTGTAGAACTATAAGAACGGTAAATTCATTTATTTATTTTTTACCAACTTGAAGTCGAATTTCGAGTTGATTGTTTCAAACTGTATTGACTGATGACTAACAACATAACAGAACAACAAATATCCTATTCTCAGAGTAATCTCAAACAACAAAACACGCAGTGTTAATGACTTAATTTTAACAAATCGCTAAGACCTGATGTTCTATTCTTAAACTGGTCACATTCGATTTCACACAACAAAACAGCTATCCAAAAGTCCCGTCACACAACTTGGCTAGCAGACTTACAATTCATCCAGTGTGAGTTCATGTTAATCACTTACTGAAGGTTGGGTGGGTTTACTGCGGTGCCGGGGAGGGGCACGCGGGGGCGGCGGGCTGGGGCTCGCGGGGCTCCTCGGGTTATAGCGGGTTGGGCGCCCCCCCCCTCGCCCGGTAGCTGGTGCACGCGAGCGGATAATAAGTTGTGCAGGATGAACACGGCTGGCTTCGGGCTGCCTTCCATGTCCAGCTCCTGAAAGTTGTAGCATGTTTAGAAACGGGATACCACAACAGCCACACTGGTATACTACTGGTCATGGGCCGTCTTCTTTATGCGTAAGGATGTATTTGCCGCATTCAGCACGCATGGAAGGCAACTTGTCGAGCGCAGAGTATGGCTGCAGTTATAGTCAAGTTTCACAGTTTTCAAGTTAAGTTTCACAACACCTGTTCCGGCGCAGCACTAGCTGCTGCGAACCGTAATGAATCGATAAATGTGCGCGGTCGCATCACTATTACTTGTCTTAAATCGTGCGCACGTAGCAACCATTAATTATATTAAAAAATCACTTAATCAACACTAAAAACTTCAAGATTACGGAGTCAGAAGAAGTGAATCATCATCCTCGTCAAGTAAGGAACAACACCTATGGGTAGAAAAGGGGAAATGTTGAAATCTAAGCGAGCATAAGTTTTTGACGTATCTCACAAATTTCCTCTTTTCCAAATTTTAGTCACTATTTGCAGTGCTTGAATTTGCAAAACTTATAGTCGAGTAAAGAATCTACTTTATCTATAAAGTTTTGGTGGAGATGCTTGGATCTAGCCAACAGGGATTATGGGTTGTCGAATGCAGGTTTGGTTGGGTTAGAGTCGGTTGGGTCGGTCGGGTCAGTCGGGTTGGTCAGTCGGTCGGTCCGGTTAGTCCGATCGGTTGGGTTAGTCAGATTAGTCGGGTAGGTTAGGTTTGTCGGGTCGGTCGGGTCGGCCGGGCTGGTCGGGTTGCTCGGGTTGGTCGGGTCAGTCGGGTCAGACAGATCAATCGGTTTGGTCGGGTCGAACGGGTTAGTCGGGTCGGACGGGTGGGTTGGGTCCTTCGGATCACCCTATATCACATACCACAGTATCATCCTGCGCGAAGTGCAGCCAGAGCGCGGTGCGGTCGTCGTCGGCGGAGGCGCGCAGCGCGTGCAGGGGGCGGCGGTAGAGCGCGCGCGCCCCCCCGCGCCCCAGCGACCCCGCCGCCTCCCACACGCAGATGCCGCTCGCGCCGAGCGACAGCCGGGCGCACGCGCCGCGGAAACGACAACCTACAAAATGTAATAAATAACAGTGTAAAAAACCAGCAGAGTGCGAGTCATGACGTCAATAAGTGATAATATTATCCTACATTGAATAAAGAATTTCAATTTCAGTCGAACTCGCCCACTGAGGTTTCCGTAACATGCACACTAAACTATTTGATATAATACCCGACTCTAAGCGACAAGCTATTTTTAGCAATTTTTAAAAAAGACAAAAAAAAACGGCTTCTTAATAAAACATTAATTTAAAACAACTACAACTTTTTGGATGTTTTCCTAAACTTGTACTTAAAAACGCCACTACTTGGCAAATTTCATAGTTCTGGGTCCACGGGAAGTACTCTTTGAATTTTGACCCTTAAAGGGTCAAAAACACACATTTTTACAGTAGTAGTAACAGCTGTATCTTTTTTTAACGTAAACTCAGGAGCTTGATTTGTACCTAACCAGAAGTGGCCGAAGGCCTGAGTATATGATTTTAATTTCAACTGATATCTCTAGCTACGCGTTCCCAAGATAAAGGGTCGTGACAGACGGACGTGCAACAAAGTGATCCTAAACGGTCTTCATTTTTTCTTGTTGAGGTACGGAACCCTCAAAATTTTCTTGTACATCACAGTTAGAGAGGCAAGAGGCCGAGAGTTGTTAGTTGCGGTCCAATGACGCCTTAAAATCTATTCAAATCAAATTTTAATACCACATTCACACTATGAACCTGCTCCTGCTTCTGCCGCTACCGCGAATATTGCTCGAAATACTTCCGTGGAAGTATCAACGCGAGTAAGTCTTCACACACTGCCGTTATACTCTTCTCGCATCAATACGAGTGAGCGAGAAAGCAATACATTCCACTCTCGTTCGTGCTGTGTCTTTGATTCTCGCACGAAAAGCCGACAATCGAGGGAGCACGGGAAGTGGCAGCGGCACGTAACAACGCGAGTAACCTATTTACTCCCCTCACTATTTGTATAAATATATATCCATTTATATAGATGGGTATGTATTATAATATATTTATATTAATATATGTAAGTATACGTATATTTATATGTAGGTTTATATTTATATTATAGTTTTGTATTATGTATTTATTGCTTTTATAAAAGTTACCATTTCTATTGTGATTACTCTCGCACTGCTCTGTTATTCAATACTTTCTCCTCCACCCAAAGGTTGTCTGGAAGAGATCGCTGGTAGCGATAAGGCCGCCTTTGCGCATGATAGATATGAATTTTATGTTATTTTGTGCAATAAAGTGTTTTTACTTACTTACTATTTCCCTGTCGATATTGGCATTGTACGTGACATAGAGAGACTTACGGAAAGTGAACTCCTGCGCGCGCACGGCGTGATGCGCGCCATCCACTAGCGCCCCCGCAACGGCCGCCAAGTCGTGAGGGGTGTCGGCTCGTAGCGCGCGTACCACCTGCAGACAATCACATGTATAGTCAAGCTCATTTGTGATTAGACAGTCAAACTATCCCATCATAAATATTACTGTCTCAAAATGATCTTTCTCTGTAAACAAACATGGTATGTACCAAACTTTAAAACGCTTCCCGTGTTAGGTATAAATTTTTTGAGAACTTGCAATAAATTTTCAAGCGCGGGCAGGATTTGAATCTGCGACTTTCGGCATTACTAGTGGCGACACCTTTTCCATCTGGGCTACCGCAGCTCGTCCCTTGCCCGCGAATTTCACAAAGGTGTCTCAATATCAGAAACGCGTGACACAGCTCCATCTACCGGGTTAGTTTTACAACTAATGCCAAGCGACTAAATCATACTTTACAAAAAAAAGAAAACAATTTTCAAAAATTGTATATCTAACACTGGAATTGTTTTAAAATTTGGTATTCAATTTATCGCGGATTTCATTGCTTAGACAACATTCAATCTGTATTGTGTTTAGTTTGGGTGCTTTCTACATATAAAACGTATTTATTTAAAAATGTATTAATTAGGCCTTAAACATATTGACAGATGATCTAAACAGCGTTCCTGTGTGTGTAAAAAGGTATTAATGTATTAATATCAGATTTATATCTTGTTCCCATAGTACAAGCTTTACTTGGTTCGGGGCTAGATGGCGTTGTGTGAATTGTCCAGTATATTTATTTACATACATACACATATCACGCCTATGATCTCTTGCGGGGTAGGCAGAGCGTAAACGGCCGCAAAAACGGACATTAAAGCCAAGTCAGACAAATATTTGAGGGTCGTTCGGAAAATTGTGTATCGCCATAGTGACGGTTTTTCAGCCCATGGCCTAAAATTGCAATACACACCCTCGAGTCCCTTAGTCGCCTCTTACGACTCCCATGGGAAAGAAATGGGGTGATGGTATTCTAACCCGGCGTCACACGGCAAATATTTATTTATCTATTTTATTTATTAGTACAAGTGGAAAACCGCGGGGGAGGCCTTTGCCCAGCAGTGGGATCTGATAGGCTTATAATAATAATAATTTATTAGTAATGTACTGACCAGCCCCGCGGGGGTGCCGGCGCGGAGCCCTAGGGCTCCGGCGGGCCCGGCGCCGCGCCGCCACCACGCCAGCCTGGTCGCAGCCAGGCCGAAGCTCTCGGTGGGGGTGCACCACGCCTCCGCAGACCACGGCGCAGCTTCATATAACCTGGAGTAAATAACATCGATTATTTTCATTATTTTGACTGATATATTCGCTCACTGCCTGCCTGTTCACTCTTCAAAGTAAGAGTGAACAGGTTTCTTCTGGGTGAGCTCGCTCCATCTTAGACTCTGTCTCTGTCCTATGACCTAGACTAGAGTCAAGAGCAAACCATCATTTTTTTTTTTAATGGAACGAATCCAACACTTAGTTAGTGATAAAGAAAAGTAATTTTTCAAATTATATTATTATGTATAAATTAACTTAATTTATTCTGTAATTTGGCTCTCTAAATACAGGGCGTTAGGAAAAGTACTTCGTTCATTTTAAGTATCAGACCGGGTCTATCGCGATAGTATTTAGGTAAATATTAGTAATTTACCTGTGTCCCGACGTTTTAATACAGTTTCATGTATTGTGGTCGCGGGTTGACTGACACAGGTAAATTACTAATATTTACCTAAATACTATCGCGATAGACCCGGTCTAATACTTAAAATTAGTGAAAGTGATGGCGAGTGCTTAAAAGTTATAAGTACTTCGTTCCTTTAAACCACGCATTTAATAGGTATAACAAAGTGTGTTTAGCGTATTTTAAAAATAATATAAAATATTTTGATAAGGTACTTTTTTTTTCTTACTATTATATTCAGTGCAAATATTTTAGTGTAAGTTCTACACGTAAAAACGAAAAACATTTTCCAATTAACATACCTATCGAAATGTGAAAAAATAATTGGTCCTCCCATACACAAATGTTTAATAGATGTGTCACATTCCGACCTATGTTTATAGGGAATTGGGAAAAGTTGATTAGGCTTACGAGTAGAACTTTAAAACATTTGCACTGATGTTAAAAGAACGTTATAATCAAATATATTAAGAGTACCGGCCCTGATTCAAAAGCCACTCGTGTCATTTGTGAAGGTGTATATTTAGACTAAAAAACATTTTGCATTACGTTAGGAACATTGGGTACCTGAGCTCGCGATCAGTAATGGCGACGAAGGTCGGCGCCCATCCGTCCAACTCCTCAGAACTGTCGGACCCTCCCGATGTGGCACCCAACTAGAACAAGCACAACAAGATTTGTAATCAACTTGCATACATACATACATACACATATCACGCCTTTAATCCCTTGCGGGGTAGGCCACGCCACATCTGACAAATATTTGAGGGTCATTTGGAAAATTGTGTATTGCCATAGTGACAGGTTGTCAGCCCATCGCCTAAAATTGCAATACACACCCTCGAGTCCCTTAGCAGCCTCTTACGACTCCCACAATAAAGAAATGGGGTGATACTACTCAAAGCCGGCATCACACGGCATACATGCATTATTATACCTTGTTCTTTTATAAATGTCAATAAGAACTACAATAAAGACCTTTATTAAGGATTGAAAATGTGTTACAAATAGCTTGTTACTTAATGTTACCGGAACGTTATCTATCTTAGTCTCGGCATAGATACAATATTTGAATTCTTATATTCATCACTCACGTGCCGTGTGACGCCGGCTTCGGATAGCATCACCCCATTTTTTCCCATGGGAGTAGTAAGAGGCGACTAAGGGACTCGAGGGTGTGTTTTGCAATTTTAGGCGATGGGCTGACAACCTGTCGCTATGGCGATACACAATTTTCCGAATGACCCTCAAATATGTGTCTGAAGTGGCGTAAACTTCCGGTTTTTTGCAGCCGTTTGCGCTCTGCCTACTCCTCAGGGGATTATAGGCGTAATATGTGTTGTGTGTGTGCTTTAATGAATATCAATAAAGAACTATTATAAAGATCTAAAGTGTTCCAAATAGCTTGTTACTGAATGTTACCAGAACGTTATCGATGTTAGTCTCAGCATAGGTACAATATTTGAATTTTAAGAGGCGACTAAGGGACTCGAGGGTGTGTTTTGCAATTTAAGGCGATGGGCTGACAACCTGCCACTTGGCGATACACAATTTTCCGAAGGACCCTCAGATATTTGTCTGACGTGGCGTAAAAGTCCGTTTTTTGCGGCCGTTTACGCTCTGTCTACTACGCAAGGGATTATAGGCGTAATATGTGTGTGTGTGTGTGCTTTTATAAATGTCAATACAGAACAACAATAATGATCTTTAATAAGGATTGAAAATGTGTTCCAAATAGCTTGTTACTGAATGTTACCAGAATGTTATCGATCTTAGTCTCAGCATAGGTACAATATTTGAATTTGAAGAGGCGACTAAGGGACTCGAGGGTGTGTTTTGCAATTTTAGGCGATGGGCTGACAACCTGTCACTATGGCGATACACAATTTTCCGAATGGCCCTCAAATATTTGTCTGATGTGGCGTAAATGCCCGTTGACGCTCTGCCTACTCCGCAAGGGATAAAATTATTATTGAACAAGTAATTGCCTCATTATTAACAATGTTTGTTGGTAGATTGTTACAAAACGGTACAAGTTTGTTTTAATGGTAGGCCGCTCGAACAAGTAGTGAAATGCACTGCACTAGTTTGCACTGTATCGCAGTGAAACACTGTGAAACACACTGCACTGAATTTATATCATATTATATGATTATAGACGTGATAATGTGTGTATGTGTATCACTCACGTGGTCCTGCGGGGGCCGCCTCGCCAGCCAGCCGGCGTACCGAACATCGCCCACAATGGGCCGGAGACGCGCCCGGGCGCGTGCTAGGGCCGCGCGCGCCGCACGCCGCGACGCCGCGTGCAACGCGCGATGCCACAACGCCGCGGTCTCGGCGCTGCTTGCGCGAAGGATCAGCGTGTGCATGCCGTCTGGTGAGTGGATCTCTATGGTGCGCTCCTCTGTGAAGAATCGTACAGTTAATTGTTTATTATATGTCCTCATGGGCAAGAACTGAAGGAGGCCTGTGCCCAAAAATGGGCTCTCCAATGAAATGTAATGTTTTAAATATTTGTAGATTTTTTAGTATTGTAAATTATGAATTTAATGAATTGGAAATAAAAAGCATAATTATTATAGCATTATTATTATGTCCTCATTGGTGTGCTGAGATAATACACTCTTACTTTGCAGATTTATACATTTTTATGAAACAAAATAATCTCTACATTAGTTATGTTCCATATCGACCCAGTACTAAAATGACTAGCCAAGGAAATTGAAAGAAATAGTTTGCTCAGAAAACAATGGCCTCAATTTGGGATATAAATTCTCTTAATTTACCTTAAATTAGTGCTGTCACTTTCCGTCAAACAGGTTTAGAAAAGGATGGAAGATATCTTAGTCATGTCATGTCTTATAATTTTACGCAAAATACGTGTCATCCTTCAAAATAAAGCAACGACGAAAACAATGGCGACTAAATTGCAAAGCACCCATTGATATTACTAAACATGATAGGACTTAGATATCGCCTATCCTTTTCTAAACCTATTTGATGGAAAGTGACAGTACTATTTTAAGGTAAATTAAGAGAATTTATAACCCGAATAGGGCATTATTCAATTTCTGGCCAACAATGTTAATGCAGGCATAATTTGCTACAGTGTGATGCCGGCCTAGAATAGCATCACCCCATTTCTTACCCATGGGTGTCGTAAGAGCCGACTAAGGGATTCGAGGGATGTGTATTACAATTTTAGGCGATGCGCTGACAACCTGTCACTCTAGTGATACACAGTTATCTGATTGCCCCTAAAGCTATTGTCAGACGTGGTGTTAATATCCGTTTTACGGCCGTTAACGCTCTGCCTACCCCGTAAGGGATATAGGCGTGATTTATGTATGTATGTATGTAATTTGTTTTACGTACCAGGATCTTGATGGCGCAGATTCTTAGTGATGGCTGCCATTAGCAGCGGTATGTATCGAGTGTCCGCCCGGCGCCGGCGCGGGGAGGGGGGTGAAGGCGGCGCCTCCGTCATGTACCCTCGTTGGAGCTCCCAGCCCACTTCGCTGATAATCGACGCCTTGCGGAAATATGGCGTCACCTCTTTCAGGTATTTCACTGTAGAGCAGTTAGTTGCAAATTAGTATGAGCTGGTTAATTAGTCAGAGACACACATGCTAACCGCGAATGCTGCGGCGAGCGGGGTAGATTCGGGGAAATACTAGAGTAGCGCTGTGTGACGCGGGCAGCCTAGCTAACACGCTGCGCGGGCGCTACCCGTCTAAACACAACGACACCTCGCCGTATTATAACTACTTATAGTATCCAGTATGGCTGGCATCATTTAAGGGTAAAACATACAAAAATTCTAAAGTTGCTTATATTTTTTGTACAACTGCATTATGTTGTGTAAATCACATATTACATTTTGTGTCATTTTTAATGCTTGCGTAAAACTTTGTTTCAATGTAATTTATTAAATAAAAAAATTAAGTGTCTATAAATAAATTAGGTAATTGTATCAGGCGTTACTTTGCGGAAGTCCATCTTGATTGAATTAGATAGCAAGGTATTTAGCTTCTTCCGCACTTATGATGGCTAGTAATGCAGCTAGTTGATGCACCACGCGTACGACCGCAAGTTAATGGAAATGCACAAGCGATGCACTTTACTCGCACTACTTCCACCGTTTTACACTCTACACGTGTTTCGCCCCTCCACGGAGCATCATCAGGAGATGTTCGACAGTCGAGTTCCGAGCACTGACTGAGTAACCGTCTCTTTTTTTTTTTTTTTTTATGGACCCTACGATTTTTAGCCCCGGGGCTTTTAATCTACACCTGACTGTATGGTGGGGAGACATGTCGGCAAGAAAAACTACATGAAAACGACATGTTAGAAAGAAAAAACTTACATTCAGAGGAGGTAAAAGAACTTATTGACTTAGCAACAATATGCATGAAACAAAACTATTTTAGGTTTAATGGGGCTTATTATAGGCAGAAAGAGGGTTTGGCTATGGGGTCTCCACTATCTCCATTGATGGCGGAGATATTCATGGATAACTACGAAAATAAGTACATCGTGGGCAACAGTAATATCCTTTATTACAACAGATACGTTGATGATATACTGATATGCTGGACAGGTACGAGACAAGAATTAGATATCTTTGTTAGTAGTCTGAATACATTCCATCCTAAAATCAAATTCAAATTAGAACTCGAACAGAACTGCGCAATGAACTTCTTAGATGTGACTATCACACGGGAGCGTTGTCAGCATGCCTTTGAAGTATATAGAAAACCAACTCACACTGATTTAGTTATTCCGGCGACTTCTTGTCACCCTTGGCAACACAAATTAGCGGCTTTTCATTGTTACGTAAATAGGTTATTAACATATCCTCTATCTTCGCAAGCGTATAACAAAGAGTTGAATACTATTTACTCAATTGCAGTTGCAAACGGGTACGACCGGCGAATGGTGGACGGGTTAATAAGGAAAAAGATAAATCAGCAGGTTTCTAGCCGTTTATATTCAGCGCCACAGGAACGCGATGTTCATCACTATCGGTCAAGTTTACTGTACGTCGGACCAATATCTGAAAAGATATCAAGAATTTTGAGGAACAACGATGTTCATGTGGCGTTTAGGACTAACAACACCATTCGTCGGGCGGTTTGCAACGGCAAAGAAAAGACTGAGGTTGGTAAGAAGTCGGGCGTATACAAACTTGCATGCGATGTGTGTAATGGGGTTTACGTAGGTCAAACTGGTCGAAGCTTTAATATACGTTATAAAGAACACACTTCTGCGTATAGGAATGGACGTCCAGAAAGATCGCATTTCGCAAAACATTTGCTAGATTCTGGGCATAGTTTAACAGACAGCCATTCCTATAAAGTTTTACATACTTGTAATAAAGGCCAAAGGCTGAACGTGTTGGAACAATTAGAAATTATACGTCACGGGTGTACTGGAACTATCTTCAACGAGCAGGTAAATGTTTCCTCTTCTCCGTTACTGCGTATTTTTCAAAATAACCAATCGCAGAGAGCCACCTGACCAATCTGCACTCTGATTGGTTCTCGTACATTGCGTCACCCAAAGGCGGGGGAGGAAGCATTTATAAGCTCGAGCCGACAACGACGGTTACTCAGTCAGTGCTCGGAACTCGACTGTCGAACATCTCCTGATGATGCTCCGTGGAGGGGCGAAACACGTGTAGAGTGTAAAACGGTGGAAGTAGTGCAAGTAAAGTGCATCGCTTGTGCATTTGCATTAACTTGCGGTCGTACGCGTGGTGCATCAACTAGCTGCATTACTAGCCATCATAAGTGCGGAAGAAGCTAAATACCTTGCTATCTAATTCAATATAAATAAATTAATATTAAAGTTTACACAGTGTAAAAACCTACTAGTTTTAATCCACTGCAAACAAAAATATATTAGCATATACCTAAAATTACAAAAATAACAAATTGGGTTAGGCCAATGGCCCAGAAATTATAAGTAAGCCAAAAATAAACGACTTTAATATTTTTGAAACATGAAAGCTAGTATGTACTGGACTATTAGACACGATGCACCTTCTAAAGTTGGATGGATAATAATGTTAAGACGCCTGGGCGGCTGCCCACTTAATGGAACATAGGGCCTAAATAAATTCCAAAATTAACTTCATGGTTTGCTAGAGATTTAAATTTAAACCTTAATACTTATGTTGAATGAAATTATTTCATTATAGATAGAGAATGTACAAAGTTTTTAACTGACAAATTTATTAGGCTATAAAATAATAATCGCCATATTCTTCATTAGCATACATTAATAACTAAGATACCAAAGAATGTAACATCATTAATAGGCAAAATATGAAAAGATAGATCTAAACATGCAATGCATGCATATTCATAGCTCATAGGCATCATAAAGGTCAAATTGCTCACATATGAACACAAGTCAAAGGCCAGTTGGCCACTTAGAACATTATCAACTAAGTAGCACCTGCTACTAAATTTCAATGATAAAATGTACTTCATATTTAAGTTACTGGTCAGAGCCTCTCTAAGGGGATCTAGAATGTTAAAAAGCCTTGAAATTTAAATTATTTTCTAAGAATTAACACTGCAAGTTCATAATGTAGTCAAAATACCATGCCATATTCTGTACTAGCTCGCCTAGGAGCAACAACGAGCATAGACAGCAGTTACTTACCTTCCAACTGGACCATTTTCCCTGCCCTTTTCAAAGCTTTAACAGCCTCCTCATGTGTTGCATCCTTCAAATCTTCACCATTCACAGACAATATTGCATCACCCACATACAACTGTTCCGTTAGATCTGCAGCCATGCCTTTGAATATTTTCGAAATAAGAATAGGCATATTGTTCTCCACGCCACCCTTTATCGATATCCCTAAACCATTATTGTCTGATTTCACCACTTGCACTGTACGTTTGTGATTTGGGACAGTCTCAGGCACCTCTGTGAAGTCACTGTTTGGTGTTTCCACATTGTTATTGTTGAAGGTTCCGTTGAGGGTCGTGGTGGCGTCGTACGCTTCGTCGAGACACACGCTCAGATAGTCGTCCTCGAGGGTGCAGTGAAGCTTGTACCAGACGCCTCGGACGTGCGTCTCCAGGATGCCCGAGCGCGTGCAGGGCGCGTTGGGGCTGTCACTGCCCCCGCTAGAAGCCCCGTTCTCAACCATACTTCCCTAAATTATGTTTACCTGGCACAAACAAGTTAAAGCTCGCAGCGCCTAGAAATTGCGCAAGTCCAAAGAATTATGAAACGAAAGTTATGATATTAAACTTTGCGTATATGTTCTTTCTTGAATATATAAGAACATTATTACATTTTATGCTCAATAATATCAAAACAAATACAGTTTTTCCCGCAATCGATAAAAACAATTTGACCAAATTTGACATTTCTTCCGATTCTCTGTCACTCCACCGTCCATTCGGTTCGGCTCGCGGCCGTCCCGTCCCGTCCTCCCTTATAGAGTTGCCAGTCGCTAAACCCAAAACGGTAAAAAAAGAGGGCGCAGCTGAGGCGAGTTTTGTGTATGGCTCTCGGACGTCCAAAGTTTTAAGGTCACGTCCGCCACTAATGTATGACAAATAAACATTAACTACAGTTTTGGAGAGTCGAACATCTTATTTCAGTGAGTCCACCAGTGTAGCACCGCCGCCGCACCGCTGCCGCCGCCGCCGCCGCCGCTGCCGTCCATCGTGTAGTACACTGTGAAAAATAAATCTAAAATAGATGAAACTTTGTAGGCCTGGCAGCACTAAAGCTAAAGAGAACGAATGGTTTGATACTATAAAGGCCATAGCACACTAGTGTATTTGTATTTTTGTATCGAGCGTGATATGAAACCCACCGCACCACACCGTCCGAGACACGTCCTTTCGGAAGAGAATGACGAAATCACAGTATCCACTGCTGCAGCCATTGAGATCACTCTCCACAAGCTCGCCCGCCGGCAGGGGCGCGGAGGTCCCTCATTTGTTCCCCATTTTGGTAACTAGCGGCACGTGCCGGGTTTCAGTCCAATACGTTATTTCCAGAACAACTTGTAAGCCCAATCACGCCCCACGGGTGCGATTATTTGAACAACCACAAAACTTCTCCAGACCATACTAGTGTAGACATGTAGATTTTAATAGCCCCGGGGCTAAAGTCATAAGGTCCACAAGCAAACAAAAGAAACACACCTATATACAGCTTATATACAGGCATATATAACGCCTATATTCCTTGCGGAGTAGGCAGAGCGAAAACTGTCGTTAAAACGGAAAAATGTTTGCCAACAACTTGCGCCAGCAACGCGAACGAACCAGCAAGAAATATATGGAATGAATAACACGCTTTATTTTTTATTGCCAGTAAGTTAAACCTTGATCTGATTCTGTTCTTTATGTTGTACTAGCTGTTACCCGCGGCTTCGCCCGCGTACTCATAGAGTTTTATTAATTAGTTGTGTATTCTAAACGACACATCGTAAGGCGAACAACTGTGTAAACTGGGAGGGCACTAAAATCACTATTCACCGATACACAGACGACACTACACTGGAATGGTTCACTTCCTTGAAAAAGTATATAATTTGTGGTACCTGGGCGCTACCATCACTAATACAGGCTATTGTAAAATCAAGTAATGAGGCGCAAGAATGATCCTTGAGTTCTTTTGCCACTTTGCACTCATGATCACTGGAAAAGTCGATGGCAAACGACCAAGAGGTTTCAGTACAATTAGGTGGTCTCATTAAATACACTCAGCGCTCTATGTCGCCAAAGATACGCAGCGATGGAAAAGAATCCTGAATGAGAAAAATATTTCCCATCAGGGGAATTACGACCTTCAATAATGAAGATATTACGACGCTAGAAAGAAGATTATGACACATTTATAGTGTAAGGAAAAACAGGCATTTAATGTTAAAAGTAAAGATAACGTAATTTTAATAGAGACGCAGTCACTAAACCGGAAAAATTATCGTGAGTAATATGGAAGACATATCTTGATGGAGAGCGCGTATACAAAAATTGTCTTTCAAAGGGGAGGGATTTATGCTTTTACAGTGTTTCGGAGCGTTTGTTTCCAGAAGAGTGTTAAAGACATAGTACACAGCTTAATGGACACAGAACAGAGCACTATTTTAATACGCTATTGTAAACGATATTGTAAGTTTTACCATCTGGGGATAAAATGAAGAGGTTCTGAGCATTGGACACACGCGAACATGCTACATATAGCTGGCCATGAGAGAAGCACGGTTTTTCTAAGTGGACCCCCGCTACCTTTAAAGTTTGTCCCTGCGCTTTGTTGATTGTCATTGCGAAACTAAGCTTGATAGGAAATTGCAGCCTCTTGAATTGGAATGGAAGATCTGTGGGAATAATTGGGATCCGTGGTATTATTACATTTTCACCCTTGCCAACGCCGGTTAAGATGGTGGCTCCAATTATGTTCCGTCCTAGTTGTGTCACACGAAGTCTCGTTCCATTACATAATCGAGGGGCATCTAAATTTCGCATAAGCATGACTGGAACGCCTACTTTTAATTGCAGCTTATGTGAGGGCACACCTGACAACTCCAATGAATTTAAAAACTCGACGGGGTATGAAGTGCTCTGTTCTGTGTCCATAACCGTGTCTACTTGTATATAGCTTTAATTTTTTTTTAATATTCCTGCTATTTTGAAATTTTTATTACATACAAACATGCTCCAAGAAGACATGAAAGAAAGGAGTGGGTATGTAATCAAGGATTTGAAAACCTATATTAGCTCCAAACCAAATTAACTTGGGGATGGATGTTCTTGGATTGGAATTATAATAATATGAATACGCAGTATAATGATTTTGCCTAGTCTTCAATTTTCAGGACTATGGTACCAAAAAATTTAAGTTTATTATGTGTCTTCGCAAGTATACGCAGGGCAAACTTACTGTGCTAAAAATGGTTATTATTATAGAAATGGACTTTCAAATCATGTTTAACTGTAGAAATTAACTTTACTACTGTGGTAAGAAGTATCTCAAGTACATACCCACATCACCCTTAAAGCCACATTCATATCCCAAAACTCATATTCAAGAGACATTCTCATAGTAGTGCTATACAGGGTGTAAGTGACAGCCCTTCGAATACTGATTGGGTGTATTCAAACCATGAAACTGAACAACCTGCCATAGATTAAATTCTTTTTTTCTATATCCCATACAAAATCACAATCAGCTCACTGCATTTACTATGGGAATATCAGTATTCGGAGGGCTGTCCCTTACATCCTGTATATACATCTTTTTTATGTGGTATGGATGTATTCTATGCTACACAATAATCAGTTTTCCGATGGGAAAAATATGTTTTTCCGAGATAAAAAGTAACCTATGACACTCACCAGCTTTTCATCTAACTGCTTTCCAAAAAAAAAAATGCTTTACATCGCTGCATGATACTCATTTATGTATGTAGTATGGATGTATTCTATTGCTAAACATTAATCGGTTTTCCGAAGGGAAAAATATGTTTTTCCGGGATAAAAAATAACCTATGTCACTCACCAGCTTTTCATTTAGCTGCTCTCAAAAAAAAAAATGCTTTACATCGCTGCATGATACTCATCTATGTTCGTAGTATGGGTGTATTCTATTGCTAAACATTAATCGCTTTTCCGATGGGAAAAATATGTTTTTCCGGGATAAAAAGTAGCCTATGTCACTCTCCAGCCTCTCACCTAACTGCACACCTAAAAAACACTGCATGATATCGCTCTGTTGTAACGTGAAAGAAAGACAAACAAACAAACAAACAAACAAACAAACACACTTTCGCATTTATAATATTAGTATGGATTATTTGTACCAATCACATATTTTCATACAGTTTAATTCCTTAACTGACATTCAATAAATAAGACAACCTTCTTGAACATTTTAGTATGAACCTCAATTTAAAGAATTTGCATCAACTTGGAGTGACCGTTCCTCATGTTTTTTTCAAACAAAACACACTTTGCTTTGTTTCTGTCGTGGAAAACCGAAATGTCTTTGGCCACGCTGCAATGTTTATTGATGTTTTTGGACATAAACACTAGCAAGACACTCGTCTTTACAAATAACAGTTCAAGCTCAGTTTTGAATCTTTTATAGCTACCGTATCTGGCCACCCTGATTTGACAACTGGTTGCTTGCTTTGACATTTAAATTTTTTGTCCATTGTTTGTTTGTTGTCCACGTAAGTTCTCATAGAAAAGAAAATTAATTAATTCGCTATCATGGAAGCATGCCGGGCCTGTTTAGCAACAGATATAGCATTGATTCGTTTCGACGAAGCTTTTGTGACCAGTTATAACCTCCTAACAAATTTAAATGTAAGTTTGAACTGTGTTTATTTACTTTGTAGCTGATCATAGGGTTGGACACGAGTTTAGAACCCTGAGCACTTGCCTCCTCGCGCCTCGGGCCCACTTCCCTTATTCATGCCGACATACAGAAGACCCTATTTCTCCCACACTTAGCCCTCAGTCTGCATTACTTGAATTGGAACCTGAAGCACACTTTTTTACACTGACTAGGGCTAGAGCGCCCTTGAAAGGCCTGCTGGATTAAATTGCATACCAACCAAGACTAAGTATAAAAGCTACTGTCTAGCTTTAAGATTTCTTGATTATAACCAAAAATTTACTCCCTTGATTGATATTTTAATCATTTCTATTATAGGTTGCTCTTCTAGACGCCATGCCACAATACATTTGCCAGACTTGCAGCCAAGCAGTTAAACACTACACAGAATTCAGGGAACAGTGCATTACTACAGAAACCTCATTACGAGAAATTATTTTACAGGTAGGTAATAAAAGACTCCTTCCAACAATACACATGTTTGGTGCTTTGTAGTTTCTCTAAGCAATTCATGCTTATAGTATAAGCACAAGTACTAATTGAATTTCTATGTTAATACTAGGGTTTGAAGTCAGAGGATGATAAACCATTATCACAGCTGAAAACTGAGGGTGTGAGAGTCAAACAAGAAATTAAAGAAGAACATGATAACTTTGATTTTGATGATGCTTATTTAGATGAAGATTTCCTTGTTGGTTTCAAGGTGAAAAGTGAAAGGAAAGAAGGTAATATTATAATACATAAGCATATTTTTTTGTTTATTACCATCGATACATTACCACTGTTGAGCAAATGCCTGTAATAATTTTCTCCTTTCTTTCACATTTGGTTGTTAGTCTTAGTCACCAATATACAAATACATGGTAAAAATATGTGACACCAGTGGCTTTGCCACCACCAAACTAATAATAATAATAAAATAAGATTAATAAATTGTGTTTTATCTTTAAAGTAGCTGATCACATTACCTACAAGATAACAGAGGATGTTTATTTATTCATTTAATATTATTAAGATATGACATAAACAGAATAATCAATCTATCTTTATTATTTGCAGATACAAAACCACAGAAAAGAAAATACAAAAAACGAAAATCAAAAACCACAAAACAAGATAAAACAAATACCCCAAAAGTAAATAAAGCAGAAAAAGTTGAACCTGAATTAACAGTCCTATCTTGTGGTAAGCCACTACATATTAAATAAATCTACATTAATATTATAAAGAGTAAAGATTTGAATGTTTGTTTGGATTGAATAGGCTCCAGAGCTACTGGACCGATAGAATCCTCCATTATCCCCTGTTAACATGTTTAAAATGTCTCAGTTCCGCGTGAAAATGGTCAGCGGGTGAAACCGATGGACAGGCCATTAATTATATATATATATGAAAATAATAAGACTGGGTATGAAAAATAAGGTTTAAACTGTTTCTTTTTTGTTTGTTTCAGGGTTGTGTAAAGAAACTTACTCAGATAAAAAAGAATTATCAGACCACATTGAGAGCCATAGGGATGATAAAAAGTGCAAATTGTGTTCAGAAACATTCAAAAGCTGGCCAACATTAGTAGGGCATCGTTTTACACATTTATCAAAGAATGAATATAGATGCCATATGTGTACAAAGACGTTTTTGGTTCATGCTGATGCAATGGTCAACATGGAATATCACTACATGAATAAGCATTTTGATGGTGAAGTAAGTATAATACTACTTACAAATACTAATAGTATTAAACTTAAGGGCCGATACATCCGGGGTGTAAGTGACAGCCCTCCAAATACATAAAGGGTGCATGCAGTCCATAAAACTGAACAACTTTCCCCTAGAAACATATGTCAGGAAACAACAAAAAAAGAAGTCCCATACAAAATTGCAATCAGCTGACTGCATTTACTATGGGGAGTCAAATATTTTTTGTGTCTCCTGAAATATTTTCTTATGGGAAGTTGTTCAGTTTCATGGTCTGAATGCACCCTATCAGTATTTGGAGGGCTGTTCTTACACCCTGTATATGGCGTAATTTGGTGTGAGTGGTTTTCACAAACAAAATAAAATTGTATAAAATCCTAATTTGTGATAAAGCCACTATTGGTTAGTGTGAGCATACAAGCACCAAATGGTTCTAGATATTATGCTATGGCCCAAAAGTCTACTTGTAAAGTTTGAAATTGGAAGTATAAGCATAGGTTTTTCTTGTTCCTGTAAACATTTAACTTAACTGGATAGGCAAAGTGCATAAAAGTTTACGTGTAGCCTTATTTAATTAGGTATATTTGGTACTGGAAGCTACTCTTGCGTTAATGTTAATCTTCAAATAATATGCTTATTTATTTCAGAAAACTAGAATTGCCTGTAAAGAATGCCACAAAACGTATCCAACGCCTTATAGGCTCCGCAAGCACGTGATTACGTATCATCCGAAGAAGCTGAAAATCTTTATATGTGATTATTGCAATAAACAGTAAGTTAGAAATTTATTTGCAGAGATAATTAATTATGTAAAGGGGTTTTAAAAACTCCTTCACCGCAAGAAAGTTGCACTATCCCTATGTAACATAGGCTGCTTTTTACTGCGAGAGAAGCCTTATTCCGCGGGAAAACGAATGGCAGTGTGTGAAATTGATATGTAGGATGTCGGGAAAGTATTTTGCTGTGCTTGCATATATTGCGATCCCGCCTCAAAATTTAACTGTTCAGTATAACACTTGTATATTTAGAACAACAGTTTACAATGCCTTAAACAAATAATTTTTTATAATACATTCGACAATCAAATAATTTAAAATTCATGACTCTATTTATTTAAATGACTTTAATTTATTGTACTATTTGATGTTTTTTATGAGTGTTCAAATTTACATGCCATAATTTTGTAAAATATGTGATACTAATTCTATTAATGAAATGCGTGGGCCGGATTTCTATTAGGACAATACAAAATTGTTATTAAAAAAAAGGAAAATTGTGTTATACAAATTTCTTTTTACATGGCGTCAATAAGTGATAATACTATCCTACATAGAGTAAAGTAATTTAATTTTCATTTCACATCTGTAATTTACCATGCTTTATGTGATTAAGTTCTGTATTCTATAAATTTCAGTTGTTCCAATAAACAGTACTTGAGAATGCACTTACGGAGCCACAGCGAAGACAGGAGCTATATATGTGAACTGTGCGGCTTCGCCAGCAAACACAGCGGCGGTCTTAGGGTAATTATCATTACGTTCATTCTTTTACACTGGTTTATGTGCTTTTTTAAAAGTTAAGATACGTCTTTTTTATCAAGTCATTTAAAAAAAAATACGAAAATATTACTACATAAACTAGGTAATTAATAAATAATAGGTGTCGTAAAAAGCGACTGAGGAAATAAATTTATCGAGGGAATGGGCAGCTTCGTTCCTTGTGATGACGGCCCATAATCCAGTAGTTGACTGTTGTGGATATTAATGTGATGTTATGTATGTAAAGTTATATAATTATTATTGATTTAACAACCTCAAAGAGTGAGTAAAGTGTCAATTAAAGTGTTTAAAAACATTGTTTTCTAATCTGATATAGAAGGGCTCTGCTCTTGGTCTAATGACCAATAGAGGTCAAATTATATTCGCCCGCCAATTGCTGACGGGTCCGCTCGTCGCGATTATACATGAAGAATATTTGCTAAGTATTATTTGCATGCCGTGTGATGCCGGCTTAGAATAGCATCACCCCATTTCTTACCCATGGGTGTCGTAAGAGGCGACTAAAGGAATCGAGGGTTAGATGTGTATTACAATTTTAAGCGATGGGCTGACAACCTGTCACTAGTGATACACAGTTATCTGATTGACGCTCAAACTTTTGTCAGACGTGGTGTTAGTATCCGTTTTATGGCCGTTAACGCTCTGCCTACCCCGTAAGGGACATAGGCGTGATATGTATGCATGTATGTAACTATTTGCATCTACTGACCACCGGCCTGGCTGGTTGACGAATATAAACTGAGCTTAAATATATTCTTTTTACTGTAACAGGACCACAAGGTTCGCAAGCACGCGCCCGCCAAAGTGAAATGCAAGGAGTGCGAGCGATGGTTCGCGACCGCCGCCGACAAAGACAAGCACACCTGCAACGTCGTGCCCAAAATATGCCCAATATGCGGCATCGCCATCACCGTGCAAAAAGCTGTATGTCACTTTTTTTTGTAATGGCAATAATCAACTCTTCAGCCAGGGGATATTCCTGCTAACGTCTAGTGAAAAACAAAAAAAGAACAATCAAAGAGCTATACCATGAAAGTTTAAATGTATACACAGACACTTTATATACAACTAATTATATAAACCATATTTCTTACAAGTATTTACAGGTAATTGCGCTTTGTGATCAATTAAAATATTATTACAAATGAACAAAATATGACCAATGTCCCCATTACCTACATTACATTACGTGTGATGCCGGCTTAGAATTGCATCACCCCATTTATTTCCCGTGGGGGTCGTAAGAGGCGACTAAGGGACTCGAGGGTGTGTATTGCAATTTTAGGCGATGGGCTAACAACCTGTCACTATAGTGATACACAGTTATCTGATTGACCTTCAAAATTTTGTCAGACGTGGTGTTAATATCCGTTTTACGGCCGTTAACGCTCTGCCTACCTTGTAAAGGGTATAGGCGTGATTTATGTATGTATGTCCCCATTACCCAAACCACATTCACATTCCCCAGTGTCAAAAATCACCAATTTAGAGAAATGCATTAGGGTAGGTACAACAATGCCCCAATCGCATTCTGGAAATAATTGATGCATTTTTTATTTACTATATATTTTCAAAACCATGGACGAGTTTGTAGTGTAGGCTGTAAGTAATTATAAAATTTGACCTTTTCTGTTTGTAACAAAATATACTACAAACAAATTCCAAACACTAGAGTCTGTGAGGAAAGAGAATAGGCGTGGAAATTCAGGGCGCCTCTGTGCCTCAGTATGAGAAATGTCATAGCAACCTATGAAAAATTGATTAGTTAAGTTTTTGCCCACGCCTATTCTCTTTACGAACAGAGTCTAGCATACATTATTTTCTTCGTAAGCGTTAGTCTCTATTGCTGTCTATGATTGATTGATTACTCAGTAGGCGGTCGTTATTGACTGAACCATAAGCTCTTATTAAGAGGGCTATTACCTTTTTCTAGCAAATTACCGAAAATAGGCGTTATAAAGAAGCGTTTTTAAGTTTGGTAAAAAAATAAAATTTCCGGTATATATTGTCAAACATATCTTTAACTAAAAATTGTATTATGAACATTTTGATATTTTAGATTGTGACTTATAATATAAAAGCGAAAACTAAATCAAGTTACTGAAAATGAAGAAAAAGACCTTAAATTAGGCCTGGGTTTTAGATCTATGGTACACTGTAGCTAAATACTAATTTTACATTTAAATAGAGGATATCCTTGAGAACAAACTTTATTTTGTACATTTTTCAAATTCATTTTAAAACATAGTTTAAAATTTCGTTTTCTCATTCACATTTCGTTGAAATATCTTGCTGTTTGAATGGCTTCTGTAGGAAAAATTTGCCATAGGATTACTTCAAAAAAAAATTATGTGTTAGAGGAAGGTGTACTAAATTAAATTGTAAAAAAAAAAAATATTTTTTTACTTGAATTTTTTTGTTATAAATATTCAAAAAATCCTATATATTTCGCGCAACGATGCTCCGGACCTCAGTATCGCGCCAGCGCTTTTAGAGGTAGGATCTGTGTCGCTCGTGCTCTTCCCGACACGCGGACGTATTTCGACAGCTGACGCGACGTTGACCTGTGAGTATTTATCAAATATAGGGAGAATAATGTGGTTCTATGATTTCGCTGTGTTGCTGTGCATTCGTTCTAATTAAAAAAAACCTTTATTTCCAGGGAAAATAAAATTAATGTTTTAATTGGATCGTAAACTCAACAAGACAATGATTTAGTAACGTGAGTATTTATTGTATAATTAATATACCCACTAAATAACATTTTGAAATATTTTGATTACTTAGAGTAAAGTAAGTAAGTTAGAAGCTGAGTCAGTAATATAATTGCTGAATTAGATTTTTAGAAGCTTTAAATGCTGTTTAAATGAAGCTAATCTGATGTAAAGTTCAGTTGATCAAATATATATAACACGTTTCATCTACTGTATTTTTGATTTATCAGTTATCTATCACCATGTCTTGATTTTTTGTTGAACCAATCAATAAAACAAACTCATACACTTCACCTGTTATAGACAACCAGACGAGATACAACATAATGAACAATCAACTTCTGCATTCGTCTCACTAGTGTGAGTACGCTTGTATTTCTGAACTGTAATTTATAAGAAGGATACAAAAAAATTGTGGCTGAGTCATTAATTGAGTAGCCGAGTTACATTCTTAGAAGCTAAAATGCTGTAAAAAGAAGCTTGTCTGATGTAAGTTTCAATTAATCAAATATTTAATAATACGTTACAAATGCCGTTTTTTTTAATCTGTTACCTATAACCCTGTCTTGATTTGTAGTTGATCCAACTAATAAAACGAAGAAGTATACTTCTCCCTTTATAGAGAACTGGGTGAGAATCAACATAATGAACATTCAACTTCTGCAGTACGGATCAGTAGTGTTAAAATCATCAAGATTCAGAAAGATATTTTAAATATCCCCAAAATCATATTTGGCGGTCACGGAGATTGTGAAGTTTACTACTGCACCGAAGATAGGAAAAAAGAAGAGGATAATATTTTCTTGAGTTTGCACAACTATTACTCATCACAATAAAACTATTTTAAACGGATTTAAGTAGTGTTTATTTTGGATTTTACAATTCCTACGTTTCGAGCTCTTTACAGAGTCCGTGGTCACGGATGACTAAGGTGTTAGACGTCATTATTTAGAATAGAAATTATTTTTGTTCTACCGCCATATATTTCTTAATTGCCTAGCGTAACGTCCGGGTTCCAAACCGTATCTTGTATAGTAGGTCTTACAGAATGTTGGATCTGGTTCTTCTGCTGTGTAATCAGCGGAGTCTTAAGTTGATGAGATTCCCCATCCAGTATCTCTGTTAAAATTCGGATGTTTTTGAATTTTTATGGCTTCCCATACTTTCCTAGGAATGAATCTCTTCTCTCTCGCTAGGATTGCTGCCTTATCGAATCTGACATAATGGGTGGTGTTATCCATGATATGTTCACACACTGCAGACTGTCTGTCACGACGGTTTTTTACATAAGCAATATGTTTTTTTAGACGTGTAGATATATTTCTCTTTGTTTCTCCTATGTATGAGAGTCCACAGTCACAGTCAAGTTTATAAACACCAGGGTCTTGGAGAGGGATGTTGCATTTGACTGATCTGATGTACTGGCTGATCTTACTCGGCGGCTTGAAAATGGTCTTGATTGAAGCTCGCTTCAGAATTCTACCGATCTTATCAGTTACTCCCTTCAAGTATGGTAAGTATGCTGGTTGTCGTTGGACTGTGGATGGTTTGGCACGGTTTCTGTCACGTTGACGGGGTTGCTTCAGGTTATTTTCATAGAGTACTCGTCTCACATACTTAAGCTCATCGTCTAGGTGTTGGGGGTCACAGATACCGCGTGCTCTCTGAAAAAAAGAGGTTCCAACGGCAGCTAATTGGCTCGGATGATGGTGGAAGTTACCATTTAGGTACCTATCTGTGTGGGTTTGGATTTCTATAAACGGAATGACTGATTGTACCATTTGTATTTTTAATTATAAGAATATCTAAAAATATATATCAATAATATTTTGCTCTGATTCCATTGTAAATTTAATATTGGGATGAATTGAATTTAAATGATTTAGAAAAGCAGTAACTTGGCCTTGTGGAAGCATGGTGAAGGTGTCGTCTTCGTAACTTTTATACATCTTCGGCACAGTCGGAGCGTGCCTTAGGGCTCGATCCTCAAAGTCCTCCATAAACACGTCAGCTATCGAGGGGGATACTGGAGAGCCCATAGCCACGCCGTCGACTTGTATGTAGAAGTCATCATTCCACAATAGGTAACCAGATGTTAGGCACCATTCTAAAAGTTCTGCATATTCTATTGTTTTGACGTCCAATCGCTTTTCACTGCAATTCCAGTCAAGGATTGTATTGAAATAGTAAAACGACAACTCCGGAAAAATAACATAGCAATAGAATAAATTGTTTTATTGTGAAAAGAAGAGGATGTTACGACAAAAGTAAAGGCATTAATGTTAATAAGAGAAAAATGTTCGACAACTTGCTATATATAGCAATTAAGCAGAACAGTTCAATAGCGTGGTGGCAAAGACTGTGGGTGGGAAACGAATATCTTTTTTCCTGAAAGACTCATTTTGTATAGATAGTATGTGTATGTATGTGTGATAAGCATGGACGAAATACAAAGAGGACATGGCGCAAGTAACTCAAGACATAAGAGGGGTTGTCTCCATTGGGAGGGGTGAAAGGGAAGGGAAATTTAGCCTGCCTGCCCAGAGTGGCGAGTTTAGCATTTACCCCAAATTAGTAAAGTAACTTGTGGCTAAGAATTAATAACTCAGCCACTAACCATTTGTCGCAAAATACTCGGAGTATTAATTACAGGGTTATTTTTTATTCACCCCGGAAATTTTACAGGGTGATTCTTCTCGTGATTCTGAACAACTTTCATTTATGGGGTCACCTGCGGAATCGCGAAAAAAAAAAATCTGCTGTTCCATACATTTTGGTCGAGTAGTTATGAATTTTTCTATGGAGCAGCTGGGTTTTTTTCGCGATTTCGCAGGTGACCCCATAATAAAAGTTGTTCAGAATCATGAGTAGAATCGCCCTGTTAAATTTCCGGGGTGAATAAAAAATAACCCTGTATGTTACCTTACTATTTAGCGACAACTTTGTTTGTGGCTGAGTTATTAATTTTGTGCTGAATAAAATACTGGTAGTATTTTGCAACAAATTATTTGTAGCTAATTTATTAATTTTGTGCCTTAGATTCTTAGAGGCCAATAATGCTAATATAAAAGGTTGTTTTATTAGTAAGCCTAGAAATTACGTACCCTACCTGCTACTGCCTACTTTTGACATGTCTAAAAATAATACAAAAGTTATCCTATCTAAGGTGTATATATTGAATTAAAATTTCATATTTTTACCATACTGCATTATAATTATGAAACTCAAAACACCAATATAAACCACAAAGAAAGCGCAGCGGCGGCGACAGCGGGTCAAGATAAGTTGGTTCTGGTCGCGCTGGTCGCACGGATCGCGGGCTGGCCACCGAGTCGTCAAATACCTACAATGCGGCCGGGCAAATTCTTAATAGGACTCTTAACCTTTTCGCCGCCAAGCCATTCGAGTAAAAAATTGCAACCAGCGCCACACCAATTTCTTGGTAAAGAAATACTCAATAAAATAGAGATGTCCAACAGTTTATATCGATAATAAATCTTCACTTTTTAAACCGAGTTTTAATTAATCTAAAATCATTATTTTGCCCCCTACTTTTCATTTCTGATTTCATATAGGTCAAAATAATAATATAGGATAGTGGTAGTAGTGGTGGCCTCGTAAACAACACTAGGCATATTCAACAAGTTTATTTTTAGTTCAGTTTTCGATCAGCACTGGCGCATCTCTATTACGCGTCTCTCTATATCGCGTTGTCGGTTATAGACGACTGTGGCGTCGGTGGCATTTCTATATTCTCAAACCCTTAGGACAAATAAGGATGTAATATAGAATATCGATAAAAAAAAATAAGAACATCATAGGATTTATGCTGGTATTTATTTTAATATTTTATTGTGACTATTTGTTTACTTTCATTTCTTTTTCTTATTTTACTTACGTTGAATATTAATTAAAAACGATTTTAAATGGCACAAATTTCATGTTAACTTAATTAACTTAATTCAACGGGTCAAATTGTGATACAAGATTATTATTAGATAATAAGAGATAAGATAATTATTTATTTAATAAACTTAATTACAAATAGGTACACTTATATGAAATAATTCTGTGGCTTAACCATTTCCTAAACTAAGAATATGAATTCCTGTACCTCATGCTAATGGGAAACCGACATAACTATTTGTTTAATTTAGCGTTGCTATGCTGGGGTAAGTTAGGTATTAATGACGGCCTATGAATGCGCCGCGATACTCGCTCGCATGCATTCGCTCTGGGCATATGTTGTCCCTTTCTCACTCGCGGGGCGAGGGTGGCGGCGTGCGCGCGGGCCGCCTGGTAGGCGCCAAGCGGTGATTTCTGCACCGCACTATCAGTCACTCAAAACCGTTCGGACGGGAACGTATTGTGTTTTGTGCGGATTTCCCGCCACGCGTTTTGTGATGCCGCGTGTAATGGACGATTCAATTTGAGATCGCGCGTGTTGATGCATCGTATTATTGCGTTTCTCCTGGGTTATACTAGAATACCAGGCTTAGTGATTGTTGGATGTCTCGACGTCTTCCACGTGAACGTCGCGTTGAATAGGCATCAAGTGGCCATATTGGCTCGCGTTTTGTACGGCCCAAATTCGTGTTGGGTCACGCGTAATGACTGATATCAAAGTGGAATACGAACAGAAGCTGTGAGTGGTTTGAAGTGAATAACGCGCCAAGGCTGTAGTGGAATGCTGGGTGTCGATATCTTTTCCACCCAGCCCTGTAAGTACCAACGGAATCCCTATTTGATCCATTCCCTGAACTTCCTTTCTCCGTTGGGTATTTTATGCATTTGCGCCGGCACGTTGACTGTAAGTGTTAAACCTAGTTGTTTTAGTATAAAACTGTTTCTTCGTGTTAATGGTGTGTTCCCTTTAGTCATATTTGTTGTACCATTATCATTGTGACTCCTTAGTACGAATTGCGGAATTCGTGGGGTGATATAATTTGGAGGTACTTACTTATAATCTAGTGCTTATACGTGTGACGTAACGCCAGATCGGCAGACGGTATTTACTACAGAATTGAGTTATGTAAAGGTCAGAACACATCATTTGCCAATTTCACTCAACTTAGTTAATTAAGTTAAATAGATTTAGGTCCACGTTTAATTCATAGTATGCGCTGCTATATTGTGCAGCGTATGCTATTTAGCGCTGCGTAACGCGGCCATTGTCTGCCTTCAGTTGAACTCCTGGTATTTTACTAGAAATTTACCTGTGTAAATCGCTTCCACTGCGGGAGTTTAGCTTGGAATTAGACAATTTTTGGTAGCAGAGCGTGGTTCAGAAAACCACTAGATTTAAGATTATTTTAGTATAAGATTTTTAATCTACCTACATAAAAAAAATATATTTATTGTGATTGTAGTGTGTGCCCTGTGTAGAATATCCTATCGGTAGGATCAGGGCCAATCAATTAGTGAATTGCTTGTTATTATCGTTGTGTTTACCCTGTGCGGATATCCTAACGGTAGGATCAGGGCCGATTGTCTATTTTTTTTTATTGTAAGGTTCGGTGTTACTTTGAGTTGGTACCATGGCTCCCACAATTACACAGCTTCAGGCAAAAATTAGAACGCACCTAATTTGGTTCGCGACTAAGCAGGCGATGGTCGGTCGCGGGGACCGAGAGGACGCACTCATCGCTTGTGCGCAACGGATTGACGAACGGGTCGCGGAGGTGTTGGATTGCCTCACTGGATGCGAGGAGTTATTTGATGGGACTCCTGATGAGGAGGTCAAACTTACGGTCCGGACGAATGTGACCCAGTGCATGGAGATGGGGCAGGAGATCCAGCAGGCGGCTGCTGTGATCACCAGGCGTAGAGCTGGGGAGCCGGATCCACCCCATGGTCCGCGGGGACCGGGGGTGCAAGTGCCCCTGCCGGCTGTGGCGATTCCGGTCTTCCACGGGGACTACACGGATTGGACCCGATTCCAGGATCTGTTTGACAGTGTGATTCATAACCGCACTGACTTGCAGCCGGCATGTAAAATGGCACAATTGATGGCCAAGCTGCAAGGTGAGCCCCATGAGCTGGTAAAGCATCTACCAGTCGATGATGCAAGTTACGAGACGGCTCGCGGTTTGCTGATCGAGAGATACAGCAACAAACGTCTCATGATTGACCAACTCCTGGAACAGTGGCTCACCGTGCCGACCATCACACGAGGGACGGACCTCAGGGCCAAGGTCCTCAACCCTGTCTGCGTTGCAGAGAACGCTCTTGAGAGACAGGGGATGCCGGTGTCAGGCTATGATTATATCCTGGTCCACACGTTGTTGCGCCGCCTGCCGAGCGACATGGCCGCTCGTTTTGAACAGTCACACGGAGGTAAGACATCTGATTACCTCCCGACCTTCGAGGAGCTCAAGTCCTTCCTCGAGGCCGAGTGCAGGCGGGTAGATGCCCAATTTGGAGAGTCGCCTCACGCGGAGTCTGCGGCCGCTCGCCGCCCGGAACGGCCGGGTGCACAGGCGCGAGACGGTAAGAGTAGGCCACCCAGGCGATACAATGTCGCTAATTTGGAATCGAGGTGTGCCTACTGCAGAGAGGCGGGGCATCAGGTGACTGCGTGTGAGGAGTTCGCTGCACAGCGGGTGCAGAAACGTCGTGGTGTGGTGCAGCAACGGCGTTGGTGCTTTAGGTGTATGGGGCCGCATCAGGTGCGAGAGTGCCCATCAAGCACCAACTGCAGGTACTGCCAGGGTGCCCACCATCAGCTCCTATGCATGAACCGCAGCGGAGATTACGGAGGCAGAGCTGACGCGGGTCAGCGGACGGAGTCTGCCCTACCTAGACGGGAGCAACGCTCCCCACCCCCTCCAAGGAGGAGTCCTCTTCCACCAGGGTTTCAGGGACGAGGCCAGGGACATCAGCAGGTGATGCCCCCTTCACCACGCGCGAGACAGTCACCACCTCGGCAGCAGGTGCCGGAACAGGGTAGGTGGTCACAGGTCCAAGGTCAGGGGCACCCATCACAAGTACGTGATGCTACGGGCGGGTGCCAACACCAGGGCCAGTACATGCAGTACTCGGCGGGTCTGAACAACATGGTGAGTTCCCATGACCCACGCATGCCTCTCCCCTTGGCTGAGCACCCGCGGCTACAGGCGCATCCACGGTACGCGCGCCTGCCGCAGGGTTACTATAGGCTGCCAGCCATGGCGTACAGGACCAGAGGTCCCTATCAGCAGGAGTGGGACCCACTCGAAGGTGTACGGAGAGAGGGGACCCCCCCGCAGGACGCGGACACTCCGCGCTTAGATTCCTGCTAGGTAATCGCCGCCTACACGCCAGCTTCGGCCCCCCGGCCAATTACGGTATTGTTGCCTACGGCAATGATTTGGGTATGGGGATACGGTGGCCGCAGCATACAGGTAAGAGCCTTGTTAGATACAGGGGCTCAGGGTTGTATTGTGTCTAGTAAGCTGGTGAGTAGGCTACGCTTAAATATAAGGCCCACAACGGATGGGGCTGTAGGTATTGGAGGTGTAGATGTGCCTGACGTTCGGGGTCAGGTGAACTTCGAGTTCACATTAGGTAATACAGGTACAGGGGTCAGCTATCATGCCTCAGCAGTGGTGCTGGATGAAGTGGTAGGGAAACTTCCTCAGGTTCGGTTACCGTCAACGGTACGAGGGTTAACCACAGGCTTAGAGTTAGCTGATCCTGAATTTGATACTCCTGGTACGGTGGACGTTCTCCTCGGGTCAGACGTCCTCGGGAGATTCTGGTGTGGCAGAAAACGGGTACTTCAGCAAACTGGTTTAGTGGCCGTTGATACCACAGGGGGGTATGTTATTTTTGGCCCAGTTTGGAGACCTCAGGACCTACCAGAGGGCGATACGGTTCTCTATGGTAGTGTGTTGTCGGAGGTGCTGCAGAGGTTTTGGGAGTCTGAGGAGCCACCCACAGCGGATAGACGGAAGCCAGAGGATGACGAGTGCGAGCTGTTCTATCAGTACAACACTGCACGAAGTTCGTCAGGTAGGTTTGTTACCAGGCTGCCATTTCTCCCAAACCGCCCCTCCTTAGGTAGTTCGCGACAGATCGCGGAACGGAGACTACTGGCTATGGAGAGAAAGATAAAGCGAGATGCAGCACTTCGGCAGAAGTATATCGAATTCATGAGGGAGTACCTAGAGTTAGGCCACATGTCGGTGTCCAGCATAGATTGGAGGTGTGTCGAGCATTACTATATACCACACCTGGCTGTTTTGAAGTCACCGGAGGCGAAGATACGGGTAGTGTTTGACGGTTCTGCTCCTACATCGAATGGTGTGTCTGTGAACCAGTGTCTGCACGCGGGTCCCAAGTTGAACCGGGACATTGTGGACATCCTCACAGATTTTCGGTTGCACCAAGTAGCGTTCGTCGCAGACGTCAAAATGATGTTTCGCCAAACAATTATACACCCGGATGACCGTCGGTACCAGCTGATTTTGTGGCGTGAGAGCCCTGACGAGCCGATGGTCACTTATGAGCTTAACACGGTAACGTATGGTCTGAAGCCAAGTCCGTTTTTGGCAGTACGCACGCTGCGAGAGTTGGCCGCACAGGAAAGGGTAAGATTCCCTCGAGCCGCAGCAGTACTGGATCGCGACGTCTACGTGGATGACATCTGCACGGGTGCAGATAGCGTGCAACAAGCACTGCTACTACGAGACGAGCTGATCGCGATCATGGAATCAGGAGGTTATGAGTTGCGGAAATGGCTGTCCAGCTGTCCAGAGCTCCTGGCCGGGTTGCCAGGTGAGTTCCAGCAGGACCCGCACCTTTTCGAGAACCCGGACAATCCAAATACGTTGAGCATCCTAGGGGTGCAATATAGGCCAACGCATGATGTCTTTACGTATCAGATCGAGCCAGACCTTTTGCAGAAGACTTGGACGAAGCGCTCGGTATTATCGACGATCGCCAGAACTTTCGATCCTAACGGGTGGATCGCACCGGTGACGTTCATGGCGAAGTGCTTCTTGCAAAGGTTGTGGATAGCAAACTTGGGTTGGGACGACCAGCTCTCCGGAGAGCTGTTGAATGATTGGACCAAGTTTGTGACCACCTTACCAGGGATCGTACGCATCGCCATACCTCGCAAGTTGCTCCCATCGGTGGGATGTAAGGCTACCCTACATGGGTTTTGTGATGCCTCGGAGCGAGGGTACGCGGCAGCTGTCTATTTGCGGACAGTCAGTTCAACGGGAACTGTAGACGTGCGTCTAGTTATGGCCAAGAGTAAGGTGGCTCCGGTTAGGACAAGATGGACCATTCCAAAGTTGGAATTGGCGGGAGCAGCGCTTCTCACGCGCTTGCTACATCATGTCGCTAGTAATCTACGCGGTACCATCAATTTGGATGAAACGGTGTACGCATGGACCGACAGTAGGATAGTTCTGTGCTGGTTACAGACGTCGGTACATACTCTTGAGGTTTTCGTGGCAAATCGGGTGTCACAGATTAAAGGATCGGAAACTCCGTTGGTATGGAGACACGTACCGGGAGAACAGAACCCAGCGGACTGCGCCTCACGGGGATGTAGGGCCCCTGATTTGGTAGGTCACTCACTGTGGTGGGGACCTCAGTGGCTGACTGAGTCACCTGAGAGATGGCCATACAATGAGTGCGGGTCGCCGCTTGGGCCACCTGATCGAGGTTTGCGAGTGAACGTAGGGCAGATCGTACCTAAGCCTAGTGCGGCTTTCTTGCTGGAACGATACAGCTCCCTCGACAAACTTCTAGGGGTGACAGGTTGGATCAAACGGTTCGTGAACAACTGTAGAAAACCTCAAGCAGAACGGAACTTGGCACCTGTCCTCTCGCCTGCGGAGCGGAATGCGGCTCTAAGTTTATTGGTTAGGGTCGTCCAGGCGGAACATTTTGAGGAAGAGGCCAGGCTGCTCAGGGATGGCCGTGGAAAGCTGAAGGGAGGTCTTGTGCGCCTCAACCCGTTCGTGGACGAGCATGGAATGCTCCGGGTTGGAGGTAGACTTCGGAACGCTAACCTGCCCTTTTCAGCACGGCATCCGCTGTTACTCCCAAAGAAGGGACCTTTGGTAGAACTTATAGTTAGGGATCGTCACCAGAAAAACTCGCATGCGGGCTGCAATGCACTTTTGGCTATTCTGCAGCGCGAGTTTTGGATCTTGTCTGGACGACGTACGGTACGGAGCATTGTGTTTCGGTGCTTGCCTTGCTATCGGTTGAAGGCAGCCACAATGCAACCTCAGATGGGAGACCTCCCACCGGACCGGGTGACGGAAGCCTGGACGTTTGCGGGTGTGGGAACGGACTTTGCGGGGCCTTTTATGGTAAAGGCATCACGCCTTCGCAACGCGAAGTCAATCAAGGCGTATTTGTGCGTGTTTGTGTGCCTAGCAACCAAGGCCGTCCACTTGGAACTCGTGGCCGACCTCACTACGGAGGCTTTCTTAGCAGCTTTAGATAGATTTGTGTCGCGAAGAGGGCGACCAGCGCTGATCAGGTCGGACTGTGGTACCAACTTTAAGGGCGCTGATCGATGTATGAAAGAAATTATAACGTTTTTATCGGAAAACGAGGAAGCTATCGGCACGAGCCTCTCCCGTCAGGGCATTAACTGGGTGTTCGATCCACCAGGATGCCCCCACTGGGGTGGTATATTTGAAGCGGTTGTAAAGTCCGCTAAGACGCATTTGATGCGCGTTATAGGTTTAACGATATTAACCTTTGAGGAGCTAGCGACCGTGTTTTGTAAAATTGAGGCCGTTCTCAATTCACGTCCTTTGTGTCCGCTTAGCTCAGATCCGAATGATCTGGAGGCCCTGACACCAGGGCATTTCTTAATTGGCCGACCACTTAACGCCTTGCCAGAATACCCCTACACAGAGGTCAGTAGCAATCGTTTGACGCGTTATGAGTTGCTGCAGCAAATGTCTCAGAATTTTTGGAAGCGATGGTCGCTTGAGTATTTGCACATTCTGCAGCAACGCCTTAAGTGGACGGACAGAACTGAACCCCCTCGCATCGGAGATCTCGTTCTGGTTAAGGATGCCAACCTGCCGCCACTGCGATGGCGCAGAGGGCGCATTCTCAACTTGTTCCCAGGTAGTGATGGCACTCCTCGAGTCGCGACAGTTCAGGTAGGGGATTCAGTTCTTAAGCGAGCAATAGCAACGCTATCTCGTCTCCCCAGTAGTGAATAGGCCTAAGGGATTCGGCCTAGGGCGGGTGAATGTTTAATTTAGCGTTGCTTTGCTGGGGTAAGTTAGGTATTAATTCAGTTGAACTCCTGGTATTTTACTAGAAATTTACCTGTGTAAATCGCTTCCACTGCGGGAGTTTAGCTTGGAATTAGACACTATTATTTTAAGATTTATGATATATTATTAAATACTTGAACATTTTTTTTTCTATTCCTACCCGGTTTATTTGATTATTTCTTCGGTTTGTTTCTATTTACTTTTTATAACGCCCTTCGTAAGGTATTGTACTTATATTAGCGGTTATTTATTAGCATTTCATAGTTACTTATAAAGAAGAGGCTAATTAGATAGATAGATGGATAGTTACTTATACGTTTATTAAATAAATAATTATCATCTCTTATTATCTAATAATAATCTTGTATCACAATTTAACCCGTTAAATTAAGTTCACATGAAACCCTCCCAAACGCTCCTAATTTATTTATTATTATTTTTTATTATTAGGTATTTACTTATCTCTAAATCTTCTTCTTCGAGTAATCCAGGTTCAAACGACAGATCAACGTCATCCTCTACGCCTTCTAAAATCTGTAGAAGTTCTGCTGAACTAAGCTCGTCGGCACTCATTTTCCCATCACTATTTTTATGTCACTACGGCAATGACGTCAGAGCGTGTCGTCTTTACCCGACTACGGCGTACAGTGCACTCACAATAGTCAAGCAATTATCGCTGTGCACGAGTCGCCGAAACCGGTTTGTCGATACTCAATCAAACAAAGAAAATAATGTCTAATACTTGGCGTATTTCTACAAATCGATGTCGGGAATATTTTCAATATACATTAAAATAATAAGAAAATGTTATTGTTATGACAAACTTGACAAATATCTAGGCATAGTATATTCCGTAAATATATTATAGATGTATCGATATTTCACATTTGTACTAGTAAGGAACAACACTTCCAGTCGTGTGGGGCCGATTATGGCGTGTGCGAATGGTAAGTACTTCTGACAGCTTCAAAACGTAATCAGTATTTTTCTTATTTATACTACAAATCTTATAAATATCTAAGCGCAAAAAATCATAAATCAAAGTAGAGGGTACAATAAATGCAATATGCGAAAAAATAAAAGATAGATACGGTTTTAAAATGCTAGTTTATGAACATAAACTTTAACGACGTTTTGTCGGCTGTACCCGACCGTGGCGCTGACGGCAAGTCGCGGGTTGTCGGCTATACCCGTCTGTGGCGGTGAAAAGGTTAATAGGGCTTATGATTTTTAAATGCGAAAGGCTGCCACTAATTGTGGTCGAATTACACGTTCCATTACACACATACATTCGTTTCACACACATTAACAAATTATAGAAGTTGAAAGTGTAAAGCTGGTGATTAGAGCAGTCGTTCCGTATACGAAATCCGATGACACTGTTCAAAAAATGCACCTCCATATTATATTGCGCCTATTCTAGTCAGATTGATCGGTTTGTTTTTTTATTCGTTAATATAATTTACACTAGATATCGCTCTATATCGCTTCAAGATAGGTATGAAGAGGTTGAAAATTTGGAAGTGTTCGGTTGAGCCGCCGGTAGCTCAGTAGTCGAGCTGTAAGATGGTACCCCACAGGTCCCGGGTTCAATCCTCGCCCGACGCTAACATTTTTACAATTTCTTATTTTTATTTATGAAAATAATATAGCACTGTGAGTGCAAAATAAACCATAGTAAAATTTTCAAGCGCGGGCAGGATTTGAACCTGCTACTTTCGCCACTACTCCTGGCCTCCTCTTCCATCTGGGCTACCGCAGCTCGTCCCTTACCCGCGAATTTTGCAAGTGTATCTTATTGCCAGTAACACGTGTCACGGCTGGGTATTAGTTGCAAAACTAACACGGTAAATAAAGCCGTGCCACGGTAGCCCAGATGGAAGAGGCGTCGCCACTAGCAATGACGAAAGTCGCAGGTTCAAATACTGCTTGCACTTAAAAATTTCGCCAGTTTTCAAAACTTTTAGACCTAACACAGGAAGTGTTTTTTTGGTATTCAACCGTAGTAAACTCAAATTATAAATTGTGTTCACATCCACAGTTCAACCGGCACTTGCTAACGCATTCTTCGGTGAAGAAGTACAAATGCTCGCGCTGCCCGGCCGCCTACAAGAACAAGATGTCTCTGGTGGCGCACAACAACCGGCACGACGGCGTGCGCCCCATGCAGTGCCCCTACTGCCCCATGAAGTTCTTTACGCAGTCCGTCCTCATCAAACATAAGAGGGTGCATACAGGCAAGTTATTCAATCTCTTCCTCTTTTCGTATGGGCCACCGAGTCATCCAACGACTAGGTGAACCCTGGTGTTAAAGTTTTTAACCGCCTACTACCACTAGTAGGCCTCTGACATGGTTGTGTTACGACCGCCGTCTAAGTAATCATAGACAGCAACCGGGACCGACGGCTTAACGTGCCCTCCGAAGCACGGAACCATTTCTTTTCGGACAATCAGTTGGTTCACCCTGCAATGTCCTAACCAGACCGGGAACAAATTCACAAAGTGATTAAATATCAACTTTGTGAGTTAAGTTAGTACCGAGAATCGAATCCGGAACCTTTGCGTCGCACGCAGTCGCACTACCACTGTGCCACATCGGCCGTCGATATTCAATGATCTAAATTAATTGCTGCAAATATTTTAAGTACCAGTCAATTAAACTGAACAATTTTTACCAAGCATAGGTCGAAATATGAAAAATAAAAGACTTACATTGGCGGTTTGGATGTCTAACCAGATGTGAGCTTGACTGTACAAGCCAACTGAGTCAATTTATACGGAATTACAAAATTATTAGTTGTATACAGGGTGTAAGGGACAGCCCTTCGTATACTGATAGGTTGCATGCAGACCATGAAACTGAACAATATTCCCATAGGTACATTACGGGAATCTTGTTCAGTTTTTTGGACCTTAAAAAAAACTCATTTTTTTTAAGCTCCAAAAAAAATAGGTACAGCAATTGCTTTTTCATGTTCATAGGATCAATTATTTTTTCAGATGAAGTTGTTCAGTTTCGTCTGAATGCACCCTATAAGTATACGGAGGGCTGTCCCTTACACCCTGTATATTACGACTCATGGACTTACAATTCTTTACACCTCATAAATACAGGGTGCAGAATCGCAGATATATAAGAGTAGACTGATATTTTTATCGCGTCCATTCGCAGTCTCGTCAGTTAACCCGTAAACAATGTGATTGTATAAAAAAAAAACTACATGTTGAGTATACAATTATGGAAAACTTACAAAATTGCACCGCAACAGGTAGGGTTAGCGGTAGATAGAGCCATGCCATGCGTTACTGGCATATAAATATAGTTGCCTAAATTCCCTAACGGTAGCAGAGCCGCGCTAGCCCAGTCGGTAGAGGCGGCGCTACTAGTGATAGCAAAAAGTCGCAAGTTCAAACACTGCCTGCAATGCAATTTTACAATTTGTCCAAAAAAATTTGCTTCGCCTACCCGTTGTTTCTTCTACTCCTTCATTTTTGTTATTTCCCAAACTCTGGCTTGTTTTCGGTTAAACTCAGTGGTTCACTTTACTTCCAGGTGAGAAGCCTTACGTATGCAAAGTGTGCTACAAAGGTTTCACCGGTCGACACAACCTCAAAGTGCACATGAAGGTCCACGGGGAATACCTGGTGGTGAAGCGGGACAAGCCTGATGATGCCCCATTCTTCTCTATCCCACTCCCACCTCAACCGCTGGCGCCTACCAGGTTGCCTCGAATGGCCTTGCCTCGGATTGACAGAGCTGAAGACAATGGTACTATTGAGTTAGATTAAACTGCACTTAGCAGCCAAATGGGATTGTGTCTCGCGTGTTTATTCTCTGCAAAAATATAACAGGCGTGGCAAATAAACAATTAGAGAATTGAATGAGGGGCGGCTTTATGCCTCATTATGAGAAATGTCATAGCATGTTCACTTTTTGTCCACGCCTGTTCTCATTCTGCACACTCTACGTCCACAAGTGGACCAACACAATTCCCTTGGCGCAACGGAGAAGGTTAGAGTGGCGCGCGGGCTTCACGCGTGACCCAGCGTAAGTGTTATGATTTCAAGTTTTATTTTAGGTTAGTTATGTACTTAAGAAATGTTTGCCCGTTTTTTTAGTTAGAAGAAATATAAATATGTTTTACCGTTTAAAGTTTATATTGAACATCAATGTTCTGAAATCAGATTGATTTTATGTTACCAATTAAGTTACATATTTTTATGGAAATAAAAAACTTGTTTTAGAAACTGTCTTATAAATTATTTATTACAGAAATACATTGTACAGCTGGTTTAGGTACAAAAAGTAAACGTATCACATACAAAAACAAATTCTTTGGCAAGTACAGAAGTACTGAACTACTTTTATAAAAAGTATGAAAAACCTAAGATTACGTACACTGACATTGTTTCGAAATACAATCATAAGAGTACAACGATATAAACTTACAATCTAGCATAAATTAGAAGCACTAAATTACACGCAAGCTTCATTAGTAAAAATACAATAAATAATTGTAAAGTTTAGGATTTGAATATTCCAAGATACCTACTAGTAACATTTCATACAGTTTGATCTGGCACTCCCGGCGCGTTTGGATACGTTATATCATTCAGCGCAGACCAAGAAAATTCAATAAATAGCAGCATTAATATAAAATGAATGTACATCTATAACCACCAGCATAACACTTTTTGGAGATATACAGGGTGTTAGTTCAGTTTCATGGGCTGGTCAGCCTGGTTCATTCCTTGAAAGGAACCTTTTCCTTACACCTTGTATATACTCTGGTCAATGTGGAATGGATTATCGTTTAGCATTTTACAGCGCTGAGCAAAAAAAAAGCCGTCAATACAATAAGCCGCTAAAAAAAAATCGGGTGTAACTTGGAGTAACTTGTGCCAAGATCGCTTCCAGCCTGCGAGCGACGCGGCGCGATCTTCCGTCTCGTTCCGACGGAAGGCCGCGTTCATCGAAGCTTCCGGCAATTCCTGTTACTTGTTTTTTTTTATTGGGTATATTTGTAGTTGATTGCCCTCTTATACAATAGACTCGCGCTATGGGTCATTAAGTGATTCGTAGTGACTGCTTATTTATAAGAATTTGTGACAATATCTAGTGGCAACAATGTTAGAAAATCGACAAGATACACCTTACACAAGAACCTTCACTAATTAATCGATAATTTTTTACAAATCCTAATTCTAGATACTCTTAAAAATAAACTAAATAATCTCCACAAAATAATTAATAATTCTGTGTACTAATAAGGAATATTCAAAAACGTTAAGATAAATCGATCACAATTTATACTTAGACGTTATAAAAAAATCAGTCTCAACTAAATGATTTTTTAAACTAAGTAAGGACAAAAATCCAATACTCAAAATTAAAGAATGTAATTTTTTTTTCTTATTACTAAGACAATACAATTTTAAGGCAAGGTTTAAGAAATGGAACGTAATATTGGTTGATATAAGACTTCTGTCCCATAATCAGTCACATTAGTTATTTTTTATTAAATAATTGAACATATTCAAAGCATGTTACATTTTCTCTTGTAATTTTCAAAATAATAATTTTTGATGGAACTTCATATTTTCAGTAGTTTCACTGTGCATAATTGTTTTAAACTATAAATGTGACCGGATTGTGACTTTTAAAAATTAATAAATATATTCAATGCGTATTAAATTTTGGTTTTTTGTGATAAGTCGTACTGTCATCATAAATAGGGCCAAAGGATGTATGGCCAATCAGGAAGAAGCACGCACCTAATCTCTCTCATAATATAATAAAAGGTTTTCAACAACGTAAGCAGTTTCATGCACTTTCATCAGCCTCTTATTAGTAGATAAAAAACTGTCATTAATTTATTCTTAAACTACGTAAATAAAAATAATAAATTAAGTATTTAACTAATGGGTAAAAGTTGAGCTACCTTAACTGCTTTAAATAAAAAATCTAAAAGAAAAAGAGTGCAAATTAACATTATAATTTTTACTTATTTTCTATACAACCGTCGACTTTTACCTAAGTAAAAGAATAGACAACATTTCTTATATGGTGGCAATTGTGATTTCAACTTTATCAAAATTGTACTTGGTATTTAGAATGGTAAATGCGAATGTCTTATTAAGTACTCTGGAAAAATCTTTTTTTATCAGTCTTATATTAAGTACAAAGTTACTTTTTGTACGTAGACGCATGTGCGGTATTAAATATCTGTGAGATGTATTTGACAGGGGGAATTTTCTAACGATGGTCTTGTTCCCGAAGGAACACTTCCTTGACTAATTGTTAGTTAAAGAAAGAGTCAGTAAATCTGCAGCTGTTATTTGTTTTCTAAATTGAAGCTTGAGCTCCACTTCACATTTCTTCAGGAGACGTATTTAGCACTTGAAATTACAGCTGTAGGTTTCCGGTCTCTACTTAAACTTCTTTAAGACAGTGGTAGAAATAGCAAAGAATTATCTAAGGAACTGGAAAAAAATATCATTTCAGTATTGCCAGCTAAGGAAATGCTGTCCCATTCACCTACTATATTTCATTACCAAAGTTGGCAGTGTTCTGTATTCTGACCACGGTCTCCCTGCCTACCTTATCCGTGTCTATGAGCGAGCCGGAGCTATGTTTCTTGGCTTTGGGTGCTAGCGGCGGCACTTCGCTGCAAGTCGAACAATTATCATCTATTTTCGAGCTAGTGCTGGCTGTGGTGAACTTTTTCAAGCTGCCGGTGGCGAGCGAGCCGTTTGAGGAGGAGCAATGTGGGGGTAACAAGGGAACCCTTTCCTGCAGATCTCGCGTGGAGCCCCCGGGGCGGTGGCCGCAGTTGCTGCTGGTGTCCGATGGCGCGGTTTCCGGACAACCGCCCATCTGGATCCAATCCCCTATCCTGAAAACGTGTGACGTATTGTTTAAAATAGATTTTACTAAATAAATCCGACACAACTCGCACCAGAGCTCAGCAGCCCAACCGCATAAGGTTAATAAATGTGCGAGCTTCGAGCAGACTCTGCCAACTTGGCCTTGCCTTGTACTTACAATTCGTATGTTATTAGTCTTAAGTTTAAATTAAAAGACGGCTCTGCGGAAAAACTACTACAGTACTTTGAATTCAGTTTCTTTTTACACGACCGCCCAACCCAAAAAATTAAGAGTACTTTTTCTTACAGTTCATGTATGTATGCGATTCCCAACCCAAACAATTAAGAGTATTTTTTCTTAGAGTTCATGTATGTATGCGATTCCCAACCCAAAAAATTAAGAGTATTTTTTCTTAGAGTTCATGTATGTATTCGATTCTTTAAAGTACTGCACTGTGACACTGAACAGGTTCGAATGTTAATTGTATCGGTATAATCCTTACTTTATCCCGAGTGTCATAGGCTAGGCTTTATCTCAGAAAACAGTCGTGTTTTTTACAAGCTTTTATTTGACCTGCCGTGTTCGTTAGTTTGTACGGGTCAAATCTTGGAAGCATAATTTGAGCCACTTAATGACTTCCGATTGATCTAAAATTTTGCATAGATATGTAAATTGGGTGACAATGAAATATTATGATGTCAAAAAGCTGATATGATGATGGAGACAGAAGGTGGTCATAGCATCTCAGAGATGAAACAACGTATCTCTATCAACCTCGCATATTTAGTACCTGAGCACGATCTCCTCGAAGGTGGGTCGCCTGGTGGGCGAGTGTCTCCAGCAGTCCCGCATCAGCCCGTACATGAGCGGCGGACAGCCCGTCGGCGCCGCAAGCAGCTCGCCGCCGCGCACCATCGATATCACCTCCCGATTGCTGTACCTAAACACACAATACACCTTAATCAACACTCACTCTTAACTTGTAAGTATTTGCTATAGATAAGGCCTTATTTGTGCAAGGCAATGGTGGATGGAAAAGAACCGCCTACCAAACTGTATGAATATACAGACATACATACACACATCACGCCTATATCCCTTGCGGGGTAGGCAGAGCGCAAACGACCGCAAAATGGACATTTACGCCACGTCTGACAAATATTTGAGGGTCATTCGAAAAATTGTGCATAGCCATAGTGATAGGTTGTCAGCCCATCGCCTAAAATTGCAATACACACCCTCGAGTCCCTTAGTCGCCTCTTACGACTCCCGTGGGTAAGAAATGGGGTGATGCTATTCTAAGCCGGCATCACACGGCATATTGTATGAATATAATGGTATGATTTGCCATGTGATGTCTGTGCAGAATAGCATTACCCAATTTCTTTCCGTGGGTGTCGTAAGAGCCGACTAAGGGACTGTTTAAATGTGCATTTAAATTTTAGTCGATGGGCTGACAACCTGTCGCTACGACGATATACAATTTTCCGAATGACCCTAAAATGTTTGTCAGACGTGGCGTAAATGTATCTTTTTGAGCCGTTTACGCTCTGCCTACCCCGTAAGGGATTATAGGCGTTACTAATGTGTGTATGTATCTGATTTGATGAACTGGACGCTTAAAAATACGGCACAAAGAGTTGCTCGCAAAATTACGATAATACAATGAGTGACTGTTTTGATACCTTCTGACATACTTTGTTTTGCATGCGACTAATAACAGCACTCAAATTTTAAGTATGTTAAATGTTGCAAAATAGATATGAAAAAAAATTACCCGTAGTAAGGCTGTAAGCCATAACTGTAGATTTCCCACAACACAACTCCATATGACCAGATATCACTCTCTGTAGTGAATTTCCCGTAAAGAATAGATTCGGGGGGCATCCACCGCACTGGCAACAGACTTTTTGATTGCACCTGGAATAAAGCATAATAATTGTTGGTGTAGAAAGTACAGAGGATTACACTCCGTTTAAGAATCACTTATAATGTTAACAAACTTTGTATGTAACGCGAGCTGTCAGATTCATACAAAGTTTTTTTTTTTTTTTTTGGGATTACCAAACAGTTATACAATAAAATCTTACTAAACATGTTCATCAACTTAAAAATAATTGTATAACCCGCACCAGTAACCACAAATTAATAAATGTTTACAACATAAATATAATAATCTTATTATTAGTCCCAGACTGGGACTAAAAGAAGTGACTGAGCATAGGTGATAATAATAATGTCACACGATCAAGCCAGATATGGCCGTAACTTGTTTCTTAAAACTACCTACGCGCACGGCCATGATATCTATTTCATTAAAATGTTGATTATAACAGTTCACCATGCGGCACAAAGGAGATCGCATTCCAGCATTAGTGCGACAAGGAGCAGTGACGAACAAACGGTGTTGATTGCGATCAAAGTTTGTTTACATTATAAGTCATTCTTAAATAAACGGAGTTTAGATGAAACAATTAAATTGTCCTCTAGGTGGCCAGTATTCACGGCGCATTTATGCCCAGTTTGAGGTTGGTTGTAAAAGAATATCAGAATATCCAGCATAATCTGACCTCCACACCAACAAACTCTGGGTGCTTAGATTTACTCAGTATCCAGAACAAGCTGAGCCGCACGCGTCGTGACAACGCAGATGTAGATAGACTGAAAAAAAGTGTTATAGGATCTATACTTACTCTGTAATAATCCGAACTGTAAATATCCCGAGACAGTCCAAAATCTGATATTTTTACAACAAAATCATCAGAAACTAAGCAGTTCCTAGCTGCAAGATCTCTGTGGACGTAATGATGAGAGGCTAGATACTGCATGCCACTTGAAATATTATGAGCAATGTTCAACAGTCTCATTGGAGGCAAGCCTTTGCCCGATGGTGGAGCTCTGCCCATCAAGAACTCATGCAAGTCCCCGCGAGCCATGAATTCAAACAACATACATAAAGGTTCTTCTCTCAAAGCTACTCCAACTATACATACAATATTATCATGATTCAACTCAGAAATCAAGTCAATTTCCCTCCTAAAATCAGCTTGTGTTTTAGCAGAAGCATTCTCTTTTAGTGCTTTCACAGCAACATACAATGTCTCGCCATTTTTTTTGAGAGCTCCTTTATAGACTTTTCCAAATGCTCCTTCCCCTAACTCTTCCAAGAATTTGATCTGGGATAGTGAATATTGTGGTATGCGCAGGACTCCATTGCCTCTAGTATTTCTAGTTAGATGTGGTTGATTAGCCATATTTTGATTGTTCAGTAGCTCACTCATTTCAATTGGAGAGTTTAATCTGGAATTACCATAAATATTCTTATCAGCATTAGGCAAGTTGATGTCTCTAATTGTGGCAGCATTTCCTTTGTTCTTATGTTTGTAGCACACACAGATAATGAAGCCTATAATTGATAAACCCAATAACAGAAACACAATAACTATGTATATCCAGATCTTTAGAGCACATTTTGGAATATCACAGAGTTCTTCAGTTTTTCTGTCAGCTGTAGCAACAATGCACCATGGTTGAGACTTGAGACCACCAGGATTTCTGCAGTAGCTGTGTTGCCCGGCTAGTTCTGGGTAGTCAGATACTCTCACTCTTAGCTGTTTGGACCATTCAATGCATGGCATTCCATTATGTGCTACATTAACATTTCCTAAGTAACTATTGCCATTCTCCCAATAGCATTTGTCATCAGATACCATGACTGCTCCTATGCCAATCTTCAAGCAATCAAGATCATTTTCAGGTAGATCTTGACAATCTTCCAAAGTTAATGTCTGACCAATATGTGGATGTCTCTTTGCTATTGCATACTCCATTTGGCAGAGCTCATTTTCTAATATTTCACAGTCTTGCTTGCAGACTCGTCTTATAATTGTATTGTTGTGGCGATAGTTTAAAGTTTCTAGAAGACTATTGTTTGGGGAATGAGGGCTTACTCCTTCAAAAACTATGGGAGATGTATCATCATTAGCTTCAGTAGTACTCATAGCAGAAAGCATAGAAAATACCTTTTTGGCTTCTTTTACAAAGTTATCATTGGTTACAAAAGGATCTCTGCATATTGGAAATGTAGAATAGCATAGACTGGGTAGAGCAAACCCTTCACATTGAGAGCTAATTTCATTAGAGTATTTAGTTACTTGGATGGCTTTGAGAAGTTTATCTTCAACTGCTGCTTGTGTAGTATCATATGGGATATAAACAAATTGCCCTTGTAAATACAACTCACACACCTTGCCAATATACTCTTGGCATATTGGCCCCAGCTTTTCTGGTATCAAAGGAGTCTTAGTAGTAGTTGTGTTGGATGTAATACTTTCAGGAGTCAAATCTGTTGTTTTAATTTGTAGATCTAGCTCTTTGGCTGTATTGGAGGTTGGAAACAAAGATGTGTATGTTGGCAACTCATAGTTTTCAATATCATCAGTGTCTTTTGTTACAACTAGTTTAGAAGTTTGTCTTTTCTCATAGTTTTGTTTAATAACACAGGTGTAATTTCCTTCATCCAGGCTACCAATATGCTTCAGGCGTAGGTTGGTACCCACCGTACCGTTTGTCTTGTCGATTCTCGTTGTTATTTTGATTCTCTCATTTTCCGCTATAAGTTTCTTGTCTTTCAACCAATATACCTTTACATTCTTCATCAAGGTTTGCAGTATGTGGTCGGGTACTTCTTGTAAAGATGTTTCTACTCCCTCTTTATTTTTCGTATATACTTTTGTGAAGTTCATGATCGCCTCGCACTTGAACCTGACATCGCTCCTGGCTGGTTTTGTGATAGCAGCTGGAAGGGATCTCGAAAAATTTATATCGAGTTTTATATTCCATACTTTCTGTTCCGAAGTCGTGTTCGGCTTCAATGATGAGAGAGAATCTACTTTTTCTGAGGTCGTTGACTGGCTTTCACTAAGATAGCAGCAAAAAACAATAATTACACCTAAGTATTTCATGACTAACGCTTTCCATAACACTTCACCACTACACTTAATTCCTGAATCTAACACATCTTAATGAAACTTATGATCTTCGTCCGACACGAAGATCAATTTTGATTAAGTAACCGAGATCACAGCATAAATGTTTTTGTACCTTAGTTCGTATGATTTGATTTTACAAAAAAGTACAAAAAGTGGAAATATTCGCCTGCATCCTGTCAAAAGCGAGTCTACTTCAGCTATAGACTATTTTTATTTTTCTATTTGTCCATTGGACAGGCAAAGGTCTATTCAGCCTCATCTTCAGTTAGTACTCTTTTTTCTATATGTTAAGGGAAAGCGATAACGATGCTTGCGTTCCATTGCTCACAGAACTTTACACGGGAATATCAAAACGAATCGAAAAATTCCCCTTTTCTCACTTTTACTACATTGTTCTTCACAAGTTCTTCTATATTATTAAATAGCACAATGATAACAGCGAAAAAAAATATTTAGAAATAAAAGTTACGTCTAGAAACCTCCGCACCGTTTCCCGCGCAAGAAACTTTTTTTATTTGACAAATTGACGCTCAAGGTATAGTGCAACAAATTTATATGAACTCATAAAGTGCAACAAATTGAGAAATTATTATCATTACAAAATGAGTGACATCGACCCGTTTCTTATACTTAGGTCAGGATTCAGGCGGTATAGGAGATGGGCATCAGCCATCAGGTGTGTTCTTCCCGATCCATGGTGAAGATGCACTTTCCAGTGACTTCACCTTCCTGATCCCCCAGCGTTTGATTAAACTCTTGATGCATTGGGTGGGAAGTGGTGTGCGATAAACGACAAATACGTGTTTTACTTAGTTTTTATCAAAATTTATTTTCATCACAATTAACATAAATGAATTAATTAATTATTTATATATATATATATATCACGCCTATTATCCCTTGCGGGGTAGGCAGAACGTAAAAGGTCGCAAGAAACGAACATTTACGCCACGTCTGACAAATTTTTAAGAATTTCGAAAAATTGTGTATCTGTAGGGACCTAGGCATGTAATGTAATGTCAGCAGTTTTGTATCGAGTCGATGCGGCGGCGGCGAGCCTCACTCGCCAGTCGTCTCTCACACCTCAGACCGTGCGCGCGCACCACCTACATCAACAATGTATTTGGAAACCTAAGTAAATAACAACCTTCTGATTTGGAGTCCAGCCTTTCATTCAACAATGTTCACCCTCCTTCCATAACGTATGCCTACCACGAGAGCATACGTTACATTGGTGAACCCGACTAGCAACACGCAAGATGCAAGATCATCGAAATTGGGTTGATGGAAAATTCCTGTGCAAATAAATGAAGAAATATTCCGGACGAGACGACTCCCCCACTGTTCCTTGGGGTTACTGAAGGTGACTGGTGTTCTGTTCTTCTTTTGGATATACTACATCAAGGAAGATGACACGACAACTTTATCGAATCCTCACCGAGTGGAGAAGAAGCCATAGGTTGGAGTGGAGAAACTGCAGTTTTGTGGATGGAATATAAAGCCTCTGTTGTACGTAGCCCTTGATTACGAGCGAACTATGACATGCGATGTAGATTTCATGACGGCAAAGTAACAGTCACGTCTTGGTCCCACGTGGCGAGCGCTAGGAAGCCGAGTATCGTGTTACAATTGCGAGCGTTCGAAGACACACAGGGTGTTATGAGGATCACTGGAAATCGTCGACGCCAACTGTCACCGTTTTCACGTAGGCTGGAGGAAAGGAACTTAAAGAAGACTCTCGCGTTTGGAGTAGGAGTTGGACGTGGAACCACTCAGAAGGCTCACCGGGAGGTCTTGAGAAGTTCATGCCCAGGCGGATTCCGGTTGGACAGCGTTTGGATATCGGTCGGACGTCTCAGTGTCGTAAAGTGTGTCGAGTAAAAGAAAGTGTGAAATTTTTAAGTTGAAATATTTAAGAACACCATGCAATATTTAAAATTTCTTACTATGTCATTGTGAAATTTATAAGTTTTAGAATCATACAAAGTCATTACCTACTTATAATTCGTTGTATTTTGTCAGTCAGCGTTATTGTAAACGTCTGTTATGTTCGTAACTTCTGCGTAGCCAATGTTATCATTGTTTGTGTCATGATTCATGTATGTAATACGAGTATCGTTATTCTTGCTAGGTCCTTTTTGTTTGGTCAGTAATAATCATTAGTAGTTTTGTTTGGATTTTTTTTTTGTTACTTAGTAATGTTGAAAATTTTGTGGCAAAAATTTTGAGAAAAGGGGGGGAATAGTGTAGGGACCTAGGCATGTAATGTAATGTCAGCAGTTTTGTATCGAGTCGATGCGGCGGCGGCGAGCCTCACTCGCCAGTCGTCTCTCACACCTCAGACCGTGCGCGCGCACCACCTACATCAACAATGTATTTGGAAACCTAAGTAAATAACAACCTTCTGATTTGGAGTCCAGCCTTTCATTCAACAATGTTCACCCTCCTTCCATAACGTATGCCTACCACGAGAGCATACGTTACATATCGCCATAGTGATAGGTTGTCAGCCCATCGCCTAAAATTGCAATACACACCCTCAAGTCCCTTAGTCGCCTCTTACGACTCCCACGGGAAAGAAATCGGGTGATGCTATTCTAAGCCGGCATCACACAGCAGGGAAAGTAATGGGGTGATGCTATTTTAAGCCGGCATCACACAGCAGTTTTTATTTAGTGTGCGTTTTGACGTTACACGCCACCATGTTACAAACGCCTGTTTTTTTTAGTTTACAATTATACACCTTGCAGATCAGTTACTTAAAAATTCCCATTATGATAAGTAAAGTAGGTATTATAAAAATTTACTTGCTAATTATAATACTAATCATCTATCTGAAAAATATCCGTGCACTAGTTAGACTGTAATATAGTAGTTTATATTCTTCTTCAATAGTTCTAAGTTTCTTTTCAGTTAGAGCTAAAGCTTGCTGTAGTTGTACTGAGCCTTTAGTTTTCTGTTCTTCTAAAGATTTTTTTTCATCACTCAAATGCTGCCAAACTGACTCAAACCAATGTAGTGCTTCAAAACTAGAATCCTGAAACAAAGCAAATAAATATATATTTCCACACATATTATTTATTCCCACATACTTAGTAATTAATTAGTAAACCCACTCACCTGATCCAAAAGCTTCAGTATATATGCAATACCCATTGCAAATCCGTCATCTGTAAAAGCAGCCCCAACTTTGTTCTTCTTAGACATTTTGTCTTTTGATAATATCATATGTTCAACAAAATTCAGAGTTAGTGGAGGAATAATAATAAAGAAATTATTCAGGTGCACATTTTTAGGATTGCGAAATACAGGAGCAAATACATCTACAAGCAGTTTGAAGTATTCAGTGCCTTGAAGAAAGTTAGATATAAGGCCATCAATGTTGTTATCTAAATTTTCAGCAGATTTCGTAGTTTCTAGACCAAGACTGTCCTCTTCACATAAATCTTTAAAACATTTGTTTATTTCTAAAGTGGGAAGAAACACTGTAGCATCGGAACAACAATGTCTTCCGCCCGATCTTATCATTCGTACATATCCCATAGCATTTCCAATTTGACTGATTAAATCTCTGAACAAATCCAAGTAACTTTGTCCATCTGCAGCTACTCCTAGAACTTTGATACCTTTATTGAATTTTTCCGCATTTTTATATGGATATTTGTTTTCATAAATTTGAACATTTTCCCTCAAGTTTCTCAGATCTTTAATCAGTCGGGACTTGATATGCTCATCATACATAAATTGAGAAAAAGTGAAAAACTTTTTCTTCAAAAACTGGTAAGTGAAGTTGACTGTAGTATTCATGGTTCCGGTGCCATGGGTTCTAATTGAATTGGCAACATGTCTGATATTTATGGAATTCAAATGTTTGTTGTTACTACTCTTTTCAATAAATATTTGATTGTTTAAATTATAAAGAAACTTGGAAACAAAAATGTGTATATTGCGCATTATTTCCAACACATCTAATCCTTGTTCTAAAGTTTGTGTGGGCAGATTGTCCTGAACAGTTTTCAGATTGAATTTAAATCTGGCCATTTGTCTCATTTCTCCATAAGTTTTCCAGTCAGAAAGAACCACTGTAGTCAGATTGTAATACATTGTGGACAGATAATGTTCAACTGTAGGAACCACTGACATGTAAATACACTGAACTCTGAAGTTGTCTATTACGAGTAGTAGCTTCTTGGCCATATCAAATGAAAATGGATTAACAACATCCAATTGCAAATGGGAGTGAATGTGTAAACGTAAATTAGTTTCAATATTTTGACTGGTACTCCTCAAAATACTATCATCAATCATATTTTTTATTTTGTTTATCAGTTGCTGTGCTTTATTCTTTCCATTCTGTTTATCTGTTTTATGGAGCAATCTTGTACAGTCTTCCAGAACCATCAGAAAATATTTTAACCTCAAGGAATTCAGCTGGATTGTAAAATTCTGGTCAAAATAGATTGGTACCAAATGCTGGTGCCACAACATCCAAGAGCAATTGCAGAAAAGATCCATGGACTTTAGGAAGTTTGACAGTGTTTGAACTTTTTCAAGTAACATTCCAAGTCTGACATAGCTGTCCTCAAGATAAGTAGTATCTGGTACAAAGCTAAGTGCTATGTTGGCTGCCACATTTCTTTCAACAGTTACAGCTCCTTTGAGAGATCTTTCTGCTATGACCAAACAAGTTAGTTCATCCAGTCTTTTGTTGGCATAATTTTTATCAGTCATCAATGTTTTTTTCACTTCCAAAATTGATGAAGTTGCTTGGAATGTTAAATGTTGGATGGTCATATTGATGGAACTTATTATTTCATTTGAATTACGTGACACAGCATTTTTCAAACATTTTAACATATCAATCACTTCAAACAAAGACATCAACATGCTTTTAGATAGTGGTATACCAAGAGATACATGCAAGTTGATGAGTGTTAAGACTGAGTAGTTAATATGAGATGCAATATCAAGACCCTCCAATAAAATCTTGGCATGTGAACTTATTTCATTGGCATTGAGTTTATGATTTGCAGAAAAGGAATCTTCCATATGTAGAACCCACTGTGTGCATGTATTTTGAAGTTGTGCCATGTCTCTAGTAAGAGATGCTTTTTTTGCAGTTATGTGAGCTTGTCGGGCTTTGAACATTGTTTGCGAATATTTCCCATAGCTTGCACTCTGGGATGGTGCATATCTTTGTAGAAATTGTTCTGGGAACCAAAGTGTTGTTCCTGTTATATGTATACTATGAGCCTGAAAATAAGCAAAATAAATTAAGTTAAAACTCAATTTTATCAAGTTTTAACTTATGTTAGAATATAATAACAAAGCTACCTTAATGTTTAATTCAATTAGTGCTCTGAATATTTTTTTGTCCACATTTCCAAATAAAGTGGAAGTTATCACAAAGAGGGCATTTATTTTGATACATTTGTACATAGTTGTGGTGTTAGGTTTCTCTTGAACAAGTTTATCTAAATTCAATATGGCTTGCTTTAAATATTGAGTAAACTCATTTGATACCAATGTACACTTCTTATCAACCAGACTTCCTCTAAGTGATAGGAGGTTGTGTAGTGAGTTTTGTACAATATCATCATTCATCAATTTTGATGTTATGTTATCAATAGCAGTGCTCATTGATTTGTATTTGTCTTCAATAAAATCGTCACAGTCTGGTTTTAGGCTAATATTCTTTAAGTTTTTACAATATTTTGCCCATTTCATAGCCAATGTAGTATTGGAAATTAATAATTCAAGCAAAACTATTACTGTGAATAACTCTCCAATATGATTTATAATGTAGTGCAATTGGATCCCATCTGAAACATAAAATTAGATTATATTATCTGATTTGTGTTAGATAAATGGTTAAATAAATAATGTTAGCTTTTAATCAGCATGCTAATCAATGAAGAACTTTCAGAATACCTCACAATACATATAATATAACATAAACAAAAACATTTAGTTAAAAAGTATACTCATACTCAGATTTATAATAGCTTCTGTAAAAATAGCAAACACTTGGCTGCATATATTCTTCAGAGTGTCATCACAGCGGGCAATAAAGGCACTTAAAAGGCAAATAGCTTCCATTTGGGAGCTGATATCACTGTCGTTATATTCTTCAAACACTGACAAAAACGGAAAATGTCTGAAAAGAGGAAACTTATAAGTACATGCTAATTTTAAAAGAGATAAGTATTTATAAACAATTTAGGTAAATAATAATTATAGGTAAGTACATACTTTTCAAATGCTTCTTGTTTTAAAGTAATTATCTCTACGCAGAGCGAAGAGAGAACACTCAGAACCTTGGTCATAAGGGTATTGTCAGAGGAAACTAAATCTGTAATTGGTATAAGTTCCCTGTGCTCCATGGCAATTTGTATGGGTAAATACGTCTTATTGTCTTCCCAGATTTGATCATAGATGACTTGTGAAAAGTCCTGATACTGCCTTTTGAAGAAATCCCCGTAGTTTTGCAGGACATTGGCACCCGCCTCCTTTTCGGCATCCGTTTTTTGATCGGCACGCATTTTGCAGTATTTGCACTGATTGCACTTAAAATTTATAAGTGAACTTGCATGATTTTAAGATTAAATATACGGGAACAAATTAACTCCAATATATGAAGAATTTGCAAGTTTTTCACATAAATATTCCAACATTTCCAACACAACAATCAACATTCAACTCCAACTCGAATCTGATTTTTTTAATGGCCTCTGTCACGTCAACATAGGACAATTCTGCCAATGTCTAAGGTCTAATTTGGACGTAAATTTGTGTCTGTTTTAATCTAGGGTCCACAGCTTATTTCAAGATTCTGCCTTCACAAACCTTTTGTACCCTTGATGAGATTGCTTATTTTGGTAGTGAGAACATTTGTACCGCAAAGATTTTAGAAATATCCCCATTTTACAGTGTCACAGGGTCCAAATGATTTTATAACCTCAAAATTGGAAAAGCTTCAATATCTCTGCAAAGGATTGATCTACAAACAAAATGATCGCATAGATGCCGTTACAAATCGCAAATCTTTATTTGTACCGCTTTTTTATACCTTGTAAATACCAGATAGAGGAATAAAATGCGATTAACGCTCATATGGCATTTGGTTGTTGGGCTTTCGTATATCTCCGTAAATATAGCGGTACAAATGTTCTGAAAGAAATCCCAGTAACAATACAAGCGGTACATTACATAGCTACAACCAAAAAACCGTATCTGCTCTAATTTACGAGAAAACAACACTGTAAAATTTGCAAGAAAATGATATGTACATGACCAAAGCTCGGCCACGGTGTTCTAATTTTAGACTTTTAGCAGCGAATAAATGCGGATTTCGGATTCTGGACTCCGATTTGCACTTCATACTGACCGAAATATATTGCATTTTCTTCAAGCAAGTACCTAATAAATTGGTTGACCGTCAAACGATCAAAGTTTGTATGGCCAATCATCTTCCCTCTCCTGTTTTCTATGGTCTTCAGAAGACAACGCTCTTCCGCTACCAGTGCCAGCACTTCTACGTTTGTCTTCTTCTCTGTCCAACTGATCTTTTCCATCCTTCTCCAACACCACATCTCAAACGCTTCCAACATTAGAACAAATTTCATAATTTCTATTTTTCAATATTTTTGTCTGTCTGTTTGTCTGTTTCATCGGGCTAATCTCCGAAACTACAGGAACGATTACCGAAGGCAATATGTGTGTAAAACGTTTAAGGTTTGTAACTGACGCGACTGAATTTTAATTTTCGCCTTCACCACACAAACTTTATTTCTTTGACGGTCCATCTATGTATTAGTTACTTGTTTGAAGAAATTGAAATATATTTCGGTCGGTATAAAGTGCAAATCGGAATCAGAATCCAAATCCACATATCATCCACAAAGTCTAAAAGTGAACACCGTGGCCACACCTCAGACACTGGCGCTCAAATGTATGAAACAAACGCGTTGCTACGCACACAGTCTAAGCTCGCGTAGATGAACGCTAACGATAAAATGCTTGTGTGTGTGAGATAAGACATGTCAGGGTTGCCGCCATTTTACCTTAATTTGTTTGTGGTGCGTTCGCGAATCGGGAATACAATGTGCGGCAATATGAAATGACCTTGTAATAGCAAGTTTGAATTTGATTTGCGGGCTTATAAAAATGGCTGGCCGGCCGCCATTGCCCGGCCAGTTCATGTTCGATGACCCCAATCACTCGAAACTTATTGCGCGCGGATAAGGAATAAATAGGAATCATAATGTACTTATGCTGTAAGGTGGATGTCTATGCTCAATTTTTACAATAGTTTCCTATTTCAAATAGTATAAATGAAATAACAATTTTTTTGTAAATAAATGACGGTCACCAAAATATTACGTAAATTGAAAACATGATTTTTTGTTCTTATAGAATTTGTTTTGTTCTCAGCGTGAACTGATAGGATAAGGTCTTAAACGGATAATTTCAAAGAAATATAAAACATAAGCGCCTATTCTTTGCTACTAAAACATAAAACTCTTTAAAAATACTTAGATTTGTAAAGACAGGTAGAATCGGTAGAATTTTTTTTTTAGTTTTGTCGTTTGCAGTGCTCAAACAACCGTACATAGCACAACACACACCGATCACAAAATTATTTCTAATATTAATTAGTTTAGTATAATTTACGCTGCGCTGCCTTCGCTCGCTGCACCAAGTCGTCGTCACGTCCTTGCTAGCTGGTGTCTGAGCGTCCTCCGAGCGCGGGTGGGCGGCGCTTTTAGGGGGAGACAGGGAGTGACCATACTGTATTCTAGTACTAATAATTATACTGTGCCGTGGCCGAGCTTTGGTCATGTACATATCATTTTCTTGCAAATTTTACAGTGTTGTTTTCTCGTAAATTAGAGCAGATACGGTTTTTTGGTTGTAGCTATGTAATGTACCGCTTGTATTGTTACTGGGATTTCTTTCAGAACATTTGTACCGCTATATTTACGGAGATATACGAAAGCCCAACAACCAAATGCCATATGAGCGTTAATCGCCTTTTATTCCTCTATCTGGTATTTACAAGGTATAAAAAAGCGGTACAAATAAAGATTTGCGATTTGTAACGGCATCCATGCGATCATTTTGTTTGTAGATCAATCCTTTGCAGAGATATTGAAGCTTTTCCAATTTTGAGGTTATAAAATCATTTGGACCCTGTGACACTGTAAAATGGGGATATTTCTAAAATCTTTGCGGTACAAATGTTCTCACTACCAAAATAAGCAATCTCATCAAGGGTACAAAAGGTTTGTGAAGGCAGAATCTTGAAATAAGCTGTGGACCCTAGAAAAAAATAGACACGTAAATTTAATATAAAATATATTATTTTGGTCCTCCTTAATGACAATAATCATCTTACTAGCCAAATCCCAAAAAATAAATCATATTATGTGTTTATTGAATGAATCAAATTAGTGTTCGTTTGGGGTCTTCTGTTGGCGGGAAAACAGCAAACATCGGAAGATTTTAACAATTTAATTTTTATTATTATTTTGTAGTAAATAGGCTTATTTGTTATTTTAATTAGTGTAAATATAGTGTATAGTTGGTATTTCTTCAATTAGGGTAAGTTTTTGTTACTTTTCTGCGCCGCTTCGGCGAAAATGGACCCCTCCATAGAGAGGGCGTCCGGAATCCCTGCACGGCCCCCAGATGTTTCTCCATCTCCAGCACTTGATCTTTTAGTGGCGGCTGCTAAAAAGATTGAAAACAGTGATGAACGCGGATGTGGTTTATCAAATTCGTCAATACGGTCATTCAAAAATAAAAAACTTGCCAAAAGCGTTAAATACGTATTCGTAGATCCGAAACAAATACAATTGAAAGAAAATAAGACCCTTTCCTTACAAAAACAGGTGAGTGATAATTCTACCCCAATGAGCCAAAACCAACAAAAACAGGTTAGTACCCCAATGGACCAAGAAGAAATTGTTGATTTAAATCAAAAGCAACACCAAACTCTTGTAAATGAGCCGAATACAAAAAAAAGTGTTTTTAGGGCGCTTTATGACCCCAAAGACCCAGGTCCGTACATTGTTCATGTACAATTCGCAGAAGAAGAAGGTAAGCGGGGGGCAACAATACATCCTCTTGATTTTTCGTATTTTTTATACAAACACGGGATGAAAAATATTATTGAGAATGGGGTAAAAAGGATAGGGCGCAACCGTTTGGCAATTTCATTCGGTTCTTGGAAAGAAGCAAATCTTTTTGTAGTAGACGAGGTTCTTGCAGGCCAAAAAAAGTACCAAGCTTCAATTCCAATATTCAATGTGTGTCGTATGGGAATCGTCAAAGGCGTACCAGAGAGCTGGACTCCCGAAGACATAATTGAAAACATCAAAGTCCCTGAGGGTTACGGGGAAATTTTACGTTCTCGTCGTATGAACCGTAAAACAGTTTCTGCTTCAGGTGTTGTTGAATGGGTCCCAACACAAACAGTCACTTTGACTTTCGACGGTCAGCGACTTCCTTCTCGAGTTTACGCCTTCTATTCAGCACTTCCCGTGCAAAAATACATTTTGCCAACAATTCAGTGTCATCGCTGTTGCAGATTTGGACACACTCAAGACAAGTGTCGTAGTAAGCCCAGGTGCTCAAAGTGTGGCGAAGAACATGACGCTGGAGCATGTGTAGTTACAGTTTTTTCATGTGTCAATTGTTCAGGGGATCACCAAGCGACTTCAAAAATTTGTCCGGAGTTCTTGAGGCAAGCAGAGATAAAAAAATACATGTCAGAGAATAACGAGTCATATCTAGAAGCTTCTAAAATAATACCAAACTCAAAACCATTGTTTTCAGAAGTTGTTGGCAGGCCTTCTTCCCCAAATTCTTCTGTTCTGGTGGAATCCACTGAAAACAGAAAAGTTTGGAATAAGAAAACTATCACAACTCCATCAAAAATTAAAAAACCAGCGTCAACTCAAGGCTATAACCAAACATCGCACAAAAATTTAATTAATTCTTTCAAAGAACCCATGCCAGTCAATGGTTGTGGCTTTAAAACTCCAGAACTTCCTGATGTAGAAATTGGTTCTCAGGCCTGTTCATTACAGGACCTGCTATCTCAGTTAGTTAATATCGTCCTTAATTCTTCTTTACCGTACAACGTTGCCCTATCACTCATTAACTCCATCTCAGTTGCCATTCTTGATCTAAATCATGGATTGTCTAATCCAGTGGAACCCCAGAAGCATTCGATCTAAACAGTCTGAATTAATTTTTCTTATCAACAAGTATAAACCGTCTATCTTGGCCATTTCTGAGACTTGGTTGGAACCTGGATCCTTGTATAGGGTTCCAGGTTTCAACATTCTCAGGACTGATCGGAGGGATGGTTATGGAGGAGCTGCTCTCCTCATAAAACAAAATTATTTTTTTAAACAAATAAATTTACCTTTGCATAACAATGCAAATTTAGATGTAGTTGCTGCGTTAGTAGCTGGCGTTACTTATGTGTCGGTGTATATATCTGAAAAAGACATTACAGTAATTCCAATATTAAAAAGTGTTGTTGAAGGTTTGCAAAGTCCTGTTGTCATTTTGGGGGACCTTAATGCTCATCATTGTTCATGGGGTGCGCCCCGGGATGACGTTTTTGGAATTCGTGTTGCGGATATGTTAGATGATTTAAATCTTGGTGTGCTAAATACTGGGTGTCCAACTCGTCGACCTGTACCGGGTCAAGCTCGAAGTTATGTTGATCTTTCCGTATGTTCTCCTAGTCTATTGTCTCTTATTACATGGGAAATTTTAAATTTGTCTTATGGCAGTGATCATTATCCAATAATTTTGAGGTATCCGAAATCAAACAAGAGCTGTGTACAACCATTACCGCCTTTATTAAAATATAAATTACCTGATAAATGTACCTCTAATACTTTGTGGAATACTTTTTCTGCGTCGTTGGATGATAAAATAAGGGGGATTTCAGCAATTTCTGATAATGTTCTTGAAGATTATAATCACCTGACTTCATATATCAAAGTGTCAGCAGATAATACTTTTGAAACAAAAAAAAATGCCAGTAATAAAATTGCTTCCCCGCCATGGTGGGACAAACAATGCACAGAAGCGGTAAAGAAAAGAAATAACATGGAGTTGCTCGTGCATGATTACGTTGATTTATCTACTTTTAATCAGTTTAGGAATTATGAAGCTGCTACTAAACGTCTTTTGCAGAAGAAGAAGCGTAAGGGATGGAAGAGTTTTTGTGGATCCATCTCACCGAGCACTCCTCTGACTGTTGTTTGGAGTAGTGTTCGTTGTTATAGGTCTTCCCTGAAGGCTCGGTCTGTCTCTTCCTTCTCTGTAGATTGGGTTCCATCATTTTTTTGTTCACTCGCACCTGATTTTGTGCCATCTTTAAATCATATGCCTTTTGTATATACATCTTCGAATACAGGCTACTTAAATGAAACATTCAATTTGCAAGAATTGAATTGGGTCTTAAAAAGGGTGTCGGATTCAGCACCGGGCGCAGATGGTATTCCGTATTCTTTTATTGTCAATTCATCTGTTTCTACTAAATTATTTTTCCTTGATATTGTTAACACAGTAGTTGAGACTGGGGTTATTCCTCCAACCTGGAAGCACCAACTGATAATCCCACTATTGAAACCAAATAAGGATCCTCAATTTCCATCTTCATATAGACCCGTTGCGTTGGCTTCCACATTGAGCAAATTGACAGAACACTTAATAAAAAATAGACTGGAATGGCACTTGGAGCACAATAATTTACTATCTTCTTCTCAATATGGGTTTAGAAAAGGTAAAAGTGTGATAGACAATCATTCTATTTTAACGGCGGATGTACAGTTAGCATTCACAAAAAATGAAATCGTGGCAGCGGCTTTTTTAGATGTTAGCTCTGCGTATGATAATGTTGATTTAATAACATTAAAACAAAAGTTATCTGCAATTAATTTCCCATTGAAGTTCGTTAACTTCCTGTTTAATTTATATATGGGCAGAACCCTCTCGATTCGTCACGGGGGTGTAGATGAAGGTTCAAGAACGGTGTGGAAAGGGGTTCCCCAGGGCTCTGTTTTAAGTCCATTACTATATGACGTGTACACTAGGGATTTAGATGAGGTAATTATCGGAAGTAACATATTACAGTATGCGGATGATCTACTTATATATTCAAGTCACAAATCTACCGATGAAGCAGTTGCTACTTTACAAGCTGATCTAAATCGCTTACAGCTATGGATGGTCAACCACCAACTATCTTTATCTCCTCTCAAATGTTCAGCTATTGTCTTTACCCGTAAAAGGTCAGTTCCAGTAGTTAACATAGCAATTGATGATGTAGCTATTCCTATTGAAAATGAAGTAATGTTTTTGGGGAAAAAATTCGATACCAAACTAAACGGTGTCGCTCACGTAAACTACTTGGTGGCCAAATGTGAAAAACGTATTTCTGTGTTGAGAGCCTTGTCGGGTGTGTGGTGGGGAGCCCACCCTTCATCTTTAAGATTGGTTTACAATGCTCTAATTCGAAGTATTCTGGACTATGGTACCTTTTTACTGGTTCCAGCAAATAAAGGGGCTTTGAAGAAGCTGGACTTGATCCAGTCTAAAAGTCTCCGCTTGGTCATTGGTGCTATGAAATCGACGCCAATAAATGCAATGCAAGTTGAATGCTGTGATCCTCCACTGCATTTACGACGACAGTTCCTATCAGATAATTATGTTTTTAAAATAAGTCAATTTACGAGTCACCCTCTTATACCTAAGATTAAAATTTTAAAAAACTACATTGAGTCAAATAACAGTTACTGGGCCCATAAAGAGGTCCCCCTCATAATAAAAAGTTACGAAAAACTTTCAGAATATTGGGATTCATTAAAAACATACAATTGTCATCCGCTATTTCATGTAGAGTATGATGTTGTTGTCTCTTCACCTAAAATTCGTTTAGATATTGGAGTTGCGAAGCAATCTATTGTCGCTAACGATCTTGTGAATCAATTTATCCAATCAAACTTTTCTGATGCCCAGGTGTTTTATACGGATGCATCAAAAACGCCTCAACCTGTCATGGGTGAAGGAGTTGGTGCTGCATTCGTGCATAACAACACTGGGTACTTCAAACTTTTCAAGTATCCTTCTGTGGTAACAAATTATACTGCAGAGGCTCTGGCTATACTAGAATGTGTAAATTATATTATTTTAAAGGGTTACCACAATTCATTGATTTTGTCTGATTCTTTAAGTTGTCTTCAGTCTCTAGCAAATCCTTTAATTAGAAATTCAGTTTCCCCTGTGACGCTTGAAATCAAGAGTAAGTTGCTAATTTGTAACAATCGAAATTTAAATGTTACATTGGCTTGGATCCCTGGTCACTCAGGGGTCCAAGGTAATGAAACTGCAGATAGATTGGCCAAATTGGCAACTGCTCAAGGAAATAGCAATAATAAGTCTATATATATCCAAGATTTACTTCCGTGTACTAGAGCCCTTCTTTTACAAAATTGGCAGGATAAATGGTCGAACCCTGAAAAGGGCAAATTTTATAAAATCTTACAGCCCACACTACAAACTCGTCCATGGTTTTCAAAATATATTGTAAATAAAAGAAATGCATCAATTATTTCCAGAATGCGGTTGGGGCATTGTTGTACCCCAATGCATTTGTCTAAATTGGGGATTTTCGATACTGGGGAATGTGAATGTGGTTTGGGTGATGGGGACATTACTCATATTTTGTTCGTTTGTAATAAATTTAATTCGTTGAGCTTGTATAATATTTTGATTGATCACAAAGCGCAATTACCTGTAAATACTTGTAGTATATTGTGTTTATGTAATAAGTTGTATATAAAGTGTCTGTGTATATATTTAAACTTTCACGATATAGCTCTTTGATTGTTCTTTCTTGTTTTTCACTAGACGTTGGCAGGAATATCCCCTAACTAAAGAGTTGATTATTGCTATTAAAAAAAAAAAAAAAAATAGTGTTCGTTGTTTTTTCTAAACTGAGCTAGTGAGTCAGTCTATTATGCTATAATGGTCAGTAGTTCTCCGTACAAATCGCGCTCTGAATGGGAAGCTGAAATTGAAGCAAAGCGGCACTGTGCTTTTAAAAAAAGTAATGTCAATGTCAGAGTAAACGTATGTGTTTGGTTGTTTTTAGTGATATTTTCCGTTCTTTACTATTCTCTCAGTATTTATGTGTTTTATAACTTGTATCTTTAAGTCTAGCACTTCGATCGATTAAAGTTACTAGAAATAATTGTGTTAGTTTCGGCGCTCGAAATCGCGCTAAAGATCAGCCTCCAAAATGGATCAGATGTTGCCAAGTCCATACAACATCCCTGGGATAGGGACGCCACTGCACCAGCCGGAGGAGGACCAGCAGATCCTCCCGAATGCCCTGCAGCAGCAGCAGCAAGTGAACCAGCAGCAGCAACAACAGCATGCGCTGCTGGGCTCCTCACCACTTGTCGGCTTCGGCCTGGGGACTCCGCAGCGTTTACACACATACGCGCCCACTGCTGTCTACTCCACACCTCAACAAATGATGCAACCTCAGACACCGGTACATATATAGATTGCATTAAGCTTTTTCTATTAGCTGTATATTTGGCTGTGAAGATGCAACTTCTATTAAAAAGTATTGCATGCCATAAAATATTGTTTCTAGGTTACTGTGAAAATATAGGTATAAAATAATCAATTTATAATTTCAGCAAAATATGATGTCCCCAATGATTACGAGTGGCAGCTTGGCAGGTCCACCGTTACTCAATCAGGCCAGTCCAGCCCAGCCAATGACACCAATGACACCACATTCTGCAGATCCTGGCATCCTTCCACAGTTACAGTAAGTTGATGTGTATAATATTATTGTACTCAAGAATGATTGCTTTTGCAGTCAAAGTTTCATCATTTCCCATTACATTATGAATGAAAATAGTTTAATGTTTTTACATTACAAAATATGAAGTTGTTATTTTTAGGGTTCCGTACCCAAAGGGTAATAACGGAAACCCTATTACTGAGGCTCGGCTGTCTGTCTGTCTGGCTATCCATCCGTCCATCCGTCCGTCCGTCCGTCCTACAGTTACAAGGCTGTATCTCCTGAACGATTATACCTAGACAGTTGAAATTTTCACAGATGATGTATTTCTGTTGCCACTATAACAACAAATACTAAAAATTAGAATAAGTTAAATATTTATGGGGGCTCCCATATGTGTATGTCATGACCACGAAAGTTAGAATGTTGAAATTTTTACAGATGTTGTATTTCTGTTGCTGCTAAAACAACAAATACTAAAAATCTAAATAAAAAATTTATGGGGCTGCCATACAAAACACTTGCCATACAAGACGCCGCATTTAGCCGAACGTGCGGCGCCGTACGTTCCGCAGATGTGTCGCGAAACTAAAGCCGAACGTACGGCGCCGTACATTCCGAAGGTTCGGCGCCGTACGTTCCGCAGATGTGGCGCTAGCCTAACAGAAAAGTGTACACATTTTTTTAACATTGTAGGTACTTGTGTTTCATAACTTCAATACTATAACTATAAAAATCCTAATTTCCATTAATTATTAATTAGGCAAATTTATTATTTTTATTCTGATGATAACCTACCTTATTAATTCCAGAAATATTGTCTCCACTGTAAACCTGAATTGCAAATTGGATTTAAAGAAAATCGCTCTCCATGCTCGAAATGCAGAATACAACCCAAAACGGTTTGCGGCTGTTATCATGAGAATCAGAGAGCCACGGACAACAGCACTGATCTTCTCATCAGGGAAAATGGTGTGCACTGGTGCTAAGAGTGAAGAAGACTCAAGATTAGCTGCTAGAAAATATGCCCGTATTATTCAAAAACTTGGATTTACTGTAAGTTAATACTTGCAGTAAACTATTATTACATGTTTTTATCTTGGTATGTGCTTGTTGGGTTTTTTAACACTTTCATATTTTTCTTTTTCAGGCAAAATTCTTAGACTTTAAAATACAGAATATGGTGGGCAGCTGCGATGTCAAATTTCCAATTCGTCTAGAGGGATTAGTGCTTACACATGGACAGTTTAGCTCCTATGAGCCCGAGTTATTTCCAGGTCTTATTTATCGAATGGTCAAACCCAGAATTGTACTTCTTATATTTGTATCTGGTAAAGTTGTGTTGACCGGTGCCAAAGTGCGACAAGAAATATATGAGGCTTTTGATAATATTTACCCAATTCTAAAAAGTTTCAAAAAGCAGTAGTTCATACTCATTGTTTTATGATATCCTAATTTTTAAGTTAATTTATAAGAAGCAGTTTTACCCGCTCCCCATTTTAATGTAGTAATAAAGTTTGTAAAAAGTCTGTAAAATAAAAATCTTCTTCTTGAAAGATGTTTCTCCTGTTTAAAAACGAAACTCATCAAAATCGTCGCGTAGTTTTTGAGTGTGTCTCCATTTAGGCTTGAGGCGAAACTGTGTATGAAATTTAGAGGTATTTAATTGGTCAATTCAAGGATCGCTGGGCTTCGCTCCGCAAAATGGAGACACACCCTACGCATTAGGGACACGGGGACGCGGCGGGCAGCGAATATGTAATTAAGTGATGATAGTGAAGAGATTAAATGTCTGAAAGAACTGAAGTACTTGTTTTAATTGGATTAAATTGTTTCTCTTATTAATCTAAGTTTGGAGTGATGTGATGAGGTCGATTGACCACGGAGCCAAGCGCGCTAGCTAGGCCCACAAATTAACTATTTGTAGACTAGATAGCTAGGCCTTTTCCTGTAGTTACTTATATTAAATTCAAATAGATGGCGTAAGAAATAGTAAGCAGTAGTTTGCCGTGTGACGCCGGCTTAGAATAGCGTCACCCCATTTCTTACCCGTGGGAGTCGAAGGAGGCGACTAAGGGACTTGAGGGTGTGTATTGCAATTTTAGGCGATGGGCTGACAACCTCTCACTATGGCGATACACAGTTTTCCGAATGACCCTCAAAAATGGTCTGACGTGGCGTAAACGTCCGTTTTTGCGGTCGCCGTTTACGCTCTGCCTACCCCGCAAGGGATTATAGGCGTGATATGTGTATGTAGAAATAGTTAGTCATGTTTTTTTTATAGTTTCGGAGTCAAGGCATTTGATCCTTATCATTTTATGGCTATAATTGACAACGAAGACTGAAATACACCTATAGCTAGAGTATAATGTTTTCTCACTCTAAGTTTGTAGCAAGAACTAAATTTAACTGACGTTGACAGTTCCTTTGAGATATAAAGCCACGCGAAAACACCGAGTTTTGGCTAGATTTTCTTATATTTTAGTGAAAATTGGGTGCCTACATACATTAAGATGGCTGAGACAATGAAGCAAACCGTTGCTACCATCCTGAAAAGCATAGAAAGGTGAAGATTATGTTTAGGTTATGTCAAGCCCGAGTTCAATACAATTACACCTGTGCCTACAGTTCAACAAACTATTGAATATATCAGATTCACAAGACTAAACCGTACCAACCATACTCTCTGATCTCATTTACAAGTACTATATTTTTTAGGTATAACCCTGCAAACCTGCAAACGCTCGAGCGTTACGTTGACATGCAATCCCGGGAAAATACTTACGACCTGGAGGCGAACTTGGCCGTGCTGAAGTTGTATCAGTTCAACCCGGAGAAGTTCAACGCCGACATCACCTGCCAGATCCTGCTGAAGGCCCTCACCAACTTCCCGCACACAGACTTCACACTGTGCAAGTGTCTGCTGCTGGAGTCAGTAGTAAGTCCTATTTACTAGTTTTTGTACATCACTTACTAGTTATTTATTAGTTCAATCAGAAATTCGAAATCAAAATTATACATAATAATATGGATAACTTTAGCACAGAACTTTGAAGATCGGCACAATAGAGAAGTGGCCCATAGGTAAACCCTGGAGTTGGTGGATGTGGGCAGATTATGATGATAATGAATATGTCTGCAACAGACCCACTGCCTAAAAACATATTATTTCAATATTAAATTTTGTCTTTCTTTAAATAATTTATACTACTTTCTTGATGCAATGTATTTTGACTTGAATATTTACTATTTAGATCTGTTATTAAGTAAATGGAAGAAATAAAACATCTTTGCTTGAGATATTAAGATTTCTAATGAATAATCACATTGGTTTGTGTGTACAAAACAAAAAGATTATTGGAAACATAACTTTTAGGTGGAAAACGAGACAATATCTCAAATCAAATATCTGGCTGATATTTTGGAGCAGTGTGACTTTGCCCAGTTTTGGAACAGAGTGCACCAGATGCCCGAACTGTGCAACCGCATCAGCGGGTTTCATGACTCCATCCGCAAGTTTGTGTGCCATGTTGTTGGCATCACATTCCAGACCATTGACAAGAATAATCTTGCCAACCTCCTTGGAGGAATTGATGGTGAGTAAACTATGTTTCACAACAATATATTTTTCAGTTGATCCAAATAATAATGGTCTAAAAGTAAACTTTTTACCCAATCCTTATGTAATACTTTAGCAACTTGTGTAGTGTTGACTAACATTAGTACAAGTACAACAAAAATTTAATAAATTACACAGTAGTTTATGCAGAATCTTAACAAATACTTTTATTTTAGATGTGACCCTAAAACACTGGGTGAAGAAATATGGCTGGAGAGATGATGGCAGTCTGATCTTCATTGCCAACCAGGATGAGAACATTAAAACTAAAAACATCACCGAGAAGATTGAGTTTGATCACCTTGCTCCTCTTATGGCCCTGCTGTAATTTGATAGTATTTTATTCAACTTTAATAAAAAGAAAGTATAAATTTATTAAAATATTTTATTTACATGTTTTACCCCACTTTAGTCTTCAAACTGTTTTAACAAACAAAATATGGACACTACACTTAATTCTAAATAAAATTATTATCACACAATAAACTTAGAATTAATAACAATGACTCTTCTCAAAAGGAAATAACAAGTAACAAAATATATTGATATATTAATTAGGCTTTTATGAGCCTCATGCCTTTTTTCCGTGACTGTAGCCAAACTCTTTGCCACCGGCATGACCACCTTTCTTGCCATGGTCTTCATGATGAGCATGGTGCTCTTCATGTCCATGATGACCTTTGTGACCTTTATGATCCTCGTCATAGTGTCCCTTGTCGTGGTGACCTTTCTTCCCGTGATGTTTCTCATGGTGGCCCTTTTCTTGATGTCCACCCTTTTTGTGGGCACCACCTTTCTTGTCGTGGTGTCCGTGGAAGTCTCCATGCTTGTGGTGATGGCCGCCCTTGTGGAAGTCGTCGTAGAATTTGTGTTCTTTGTGGTACTCGTCTTTGTGGGATTTGTGGTGGAAGCCGGTGGTTTTGGAGCCTTTCTTGTGTCCCTTTTTGTGTCCGAATTTTCCGCCCTTGTGTCCGTGCGCGGCCTCGTGGTGCTCGCCGTGGTGGTCGTCCTCGTCATGGTGCTTCTTCTTGTGTCCGCCGTGCTCCTCGTGATGGCCCTCGTGGTGGTGTTTCTCGTGTTTCCCGTGCTCTCCTTTGTCGTTGTGGTGGTGTGACTTGTATCCCTTATCTCCCTTGTCCTCGTGTTCTTTGTGGTGATGGGCGTGGTGTTCCTCGCCGCCTCCTGCCTCGTGATGGCTGTCCTTTGCCTTCTTGTGCTCGGTGCCGGCGGGGACGAGGTCTCGCGTGCTCCCTGCCGCCGCCAGGTCGCCTGACGCGCTGGGCGCCGTCAGTTCAGCAACAACAACAGTTCCAAGGGCACCATTTTCACCTTTCAAATCTCCGACGTTTCGTGCTCGTGTTGAGATTAGTACGCAGGCTAGTAGCCCCGTAGTAATTAATAGCCTCATTGCGCTGAAAATTCAAAAAAAAAGAAATCACTACATAGTATAAAGTAAAGCCGCTTCCCGCGTCTGTCCCTATGTCTGTGTGTATGTATGCTTGAATGTTCAAAACCACCCAACGCATCTGGATGGGGCTTTTTTTAAAAGTTACAGTGATTCAAGAGGAAAGTTTTTATGCATGATTTATGTCGGTAGAAGGTCTATTTCCCGTGGGAAATCGGTTAGCAGCGGGTGAAACCGCTGGGCGGGCCGCTAGTTTTTTTAATAAATTTATTTGGCTTTAATAAAACAGCTAACAAAACTTACTAAATGTGTCTCCCTGCGAGATGCGGCTCCCTGTAGCTCCGAGAACGCAGTGTCACAAGAATTTCCGCGGTTTGAATTTATAGACTACAACAACGCTTTCATCGTCACTATTGCTGATCGATCTTTGGCAATCGCTGTGTAGTTTTCTGGGCGACTGCTCTCTCGACCGCGGTGTCGGTGACGACATCCGGCAACGGTCACAGAATAGCTACGGTTCAACTTCATTAGTTCCATTGCAATGCACCGTAATTGTAATATTCTAATTATTTTTGTCAACTTGACCTTATTATTTTAATAAATATGTTCAAGGGATAAATTAGGAGTGTACTGGCGTGACCAATTGCAGTTTTTTTATTTCACTGCATACAGTGCATACCTATTATGAATGATAGTTCAGTTTCAAGTGGCATGCGTTGTTTTAGATAGGGCTGAGTTGTCATGATTGCAGGTCTACATGAAATTAGCCGAAGGTATTATGAATAATTTGTTTTTAAATTAATCGAATTGTGTATTTACAAAATCGTTTATTTACATTAGGTTTGGTACAAAATAACAACAAAGACGTAACAATTATTTTAACACTAAGACTATCAGTGCTTGCCGTGGTGGAATCCCCAGTGCTTGTGGTCCTCATGGCCGCCCTTCTTGCCGTGGTCGTGGTGATGGTGGTGGTGCTCCTCGTGCCCGTGGTGGCCCTTGTGGCCCTTGTGGTCTTCATCATAATGGTGCTTGTCGTGGTGACCATGTTTGCCGTGGTGCGCCTCGTGGTGTCCGGAGTGGTGGTGCCCGCCCTTCTTGTGACCGCCTCCCTTCTTCTCGTGGTGTCCGTGGTGGTGGCCGTGTTTGTGGTGCTTGCCTTCCTTGTGGTGGTCGTCGTAGAAGTGGTGGTCCTTGTGGTACTCGTCCTTGTGGTACTTCTTGTGGTAGCCCTCGGTCTCCTCGCCCTTGTCGTGGTGTTTCTTGTGCCCGTGCTTGCCTCCTTTGTGGTGGTGTCCGTGCTCGTGATGTTTGCCGTGGTGGTCGTGCTCGTCCCAGTGCTTCTTGTGTCCGCCGCCGTGTTCTGCGTGGTGGCCCTCGTGGTGGTGCTTGCCGTGGTGTCCGTGTTCACCTTTGTGGTGGTGATGATGTCCTTTGTGCCCTTTGTGTCCCTTCTCTCCGTGTTCGTGGTGGTGATGCTCGTGGTGCTCCTTGCCGCCGCCGGACTCGTGGTGATGGCCGTGCTTGCTGGCCGCGGCCACCAGGTCCCCGGTGTCGCCGAGCTCCCGGCCGGAGCACACCGCCACCGCACATCCTAACACTGCTAGGGCGACTAGCGTCCTCATTGTCCACTTTGTTGACCGATATTGTTAATTGTTTGGACACTGGGACTTGACTGACTGACAGTGGTCGCAGTGAGCATTTATATCTTTCAAGTTGCAGGTTACGGCGGGTGAAACCACTGGACAAGGACGGGCCGTGCGCCCGCGCACGCCGCACGCGCCACGCCTAATTGCAGCCGCTGATCAGTACGATTACACCATAAACGGCCTATGACGATTGTAAATTAATGTAAGCGCCTTGGATTTACGTATCTTTAAGGATTTTGTTCTAAACGCTCCAGAATTATGAGAAATGGTAGTAAATATCGGAATATTAAATAGTACCTAAAACATCTTGTCTAGTCATGGTCACTAAATTGGGTAGATGTGGAGTTTTTGGTGATATAAATTTAAACATAAGTAAGCAGTTCTCATGCGACGGCATCGGTAATAATTAAAACATGCGTGTTTTAATAAATATGTTTCAATACATAACGATAAAAGACAGAATTTAAAAATCTCATCAGACGATTAACTTGAATGTCCATCTTCAATATATCATACTTACTTAGGTACATTTTCTGCAAAGTAGTGTTCGCTTCGGGCCCTGTATGCAGACTATTGCAGATAGACTGGCTGATTCACTATGGGAAAACGTCAGTTTTCTTAGTTTGAAAAAGAGAAGAGGTTTGGGGCGCGACCGTGCCTGTCTTCTCCAGGTAGGCATGCTCGAAGAGCCGAACGGCCGAAGACTGATTTGTTTACCATATTACCTGCCTTTATTTTATTTTGTTTATTTGGCACACAAAACAAATAACAGTCAATGTGAGTATTATAGACAGGGTAAACTTTAAAAGCTAGACCATAACTCCAAAACAAGTATGCACAGGCAGTAAATTGTATGAAGTATATTGAGGGTTATATAGTTGTGTTTTTTTTTTACCTAAGTTAGTTTTTCATACACACTAGATACGGGAAAAACTTACCTATCGGTATTTTCCGCAAAAATTAGCTAATATGCCTTTATCAGCTTTGTATTCCCATATTGTTGTTTGCTATGTGATGCCGGCTTAGAATAGCGTCACCTTAATACAACCCGTGGGTTTCGTAAAAAGCGACTGAGGGTATTATTCATCCAGGGAATGGGCAGCATGTAAAAGCAATATCTTGCACTGCGCTCGCCGATCCGTTTTCTGAGATAAAGCCTAGGGATAATGTAAGGTTTCTTCCGATACAATTCCCGAATCTGTTTAGTTGTTAACGAATTGCAGCACTTTAAAGAAACGCACATTTAAACATACATACATGAATGAATACAGAAATTAATTTATGTATTATAAGATAAGGTTAAGGTTTAAATGACGATATAAATATAAGTATAAGTAATGTGACAAATGTTTTAATAGGTTTAGTAATGTAATGTGATTTTTTTAAAAATGAATGTAATGATTAATCTTTTATTTTATGACCACCTAGATGTTATCATATAATTTCCATTTGATTCTTGATTGTTGACTCTAAAAATATTACTCTCCTTTTTTGGTTGGGCAGTCTAGTCGTGTAAAAATTCGGCTTCGCACGGGTGTAGACAATATTTTTTTACATAAATACACTTTACATTATACGACCTTTTTTCACATTGGAAATATTGCATCATAATTTTTTTATCCTTACCTACAGCTACTATTATATACACTTTGTATTGTTTAAATGTTTTTTTTTTGTTATACATTATTTTATGTTCTTAGTCGTCTTAGGTTTTTTTTTTATGGGAAATAATTTTTAGGTATGGGAAGTTGTCAGTTTCATGGTCTGCGTGCACCCTATGAGTTTCGGAGGGCTGTCCATTACACCCTTCAATACCCTCATGATTGCGTATGATTATTACTCTGGTACGAATAATGTGGCGTAGTTTATACCGGCGTCGCGATGTTATTACACACATATCACGCCTATAATACTTTGCGGGGTAGGCAGAGCGTAAACAGTCGCAAAAAACGGACATTTACGCCCCGTCTGACAAATGTTTGAGAGTCATTCAAAAAATTGTGTATCGCCATAGTGACAGGTTGTCAGCCTATCGCCTAAAATTGCAATACACACCCTCAAGTCCCTTAGTCGCCTCTTACGACTCCCACGGGAAAGAAATGGTGCGATGCTATTCTAAGCCGGCATCACACGGCAAAGTTACTGTGTGTGTTACAATTGCACATTTTTAGATGAAAAAGTAGTTATTGTGGCATTAATCTAATAGGACATATGGTATCGCGGACATTGTTATAGATATTGATGTTCTCTATAAAACTGCAGTACATCACTTTGCTCTATTTCTCAAAAATTTCCACAGCGTACGCGATATAAGTATTTTTTGGTACATTTTTTACACGTTGGTTTGGTATAAACTTTAAAATTTTAATAACTCGGAAACTACAGTAAAATTGTGGCACATACACAAAGTAAGTATTGACGGCGGCGCGGCACATACATGGTTGTGTTTCGGATACCCCTCGGTACAAGGCATGTAAATTTTGACATTTGACGTCATTCATTGTAACTTGTAAGGTCCACGGGTATTGTTTGCAAAACTTACCCGGTAGATGGAGCCATGCCACGCGTAATTGTACACAATTTTTTTAACAACACTCAGTAGTCTTTGCTTATTATTCTAGTAATAACGTTTTATTTTTTAAAAGGAATAAGTAGAGTTTGGCGACCGATGTGGCGCAGTGGTAGTGCGACTGCGTGCGACGCAAAGGTCCGGGTTCGATTCTCGGTGAGACACTCCCAAAAAGTTCATATTTATCTCTTTGTGAATTTGTTCCCGGTTTGGTTAGGACATTGCAGGGTGAACTAACTGATTTTCCGAAAAGAAATGGTTCCGTGCTTCGGAGGGCACGTTAAGCCGTCGGTCCCAGTTGCTGTCTATGATTACTTAGACGGCGGTCGTAGCACAAGCATGTTAGATGCCTACTAGTGGAAGTAGGTGGTTGAAAAACTCTGACACCAGGGTTCATCGGGTCGTTGGATGACTCGGTGTCCCACACGATAAGAGAGAGAGAAGAGTAGAGCCGGCGTCTGGTCGAAGAAAACATTCCCGAAATGGTAGTACCATGTACTACAACGCTACGAGTTTTGTTTTGAGCTTGGCACCTTGTTACGATGTTGTTGTGGCTACGCGACGAACACTAGTGCAACCAATATACTTTCTTTATTTATTTCTTAACGTCTTGGTTGCCAAAACGGCCGGAGGGGAAAATTCTTGCTCCGATGTCATCAACAAGTCGACAGGATCTCTATCGATGAGATTAACACAGGACCGTGGGGATTTGCGCAGTAGAAAAGAGGCTTATACCCTGCAGTGGGTGGATGTGGGCTTAAGATGATACAATTATTCCTTCTACATTCATGCTCTATGCCATGAGTTCCAAAAACGTTATGATACGTCTGATAGTTATCGTTATGGTTTTTGAGCGCTAGTAGGACGAAATTAGACGCCAGCGCATGGAATGTACAGCAAAAGACTGCATACAGTGGCATAGTGACCTGAAGAGTATCAGAACCAAAAGTCACAAGCTGCCAGATGCACCTATCCAGATTAAGTCTGTGATTCACCTGATAAACTTGTCCCTTTCATTCGCACTGCGCCAGAGAGAAACAGACACAAATTTTGCGCCCAAATTTTCGCGAGATTTTACGGTATTTCCGACAAAGAAACTAGAGAAATACCGTTAGAATGTTTAATTTAGGTATTCGTACTAGAAAAGGTATTTATCTAAAAGCATTTTTTTTTGTAATAACTTTAAGACTGTAGACATAATATTGAAAAAAATGTTTCGAATAGAGGTTACTTTGTATTTTTACTATCTAGAAAAGTATGTCAAATTGTGAATCTGATAGGAATATGTTATCTGTTAGACCCTCTATAGTAAAATATTTTTTTCAGAATTTTGTGGCGGTAATTGATTACATAAAACTGGTTTAAAATCTTCCTCGTGCTATATCCCCGCATTAAGCAACCATTATTTTATAATATAATTATCTAATTTTGCCGATATAATTAGGTCCGTGTTTAGAATGTCTATAACATTTTGTAATTTTAGATTTTCTTCTTTTTACCTTACCAATTACAAATATTTACTTGGTTTGGAAGTACTTACACTAACTTTTACCTAAAATTACATTTTATTGCTTTATTCTGCTGATTATGATTGGAAGCGCTATTAAGCGTAAGGAAGTCTTTAAATTCAGAGGGGGAAGAGGGTTACAATAGGGCGCGAAATTCTGCTATAGTCTGGCTTCAGTTGGATTGTTGCAAACAAGTTAAGAAAGAGCTATTTTTAATTAGTAGATATTCGATATTGTAGAGGTTTAAAGAAGAAAATTAAATACATAATAAATCCGAAAATATTATTTACTTTGTACAAAAATCATAATAAAAACAATAACAATTTCATCTTGCTGTAACAATAATTTGGTGTAAATAACATTAGCATCAGTGCTTGCCATGGTGGAAACCCCATGACTTGTGGTCGTCGTGGCCGCCCTTCTTGCCGTGGCCGTGGTGGTGGTGGTGATGGGAGTCGTGTCCGTGGTGGCCCTTGTGTCCGTGATGGTCCTCGTCGTAATGGTGCTTGTCGTGGTGGCCATGCTTGCCGTGGTGCCCCTCGTGGTGTCCGGAATGGTGGTGCCCGCCCTTCTTGTGGCCGCCGCCGTGCTTGCCGTGGTGCTCGTGGTGGTGCCCGTGCTTGTGGTGCTTGCCCTCGTGGTGGTGGCCGTCATGGAAGTGGTGGTCCTTGTGGAAGTGGTCCTTATGGTACTTCTTGTGGTACCCGTCGACGTGCTCGCCCTTGTCGTGGTGCTCCTTGTGTCCGTGCTTGCCGCCCTTGTGGTGGTGTCCGTGCTCGTGGTGGGAGCCGTGGCTGTCGTGCTCGTCCCAGTGCTTCTTGTGTCCGCCGCCGTGCTCGTGGTGGTGCCCCTCGTCGTGGTGCTTGCCGTGGTGGCCGTGGTCGCCCTTTTCGTGGTGATGGTGGCCCTTGTGCCCCTTGTGTCCATGTCCGCCGTGTTCGTGGTGGTGATGGCCGTGGTGCTCGTGGCCGCCCCCGTGGGAGTGGTGGTGCCCGCTGGCGGCGACGGCCTGGTCCTCCTCGCCCGCCTCCGCGGCGCACAGGCCCGCCAGGCACACTACTGCTATTGCCACTAGCACTCTCATATTGCACGATCCGGTCTCTTCCCCGGTAGGAACCTTGCCAGAGGAAGTCCGGCTGTAACTGACCTCTGAAACACTGATTGCCTTTTTATATAATGAATAGTCGCATAGAGCGCAGAGTCTGAGGTGGAGAAATTATTCCGCAAGTTCCACGACTAGTTCAGGGGCACGCTGTAAAAAGCATCGTTTCATTTGCAGTTGGTAGTTTTTCATATCGATGTTTTCATAAACGGTCAATTACCTTGAAAACCCTTCTCCGGAACGACAACCGTATCATCATCGGAGCTTCTTCATGGTAATTAATTATTGTCGATGTCAATATTTTCGAGGATAGACAATTTATTTTCGTTACGGCTGTGTTTAAACTGTACCTACCAATTAACCTTATCGTGCATTGACATTCAAGAATAAGTAATTAATTTGAGTGTTTCCAGATAAAATGAGCTTCAATTTCTGGGATGTATTTCATCCGTGGTTATAAGTTATTGAGAATTCAGTTTACGATTCAATAAATGTACAAGGATGGGAATCATCGCGATTATGCCTACCTATTTGTACGTATTTATAATAAACTCTCTTAGAATTTGAATCTTCATTCACCAGAACACACTTGATTGACAGCTTATAAGCTGGAATCTATCGAAAATCATCTGCTTAGTGGATCCTTTCGCGTTACGGACACCGCTATTTGGATAGCGTTAAACAATTCTTCCAAGTGACTTGCCACGGGTAATCCACGCCCTTGTTGGCTTACATCCCGGCTCTTTTCTGCGTAATGTGGACTGTTTGGGTATTCAGTTTGATTATACACGCTTATGAGTTCATCACGGCTATTGTAAGCAGATATCATTCGGGATAAGAATCCACAGAAATTCAGGCTTAGTATGATGTTATTATTATGTCGAGCTATTCATTTCTTTACTTTGATCGTTATGTCGGTCATATCATAGAATCTTATATCGAAAGTATATTAGGCGAAAGTTTTTTGTTCCAATTTGTTCTGTTACGTGTTATACCTACAGAGTATTGACCATTGTTGGAATAAGTTCACGACCGCCACGGTCTGATGGCTACTATTTTCTAAAGGCCCGCTTTCGACAGGTTTTCAAGGCCGAAGGCTGGTGACCGGCCTTCCAAACTTAATGTTGTGGTTATAACTGTTTCACCTAATAATTTGATGCTAAAAAAGGTGAAGTGGTCATGTTATCTAACATTGGCATACTTATGCGGCTTTGTAAGTATGTACAATTACAATACCTACCATAATATCGATGAGGAACGCACCCAAAGCCAGATCTGCAACATTCACTTCTTACCGTAGGAAATATCGTTGTCCACCTAATGTCATTTGGCGGAAGTTTTTTCATATTGTTTCCTAGAATCTATAATTAAAACTAAGAATCCGGAACATACTTATTAAAAATATTAGTAGGTACTCTGGTAGATGCCTCCTTGTTAACCTCGCTTTAAACTTTTTCAAAAAGAAATTGGATTTCAAAAAGAAGACCCTTTTCTGTGAAATTAGGATTCAAACTGTTTCGCCATCCGCAAAATTGCATGAAATTCACTCTCATTCAGGCTTAGGTCTAGTACAATCTAAGGCAACCCTACCTACCTACTTAGCTATAGGTAGTCTAGTTCCGGATTCCTACAAAGACACAAGCAGTTAATGCTCTTACAATCTAGGGCGCAACACTTATGAGAATTACGCGCTAAGAAGCCTAGCCACTAGCCGCAGTCTAGCGAAGTCTGGTACAATCGGAATCAGCGCGAGGTGCGAGCAACCCATAATATTATTGTGATACTCGTTTTACATACAGGTATTAAAAACTAACTGAACCCAGCTAGTACCTAACACCTAGCGGCGGCGCATGGCTTCATAAAAAACATTTACTTATTTTCATGAAGTTAAATTAGAATCTGCAATGTTAATAATATATTCGCTGCAAAACAAGTTATGGGCAAAAGTGCTAAAACGGGCACTTTTCTTTCCTTTCAACGGATCGCAGCGTTTGTAAGTTTTGATAGTAGGTATAGCTTTAAGGTAATAAAAAAAATCGGGCTACAGTTATCCTGATCTGATGTTAGAAGATAATGTGTTTGAAGAAACCAAATAGTTATTGCGTTAGTTGGAATTAGTTTCACGGCTTACTCGTCTCGACATGCTGCTACTAGTACACCGGACAAATCTTGTTACGGTTTTACCAGCTTCAGATGCTAATAGTATTACCATACTGTGGTATTACTGACTCACATTGCTAAACCCTTTCCCTGGGTTGAATTACACGCACGTAGTGACGCGGGGGTTTTTGACCGAGGGTTGGAAGGGCAACAAAATGTTAATTGTACAAATGTTTTCCTTGAGGTTTGGGAGTTTCTTGTACTTACAAATCGTTTAAAGAATTAAAACAAACATCATTAGTCGTATTTCTGATAATAGAATACCTATTTACTTGCTTTTTATAACCTTTGGCTTCGGTGTATTGCCTAAAGTTATTCAGTTACCTAAATGGATTGGTTCATCCTTATAAGATACGCGGTACTCTACCTTACACTCTGATAATAAACTACCAGTGCAAATCGTTTAGCTAAATTGTAATACCTTGGTAAGTAGGTATATGGTCACATATCACCCATGAGTAGGAATATCCTCTGCATGACAGAAAGTAAACGGCCGTAAAATCGGTTGACATCGCCCCGTCTGACAAATACTATTTCCAATAGAACAATGTTATTTACGATACGTAAATAAGTACCTAGATACATACGTCCTACAGCGTGGAATTAGACCCACAACAATTTTGGACGACAAAAGAATTGCAAATCCATACATGTATTTGTGTGTTTAGACAGCTCATTGTTAGTGCTTTATTTAGCTGGTGGACAGTGGAGGGAAGTCGAAGGGATATAGAGTCAACCATTTTGGGATCAACATAAACCAGTTTTCCATACATTTATTAAGAACTACCAGTATAGGATAATTTATTTTCCGTGTCTTAAGAGGCGACTAAGGTACTCGAGGGTTACATGTGTATTACAAATTTTAGGCGACAGGCTGCTAACCTGCCACTATAGTGATACACGATGTTTCGGCAAAGGCCCTCTAATATTTGTCAGCCCTGGCGGTATCGACCGTACATTTACAGCCGTTAACGGTCTGCCTACCCTGCAAGCGGTAAATAAAGGCGTGACATGTGTATGTATGGTATATATTAACTTTAATGTACCACAAAACAAATTTACATTATCAGTAAAGGATGGAGTAAAACAAGAGTATGTATGTATGTAGTATTGGATAATCCCATAAGTATCAGCAGATACATACCTCAGACAAAGTAGAACAGTTTCACGACATTGCGATTGCAAATGGCTATTCGCTGGCACATGTGTTTGCGTGTGATCGTGTGTGATTAGACGGCTCATTGTTGCTGCTTGTGCTGGTGACTGGTGACTGGTGGAGGGAGCTCGAAGGGATAATCCCACCCATTGTTAGCTATTTTAATGCTTATTCCCTTTGTACGACCGTCCTGTATTAAGTCATAGCGGATAATCGCCGTATTATACGGAGTTAATTTTCCATTAGGTCGTGGAAGGGATTGGCAGCTGCTTATGTAGAGTCGGAGAGTTGGCCTCGTGATGAGAAATAAGAAAATTTTATTAACGAAACATGCTTCATACAACAAGAAGTCAATTTATTGGTTTATCTTAAAGTTCTAGCAACGACACCCATGTGAATAAACCACAGAACAAGGATAGGCGCATGAATCACACATTCTTATATGGTCACGGTATCTGGGGTTTAATATAAATATAAGAATTAAGCTATAACAATAACACGGCCGCCGCTTAGTTTTAGCTATATTATGTACTGACTAGGAAATATTAGGAATCAAATATTATATGAATTCTTTATTGTACACATTAATACAAAAGGTAAAAAACTTAAAATTAGTTACAAGGGCGAGCTTATTTCTATGAGAAATCTCTTCCAGCCAACCCAATGGAGATGAAAGAGGAGAAAAAGCGGGAACTTGAAAATAAATTAAATTATGTACTTACGAATATTGCCGGTGGGAAAACTGTGTCCGGTGACGGTAACAGTTAATAATTACCATACCCTCTATAAACTATCCTCAATATCAAACATCTTTGATGCCCCAGCGCCCAGCACAGTGCACCTATACAATGATCACAGACCAAAAAACTTGCGCGCGCCGCTGTGACTGTACAAACTGCACATGATGTGAATGATTGATCAAAATCTACAAAGTGTAGACTTGTATTTATAGTGTAGATACGTTTCCACTAACGGATTACATCTCATCTGCGTCTATTTCTAGTTTTTCGTGTGGGACACTGAGTCATCCAACGACACGATGAAACCTGGTGTCAGAGTTTTTCAACCGCCTACTACTAGTAGAAGGCCTCTGACATGGTTGTGTAACTACCGCCATCTAACTAATCATAGACAGCAACCGGTACCGACGGCTTAACGTGCCCTCCGAAGCACGGAACCATTTCTTTTCGGACAATCAGGTGGTTCACCCTGCAATGTTCTAACCAGACCGGGAACAAATTCACAAAGTGATAAATATCAACTTGAGTTGTGAGTGTACCACCGAGAATCGAACCCGGAACCTTGCGCCGCAGGCAGTCGCACTACCACTGCGCCACATCGGCCGTCGAGCGTCGTCTATTTCTAGTTAAATCGTAACTCTTTTTACGTGACCAGCTCACCAACTAAGCCAGTGCTGCCAGACAAATCGGCGACTAGTGGAAACTACTTTTGCATTAGTAATGTACCCGCTGTACCCTTATTGTTGCAAATTGTCAACAGCAGTTTCGATTGTGCGACTAAAATGTGGATTGAAATGTATACCGGCCATTGTGTCTCAATATGATGTGTTGACAACATGCATGTTTAAGATATGTGGGAGTTCGTTTTAGATCATTGGCAGATGTATAGCCTTAAGATATTAAGAAATGTGCAAGTTTGTTGTGATTGTTCCATTTTTATGGGCACGCATACTAATGTAAAAAAATGGAATGCATGACCGTATGATGTCGGCTTTGAATAGCATCGCCCCATTTCTTTCCCGTGGGTGGGTGTCGTAAGATGCGTCTAAGGGACTCGAGAGTGTGTATTGCAATTTAGGCGATGGGCTAAAAACCTGTCTCTATGGCAATACACAATTTACCAAATGTTTGTCAGACGTGGTGTAACTGACCGTTTTTGCGGCGTTTACGCTCTGCCTACCCTGCAAGGGATTATAAGCGTAATATGTGTGTGTGTTTGTGGAATGCATTACTAACCTACTTTTTATTCATAAAGTATCCTACTATACAACAGTGTATTTTACAAAACCTAAACTCGCTGAATACTTACTTACTTATATATAGGTAGGTGACTAAGTAGCTAATAGTTTTGAAGTGGAAGTAAAGGAATTGCGATCGACATTGTCTAGTATGTAGAGCGCCATGTCACGTCAAGCCCACTTGGCTGGTAATCTGGTCCGGTAGCCGGCACGGGCACGCATCGTCGAGAGCCCCAATATTTGCCGGAACCGGACACCGTAAAGATGTTTCCGGCCGGGAGAAGTATCGTGCTGTCTGTGCACACAGCAGCTGGCCGACACGACTAATTACATCAATTACTGGCAAACACGGTCGGGTTTCGTGCGACCCACCTTTGTAAATATTTGCGAGGTTGCGCCGCCGCCGCCGCCGCCGCTACGCCCGCCGACCGTCGAGCCTGGCGAATGCGAAGCGTATTCACGGATGCACATTATTTGGTATATTTATGTTTAAAGCAGCCCCATTAATGTTTTTTTTTACTTCAGTTAGGTACGTTGGTAGAACATATTACATGATCGACCCGCTAAAAAATAATAAGTCAGTGGATTGTTCTTGACTCATTGGCCTCAATTCGGGATATAAATTCTCTTAACTTACCTTAAAAGAGCTCTGTCACTTTCCGTCAAATAGTTTAAAAAAAGGATAGGGGATAGATAAGTCATGTTTAAAAATTACAATGGCTTCTTCGCCTTTTCTAGTCAATGTAGTTACCATTGTTTTCATCGTAGCCTTATTTTGACAGTTAACGCGTATTGTGCGTCAAACTAGACATGATATGACTCAGATATTTCCTTTCTTCTTCTAAACCTATTTGACGGAAAGTGACAGCACTAATTTAAAGTAAGTTAAGAGAATGAATATCCCTAATTGAGGACATTGTAAGCCAAATCTGACGGCCTATCTGTACAATTAAATAGCTGAAGCCTGAATAAAAGTATATGATAGATAAAGTCGACATACTATTTAATTGACATCCATAATTTTTTATTAAGCTAATCTTAGATTTCGTATCAGAAAAAAAGAAATTTCAAACAAATAGAGTCATCGTCAGTTGAAAGAAAAAAGGACATCACATGTGTTTGTTTCTTTCCTCCAACATCATAAAAAAGTTTCTACTCGGTTTTTTGCTAAAATTTAGGATTTAATCTTTTTCGTTGTGATCTTTATGTTATGTTGTATGGTGAAGGCGTAGGTGGGGTATTGTATGGATGGCATGGTATACTCACTAAACTATAGCGTAAGCCGCAAAAAGGCGCGCGGGTGCATTTCGCGACCACCGCCGTCGGTGCAGATCCACAAAACATTCGCAATTTGTTCCCAGTTAAATGCCACGTAGCCAGCTAATCCTAGCTAGTTTGACATCACGACAAAAGGCCGTGAACTGCTTATATAAAAATCGTGACATATTGTATGTGGAGATTTGTAGGAATTATTACTTTTTTAAGGCGTTCTCCTTTTTTAACTGATTCGTGTCTCGTTTTGTTGTAAAACGATTGTAATACGCGTTCAATTGCTAAAAGATATCGTATCACTGTATTTGACGATTTACGAAAGTGATCGAAGAAATAGATATGCATTTTATTTAGTTTGCAGATTTTTTTTTACTTCGTTGATGTCTTTTGTATTATTGATTTGTCAGTTAAAATCATCGACTTAAACGTCGTAGTCGACGTAAAGCAAAACATAATCAATTTTACAGCGTAGAAAACTTTATAACCTTAAACCTTGAAAATATGTTAGTGGTAGGTATTTGAAATATGTTAGGAAAATACTTTACGCCCTTTAGGTACCTTGGAAATACGTTCGTTGTTTTAGATAAATGCTAGGTAAAACATACCTACTTATACTTCTCCAATGCACTGGCTTAGAAATCTTTAGGTACCATTTTTTTCTATTTTGAGAATGTGATAATAACCTGTTCTTTTTTAAATAAGTATGTTTTAATCTCACTTGGTTTGTCCTTAATACACTAGATAAGTACCTACATACCCAACCATTCATTAATTGATAACAAAGTGACATTTAAAGAATTAAAACAGCAAAATATGTTTTGAATCGAAATTAATACATACATACATACATACATATATCACGCCTATAATCCCTTGCGGGGTAGGCAGAGCATAAACAGCCGCATAAAACGGACATTTACGCCACGTCTGACAAATATTTGAGGGTTATTTAGAAAATTGTGTATCGCTATAGTGACAGGTTGTCAGCCCATCGCCTAAAATTGCAATACACACCCTCAAGTCCCTAAGTCGCCTCTTACGACTCCCACGGGCAAGAAATGGGGTGATGCTATTCTCAGCCGGCAACACACGGCAAATCGAAATTAATGCACTTCATAAATGCAAAAATATTGTTGTAAGTATTTTGAAATCTATCGGGTAGGCTGGAAAAGAGACGAGACAGTGAATTACACGAGAGAAATAACAAAGATCTTCAATAAAAGTACTTTGCTGCGACCGTAGAAATCATATCGCATGGCCTATCGATATCTGGGACACATAATTAGACAAGATCCAAACAGTAGGTACCCACTTGTATTAACTTTTATTGACATATTTACGTAAGTATGTCCCCCGTGGTAGTTAGGATACAGCTTACATCAGCGTACAATGGCGTACATACTGACGCCTGTGTAGGCACAACCTACTTACCCGCTGAATAACTCAAAATAAAATGAATATCTAAGTACCTGAGTATGTTCTCTTGCATAAAACATTGTGGGACACCTCTTCGTGAAATCTATATACTTTTATAAATAAGAGATCCGACTAAAACATATCTATTAATAGCGCGAGAAAATCCCTGAAACGCCTTTCCTTTAAATACGTTAAAAAGGTAGATTTTGTACAAAAAGGCGAAATCAAGTTTGATTACGATTACGGATGACTCGTCTTACTCACGTGGGAGTAAGGGGGAGTACAGATAATCTCCCGGGGGGTAAGGGGCGTGAGTGTGGGAGGGGATTGGGGGGTGGGTAGCCGCTCAGCTCGCTACAGATATTACCGACTTCATTTTAAGACTTTGTTTAGTCTATGTAAAGCGGGTTTAATATTCTGATAAATAGGAAATTCTTATTTGCACTCGCCTGAGTAAAATAATTAACCAATTTTAATGTTTGGATACATTAATAAGTTGCAGTTTTAGAAACTTAATTTCTACTTACTTAGATCGAATCGTCGTTCCTTAGTTTTTATATCGTTATAGGCATGTTTTAAAGAATAAATATTAATGATTCTTATTTTATTGCACACTAACAAACACAATGTTGTAAATAAATAAGTTATTTAAGTATTTGGCATTGGAACCCACCGAACTAAAACCCTTGTCTTGCTCTTTCTACTTACTCTAGTTATTGACTTATATCGGGTCGGTAACCTTTCGAGACGAAGTTCCAAATCATCAAAGTAAATACCTACTTATATAGAACAGGAAACCTAAACAGATCAACTCAAAATAAGGTTGCTGTAAAATAGAATAAATAAATTAGCCAAGTAAACCTGACGACATTTTATTAACGCCATACGAGATAAGACATACCTACCTAAATACCGAATATCAATTTGCTTTGCTTACTTCATCGCTAAACTAGTGCAGAACCCTCAACAGCGGTCTGTGAAATGAGCCTTACATATTCAGCGCCGGGTGTGCCACGTCCTGCTACATACCTCCGGATTTCATTATACGAAGATTACTGCATATAGGGAGGGATACGGATTACTATTACAACTGTCTGGGAGCGTCGTATTGTCACATCCATTAAGCCGGGAGGGGCGGAGCTTGCCAGGCCACGCCCCCTCCCCCCCGCTCGCCCCGCCCCGCCCGCCGCCGGCTCCACACGCCGCGCGCCGCTCTACGCGCCAAGTCGCTAAAACGATTTACGAGCAATCGCATCACGCATCCTATTATCCTATAATTACTAAGTAGCCGCGCACTTTTCCGTGTTTTGCGGAAATTACTTTCGGACTTTACATTAGTTGCAGCATTTGGATAGAAGTGTTTACCTAATATAATAATTTTTACTTTTTTAAAGTAACTGCGTTTAGTGTCTAATATAACATTTAGTTAAAATGTCAGTTTAATGTGGTGGTGATGGACATAATTTGAAAAGAACAAGACAACCAAACGGTGTATAACATAATTGAAGTTTTGTAATATTCCGTGATGGATAGACTCAGTGTGGTGTGCCGACGGCAGTCGGTGGTGGCTTGAGCTGGGTGTACGGGGCAGGGTGGCTCGCGAGGGCAGCATGGGCGGCGCCAGCGCGGGCGCCGGCTGGCCGCGCGAGGCCCCCGCGCTGCTGAGCACGGCGCTGCTGCTGGGCGGCGCGCTGCCGGAGCGCCCGCAGCCGCCGCTCTTCACCATCGACAGCATCCTGGCGCCGCGGCCGCAGCCCTCCCTCCCGCCGCTGCAGCTGCACCACCTGGCACACGCGCCGTTCCACCGAGCGCACGATCTCTTTGGTATGTCTGCCAAGCTGTTAATGATACATGGTAAGCTGAACGACATTTACACTGCGGCTTTGTCTAAATCAAAATTGGCATACAAATGAATAGAAAACGAAACTAGATTCAGGTTACACCATTAAACTATTCAGAACATTTCCTACTATATTAATTAATGAACAACATTTTTAATCGAAAGTCGTAAAATATCTTTGATAGGTTCATTTATATTTTATTCTAACCTAAAAGTAGAATATTAATTGCAAATACTTAATAGGTACCTTCATAAATATTTAATGAATTAGGGATGACTAGCTCTAATTTTTACGTCAAACATTAATGTCAAATATATGCTACGAAGTGCTACGAAAATGCTACGAAGTTAAGGCAATTGAGGCTACTCACAAATTGAAGTGTTTTGTAAATAAACTTTTCTTTTTTATTGGTAAATACAACAGGTAACAATCAACGTTACTAATTTACTTCTCATAATCTAAAGTTCTCAGTGGTAATACTAGCTTTACTATATTCAACAGGAAACTCATATACTGATGCAAACTTATGTCTCTATCAAAACAATTTCTTGTGTACAAAACTCGAAAAATATAACTAAACATAATTGTCACCACTAATGTCTGTGTCAAAATGTCAAAATCATTATTGCTTTGATTTTTCTTAATAAATTTCATTGAATTTGATTTGAAATAGGGGAGATGGGGCAAGGTGGCATGCTCGGTTTGAAACTCATTACAACAAACAAAGAAACCGACAAGGATAATTATTGTATCCTATTTTTGGATTGATTTGTGAATACCTTGAGACAAATGAGCTAGATACCATCCATGATGACAATAATGATCACTCTAACAGATTTGGCCACGTCCCATACTAATATTATTAATCCGAGAGTTTGTGTAGGTGTTTGTGTGACTGCCGTGTGGTGCCGGCTTAGAAAAACATCACCCCATTTCTTTCCCGTGGGTGTCGTAAGAGGCGACTAAGGGACTCCAGGGTTAAATTTGTTGCAATTTAAGGCCATGGGCTGACAACTTGTTTTTTTCTGAATGACCCTCAATATTGTTTGTCAGACGTGGCGTAATTGTCCGTTTTTACGGCCGTTTACGCTTTGCCTAGGGAGGTATGTGCTTGATATCTCTTCACGCTCAAATGGCTCGACGAATTTGAATCAAAACTATTATAATACGCTACTTTTTATCGCGGGACAACATGCCTTTCCACGGGAAAACCAAAAACAGCTATGGCTACTGGTAAAACTGCGGTGCATAGATATAGAATACTATATTGCAAGCTAAGCATTATCAAATCGGTGTTTATCACAAAAAAAGACCGCAATAGTCAGCTAGACCAGGCTAAAGATAAATGAAGACCTTTTGCCTGTTTGTCAGGCCGCAAGTTTTCTAAAAATGCTACCAAGTACTTTGTTATATTTTTGCACACTTTTGTTTTCTATATTCGCAAATTTTAATTTTGCCTGAGCTGCAGAATAGTATCAGTGTAGAAAATAATAAATATCATGCCTTTAGGAAGGTAACATATTGATAGGTATGTATAAATAAATAAATATCCTGGACATTTCACACAGCGCCATCTAGCCCCAAACTAAGCATAGTTTGCACTATGAGAACTAAATAGCTGATACAATTTCTTACATACTTTTTTGTATATTTTATTTATATATAATAATACCCAGACTAAACACAAATATCTGAAAATTTACTAAACATATATTTGTGTCTTGTGGGAATCGAACCCACGACCCTTTACGTAGCAGGCAGGGGTACTACCCGCTACGGTTCCGCATTGGTTCAGTCGAAAAATCGTATAAATATCAGTTAATTGTTTTAAAGTATTTCGTCCGTGGTTTTAAACAACAGTTACTAAAATAAAGCAAACCTAGAAGCGACGGCAGACCTGACCTTTTTCAATCATTCGTTCAAATTCAAGAACTTACTTACCTACTTGTTTTTTTCAATATCGATAGATCGATCAAATTTGTGTAACATAACCGCAAATTATGTACATTCATATTTTTCACTTTTGAAGATTTAGATTCGACTCGAAACTAGAGATACCTTGTCCAACCAAAGATCTAATACGAATATTGGGGCGAATATTCAGAATTGAAAAAAGGAAAAATAAATTGCTCGTTTTTCTTTAACTTAACATTTCTAAAACTACGACAACTGCTACAATTGTTAATATAAATTAGATTTAATTGTTACTAGTGTCTAATTTTCGTAACATCAGTTGTAAAAAAAACCTCTGATCTCTACACGGGGCAAGTATACAGAGAGATTAAGGTTGTCGAAATAACAAGGGTTTATAGTCCTCTACGAAACCCTAAAAATGTAACAACGCTTGCAACACGGCCAGAATAACGCTTTTTTAAAAACGTGTAATCTGTGTCTCGATAGCGTATCAGTTGGATGGTTTTGGTCATTGCATATTCTGCCCGCGCTTGAAAATTTTGCAAGTTTTCTAAAATTGTAATTGTAACACGGGAGGTGTTTTAAAATTTGGTATTCATTCCATTAATAGTTTGATTGAAGTACTATATCCATCACCGTGGCAATAGAATGACAATTAAGTGTCGCTGGAATTACAATGGCAAAATATAAACATCTATAATGACTATTATAGGTATAAGGTATTAAATGCAGAATAGCCGTGTGGTGCCGGCTGAGTAGAATAGCACCACCCCATCTTTTCCCGTGGGGGTCATAAGAAGCGACCGAGGGATAAATCCAACCTAAGCACAACGGTCCTGGAGAGGCCAACTCCACAATTAAACCCGGAACGGGGTCTCCGTCAGGCGCGTGTAACAGAGATCTACCGCGCGGCAGATTCCTGCAGCCGACCTGGCTCCGCACGTATCGACTAGTCGTTCCTGCGGATCCAGCCAGGAAGGCCGAGAGGGTGGCGCAGGTCCTGGGCATCCCTGCGTTTTCCATAATTGCGTCCCAGGCAACGCAGTGTCTCAGACACTGATTAAATCGTCTGTCAAAGACGTGTGAGGCCAATGATGAGGTATAAGGTGCAGATTTTTCAAGTTTCTACGTATTCTTGCAATGAAAGTAAATAATGACAAAAGTATCTACGGTTCTCTTTATACGTGCCCCTAGTTTACCGATATATATGCAGCCGAACAAGACCGGCTGATACGATTTCTATGCACGTGCCGCAATATATTTCAAATTTTAAGATTTTCTTGTTTCTTATTTATTTACTAGCAGCCCGCCCAGCGGTTTCACCCGCCGCTAACAAATTCCCCCCGGGAATAAGACAGTTTATTATAGCCTATGTTCATCAGGGACAATGTAGGATTCTAAAAATCTTGACTTCAATTTGAAACAAATATCGTTTTCAGATGGTGGTGGCGTAAAGTTACATGTCGTGTAATTAACCTGGCCAGCCCCATGGCAGTGCCTTTATTTTTATTTTTTTTATCTTGCCCGAGCCGGTTTTCTATAAGGTCATAACAAAATTGAAATAAAAAAAAGAAAATTGTGTGATACAATTTTCTATTTTTAGAATGACGGTTCATGACGTCAATAAGTGATAATACATTATAATACTATCCTACATTGAATGAAGAATTTCAATTTCAATTAACGGTTAAAGAATTTTAAATCGGTCCAGTAGTTTCGGAGCATATTCAATTCAAACGAATAAGAAAAAAAATCCTGTTTCTAATATTAGTGTAGATTATATTATTATTATATTAGTGTGATGCCGGCTTAGAATAGCATCACCCGATTTCTTTCCCGTGGGAGTCGTAGGAGGCGACTAAGGGACTTGAGGGTGTGTATTGCAATTTTAGGCAACACGTGGTACACCAGTATGACAAGCCTCACACAAAGAGAAAAACTACCCGACCCGACAACCCTAGAAAGAATGTCATGGCGCAGAAAAATTAGGAGAGCCGACCCCACCTAACGTGGGATGGAGCAAAGAAGAAGAAGAAGACCCTCAAACATATGTCAGACGTGGCGTAAATGTCCGTTTTTGCGGCCGTTTACGCTCTGCCTACCCCGCAAGGGATAATAGGCGTGATAATGTATGTATGTATTATTTTAGTGTAGATTTTTTTATGTATTATTTAATGTATTTTGTCGTCTTTTTTTATACCGAGTAAGGGACAGCCCTTCGAATACTGATAGGGTGCATGAAACATAAAACTGGACAACTTTCCCCCAGAAACATATGTCAGGAAACGCCAAAAAAATGACCTTCCATACAAAATCACAATCAGCTGACTGCATTCACTATGGGAAGTCAGTTTTTTTACGTTTCTTGAAATATGTTCTTAGGGGAAAGTTGTTCAGTTTCATGGTCTGCATGTACCCTATCAGTATTCGGAGGACTATCTATCCCTGACATCCTTTAATACAGTAATGATTAAATGTAATCATTACACTGGTACGAATAATGTGGCGTAGTTTGTACATTTTTAAATGAAAAAGTAGTTATTGTGGCATAACTGTAATAGTTAGACATATGGTATCGCGGACATTATTGTAGATATTGAAATCCTTTATAAAACTGTAGTACATCACTTTGCTCTATTGTCAATCATTTCCACAGCGTACGCGATATAAGATATTTTTTGGTAAATTTTTCACACGTTGGGTTACATTATCGAAATTTTCACGTTGATCCCTATTTTTTTCTCGTATAAAATATTGCCTATGTTCATCAGGAATAATGTAGGATTCTAATGGTAAAAGAATTTTTAAAATCGGGCCAGTAGGTAGTTTCGGAGCCTATTCGATGCAAACAAACAATCAAATCTTTCCTCTTTATAATATTAGTGTAGATTTCGTAAATTCAACAGCACATGTCATGTTCTGTCATTACAATTAGTCTTAATTAAAAATCTCAACAGCCAATAACAAAATTTTTCATAGCATTTAAAAATAATTACTGGCAGGTATACAAAAAAGTAAAGTAAAAGTAACGGAAACTTTTAATGTTGTCGTGTACAATAATTTACACGACAACATTAAAAATTATTATTATTATTATTATTTGTGGTTTTATGAGTTGATAAGCTCTCCGAAGAGGTAAATTTGACACGGGCCAAAACCAAGTGCATAGAAGTTAAGGCTAAGTAAAAGAAACTTTCGTACTATTCTGCATTTATTCAAAATCACTGCTTTTTGAAGAAGAGTGTAGATCTGTGAGGGAATGTTCAGAGTTTTGAGACCGGTGGTGTGCAGTGTTTTGGGTACGACTTCTGTAGTTGATTTAATGATAGGTATGGTTCTTACATTGTTAACTTTAAACTGAGTTTTAATTTCAACGGCTAGGTCGGTGTATTTAGAGATTTTTTCAGTATGTGTGCTTAAAAGGTTATACACAGATGGCAATGTCAACTAAGTAAACTATTTTGTTATGTTTATCCAGTTTCATTTTCTCGTCCTATCCCAGTATATTTTGTAGTCGTTTTTCTCTAATATTGTTTCTGGTGTGTATTTATAATAGGCAACCTTTTCTGTTATGAGTTTCAGTTTAAATGCTAGGTTTTGGTGTATTATTGAGGCAACTTGATCATGTCTATGTTTGTAATTGGTTTGAACAATTGATTTACAGGCTCCGGTATTATGTTGAATGGTCTCTGAACAGCTTTGACATTTTCTGCATTTATTATTATTTTATTAAGATATCGACAGATAAATCCCATGGATTTATCTTAAAATGCCGAGCGAATATAAGTAGGGTGTTTGGTGAATCGTCTGCAAAAAAATTGGTTGACTGATTAGGTCATCTGCTATTCCTTCAGCCTACATAAAACACCTCCCACAATTTTTTTTATACATATTGAATTTTTGCTAAAAATAATAAAACATCCCACAAAAGTCATTTGAAGTTTAACTCGAATAAAAAATTTGCTAAGAAATTAAATTTTCATTTGAAACGTGCTTTAGTTAGTGTTGTCTAATCATAAATTTAGAAACTGATAGCCCCAAATATGACGTACTTTCATACACACGTTTAACCCTATTTTAACCACTTTAGAAGATACATACTTGAATCAATATTCCATACCGTTTGAATGCGAATAGTCTCAAGAATTTTGGACAGTTGGAAAATCTCAATATTTGAAAGAAATATGATGTTGCTTCTTCTACTTTGTACTAATTTTTTTTTTGCCTGCTGTTTTATCGTATTTTCGAAAATAAGTATCATTAAAAGTGCTTGCGTTGAACATTGTTGCGAACGCTTTCACAAAATCAAGCATGGATTCACTTTCAGGCCTCTATTCCGCACATTTGGTGGCGCCATCTATATGCGCCTCCTAAAACTTTCAACAAAAATGAAAACATTTAAATGCTAATAAAGCTATATAGGTAGGTATAAGTTTTCCAAATCAAAAACTAGTACCCCACCAACAAAATATTGATAACATTCATGCTCTATACACTTATTTGTAATAAAATGTGAATTCTATTTTCTTTGGTGATGAATAATTTTGATTTAATACCAGCCTTAGTTCCACATATTAATAAATTAAAAACTCAAACATTATAATTTAATCACCCACAGGAGAGAAATTATTAAGTACCTACCCCCACTGGTGTTCAATAATAAAAACTGTTGAACAACTAGGTAACCAACTCGATTCTACCGCTAGGTATCGCATAAAATCGCTTTCCGAAAATGACGCTTCTTTTTTTTTCTTCTGGTGTTCGACGAACGACCTTACTAACCCTGGCGTCAGGGTTTTTAAACCGCCTACTACTTACTTACTACTAATAGGCCACTGGCATTTTTTACGACCACCGTGAAAATGGCGCTGTGTCTTTTAGTCGAATAGAGTTATGAAACGTATACAATCCCTATTCCTAGGATTTTGGCTGAATATCTAAACTGGTTTAGGAATATGGCATAACGAGGTTCAAAATTTACTTTTTTCCAATCAAATGTCATCATGACTATTTTCAAGTTCACAGTAATGGGAAATTCTTGTTTCACAACAAATAAACTTCCGAACAAAATAAATCAATAAATTATTTTTATTCAAATATATTCTACTAATAGTCGCTGGCATTGCAAGTGTGAAAGAATAAGAGGGCCCAGCCTCAGTGCAAGTAACTGAATTGATGGTCGCTGGCACAGAATAAGAATTTAAGAAAAAATAAAGAGTTCGGCTTCCTGCCAGGAATGTACACAAAGGCCTAGAGAACATCTATAGACCTACCAAAGTAAAAAAAGATACAGTTATTTTAAGATGCCGAAACATAAAGTTGCATCGTTATGACGGAAAATAAGGGCCAACAAACAAACAAACACACTTTTCCATTTATGATATCAGCATAGATATCTATACATATCACTACATAGTATAAAATAAAGTCGCTTCCCGTTTGGTGTCTCCTTATATCTTTAGAATTACCCAACGGATTTTGATGCGGTTTTCTTTATTAGATAGAGTAACTTGAGAGGAAGGTTTATAAGAATAATTTATTCCGGGAAATAGTCACATTCCCATGGGAAAACGGGTAGCCCAACTGGTAGTAAACTTTTGACCCCCTTTTGGCACCTTTAAGAATTAAAATTTCAAAAATGCTGAAACACGTATTTAATTATTTTAAGTTATGAGTCTAATCAGAAATTTGGAAACAGATCACATTTAAGATAAAAAACTTTCATACAAATTTTTAACCCCCTTTTCACCCATTTAATGGTTAAAATTTCAAAAATTCTGAAACACGTGTTTAATTATTTGAAGTTAAAAGTCTAATCACTAATTTTGAAACGGATCACACTTAAGACAACGAACTTTCATACTAACTTTTAACCCCCTTTTCATCCCTTGGGGGATAAAAAAAAGTGTGTTTCAAGAGGAAGGTTTGTATGTACAATTTATGTCGGGAGAAGGTCTGTTTCCCGTGGAAAATCAGTTAGCAGCGGGTGAAACCGCTGGGCGGGCCGCTAGTCATAAATAAAACCGTCTACTACCAACTAAAGCACAATTTTTTTGTCTCCATTTAATTTGATTGAACCGGCGTTAAATGCGTAAAATTCTGTTGTATTTGTCGTACATTACGTTTTATACCAAATAAATCCGGTCATCGAGAGATTTCGGATCATGCCAACCTTTCAGCTTTAGTTCAATCGCGATATAGCTCTATAGTATTAATTTTCTATAGAAAAAGACGAGCGTCTAATCGCTCTAGATGTGTGTCGGCCCTGTAGTCTTACTCCTTACCTATCTACTTAATAATTGAAATTTCATCATAAATGCGTGTGAAACAAAACCGCACTAAAGTACCGACTAAGTCCGGGAAGGCCCCGGGCTACACAGGATCCTCGCCACGAAGACAGCTTATCTCAATTAAAGTATTTTCCCTGATCCCCGGGAAACGCGTTTTAAATTGCAAAATATCCCGGGGTGTCCCGGGGGGTGCGGGGCGCGCCCAATCGCTGCCGCAAAGTAAACAACTTCTGTTTCTTTTTTTATAAAGGGTCTTCTAATCGAAACTGCTATGTCAAAATTAGAGTTAAATATAAATATTAAAATATGCGATATAAGTACCAGAAAAATCGTAAATGTATATATTTTTTTGTATTTATCCGATTTATATCAATCAATCTGACCACCTTTATAAATAATATTTTTTCAGATATTTGTGTTTAGTCTGGGTGTTTTCTATGCATGATATTTATTTATTTTAATAAAAGTATGTAAGTATAAAATTAGCTGTTTAGTTCCCATAGTACAAGCTTAGCTAGATGGCGCGTTGTGAATTGTCTAGAGTATTTATTATTTTTTATTTATATATTCTTTATTGCACAAAAATACACAGAAAAAATATATACAATTGTTGTCGAAAAGGCGAGCTTATCTCTTAAGAAGAGATCTCTTCCAGCCAACCCATGTCTTGTGATAAAATTTAACTTTCGGGGCAAATAGGCAATACGAAATGAATTTAACAAAATAAACGAATAAACTGTAAAATATTAGAACATGCATAAAAATAATATTTACGTATATAAACCTACATCAATAGAAAAACAAACTTACATAAATACTATAAAAACACATAAACATACATACATATATATGTCAAGGTTGTTGAGAAATAAAGCTTTTTTACTGGCTTTTTAAATACGATTAATACCATTATTACCATTTTGCAAGATCTCCAAAATTACCCAACACGTTGAAGTTTTTTAAAAATGTATTAGTCGCGGGTTTTCATCGTTTTGGCTTCATTCAATCTGTAAAGAATGATTTACTCGTTGAGAATTAGTTGCAATACAATCCCGGTAGATGGAGCCGTGCCACGCGTTAAGATACACTTGCAAAATTTCGCCAGGAGTAGCTTAGCCGCGGTAGCCCAGTTGGTAAAGGCGTCGCTACTAGTGATAGCGAAAGTTGCAGGTTCAAAACCTGCCTGCAGTGTAATTTTGCAAGTTCTCCAAAAAAGAATTAAGTATGTTTGTGGTTTTAAAAGGGTATTTTGTTACACACCACATCGTAGAAGAAGGTATTTTAAAATCGATAGAGCTTAGCGTAAATGCAGACGCGAGGCGAGGTCGCGCGAGGAAAGCCGTCGATAGCGCCTTAAGGTTAAACTTCGGACTAATGGCGCCTCCAAAACGAAAAAAAAACGCTTATGAACATCATAGCGGGTAGCTATAGTTAGTATTCTTTGACATCATAATTCTTTCTAAGTCCGTTATGCATAATCTAATGTACCTAGTTAAAAACTATTAATTGAAAATAATTTTCATTGTTACTTTTTACTTACTTAATTCAAATTCAAAATCATTTATTTCAGAAAACTGAGTTCCATAGATAGTGTGTTAGTAAACAAAATTAAAATCAATACATGTATGTTAGTTAGTTAGTTATCTAAGTTATGAATGTCAAAATAAATATGTTGATAATGTCATTCAATTATTTCACATAATAACAATAATATTTCAATTGAAAAGAAAATTAAATAAGATAAAATTGAATTTAAAATGTCAATAATAATTTAGGGTTAAATTTATAATAAGTGAAATAATAATAAATGAAACTATCTTTACAACTACCCTACTAATAGTGACGTCCAGTGACTGGCAATAGGACACTCGAACTTACTCCCGATAGCCTTCAGGATGGAGTTGGAGCTGCCATGTACTCTGCTCATCAATGACGCCACTTTCTTCCGCATAATTGCATGGAAACCATCGGTATGGGCTTCGGCAAACATACCGGATGCACTGCAGAAACGCGGCAGCCCCAAAAACATCCTAAATGCGTTATTGTACTGGATTCGCAAGGCACTGTAGGTCTTCTGCTTGTATCTCACCCATAGGCTGCTTGTATAAAAAGATTGACAGAAAGCTTTAAAAAGAGTTATCTTTACTTCTTCTGTGCAACGCGCAAACCTACGGGCGAGCATATTGCTTCTGACTGTCAGCGCCCTGCTTAGTACACTCACACGAGTTACTAAGAACGAAGGATTTAATGTGGCCAATTTAAGCACTTTAGGCTCACATACATAAAGCGGACAGTTTTAACAGGCTATTTAACACTATTTCTAATTCTGGATTTCTGGATCCAATTAATCAATATTTCTGTTTTTTGTTGCGAATTCAGAATTTCGTTTTTCAGTCAGTAAATATACTTTACTTAGCGGCGCAAGTTTCGCTTATGTTACACCTTACGACGCGCCGCCGGCCTTAAAAGCTTTTATATTTCTTTCGGAAATAATACAATGTAATACCTCACCGAGAGCTACAAAGTATGCAAAAATATTCACTTTTTATTTGTAGCGGCAATATTTTTAACGCTTCGGTTGCCGGCGGGGGAGCTCATGGGGTCTAAGCTCGGATATTCACGCTCCACTACTCCGTGTTTCATATCACTCCTGATAGACGATGACGCGCCTTCAACGACTTAATTTTTGACGCATCAAAAGTGTTTTTTGCGCAGTGAGGTGTGATAAACCGAGAAAATTAGGATATGAGTGAGTGCTTGAGATTTTTCAATTCACTTCTTGTAAAAACTATAAAAAATATTTGCTCTCTTGCTTATTAAATAACTGTAAGTTCATTAGCATGAAACAGAATGTGTGGGTGCTTAGAGCGATGCAATGGGCAGGCAGTTTAGCGCCAACGCTGCGTCAAGCGGTCACCATGGGTTACATTCAAAATACAAGAGCAGCGCTGCGTGACGTGGGTCGCCCAGTTCGCGTTACTCATGTATTTTGCCGAATCTAGCCAGCGCGCGGCCGGCCTGTGCGTGCAGCCCGCTCGACGCTGCGCTGCTTTATCAGATGTTGTTCTTTGACATAAGGATTTATGATAGGTCATAGAAAAACGTATATCATGGTACACGCCGTCGCATCATCTTGCGGCTGTTACAGGCAGCCATGTCCTTGCTGTCAAAATCCGCAAACCGTGCGGTAGGTACGTGTGTTTTCCATCTAAGTGGCAGATATCAGATATTAGGTATCGTAAAAGTTCTGTCGTAAGATTAATAGTTACTTATAATGGCCGACCACTGACTAAGTAACTCGGCCTAGCCGGGCCTCTATTCGGGAAATAAAATTCTCTTATCTCACCTTAAATTAGGAGATATCTAAGTCATGCACAAATAGATAAACTTATTATTACATATATACGTCAAAATAAGTTGACGATGAAAACCTCCTATGAAAAAAATGGTGACTAAATTGACTAGAAATGACGAAGAACCCATTGCAATTTTTAATGACAATACTTCTTAGAGTATACATATAGCAAGACTTAGATATCTCTTATCCTTTTCTAAACCTATTTGACGGAAAGTAATAATAAAAAAAGTAAGTAGTTTAAGGTACCTAAGTTAAGAGAATTCAGTTTCATTTTGCATTCTAGATTTTATATAACGCTGTAATTTTTTAATTGTGTGTGACAATATATCAACCATATTGAATCGGACGCATGTTCTCTATTGTGCGCAGGAGTGGGTGGCGTGGGCAGCGCTGTGTCGGGCGCGGCGGGCGGGTACGCGGGGCTGTACGGCGGGTACGCCGCGGCGGCGCTGGCCGGGCTCACGGGCCCGCCGCCCAAGCGCAAGCGCCGCCACAGAACCATCTTCACCGAGGAACAGCTGGAACAACTAGAGAGCACCTTCGACAAGACGCACTACCCTGACGTGGTGCTGCGGGAGCAGCTCGCGCTCAGAGTGGACCTAAAGGAGGAACGAGTCGAGGTAAGGATCTACAAATCTTTACAAAGTTATAATTGGAATTTGACCGAAAGTCTGGAAGTAATATTAGCGGTGCTAGTGGCACTTTTTTAAGAGTACTTTTATATCGCTAACAATGAATAAGAACTATGGGTCCGAAAAAGGAACGCAGAGCAGAGGAAGAAAACAGTTCATTGCTACTAAAACGCTAATTTTATTACCCTGCGCTAGTTGAGAAACCCAACCCCAAGGTATTTAACGCCCTCGTTTGGCATAAAAAAGCGTAACTTTTTTAATCTGTTTAAAAATAGCTTATTACTTTTCAGAGACATCAAATAGGTAGTTTATTCCTAAACGATCGTTCTTACTACAAATATAAATGATAAAGTGTGCTGTGTGATAAATACTTTGATAGATAATATTTAATATATTGCGTGCGTGCAACATTGCTAAGACCCCTATTACACTGTTCCTAAATATTGTACACGGTCCGGAAAACATTACTGGTTATCTTGAGTTTTTTGTAATGAATGACACTCATTTAATAACCAGCAATTTTTGCCGGATCGTGCACGGTATTCAGACTAGTATAAAGCCGTTTAAAGGAAACCCGTCTTCTACTTTTGCTGATTTCTATCAACTTTATTTAATTTTAGTTTGGTAAGTAATCATAAAAAATCAAAAGCATCAAAGAAATATTAAATCGACTTAAATCACAAAATAGAAAAGTGGATCTCGGTCTTTATTGTATAGGGTTTCTAGCCAGATCAAAGAAACAGTCACAAAATACAATCAATAACAAAAAAAAACATACAAAAAATTCAGAGTTTACCGTCAACACCCGGCATTGCATATAAACAATCTTATTTGAAGTCTAAATTAAGTACATTATTTCGGATTATGTTTTGCAAAAATATGTTAATTCGGTAAAACATAGGTACTTAGGGTAAAACATACTTGTATGTACCTACATAATATTGGGTAACTTGTTTCAAGACGGGCTGGTGATAAGGTCGAAGTATGAAAAAAATTATTGGTCCTCCCAAACAAACTTGCCGATTTGCCGATGGAAGCTCAAAGTTTTTTTTTTCATATTTTGGCCTATGTTCCTTGGGGAAATTCGTTTCTTATCACCAGCACGTCCTCTTTTTACAGTATCGGTCACTCGTAAAATTTCACCCTATATAAATGAGAAAATATGTAAGCAAGCTAGGAGCTGTATTAAAATATGAAGAGAGAGTAGAGCGAGGATTTAAAGTTTTGTATTCTTGCAGAAAAGCCTCGGTAGGTAGGTATCTACCTCCTTAGTAGGTACTCCAAGTATAGCGATGGGATGGGAGATGGTTCAAACATTCATGTAATATCGGTTGCAATGCTGTACGTCATTATAGTTCATTCCGATAACAAATTGCGTGCGCCGTGCGACAAGAAAAAAATATTTGCCTACTCCGATTTCTCTCGCTCAAGTTCTCGAGTTTCTAGAAAAAACTTGAGAATTGCATGTTGACCGAGCCTGTTTGAGGTGGTTATGTGATTAGATTAACAGGGCGTAACGTTAAGTAGTAGCAAGGGACAACAGTCAATAGACGTGACGCGACGTTTTTTCGGCGCAATGTGGGTGGCCCGTTGCAATACAGTCACGTAATGTGCTACTGGGTTTATAATAGATATCTAGATGAGAACACACATTTAATATAAATTGCAAAGAAACTTTTGTTCTTAATCAAACGCTGGCCATTTCTTATTTAGATTATTTGTTTGCTAGCTTTGTTTGTAAGTATTTGTACAGGTACCAAGGAAAATGGAAAAAATACAATAATCCTTCCAAAGCCTATGAAGTAGTACTTTAGTAAGCTTCGAGCAACACAACAGGACAGAAGACTGTGTTGCTGTGTGCTCTAAGTTATTAAGTAAGTAGGTACCTACCAGTATATCAGTTCTATATAAAATTTGGAAGATTTGACGTATATTTACTAAAGTCCCTTAGTCGTAAGAGGCGACTAAGGGACTTGAGGGTGTGTATTGCAATTTTAGGCGATGGGCTGACAACCTGTCACTATGGCGATACATCATTTTCAGAATGTCCCTCAAATATTTGTCAGATGTGGCGTAAATGTCCGTTTTTGTGGCCATTTACGCTCTGCCTACCCCGCAAGGGATTATAGGCGTGATATATGTATGTATGTATGTATATTTACTAAAAAAAAACGTTATAAGAAACGGTTTGCATGTGATCAAGGACATTCGCTTTAAGGTGCATATTTAGTTCAATGCAAAGTATAAATAAGGCGAATTAGAAACAAGTCCGGATTAGGATTAAGAGCCCAAGAATTTGTGTCGTGCGTGATAGTGGGTCGATGGTCCTTCACAATAGAATTTGTGTAGTTGAAACTGAGTTGGAGGATGTTTGTGGCTGCGGGCTGGCGGGTTGGCGGGTCGGCTGGCGGGCTTGCTACCGGTGTTGGCGAGTGCGAGTGTGTGCCGACCACTCCACTCGCCACCCGCGCGTGTTTGCGTCCACACTTCAAGCTGCGCCAGCGCACCGGTAGATACCGAGTTACTGTCTTGCGCAAAATAAAGACGATCCCAAGAATATTTTCAAAAAATATTATTCCTGGAATAATCATTTCTGCTATCCTCAATTGTCATGATTATGTGTTCCAGGCATCCGTATAAGGTATCTCTAGCAAACAGATACTGCTTTACAGTCATCAGAAAATGATTATTTTGTTTAATTTATAACAAAACGAGACAAAAAGAAGCATTTTAACGATAGCATCATAAGAATCATCCAAACTGAAAATCCAATTACTTAAACATGTTATCTTTGCGAGATAAGGGGACAAATGTGAGTGTAATAAAACTAATCTAAACGATTTTATAGAGCTTCTCCGGAGAAGTATAAGTACAAGCAACACGTACCAGCTGCCTTGTGTACTTTTTATTAAGGAATCCGTAGCAGTGACGCGGAGAGCCGAACAACCACGGGAGTTGTACCTACTTGTAGACCAAGAGCAGGGTGTCGGCAAAGCGAACTCATCAAGCCATCAATGCAACACCAATAATGAGAGAAAGATGTTATTTTCTAAAATAGTCATGGATTGAATTGCATAAAAAAGCATAGTAAACTTCAAGTAGGTATGCGCCTTTTAATGGGAGGACGTCAAGGCTGTTTGGGAAAAGTTGTTTGTTAATTCAGCCCTCGCACTTCAGTGCAAGAACAAATAAGCAGAAATAAAAAAAAACAGACTAGAGACAAAAGCAAATCCATCATCAATAGAAACTAGCAATAACATCATGTAAAAAACATGTAGATCTGTAAAAAAAACTAAAAGAATATCAGAGCGCTTGTACTTGTAGTGTCCACGCAGAAAACTCTTTATAGAGTATTTTTTGTAATTTCAACTCTTATTTATGCCTCGTTACCGTTGAACAAATGTAGATCACTATTCGCCGTCTCGCTCTCAGTCTATTTGCCCGAGGGCGAATAAAAAGGGACGCTCGTTGAGGAGGCACCGCGAAAATTAATCTGAGTTAATTAAATTTGATTTATTTATGCTGGCCCCGGCGGTAAAACGGCGGTAAAAGCACAACAATACGACTAATGAGGGGACACTTGTGCGGCTTGGCCCGGATAACAGAGTTTTTCCGATTTGCGTAACTTACAGGTAGGTGAAGGAGGGTGAATGAAAAAAAAACAAGCGAGGGTTAACTTTGGTTTGTAACTTAAAAGTTTCTCAATTAATGAACAACCTTTTGATGCGAGAAATTATTATAGGGAAAAATTATCGACGACGTTTTATACTATTCTGAAGTAGGTATAGTTAGTTGTTTTGATCGAAAAAAAAAAGTAGGAAAGCTCTCTGTTTTACCATATCTGGGTTTTTTATGTAGGGTCATCGGTTTTATGTGTTAAATAATGAAACTGTCTGCCGTGTGATGCCGGCTTAGACTGCCGTGTGCTGCCGGCTTAGAATAGCATCACCCCATTTCTTTCCCGCGGATGTTGTAAGAGGCAACTTAGGACTTGAGGGTTATATGTGTATTACAATTGTAGGCGACAACCTATCACTATTCTCTCTCTTTTCGTGTGGGACACTGAGTCGTCCAACCGATCACTATTCTGAAACACGGTTTTTCTGAAACGGCTCTAAAATATTTTTCAGAACTCAAGGCATAAAGTCGTGATATGTGTATCGAATAATAAAACATTTATTAAACCCTACTGTATGGAAATGTTTATCAAAAAATGCCTGCAAGTAAAATGCAATAAAAATTCTGACAACATCAATGAATTTTAAACTTGTGTTTTCTCGAAAGTATTCTCATGATTTCTGCGATACGAGAGTTATGATTGCTGGAGCCTCAAAGGGTGACATAAGCATAGGAGTCATTCTCACCAGACTTCATCACGTTTGGGTTTTTAATAGGTAAAACATTCATTTTTACTGAAGGCACTTATACTTACTACCAAAGGGGTATGCTTAGATGGTAGGTATGGTCATGTAGAGAGGATGAATGAAAGAAGGTAAACGAAATAGGTGTATAAGGCAAGTGTGGATGGGAACGTCGGAAGGGGAAGACCTCCACGAACGTACCTCGATCAAATCGGGGACGTGCTAAAGAAAGGTCAGGTCAAGAGTACCCTAAACCGACGAGCGTGCATGAGGAGATTGATGAATGTAGAGGAAGGGAAAGAAGGTTCGTAATAAGTAAAAGGAAGTAGTCTCTGCCTACCCCTCCGGGAAAGAGGCGTGATATATGTATGTATGTATTTTTTTATCAAACATTACAATCAGGCTATTTCTCGTACACCCTATAGTTAAGAGTCTAATTCAACATTTCCACCCGAAGAAAGAAAAACAATTCCAAGATTTAGCTCTATTTGTACGTGAGCGTGTTTTTCGACGCAACAAACGCGTTTCGTTCGTTGTTGCCCCTGCTATTTGCACAGTGGCAATTGGAAATTGCATTATTAAAACGCTTTTGTTTAGGCATCACAACACTTGCCGAAATCGAGCACTCACCGCCACTCACCGTGTGTGTTTTGTACCTGAATTTGATTTAAATTGGGCAATTCCTATTGTGTATTGTTTCAATGCTAGTGCTGTTGCAGTGTGCACACTTTTATGACGCTGCTAAATAAGTCACTTGCCTACATTTTGCACTATTTGATATTTATGTTCAGGCATAGACATTTTAACTTATTATTTTTTTGTGACTTCAAGCTCTTAAAACTTAGAAGAGAAGAGGCAGGCCTTTGCCTAGCAGTGGGCGATGTAGGCTAAGTAAGATAAGATATTATTTCTATAAAAATATGATTGAGTTTGATTGATATCTATATAGTAAAAAAAACTTAAAAATATTTCTTCAAGATTTGCCCTTTGTATAAATATTATGACATCAAAGCTTTTACGCTTTGCAAATCAAACATTTCTTCCGACGCTTAGGTATATGCCGTGCCTAGTTTGGAATATCATCATTATATTTTTACAAGTAAGTAGGTAACAATGTATATAAAATGAGGCTCCAGACAAAGATGTTATAATTAACTTACCTAATATCTGAAATAAATTCTTCTGAAACAATATTCCAGTTCGAAATTTGTTTCGTTCGGAAACCCTGAGCTTGATTAAGTTATTAAAATTCGATAAAGTAGCTTTTATACAGATTCGCGTAATTATCGCGCAACACCGACCGCTTTAATTTAATATTATTTTTGCTGAAGTTAATAACGCCGAATAAGTTGGGAAAATGTTTGGTTGGAAATTAATTTGTTCGTTTTACATAGCTAATCACCATCATGCACGTGATACGCGGGTAGCTAGTTACGTGCCATTTGCGAAATATGTGAAACCAAAATTGAATGGCTTTACCACAAACAAGATGGACGCGCGTTGAAAGCACGTCCAGAGTTTTTTATGTAGAAGATATATTTAGTACACGCGTTCAACGCGCGTCTTACCTTTTTTTTTGGTAACGCCCAAAGATCAAAACACAACTGGGTATTTTCCGCGCGAGCTGTTGTCATACTATCTTTTCGAGACTGAACTGAACGCAGGTATGTCTTAACGCATGTTTTGTTCTGTAAGATAGGTATTTACCTCTTTACCTATTATCATCACATTAGGTAATTATTCGATCAATAAAAGTATAGAATTATTGCATGGATTTTGGTATTTGACCCTAAAGTAAAGTGGCTCTATCTGTCGGGTTAACTTGACCTCTTAGGTAAGTTGTATATGTTAGTAGGTAGGTAGGTACTCTTACAAGGAGTAACGAAAAGGGTAAAACCAGACAAAAAGAGGTCAAGGTACTCATGCAACTGATTAACTTTCTCCGTAGAACATGGGTCTAAATATTAAATAAAAATGGTTCTCCCGTACAAAATTTTCACTATTGCCGATCAGCTGGTTAATTCACTATGGAATGTCCAATTATTCTTTCTCGTATTTCGATCCATCTTCCATGAGGAAAGTTGTTCAGTTTCATGAGAAGCTTGCCCACCTTTCGGCTTGTTATACCCTTTTTATTACTCCTTGTATAGTTGAGATACTTTGTTTACGCTCTATGTACCTACTATAAGTAAGTAAAAAGCAAAGTAATCATCAAATAGCAACCGAAAGCAGTGGTTTTAATCTTTATATTCTTGATCTGTGTCTGATTTATGTACCTACCTACCTATGCTGAGTAGCTAAAAACGAAACACTTAATTATTATATATAAAAACCCTAGATATTATAGTTCTTGTATATAACTGGGCTACAAATCCATTTTTAGTCACTCAAAGAAGTCGTTGTAACCGTTATGATGAAACTATAATATTATATACAATAGAAATGGAAAGCAAAATGTTTCGGATCTAAATTGCAAAAACATGTTAAGAAAACTATTTTAATCAAATGAATGATTAATAGGTAATTGGTCTGTTTCCGAGAGATGGTTAGTATTGGTTTTATAATTATCGTGTTGTAAAAATTGTAGCTACAGTGCTTGTATTCATTGTGATAAAGCCAGTTTGGTGTGCGAGTGACGGATAAAATTATATTACACATTCAGTTTAATTCTCGTGTAAGTGACACAATGTCTTTTATGAGAATGAATAAAATAATCTTTAACTCAAAAACAAGCCGAACCATTATTTTGGTAAAACCGCATTTCTAGTTCAGTGCTAGCAGAAAATAAGTAGGTACATAACATATAACAGTTGTAGAGTATAGAGGCTGAAATTATAAACAGCGAGATGAAACATTCATTTTATTTCAATTTATGAATTCCAGAATTAAATCAGGAGACCTTATGAATCGCCATTAAAAATTTCTGTATTATGGAGAATACAACTCGTTACTGCGTTAATTATTAAAGAGGCGAGACAAGCTATAGGAAAAGGGCGCTTTCAGACACTCCATGAAATTGGCGGCGCCGCTGATGTCATTATTGTGTGTAAAAGTTTTTTCTTAAGTTTCCTGCCATATTCATATATTTATTTGCATTCAAATGGTACAATTTGTCTTAAGGTTAAGTAGGTATATCTATAGTGTCACAATTAATGCTCGTTTTAGGCACAGTAAATTCAGTGGATATTTCTAGGTAATTTAATTGAACAAATACAATTATTAATAACACAATCATTTGACTAAGTATAAATAATATTAACATTCATAAATTATTAAAATTAAATAACAACAACACTCAATACTCTCATTATAACAAAGGTATAATAATAATTTTATACTTTCATTCGATTATTTGCATGCCAAACGCAAACGGACGTTATATTTAAAACACGACTAAATTAGAGAGTATAGTCCGCCTATGCATGCTATGGTCTTTTGTAAAAATCCGAAATATAAATAACTAAATTATGACGTTAATTTTCGCGAAACTCATATTTTTGTTAAAGAAAATAATAATAATTTAGTTTTAAATTTTTTTAGCCCAAAAATAAAAGGTCAATAGCTCTTAAAAATACATTGGCACCGTTCACGTTTCCGTCAGTTTGGGCGTATGTCTGAGCATCCTTATATAAAGCAGGTCCCTGTTTAAACAATATTTAAAATTTAGTTGATTTAACGAATCATTTCCGAATTGTCAGTAAAATGGCTTTATTATGAGAGGAGCGAGAGTAAACTGTGACGCGCCGGCGGCGGAAAGACATTGTAGAAGACAAAACAACTCTTTACTCGTTTAATTATTAAAGAGACGAGTAATCGGGGCTTGCCGCTCGCGAAGTAGAAGAATGAGATGGAATGGTCTGCTCTCGTTTGCACCCAATTCTAAGCTCGCTTTAATTTTGGTACAAATCTGTTCTGAGTGGTTGGAACAGTTAGATATTATGGCGGTCTTTGCTCAACCGCGTCAGAGACATATTAGGCGATTGAGAACAGAGACATCCAGGTACCTTGGGTTGTTCGGCATCTCCGAGACACTGAACAAGAGAACGGTTATACATATTAATTTCTTGTTCAATTAATTTACGTATAAGTGTTGCTACCTACTTCTGCCCTGCGATTACAGGCCAAATATTGTGAGAAGACCACTATTTTTAATTGAAAGAACGACTGTGACAGTCGGATTAATTATCGGTTAAACTATTAATTCTAATTATATCGGGCGGCTGTTTGGTCTGTCCTTTTGTAGGGAATACAATCAACTTCTATTTCGCTCACGCAGTTAAAAAGAGAAGTCAATAGAAAGTAGGTCATCGAATGCGATCACTTTTCAGTATTATGTTGGAGCTACTTGTGTGTACTTTCATTGGTTGTTCCTTATATATTCTGTCAAATATAATTACTAGGACTATTATTATGGCATTGCAATTTTTCTTTATAGCGTTTTCGTTATTTCGTGACATTACATCCAATATAAATCCTCCGTAAAGGAATACCCTACAGACGTTGACCGTGTAACCTATGTGGACCGCACAGTGAGCAAGCAGGAGTAACCCGGAGGCCCCGAGGCGCTCCGGGTGCCGAGTCAATGTTGATCTTATTCCCGCTGTCTGATTACACCGCGATACCTCCCCAGCTTGACATCCATATTTAAATGATAATACCCGTAATGGCGGTAGAATATCTAAATGTAACTGGATGATTTGAATTGTGGCCTAGAAAAAGAACTTCTGTCAGTCAGCCTTCTTCTACTAAGTAGAATACATACTTCTGTCTCTCATGGAGCATCATTCACCAGACCTTCTTTTCTTTTTCGTTCTTTTAATTGATTAATCTTGAGTTTTATAAAAATATCTCGCTATTGGTGGCAGCGGAAGTTGCAGGTTGTTAAGTAGGTACTTCAGTTATTATTTTCTGGTATTTTCAGCAAAACCGCTCTTCGTGATTTAGCTTTTTATGTGATCATTATGTTCACGTAGCTCATAGTCATAGAACCTGAACGCTAATGACACGCACGCGTCCAAGCCAGATAGATAGGCTTTAAGGAAACATCAATATCTCACGCACACATCTAAACTCGCCGTTTACGGGTGCAACCGGTTCGTCCTGGTATCCCATGTTCGTCGAGAGTGCTTTGAATAGCGTTTGTTACGCACTGTAAATGACTTTTCGCAAATATAAATACGGTTGCAGTGTTACTGGATGTCTAAAAAAAAATTTTTTTTTTTATCATTTTGAAGATCCCTGATAATATTGAAAAGTAAATCAATTCCAATATAATTTAAAATACTTAGATTCAATTTAGAACTTACCGTTGTATTTGATAAAATATTTAATTAAACTTCAAATATACAGTAGAAATGGAGTAATAACTTTTTCAAAAACACTCGTTCGTAGAGCATTACTAGTAAGTACTTAAGTAAAATAAGGTAGGTTGCGCTTGCGATTTAGCTCAAGTAATCAAAAACACTTATATTTTAGTGTTACAATAATTACGTGGTGCATTGTCAGTAGTGAAACTTTATTTAAAGAGTGGGGTGCAGCGGCTGTCCCTTGCATTGCCACTGCGTTAGAGAGAAACACCCAGTCAAATTTCTTGCCGATTTCCGCGCGTTTTAAGGGGTTTTTAATACTTCTCACTTGTAACATGCGAGATAAGATTAAAACTCAACATAAAATATTAATATTGTTAATAGCTTTCATTTTGTGTAAAAACGAGCTACATGATTAAAGCCGTTTTGGGAAACCTTTGCGCTATTAATGACCGACATTAGGTTCACTTTGTTGTTTTTTTCTTGATGAACACAACCAAAAAATTCAAACTCCATTCAACCAAAAATGTTACTTGAAAATCAATCTACACAATTTTTATTTACTGATTTAATTATTAGTTTTTGCAAACATTTGATTTATATTTACGCGATTTTAGTAATTTGGCGATACATAATGCCTTAACCCAGGTAGCCCATTCCAAATATTCAGTGGAAAGACAGAAGCAACCCTAGCAGAGTAAATTCTGTAAATTCTCAATTCTGTGCTAATAAGCTGTCGGTGCGGTGCAGGCGAGTGTAGACAAGAGCTTTTGTGCGCGGCTGCCTCCTGATAATTGACAGCTTTGTCTTATGCAGTGTTGTTGAAAAGCCTCATCATCTCGTGTTTCATACTCTAGCTTCTCATTGGTAATGTGACGACCATGTTTCCATAGCTGGATGCAGCTGAGCGCTAATGAGCTGTTGGCGCGGTGCGGCGAGTGTAAACAGCTGCTGCACTACCAGACCTTTGCGCGTGGCTGCCTTTAGATAATTGACAACTTTGTCACGATTTTAGACGGTGAGGCTCGTTATATCATTCTTTGTAGACATGCGCATATCATATTAAAAATGTTGTCAACCTCTTCCATCTTCTTCTGTCTTAGGTCACCAGTCTTAGGTACGTGTGGGACACGGGGACAGGCGCATTACTAATTAATTAACAATTTGTCAAGCTTTTCTACCTTCTTCTGTCTTACGTGTGGGACATTGGGTCGATGTACGATCCAATGAACCGTAGCTGGCTATGAGCTCTTCTTTTAAAAAACATGTAAAACGAAAAAAAAGGGAGTTTTATGAGTTAGAGGGCTACGTAAGATGCAATATGTGTGCACAAAATACTGATGAACCAAATCTTTCTGAATTCAATAAATGTCCAATGAAATAAATAAATCACACGAAAGTAATAACTTTCGCTACCGTTGCGGAACCTCCATCATTTATAATGAAAAAAAAAGAGAATATTTTCGTCTGTGAGCGGTTGTTGGCGGGTGCCGGAGTGGGTGCCAGGCCGGGTGCCATCGCGCGTGCTAGAACAGTAACGATGACAAAGTACATCGAGACACTGAACAAGAAAAAGTGGGCGTGTCGCCCCGCCCAGCCGGCTACGAGCCGCGAGGCTACGACGTGCCACCGTAGCGACCGTAGCCCGTAGCCGGCACGCTACGACGCTTCCTTGTCATTCTGTAGTCTGTTGCCTCTGTTGCCTCCCCCGACTTATCTCCTAATAGGTAGCTATAATAAAACAGATACGCTCTCGATGTGTTACTAAGTAATAAAGCGGCGCCATTTTGTGTTTCGCTTCCGCGTTGGAGGCAATAACGGCTTTATGAGCGGCGGCGCAGCGAGCCGCATCAAGTGATCAAAGAGTTCACTCGTTTCATTTTACGCTTGTTGCTCCTCTTTTATAGTCAAACGAAACGTACCTAACAAAATCTCACCAGTTTTTTCGCGTATTCTAAAGTGTAGCGTTAGGGTTGGATAGGTATCCGTCTGTACAAAAACATATGATTTTAGACGCTTAATGAGGTTTCAAAAAGCTGCATTTCCATTTTATCTATTATTTTGATCGGGTCGTATACTTTGTTGCACTTGCAATGTCTCATCGTATCGTTATCAAAACGTATTGTAACAATATGTTTTGATAACTCCTCTGCCTCTAATGGATCCACTTGTGCCCCACTTGCGTCAGTTTATTTTTCTAAGACTGCTTATTATTTTTAACCGCCTCATCCCGTGGCCCGGCCACAGTCTACGAGGCGAGTCTGTATCACTCTATTATTTATAACGTTCGATACGCAATACAAATTATTGTTTTCAAAGTATAACGTTTAGGGGAGCGCGTTGTTTGCAAAACGACCCTCTGGGAGTCCCCGCGTGACCCGGCTCACCGAATTTGACGCTTATCGTTGTAGCTTTACGTGTTATTTTAAAAGGGAATCGCGGCGATAAAAAGCTCTTTCGATTTGCGCCTAAACCGGGGTACTATTCAAGCAATCTTTTGACAATTGAATTTCGATTCGGCTGGCGCATTGTGAGCAGATAGGACTTTACGGTGACGAGGGGAGCCGGGGAGCCCCGCGCCCATGGGTGTTTGCGTGTGGTAATTGATACGAAGTGACAGATACAAGGGGATACTTTTCCAGCCTCCGGCCCTTCAGCGGTAATGTTTTGACATTAACCGAAAAGAGATGGGTGTGATTTGAAGTGCCCTTTGTGGAATTATATTCGCGGACGGCGTCTTTAATATTGACTAATGCATTTCCAGCTAATGGGGAGATGAAACAGGACAGGTGCGAGGGCTTAGCTGAGGGTTTGCCATTAAGCGTAGCTTTGATTACACCTACACGTTGAGGTGTGCAAAATAATGCCTGTTAATCTGCCTCGGGGCATCCTACAAAAAAGTTGTCAAGGTGACGTGGGCTTAAGATCATCTGCTTGAGCTCAGATCTTGCTATTTCCATGTACTGCTTGTTTTATTTTACTATTAATTAATATTGCACAAAAATACTTTAATATTTACAAAACTTAACCTGTTCCGGATACGGAAAATAAAATGACTGTAACCGTGTTACGTGCTGAAATTGAAAGACGTTAGAGCCCAAAAAAGAAAAAAAAAATATAAAGCTAAGGTTAAATTTCCTCGATAACGTATCGCTAACATCGTTTCTTTTTTGTGACAGAGCGGTTGCAAACATTCTGTAGTTACAGTGCTGGTGCGTTCTTACCTTAATGTTCTTTCGTTCTTTTCTCGACGTGAAATTGAAAAACTTTTCTTAGTACCCACGTAACTAGGTAAGTAGCTTTTTCGAAATCAACTCTTTCACACTGTAGAATCGTTACAATTACATCAGATAAAAAAAAACATTATCGTTCATCACACCATTATGTTAACTACACCAATCTGCCTGACTTAATAAAGTTACTTATTCTACTTATCTTACGTTGATAACACGAAAAGGTTCGCGCACAAAAGATAAATATTTGCATTAAATTAGCGAAATAGTCCAAAACAACACGGGCCGTATGTTCCTTCAATTAACTTAGCAAAACGTTGGAAAATATCAGCGAAATGCAAATTAAATCGACATTAAAGTATCAAGGGCGGATCAGGCGGTCCATTAATAAATCACTTCGCTAAAACCGTAATTGTAATCTCAAACAAGGCCGGGCAGACTCGGTCCCAGTTTGCCACAGTGCCGGTTCGTCTCACTTACTTATAATAATCACTACATTGTTTAAAATAAAGTCGCTTCTCTTGGGTGGTGTAACGTTGAATGCTTAGGTTTTACAAACTACGCAACGAATTTTAATCATTTAAAATTAAATGTTTATGTCTTGATTCGTCACAGCTTTAATATTTGCTTAGGAGATTAAATCATTTATCTGACTGTACTGTATAAGTCTCATAGCACGTTCACACTATGCACCTGCTCTTGCTCCTACCGCTGTCGCGAATATTGCTCGAAATACTTCCGCGGAAGTATTTACACGAGTGAGTGTTCACACACTGCCGTTATACTCTTCGCGCTCGAATACGAGTGAACGAGATAGCAATACATTCCATTCGCGTTCGTGCTTCCGTACCTTAGACTTGCGCACAAAAAGCCGACATTCGAGGAGCACGGGAAGTGGCAGTCGCATGACGAGTAGCAGCGAGAGTAACCTTACATTCTCGTGCTGCTCACTGCCCTTAATATTTCCCTACCCATATTGGCATTGTGTGAACGTGACATTAGGAAGATAGGGGCAAACCGGGGATAAGAATATTATAAACTAATAACCGTTCTTTTGACGCAGTCGGGTAAAGAACATGATTTTGTATTGAATCGGGACTTTTTTTGACGTGTGTCGAACCGGGTAGTGGCAAAGCGGGCCTAACTCGCCGGGGAGGGCGGCGGTGTTTGGAGTAACAACACTGCTGGAATAAGTTCGGCTCGGGGCTCGGGGTAGGTACACTTGGTTCACTCACCGCACTCACCGCCGCGCCACCGCCACCGAGCCCTCTTCGGCACACCCGGGCTTTCACACGATACTCCGATCCGCTCGTCGTGATTTGAGGTTTAAGGTTAGGCACCTTCAATTGTGAAAACATCACTGGCTGAATTCGCGATGCATCCTGAAACGATAGACTGTATTCCGTATTTCCAAGATTGAATAAAGGCTTCAAGTTTTGTTTGAGAAAATGATAAACTAAACACTACATTTTCGTAATGAGGTGATGATGTATTGCTCGCTTCTTATGTGGGGTACCGAGACTACGATCTAAGTTTGTCGACTATTAATAATCGTAACTTAGCTCGTTTGTCTCGGTTGTGTCACGATTGCGTTATAATTTTAGGCAGCAACCAGACAGGACCGACTACGGCTACAAATGCCCTTCGAAGCACTAAAACATTAAAAACACATATAACATTCACATTAACAGCCACAACAGTGATTGCTGGACATGAGCCTCCCCTTATCGGAGGGTATTGCCATACACACCACGATTGGCAGTCGGATTGGCGAGTGCAAGACCTTGCATTTACAGGGAACGCTGCTGACCATTTCCTAGATTAATTAACGATACCTACGGGTAGAATTGGGGATTACTATTCTAAGCCGGCATCACACAGAAAACATTGTCTTATAGAAATTCAAGTGATATACAGCCTTCAATATTCCAACCCAACTGAAGAAAAAATGAAGTAGGTATTAATGAAACTAATAAATATACAAAAATCAAATCTGCAATCTCCGTATTTTTAGGGTTTTTGTATACAAACCCTTATCATTTCGTCAACTCTGTCAGTCAGTCTGTCTGTGTGTCTGTCCGTATGCCCCGCCTTATACCTTTCTTCGTTAGTTTTGCACATAGCGACATGAAATTTGGTATGAAGATAAATTTAAAGAAAGAATGTAAAATAAATAAATAATAATTGCTTGGAACTCCATTCAAGTAAAAGGAGACAGTAATTCTTCTTCTTCTTCTTTTATATTGAGTAGGGTATCGTTGAATAGTTGTTGTAAAAATAAAAGGGACGTTTCTTTAGGAAAAAAATGTTCAAATGTTTCTGTCACGAGACATTTGGTTCTAAATAAAAAAGCCGTTTTGAGCCTTAATTTGTTGCTCGTAGAGTGAAAATGCATTAAAAAATAATATGAAATATACCTTTCTATCTGTAGTTACTATGAAAAATATAACGAAAATCTTAGCAGTTATTGCTATTGAAATATTGTAAAAACAGGGGTTTTTCAAAACTATACTTAACATTTCTAGATGAAAAAACAATTAATTCATATTTAATGACAACAAAACCCTATATTTAGGCGTGTCTGTCCCGATTTTTTATGAACTAGTACACAAACTATACAACGAAATTGATAGATTGTAGGAACATTAATTCAACTTGAATCCCATGCAGTCGTTTGTTAGGCGCACTTCTTACATCTTGACAATCCGAAGTATTACTCGTATCCTCAGCACCAAGAAGAAACGCCACTTCCAAACCACAAGCGTTGCTAATTTGTAAACCAAGCTCGTTGATGTCTTTTGTAGGGACTTAAATCTTAATTAAGTAGTCTTGTCGTCACATTAGTAAGTGTTTGTTCATCTGCGTATCTCTTTACGTGGGGATATAAGCAGGTGTAGGGGCGGGTTCCCGGGTGTCCCCGGCGAGTGGGGATGGGGAGCCAGCAGCGCCGACGGCGGTGTCGGAGCACGCCTCGACGCGATGTGATGTGATGATGCACTGATACCTCGAATTATTTAGAATATGATTATGACTGTCTGTGTGTAAACACTGTTACATTGAGTTGTACTTATCTATGTTGTCCATTCATTAATATTTTTTTGTAAAACGTAGAAATTAGTATTATTAAAATCCACTTACTAGAGGTATTATTAAAATTACTTACTCCCACAATAACTTTTAATTTAGAATGCAGGTACCTACGTAGTCTTGTCCCTTACAAGACAATAAGTACCTAACTAGACTCTATTGCCTCGAATCTAGTAGAACAAGAACTTTGAACTCTTAGCCAACGAATTACATCAAGAGTTAATCCAGCCGGCGGCTACCCCTCTAACTCTAAGTAACACGAACAAGGCTAATTTAGTTTACTATGCAAGCTCACCTGAAAGTTCTATAACTTATAATACAAATTTACAATACGGTTTAGCTTTTCAATAAAACCCTGTTTGTCTTTGGCAGGCTGGTGGAGAAATTATGTATGCATGATGACGGGGAGCGTAGCACTGCATGCTTTACAATAGAATTTCGGAATTCTGCTCGGCTTTGAAACAATAGGGGAATATCCCGGGAATATGCACATGGAAGGTCCATACAGGGAACTTTCGCGAAATACAATGCGCCGCTTACTGTAATCTACTTGCTCGTGTGCAGCGAAATCTGAAATCTATTCATTTTAATCGATCGAGACGTGTTAAACCAGAAGAGGATTTTACTTATCACGTTCATAAAGTTTTACCTAATATTAGGTAATGTGGTTATAAATTCAATTCTAGTCTGGTTGCCTACAAACGTCCGAATTTCATTTCTCAAAAAGAACATCGTTTTCACGTCCAGCTTATATCCATGAATGACGAGAACTACCAGAGAATTGGCGCTATTGAACCATCGTTATTTCATTTGCCGAAGCAATAATCGGTCGTCGGCCGAAGAAAGGGCATTATTGGAACTTATCAGCCGACAACGAAAACAGCAAACGAGTTAAACCAAATACAATCAGGGGCGGACAAAGGCGCTGGGGCTTATCTTATTGTGGGAGTCGAAGTGACAATGCGGTGCGGCGGGCGGCAGGCGGCGGCGGGCGCTAGATGCTGGAGCCGCCCCGTCTGCCGCTGGCAGGCCATATTTGCCGCCTCACTACCCCCAAATGGACCGACGAGTGCGAAAACTCCCCGAAAGTTAATAAGGCTTTTGTTGGGCCGCAGTACCACTCTTGTAATGCAATTAACTCCGACAATGGCGGTATCGTTAACGAAATAATTTTAAAGCTTTATGTGACTAGATGTTTTAGGGTAGCTCCTTGATTCCTTGTTGTTGTAACTGAGTCGAATCGTGTAATTTAATTGTGTGCTATGATTGTTTTATAGAGTAGTTTGGTATTCATTACACATCGAATCTATCATCAAGTAGGTAGATATAGGTAGAAGTAGGTACATCAAAATTCATAAGTTAAAAGATTTGTCCTTGTTTCTTTTTTTTTTTTTTTTTTTTTATTACTGATGGGTTTGCTCTTGACTCTAGTCTAGGTCATAGGACAGAGACAGAGTCTAAGATGGAGCGAGCTCACCCAGAAGAAGCCTGTTAAGGCACTGGCACTCCCACACACTGACGGAACGCAGCAAGCCACTTGGCGCCAGACTTCGGTGGGATGGTGGTCGCGAGCCAGGCGGCCCCTTACGGAGCCTTCCACCGCTTGGTGGGATCGTTCAGCCGGACTTATCCACAGGCAAGCCTGTGTTGCCGTTGCCCGGGGTGGACCGCTAGGAGGTAGATCCCATACCACCCCAAATTGTTTCTTCACGTAAAGATGTGATACTTAGATCGATTAAGGAGTAGAAATGTTTATAGTTGCCATTATAATAGTAGATAGGTACTACTGTCGCTATAAAGTTGTATTTTTTTCTAAATTGATGATTGGTGAATCTAAATTTTCCTTAACAATGAGGTAAATCAACAACCAATAGGCGTAGCATGTTCAACTGTATCGAATGTGTAGGTACCTTTGTAGCGTTGCAGTAACAATTGCAACAGTAACAGGAAAATGCGTGCATGACTGGTCACACATGAATGAGGCTCCTCGGCAGAAGTCCGGCGGCGTGTTGTGACGGCCGGGCGCTACAATGTTCCCAGCCGCACGCAGCCTGCGGGTGGTCCTGCCGGCACTTGTGCGCGCCCACTCACTCGGAAGGGCCCACTCCTCACGGCTCTCCATTGATTCCAACAACAATCTTGCGTTTTTCTAGCCACCGGTTCAGTAGCCGAAATTGGGTCGACTGATTGTCCGCGATACGCCGCATTATGACGCTATTGAGATATCGACACAGATAGGAAACTGTACGAGATTTTAAATGCGTCAATATTTTAGATCCTATTGAGGTGAAATTTCACACTTGAAGAGATGTTTTCGATGTTTGGTTTATTGTAATTTTTCATTTCTTTTCGAGGCTTATCGATTTTATACAGTAGTCATATTGACTTGAATAGAGTTTGTAGACTCAGGTGCAATATTCAATTTCTTTTCATAATAGTAATAGTAACAATGTTTTTTCAACGGAGTTTGTTTAGCTTTTCTCGCTTTCTATTAAGATGTGCACTATAGATCAGCTTTGCAGACTTATCTTAACGTGTAGAAACTTTTGGGTAAATGTAGGCACTTTAGTCTGAGAATTTTGGTGATCTTCAAATTTGAAATGTTTTACGAACTTGCATAAATTGTTGAAATAATAAAACTTTTCAACAATTCCTGTCTCCAAAAAACTGCCATCTTCTTCTTATTTTCGGGTTGGACACAGAGTCGTCCAACGACCCGCTGCACCCTGGTGTCATAGTTTTTTTTCCGCCTGCTAAGAGTAGTACCTATCTGCTAAGAGTAGTACCTAGACCTCTGACATGGTTGTGTAACGACCGCCGTCTAAGTAATTAGACAGCAACCGTGACCGACGGCTTAACATGCCCTCCGAAGCACAGAACCATCTTTCTTTTCAGACAATCAGGTGGTTCAGCCTGCAAACACAAACAAATAGCTTTCTTTCAAGTTTTTCGTTTATATCTATCAGTTTAGTACAAAAATAAATAGATAAAAATGTAAAGTTTGGTATTCAATAATAACAAGAAACATATTATACATGTGGTAAAATACATTAAAGCAAGAATAATGCACTAATAAATAAATGTATGTACATAGTTACCGACGTACAAGTAGTAATATATTAATAAACGAATAAAGAATAAAGAAATTTATTTACCAAACACATATTACAATTTTAAAATTTTTTATACTTGCAAAGAAAGACAATGTTTACAATTAGTAATACTGACGGTACCTGCACTAAGCGGAGCTTGTATCGCAGGCACCTGATAATGGTTTGCCTGAGTAGTTCTACTTCGTTCTACCATTCAGACTGCAGTATCAATAAACAACAGGATTACCTACAATTTATCAAAATCATACATGCAGTTTATTGAAAACAAATATAAACCTATTTATTAATTTAAGAATATTAATACAAGAAGGGACATGATATATTTTTGATATATTTAGACAAACATAAGAACCTATCTACAGAAATAAATACTACCGACATAACAAACCAGTATTGAGCTTCAAGTACGACAATACGAAGTATTGTTCGCGACTGTACCTGACCATTTTGTATGAAGAAGTTCTTACTTGCTTCTACTACATAAACTAAATAAATATCAATGCAGTTTAAGAACACTATTTCAGCACTATTTTTTGATACTAAATTTGAGTCAAAAGACCTAAGCGGTTAGCAGAAATGAGGTGAGGATGACAGCAAAAAATGCTATAGGTATAATCCTCACAAAGATGCCTTTTTAACTTCGGAATTATAAAGCGACTATTTCTCATCTTTTGTCACTATTAGTCACTAATTAGGCACTATTTTTTGGAATGTAGACCAAGTGAAAATACCCCACCGTTTGCTCACACGAGAGTTGGGATTACAGCGTGAGCCTCGATCTGTAATCCTCACCAAACGATAGCCATATCTTGGGAAATATGAAGTCACTAATTTTCTTGCATATGTCACTATTTGTCACTATTTCAGTACTATTTTTTGACAAAACCAAAATAGCTTTTCGGTAAGTTTTCATAGGTGAAGATTACAGCTTGAAGGACACATTAAATCGCATTTGCCACAAGGGTTTTGTAATAACTATGACCTATTCACAATGCTTGAAATAATGCAAAAATTATTTAAAGAGGTATTCTAACCAGGCATTACTTTGCAGGTGTGGTTCAAGAACCGGCGCGCGAAATGGCGCAAGCAGAAGCGCGAGGAGCAGGAGCGCCTGCGCAAGCTTCAGGAGGAGCGAGCGTGCGGGCGCGCGCCGCTCATGCCGCGCCCGCCAGCGCCCGCGCACTCGCCTCACTCGCACCACTCACCACACTCGCATCACTCACCCCACTCGCCCCCGCCGCTGCCGCCGAGGCAGTACTCCGACGACTCCGACTCAGACCTCGAGGTAGCCTGAACCCTGAATCTAGCCCGGCTAGCTGCAAACCTAAGTGTAAAGCACTTGCTACATGAAAACCAAAATGTGAAGAAAACACTATGTGCGTGAATGTTCGATCTGTGTCTTGTGCCCCAAGTGAAAAGCCAAACTCTAATTGGACTTGTGAAGTGACTGAAATACCTACCTATTATACGTATACGAGATAGGGGAAAACATATTATCAAACAAAGACTTAGTGCAATGACTGGACTAAAAAAAACGCGGATTCCGAAACTTCTGTAAAAATAATATCAGAGTAGATTGTGAAATAAAAAAGTAGAAATATACTATATTAAGTATTATATCTAATTTATCGTGTACTTAAAAAATCTTTAAGAATGTATCTATATGAGTGTATGTAGCTATTAGTAAGTAATACTTTTTACTGTAATGTAGACTAGACTGTTCTTTACTTCAGCTTAAATGATTACTCTACTAACTTCTAGATTTAAAATCAATAATGTTCTCAACTTAGCTAACCTACTTCCATAATGGTTTCAATCTTGACATACTTTATCTCGATAGTTTTTTCTTACCATAATTAAAAACATTTTGCAATCATTTCTTTCACTAAGGTATATGTACTACTGGCCTTGGCTGTACCTCAACCTACCTAATACAGAGATCTACTGATCCTGGATAAACCAGTAAAAGTTGGTTTTTAAATAGGTAGCTCGAAGTGCTGAAGCTAAAGAACCCGAAGGTACAGTCGGTTATAGCACATAAGGTACCAGGGGTACTCCAAAAGAACTGAACTATTTTTATCCCCAGTTATTACATAATAGATATTTAAACTTATTCTCATAGAAAAAGTGATTTTCTACTAATTCATGTATATTGGTGTCAAGAAAAAATGTTTGCTGGGGACAAAAATAATTCAGTTACTTTGGAGTACCCCTGGTACCTTATGTGCTACAACCGACTGTACCTATGAGTGTATTTGATATTTTTTTTGGTGCGCACAATAAACATGAAATTCTTCCTAAGGTGCTCCTACACCACGAACGAATAGGTACTAATGTAACTCCTCCCCCTTAATGTTTTCTTTCTGTATGTCATATTCATATTATTTTCTGTCGTTATCTGAACGCTGGTTACTGTAGCACCTTTAGGTACCTACATAGCGACATGTTGTATCTACTTATGTACGTATGTAACGAAAACTAATAGAGTAGGTATTATAATAACTATTTGTATTCAGTATCAAGAAAATACATAACGATGGTACAATTATATACTTGTGTATTCTCATTTACGTTTCTAACTATCCCTTTGCGTATCCCGTTGATGTCTTTAGTATGAATATAAATAAAAATATGACAAGCATTTTGATAAAATTTGTTGCGGGTCCTTTAGTCTAATCGACAACAGCAAGCAATACAATCATCTAAGTCTCATCTTTAAATATGTGAGGACAAACTGTTCTATAGGACCATAGGGCACCCAAACGTCACGTGCTGTCACGCCCGCGAGTCCTTTGGTTTGTGTATGGGACAAACATATCATCTATCTACATTTGCTGAGAAATCGTTAGATTAGACACAAATCAAAATCTTTTAGAATCCTAAGCATGTTACACATATATATATATATATATAACATAACATAACATAACATAACAAAATTCTTTATTGCACATTAAATAAATAATACAACAGTAGATAAACACAAATAAAAGAAACAGTACAACCAGGCGGCCTTAATGCTAGGTAGCATTCTCTACCAGGCAACCTTAGGGTGAAAAAGAGAGTGCGACATTGGAAGCGGGATAGTGCAAATATTACCTACGAGCACTAAAATACACAAAATATACTACTTAAACAATTTTACACATTAATACATATATAATAGTGTAAACAAAACAATGAATATACTAATATATATTTAAATAATATTATAATAAACTAATACATATACCTAAACTATGGAAGTCAGGATAATACAATAGTATAAAGAGGAAAAGAAAACAACAGAAGACAGCACGATTATTATTATAAAATAACTAATAAAAGAAAATTATGCATTAATTTCCGATAAATAAAGTTTTTTTATTTGAATTTTGAAAGTTTCAAGGGAAGGAGCACGGCGAACATCTTCAGGCAAACAATTCCACAACTTGATCGCTCGCACCGTGAAAGAGTTTGCGTAGAATATATATGGGTTGAATACATCCTTTTTGAAATCAGTTAAAAGAAGAAGTAAGCAGATACTTTTCTGAGCTATAGGATTCTTATACTTATGTCCGGTTCAAGGATGTTCCCATAATAGGCGCCAATCAATGGAACGTCAAAACACATGCTCATGCTTTGCATAACAATGAAGGGGAAACCCATGAAGCAAATCAAACGTATGAACCCAGTTGGCTCTAGCACATGCCATCACGAGCATCTCTCATCAACATGCCATGTGTTATGTGATGTCATCTAATCCCGTCTCGATAATAATATTTTGTACGTGGATGACCTCATCCATCACTTACACTCACACCTCACTCGAATACTGATGCTTATGCATATTATAATGAGTGAATCAGACCTTAAGTAGTAAATATACAACATTTTGTGAAACCATAGATCTTCAGAAACCTTATGAAGGATAATACCTATCTACTGTAAGGTACTCTAAAATTTACTAGAGTTTGTACACATGAACCACAGTCTGAACTGTACGTAAAAAGTGGGTTGACAGGTATAGTATAAAGTTAGGGTATAAGCGAAAAGATAGCAAAATGATCTAAACAAACCTAGACCAGATACAGATAGAAACAAAGGGTGCGTTTCTATCTGCAAAAATAAAATGAAGGAATATAACGTTCTGCAACGTTTATTGCGAGAAAGATTACAATATCACATGATTCCTGTATAAATGTTACCTTATGGTAACGCAAACTAGAAATATCACTTACATCCAATAAATAAATTGTATACACAATCTGAAAATATCATTCGTTTGCAACGAACTACAATGTTCGTTATTTAGTAACTCTGAGCGTTTAAAATATAAATAAACAGCAATTTCTAACGTCTATGGGAAAGGGAGAGTCTCTACGATATACAAGATGTAATTTTCGATTACCATTTTTGCACTTCGACTTATTGTCCGTTATACATAACAAAATATACGTACGTTACACTTATATTACAGATACGTGTTAACAATCAGATGTAGTAAGGGTAGGAGTATGCGTAGGCGTACGGGTAGGAGTAGGCGAGTGGGCTGTATGCGTAGGAGACGGCTGGGGCGGCGTAGTAGCCGGCGTAGTCGACCAGCAACTGCGGCTTGGCTGCCACGCTGCCCAGCAGCACCAGCGCCGCCAACACGACCAACATCTGCAGGAGTACACATTAGCAGAGTGATAAGTATATATATCATAACATGCTAAATATGCTAATTTCGAATCGGCATATGACTTCCTGCCGTTTGCCGTCGAGACGTCCGGCACGTGGGGTTCGGAGGCTAAGGCTTTTGTCCGTGAAGTATCCCAACGGTTGAGGCGAAGTGGTGGCGACCCGCGGGCTGGCAGTTTTCTGGCCCAACATATAGCTCTCGCCATCCAGCGCGGATATGCCGCAAGCATTTTGGGCACTTTCGGAAGGGACGCGTTGCAGGGAGGTCTGTTTGACTGAGAGAGGGTTGTTTGACAATTGAAATGTAAATTTAGTGTTAGTTAGTTTCTAGTTTTAATTTGACATGTGATTTTATATAATGCATAAACAAAATAACCAATTTGTTATTAAGTTTAACAAGCATAATAAATCATAACATTATTCTACTGCATTTTTTTTTTCATATATATTATTTGTTATTTCCAAAATTAGCTAGGGTAACTTAGAGCCTAGAAATATTGGTTATTTAAAGTAGAGCACTTCTGAGGAGGAGGTTTTTCCTATTCAGGGGGTCCGGTTAATTATACGCATGTTAATAACACGCATTGAAAATCTTGACTTCAATTTGAAACAAATGTCGTTTACAGATGGTGGTGGCGTAAAGTAACATGCCGTGTTATTAACCTGGCTAGCCCCAAGGCAGTGCCTTTATGTTTATTTTTTTATCCCGCCCGAGCCGGTTTTCAATTAGGACAATACAAATTTGTTATAAAAAAAAAGAAAATTGTGTTATACAAATTTCTTTTTTTAATGACGGATCATCACGTCAATATGTGATAATACTATCCTACACTGAATAAAGTAATTTCATTTTCATTGATATAATAAGTATTACATGATTGACATACGCAACACGCTTGGCAGGCGGATTGGCAAGCGCAATGCAATTCTTGCTCTTCCTCATTCCTCGTATGATTATTCTTTTGTCGCTTTTAACGACAGCCACGGGTAGAATTGGGATGATGCTATTCTAAGCCGGCACCACACGCCACAGAGATAAGTAGGTATAGTAAACATATACCTACTGTTCATTTACCATCGTGTTTTGAAGAAGAAGAAGATTAATATAACCTTAGATTTCAATTGTACATGCAGCAGAAACTACTTCCCTAATAAGAAGAGTGTCCAAATAGTAAAAGTATCGCCCAACTCCGTCATGTGTACCCAACCCACCTATTTGAGATTAGTCATATTGTTAGTACTGAAATCACTACTTAGGGGATATGGTAGGACTACCTACTTGGAGAAAATCTTGCACAAAAAGACGAAATATGAACCTTCGACTCTAAAAATTATTTGCTTAAACTCTATTCACTTGCTTTTGATAAATTTTCCTGTGGGTAAAGAATAACATATCTGTGATGAGAGAAACTTACCCCATTAGAACCTGTGTCATTAGCCCAAAATTAACATATGATTGAATTTTTCTTCTTCATTAGAACTATAACCTAATCTGTGTCATTCGCGGAAAATTTAATAAATATAAAAATGAATTTTAAAAACTTACAAATTTGTACATGGTGATGTTCTGTAGTTCAGTGATACAACGAAGCACCAAGTCCTGATCTAGTGTTTACTAGACGGGGTTGCTGCCGGCTGCTGCGACAATGTGACGACCATCCTCCCGACTAACCTTATATACAGGGCTTCATATCCCGTCCGTGATCGGAAAACTTATTACCACTCCATCTTACAAGTAGACACACTTAACACGAGGACTTTCGCTATCCAATTCCGCTTCAACAAGAACACGAACAATGAACTGGAGTAAAAAACTAGCAGTGGATATCGTTGTCCGCGTCACGTCTTCGCCGTGGCCTTCTATGTGGTGTGCCCCATGATAAAACACACTCACACAATGTAGCATTAAGCGTTAATAGCGCGTCATTTCCATATAGGTCCCGGATTACAATCACAACAATAGTATACGACAATAGCCCGCGACAGAATGGAACAGATTAATTGCTACAAAAACTGTTGTCTCTTTTTTTTATAGTGGCTACATACAGCATTGATATTACCAGAGAAGATACGAGAATAATATGATTACCTTGGGTAAGTAGAATTAATGTACTTGCAGAGGTCTACATCGTAAAAGTAAGTAAGTATAGGTAGATGGCTAGATAGGTATTTTAGGTAAGCACAAGCTTACAGGCGTCTAATTAACGAACAGGTTGTTAATTTGAATGCGTGCCATAGTTTAAGCGCAAGTTCGAGTATCAATTAAGTACCTACCTAACCCATAAAAATTAAATTAAAGAATCCAGAAAAAGACATAATAAATAATTATTTCTTTGCCAAGGTGTCTCTAAACTCAAAATTGCTTATATAGGTGTGTCTTTTCACTGCAAAAAGGAGTCCTTTCGACTGGACACCTACTTTTCGGGGTACATCTGTCCCAGTCACTGACAGGCTTGAGCTTCTAGGCATGGAGTTGACATCAAATCTAAACTTCGGCGCGACCATCGAGTACAAGGCTCAGACAACGGCTAAAAAGCTGGGCGTCCTGAATAGAGTGAAGCGATACTTTACGCCTGGACAGCTTTTAACTCTTTACAAAGCACAAGTCCGATCCTGCATGGAGTATTGCAGTCACCTTTGGGATGGCTCAGCCAAATACCAACTTGCCGCTCTTGACTCGGTGGAACGCAGGGCCAAGAGGCTCATAGGCGACATAAAACTGGTGGACACTAAGCTACATAGCCTGGCACATCGCCGCAAGGTTGCCTGCTTGTCGGTATTTTATAGATTGTACTTCGGAGAGTGTGCTCAAGAGCTTCACGACCTTGTTCCACCAGCTCCCTTCTACCATCGGACATCCAGACGCACCGCCGGATACCATCCATACCTGGTAGCCATTCCACCAATTCGGACTAAGCGCTTCCAGTCATCATTTATAATGCGCACTGCTAAAGAGTGGAACTCACTACCTGCGTCTGTGTTTCCAAACGCATACAACCCTAATCTCTTCAAAGTAAGAGTGAACAGGCTTCTTCTGGGTGAGCTCGCTCCATCTTAGACTCTGTCTCTGTCCTATGACCTAGACTAGAGTCAAGAGCAAACCCATCATTATTAAAAAAAAATATATATATTATTAAGATTTTATGTATTGAAGAATTTATTATGTGTTCACAGTTTCCTCGCTTGATATTGAACCCACATTTAAATTAACATTTTGTTTACAGGATGTTAGTGTTTGAAAATAACTACATTCTCTTCAAGGGTTGATCGGGCCTAGTACTGCCTATATAACAAAAATGCTGAAAATAAAATCAAATATAAGGTAGGTATACCTTATAAGTAATAGGCAATCTGAATAGAAATAACAATATAATCTACATGAATGTTCCTGCTTGACAACTAAATCCTAGAATTACATTTAAAAAAATAAGAGTCAAACATGACTTGAGTAGGTAGTCATTAAACTCGTTAGCCAAAAACAATCTTTGATCAAAATACACCCTTTTTCCAATCGTATTTATTGGGGCTCACCCCCTAGGGGCTTATAATTACTTGGGCGTTATATTGTATGTAGCGCTTCTCAGTCGGTCGCGCGAAAGGTTTCAATTTATTCAATTTTTACTCACCGATCTGATAACGTGACTACTTTTGTGGAAATCTCTTGCGGAAGAAGTGCGTAACCCCATTTTAGCCGGAAAGTTGGTAAGTAAGGTAAGTAACAGAGCGGGACTATTTAACGAACAATAAAAGTTAGTTTAAGTAGTGATTCATTCTAATACAATACAATATAGTTTATTTGTACAAAACACAACAAAACAAACAGATACAAAAAATGAAAAAAGATCGTTACAATTTAGGCGGCCTTATTGCTGAGGTAGCAATTTCTACCAGGCAAAATTTGGGTTAAAAAAGAAAGAGTATGTATTGTATGGTTAAGCGGGAAAGTGCATAGGTAATACCTAATTATTATAAAAGATCGCGGTGCCTGGTAGCTGTTTATGAAATAGTTTAGACATGGCGGTGTATTTATTGCAAACGCAAAATTCTAATGCTGCAAGTTGGATTCGAACCTGCGACCTGCGCTATCAGTCGTTCGTTTATTACCAACACCCTTATCCTTCGGGCCACCGCGCCCATACCGCCTGTGATCTCTCTCTACTCTTTTCATGTGGGACACCGAGTCGTCCAATGACCCGATGAACCCTGGTGTCAGAGTTTTTCAACCGCCTACTACCATTAGTAGGCCTCTGACATGGTTGTGTTGCGACCGCCGTCTAAGTAATCAATCATACACAGCAACCGGGACCGACTGCTTTACCTGCCCTCCGAAGCACGGAACTATTTCTTTTCGGACAATCAGTTGGTTCACCCTGCAATGTCCTAACCAGACCGGGATCAAATTCACAAAGTGATAAATATCAACTTTGTGAGTGTCCCACCGAGAATCGAACCCGGAACCTTTGCGTCGCAGGCAGTCACACTACCACTGCGCCACATCGACCGTCAATGCGCCAATCAATCAACCGACACCGCCTGCGATGAATTTGGTGTATTTAAATTCTATTAGGCGTGAAATGGCTCTTTCTGTCGGGATTAGTTAAAAAGTATATCCGAGCGACTACTTACTTTTGAAAGTGTAAAATAATCATTAATACAGACATGTCCAGTTTTCTGTGTTCTGTTCGTCGATTCGCACACTTTCTGTCGTAGCCATCTCTCCGGCTATTTGTCGTTTCGGTTCGGCAAGAAGTTATAAAGCGAGGGCTTCTTGGTAAATACCATTACATTATGGTTGGGTCCATACTTTTAATTACTTTTACTAAATTTATCACGCGCGAAACGCTGGGCTTAGTTAGATTTGGCGAAACGTGCTTTTTCCGGGTCACGTTACAAATTAATTATGATATTTCGGCACAAAAAGAAACCTTGTTTGTTAGGAATCGTCCACAAATTACAAAAGGCCTTCTTTTTAAAATTTTTGACACCCTCACCTTCCCCTCGTAGTATGGACGTAACGTAACGCTCTTTTAGTATGAAAGATTACGCCTGGTCAGACCGTAATTTGCGTCACGTAATTTGAGGATGAAAAATGTACAAACAGTGTGAGCAAATGCGAGCTTATCTCTAAGAAGAGATCTCTTCCAGCCAACCCGTAGGTAGTGCGAGAATCAATATTTTGTGGGGACGAAACAATGCAACAATCAAAATTATTTTTAACTATACTACAGTACTTTACTTACATAAATATATACATTATTTAAATAAATGAATAAATATTTAAATAAATACATATATATTTGGAAAAAATACCTAAAAACGCCCCCTTATGGTGTTAAATGCCATAACTTTTATTACAGCGAATATTTCATTGAGTTTGCAGGTTCTTTTTTACTTAAGGATAATAGTAAAAACTTGGTCAAGGGATATTCTGATAGATTGCTTGTATGAAGAGAAAATATATTTTTTGTGAAGTGGCGCCACTGTCAAGGTCGGTCACGGGTACACTCGCCTATGGGTTCGAATGGTTTATGTTACATCTCTCATTTTGGTTGTATTTTGAATCTTTGTATATTTTCTAATTCTGTCTTTGAGCTTAATGTCCAACATACTCCATTCCATTTTCCTTTGATGTATCTCGAGGGCTTAAAAATACTTAAGACTTAATGACTAGTTTCAAAATCATTACTTTGTTTCTACATACATACATACATACACATATCACGCCTTTAATCCCTTGCGGGGTAGGCAGAGCGTAAACAGCCGCAAAAATCGGCCATTTACACCACGTCTGACAAATGTTTGAGGGTTGTTTGTTTCTAGGACTGCATAGTAGGTATACAAGGTTGGTACTTGTTTGCTTAAGTAATACGGAAGTTCGATGCTATTTTGTCGTAGGGCTACGCAGTCTTCGCCTTCTCTCTAGGTAATTCGGATCAATAGGATGCTTTCATCACATATGCGTATTAAACCTGACACGGTTTCTCCAAACATTTGGTTTAACTAGTTATACTATATTTTTTTTTCTAATATACGAAATAGGAATTATTTAAACTAGTAGGTTTGCCACTAGTTGCGGTTTGACTAAATATTATCCTTATTTTATGATACAGATTGTAAGCCTGTAGATAAAACTACATACAACTGTGCGCTGAGTTAGTCTTTAAGTCTCTTACCTTACAAATTCATTTAAATTTTGAGTTTGAACATTTCATGTTGCTCTAGCTAGACTTTATGCTAGTAAGTATGGTGATGCCATATTCCTAGCCCTAAACAGCGCAGCAAGCAATACCCTACACGGGATTTTGCTTGAATTCAGGTTTTTATCTAGTAATTGATCATTATTATAAGTATTCAATACTGCTAACGACGTTAAAATTGAAACTACTTATTATGTTCTCTTGTAAGTGAACAAAATGTCTTTTAATGAATATAAATTTTTTTTAAACCTAAAGGTATCAATGAAACAAAATAAAATATGAATAACTTACTTTATTAGCTTATTTTCTTATACTATTCGTCACTCATCGTCATGTTTCTGGCGCATGTTCCTCTTGGCGTTGCCGAAGTTGCGGCGCTTGAACTCGACAGGCCCCTCGCCAAGCGACTGGACACGCTTCTCGCCAAACTTGATCACCTCGGGCTCCATCACCACTGGAGGGGGGATCACCTCTTTGCTGGATTTCGGAAGCTGCAGGTCTACCTTTTCTACGGGCCTGCAAGAAAACATTTAGTTTACTTTATATGTAATCAACCTAAATTTAAACTATGGGACATTGTACAGTCAAGTACAGACTGGGTTAGACAGTTTCGACTTTGGACCGTTCATATGACTTACATTGACAATTTGAGTGTCTAACCGCACAAATAAAAGTACAACAAAAAAGGTAATTTAAGAATCTTATGGGATATTCGGGAGGACGCAACCAGTAAATCTATAGAAAAATCACCAATATCATCCATGAAGTGCTCCATCATTGCTCAATGAAAACGTAATATATTGAGTGGTGAGTTTTTAGTTAGTTTAGTTAGGTATCTCTACCACCCCTAAACACATCCAGTTACACTGAGTAATACTGGGTAGTACAGCGGGGGTACCGTAGCAGCAACTGTTTGAATGAAAATGAAAATGAAATAGGTAACTTTATTCAATGTAGGATAGCATTATCACTTATTGACGTCATGATCGGTCATTGTAAAAAAAAGAAATTTGCATAACGCAATTTTCTTCTTTTAGTCAGTTTTTTGTTGGCACTTTTGTATGGAAGATATTGGAAACATATGTTTTTTTATGTAGAGCAAAACCAGTATAGTATGGGTAATCTGTAAGTTCACCTGAGCCTATATCACCCGGTAGACACTGGCTACCCCGCGCCAGGTGGGGGGGAGGGGGGGTCAAAGTGCAGCGCGTCCGGCGCTCAGAAAAAAAATTCTATGGGATTGGTTTGGACCTTTGAGATAAGTTTGGTGTCGTTTTCAGGTAAATAAATGATGCTGAATTCATTCCCCATACCAGTTTTTTAGGGTTCCCTAGCAAAATAAGTCGCAATCCTTAAAATAATAAAATTTTAGTCGAAACGAAATGTAAACAAACCCACATATTTTAATAATTTTGTATGAAACTTTGTTTAAAAAAAATATTTTTCAAAAGCTCATTTAATGCACATTATAAAAACATTAACATTGAATATACATAATACTACTTTTCAACTAAAATAAAATAAAATTGCACGTACCTTTCTCATTCTTGCGGACGGCCTGCGGACGTCACTCGGTTTTCTATTCAGAGTTGGAACGAGATTTTGTAGTAAAACATTGCCATTTAAGTACTAATTACATACACGCCCATTTAAATCCATATCGGCCGGTAGGAAGTTTCTAGTGGTGAGACAGATATCCGGTAACTAGCCGGTATCCGCCCTTACTTTTACTATCCGGCCGGATACCGGATAGCACATTACTATGTATACCGGAACGTAAAAAAGAGAGATAATCGCATTATTTTACAGAAGGAAAATCATATACCAATAATTTATGGACGCTTTTAAATTTTTCTCCGTCATGAATTATTATTTTACATTTATATTTAGTATTCATAGTTCACAAAAGGGCAAATTGTGGCGAAAATGAATTACTTTTCCGCTTTTGTTGGTAAAAATAACAGATCACTTTAGGCCGAATATCGCCATCATTCAGACATCACTTCCGAAAAAAAAATAGGTTTGTGTCTGGGATAAAATCTCTTATTTTGACAATTTTTTTTTATTATTAATGATGGGTTTGCTCTTGACTCTATTCTAGGTCATAGGACAGAGACAGAGTCTAAGATGGAGCGAGCTCACTCAGAAGAAGCCTGTTCACTCTTACTTTAAAAAGATTAGGAAACCATGACGCAGGTAGTGAGTTCCACTCTTTAGCAGTACGCATTATGAATGATGACTGGAAGCTTTTAGTCCGAATTGGTGAAATGGCAACCAGGTATGGATGGTATCCGGCGGTGCGTCTGGATGTCCGATGGTAGAAGGCAGCTGGTGGAACAAGGTCGTGAAGCTCTTGAGCACACTCTCCGAAGTACAATCCGTAAAAAACCGACAAGCAGGCAACCTTGCGGCGATGTGCTAGGCTATGTAGCTTGGTGTCCACCAGTTTTATGTCGCCTTTGAGCCTCATGGCCCTGCGTTCCACCGAGTCAAGAGCGGCAAGTTGGTATTTGGCTGAGCCATCCCAAAGGTGACTGCAATACTCCATGCAGGATCGGACTTGTGCTTTGTAAAGAGTTAAAAGCTGTCCAGGCGTAAAGTATCGCTTCACTCTATTCAGGTTGCCCAGCTTCTTAGCCGCCGTTTGAGCCTGGTACTCGATGGTCGCGCCGATGTTTAGATTTAATGTCAACTCCATGCCTAGAAGCTCAAGCCTGTCAGTGACAGACTGTCGTCGCCCCAATAGGAGACAAGACTTAAGGTCGGATCTATTCGCTCTTCCATTGCCTTTCTTAACGAACATATTTCATCCTCACTGGTTTTTTGCACCTGTCAAGTATTTCTCTGAAACGGTAAAGAGTTGCAGAGAGAACAGTCCCCTGAGGAACTCCGGCATCAATGGCCATAAGGTTAGAGGAGCAGCCGTCAATGACTACTCTGATGGACCATTCACTAAGGAAGTCTGAAATCCAAGTACAAAAATCAGCTGGGATGCAACAAGCAGGAAGTTTGCTGAGCAGACTTGCATGCCAGACACGGCAAATGTTTCGCCGTTTTTCTCAATGGCTTCGCCCCAGCAGTGCGTGACATAAGAAGATCACCAATAGACCGCCCCTGACGAGGGCCATATTGACGGTCACTGAGAAGATCATTGTCTTCAAGGTAGATCAGCAACTTAGTGTTCAGTACCCTCTCCATGACCTTGCATAGGATGGAGGTAATGGCAATTGAACGGTAATGGGCAGGGTCAGCACGATTGAGACAGCGGGAAATCCTTTTCTCGAAAACTCTTCTGAATTGTACAACATTAATACGAAAATGGTGGCGCCTATTGAAGTGGTTCAGACAGTAAAACAAATTGAAAGCAAAGGAAAATAATTTTACCAAAATTTTTGCAAAGAATGATTTATTGAAGCCAAAAGTATACACGACCCATTACCTCAGAACATATTCCCTCTTTTACATAATATAAATAAAAAACGAGAATCTAAAGCCAAATCTAAAATATGTTCCCTTAAAAACGACTCAGTTTAGTAAACTTTATATTGCAACCTGAGAACATAGAGCAAGAGACGTTGATACATTATTTTCGCATGAAAATCAAAGCAGTCCTCCTGCTCTATCAGCTTTAGGTTTGATGAGATCTAGTGTGAAATCTGACATGCTGAATGTCAGATTTCACACTAGATAAAGAGTTGGATAATGTTGAAAGACTGGACGTGGTTTGTGATACATACAAGAAAGACAGTTTCAAAAATTCAACCCGAAAAAAACGAGGTACTGGCACACGTGTGTTAGTTGGTGAACAAACAAGAATTCCAAAAGGCTGGTGAAACTTCCTTCGCGAAACATCAAATAAAGGAGAGCTTTACAACCTTTTGTCATCTCATTGGCACTCAGAGATAGACTTACAAATGGGTAAAGAGTTCATCATAACCGATGGCGAAGAAGCTCTAAGTAAAACCACTCCAATTGAAAATTTGGCACCGTGCAACCACGAGGAAGCCGACACACGGATAATGCTTCATCTTGCTGATTCCGTGCTGAAAGGACACGACAAAATCATAGTACGAACAATCGACACGGACGTTGTAGGTACTAGCCATATCTTGCGTTCCAAAGTTAGAAGGCCGAAAGGAACTATGGGTACACATTGGCCCAACAAAAGCGGAAAGTAATTCATATTCGCCACAATTTGCCACTTGTGAACTATAAGTACTAAATATAAATGTAAAATAATAATGTATGACGAGGGAAAAATTTAACAAGTGTCCATAAATTATTGGTATATGATTTTCCTTCTGTAAAATAATGCGATTATACCTCTTTTTTACGTTCCGGTATACGTAGTAATATGCTATCCGGTATCCGTCCGGATAGTAAAAGTAAGGGCGGATACCGGCTAGTTACCGGATATCTGTCTCACCACTAGAAACTTCCTACCGGCCGATATGGATTTAAATGGGCGTGTATGTAATTAGTACTTAAATGGCAATGTTTTACTACAAAATCTCGTTCCAACTCTGAATAGAAAACCGAGTGACGTCCGCAGGCCGTCCGCAAGAATGAGAAAGGTACGTGCAATTTTATTTTATTTTAGTTGAAAAGTAGTATTATGTATATTCAATGTTAATGTTTTTATAATGTGCATTAAATGAGCTTTTGAAAAATATTTTTTTTAAACAAAGTTTCATACAAAATTATTAAAATATGTGGGTTTGTTTACATTTCGTTTCGACTAAAATTTTATTATTTTAAGGATTGCGACTTATTTTGCTAGGGAACCCTAAAAAACTGGTATGGGGAATGAATTCAGCATCATTTATTTACCTGAAAACGACACCAAACTTATCTCAAAGGTCCAAACCAATCCCATAGAATTTTTTTTCTGAGCGCCGGACGCGCTGCACTTTGAGCCCCCCCTCCCCCCACCTGGCGCGGGGTAGCCAGTGTCTACCGGGTGATCTGGGTTCATGTAGGCGTATATTACATTTGTTCCAAATGGCATTGCTCTACATAAAAAAAACAATGTTTCTCTACATAGAAAACCAGCTATTTTTATAACAATTTTGTATTGTCCTAATAGAAAACCGGCTCGGGCGGGATAAAAAAATAAAAATAAAGGCACGTTTACGGTTCTTTAACCACTCCACTCTTTTTAGTTTACTAGTGACTACTGGTCTGCTACTTACACAGTGACCACTGGTGTCCACGAGCCGTAAGGGTTGACAGCGGGGTTACTGTAGCAGCAACTGTCTACGGCTCTTTAACCACTCCACTCATTTTAGTTCACTAGTGACTACTGGTCTGCTACTTACACAGTGACCTCTGGTGTCCACGAGCCGTAAGGGTTGACAGCGGGGTTACTGTAGCAGCAACTGTCTACGGCTCTTTAACCACTCCACTCATTTTAGTTCACTAGTGACTACTGGTCTGCTACTTACACAGTGACCTCTGGTGTCCACGAGCCGTAAGGGTTGACAGCGGGGTTACTGTAGCAGCAACTGTCTACGGCTCTTTAACCACTCCACTCATTTTAGTTCACTCACTAGTGACTACTGGTCTGCTACTTACACAGTGACCACTGGTGTCCACGAGCCGTAAGGGTCGACACCGGGGGAGTGTAGCAGCAACTGTCTAGGGCTCTTTGTGTAACAGCCAGTTCCACTCAGTGACTAAAGTCATAGCCATCCCAATAAGCGATATTTGACAGCTGTCAGTTCCATTCTAAAAATTACAGCAAAGGGAAATAGACCCTCTGTCATGGTATAAGTACGAATCTGACAGCTGCCAAACATGGTTTATTGGGATGGCCGTACTGTACTGGTCTGCTACTTACACAGTGACCACTGGTGTCCACGAGCCGTAAGGGTTGAGAGCGCGCGGCGCGGGCCCGTAGTCGCTCGGCGGGGGGACCGTAGCGGCAACAGGCTTCGGCTCTTTAACAGCCAGTTCCCGCATCTGTTCCCGCGCCGCGTAGGCTTTCGCTTCCTTGATCGCTTCTTTCTGCTTCTGTTTTCTGAAAATAATAGAGTGAGGTAAGTGAGTTTACTAAACACATTAAAGAATGACAAAGAAATTACTGAAGCCTAGAAACTGCAGTTCTTTCATATTATTCAAAGGGACTGGTGATGGACGCACGGACATAAACCATAATCCATTGAAACCGGTTTTCAGCATCAATCTTTACTTAAAACCACTATAAATTTACTTACTTTTCATTCGCCTTCTGCTTTTCTTTGATCTTTTTTTCTTCAGCCTTTTTGAGTTTTTCCTCTTCTTGTTCTGCTACAGAAACATATTCATCTGGTGGATCCCATGTTGTTTCTGAAAAACAGGAATAAAACAATTTCAAGCCTCATTTAACGAAAAAAAAATAAACACTACAAAACCTACAGGGATCGATTTTTTAAAATGTTTTATTAGGTCCTACAAAAATAATTGGCATAACAAATCACCGCTAACTACCACAATCAGCGATCAGTGCTCCCTAAGCGAACTCATTTTAAATCAGACTAGACAAATATTGGACTCAAGTGCAGTGATATACAGTGCTGCTAGTGTATTATAAATAATAATATAATAATAATAAATAACTTTGCCTCTATAAAATAGTTTTGAACATTTTGAAAACTTACCATTGGTATCAATATTCCAGTAGTACGAGCTCCCGTCCTCACTCCGGACTTCTTGCCAAGCCGGAGGTGCTTTGCTCTTGACACTGGCTGTTGTTATGGCGGAGTTCTCTGCACTGTTACTGCTACTGTTTGTTGGCTGCCCGAGCATTTCATTTATGCTCTGAAAATAAAATTGATTGACTTCATACAGGCATTACAAGTGAGTCTACAGTTTTCTAATAATCAAGGTAAGCATTGCGCTACAAAGCAGTTTGAATAAGGCTAAATCTAGCTAATCTTATAATAATAGAACTTTAGTGATTTTGTGTGTGGTATCCCTAATCTGTAAAAGTACTATACCAACCTTGAAATTCTTTCACCTCTAGTTAGCTACATAATTTTTTTTGCAGGTAATGCAGAGAAAAAGTCAATAAGGTAGGTAATGATGTTGGATTCTTCCAACTTAAATTAAAATTATTTTTGTAAATTTGCAACACTTGTCAAAATTATTATTGAATCTGTGCTTTTGTACTGTTGAACTATGGTTGGTGTCAAAAATACAAGCTTTCTTTCAACGGTTTTGAATTTCACTTTCCATGATTCTTCAGCACCTTTTACAGTCCTTCCATTAAACAATACAAATTCTTAAACTAACTAAAATAAAACTAACCAATATCTTACTATTTTATAAATTCTTGTACGCATAAAGCATCAGATACTAACTTGAGAAGTAAGATCAGCATTGTTCTGCACATCCTTCAGGTATGCGGCCATGGCGGCCGCCTCCATCTTCTTCATCTCATCATCCATCTTGTCTTTTTGCCGAGCATCCTTCGTGCTCTTTTTGGTGAGCGTGGAGATGTGCTTCTGCACTGCCTCTTTGTGACGCTTGCCATTCTCATGAAATGATATGGACTGAAAGTTTGTAAGGACATTAACAAGAGTTTTACACCAAATCATGTCATAAACTACTAGAAATTATGTGGAATCATAATGGTCTCACTATATTAATAAAACCTTGTCACAAGTATACTAGTACTGCAGGGAAATTAGGAAAATTATTAATGAAAACTACAATACTTACAACTTTGTTATCTGCAAACCAACACTTGCAAAACTCACAATATTTGCGTGCTTGCGATTTCCAGTACTCAGTCCTAAAAAAGTTAAATAATTAAAAGTTCAGATCAGCTTATGCCATAAAATACAAGGGTGTTACATATAGGTTACCTACATTATTTATATTGATTTATGTCAATAAATATAAATTATTTTATAGAATATCTTTCTATCAATAAAGTGATAGTATATTTTTCTAAATATAGGAAGTTTTTTAATAGAAATTGATAGAAATAGGCAAAAATTTGCAAAAACCTACAAACACAGATTGTTTGTCAATGTATTTCACAGAACACTTATAATGTATTTAGTACATTTAGTATCTCTATATAGTTTGTGGTCAATGTCAACTTAGAGTGTTGCCATAACAAAATTTAAAAATTGCTGATTCTCACTTTCCCGTAGCTCAACTTGGGTAAAATAGCACGTTCACACAATGCCAATATGTATAGGGAAGCGCGAGATGCGTAGTTAGTTAGCCATTAGATATTTATTTATTAATTTCATAACTTAATCTAATGTCCATTTCAACACCATTGGAGAAAAGCACTCGATAAACCATCCATCACTTATCTTGGGGTGATTTTAGTCTTATAGCAGCCCAAAAAAGCCAAATGAAAGTAACATACGAATATTAACCAGCTGCGCAATGTACTTACTAAGAATTTCACCTGAATACTTGTAGCCTGTAGTTTCATAACATAGGCATACATAGGCAGTGGACATGGGCCTTTCTTTCCCTATTGGGGGAATTGCCATACTCGCTAGTTCTATTAAGATACTCTTTGGCCATACTCACCACCACCACGCTTAACAGGCGGATTGACGAGAGCAGTTCAATATGTTGCATTCACAGGGAAGGGAACGCTGCTGCCCATTCCCTGGATGAATTTATCCCCTAGTCGCTTTTTTGCGACAGCCACGGGTAGAATGGGGTGATGTAATTTTAAGTCGGTAGTACAAGTAGAAAGTATTTACCTTGTATTTACCATAGAAAACTCGCGATTATGAAAATCCTGATTTCTGTACATAGTCTCTGTGAAATGACTCTTGGGTATGACCACAAAGCCGTAAAAGGCATTTAAAAAAAAACTACTTTTTAGGGTACTGGCTATGCTGCTGCTTTTCGTGTCGGCTTGAGGTGTGGGGCTAGTTATATGGAGATGGAGGCAGTAAGTCCAAGGTTTTTGTCCATCGAGAATATCCAAATAAATAAATATATCTAACGTGCATTTATTTCCTTCGCTTTATTAAAGGCTAGCACAGACCGACTGCATCACGTGGCATGCACGTCTATGCAAGTAATGCACGCCGCACGCGCGTCAACGCACCAGGGTTGTAATGTATTGTTCTGTAATGCTCTGCGTTGCGTTCCGTGCGTGCGCGGCCGACGCATCTGGTCTGGCATGTTTCAGACACATCCATACATTACAACCGATGCCTGCGTGGGCGCGCATGCTGCGTCCGGTCTGCAGGGGTTATATGTTCCATAACACCGCCACGACATGGTAGCGTGGACAGCTGCTGACATCTTCCGTATAATTTACTAAATAAATAGTAGATTCAGTTTATCAAAACTCTTTTATAGGTTAGATTGGCGGAGCAGTAGCTCCCCATGGTCACGTCCTTGATCATGTCCCTCAGGAATGAGGCATCGACTTAGAAGAGGTAGAATATATTTTATATTCGCATAAAATAAAAACACGACAATAGTTCAGCAACAAAACATATATCTGGTATGAAAAAAAAAACAAATAATTTTCAACAGTGTTAGATACATACAGTTATGAGATAAAATCATTACATCTAAAAAATATAAAACATTTCACTTATACATACAACACAAATAAAAGTATAGAATGTTCCTGAAAGTATAACAAAAATCTTGTTTAAAGTTTCCTCCTCAACAGCACCTCGCAGGTGTCGACGATGAGTTTGGCGGCTTTGATGTTCTGTGCGAGGTCGGCGTCGGGGCTGGCGGTCTTCTGCTCCACCTGCTGCAGCGCCTTCTGCAGGACCGACATGGTGGTGGCCAGCGATGGGTGCGCCGGGATCGAGGAATCCATTGGCTGGAAATAAAAGTAAAACATAACTGTAGTGATGGACTCGTATACAGTTTTTTCATTAGTCTCTCACAAATTACTTACCTACTTTAAATTAAAATAAGCTATCTCATGCACAATAAAATAACCCTTGACTCAAAAAATACGCCTGCAGGCAAACAGTGCTAACCATGGCTTGCATGTGGGCTAGTTCAGTCAGACCAGACTATGGCATGCCTCAGGAAAGGCAGTTGTCCTTTGCCCGAGTTGAGGTGTGTACTACGATGTTATCGTTACATCAGAATAGTTTCAGGCTCACCATGGTCTGTAGCCGCTTGAAGAGATGCGGCGGCACCGTGACAATCCACTCCGCCTGGTTCGGCGAGTGCGCCTGGCACCGCTTTAAGCGCTGAAAGCTGATCGCCAGCAGCGACGGCAGCGCCACAGCTGGATCTTTTAGTAGGCTGAGCACGGGGTCCGCCAGAGTGTCGTATCCCATGTGGTATAGACCGATTACCTAAAATGGGACATCAATTAACCAATTATCAACTATATATACGACAACATACGTAGTAATTCAAGGTACAATTTTATCTGAAATAAATAGCGAATGCAATATTGTTTAATTATTGATATTTTTTCGTCAGTAGATGAATGAGGGTCAATTGAATTAAAAGAGTACTCAGAGAATGAACCACATACATACATACATACATACATACATACAGGTCAAAATCATAACCCTCCTTTTTGCTTTGCCGTAGTCGGGTAAAAAGTATCTTTTATCATATATCTTTTTTTGCAACCTGATAAACATAAAACATCTGACCTGCTGTCTCATAATGAAGTCGTCATCAACATTCCACAGGTTAGCAAGGGTGGAGATGTTGTCGATCCACTCCTTGCACTCTTTGTCATTGTAGACGGTGTGTGAACCATCGTCTTCACACGTGACGGTGTCGATTGCAGCACGGATCAGCTTAGTCAAGTACTTCATTCGAGGATTCTTCACTTTGTCCGAGGATTTCAAGCTAATCTCTCGAGGCACCACGTTCCCAGTCAAAGCATCAAATATGTACTGATAGTCAATATCGTATAAAGTATCGAGAGGTTTTAAGATTTTCACGTTGAAATGGCACTGGTAATAAATCGTACAAGAGACTTGGTAATTCAGGTTCAAAATATCATTGTTAACATTTTTAGTATCCTGCGCCACTTCGACTAAGGAAGGCATGCTTTCATCCCAGATTTTCTCCAGCTGAATCGGTGGTTTCTCTTGCTCAATAGATGTTGTTGCACATTGCATAAAACTGTCCAAATATTTCGTCGTGAACTCGAGGAATGCTAACATATTTGCATTACCAAAACCAACGTCTTGGAAACAAAGTTTGTCTTTTGGTAACCTTCCCACTTTGTTCACCAATCGACACGATGCTTCGAATGTTTGCTTGATATATGTGGACCAAATAATAGAAAACAATCCCAGTCGTAAATGCAAATTTGATATGTTTTGTAGACACTGAAATACAGCATTTAGATATTCTATTTTGACGTTGTTCTTCTGCCAATCCACAGCGTACTCCCAACACATATTGGCCAGTATGTAGTTAGCAGAACTGCTCAGAGGGAATTGACGACGTAATAGTGATACCCACTTGAAAATTTTCGGATTATCGTCGACGTAAAATCTGTTATTTTGAATAAAAAGGTAATCAGGGTTATCATCATCTTCGTTATCTTGATCAGAATTTACTGAAGCGTGTATCTCCATGAGTTCGTTGGTCACTATCGCCTCGGGCACCACTCCCATGCTGCAAAGCCATTTAGCAATCAACTCCGTAACCGACCCTTTGCCTCTCGTGTAAATGTACTTTAAATTTATATTTATATCTCCTATCTCTATCTTAGGTAGCGATTTTCCTGTGAAAGTATCTTTAAACATTAGGATGATACTCAGAATAGATATGTCTTCCAGTTTTCCGATTAGTATTCCCCATTTGGCACTTTCATTAGTGACGGAAACCCACTGTGCGTCGTCCGCTTCGATGGTTCTATTTTCGAAGACATTGCCGACCGCCTTGCAGGCCATGGCAACGATCATGCTGCGCAGCGGACACGGCATGTCCACCAGCATGTCGCGCACGCTCTGCCACCACGGCGATATCTCGTTATAAACTATATTCGTAGCCTCTGAGCTCACGCTGCACAGATAGTACAAAACTGCTATCAGTTTTTCTATCAGATCTATGCTAATTTTCTCTAAGGGCATGTTCATTACGTGCATAATCACGAGCTTCACTAGATCTTTCATTTTGACATTGCTTTGCTGCACGAAGTGTGTCAGCATCTTCATGTCCTTAATCTTGAATATGGATTTAAAGGTATCGGAAGCGAGGTTGCTGAGCTTATCGTTGGGCGTGTCTGGTTTCAAAGAAATGTGTTTAGTTTTATCTTCTAAGATAAAGCAGGATATGAATTCTTTGAAAGTGTTGGCATTGTTATCGGCGAAAGTCACTCTAGCGTGCGACTGGTCTTTATAACCATTCTCCTGAGTTAAATGCAAAAGTTTCTCTAAAATACAGTTGTCATCTTCTAAAAGCCGAAATTCCAGAGCTTCTTCTTTTTCATTTGCAGATTCACTATCATCTTCGTTTGATTCGATCTCAAGATATTTATAAATTTTTGATATCAGCCCTTTCATATCATCAGCGTTTTGATTGTTAATTTGCCTGTAAAATAGTGTAACTAATCCGATATTTGCAAAATATTGTTTAGTTTTTTCCTCTTCTTCATTTAGTGTTTCTCCCTCAAGTGTGTCCCAAAACATCTCTAAACACGCCATTATTATTTTCGGAGGAATTTCGTACTTTTTAATCATGATGTCAATGCAATGCTTTTTTAATTCGAGTGTCTTCAATGCTGATGCTTTGGACACAACTTCAGTTTCATATTCTTCAGAAGTCGTTGATGTTTTCTTTATTAAATCGCGAAATTCGCGCAGAGCATGCAAATCCTTTGACCTGTCGGAATTTGCACCATCTAATGCAAAGAAGAATGGGATGTTGAACTTTTTCAATTTCCCATCAGGATCTATGAGAACGCACTGGAATTCTGGAAGATTTAGTTTTTTATGTGTGTAATTTTTCTCAGCGCCCACCAGTCCGCAAGTGTTGTAAATGAGTTGTCCGTTTTTGGTTGCCGTGAATACGGCGACGCGGTTTCCCCGTTGCATCAGCCTGATATCAATAAGACCTTTCTTTGGATTATAAATGATCAAGAATAATGCACGCTTAATCTCTTTTATGACAGATAGTTGTGGTTTCTTGCTGTCGGCGTCGAACATCTGTAGGAAAATGTATGATTTTTAATTTCTCCTTAGGATAAAATTCTCCTTATACTTTTATTTGTACCAATTTTTTACATTTGAGAGTTAATTTATATCAAACGATAATAGGACACATTCTTGTAAATATGAACGTTTCGTAGCTTAGTTTAATTGATTTTTGTGTAACGGAAAATTATCAAGGTCTGGTTAGGACATTGCAGGGTGAACCAACTGATTGTCCGAAAAGAAATGGTTCCGTGCTTCGGAGGGCACGTTAAGCCGTCGGTCCCGGCTGTCTATGATAACTTAGACGGCGGTCGTAACACAACCATGTCAGAGGCCTACTAGCGGTAGTAGGCGGTTGAAAAACTCTGACACCAGGGTTCATCGGGTCGTTGGACGACTCGGTGTCCCACACGAAAAGAGAGAGATCAAGAAAAGGTATAACAGCATCAACTGACCTGCACAAAGGCACACTGCGCGTCTCGGCAGCCCTTAAACAGCCGGATGAGGTGCCCTCGCTGCACGTCGAGCACGGCCACGCGGCCCGTGCTGTCCGTGAGCGCAGCGAGGCGTCGGTCCGGGGACACGGTCACCGACACCCCGTGACGCGCGGAGTCGTACAAACCCGACCGCATGGACAACTGCTCCGACTTTACTACAGGATCCGTGCTGGAGGCTTGGCTGTCGGTTGATCCACCGCCGCCGCCTAGCCACCCGCTTTATAAAACAAACAAGCAAATAAGACGAGAGATATTTGAGCTACAGGAGGCGAGGCAGCGACACTGCTACAGTAAACCCGTGTCGTGAGATTGTTTCTTAAAAATGAAACTATATTATTTATTTCATTAAGTAAGCTATGAAAATCAAAATAAGTAAAATGGGTGAACATTCTCTATTAACTTGAAGCTAACTACCACTCACGGCAAAGCGGACTTGATCCTATTGGCGACGGCCCTGGCCACGTCCTGCAGCGGGGGCGTGGTTCCACCCTCCAGCGCGTAGTGGAACCCCACATAGGGCGTAGCCCCCGCGCCCAGGATCAGAGAGTTCACTGGTGGGATTGACCGGTACCTGGAAAATGTATGAACCCTATTGATTTCCACGTATTATTGGCGTAATTTGGGTAGCTTGATAATTTTAAAAACGAGATGACGAGATACTAGATAATAATTTGGTTCTCTTATGTCAGAGTTTAAGTTTCAAGTTTTAATTGCGGAATTCTGGAACATATAATAAGTTCACAATCATACATATAGTTGTAGTTGTACAGTGACACAATATTCATAGTTCTTTCTTATTGTGTGTTATTATAATACTTATTTACTATCATTACAGTTGTATACAATTAACAGTTTGTTAACAAATGTAACTGCTATTTCTCTGAAGTTTACCAAGTATCATATCCTCCATAAGTGGAAGCTGCGAGCAGATGGTCGTACGAGTTCTTGAGCTCCAGCCCAACTACTGCCGCATCATTGATGGTTTCCTGGTCAGTGAATACCCACTTCCTGATGCTGATGCTCCGGCTGTCCACTGAGTATTCATCTTGAACACCAGCTTGGACTGAAAATTGAAATTTGATTAATATGCATACCAATAATACAGTTGTTCTAAATCCAAAAACAAAATAAAAATATTTATATTTTTATTGTTGAAAAGTCTATCTCTGTTTGATCTCTGTTGATTATATTATTGTATATACAGGCAGAACTTTATAAAGAAGACGACTCCAAACAAATTATTAATTTTGTAAGACTAGATTCTCAATTCAAATTACCACGAAATATAAAAAGAAGATAAACGTTTGAGTTACCTTTAGCAAGTTGTGCTTTAGCATTTCTAAGGGTTTGAAACAAGCTTGACCCAGCAATTATATATTCAGAAGACTGAAAAAGTATGTGAATATCATCATGTAAAGTCCCATAGGTGCCAGTGTGGCAAGAAATCTTCATGACTGGTTTCTCATCCAGTTTTTCCATCAACAGTAGGTGTCCAGTGTTTGTGTAGAATCCTACACTTCCACTTTTAAATCCAACAATAATGCAGAACCAGTCAGGACCATTCTAAAATATTCAACAGAAATATTAGGTATTCAACTGTCTGGGGGGGAGGGGCAAGGTAGAGATAAATGGTGTAAAAAAGAGAAGATTTTTGCCTAGCATTGTGATGCAGATAAACATAACACCCTAACCTAAAAAAAGCATATAAAGGGTGTAAGGGACGGCTCTCCAAATACTGATAGGGTGTATTCAGACCATGAAACATAACAACTTTCCTTAAATAAATATTTCATGATATGTTTTTTTTTTTTTTACTTCCCATAGTAAATTTGTTGTTTATTGCCTACTTACCCAATAAGATACGAATTTTCTGACATCAAATGGGTTGGCTGGAAGAGATCTCTTCTTAAGAGATAAGCTTGCCTTTGCTACTAATTTTATATTAAAATAAATAATAAATAAATATCCTGCACAATTCACACAGCGCCATCTAGCCCCAAACTAAGCAATGCTTGTACTATGGGAACTAGATAGCTGATATTAATACTTAAATACTTTTTTTTTTTTTTGTAAATAAATACATATTATACATAGAAACACCCAGACTAAACACAAATGTCCGAAAATGACTTAACAAATATTTGTGTCTTGTGGGGATCGAACCCACGACCCTTGGCGTAGCAGGCAGGGGTACTATCCGCTATGCCATCGGCTCAGTCAATTTTTATAAATTTTTATTAATTTTTGTGCAATAAAGGATATATATATAAATGCAGTTAGCTGATTGTGATTTTGTATGGGAGGTTGATTTATTTTTCCTGACATAATTATGTTTCCAGGGGAAAGTTATTCAATTTCATAGTCTGCATGCACCTAATCAGTATTTGGAGGGCTATCCCTTATTTATTTTATTTAAGAGCCCATGTTGTCCCACTGCAGGGCAAAGGCCTCTCTCCTCTTTTTCCACATCTCTCAGTCCAGTGCTAGGCTTTGCTTTACATCCCATATATATATATATCCATCCACAAAAGCTTTTTTTATAAATGCTCTGATTATTTAATTAATTGGTAAAAATAACTTCTGTCCGAGTTTGAATAGATTTTTCATGTATACCTGTGATGAATGATGAGAAGGACATATTGGTAATGCTAATAAGACTGTAATATCCGAAGGTAGAGTTCCACTCCAGGATATAAGGTAGGTGTTGCTATCTGTTGAGCTGATCCATTGTGTTGTTAGAAGGCAAAGGCGATTTCTGTAGCCAACTGCCAGCAGGTTCCCGCACGAAGATAACGAGACCGAGCACTGTGATAGCCAATTAACATCTGGAACGCACAATGGTGGTGATAGAAACAAACGAGAAACTTATGTTATAGATAACAAAGGAACTCCCATTCTCACCATCTCTCTCCGGTATAAACAGGGCTCTAGCGAGTGTTGATATATCGCCGCAATCAGCTATTTGTTCTACTTGGCACGACATTATTCGATGAATTAATTCATTTATATTTACATGTGTCAATTGTTGTTCAAATAAAAAACCTTGCAATTCTGAAACAGCTGATCACAAATAATTATTTGCAGTCAAGCTCCTAGACTATAACTATACACTATATTTACGTCAAGCTGTCAAATATCTTTTTTAGTATAGTTCTTGGCCTTGGATACAAGGAATTTGTCCACAAAAATGTAAAAATGAAATTGTATTGTGAATATGCGGCTGAAAATTGTTCAATCCATTGACGTGCGTTACTAGAGTTTATGTAGCTTCGACAAGAGAAAAAGAGAAAGAGCTATACAAAAATTACATAGACTTTTAGACAGAAAATATGAGCTTAACCTTAAAAGATGCTACAAAAACATCATTCAAAAAGTCCATTTCTGTCCAATAAAAATAAACAAATTGATTAATTCCTAATTTTTTAGTTCAAGATGTACAAGTGTTTTATCTGATGAACAATAGCAGCATTCAAACCTATAATTCATCAAGAGATCGACTGGTTCTGAGGCAGTATTATAAACAGGTATGTTGATAACAGCGACATTGCGTAATTAATGTTTTCCATCATCTCACATCATATCACAGAATAAATAACTCAATTGGTTGTACTTTTATTCCTCAGGTCAAACAATGGGTTGTATAAATAGTAAAAAAGAGAACATAGACCTTCATCCTAACGTCTTTCGCGTAGTAAACATTGATGAAAATGAGTTTGACCTGTGTTCTGGACGGTTGGAAATTACAGATACTGATTTAATTTTATTTAGAGAAGGAAGGGATTCTATTATATGGCCATTGCATTCATTACGACGTTACGGATTCGAAGACGATTTATTCAGTTTTGAATCAGGTATGTATTACTATACTATTGGCATATTGGTTTTGATTTTCATTCAATTATCAATAAATTTACCTCATATTGGTCTTCCTCAGGGAGAAGATGTGAAACTGGAGAAGGAATATATGCATTTCGATGTCGGAGAGCAGCACAATTATTCAGATCTTTACAACAAAAAATCCAACTCAGAAATATTGTTCATGATGCAACACAATATCCAGTATCAAGGTTATCCCCATCTCCTCAGAGTAGACAAACATTGCAAGCTAGTGTAGTGCACCGGTCTTCTATAGACAATGGTCAACCGGACAATGGTGGAGCTGGACATAACAATAACATTCCCAACCCTACAATCCAAGCGATAGCTCGAGCTGCAACACACAATCCCCGGTCTCCTTCCAGTGCAGACATTCTAGAGGTCATGCCCCTCTACCCTCGATCACAAACAAACACTTCCCATGTAACTAATGTATACCAATTAAGGGACTTCAAAAGGGAGCATAATAATAACCAGGCAGAAACAAGTTCTGACTCTCATCATGTCTACAGCAATGACCTTAGCAGAGACCTTGCAATTTTAAGAAACACTCTTAGACAGGAATCAGCTTTAAATACTATGAGAGAAATTGAGGATGAAACAAGGTTCTTAGAAGAAAGGTATATCAATGGCATCACTGGTAACAATGCTGGTCCTCTGTCGCCAACCCTGAGTTCTAGTAGTGACCACTACGCTCAACTGACCATGGAGCAACAGCAGCAGCAGCAGCATCAGTTAGACAAACGTTTGTACATGAATATAGCTCCACCTGACAAAATAGCTATCCAAGATGTGAACAAAAATGATTCTCCTGCTACCCCTTTGACTCCAAAACCTGTTGAATATTGTAACCTGAATGTTGGTACTCGCCCAGAGGTGAATACTTATGCTAATTTAGCCCTGGGTGAGTTAGCTGACACTGTTAAAAATGCCAAGCAGAAGCTACATTTTACAATGCCAGAAGCCAACCAGAAGTTTTCTGAATCTGATACTTTTACATCAATGTCACCGGTTGAAGAACTGGAAGTGAATTATGCGGTTCTAGACATAGATGCCAATAAAGAGGCTGCTAAAGTGACTAGGGATCTAGTATCTCCGGAGAGTCACTCTTACAACAGTTCTAAGAACGAGAGTACGGCGTCGTGCTCGTCGCACGCTCGGTCGCGGCTGGTGTCGCAGACGAGCCTGGAGAAGCCGCCGCCGGCGTCGCTGGCCGTCGCGCCCTCGCCAAACATCGGCTACACAACTATCGACTTTGATAAAACGGTCGCTCTAACGTCAGTAGCGGCGGGAACCGATAAGAATAAAGATGGCCCGCGGAAAACGAGACACAACTCGGTTAATGTAGTATGCGGGAGTCCTAGTAGCTTAGATAAGGTTAAGGCGTAATCAAAATATCGCATCAAGTGCCAAAATATATACAATAAGTACCAAATGAAATAGTATTCCTATGCAAGCCATATGTTTCAAATATTTTCAATGCCCATTTAGCATAATAGTCAATGTGTATCATTATTCCCCCTCATGCTGTTATGGTTTATTCATTATAGCATTGTGCCAAAGAGTTAACTATAAGTTACTGTACATAATATTTGAATCTCACATTAACCATTTCCTTTAGCTATGGTGTTCAGCCTAGAGTATTGTGTAGATTTAGATGACTTTATTTTAAGGTTGCAGTCCAAGGTTGCAGTGATTTGAATAAATTGTAAATAGGCTTTAAAGTTAAGATAATATAGTTATAGCTATGTACAAATGTGATGATTATACTATACCTAATATTATTGTTTTTAAGATCATACCGAAAATATTTTATAAAAGTTAGTGAAACACCAAAATGATTTAAGGGATTCCGGAGCGTAACTAGCGCCCTCATTACTTGAAAATTCATTACTTGATAAAAACATTATCAATCAAAAATCTGCTTCTGTCAGAAGATAGTTCAAGGTTACATAAACTACAGCGAATCTACTATTAATCATAGAATATTCTGTAAATAAGCTTCAGGACCGTTTACTGGTCCAAATTAGTTTAATTCCGCCAAAGCCGATCGACACAAACATCCGTTTAAACATACGCGGATTTTCGAAAAATTACGGTTTCATCGAGTTATGATTCTTTAAGTGATGAAACTGATGCAGGCACTATTTACGCTCGGAAATGCCCTAAAAAATGTAGGTCTATAATTAAAATGTTTATCTATTTATTACATTGTTTAGAGATTACTTTTTAAAGAGGCTTGCCTTAAAATCTCGTTGATCACTTTTGGTGCAATAATTTTACAAACCAAGGCATTTTCTTGGTTATTTAATTAAAGCGTAATGTATAGTATAATAATAATAAGCAATGTATATGTAATATTTAAATGTTTAAGATCAAGTTATTAATATCAATAATGCTTCAACGATAACCAAACTGTGAAGCTTTAATTAATATAATAGATAAGTAGGAACAGTACAGGACGGCCTAAATAAGAGATAAAGTAGACTTGTAATAAACATATTAGGTTAAGTATGTAAAAATATTATACACTATTACACTATCAAATTTTTGACATGAATTGAGATACCAATAAAAATCTCCTTAGTTAGGCCAAATGAAAAGATATAAAGAATGTAAACAAATTAGATAGAGACGGACGGGTGGCATTCTAGCGTACGATAGACAAGGCAGATAATAGCTGCCACTCAGTCAGTTTTTTTTTGTACATTCTGTATATATTTACACTAGCCTAGCTTAAGCTAGAAATAATAAGAACATACACACAAGTTGTCTTAATCTATTAAGAATTAGCATAAATACAGATACACAGTAACGCTTTCATCCCTTGCGGGATAGGCAGAGTGTTTACGGCTTTAAAACTGTCGATTCGCCACATCTGACTGACAAATGGCGTAAATCCAAATGGTGGTTATCATAAATAATCATAATAATAGGAAATGTACGCGCGTGTGACGAATGCAGTATTGTTGGCACTTGGGTCCAAGGATGTACAAACTTATCATTACAAGTACAATGAGATGATAGTGAGACAAGCGAACTATCTGTCAATAGCCTCGATTCTGCGTATTTTTACGTATTCCTGTCATTTTCTGAAATAAGTAGAAGAAATGCGTAGGAAGAGGCACCTAATGCGGGAAATGGCAGCTGAGCTGTATTTGTCCTGATACTTATTCATTTATTTGAGAAACTGACCGAAATAGTAAATAAAATGTCTTCGTTCAATGCGGGCCTTCCGTAGGTCGGAACGAGACGGACTGCGTTGCTCGAAGATAAAGTTTTCCACAGAAACGAAGCCAATGCTTCGAATAATAGCTACAAATAGACAATGCTTGTTGCTATCAAGATAATTATATGGAGTTTAGCATGTCTAGTACAATATATTAAATATATTTTATGTTATAAGAATCGTTCTTAAGATTGACGGCGATAATTATTTGGAATAGGACATGGTGACCAAAACAAAAACCGCCTTTTCAAACACATATCTCGAAAGGGAAAGCTTATAAATTTAAATATTTAACATGATCTAAGTTTGTCGTGTTTATTTGGTTTACTCATATTTAGAAGAAACAAAGAAACAGTTTGAAACATAGGGCTAGTGTCACGTCACGCATGAGGGCATTTTAATGATTCATTTAACAATTGGAATTTTCCAAAGAATAGTACGCTTCGGCTGCTGATGTAAAAAATAAACTTTCTTGATTGTCCAAAATATGTTAGAAAGATGATCTCTTTCTGGAACACCATATAAGTACGCTTTTTTATTGCCGTCACTTTTGGGATAAAAAGAGACAGCACAATCTCGGATATAGGAAGCGAGATTATAGACTGTGTTGCATTTAAGTTTGATTTAGACCAGTTTTAGACTATAATTCTTGATCACCAAAATATTTTAGTTATTAAGGTTGTGTTACTTTTATATAACTTTGCCTTTTTTGAAGTACCAAAATTATACTCTAATAATGTCTAGTATCCAACAATAATATGTATAATGTGCAATAATGCAGTCAATATGAAATTCGTTTTAAATAAATACGATTGTTCAAAATTATCTGCTTTCAATTTACAGCAGCAATGGTTCCAAGTTAACACAGACTGTGCCAATATCGGCAAATACCTATTACCCTTAAACATGTAGGACGACTTCATTTTATCTATCTATAAGTAGGCCAGCAGTGTACGAAACAATGAAATACAAACGCTTTATAAAAACTACCTTATAATATTAACAAATTAATTATTTTCGTTGCTACCGTTTAAAGTAATTTGTTGCTCGTTCTATGATATACCTTTTGAAGCATTCTCGATTATTATCAAACATTTTGATAATTTAACCGGGTCTATCGCGATAGGTTTTATGTAAATATATCTCGATTTAATTGGGTCCCGACCACGTCCCGACGTTTCAGCTGAGTTACACCAGCTGTGGTCGCGGGCAAAATAACTATCATCCAGTAATAACTACCTAAATAAGAAATTGTATATTTTTTATGTTGATTCTATAACATAGTGTGTGTGTGGCGTGTTACATGCGTTGCATTCCGCGGCCAGCAACGCGTAGTGCTTGGCTACTCTCGCTTTCGCGCGCACATATGTCTTGGAAAGTGCTTGTGTCAAGTGTTTTTCGCTCGATCGCCATGTTTTATCATGGCGAAAACCGATGTGCATTACAGAAAGTTGTCCTTACAATCAGTAAGTTATTTAACGCAGTGATACTTGTTTTTAAATAGGAAAATATGAACTGGAATAAAATTATTACTGTGTTCTCAGGTTGTCTTATAGCGATAACAGATTCCGTGAAAATAGAGAAAATAATAGTGCCAGAAGTAATTCAAAGTGGCGCCTCGAGTGGAGCTATATTGGACTGTATTTACACCAACGTTAGTAACAAATTCACGTTGCAATGGCTTTTCAACGGCCAACAACAACCGGTGTATGAGTGGTCCCCTCGCAAAGAAGCTAAAGTCAGTGGAATTCTCAATGGACGATTGGATTTGACATATAGACCATCGGGTAATTCAATTTCTGGTTGATTACGTACTGAGGTTTCGTCACGATACTTAATAAATGATATAACTGATAGATAATAGTGGCGATATGATACTTTACCTGTATAGGAGTATTAATTCTCACTATACGGTTACGCTATAAAGTTACATTTTACTTGGAACTCAACTAACATTTATATACCTACCATGTTCCTATCCATTTCACTTAAATAAAAATTGTGTTTGCCTTAGATAGATAGATAGATGAACACTTTATTGCTTACAACATACACAACAGAAACAAAACAATACAGAAAACTTAAGACTAAAAGTAAGCAAAGGCGGCCTTATCGCTTGCAGCGATCTCTTCCAGGCAACCTTTACATTAAAATAGAGACAAAAATTACAAGATTACCACTTCTTTATTGGCAGATTTACCAACAGAACAGCGAAGGGCTCTCAGAATAATTTCACTGGAACCTGAGCTGAGCGGCAACTACACCTGCAGAATCCTGGATCAGGGATCAGAAGCTCGCCTCAATAAATCTATGCTGGTCTTCTGTGAGTCTACCTTTTTATCAGCCCCAGGAAAATAGTTACTAATTCGTCTACTCGATACTAGATGGCGTTGTTAGCTATTTTGTAATGGCTAAATTATAAGTCTGGAAACTAGATCTACATTTCAAGAAGTGAATATATAAATACAAAAAGAGAACCAATATTTTAAGGATATTCTTTACTTACAGCTCCAGAAAAAGACATAGCTTTAGAATTTCGCAGAAAGAGTTGGGAAGTGGATATAATATGCACCGCTAGAGGTGTATACCCGCAACCGGAACTTATCTTGGAACTCAACAGGTCAGTGTGGTCATCTTATCTTACACAAACAAAATACAAGCAAATATAAAAACCAAAAATTTCAGACGAGCGGGATTGAAGCGTTCGACTTGCGGCGTACCGTACCGACGCTCTTACTACTGAGCTATTGACTGTGGGTTATATAGTTTGTTTATATATTTTCTTGCATTGAATACTAGAGGGAACCAAATTCAACTTGCCAACAAGTTAATACAGACTGTCACAATTTCCAGTGCAATAATAGCCAAGCAGCAACTGCGTTTATGGCGCACCGACGGTGTTTTGTTTGACGCAGAGAATTCTGCCGTGTTGAGTTACCCGCCGGCGTCGCGCGACCGACTCGATCAGATAACATGTCGTCTGCACATCCCGCCTGCCGGGTACACCGCTATCAAGAAGGAACTCATTTATTTAGGTAAGTTACAATTGCAGCGATGGCGTTTCATTTGACAAGTTAGGTGTCTGACATGGTTGTGCATATAACCGCTTTCAAGGTACCTAATCATAGCAACCGGGATCGAGGTATAATGTGCCCTTTGAAACACGGAACCATCTTTCTGACAGACAAATATTAGGTGGTTAAGCCTGCTACATCTTGGAAAAAATCTTATCTTAATTATGATCAATACACAAATATCATCTCTGTATTTTTTATATCAATTTTGTATTGTTCTTATAGATAACCGGCTCGGGCGGGATAAAAAATAAAAACAAAGTCACTGCCTCGGGCCTGGCCAGGCCAATTAAAAAACTACATGCTTTAAAACGAAAATAGATAGCGCCACCAATTGTGTGGCTTGAGGCTTGAGTAAATCTTCACTCGATTTTGTTAAAGCATTCAATGTTCAAAGCACGCAAAAATGGTTTTTTTTAAAGTTTGAAAACTCTTAGAACAGTATCCAAAATAAGCATTAGTTCAAACTAAAATTTCGTAACGCCCCCCTCAGTTATAGCGACATCTATCAAAAATATGTAGAACGATTTTTTATTTTAAAAAGGCCTCATTTCCCTATAACTAATAGTTTTCCGGTAAACTAAAATTCAAACGTGCTGTGTTGGCGCGGTGCCGAGCTATAATCATAAATGTAGAATTGTCTAAGGTCGCGGTTGTTTGTTTAACACCAACAGCCAACAGTCAAGGCGAGTGACGGTTTGTTATGGTTTGCTTACAGGACAAGAATGCGGTAATGGATGCGCGGATATATCTGCGTTTCACCTACTTTACGTAAGTTTGGCAATCGTGGTAAAAGTTATATAATAATACATAGTTTGAAAATAAAAACATTTTGTAGATACTGATGATAATATTTGTTGAATATAAGAATATTTAGATTAATAAATTGTAGTACCAAAAATATGAGTCGTTTTTAAATATTTCGCTGTGAAAGTGGCGCCCTCAATTATACAAGGCTTGCCTGATATACAGTTATTACTACTAGTACCTATGATTTATCGACATCGTAAGGGCCGCCACAGAACAAGAGCAGTTTTTACGAGCTACAGCTTTACTAGAAATTCGAATAGGAACTCTATCGTAATCGTAATTGAAACATCGGCTAGAATGGCAAATGGTTCGCTCGCCCGGCGGCGTTGTAGGCGATACCACCTTTATTTCAGTCACGTACGGTTCTTTTTTGAATTTCTAAGAAAAGTGCTCGAGCTGTCGGTCGCAAAAACGTACGTTTAGTCTGCGTTAGCCCTAAAATGTATAACCAATATAATAGTTGAAAGAGCTAATATACTCTCCGAGATAAAAAGGGTATAATTTAGTATTATACCCTTTTTAACGTAAACTTATCGTATAGGGCAACAATTTGTCCGTTTTAGATTTTTGATATTTGTTTTAGATTAAGAGAAATTAGTTAAAAACTTGGGAGGGCGCCACTGGACGGTCGGATTTCGCTCGGTGCAGGCTTAATGGCAATTAATACCAAAAGTGGCCGTTTTAGGCATAACTTTAATTGCAGTGAATATTTCATAGAGTTTGCAGTTTCTAATTTTATCTGATGATAATACTAAAAACTTGGGCATCGGACATTCTGATAGATTGTTTGTATAAAGAGAAAACTTTTTTTTGTGAAGTGGCGCCACCGTCGAGGTCGTTGACGGCTAAATTCACCTTAAACCTGCATCGGCCAACTTGAATACTCTGTAAACTCGGCAAAAAATAAAACACCAAGTAACGTTATTTAAAAACAGTTTATTATAAACAAATTATATCTGTACAGTTAGTGAGTTAGGCACTAGATATCACAATAATACTTGGCTCGGTCAGTGCAGCACTAGCGCCAGCAGCAGCGGCGCGGCGAGTAGCGACAACCACGACAAGCGCAGCAAACTGCTCCCTGCAATGATACACAGAATATTCTAGTTCGTATTCGTATCGATCAATAAGAAAGTAAAAAAGGTTTATGTAAATTATTGGATGGATGGAAGGAGAAGAGGGAGGCCTTTGCCCAGCAGTGGGATGGTGTGGGCTAGACAAGAAAAGATATATTATTTCCCGGATCCAATTCATATTCATTCATGCCTGATTTCGTATTGTAAATAATAATTACTACAGGTATCATTTTTTTGTCACGATTTATATTGTAAGTAAAGCGTGATACGTATAATTTGTTAAGTACTAAAGCGTTAGTTCAGTTACATCTAGTTACTAGTTAGTTAGATTATTCCATAGAACTTTGAGTAACAGTGAATAAAAAAAGCAGTGTCGAACTTTGTTAACGAACGAACGTTGTATAGAACGAAGTTTTTATCGGTGCGCAGAAACATTTGTTGCATACTTAAATTTAAACGTTGGAAAATTGAGTATTTATTTGAACTTGTTTTTTTTTGTATATGTATGTTTTTTATGCTCGTGGCTGTGGTCAATACATAAGGGGAGAGATCTTCCTTACATGTGCGATTCCAACATAGCATAGTTCTGTCCGACGAGTATGTGTGTCACAGCTTCTGATGCAAGGTGAAAGCGCACAAGTGGCGAAGGGAACAGGGGCTTAGACTCACCATCAGTGGGGACAGAAGAGACCTCGGCAACCTCCTCGGTGGTGGTACCGTTTGCACCCTCGGTGGTGGACTCGCCGCCTGGCGCGACAACTCACGTTAGTGCACTTCCTGACCACACAGTTTAGCTACACTGCCTACTGCCTTCTAATAATAACAGTTTTAAGTGGAATGTACGGGCGCTCAATGGATGTAGGTCTAGATATTCGAACTGACTGTACAGAAATTTTCAATGTATATCATTATTTGAGATTAAATATCGCAACGTAATACTAATTCAGCAATTCTATAATTTTGTACTTGCATTGCATAAGCATAGTTTATATAATGCAAGAATTACGTCGAACACAAGATTTATTCATAGCGTATGTTACATTTACAGACTTAGGTCCAGCCATTAGATTCTATAAAAAAATCTAAATATGTGACTATCAAATGGTTTAAATTTTATTAAGTATTTCTTTATTTTCAAAACTTATTTTGAATTAAAACCAAACTACTGGGCAGTAAACTTGAATATGTAAGCGACTTAATCAGTACTAATACCGAATAGATTGCTAAATCAGTATTGCTAAATGTTACATGCCACTGATCTGCCTAGTATAATTATTTTATTTTCCAATACATGCAATCAGATCATGCAAGATATAAAACTGCATTCCCATGCTGTATTATACCACAGATTATACTAGTAACATAACAGGCAGGATGCTTTGTGTGTATGTATAAATTATAGATGTATGGTGTGGATAAAGCTTGGGTAAGTTTATGATTTATCAACTACCTATAAAAAAAAAATTAACACCCTGTATATTATTTCATAAGTAGTTAGCATACTTTTAATTTTTTATTACTTTATTTTGATGGGTAAAATCGTGATATTGGGTTGTATGATTCGGACTTTGGCCGCTACATTCATGGTTTCTAAACTAGATATATAGGTACGGTCGTATTGTTGTATGGGGTTTCAACGGCTGATAGCATAGCGAAGCATCCAAAATGAGAAAATATGTAAAGAGGGTACTCTAAAATTGGTTTTTCATGCCGTCGGTCATACATAACATATATCTAATTATACCTAGTAATTCACACAATGCACCTGCCGCTACCGCGAATATAAGCGGGGAAGGCCTTTGAACAGTGGGATCTAGTGGGTCTAGGTATAATAAATAATACGGCCCCACTCATGCCTCAACGGTCCGGTTCCCTGTGGGCCCGAGATTCGAAAAAGTACTAGCATAATAATGTTACCTGCGTTGTATGTGACGGTGGCGACATACGGCGGGTGCGTGACGCTCGCGTCGAACGTGAGCTCGCAGCTCGCCTCGAAGTTGCCGCTCTCGTCCGCGGTCGTGTAGTTGTACGAGATGCTGAAATAGCGCGTCGCGTCGTCGTACTCCACTACAGGATCCAGAGACTTATCTTTCCTGAAATCATAAAAGGGATTTTTTTGTTTAGAATTTTGAATAAAATGTTCGTGTTTTTTATATTCGCAACTTGCTTAAACTCAGACCCGAGAACACATATATTTTTAAAATCAAATCATTTATTTCTAAATAAATGATTTGATTTTAATTCTGCCTACCCCGTATGGGATATAGGCGTGATTTTATGTAGGTATGTAATACATACCTACATAAAATCACGCCAATCACTATGTAGATTATTATTGTCCCAGGAACAACCAGGTGCCTATGTTATGAAACTACAGGCTACAAGTCTACAGGTGAAATTCTTAGTACATTGCGTAGCCGGTGCTTATTCCTGGTATCATAATGGCTAACCGACTACGCAATGAACAACGAATTTCTCCTGTAAAATTGTAGCCTGTAGTTTTATAATATCGGGTACAGGAGGTACAGGATGACTTAAAAGGCGGCTGGTAGCGACTGGATGGTGAAAACGAGAGATCGTGCCCTATGGCGTACCCTGGGGGAGCCCTACGTCCAGCAGTGGACTGCAATAGGCTGATGTACGTATGTATAGCACAGGTATAGTCGTCTGTTTATCTCAGTGAGTCGCTTAAAAATGAAGTGTAGTAATGAACGCAGGCAGGCATTTAATTTGGTCTCAAGGGGTCTGGGGTGAACGTTGGGAATGGTTGTTGAGGTTTAGTGAGGACGCAGCATTGTAAAACATTGCAAGGAAACCCAGGTTATAAATTGAAAGAGACAATTTTGTCGCCAATAATCCAAATAAGTAATACACATTGACGTTGTGTCGCTTCATTAGCGTGTTCTTCTTTTCTCGTGTTCCCGTGAGTCGAGAAACGTTTTAATTTTAAAGTCACTATAAAAAAGTCTCAAAAGAACTATTAGGATGATGAAACAGTAAAAAAGTAAGAACGGAATTAAATAATTTAAAGACAAAGTCGTAATAACTGTATTAACTATCTTTGACAGGTAGGTAATCTAATGTAGTCTATGGTGACATACAGCGCCATCACAGATTTAAAAACTAGATTCTATATCTGTGAGCGCCATCTTTAGAAAATTCTGTTACGAGCGGAGTAGTTAAATTCCACATTGATACTGTTTTTCTGTCACTTCTTTGTTTATTTTTTGCTCTATGATTTTTTTTGCGCATTAAAACTTTTTAATTAATCTCTCTAGTGAGATGGACGGGCTCAGTTTTACTGCCTGCTTATTAATGAGGGTATCCATTATTTTTACGCCATTTTTAATTCTGAAGCGGAAATCGGATTTTCTTATTTAGTTACACTTGGGAAAATGTGAAAATCGCAGTGAAAAAGACGTTTTGTTGGTAGAGTTGAAATTCAGATGATTTTATATAAGAGATTATAAAATAATGTTCTTATTATATGTAGTGAGTAGACATGTTGTGCGTTAAAATATTATTAGGAATTTCTAAGAATGTCAGCGCCCGTCGGTACTTGAACCCAGAACCGTGGGGTACCTGAGCTACCGGCGGCGCCCCGACTGACACTTGCCAATTTTTCAATCTCTTGGTACTCGTCTCGAAGCGACGTACAAGCGACATCTAGTATAAGTTATTGTAACGAATACTATGGCTAGTCCACAATTACAGTAGGATCTAAATCTACATATCATAACATAAAACATTAAAAAAAGAATAGTAAATTTACAGTAATGTAAAAAACAAATTTAAATGCATGTCAAAGTTTAAACCTATGTCAAATTCATGTTTAAATATGTCTATCTTCTGTTGCTGCTGACCAGACGTATTTATCTTTAAGATAATTTTCTGCCATGTTTTATAATTCAAATGGGTCTACGTGAAACTAATACTGTATTACTTGGGTCGGGGTTTTTTTCTCTGTTTTAACTGCTGTCATGGTAGATAACACTTTGCGTAAAGAATAAAAAATACATATACAAGTATCTGACTCGATTACGGACCCGAAATGCCAATATTATTGTTTGTGTCTATTGCATAAGACATGACGTAAAATATGATTGATACGCAAGGGATTGTAGGTGTGATATATGTGTGTGTGTCAACAAAGATGTTGCCATTTCGGGTCCCTTCCTTTATGATTCGGGTTGTATTAAATTCATCATCATCATTTCTTCATTCATTAAACAGTACATAACTGTGTCCGAATAAGTTTATAAAAAAAAAAAGTTTATAATAATTAGATTCCGTTGCATAGATATGACACGCCACTTATACCACTATGGTATCATATACCACTTGAGTTTATAGGAGATGCTCACCCATCAATGCGCAAGATCAGGTCAGGATACGGAGACACGTCGTCAGCTGTGCAAGTCACCACAATACCAGTCCCATTCTCCGCTTTGGTTATACTCAACTGCGGCCCACTACCAGGACCTGAAATTTGTATGATATAATATACAGGATGTACCGAAATTGAATACCAAATTTTAATACACTTCCCATGTTAGGTAATTTTTGAAAACTTGTAAAATTTTCACCGCGGGCAGGATTTGAACCTGCGACTTTCGCATTACTGGTGGCGACGCCTCTTCCATCTGGGCTACCGCAGCTCGTTTCTTGCCCGCCAATTTTGCAAGTGTATTTTAATGCCAGTAACGCTTGGCATGGCTCTATCTACCGGGTTAGTTTTACAAGGCAAGGAACGAGCTTTGATAGCCCAGATGGAAGAGGCGTCGCCACTAGTAATGCGAAAGTCGCAGGTTCAAATACTGCCCGCGCTTGAAAATTTTTCAAGTTTTCAAAAAAGGTGTACCGAACTTAGCAGGCAGACATGATGTAGCTATGAAACTAAACAACATTTACTATGTAGCCTATGTTGGGAAACTAATTTATATTTTCGTATTTCCATAAAAAGTAGCTTGGCTGATCAGGACTTTTGTATGGGAGGTCAACATTTTTGTCTTTGGGCTACCAACGTAGCCTCCATATAAAAAAATACTGTTTAATGGTATGATCATGCCTGCAAAGTTTTGGTCCCATCCACCCCGTATACTACTATTTATAACGCCTTGCCGTGTGATGCCGGCTTAGAATAGAATCACCCCATTTCTTGCCCGTGGGAGTCGTAAGAAGCGTCTAAGGGACTCGAGGGTGTGTATTGCAATTTTAGGCGATGATGGGCTGACAACCTGTCACTATGGCGATACACAATTTTCCGGATGACCCTAAAATGTTTGTCAGACGTGGCGTAAATGTCCGTTCTATGCGGCCGTTTACGCTCTGCCTACCCCGCAAGGGATTATAGGCGTGATATGTGTATGTGTGTAGGAAGTCGTCCACGGAATGGACAGCAACGTTCCCTGTGAATGCAACATCTTGCGCTCGCTAAACCGATCGCCAAGCGTGGTGAGCATGGCAATACCTACCACCCAGTAGTAGGTGGAGGCACATGTCCATCCGACTTCACACGTCAACACAACGTCACGGTATGTGGACCTGAATATACATATAATATGACTGTATGTTTCTTATAAAATAATAATATGGTGGGTGCGTAAGTACGAGTACAGATATATGTCTGTATTGTATTCTCAACACAATCGCGCCGGCAGTACGTCGCACTCGCGGCTACTCCGCATGTGTCAGAACTTAGCATTTGCGGGCTACTTACCAAAATCGCTTGACAGCTAACGTATGAATCTCTCATTCTCTGTGACGTCACAGGTAATATCTAGGTATACGCACTGTAAACAGTTAGATGGCGGTGCGATCTAATAGCTATACCTACTCTATGGGCCGAAACAAGTTAGTATGATAGTGATCATTTATTCTTCTAAGTGATATGGCGGGTGACAGGAAGGTATACCAATAAAAGGTATGGAGGGTTCCAGGTGGAGGCGGGAAAAGGGTAGCTGCCTGCCTGGCCGGGTGTTGTGGCCAGCCGCCAGGGGACCGTATGGTCCACCTGAATAGAATTGCCAGTTGTAAATATGCAACGCGCGGTGGACACTTCGATATCGCGTTTCAGGCCCTACTGATCTCTGCCAATCTGTCACGTGGCGCCATCTTGCAGATTTGTTGGGTCTTGCTTGCTTGTGAACCATTTGAGTGAGCTTGTTGTAGTAGCTCCCAGAGGTCGCTACAGCGGCATGCAAAATCGTACTTGAGATGGCGCTCTACAAACTCGTTTCGGCGGATAGCCTAGGTAGGTTAGGTACTCACTGTAAACAGTGAGATGATGCGAAGTCGCGAGCTGCTGCTTGTAGTTCCCGCCCTCTTCATCGACGGTGCACGTGTAGTTGCCCGTGTCGGTAGTCTGCGCGTTCGAGATCTCTATGGCGTCGTCGTCTTTCACGACTGCAAACATAATACGATAACTTTTATAGAGAACTTGCAAAATTGCACCGCAGGCTTGGTTTGAATCTGCGTCTTTCTCTATCATTAGTAGTGACACCTCTACCGACTGGGCTATCGCCGCTGAGCTATCAACTATAAACTAGTCGCTGGGTAGGTATTAGTTTCAATCTACCAGGTAGATGGAGCCCTGCCATGCGTTACTGGCATTAAGATACACTTGCATGATTTTGCCGACGGTAGCTGAGCCGCGGTAGCCCAGTCGGAAGAGGCGTCGAGTCGCTAATAGTAATAGTGAAAGTTGTAGGGTTCAAACCCTACCTCATAATTTTGTAAGTTCAATAAAGCGCGATCAAACAGTATAAAGCGTTTTAAAATAGTAAGTATGTACTCAATACGATAAGTTACAAACACTGTTTTATGGACTTTTAGACTGTGTTTCTGTAAGTTAAAAGTATAGATAGACCATGTTCAAATCGTAGTATACCTAGGCAAGAAACAACGAGGCTCAAATGGGATTAGGCTGGGCATGTTTAGCTGATGCCTCCAAACACTGCGTAACTCACCTAATTTTTTTGCGTTATAGTATTTATTTTTCCCAAATCTCTGGTAGAGCAGCATTTGTTTATTGTCTTTGCCTTCCTCTTCCGGCGTGAAGAACCACTTGAACAATATATTCTCATCTTTCACGTTCTCGTACACGTAGTTACACTGAAGCACTACACTCCCATTCTGCTCCACAGAATTCGGCGCAGATATACTTATAGCATCATTAGTGGTACTTGCTGAAAGAAGGTAGTGAAATAGCCTGAATTAATAAAGAACACCCTAAAAACAAAATCAGAAATAATAATTTATATTGCAAGCCCTGTGATCAAACCTTCTCTGCGCAGGATAACAGGCATGATACCTACTTACAAAATTTTCTAAAGATTTTTTGTGTATAATTTTAGTTTGGATGGATTTCTCAACTACAAGTTCATATTGCTCTAAATGCATTTATTATTATAATGTATTAAAATCTATCCGTGATATATTCTGAATATCAACTGAAGGTCCACAAGTTCCACAACACAACCCACCTACAAAGGACGAACTACACTCCAAGGTGTAGTGTATTTTGCCGTTTGTTTGTCCTAGTCGGATATAGACGACATTGAACTTGACGCTTCCATACGCTGATTGGCTCTAATTTATGAACTTCGCAGTAAAACTTGGAACTCCGCATCATAAAACAGATTATGGTGACCATAAAACTACAAAGTACAATATCAATGCCTGGAAGATGCTATTTATAAGATTATAGAAAATTAGGTCATATCCCAATGAATAAGCGGCTATCGCGGCCAACCTTGGGGCGCTCTGGGAATGTTAAAAATACCGCGGCATTTTGCGGCCGTCGTGTGGGTCGGACGCCGCACACGCTAACTCGATTTATTTGCTATTATGTACACAAAACAAATGTATTTTGTAGGATAGGTAGCGGAAATATTATTAGCTTTCAGTAAAAAATAAACTATGAAATAATATAATAATAATATGTAAGTATAAGTAGTGAATTATTTTCTTGCATATCCCAGAAAAGGTAAGTAAAAGCACTTTATTGAATAATGAAAACAAAACCCGACCAAGAGCGTGTCGGACACACCCAAAAATAGGGTGCCGTTCTATATGAATTTAACTTGAATGAAGAAATCATTTCACCATGACAGGTTTGTCAGAAAACCGTTTCTTTACAATTCGTATAGTAGAAGTAAATTCAAATTTCCCCCACCCATTTACTTGTATGGAAATAAATGGTATCCAAAAATATTTTATGAATTTTATTGCTCACATTTCCAAATTGGCGTCAATACCTATCTTCGTACCAAATTTCATGTCGCTGAGTTCAAACTAGCGGAGATTTTAAGGCGGGGCATACGGACATACAGACATAGTAGACGAAAATACGAAATGATGAGCATTTGTTTTAGTCTAGACTACGACTACGAACCCTAAAAATACCCAAAGGCGGCCTTATCGGTTTGCCTGGAGGAGAATGCTGCTTCGCTAGCAGTTTTATTTAAGTTGTGTATGTTATGTATGTACAGAATTATAATTGGAAACTAATTTTGAAAATAATAAATCCCTCCTCAAGACGTTATATTATAAACACAAGATTCTGTGCCAGACACATAACATCACCAACAAAAATAAATTCCTACTAGTAAAATCTTAGCACAATAATTTGTAAGTAACACAGTTTTGAACTCCTTAAACTGTAGGTAACTTATTATCTCATCAAATCGTAGGAGTACCTAGAAAGGTCCATGTAAAAACTTATTTCAAAAACTAAACACAAATCCATGCCTGCCCCGATGAACGACATCGTTTACATAAATGTTTTGGATATCAATAGGTAAATTTACTGGGTTGGATGAAGGTATATGAAAAGAAAAAGCATCACTTTTTTCCGTAACAATAACAAGACGCACCTGTCGCGATCGCTATCGAGAGCAAAGAAGCGAGGCACACGGGAATCATCGTGCGTGGCGCGTGAAGACCGACTGAGTGCCACGCCGCCGCCCGCCCTTCGCACGCCGGCCTTGACTGCCCACGACAGATCCACTGCCCTGACTATCAGGTCCAATTCGGCATACACTACTGGTTATACTGAGAATGTTATATGGAATACTCAATGTTAACAGCAATGTAGGTACGCTGAATCGCGCCCAATGCATAGTTAATAAGATCTGTAATCGCTACGCGCTACGGACCCAACAGTCCACAATTTGTTTTGTATTGTGATTTGTGCACATATTATGCTATGCTCGCCTTTGTAAACTAGTCTTAAATGGTAATCATCTTCCTAGTCTTAAGGTGGTTTTCCACCGGCAGAGCGAGACGAGACGCGGCGTGGCGTGAATTGATATTTCAATTCAAGTCTCGCACATTCTCGTCAATCCTTACCTTTTTCACTGAAGATGCGCGAGAATTGAATAGAAAATTTCCCATACAAATTTCAATTCAATCTTCGTTACGCCTCGTCTCGCTCTGCTGGTGGAAAACCACCTTTAGAGACCTACTACCTAAGCTAGGAACATTTTTATGCTTGGTATTACCTACTAGCTACTACTGTATTAATAAGGTACGAAATAAATACACTAATAATTAAGAAGGCTTATTTCTATACAGAGAAACAAGTGGCGGGTGAAATAGCATAGGGGTACACTGCCCCACTAAGAAGAAAAGCCGTAAGTCAGTGGCGACTCATTTTGAGAAAAACGCAAAAGACTTTAAACGTTATTAATTCAGGATTCAATAAACATACAACGTTACAAATTACTGTTATGTATGGAGAATTGACATTTTTTTTTTGTGTACAGTGTTTTTGTGCTATTCCTTATAGTTTTATTTATAAAGGCAAAAATATCAAACTCATAAGTATTTTCCGAAAAAAATGAATCACTTTACGAAGCAGAAAAACCATAAGTCGGACATATGGCTTTTTGTGAACGGATTCACTTGTAAATAAACCATAAGTATCATCTCATGTCTTTTACGCAAGCGTTGTTGTTAATAGTATCGTATTCATTTGTAAATGGAGCTTCGAAATTCTTTGCAAATATGTTCTTTTTATGCTCCAAGACAGCTTTCACACATACCGCCGCCGGGCTAAAGAGATGGAAGCTGCTGGATTTACAAAATTTTAGTACTTACTTTATGATATTGTATGGACCTCGATGCCTCTGCCATGGCGGCGGCATGCCACATAGCAAAAGTACTGGAAGCATCCGCCCCTTGCGTTATCATGCCGCCAGCCCAGCGACGACATGTGTGTGTGAGATATCCCTTAAAGCTGAGTTAGCCCTTTTCTCAATTTGGGTCAAAAAGTAGTTAGAAGGGAGCAATTAATGTATGAGGTACTTAGGCGCTAACCTAAAATAAAACAAGATAATTTTTTAATTTGAAATATTTATTAATGTAGTTTGAGATCACATTGAGGTACATTGAACATAATAACTACAACATCTAACTCTAAAACCTAAGTAAATATAGTCTACTAGCTCTTACCTGCGACTTCGTCCGCTTTAGATATTTTTTTTAGGCAGAAGTTCTAATGTAGGTATCTGTATTCGTAGTAAGTGTGACAGTGATATTAGAACAGTTCTTATCTCTACTGTTTAAAGATGACTTGCTTGCTTCTGTTGTTAAAGGGACAATTCAAAATTTGCTATCCGGCCTGAGAGATCAATATTTATAACTATTGAATACAAAAGTCAGTAGATAACAGAGTACTTACTCCAGACGTGCCGATTTGAGCACGCTAAAATGGTCAGTATAAGTAGATAAGACAGTTAAAAAGGTAATTTAAGTTACTGTAATACATTTTTATACCTCTTTACCACATTTTTTGTTTTTCTGTGCAATGTACTTTCTCAACTTTTTCCCATCATACTGAACAACTTTTGTTTTGGATCCATTTCTGTATCTCTAATAGTTTACGTGGGCTCCTGATGGTACACCTGGTGGTCTACATAAGGTACTCCAGATCCCCAATGTCCTTGTGAAGAGAAGCGGCCCATCATACTGAACAACTTTTGTTCTAGACCCATTTCTGTATCTCTAATAGTTTACGTGGGCTCCTGATGGTACACCTGGTGGTCTACATAAGGTACTCCAGATCCTCAATGTCCTTGTGAAAAGAAGCGGCCCATCATATAAAACAACTTTTTTTTTGGAACCATTTCTGTATCTCCAATAGTTTAGCTGGGCTCCTGGTGGTACACCTGGTGGTCTACATAAGGTACTCCAGATCCCCAATGTCTTTGTGAAGAGAAGCAGCCGATCATACTGAACAACTTTTATTTTGGAACCATTTCTGTATGTCTAATAGTTTAGGTGGGCTCCTGATGGTAGACCTGGTGTTCTACATAAGGTACTCCAGATCCTCAATGTCCTTGTGAAAAGAAGCGGGCCATCATATTGAACAACTTTTGTTTTAAAACCATGCCTGTATCTCTAATAGTTTAGCTGGCTCCTGGTGGTACACCTGGTGGTCTACATCTATACTTCAGACCTTCGAATGGTGATAAAAAGTACCCTATGTCCGTTCTCGGTATGCTAGCAATCTGTGTGCCAAGTTTCATGAAGATCGGTTCAGCGGTTTGGCCGTGACAGCGTAGCAGACAGACAGACAGAGTTACTTTCGCATTTATAATATTAGTGTGGATTTGCGACCAGGAATTTTGAAACAAAATAATAGTTTGATGTCTCAAATTATGAGAACACACCTGTCTACAACGTAAAAACTTTTTTATCACCTTTCTCTACTTTTCTTATCATACTACGAATAATAACAAAATAACCATTATCTGGTAATATCTAGTAAGTCTTATTGTATGCATAGTGACATATGGTTTTTCTGCTTTGTGTTCGTATAGTGATTAAACCGTAAATCCAGTACTTGTGGCTTTTCTGCTTCTGACATAAGACATATGCTTTTTTTGCTAGTAAGAGCTACAAAATTAGAGGTAAAGTCCTAGAAAGTATTGACTTACGGGTTTCTAAAATTGGTAGTTTCTCTTCAATATCAACCGTTCCTAGAGAGAAAAAAAGGCCTTTTTTCACTGATCCCAAAACTGTATTTAACTCAATTTCCGTAAATTACCGACTTACGGTTTTTCTTCTTAGTAGGGCAGTACACTACAACTAATAAAGTAAAAGATTCAATTCTGAGTTGCCGTCTAAAATCGCTAACTTAAATGGCGATTTCGTCACTTACAGTACAATTATTGATGATTAGAAAAAGGATACAGTCATGATAATTATAGGGTGTTGTAACTAGTGACCAGTAGCAAAATCTCAAGTCGGACTGGTGATAAGGAACAACTTCCCCCAAGGAATATAAGTTGAGATATGACAAAAATATTTTGTTTCCATAGTAACTTAAATCAGCTGACCGGCATTTTTTATAGAAGGTCCAAATTTTTTGTTAATAATTCGCCCTAGTTTCGTGGGGAAAGTTGCTCCTTATCACCAGCCCGTCTTACGATTTCGCTATCGGCTACTAGTGAAATTCCACAATATACACATGATTTCGGCTCCATTTCTCACAATTCCTCCTCGGTTTAGTTCATCAGTCTCGATTCCACTTAATTGTCTTATATCTTAAACTAAAAACACCAGTGCCAGTTTCAGTATAATAGGCTCGGACAAGGATAGAAGATGATCGCGACTAAAATGATTTATGATTTCACAATATTATTTAAGCGGCAATTAAATAGATGGCGAATAGACATAGAAGATAAGTGCGAAATGTCGCAGAATCCAGATAATTGCTATTCTTCTCTGACCTTATTAATCTAAAAGTGTATTCTTATATATCTGGAAGTCTTTTATACACACGTAAGGGATACGGGGCAGACCGAGCGAAAATCACGTTGTTGCAACGTCTCACAAATACTCGTAATTTGAAGTCCGCTTCAGAAATATTGCGAATGAGTTGCCTAAATTGTAATACCAACTAATGAAACCCTTGAATTCCTTAGTCGCCTCTTACGACACCCGCGGGAAAGGAATAGGGTGATGCTATTCTAGGCCGGCATCAAATCATTTTTAGTTGACCGTTTTAGGTGGCAATGCGTAATCAAATCCAACAGTATTATAATTACATACTTACAGATAAGTACCTAAGTAAAAATCTATGGCATCTTAAAGGGAATTAGTGTAAGTGTGAAAAATAATAAGTACGTTTTAAAGTAAATATTAATAATGTAATAGATACGTATACCACAAATCGTGATTTCATAGTTAGTGGTAATATAACTTTGTAAAATAGGTACGTACATACCTACCTAGGTATATTGTAGTGTTTCGTGCAGAGCGTGATTAACAGATGAACGACAAACTAAAGTAGATTACTAAAATAAATAAAACTGATGTGATGTACACATACTAGTAATAAGTAACACAGGGATATACAAACGATTTTTGTAGTCCTTGTAAAATATTATAAGTAGAGATTTGCATAGTGTAATTTCTTTTCAAATTTATAATACTTTTGCCGGTAACAAAAATACTTCAAATACTTAGTACACTGCTCTAGCCACTTTTTGCAGGCGGCTTATAGAACGTCCCTGTCACTCTCCTTGAAAAGAGAGATCTCCGACTATCGCGCGACAAAAAAGTCGCCTGTTGCATAGGTTGATTCTTTTAGATATTTTGATAACGAGAAATATATATTAAACTTAATGGGGAAGGGCAGATAGATTTTGTGTATTTAGTATTTTTTTTTAGGTATATCTTCAGGAATCATGGGGACGTCGGGTCGACCCGTTGTCCCACACGTCAGAAGGAGTAGTCAATAATATTATACCACAGAATATATAAAAGTTACTAGGGTATAATTCGTTTATAAATAGACTCTACATTTATTCTGTATTATAGATAAAACAATATAAATAAACAAATGTGTTTGTATTTAGGCAAGTTAATGTATTTATAAGTGTATAGTTAAATTAAACATAAAATGCGTATAAATATAATTTATTTAAACTGTTTAATATGTAAATACTTACCATAATATAGAGCTTATTTCATATTCATAATTATATTCAATCCTGAGTAATATAATAAATCAAAGAGTTTGTGTGTGTGTGTGTGTGTGTCTGTTTGTTAAATCTTCACAGCCGAACGGCTTGACTTTGGTATACAATTTTAACCTAGAACAACACAAAGACTACTTTTTACCGCGGGAAAACATGCCATTTCCACGGCGAAACCGAAAAACAGCAGTACCAGTACAGTCAAGAAAAATTTCTGCAGTTCGCAGTCTATAATAATGTAATAACTGATTTTGATTACACGTTTTGTTAAATAAATTTAAGTTTAATAAATTAAGATTGGTGTAGGACCGAGTACTGGTACTTTCAATTTATGTATTAGTCAAAAGGAATAGTCTTCCTAGACTAAGTTTTCAGTCAGGATAAAAACTCCAGCACCTCCGCTCCCTCAAAGCAGTTTCAGCTAATAGGCACCTATAAATCTACTTGACGAAATGCGATAAAAGTCTGTCAGTGAATGTGATATGTTTGAAAAGCGAGGGCTGGGCCATGGTGCGCGCGGGCTGGCGCGTGGAGAGCACGTGCGCGACCGTCTCCCGCACGTGCGCGCGCGGCACGTCCCCGCGCAGCGACAGCAGACGGATCAGCTGATCCTCCGTAATGTCCGGGCACTTCTCCAGGATGCCGTGAAGATCCAGCGAGAGCATCTCGATGTCTTGACAGCGCAGCACCTGGTGGAAATATTCTAGCTACATGGATACAGCCACAATAACCCACTGGTGGACATGAGCCTCTTCTTATGGGGGCGGATTAGTCACCACGCTTGGAAGACGAGTGGGTGACCGCAGTGCAAAGTTTGGTAGTCGGTAGTCATAGTAAACTCTGCTGCCCATTCTCTGCATTCATCTTTCAGTCGGATTTTACTGCACCCACGGGTAGAAATTGGGTGATCCTATTTTAATCCGGCAAGAGGAAGGCAAGATGTTGATATGGTGTCTCTATCAGATTTGCTGATACTTTCTTAGGATAAAGTATTTGCGTCAAGACTTATCGAATTGATGTCAGAACTTCAGAACATAATATTTTTTGTTATTTTTTTGCTCCAAGAAATAACAGTAGGTACTGTTCGCTGTCACACAGAACGCAAAACACGAAATAATCTACAAGGAAAGAAAGAACTTTTAAAACGAAATTTGTCACATTTCTCATTATTGTACCTACTTAAATAACGGCATAACCTTTTGATTCATCGAATGGGAGAACGAACGATCAACGTTTTGTAAACGAAAATTTGCAGTAGTCTTATCTACAGTAATAAATTTTGGACTTACCTCAGCCAGCATGCTAATAACTTCAAACGGCCAATCCACATTTACAGCTTCCGGAGCTATCCTTTTGAAAAAGGAACGGATCTGATTCGCTTCCTTCATAATCTTCGTGGCCGCTTGTTGCGCCTCTTCCACAGTTTTAAACGTCACTTTCTTAGACAACATAGCAGTTATATACTTCTTGTACACCAGGCTTTGTGCCTCGTTTATAACATAATCGAAATTTTTCTCCCTCAAATGGTTGTAATCCTGGAAATAGTCTTCCAGCGTGACGCAAATTGTGTCGACCGGTATGCTCGTGGGCAACCATTTTGCAGTAAAAAGATCGTCGAAGTGGACTTCTAAGTCTAGGAATGCTTCTTCGAGTAGGAATCTTGCAGCTTCGTCTCTTAGTTTCTGCAACAAATATGACTTTCTATACAATTTATAATCATGCGAAAACTAGCTGTGGTCTATTGATACATCTGCAATTCTGAGATTAAAAACGAAGTAATGTCACGTGATATGTGACAAGTACCTAGATTCATGTGATAAACAAACCGAAACACGGACACACCTGTAATCGTGTTATTTCCTGTATTTTATTAGGTAACAATCAATAATGTTTATTATTAGTACATAAACTGTTCAGAACTAGACTGACACCATGAGCGAATTTACACAGCATGATATCATATAATATTGTAAACGTCTAATTACTATCTGTAATCGTGTGATTACTACCTTTTATCCTGTAATAACTATATACCTGCAATTGTGTGACAGCTACCTTTTATCATGTGTTAGTTAACTATCTGTAACCGTGTGATTACTACATGTATTCAGGTGTTTGCTACCTGTAATAATGTGATTACAACCTGCAACCAGATATTTTCATCTGTAATGATGTGATTACTAGCTGCAACTAGGCGTTTAAAACATGTGATTATGTGTTTACCTCCTGTAATCAGGTGTTAACTACTTGTAATTATGTGATTACTAATTGTAAGCACGAGTTAACTTCCTGTAATTATGATATTACTACCTGTAATTATGTGATTACTTCCTGTAATCAGGTGTTTTCACTAGTTGTAATTAGGCGTTTACTACTTGTAATTATGAATATTTTTTTTTTTTAGTTAGCCTTTTATGTGTCCCACTGCAGGGCAAAGGCCTCCCCTCTTTCACGCCACGAGTCTCGGTCTTGGGCTTCCAAATGCCAGTCTTGGAGAAAGGCTTCAAAATCATCACGCCATCTTCTCCTAGGCCGACCACGACGACGACGCCCCTCCTGTGGTATCCATTTTGTGGCAATTATTGCCCATCTGTCGGGATGCATGCGACAGACGTGTCCTGCCCAATCCCACTTCAGCCGTGCGGACTTTTTGCCGACGTCTATGATGCCAGTTTTGGAGCGCAGGGTTGTGTTCCTGATCCGGTCGATCCTTTTAACACCCAAGATGCTGCGCTCCATGGTGCGTTGGCAAACCTTGAGTTTGGACTTCTGTGCTTCAGTCAAAGACCACGTTTGTGCGCCGTATGTGAGCACGGTAAGAATACACATGTCGACTAGTTTTCGTTTCAGTGTAAGAGGAAGGTCTCCCTTCATCAGTTCTTTCATGGACCAGTAGCTCTTCCAGGCATTTTGGATTCGTCTTTCGACCTCTTTGTCCTGCCTGTTTTCGAAGGATGCTATCTGGCCCAAGTAAGTGTATTCGTCGACATAATGTATTATCTGCCCGCCTACTTCCACTCTGTGTTTAGAACTGTTGCACATGAGTTGGGTCTTTGTCATATTCATTTTGAGTCCAACCTCAAGGCTTGCCACGCTTATCTCTCGTAGCATAGTTTCGAGCTCTGCGGCTGAAGTGGAAAACAGGACGATGTCGTCTGCGAAACGGAGGTTAGTTAATTGTTTGTCACCAATGCCGATGCCTTTGGATGACCAGGATGCCGAGAGTTTTTTAAATATCTCTTCCAACGCCGATGTAAAAAGTTTTGGCGATAGCGGGTCACCCTGCTTGACGCCTCGGCGGATTTTAAAAGAGGGTCCAAATGTTTGCAGTTGAATATTAGCTGTACTGTTTCTGTAAATGATTTTCAGTAGATTAATATAAGTGGGATTGATTTTTTGAGATTCTAGAGCTAAAAATACGGCTGAATGGTTAATGCTGTCAAACGCTTTGGCGTAATCTATGAATGCTAAATAGAGAGGTTTGTTATACTCATTAAATTTTTCTATAACCTGATTCAAGGTATGTAAGTGGTCGGTAGTAGCAAAACAAGGGCGAAAACCAGCTTGATCGGGTGGTTGGTGGCGATCTAGTTCACCTGCGATCCGCCTCTCTATTATTTTAATGAGCACTTTATATATATGTGAAATTAAACTGATGGGCCGGTAATTCCCTATGTCACTTTTATCCCCCTTTTTATGAAGTAGGACTATAGTAGAGTGGCAAAATGATTCTGGCATATTACCGGTTTGTAATATCTCATTAAATAATTTTGTTAGTCAAGGAAGTAAAACAGGTTCACCTATTTTGAGAGCTTCAGTGGTAACTCCATCTTCGCCTGGAGATTTGTTGTATTTCATGCTTTTAATAGCAGCTTGTACTTCTCGTTCTGTGAAGGGAGAGATGGAGTCACCACATGAATACTCTATGGTTCTGTCGTAATTGGAATTGGTTGGGTCCGAGTAAAGATTTTCATAGAATTTTGTGCATATTTTAAGAATTTGGTCTCTATTTCTATGTTTAATGTTATTTTCATCGTACATTGATGTGATCCAAGTCTTGCCTCTGGAAATGCCCTGCCTAGCTACTCGAAGAGACCTGTTTTGTTGAAGCGCAATTTGAACAGTATGTGTATTTAGATCTCTAATATCCTTTCGTATGCTTCTCTTAACTTGTTTATCTAAAACTCTGTACTCTGATAAATTATTTTTTATGCTCTCTCTTTTTTCTATCAAAAACCTTGTTTCCTTTCTTAATTTGTTATAATTTGCTTTTATTAATTAATTATGAAATTACTATCTGTAATTAGACATTTACTACCTATAATTACGTGACTACTACCTGTAATCACTGGTTTACTACCTTGTTACCACGATTTTACTACCTGTATTCAGGTTTTCACTATCTGTAACCACATGATTACTACCTGTAATCGTGTTTACCTTACCTGGAACGTGGCGAGCATGGTGTCGAGCTTGGTGGCTTGCAGCGGGTCGTGTCGGCCGGCCGGCCAGTGCCGCGCCTGCGTCTGCTGCGCGAGCCGCGCCATCTGCTCGCTGTTGTTCACTATTGTTATCATATGGTGAGTAAAGTACGGTAGGCGAGATCTGTCGGCGAAGTGAGAATTCTGAAACAAAATACTGGTTATGCTTTTTTTGTAAAAAGTTAAATGAACCAAAATTAAAATAACCAATGCTACATTTTTCATATTGACAAAAGTAACATGCGAAAATTATTAATAATTCGTATGGATATTTAGAATCTATTATATATTTTTATTAGTTTATCAGAACTCACAGAAGGCGGTTGAAAAACTCTGACACCAGGGTTCATCGGGAAACGACTCCACACGAAAAGAAGAAAGTTAATTAGTTCGTCATATGACAGAAAAGTCCACCATGAGACCAACTCTAAGATGAATAATTTAATTAGTGTTACTAAACAGTTTCCATAATTTAGAATTCAATAAGTTACATTTTTATCCGGACATTCTGTGTTAAGTAGGCAAACACGACTAACCTTGAACTGTATAACCCCTTCCCGGTACATGTTCCCGTAGCGCGTGACTTGCTCGATGGCCAGAACGAGCGCCTTGAATGTTATCTCTTTGCTGATCGTTTCTGTCACCTGCAAAAATATTTTCCTGTTATTTAGTATTTTTGAATACAAAAACTGCTGTTTTGTTTTATAATAAAACTTATATATAGTAGTATTGTAAGCTGACACAAATATCATTAGAAAAACCAAAGCTTCGCTGGCTTGGTCACCTAGAAACGATGGGTGAAGATCGGGGAGTTAAAAAAAAGCGTACATAGGTCGACCGACTGGTCGAGCGACCGGTAATGTACGGTGGTGGAAGTGGGTCTTCGCGAGCTTCTAACAAGCGATTGACGAGAAACCACGCAAGATCGAGACTAGTGGCGAAATCTCGTATCTGAGGCAAAGACTCACTTTGGGTCGTCGAGCCGGCGAACTAAGTAAGTATTGTTAGTAGATGCTAAGTAAAGCTTTGGTATTTTAAATGCTGTTTTAGGAAAAATGCTACTATTATTTTGGTTTGTGTAGTTCGTATGAGGTGTGCTGTTACAACACTTTGTCACATGGTAACGTAAGCTGGTCCGTTTTGTGCAAGTGGTAGATGTAGTAGGGTGACCTGGGTGACCGACCTGCAGGTTCTGGTCGATCATCTGGAAGATGATGACGGGCGCGTGCGTGTGATAAGCGTTTGAATGCGGCTCGACGTCGGGCGCGCGCTGCGTGGCCCACTCCGCGCGCTCCGCCTCCAAAGTCTTCTCCATCCATTCCATGTAGTTCGACTGCATTTTCTGTTGATTCAGTTTAATACTATAGTGAATTTGTTTCAGCAAGTGGTAGTCATCACTATGAGAAATAAATGTTAACGGTCTTATTACGAAATAGACGAGCATTCAGATGCTGTTTAAGGCGAGTGTGGCCGTCAACGACCTCGACAGTGGCGCCACTTCACAAAAAAAAAAAGTTTTCACTTTAAACAAACAATCTATCAGAATGTATCGGACATTGAGATGAAAAATTCGCTGGAGTTAAAGTTATGGAAAGAAGTGCCTAAAAACGGCCACTTTTGGTATTAATAACCATAACTTTAATTTCAGAGAATATTTCATTGCGTTGCAGGTTCTAATTTTATTTAACGATAATACTAAAAACTTGGCCATCGCACATTCTGATTGTTTGTATAAGGAGAAAATTTTTTTTCGTGAAGTGGCGCCACTGTCGAGGTCATTCACGGGTACACTCGCATTTAATTATTTTTTCGAACGACTTAGACACTGTTAAACTTTTTTTTTATTACACTGTAAAATTGCAATGTATATTTATTTCAGACTTACTTGCAAGTATTCTTCTTCTAATTTCTGCATAGTCTCTTCGTTCAATAATGGCGGGAGACTGGATAGATCTATGTTAAGCTCCGCACTGCCCATTAACTCAACTCCAGGATATGTGTTAAGTACCCAAGATAGTAGAGTTACATATTCATTGCCTTCCAGACCATTTTGAACGACATCTTGAAGCTAAAATGAAAACCATCAGTCTTTTATGCTGTTTGAGTGATTATAATTATAATACACAACAACTATAACGAGCGTAATAAAAAAAAAAAAAAAACCAAGACTGCTTTTTGAGATAAAGCCTAGCCTATGACACTCGGCATAATGTAAGGATTCTTTCGATTTAATTCCTATTTGTATCCGTTTAGTGGTTAACGTGTTGCAGCACTTTAAAGAATCGCACATAAAACCTATCATAAATACATGAACTTTAAAAACATTACACTTCTTTTTGGTTGGGCAGTCGTGTAATAAATGGTACTCATTGAATTTTACGACAGTTGGTTAAAATATACAAATAAATACTTACGCTGCTAGATAGACATGTGTGGTACATGTTAACATATTTATTGACGATATCATAATGCGGCGGGAAGCAAGGCACGCAAAGGGTTTTGACGACCCTCAGATCCTCCAATATGAGTTGTCGGGTGAGCTCGAGGTACCTTATGAGCCACAGTTTGTTGTCCTCGCGCTCATCGACGCGCGTGCCCTCTACGCGCTGCGCGACGGCACATTCTAGTACTTCAAATGCTTTCGTACGCCAACTTTTAGGACGACCAGGAGGCATGAAGCCTGTTTGATTTTGTTGCTAGAATATGGAAAATATAAAATGATGGAATGTAACAGTTTGATCTACAGCATTCGAAACTAGTGTGACCGGTTGACTATTGTACAAACTTTTTGGGCAGACACGAAACAGAACAACTATTGTTAACTAACTTTAAAGAAATATTATTTATCTGTCATACAAATATTGTTGCTGCTCCATTGATTTTGTATGGCAGGACCACAAATTTCCTTTTTGCTTCGTGGGCAGGACCAAATAAAAAAAAACTATGAAATCTTTTCAGTTTCGTTTTTAGAGTCATCAACTGGGCACACTGTATAAGTTAATATTTTAATGGAAGAAATATGCGTAATTAATTATACAAATAAAACAAATTGTTATAAAGTTTATTTTCTGACTGAAAATTTGTTAAGTAGGATTGCACTAAATACAAATGACCATTTTCATATTTTTATCCAACATTAATATTTTCTTGAGTTTGCACAACTATTACTCATCACAATAAAACAATATTAAACGGATTTAAGTTGTGTTTATTTTGGATTTTAAAATTCCTACATTTCAACAATGTTTATCCAACATTCTCTGCTAACTTGCAAAGATGTTTATTGTACTATGTCAATACTTATAAGCAATATACCAAAGTTAGAGTTATTGTTACCTGCAAAGCCATTTGGTCCCTCTTCTCTTCTCTCTCAATAATTCTCAGAGCAGTCACAATGACCGTGGGCTCTTTCCGAACTGTGTTTAGAGTTCTAGCCAGGATTAGTTTGATTTGCTTTTCTAGCAGGTTTGAAACCATTTCAACATCCTCAAAGTATGCCTTTAACATGATCTTGTCATGAGACGACTGGTTTGGAAGTCTGTGTAGCTCATAAAGCAGGTCATCTCGTGAGTTTTCCAGGTCATTTAGGCACTGGAAAGAGTGATTTTTTTATGAGAATTTATTTTACTATTAAATCAGACAAACAAAATGGAAACCTCTGGGGGAGGCCTGCGCCGAAGGGGCAACTGCCTTGATATTATTTATTAAATGTGAAATAAACATAGAAAATATCAAAAAGAAAATTAGGATCATTAGTTAGGAAGTGATAATATATAAGGTAGATTTATGTAAAGCTTTGGTAGAATAAAGGCTTTTTAATTTTATTCATACCTGATGGGCATGCAATAATTTCCCTTCACCAATCCACTGTTTAGTCTTTGCCACACTCTCCGGCACTGTGAAGATGTGTTTGAGGCTGTCCATTGCAGTCACATACTGAGAGTGCCGGGAGTCTTCCTCACGCACAGCCTGCAGGGAGGCTACCAGGGGAGGAACACTTTTGAACAATTCTTCTAAATCATCCATCCTGAAGTAAAATTATCATTATTACATGGAGCATTCATATCTGTAAAGAAAATGTAATTTTGTGATGTGTTATTCACATCATATTAACGCCGATTTGTGACTTACTTGTTGCTTATTTGTTGGACATCATCCAAGCACTCTGCCAGTTGTTTTAGACCGACACTCACTCCATCTAACTTCCCTTGCACGGCCGACTTGAGCTGCGCTTCTATAGACGCCTTCTTATGGGTTATACGCTTCTTATACTGCTCCACCTCAAAACAGCATTAAAAGACAGTAAATATAATGTAATATATACAAAGACAAACTAGAAATAACGTAAGAATACTAAGAGAATTGCGGTACTAACTTTCTCAAGTTGTCCTGGCCTTTGCATCATGTTCATGACCATTTTTTCAGCAGCAGCCTTGGCCTCTTCTTCAATTTCTTCCATGGTACTCATTTTTGCGTATTATTGTGCGGGGCCTAAGAAGTTTATTTATTTTGAAAACAACAAATAATTCACTAAATTGCAAAGATCAATAACCCGAAGTGCATCATACATACTCCTACTTGTCAAAATGCGCTTGAATGGTAGCAATAAAGAAACAAACAACAAGCAGAGGCGAACTAGAAAATATAGTGCTTTCTCGCTTTTTGTTGTCAACTCAGGCAAGTACGCAATAAAAATAATCGGCCAAGTGCGAGTGGGACTCGCGCACCGAAGGTTGCGTTATGGCACAAACTATATAGAGTGGCGAGTCTGTCTCTTGATGTGTCGTGTATTATCAATGTACAGGTGCAGGTCCACCATTACAGGCAAAAATCTGCCTGTAGCGCACTTGTTTACCGGCGTTTTATGAAGACAGTTGTAAAGCTACCACTGTCAGTACCGCTCCAAAATCTGGTCTCTTGCGGCCGTTTTTTTTTTCAAACAACATAATATGATTTATATGCATTGGCGCGGCCATAGACATTTCTGCTTTCTGCGACTGATGGAAAGCAAAGTTATTGTGTTTTATTTGAGAGTTGTTGGGGAAAAACATGCGCACGAGTCGCAACGTCTCTTAGCATACACTTCAAGCATTTGCATATGATACTACATGAACTACTAGCCTCAATCTTAAAATGCTGTACATTTCGCTTCCCTAAATATTTTTTAAAACTTCAAATTTTTTATTTGTATTCGTCTTTCTTTTCGTGTGGGAAACCGAGTCGTCCAATGACACCATGAACCCTGGTGTCAGAGTTATTTTCCTGAAGTTGTACTTCAAAACGAAGCTACTCACTAAATTTTTGAGTTCTAGGTTGACGGGATGTACCCTATGAATTTTCATTCACTTGCAAGGGTGAAAACACGCATTTACAGCCGTACCTTTTTTCTACAACCACGAGCAGCCGAAGACCTGGGTATACGGTTTTGATTTCAATTCGATATCTCTACGCGTTCCCAAGGTCGCGAAAGACGGTCGGGCGGACAACAAAGTGATCGAAGCAAGCAAAGAGTCTTTTTTTGGGTACGGAGCCCTAAAAATGCATTTTTTTTTAAACAATGTGGCAAATGCTTTCCGTGCTTTGCTGCTATCTCACACCCTCTTAACAGAAAATTATCATACGCTATCTCACTCGCACTCGCACCCCGCTCCAATCAGATACGAACAGCTGTTATCAGTCAAGTCAACCAACAACTGACAGTTTACTTATGTCGTGTACTTTTAGGTTATGTTGTGTAAAACAAAACTTTTGTATTTATTATTTAATTAAATGTAAAATATATTGTAAACGTATTTAAAGTTTGAGTCTGTAGACAAATTACAATGTGGTCAATTTTGGTAATAGTAGTTTTGTCGGTGATAGCGTATTTTATTACTGACGAGCTCATTCCAAAGCTGAAAGATTTGTTTATAAACGCCGGATTGTATGGGATCGACTTGTGTAAAAGTAGCAAAAACAAAATGTTAGTGTTATAAATTAAATACTTTTACCATATCATCATTAACTCACCATGCTTAGCAGGCAGGTTGGCAAACTCAGTGCAATGGTATACTGCCTGCTTACCTGGTTCTACCTCTTAGTCACCTCTACATGACCTACGACGGGTCTATAAAGGGTAGCAATATTCTTAGTAACCCTGTAGCGCACCACTTACATACAGATATTATTTTTTAATTTCAATTTATTTTGATGCAAGTAAACAGGAAGGCACAACCTAGACATACTCTTTCGTTTATTTCTTTTCAGTATAGAGGAAAAAGTCAATGTCGTCAAATGAAATCCCCAATCAGGAAAAGGGCAGAAGTCTTGGGATAAGGGCAGGCAGATGATGGTTTTAACTGTACAATAAACATTATTTTTATAATTTCAGTCCAGAAGCTATTGGTGTGGTCTCAGGATGTGTCTTCCTAGTAACCAGTTTCTTATTCATACCCATAGTGTTTGGGAATGGTTTGATGAACAGAGAACATTTCCCACATAATGAGGTAAGCAAACTCGGAAATCAAGACAGATTTAAATAATTTACCTTTGCCATTTAATATTTCTTCCCTTTCAGTTTGCAGAGTTCCTAGCAGCATTGCTGTCCATCTGCTGCATGCTGCTGCTAGGGTTTGCTGATGATGTGCTGGATCTGAGGTGGAGGTACAAACTTCTGCTGCCCACCATAGCCTCATTGCCTCTGCTGGTGGTCTACTATGTCAACTTCAACTCTACAACGTTTATCATCCCTATACCATTCAGGCAGTGGCTCGGCACCTCTGTCAATATAGGTAGCTTAAGTTTTAACATTTTCTTTTCATATATTTAATTTTCTATTAGTAATGTTAATGTGTGTCCAATAAAGTAATTTCTTATCTTTATGTCCATTTTATAGGTTTCCTCTACTACATCTACATGGGTATGCTGGCTGTGTTCTGTACAAATGCCATCAATATCCTGGCTGGGATAAATGGGCTGGAAGTGGGCCAATCTGTGGTCATTGCCATCTCCATCATACTATTTGATATCAATGAACTGAAAGGAGATCAGTACAAATATCACTTGTTCTCTCTGTACATCATGATACCATATCTGGCAACTGCTTTGGCTTTGATGAAGCACAATTGGTAAGTGAACAACCAATAGAGATTACCTACTCTATCATTTTGCATTCAATTCTGTGATACTTATGAGAAAATTCATACCTTTTATAAATGAATTTTTATATCTACTGGAAATCTATGAAACTGATGACTTGATTTCCGATTTACAGGTACCCATCAAAAGTCTTCATTGGAGACACATTTTGCTATGTGTCAGGAATGACCTTTGCAGTTGTGGGAATCCTTTGCCATTTTAGCAAAACTGTTCTGTTGTTTTTCATACCTCAGGTTATTAACTTTCTATATTCTGTACCACAATTGTTTCACATTATTCCATGTCCAAGACACAGACTTCCCAAATATAGTGCCGAGACTGGTTTGCTAATACCTAGTAGAACTGTTATAGCAAAGAAAGAAGTAAATATCTTGAGTGATTTAGTTCTCAAGGTGTTGACAATTTTGCATTTAGTTGATAGAACAGAAGATAATACTAGCATAACAATAAACAATATGACATTGATCAACCTATTCTTGATCAAGTTAGGCCCAATAACTGAAGTTAGATTGACTTGCAGTCTTTTACTTTTTCAAGTGTTTTGTTCTGGAGTAGCATTCCTAATTCGATATCCAATGGCTTCATATTTCTATGACACATGATGATATGGTGGTAAAGCTGATGATAATTAATACCTTAACATTAAATTTGTCTACTACTGATCCTAAGCAAGTTTCTATCTTAAGTTTTTTTTTGTAGTTGTAAATATTTGTTAAAGCTGCTGTTTTGTTGATTGTGCTGGGGCTATGAGAGTTACTTTTATTTGATGATGTTTGTAAAGCTTATCAAATGAGATAATGGCTAGTACACTAGCTACCACTTCCAGCTTTGCATTTAGAAATAAAAAGTAAATATACATATACATTATCTATAAGTCTGTAATTAATGTTTAAATTAAGTTTATAGCAATACCTAGTAAGTATACCTACTATTTTTGTATATAATAAGTAAACAAAAAAATATTGTCAAATAAAGAGCTTTATTTTCGTTTATTTATAATTTGTATAAAACACTATCAAATGCAATTAGCAAAACAGACTAGCTTGGTACACTAAGGTTTATTCAAAAAGAAAATTGCATAAGTCAGTGATTTCATAGGTCTTATAAAGCTTATTTAATTTTAATTAATAAAAATCAACCTCCGTTAAAATGCAGATTTGAAACAAAAAATATAGAACTGTTTATCTATTACCTACTACATAAATATCAAAATACATACCTTTCACATAATTTAATACAACTTTATACAATTATTAATTATAGAGCTACAACTTTTAAAAAATAGGATTTCTTACCACAAAAATACCAGTGAGAATACCTTTAAGTTTATGAACCTAAGTAACCTTTTATCAGTGTATTATTACTTTACAGAAAATTATTTTGAAAGCACCATTGTATTAAAAGTACAATCTGCGTGAAAATGTGCACAAGCTTTACTTGTAGGTAGCATCTTTGGCCTTATTTATCAAGTCAAAACAGTGTGTGATTAATTTATAATTGCTTATCTTGGTACAATATAATACTTTTAAAGTTTCCAATTACAATATTTAAAGGTACTTGAACCATGTACTTATACTTAATTTAGCCAAACATCATACAATATATTATCCTCAGAGTCATTGTCATTAATAATTCTAAGAGTTTTGAGTGTCTGCAAGTAGAAAGTTAATTCAGAGGTGACCACACCATGCTGAGGACTACCATTTGCAACTATATTCATTTTAACTAACTGCTCTCTAAGCTTGTCTTTAAAGTTATCATGTACTCGTTTGTAAATGGTCCGTATTTGTTCAATGGGTAAAATATCTATGAGAGCTTCATGCAGCTTAACTAAGTGCTTGGAAATGTTTCGGAATGTTTGGGATGGAACAGGTGGTTTAGCATCCCACCCAGTCAATTGTGAGCCTAACATATTACTAACTATGATGCAAATCTTGTTCTCTATTTCTTGTTTATGGCTCATTATATCACTCTCAATATTGATGAAACCATTCAGAGATAATTCTTTAGAATGAAGTTTTTCTAATAATTTTCTAATAAGAGGCAGCAGCCAGAGAATCACCTGAAGGGATCTAGACACTAGTGCCAAATTGGATGTTGAGATTGTCTTCAAGCCTGCACTCTGTATTGCACCGGCTCCCAGGACTAACTGGCAGCACCGGGAGTTGAACAGTCTCATTAGTTCCAACATACAATGTACTAAATACTGGACTATGACTGGTGACTGTTTTGTAGCATCACAATATTCCAGTAGAATTTTTATCAATAGTTGTACAGTTCCAACTACTGCATAGTTTTCTTTATTTATTACCAAGTATTTGCTATCTGGTTTACCAGATTCATATTTAATTATATCAGGTATTTCGCCCTTGTCACATATTAAGTTGATTGCACTTTGCAATTCATATGGAACCTCAGCAGTCTTCCATCGCTCTGCATTCAGAGTGGATGTAAGTTGGGATCTTCTATCAGTGTGCAAGCTCTGTATATTCTTCATTGCAAAACTTCTCAGTGCTAGCCTCAATGCATTGCTATTGTGGTTTGTTATCTTTTCACATTCATCTGAGTAGTTCTCTATTAACTCTGATAGTATAGATAACTGTGTTAAATCAGAGAAGACATAATCTTTGTCGTTCTTAGTTACTATCAGATTGGCACATCTCTCATTGCAATAGTCACAAAGAGACACAATCATCTTCTTCAGTTTTTCTTCAATGGATGCTACTTCCTCTATGGTCCATACCTCCTCACTTTCACTTCCAGTCACATCATCCATTTGACTGATTTCTACTATCAAATTATACAAAGCTGAAATTCTTTTGAACAGATTGATTAGATTGGGACCAACTTTTTGGAGGAATGTTATGCCTTCATTGCACAATAAACATGTGTTATCAGAATTTGCACCTCTCAACACAATTTCAGTGTTACCATCTCTTTCTGATATAATTTCAATAACACTTTGTTTAATTGTAGCTTGAATTGAGGTCATTGCTTCTACTTTGAAGGTATCTATAAAATCAAATTCTTTCAGCCGGAGTATCCCAGACACTATTGAGACTATCTTATCTCTCTCTGGTATGTCTGACTGATCTTTGGGTGGTCTGTTCAAGTCTGCCACAATAAACCTCTGAAATTCATTACTCAGCATCTTATGAATTAGTCTTTTCATTTCTGTCAGCTGTGGGGACAAGTGCCTAAATGCCTGTATGCCAGAAAGACGAGTAGATAATACTTTTTGTGTAGAACTTATAAGATCTAGAGCAGCTACATAATCAGATGTACTTAGTAGTAGTTGAATCATAGGTTGAGTTTGCTGCACTGTGCCCATTAGTTTCAATAATTCATGTACATTTCCCAGGTTCTGATTAATCCTTGTCAAGCTTACAAGATTCAGTGGCCCTTGTGTAAGGTTCTCTTTTACCTGTGTTATATTCTGCCTGGTTAGCTGAACTGTTCTTACAGCTTTAGCCATTTGCTCCATGATAGTGTCATGTGACAACATTGCATGAAAAAATGCATCAGACTTTTGAGCAACTTGTTTTGAAATTTTCATTTCAATAACATCAAGGTAAGTGCTTAATGTTTCCTGCAGAGATCTCAAGGCCACACTTGGTTCTTGAGAATCACAAAGACTTGGGAAAACTTTACTGAAGACATTAGGATCATTAAGTGGCAAAGACTGCTCATAAAATATTTCAGGCACCTCACATATATTTTCTATAACTGGTGTTTTTGCTTTTGCTGGTACATTTTCCTTTAATCTACAATGTCTACGATATCTTTTGGCTACCTTTTTACAGTATGATTCAAAATGAAGTAGTGTAATTTCAGGTAAGTATGGACTAGGGTATATATCTATTTTATCCACAAAATTATCGCCCCAGGTTTTAGTGAAAAAATTACTTTGTTTACCTCTGTTGGGGTCATTCAATACAGCTGGAAGATTTTGTGAAGATGAATAAAAATCCCAGTCTTCTTTAACATCCTTTTCATATAGATGATATTCTCTTATGTGATATTTGAAGCCGGCTTTGCGCAAATCACCAAACTGAAGGGCTGAACAAATTCCATTCGGGCCATACTGACACAGAATGATTGAGCCTTCTTTAATGCTGTGCTTGTCTTGAACATGCCTGGAAACAAAACAGCGGTATTTAGCGCACACTCGTTTAGGTTCATTAAAGTTAATTCGATTACAAGGAGTGTAAATAACCTTTCGAATTCCGTGGCAGTTGCGAACAGGAGGTTGGGGCAGTGGACGCAATTATGCCAGACTGGCGTCTTCTTACATGAATCGTAATTGCTCTCCATACCATTTTTGGTTCAGCCAACAGCAAATAATTAATGATATATTTTAGATAATATCATCTCAAACTGGATTTTTTGTCAAAATTCATGATAATACGAAAATGACAGCCACACGGCATCCATCTGTCAAAGTGGCACTGAAAGTGTTGCCATTTGTCAATTTCCATTGCTTTCTAAAGGTTTATTCACGGCACGATTTTCATCTACAGGGGCGCGTTCATGCTGTTTCTCCTAGTCGATATTTGGCGCGTTCATGCTGTTTCTCCTAGTCGATATTTTCTCCGATGACAGGTCATAAAACCGCGTTTTAGCACGCCAGTCAGGAGAAATTTTCTACCATGCGCTCCAAAACGCGGTTTTACAAACTGTCAAAGTATAAAAGAGCGACGAAAGATATATTATCCGTGGTCCATTGAACGCGCCCCTGGGGCTGAATAAACGTTTTATATCTTGCCACTGCCAAAACCCAGTTTGGAAACAAAGAGTCAAATAAAATTGTCTATGCTTATTTACCTTGCTTTGCTTGCACCACCGTGCCGTGCTATATCGTTCGTTAAACCGGATGATATCAATAAATTAAGTATAATCAAATTCAGAATAATTAGCGGCCTTATTCGGTACCTTCCCACAGTGAAACACAACCAATTTGAAGCCAAAGCAACGATAAAATCCAGGCGTAAAAAAGAGAAAAGTTTTCGTAAGTTTATCAAAGTTTTCAAATGTGTTTTCTATATCAATTTACATACCTTTGCAGCAATCTAAACATAATATCGACCGAAACGTTTTGGTGGACCCTTCGTTACATTAATTTAAAAATAAACACACTATAATACATTATAATTAAAGATTGTGGGTGGGCCTAAATCATCATAACATATCCATAAAAAAATGATAATTTCTGTTTCTAATTTTTGCTTAAATATCTGCTTAAATAAATAAATAATTTTAGTCTCATATTTTCAATAAAATTGTTTTTTTTAAATTTTCATATGACTTCTAGGCTGGTAATCATGTTTTTTTTACAAAACAACACCACTGAGAACAGAACCAATGTAGTATGTTGGGTATTAATGTTGAAGAATCCTTTAGAACAAGGCTGGCAAACTGATTTTCCAGGTGGGCAGAATTTTTGAGTTTACTAGGGTGCTGGGCCATGATTTTCAAATACACAAAAAAAAACTGAAATCATCAAATTTTGTAACTTTTTGAGATAAATGTCTTATACTCAACAACTCAATACCAGACATGGTAAATTTGGTTACAATAAAACATGATTACTTTTTAACAATAATTACAGCAACAACTTTTGTTTATGTCTAAATATAAAATGTTTGGAATAAATCTGTTTCACATACATATAACCCTTCAATCCTTCTTCCCTGGGATCTTTCCCAGTGTAAAAAGTTAACAATGATATACCTCTCTCTCTCTTTTCGTATGGGACACCGAGTTATCCAACGACCGAATGAACAATGAGATACCAGGTTATTGTTAATGGTATGCACATAAAGCTGCCTAATGATACCCAGACTGTTTTTTCTATGTTAGTATCTGTATGTTAAAGTTAATAAAAAATGGCAATAAAGGCTTATTTTTTTATTTTGTTTTATAGTATCTGTATATTATAAAGTTGGTTCTTTAGGGCAAAAATGGTCCATTTTCATGTTTCTATATCAATTCTACAAAATTTTGTATAATGTTAGCTTGATACTCAGATCAACATTTAGTCTTTACTTCTGAAAATCTCTCATTCTCACAGGAAAACACAGCAACTGGTGTGGCAGAACTAATACAAAAATTTCAATACAATTTACGGTCTACTATATTGAGTGTGGTGTCATAAAAAGGTTTTTGTAAAACTAAAATAAGGTTATTTTGATACAAAATCAGTCAAATGTTGCTCTATAGAGATATTTTCTTTTAAACAGTTCATTTATTACTATGCACTTTTGCTTAGGGTCAGTATGTAAACCTTAAGGCTAATAAAAACAAAGTTAAAACAACATGTATACATCAACTAGCTAACAAGTCACTTTCTTGTGTACAAAGTTGGGAGCAACAACTAGTATTTTATAAATTAAAACACTTCTATAGCATCTACAGCTGATACAGCTGTCTTTCTTTCTGAAATGCAAAAATTTTTTTGTTGTCATTAAATATAAGGATGAGTTTTGAGTAACCTTCTGTACATTTGTCTGTTAGGGTTTCGTTTAACACATTTCTTTCCAGAAACAAAAGTTAACAGTTAGTTGGAAGGAAGAATATAGAAAGATGAAAGATTTTGACTGGGCCGATGGCATAGCGGATACTGGAGTACCCCTGCCTGCTACGCCGAGGGTCGTGGGTTCGATCCCCACAAAACACAAATATTTGTTAAGTAATTTTCAGATATTTGTGTTTAGTCTGGGTTTTATATGTATTCTATGTATTTATTTACAAAAAAAAGTATATAAGTATTAATATCAGCTATCTAGTTCCCAAAGTACAAGCTTTGCTTAGTTTGGGAGTAGATGGCGCTGTGTTAATTGTCCAGGAGATATTGAAATATATTTTTTTTAAAGATAAAAAACCTTTAATATTTTCTTAATTTCTCAATATTCAATGTTTATACAAAATAAGAGCTAGCTTAAAGTTACTTGTACCTTTAATCTATTTTGTTAAATAATAACAAACTTAATTTAATATCAGTTCAATAATATGCAATGCAGCTAGCCAATAAGTGACTGTATGATAGGGCTTCACTGTGCTAGTACCTACTCGACTTCCCCCCGGTCGCGACGCATTTACGTCCACACGCGGTAATAATGCGTTTATATTTGACGAATTTAATTCATTTTTCGTATAGTTTACAATAAACTAATGTTTGGTGACAAGTTTGCAGAGACTGTTAGTGTTAAATGTAATTTTAAAAGATAGTGATCTATATTTTCGTTTAAATACATGTGTTGAGGTAGGTCCAATCTATTTAATTTGTAATGCATTTTATCAATTGTATGTTTTCTAGTTAAACCAGATAATACATATCAAACTAAACTTGAATGTATGATTATTATTTTTCTGTTCCTGTATACTGTTGCTGACTTTATTCCTGTTCAATTGCCGATACAATGTATGTATTCTGTAAGTGCCGGCAGCTACAGATAAGAGTTATACCTATCAGCAGTCTTGAGTGTTTGAGATTAATTACACATTTTCAGTTGTTTCTCGAGAGAACACTTTCGCTTACTAGAATGAAGATTTTTATCTTGTTTCATTATCATTAGTCACAAGTCAGTAAAAATACGCTACTTAACCACATTTCTGATGGCTACTTAAAAATTCTTTTATAAGAAGAAGATTCCTTAAATTATTGTTGATCAATTGACCTGCTACATTCAAACGCTAATATAAATGTTGTTGTTTGATTCGCGCACCAATCAAGGACGCATCTCTCAAACAGGCCATTGGTCTTATAGATAACGAGACAAATAAGTTCATTCATTGCGTTATAATAAGCTACAAAACACTTAGGTACTTACCTACTATGCAAAATGTATGTAAATCATATTAATTATAATTTTGGAAATTTTGATGGATATGTAGCGGCGCGGCGGGGTATTCAACTTACAGTGTCCCTCAAGCTGTAATCCTCACCTATGAAAACTAAACGTAAAGCAATTTTGGTTTTGTCAAAAAATAGTGCTGAAATAGTGACAAATAGTGACATATGCAAGAAAATTAGTGACTTCATATTTCCCAAGATATGGCTATCGTTTGGTGAGGATTACAGATCGAGGCTCACGCTGTAATCCCAACTCTCGTGTGAGCAAACGGTGGGGTATTTTCACTTGGTCTACATTCCAAAAAATAGTGCCTAATTAGTGACTAATAGTGACAAAAGATGAGAAATTGTCGCTTTATAATTCCGAAGTTATAAAGGCATCTTGGTGAGGATTATACCTATAGCAATTTTTGCTGTAATCCTCACCTCATTTCTGCTAAACGCTTAGGTCTTTTGACCTAAATTTAGTATCAAAAAATAGTGCTGAAATAGTGTTCTTAAACTGCATTGATATTTATTTAGTTTATGTAGTAGAAGCAATTAAAAAAACCGTAAGAACTTCTTCATACAAAATGGTCAGGTACAGTCGCGAACAATACTTCGTATTGTCGTACTTGAAGCTCAATACTGGTTTGTTATGTCGGTAGGAACGTAATCAAACAAATTTATTTCCTTCAAGTATTTTGTTTATATCTGACAGTACACAATATTTCTCAATCAGTCAGACGTGGCGATGATAACGACCGTATTTTTTGCGGCTGTTAACGCTCTGCCTAACCCGTAAGGGATAAAAGTGTGATATATGTTTGTATCTATGTAGTACATAAATAAATACAGGTACCTAACTTGTTTGGCAAAAATGGAACAAAAAACATATTTATGTGGTAAAATTCATTTAACTCATAAATAAATGAAAGTAGGTAGGTGAAATCTAATCAGTGACCGATAGCGAAAACCCAAGACGGGCTGGTGATAAGGAACAACTTCCCCAAGGAACATAGGTCGAAACATGAAAAAAAATTAGACCTCCCGTACAAATTGCCGATCAGCTGATTTGGGTTATTCATATTAAAAGTTGTTCCTTATCACCAGCCCGTCCTGGGTTTTTGCTATCGGTCACTAAATAGATTTAACCCTATATAGTTAACGACGTTCGAGGCGAGGACTAATACTTTAAGTACCTAATTATACCTAAATAGTAATTTTTGTTATTTTCAAAACGTGCGTTTTAATTTTAATTTTTCATAATAATCGTAAGTGGCGTATTTGTTATTTAAGAAATTTTATATTTGAGTTGTCATAATACTCAATAACGCGTAACGTGATGAAACCAAAAAATACCACGCAGGCGAACGGCATGCAATAATTTCACTATTGTCTACCCTCTCGCTCACACGCGCGGCGGTCAGTTTTCGAGGCTCGGCCAAACCGGTTTTGTTTAGCGGTGGCTAGAGCGGTGGCGCGACCAAACAGGGCTTTCAGAGTTAAGAGAATACGATGTGATAAATTAATGCGATGTGTTGATCTGAAAGATATTAGCATAAGTACATATAAATACTTTATTGTTATAAAACCGTTAAAAAGTTCAAGGCGTTGAAAAATATTCAACCAAAATACCTACTCATAAAATATACCAAAATAATGTCAGTGGCTCAACTTATGTTATAGTTAACACCTACATATATTGGCAGAAATGACATTACCTAAATTAAAGCAAAAATCAAGTCTGTATTCTACGAAGTATTGTTCGCGACTGTACCTGTACCATTTTGTATGGAGAAGTTCTTACGGTTTTTTTAATTGCTTCTACTACATAAACTAAATAAATATCAATGCAGTTTAAGAACACTATTTCAGCACTATTTTTTGATACTAAATTTGAGTCAAAAGACCTAAGCGTTTAGCAGAAATGAGGTGAGGATTACAGCAAAAATTGCTATAGGTATAATCCTCACCAAGATGCCTTTATAACTTCGGAATTATAAAGCGACAATTTCTCATCTTTTGTCACTATTAGTCACTAATTAGGCACTATTTTTTGGAATGTAGACCAAGTGAAAATACCCCACCGTTTGCTCACACGAGAGTTGGGATTACAGCGTGAGCCTCGATCTGTAATCCTCACCAAACGATAGCCATATCTTGGGAAATATGAAGTCACTAATTTTCTTGCATATGTCACTATTTGTCACTATTTCAGTACTATTTTTTGACAAAACCAAAATTGCTTTTCGGTAAGTTTTCATAGGTGAGGATTACAGCTTGAGGGACACAACTTACACTAATATTTTAAAGAGGAAAGACTTGATTATTTGTTTGAATTGAATAGACTCCGAAACTACTGGACCGATTTAATAAATTATTTTACCGTTAGAATCCTACATTATCCCTGATGAATATAGGCTGTATTAAAATGTTTTATTTCCGTGGGAAAACGGTAAGCAGCGGGTGAAACCGCTGGGCAGGCCGCTAGTATTCTATAAATTGATGTATATTCTTGATATTCAATAGTAGCAGTAGCAGGTAATACGAACCATCTTGATTATCTTGATCTAAATCGTATTATCCGCTAAATAGCCAGCTAGTTACGAACATTATAAGTACCTACACTGCGCTCTAAATATTATTTGTATCGGAAAAACTGACTCGTTACTTGAGAAGTTACAAGAAGTATAAAGTACTAACGTTCAAACCGCAGCCCTTGAGCTTAGAAGTAGGTATTAATTTTTTAAAGTCGTCGGTTAGTATCTGCTATTATTGGCTTAGCTTAGACTTAGACTAATCCGTATTGACTAGCACAGGTATGCAGCGCGAACTAAAACAATTTTACACCTATTAGGTGTCGCATTTCCTAAAAGTTAGCTTTCAAACTTGATCATATAGATAAAGATAACATTTACCTAAAGCAGGTTAGTACTACCTATAAGATAATATGTAATTAATGGAAATCTTTTATCTTTTGGATGACACAATTTGAGATGTAGTTTGTTGTTGCAGGTCAATGTGTGGGAATGGCGGAAGAAGACGCCTTGAAGGTGTATTGGGAGCATTTCTTCAAAGCAGAGACCGGCACTTATGAGGTTCGTTTTATTTTTACTAAGAAGGTATAATTTTACAATTATCATAAAAGCCGACTAATTAACTCGCGCACTTCGAGGGTCTGTCTAACTCTCAAGGGTTAAAGATGTCATGATTATGCAATATACGTTTACGTTTTATACGGTTAAATAAAGGTTCCTGTTGTGCTCTATCTTGAATATTTTCCATGATTTTCTTTATCCAAGGCCAGGTGTAGTAAATAGATATGCTACGAACTATGGAAACGGGTTCCGCAATTCCGCATGCACGCGTTATGTAAAGAAATTAATTACCTAATTTAGTTGTTCCGCAAGATTAACGGATAAGTTTCGCGTGCGGTTAGCCAGTAATGTGTGGTACATGTATCACATATATATAAATATGGTATTTTGAGTAGGTACCTCCATTTTACAATTGATTGGTCGGTGAATCGTTAACTGTGTCCCATTTTTACTCCGTGGAATTTTTGAAGTTTGTTGTGCTAAATATACATTTTTTCTTCCAAATTTTACTGGACTGTGTAGCTGATATTACAAGACATCTTAATTGATATGTGAAACAACATAAAAGTGATTAAAAATACAAATAAATACGTGATTTTGTGCGAAGTAACCAACTTACTAATCAACACGTCATTGAAGCCGGCATCATTACTACGCAGGACTTGCACGGTTAAGTGAAGCGCGGACGGGTCATATTTGCCTGCGTCTACTCATCTTTGCCGCGTCCTGCATTCCAATGTACTGATAAAGCACTCACAGAAGCTACACTCTATTATACGCCTAGAACTTTACGCCGGGAGGCTATTGTAGCACAAAATGGATTGTACGGTATGTAACCATCCTATACCTGACGACCAAATACTTCAATGTAGCGGATGCTTCGCTAAATTTCACTACTCGTGTTGCAAGTTTACAGAATGTGTATACAAAGACACCTGTCTGGTGAAGAAACTGCCATGGTATTGTAAACAATGTTCTAATATAACGCGTCGCCGGCTTGATTCTCCTAATAATAATCAACAACAACATCTACAAGCTACTCAAGCAGTTAATTCAGTTTTGAATCTGAATTCTATACTAAAACATAAGACAGTACCTCAGGATTCCAAATATGAGACGCCGAATTCATCGGAGGATGTAATAACATACGACCGCTTTCAGCATCTGCTTGATTTTAAATTTGAGCAAATGAAATCCTACTTAGCTACCCAAATTAATACTGCCATTGCAAAAGTGGAACAAGACTTCACGAAAACAACAGATTTTTTGGAGAACGAACAGCGTGATATAAGGGGTGACTTATCCACTGCTAACGAACACATAAAGAAACTAGAAGAACAAAAACTGAAACTAGAGACAAATGTTACTGAACTCAACCAACGTATAATGGTACTTGAAAAGGCATCGCGCAGCTGTAATATTGAGATCCAGTGTGTCCCAGAAAAAAAGTCTGAAAATGTACTCGAACTTGTGAAGAAATTGTATGAAATCATCAGCATACCGTGTGCCGTCAATGAGATATGCGCCGTCCGCAGGGTTGCCAAGCTGAACCCCGACTCGAAGAGACCGCGAAACATACTTCTCACCGTGCGCTCAGAATTTCAGCGTGATACTTTTCTTTCTAGCTTCAAGCGTTACAACCAAGCGAATTCCTTGAGCCCTTTAAGCTCTTCGTCACTTGGAATACCAGGGGAAAGTCAGCGTTTATATGCATCTGAACACCTTTCCCGCCAATGCAAAGAACTACATGCTGCTGCTCGGAGATATGCTAAGGAAAAGTCATACACCTATTGCTGGGTGAAGTATGGAAGAGTTTACCTACGTAAAGAGGACAACAGCCCTGCGATACACATGAAGAACATGGACTGTTTGCAAAAATTAACTTAATTACTATGTCATTAGTTGCTCGTTTAGATATTTAGTATTACTAAATTATCTTAATGGATATTTTTTACCAAAATGTGAATAGAATTAGGTCTAAGACTGTTGAACTTTACCTTAGTGTATCTAACATTAACTACGATATAATATGTCTCACTGAGACAAACCTAAAAACAGGAGTTTTTGATGGGGAAATGTTTGATAGCCGATACTCTGTTTTTCGGAGAGACCGTGAAACCACGTCAAGCCGCAAATCTGAAGGTGGAGGTATCTTAGTAGCCGTAAAAAGTAATATTAATGTAATCCGGCACGAAGCGTGGGAAAGTGACTTTGAGGAAATCTAGTTGACTATTTTACCTTCTAAATTGGGCGAAGCAAAAATGCATTTGTGTCTATGCTATCTTCCTCCAGACCTTACAGTTTCGAATATTACAGAGTTCTATGATAATCTGAGGACTCGCTTGGGAGACATAGATGAAAATGACATCATTTTGGTATTAGGTGACTTTAACCTTCCACATCTTAATTGGAGGCAAGATACATGCGGAAATAACTTTGTACTTTCTAGCAACCTACACGATACTAAATCAAACTTATTAATTGAAACAATGTCTTTTGGTAACCTACTCCAATTTAATAATATACGCAATTGTAACGATCGTGTGCTGGATCTTGTCCTAGCTTCTGTTAATTGTGTTACTGTATGTCGCAGTAATGCCCTTACGCTTGAGGATTGTCACCATCCACCTCTTGAGATTAAATTAGAATCATTTCCTTGTGCATATCAGATCAAGCCTAAGAAGAGAAATCGGTTTAACTTTTATAAGGGTGATTATGACAAAATTCGAGATGATCTTAAACGAATCGATTGGCATTCAATACTTAAAGATAAAGACGATATTAACTCCTTGGTGGAAACATTTCAGTCTGTATTATTTGGATTAATTATTAAATTTGTACCGTTAATTAAAAATATGCCTGGTGATTTTCCGATCTGGTACTCTTCAGGCTTGATTTACTGTATTAGAGAGAAACTGAAGTTCCATAAATTACATAAAAAGTTTGGCAATCCGCGTGATTACGACACATTTTCTTTATTACGCACTAGATCTAAGAACTTGATAGAAAAATGTTATAACTCGTTTGTTGAATCAACAGAAAATCTCTTGCATGTTAACGATAAATCATTCTGGCACTTTGTCAACAACAGGAAAGGAAAAAAGGGTATCCCAAACGTCATGAGGTTGGGCACTGAGTTTGCTAGTGGGGGTAATGATGTTTGTGAACTAATGTCACGATACTTCTGCTCAGTTTTTGTCAAATCCGACTCAAGTAAAGAACTCAGTTTAGAGAATATCTATACAAACGACACCTTGTCATTCATTAAGATAAGTGAAAGTAATATCCTAAGAAAACTTAAAAATCTAGATGTGAACAAGGGTGCAGGACCTGACGGTATTCCTGCCTTGTTTCTGAAAGAATGTGCTAAAGAACTCAGGGTTCCACTAAAAATACTATTTCAGCTTTCACTGGACTCGGGTGTCTTTCCACAAGAATGGAAGGTTGCCTACGTTATCCCAATCTTAAAGTCGGGAGACCCTACGCTCTGTTCCAACTACAGGCCAATCAGCATTCTTTCTACCATAGCCAAAGTTTTGGAAAGTTTAGTGTATGATCATATTTATTCACATGTAATACCTTTAATATCAGATAAACAGCATGGATTTGTTAAGAAAAAGTCAACAATCACGAATTTACTAGAGTATAAACAATATATCTGTTCTGTTTTTGCTCACAGAGGTCAAGTAGACTCAGTCTATACTGACTTTAAGAAGGCGTTTGACAAGGTAAATCATAACATCTTATGCCAGAAACTTGAGTCATATGGTATACACGGATCTCTTCTGCGGTGGGTCCGATCATATCTTGATAATCGAAGCCAACTTGTGTCCTTAAAGGGGTACGTTTCTACACCTGTTACAATATCATCGGGAGTTCCCCAGGGATCACATCTGGGGCCGCTGCTTTTTATAGTTTTTATAAACGATTTAATAAATGAACTCCAATGCCCCTGCCTATTATACGCTAATGATCTCAAGGTTTATACCTCTATCAAAGACGAAGCTGATGGAGCTTTGCTTCAAAAAGATATCGACACCATCTCAATATGGTGTGCTGCAAATAAAATGTACCTCAATATCGAGAAGTGCTTTGTTGTTTCGTTCACTCACAAGAGGAACAAATTAATTTATAACTACCAGCTTGAACAGCGGAATTTAGAGCGTAAATGTTTAGCCAAGGATCTTGGTATACTTTTCGATGAAAAGCTTACTTTCAATGATCACTTTGACAGTATGGTTAATAAGGCTCAACAGCTTCTAGGTTTCGTAATACGAACTACAAAAACTTTCAAGAAGCCTGCTAGTTTTATGTACCTCTACCAATCTCTGGTTAGAAGTGTCCTTGAATATGGTACAGTGATATGGTCTCCTTTCTATCAGGTCCACTCTGACAGAATTGAAAATATCCAGCGCAGAGCTCTTAGAATACTTTGTTTCAGAAGCGGTTTTACTCGCCGCCAAATGCCACCATATGATGTAAGGCTAGATAAGTATAAAATAATGAGTCTCGATTCTCGTCGTCAATTACACGACCTAATGTTTTTGCACAAAATGTTACATTCTCGCATTTCTTCTCCCCAACTCCTTTCCACGATAAATATAAACATTAAGCCTAATCCAAGACATTTAAAGACTTTTATACTAGAAGTTTACAGGAATAATACATCTTTTTACAATCCAATGACTAGAATGTCTCGGTTATACAATGACTTAGTTAAAAATAAACAAACAATAGATGTTTTTGATTCCAATCAGTCTAAGTTCAAAAAATCTGTTCTTGAGATCCTCAAGAACACTTAAGCCAAGTTTACACAGTTTTATTTATAAGTATTAATATATATAATTTTCTTAGTTTAAGCTACACAGTTCCTGCTTTTATTTAGTTTGTATTTGTACCTTCATAAATTAAGTTTCATTAAGTATTGTTTATAAACAGTTAATTGCATGTTTAGCTGTACGTGCACTTTATTGGATTGCACTCTGGATCATAATCTAAGATTAAATATTTAAGCATACCTTGTAATGATTGTAATCTGTTGTGTTCGTCTTTTGAATAAAATAAAAAAAATAAAAAAAATTGAATACCTACTTGGGTGAAACAAGAAAACACAATAGTGCCTATACATTTTTATCTTATTTTTATTTGCTTCATACAAAATATGAGTCTTCTATTTGTAAGACGTACTTATTACTTACTTAAAGATTTTTTCAAAGTATTGTATAACCGAACCAATGAACTCTATCATTCTTATAAGATAACTTCGTTTTACAAGACATAAGGTAAGTACCTACGATTGCTGACCGCATAGCAATTCATATTTACTGCTCTGTGATGTGAACTTCCGTCCTTCTAATGTCTTTCTTTTTGAACGTACTTACACCTACATTTTACAATTGAATACCTACTTAGGAAACATTAAGAAAACATTATAGTGAATATATATTTTTAGCTAGTTTTAATTTGCTTCATAAAAAATATTAGTCTTCCGAGTCTATTATTTGCAAGACGTACTTATTACTTACTTAAAGAATTTTGTGTGCTATGTATTACCAAACCAATTAATTTTATAATTCTTATTAGATGACTCGTTTCACGACAGGCAATTTATTTGATTCTAAATAGGAGGAACCTACGATTGCAGACCGCATACCAATTGGCATTTATTGTCGTATGATGTGAACTTCCGTCCTTCTAATGTCTTTCTTTCTGACGCAGCCGCAATGAGAGAGACAGTCGTTTATTCCGTATTAGTATTTGTACTTATAGTAGAGTTTGTTTTCAGAAATCGACGTGGTTGGACCTGTTCTTGGCCGAGTTCATAATTCGAGTCAATGAAGGCGCCAACCCTAAAGAATTGATCAAATTTTGGTAAGCAGGATCGCTTTAAATATTTTAAAGAAAATACAAATTCTAAAAAGTACTCGTAACGGCTCGTTCAAGGGCTACGAAAACTTACACGTAACTTAAAGTTATTCGTTAGTGGGTTTTGTGTAACTACTTAGATCAGCCGCGGTCAACTTCTGATATTTTGCAAAAAATTTACCATAATAGAAATAGATGAATGTTTTCGGATTGTTTTAAACCTTTATAAGGCGATAGGAAGAATGTTCCCACCTAAAATTGAACCTTTACTACCAATACCAATAGAAAAAATTTACATGCTTTGCCCGGTAAAGGGTTAATATTGTAACTATCCATCGACTTTTTTTTCTCATTGCGAAAAATACCCGTTCTGGAACATAATCTCGAAACAAGCGCAGCGAAAGTTCTGACGCTGGGTTTCATTTGCAGTCCAATAAGCGGGGTGGTGTCGCTGGTGGGATGCGAGTTGCTGTGCGGCATCCACCGAGTGACGTCATCCGTGAACGCGCGCTGCTCGCCGCTACCACCCCTCGACACCTGCTCCAGAAACCTGGACGCCGCTACGGAAGGTACTTCTTCTTCCAGTCAATAAATCTAATTGTACTCTTTGTTGGGCCGAGTGATTGTGGCATGTGGTGTGTTTGTTTTGTTGTTTTTATTTTGATACAACATCTTGCACTCGCAAATCCGATTGACGAGCATGGTGAGTATGGCAAGTGGACTGTTATGCCTGTTACCCTTGATACGCAAGGTTACCGAAGGCATGAGAGCAGATGCGCCGTCGACTGAAATGGGGCCCACTGTCGCAGTTTGTCTGCTTGCGCATTGTCGATGAAGCATGATGGCAATACTTGCTTCTAATAAACTGTCAATTTTCCCTTTAATGCTCCTGTAATTTCACTAAAAATAAGAGCTTCTCCTCCCCTCACTATACGCAGACGGCGCTAAAAGCAGCTTAGGTAAACCCATGTTTATCAACACTTCGGGGTTTGCTCGTAAAGTACACCGTCAGGCACCTTTCGCGTAATTTTTACTCACTTAACTATTTGATTTCATAGCAGAGCCGAAACCTGAAGACCCTCGCCTGCTGTCATCGAGCGCATTGACCAGATCTACGGCGCTGTCTCACACCGACATCTTGCGCCAGTACTTGCTGCGCGCCGCGTGGAGATGCCTCGTGCTGCTCAAGGCACTAGGGGTCGAGGTGAGCGCATTGACCAGATCTACGGCGCTGTCTCACACCGACATCTTGCGCCAGTACTTGCTGCGCGCCGCGTGGAGATGCCTCGTGCTGCTCAAGGCGCTGGGGGTCGAGGTGAGCGCATTGACCAGATCTACGGCGCTGTCTCACACCGACATCTTGCGCCAGTACTTGCTGCGCGCCGCGTGGAGATGCCTCGTGCTGCTCAAGGCGCTGGGGGTCGAGGTGAGCGCATTGACCAGATCTACGGCGCTGTCTCACACCGACATCTTGCGCCAGTACTTGCTGCGCGCCGCGTGGAGATGCCTCGTGCTGCTCAAGGCGCTGGGGGTCGAGGTGAGCGCATTGACCAGATCTACGGCGCTGTCTCACACCGACATCTTGCGCCAGTACTTGCTGCGCGCCGCGTGGAGATGCCTCGTGCTGCTCAAGGCACTAGGGGTCGAGGTGAGCGCATTGACCAGATCTACGGCGCTGTCTCACACCGACATCTTGCGCCAGTACTTGCTGCGCGCCGCGTGGAGATGCCTCGTGCTGCTCAAGGCACTGGGGGTCGAGGTGAGCGCATTGACCAGATCTACGGCGCTGTCTCACACCGACATCTTGCGCCAGTACTTGCTGCGCGCCGCGTGGAGATGCCTCGTGCTGCTCAAGGCACTAGGGGTCGAGGTGAGCGCATTGACCAGATCTACGGCGCTGTCTCACACCGACATCTTGCGCCAGTACTTGCTGCGCGCCGCGTGGAGATGCCTCGTGCTGCTCAAGGCGCTGGGGGTCGAGGTGAGCGCATTGACCAGATCTACGGCGCTGTCTCACACCGACATCTTGCGCCAGTACTTGCTGCGCGCCGCGTGGAGATGCCTCGTGCTGCTCAAGGCGCTGGGAGTCGAGGTGAGCGCATTGACCAGATCTACGGCGCTGTCTCACACCGACATCTTGCGCCAGTACTTGCTGCGCGCCGCGTGGAGATGCCTCGTGCTGCTCAAGGCACTGGGGGTCGAGGTGAGCGCATTGACCAGATCTACGGCGCTGTCTCACACCGACATCTTGCGCCAGTACTTGCTGCGCGCCGCGTGGAGATGCCTCGTGCTGCTCAAGGCACTGGGGGTCGAGGTGAGCGCATTGACCAGATCTACGGCGCTGTCTCACACCGACATCTTGCGCCAGTACTTGCTGCGCGCCGCGTGGAGATGCCTCGTGCTGCTCAAGGCACTAGGGGTCGAGGTGAGCGCATTGACCAGATCTACGGCGCTGTCTCACACCGACATCTTGCGCCAGTACTTGCTGCGCGCCGCGTGGAGATGCCTCGTGCTGCTCAAGGCACTGGGGGTCGAGGTGAGCGCATTGACCAGATCTACGGCGCTGTCTCACACCGACATCTTGCGCCAGTACTTGCTGCGCGCCGCGTGGAGATGCCTCGTGCTGCTCAAGGCACTAGGGGTCGAGGTGAGCGCATTGACCAGATCTACGGCGCTGTCTCACACCGACATCTTGCGCCAGTACTTGCTGCGCGCCGCGTGGAGATGCCTCGTGCTGCTCAAGGCACTGGGGGTCGAGGTGAGCGCATTGACCAGATCTACGGCGCTGTCTCACACCGACATCTTGCGCCAGTACTTGCTGCGCGCCGCGTGGAGATGCCTCGTGCTGCTCAAGGCACTGGGGGTCGAGGTGAGCGCATTGACCAGATCTACGGCGCTGTCTCACACCGACATCTTGCGCCAGTACTTGCTGCGCGCCGCGTGGAGATGCCTCGTGCTGCTCAAGGCGCTGGGGGTCGAGGTGAGCGCATTGACCAGATTGTTAATATTGTTTATTTATTTTTTATTTGAACATTTAAAAAAAATTTGACATAAATACTCATACTCACTATAAACATAATTTTTGCAACTTCAGTATTCTAATTTAGCTACTCTGAAATTTAGTCAAACTATAATTTTATCATCCTGGTATTTAGCCACTTAACTTCAAAGTTCAATGTTCCATTAAATCTTTTAGCCAAAATGTCTTCAATCTATACAAAATTCTGTAGTTTTTTTGCTATTGTATATGTGTGGTCAGCCGTGTGGTGCCGGCAGAGTAGAATAGCACCACCCCATCTCTTCCCGTGGGTGTCGTAAGAAGCGACCGAGGGATAAATCCGACCCAAACACAACGATCCTGGAGAGGCCAACTCCACAATTAAACCCGGAACGGAGTCTCCGTCAGGCGCGTGTGACAGAGATCTACCGCGCGGCAGACTCCTGCAGCCGACCTGGCTCCGCACGTATCGACTAGTCGTTCCTGCGGATCCAGCCAGGAAGGCCGAGAGGGTGGCGCAGGTCCTGGGCAGCCCTGCGTTATCCATAATTGCGTCCCAGGCAACGCAGTGTCTGTGGAGAGGACACTTCACCCGCGTCACGCGGATAAGTCTTGCCTCAGACACTGATTAAAGGGCGGGGCACACCGGCTCCGTATCCAGCTCTCGTCCGTAGTCACGCACGAACTGATGACGTTGTAATGTATAGGATTGTATGAGATACGGCACACCGCTTGCGTTGCGTATCCGTTCCGTGCTGCACGCAAGCGGTGTGCCGTATCTCATACAATCCTATACATTACAACGTCATCAGTTCGTGCGTGACTACGGACGAGAGCTGGATACGGAACGCATACGGAGCCGGTCTGCCCCGCCCTTAAATCGTCTGTCACAGACGCGTGAGGCCAATGATGATATGTGTGGTGTAACGAGCAAAGTGGACGGTAAACGACCCAGAGACAGAAGCCCGACTTGTTGACCTGATCAGATCCGCACAACTTTTGCGAAGCCATAGCCAAGCTATACCGCCGAAGATATAACAAAATGGCGTTACATAATCCAAGAGAAAGTTATTCGACGAGGTCACGACCCTTAGCATTGAGGATAAACGACTCAAGGAGGAGGATAAGTGTGGTCATAATTAAATACCTCAGCCAAGATTTAATTGAAGCTTTATTTAAATTATCTAATGAGAAAGTACATTTCCACATCCGCAAGAGATAAACGGTTTTGCATTATCTACATTGGGGTTAAAGTAATTTGCTGGGTTTCTCGCTTCGTTTACTCAATATCTCGGGTCGTAGGGTCCTTTGCGGCGGTATATAAGGAATCTGTAATCTGTAAGACCACACGGGTCGACATGCAAAAATAAGTTACCCGATAAGTGATTGGCGCGTTTGTCTTTAAAAAGTGACATACGTGAAGCGGCAACTCTACCTTCATTAACAGCTGTATTACAACGCCCAATAATAAATGAGTAGAAATGCGGTGATGCTATTCTAAGCCGGCACCACACGGCATGTGTGTAGGCGGCATTAAAACAGCTCGCTTCGCTTGGGTCATCTTTCCACCGGCTATCGCGGGGTCGAGACCAGTCAGTGACAAAACAACGTCAATTGTTTATCAATTAATGCATTATGTTTAGAGTTCTGAGAAACGCGTTGTTTTTAGTCAGCTTGTCAATGTCCTAGGTCTTATTTATGACGTAAGCGCTCGGTTCTAGCTCAGAGCAATGCACCTATTAGCTGGTTGTTTCCCTGATAAGTATTCCGGTCAATGAATGCTTGAAATTTGGTGTAGACGTCATGGAAGATAGACTACGACGACGAGAGACAATCATCCTAAAAGTACCCGAGTCTCTTTGCTCCATGAGTTCTTATTCCTGACAGGCTGAAAACTTTGCTTTTTTTAAAATTAGTCACTAATAACTAGAAATTATATTAGAGCAGTAATATCTGAGGCATCTTGCAAGCATGTGTAATTTAATGCATGTTTCTGTGAGACAAAAATCTTTAATCTTATATCGTTCTTGAATAGGTAATGCTTCTGAATATTTTTCAAAACAAGAAAGTACCTGAAGTACAGTGGAGTGTCTTTCAGGAGTAATAACTTCTGGAGCAAGAGTTCAAAACTCGGGTACTTTAAGGTGGCCACAAACATATCTATAAATCACGTAGTGTTGTAGTAGTTTTACTTCACGATAGTCGAAAATCATTGGTAAACATCAACAAAATATTTAAAAAAAATATCGACAGCTACAGCACGGCACATAAAGACGTATATTTTCGTATAACTCGATAAATTAATGTAGTAATTAACTATTGACATACATACACAAAAATAATACATCTTTATTATGCCTGGCATGGCAGTTGTCTTAACTGCCATGTGACTACGATTTTACTCGTAAACTATCGAACGACAACAACACTACAACATTTATAGCTACGCCTGTGGCCACCTTTGATAGTCTCCTAACAACGCGAAACCTATTTCTGAAGTAAAAAAGGGTTTATTCCTAACATGTCGTCTATAATCACTCATTAACTGGAATAAAGAACTTTTAATTACTTTAGGTAGATACAGAGACCGTAGCTTGTATACAAAACTTTTTCTGTGACGTCTTTGCAATATTTTGATGATTCCTAATTAAATTTAAACCGAGTGTGTATGGGAACGTTGGAAGGGGAAGACCAAGACGCACGTACTTGGATCAGATCGGGGACGTTCTAAAGAAAGGTCCAAGAGTACCCTAAACCGACGAGCATGTATGAAAAGTTTGATGCATGTTGAAGAAGCGAAAGAGATGTGTCAGGCAGGATCGTAGCAAGTGGAAAGATGAAGTCTCTGCCTACCCCTATGGGAAAGAGACGTGATTATATGTATGTGTCTATGCAACTTCAATCAAGTTTTAGAGTCTATGCCTGCTTAACAGTTCATTGTTATTATCATTTGCCGAGTTCAATTCGTTCGAGGTTGAAGCAACAGTTATGTATGTACGTATTTTACAATTTGAATGCAAGTTTAAAAGTTCATCGTTCATTGTGTAAACTTAGAACTTAGCTATAAACTTGTAATACTGGGATTATTCTTTATCTAGTTACATCAAAGTATGTATTGGTACGAACTCTCTAGCACACCACAACAGCCTTTTTTTTTTTTTTTTTTCGTGTGGGACACCGAGTCGTCCAACGACCCGATGAACCCTGGTGTCAGAGTTTTTCAACCGCCTACTACTATTAGTAGGCCTCTGACATGGTTGTGTAACGACCGCCGTCTAAGTAATCATAGACAGCAACCGGGACCGACGGCTTAACGTGCCCTCCGAAGCATGGAACCATTTCTTTTTGGACAATCAGGTGGTTCACCCTGCAATGTCCTAACCAGACCGGGAACAAATTCACAAAGTGATAAATATCAATTTTGTGAGTTTCCCACCGAGAATCGAACCCGGAACCTTTGCGTCGCAGGCAGTCGCACTACCACTGCGCCACATCGGCCGCCACAACAGCCTTGAAATATGGTATAGTTTACAGTGTTAACATTGAAACCTTACGTAGCGACCACGAATAAAACTACCTATTATGTAAAAAATACAGTATATTTGCAGAAATTGGAACACTCAATCTTCATGGCAAATAAAAAAGAAATTGACTTCTCTTGTATCTAAAACTGCCGATCAGCTGGTTGGTCCAATTTCAGCATTTAGGTTTTCAGGCACTCTCATGCTATTTCTATAGAAATACTTATAAGTAAACTAAACGTAAGTATGTCGAATCTTAAAGTAAACCATTATTAATATTCACAATATAATCTATTATTTGCAATTACTTAAAATTAGATATAGAACAGGCATATGCTTAAATTTTCCAGTAATTAGTAAATAATGGCTTGTTTTAATAATCGATACGATACGGCGTTAATTTAGCAATCGGTAATTTGAACAAGTTAATATTTGTCGTTTGTATGAACTTACTCTTTTCTGTTTGTACAAGAGCTATCAATGGGGGAAAGGGAAGATATAAAAATAAAATCTCATGTGTGCTTGGGGGGTCTGGACCTTCGAGCAACGCGGTCTTCCGTCTCGACCGACCGAAGACCGCATTGATCGAAGGTCTGGACGAAATCTTACCTCATATTTTATTTCGTTTTCGCTTGCTGAGGATAGGGATGAATGGCGTAAGCGTGTGTTTGATGGGCGTAAAACACACGATAATGCCTGGTTTTCTGGTCTCGCTAACAAAAAGCAAAAACGTCATCTAAACATGCATGTGCCAGTCTCAAATTCCACCTTCACTTGTAGAGCGTGCGGAAAACTATGCCGCTCCCGTATCGGCTTATACAGCCATGAAAAGTCTTGCCTCAGACACTGATTAAATCGTCTGTCACAGACGTGTGAGGCCAATGATGAAGAAAAATATTTTGTAATAATACAAACAAACAATAGTTTTGTATTTTTCATATTTCATCGGAAATTTTCTCATTCATAATGTTTTAAGTTTTTAATTAAATCTCTATTAAGTTGTATAAGTGCCATTTGCTAGTGTTAGCTATCTAAGGTTTGTGAATGGATTTAACTTAACCTAACCTTTACTGATACCTACGTTATAATGATATGATAGTGCAACTTTGTCGTTTGTATTTGTATTATGATGGGTCTAGAACGGACGTAAGTAGATAAATATTTACTAACAAAATTTTAGATTTCTTCTTGCAATATTCATGTTTACATTAGTTTCTTTATTAATTAGAATGGGTCCGTTTGTTGTCTTCTTAAAGAGTCGAAGGCTAAACTCAATTATTTCCGGCCAAAACTTTGATCATTTTGGATCGTCTTTCTGCGAGATTTTGTCAGGGCATGTAGGTAATTTTTGTGGAGAAATATATTTATTCATCCGTGGGTATATATATTTTTTTCTCTAGGGCATGTCATGCTGCCGGCAACTGTCCTCAGTGCTGGTGTGGGTGTGGGGCGAGCTGCGCGGGACGGGAGGGGAAGAGGGAGGCGGGGCTGCAGCAGGCAAGGCTGCCCCCCGCACGCCCGCCTCCACCGCCACGCCCATCCATCAGCTGTTCTCTCACAAGTAAGTGTGACTGCAGCAGGTCGCGCTGCAACTGTGGTCATGCTCAGTGCTGGTGTGGAAGGGGGATGGTGAGTTGCGCGGGACGGGAGGGGTAGAGGGAGGCGGGGCTGCAGCAGACAAGCCTGCCCCCCGCGTGCCCGCCTCCACCGCCACGCCCATCCATCAGCTGTTCTCTCACAAGTAAGTGTGACTGCAGCAGGTCGCTGCTGGTGTGCGAGGGGGATGGTGAGCTGCGCGGGACCGGGCTGCAGCAGCCAATAACTGGAACGAGGACAATTACCTAAGGCTTTGTTTCGTTGTCATTTTTGAAAAAAGTACCTAATCGCAGCGCGATATATTACCTATTTTTACTAACTACTAAGGGTGGCGAATGACGATAGAATCCACAAAAACGATGAACTGCCACGCTCTATCCAAGTATGTCCTAACTAAACAGTAGTTTGTCGACAAGACAAATACCTACGGATATGAATACAAACTACAGCTTCAAATTTTAATAAGTCCCAAATAAATAAAAATACCATAACATTATACACATATTGCGAACAGAGCGCACGACATGATATGATAAGGGATCGGATATTTTTATACGAAACAGACATTTTATTTGCGTCTGTGTCTGGCCAAGTACTAAATTATCAGTATTGTAGGTACGGCAGGTTTTACATACACATGGGTAGAATGTCCTTGACATGAGATACAAGTAAAAATTTGCTGTTCACTTTTAACTGAAACTGTTATCTCTTGTTTACATAAATTATATACGAATGATTACCGTCTTTTACAAAGTATCGTGTTTGTGCAAGTACTTTTATAAATTCGTATAAAAAAGGATAAAAATTAACTGGATTTATACTTTGGTTGATGTTGGTATCAAATTATAATACTAGGTAACCATAAGTTCACATCTACTTATCAGATTTTAACTTTTATCACTGAAGAAAACAAATATCAAAATATATCAGCAGCGCGTCAACCTGGGGTATTCTGGGATTTTTCTTATAAACTGTATGAAAAAGCAGTTTTAGTTGATACCTTAAAGGGGAAGGTTGATTTGCTACTGAATTTGGAAGGTACTTCATTGTATTTTATTCCTTAGGATATGGACAAAACAGAAACTTGGCGGCGGCAGTCAGGGCTCCAAAACCAACTCCGCCGCTTCTTCGGAAAGAAGCTCCGCTGCTGGAAGGTACCCTCTTATTCTGATACAAGTAACGTAAACGAATTGCCTCGAAATTTCATACCCACCTAGGCAATAATCGAGCCTTTTACGTTAAGATTTATTATATGTGCCAGTACACTTTACGTTTTACGTACCTATATGTAAGTATGGTGTAAGTTTTGATAAAGTGCACAAGTGCACATACTCTCAGAGTGAGAGTGTGTTGGAACTTAGAACACAACACTTTAATAATACATTTGCAGTAGTTACAAAAAGGTATCTCTAATCGTTTTTGTGGTATCCTAAAATATGTATATTTAATGAGAATTACACCTTGTTATCAACTTACGGCTCCATTTCTATTACTTAGGTCGCGCCACACATCACAAGTCAGACAGGAGGTGGACAGCAAAACGAAAAGAAAGTTCGGGAAACACAGCGACTCCAGCGACACCGGAGACTCCAACGCGGACCTGCAGGTCCTCAACCGCTCGTTGGCAGTCAAAGTCAGCACCCCACGCGATGACTTCGAATACTTCGACTCCCCCGGGAAAACATCCAACGAATACCCCAACGACAAGCTTTACTGCGACCCCTTCTACGTCCCGAAGAAACCGAAACCCAAAGCCGACGACTACATGACCGACAAACACAGAGAAATCATCAACACAGAAATGTCAGGCTTCGAGTTCACTCTCCTTATATTAGATTTGCTCCAAGAGTTGTGTAAGACGGAAAGTAGTCTGTCGGGGTCGGAGGGGTCGCAGGTGTCGGTGCAGTGCATCAACTTCTCGCTGCGGAACCTCTGCTCGCTGCAGTTCGGCTCGCTGCCCCAAGCCGTGCACTACTCCGCCGAACAAACCTCCAGGGTCAAACTGGCGTTGACCGAATTACTCATAGTCTCTCTAGATAAAGTACTCGTACATTCCGATCTGTGCGTCAAGTTGATAAACAACGGAATTCTACCGATGCTGCTCAGAATATTAGAAGACATTATTTGCAAGTCAAGTAATAAATATAGCGCGAAAGACGACAAGGGTGTCAAACGGGAGAAACCTAATAAGACTGAAGCTGATAATTTGCTCAAATTCGTATTCGGCGTTTCGTATTCTATAACCGCGTTCTTCCATTGCCTTTTAATGCAATGCCGGTCGGTGGAGAAGCTCCGTGCTTTCACGGAGCAGTTCAAACTTTACGGAGAATGTTTGAAAGGAGGTCTGCTCAAAGAGTGTATAGAATTAATGGTGAGGATTCCGAGCGACGAGGAGGAAATCATCACGTTGGTGAAGAAGTTGATAGAATCATTGGGGAAGCTCATAACGGGGATGAAGCGCGTGCGGAGCGAGGTGATCCACTCGGCGGCGTGCCCGCGCTCCCGGCACAAGGCGTGCCGCGCGCGCGTGGTCGCCGGCGTGCACCACCACCACGACATCCTCGGCGAGGCGGGCGAGCCGCGCGCCGGCCTGCCGCTAGCATCCTCCTGCTGCATTTCAGTTTTGTACGGTACGCTCACCTCGTTAGTCACCGACGAGGAGGTGTCGGCGCAGTCCGTGCTAAGAAGTAAAATCCTCAGGACGATGTTGAACTGCGGCGTCTGCTGCTGCTTCTCCCCGGGATTCCTGATGGAGAGCATCGTCAGACTGATGCTGACTCACAACAGCGTCGCGACGCTGTCCCTTCAAGTGTTGGAGCACACCGTGTACGGGGAGTTGGGAGCGAGCATTCTGACTGCGAGAGTGACCGATCAATTGCCCTGCTCTATTTGCGAACCGAATGACGACAAACGAGACATGATTAGAAAATACTGTCCGCATGGAGTGAGCCCGGTCGATCGGAAGAGCATGTGGTCGTTTTTGATTCATTACAATTCGTTACTCCAATTGGATAATCACAACAACGTGCTCCATGCGAGCGTCAGTCACTTGCTGCGAGTGACGCCCAAGTGCCGTACGGAGATGAAATACGAGCTACTTTTCAGTGTAATTTATCCGACTTTTATAGTAGCGAAACATAGATACATACTGCGCATGGAAGAGGCCGCCTATTTCTTAACAGTATCGTGTCTGAACATTTTCGCAAGTCTATTAAATTCCGTGCCTTTTGCAGAACAATTTATACAGAAAGGTGGTCTAAGTTACGTCTTGGAATTGGTGTCCTTATCGGAGTTTTCAAATCAATGCTGTTCAATACTCGAAATCGCGATTATTGTTGAAATATTCAAGCTAATGAAAGATAATTCAGACATGACATATTATAGGGAAGTTAGCTCTCTATCATCAGTGCGAATGCTAATTAAATCATTATCCGAAACGACTGATAATTGTTATAAGATTTACAAAATAAAACTCTCCGAAGAGACGTTTGGAGAACTATGTGACCTGACGAAAGAAAGAGAGGCATTAGCACTTCATGTGATCCCAGAAATTTCTCGTCAAGAATCGTTATCTTCGAGGAAGTTGTCTATGCCAAAAGCGATCAAAACCAGTTTCGCCGCGAGCGAGAATGTTATCGAGGATACCGTGGAAAATTACTTAGATGTGCTGAAAAATGTGTGGACTTTTTGGAAGTCCTGCGCTGGCCTGTGTCTGTACAGTCCAATGTTCCGTCAGTACATCGTGTCGGAGAGCGTGTTCGTCGACAGCTACGCGATGCTGAAGGTGCTCCTGCACCAGCTGTGCAACAACGAGTGCAGCGCGCCCGAGATGAGGATCCTCATCAAGATCGTGGAGGCGCTGTTGACTGTCCAGTTTGCTGTCTCAGGTGAGATAAATTATAACGTTACATTACAGCCACAACAGTCCACTGCTGGACTGCCCTGCCCCTATCGGCGGGTAATTCCATACTCTCCACGCTTGTCAGGCGGATTGGTGAGCGCAGTAGAAGATGTTGCATTTTACAGGGAATGCTGCTACCCATTATTTGAATGGATTTACCCCTTCTCTTAGTCGCTTTTTACGACACAATTGTGTGTTGTGTTTTAGTAGTGATTAATGATTACTTATTTATTTTTATAGTCTTTTATCTAGTTCCTGCCTTGACCTACTCTAACAACACTAGGTTAGGCAGAACACCTACAATACTTTACAGTATTCCTAAACGTATTTTCCTATTTACACCCATTCCTTTACACTAACGACATTACACGCTCAGATTGTGTTACAATAATACAGGGTGATGTAAACTGATACGAGTAAGTTCAAGACCGCAATCATAAGGAAATCGTAGTAAACTAGTAAATCTTTAGCACCGAGCAAGATTGTATGTTAGATCCATGCGATAGAGCTATAATTCGTTCAGATTTACCATTAGAGAATGTTTTGTAACTATCCCGCGAATGTTTAGAAACATTTGCGTAATTTGTGGTGGACGGTAAGACGAGTTCAGTTTCACACACGATTTAGTTACAAATCAGAAGTAATGCGTTTTGATATGAATCGTGATAATTTGAACTGCGCTTCCGTTTTGGTTTAACATTTTCACTTATTTAATTATTTGGGTTATTTATGTTATACTAATTTAGTAGTTTAACAAATGGCAGTATGAAATAAGTACTGCCCACTTAGGTAGCTGGGATAGATCATTGTTTAGTCGTAGATACTTGTCCGTTTTTACGTTTGAGTACTTTTGTATATTCTGTGGTTACAGCGACTATTTTGTTTTTGTACAGATGTGACATCTGGCCGCACTAAGGAAACAAGTTGCGAGCTAGTCCGCAAGGCGCTGAGCGGGGTGAATGCTCTATCAGCCGGGGGAGGGGGCGGGCTGAAGGCGCTGTGCGAGGCTCTGATCCGGGTGTGCGTGGCGCGGCCCAGTCGCCACCACGCCATGCCCAGAGCGAGCCATGCTAAAGTGAGTACATCTGTAACTAGGTAGAGAGGTGCGCCACGCGCTGAGTGGCGTGAATGCTCTATCAGCCGGGGGAGGGGGCGGGCTGAAGGCGCTGTGCGAGGCACTGATCCGGGTGTGCGTGGCGCGGCCCAGTCGCCACCACGCCATGCCCAGAGCGAGCCATGCTAAAGTGAGTACATCTGTAACTAGGTAGAGAGTCTGATCCGGGTGTGCGTGGCGCGGCCCAGTCGCCACCACGCCATGCCCAGAGCGAGCCATGCTAAAGTGAGTACATCTGTAACTAGGTAGAGAGTCTGATCCGGGTGTGCGTGGCGCGGCCCAGTCGCCACCACGCCATGCCCAGAGCGAGCCATGCTAAAGTGAGTACATCTGCAACTAGGTAGAGAGAGGTCCACCACGTGCTGAGTGGCGTGAATGCTCTATCGACCGGGGGAGGGGGCGAAGTGGCCCTAGTCGCCACCAGCACAGTGAGCCATGCTAAACTGAGTACGTCTGCAACTAGGGGAATTTACTGCGAGCCGCAAGGTGCTGAATGCGTAAGAATTCGCCGTGTAAACTAGGTGATTCACATTTACATCAAAACTCTTTAATAATTTCAAGTTATGAAACCAACTACGAACTTTTTGCTACGAATTTGCTGCTATATCTACAGAGCATTTACATTAAAGCATCCCAAAAAGTCTTAGCCTGGATTTATATCACTTAGTTACCTTTTACGACACCTAGGAGAAGATATGCGGTGATACTTGACCCACACAAATGCAATAAAACACATATTTTATTTATACTTCATCACAGAACTTCATCTAAACTCTAAATAAATAGATTAATTAATTACTGTTTAGCATCCTCTGGATATTGATGAACAGGTAAGATGTTTTTTATCTTATTTTATGTACACTTTATGTACGTTAAGAATTTTTTTTATTCAAATTTTAATTAAAATAATGCAAATATACTAAGTTCCGTGCCGTGAAAGTTCCGTGTGATGCCGGCTTAGAATAGCATCACCCCATTTCTTTCCCGTGGGAGTTAGAGGCAAATGAGGGACTTCAGGGTGTGTATTGCAATTTTAGGCGATGGGCTGACAACTTATCACTATGGCGATAACAATTTTCCGAATGACCCTCAAATATATGTCAGACGTTGCGTAAATGTCCGTTTTTGCGGCCGTTTACGCTCTGCCTACCCCGCAAGGGATAATAGGCGTGATATATGTATGTATGTAAATATTCAAACAAAAACATGGTGTAAAAGACGATGTACCGAAAACTTTATACCACAAAAAGCACGATCATACCATAAAACTGAACATCTTTAGAGATTTATTGGAATTTTTCAAACAAAATACCCATTCAGCTGAGTGATTTACCTACTGTGGGAACTCTCACGCCTGCGAAGTTTGCGGTACACCGTCCCTTAGACCCGTATGCATTAATACGGTATTAATCGAGAAACCTACCTCATTATTCATGTATTCATTTGCTATGATTGTATATCAAAATGACATATAATAATAAATGTATATATTTAAATCATGGCAAACAAAATAAGAAAAACATTAAACGTAAGTGCTATAAATCAAAGTTCTTTTGTAATAAAATATTGAAGTCTCATACTGAACGTACGCGGAAGATCTGTGCAGCATTTTGTTACTTAAAAATACTCAGTCAAAAGACCGGTTTTAGGCTCTCCACGCATTTTATAGATAAGCTAGTTTTAGGAGTCAGTCGGTAAGGAGGTGCGATTCGTAAAACATTAGTGATACAATTAAGGTGTTCGTCGCAGATTATGCCATAGCATCGGGCAGATCTTATTTTTTCGATATATCGTATGAAAAAATATCACTCCTTTTCTCTTTCTTTGCATAAGAACTACTCTCTGGAACCTAAAAACAAATCAACCTATATCTTCGACAGTTAAACTATTTCACAAAATATCAAATTGTATAAAAGGTTGTGTACATGACAATTGCATTCAACACTTATGTCATCTGTTTTTGAATCAAATTGAGCGGAACCCATATGATTTCTAATTAATGATGCGCTTAGATTTACCGCGTGCGACCCTACGGAATCGAGATCCACCGGTACTTTCGCTTCTAGCGTCATTCGAGCCAGTCGGAATCTTAAACCAATTAGTATAACAGTAGGTCGATTTTTGGTGGTAACATTTAGTTTGTTTTACGTAGAATATTGGCCTAGATACATGTGCGTGGATGGACAATCCAAAGGATCATTAACATTAAACATTAATTAAATAGCGTAGACATTTTTGGAATCATTTTTATGAACTAGTTAATGTGTTGTGCAATAGTAAAGCTGTTACGCTTTTAGTGACTGTAATAGTGTTGTGATACTTATTTGTGACGTAAATAGTACTTAATCTTCTCAATGAACGGATCTACTCCCCGTCTATTGATGCCGACTGTAAGTCCTTAACCTTAAGTTGGATATAATGTCTATTGAAAAATAACTATCCGTAGATACCCTCAAATATTTTCGAAATAGCAATAACTTGCTCTAGGAACTTATTTTTACTTAATAAATAGAGCTGTGATTTTTTTCCTACACTGAAAAGTATTTACAGTAAGTTTTGTACCGACTGTGGAGTTGTAGAGCAGTAATGTCAAATATAGATATTACTATTGGATTACGTTCCACGTTCTTGTGGTTTACTATTCGCAATAGATGACTCTTACGAAACCACTAAACAAACTATCACTTTAACTCCATCTATATATTATATGATATTATGTCGATAAATTCTGAATAATAATTTTCTTGTATCGTATTTCTTTATGTTTCGTTGCTGTTAAGTTTTGTGTGCCACTGAAAGTTTGAGTTTCATGATAGAAGTTCATCGTAACCCATATTAGGTTTGTTGTTTTGAAGATAGTAAAAGACGCGAAAGTAGATCAATATGCTTCTGAAGATGTAAAAAACAACAAGTATTTTTTTTGAACAAGCAATTTTTTAAACAGTTGCCGCCTCTGGGCTGCGAGTCGGGGGCCAGCTCTGCCGGGGGCTCCTCCAGTGAAGACAGCTGCGAAGCGCCGTATGCCAGCGAGCACAGCGAGCCCTCCAGGCTGGACCCGGGCTATGAGGTAACACGCCATACAAGGCTTTCAATGAGATCAGATATATGTCACTCCAAAGCCAACAACGACAGCCATCAAGAATTTGGATTATAATTGATACCGAAAGAGATCTCTTTTTGTTTTTCAATTTGGAATTCAGTTCGAATTTTTTTATGATTGTCTAACTTGATTTATTTTGCAGGCTGATGTTGAGATCGGTAACTTGGAACTGTTGACGTTGGAAAAATCGAGAAAGGTATCGGGATTGTCAGCTCTAAAGAACATATCAGGTAAAGATCTTCCGATCTTCGATTTTTCTATATTGAAACATCAGAGTTCTGTGTAATTTTTTTATGTTTCTAGGATACGCCGTAGTAGAAGACGAGGACTTAGAATGTGCGGAATACAGCAAGCAGAGCGAGCTGGCGCATCCAGAACTATGCGTCATTGTCGTCGATGTACTCACGCAGCTCATACAGAAGTAAGTTTTTTTTTGTTTTGATAAGATTGTGTGGCTTTTCTTTCCTGTGTTTTTTTAATCATAGCTCGCAATATATTTAAGGATTTAGATATGTGTCAATTAAATATTGGAATGGTTACAGGCGCGTGTTTAGCAGCCAACTATTGTCTCTTTTGTTGATGATATATTTTTTTACCTCAGGAAATTTCTAGTGGTTTATAAATAAGGCGGCTGTTAGCGACTAGATGGCGAAAACGAGAGATCGTGCCTAATGTACCCGTACACTGGGGGAAGCTACGTCTAGCAGTGGATTGCAATAGGCTGATGTATATGAATGATTCAGAATTAGTTTCGGACAATGCCCTTTACCTTACACTTCATACTACCATTTACAAGGACATTTGACAAATTAATGGTTTATGCAACTTCTTGCGACTATATAAGAACTTGCTTGTTAAAACAAATGTCTTTTTGTTGTGACTACTCAAAGGTTAATGCGATTATCGGTGCTCTTAGGGTCTTAGCAAGACGAGTTAATCACATAAGAGAGATAAGCCAAAATGTCGCAGGTACCTACTTTAATGCAGTTCCACTTAATAAAAGTCAACATTGTATTTTAAACTATGCTAATTTATTAATTTAGGTAAGTTACTTACTTGGGTATTTGTTAGGTTTGTTTTCGCACCAGCTTTACGAAAATAATGGTACAAGGTCAACGTGGGTGTAAAGTTATTAATTCGTTTAAAAGCCATGAATAGAGTATAGTGTGGCCGGTTACAATAGCCAATATATCGTAATTTTGACTTGGTAAAAACATACATAGTAAAATAAAGTTATCACAGACATACATAGGTACTTTTACTGAGAGGTCACTGACTGCGAGCGGCAGAATGCTTTTAAATGATAATGACTCGCGTAACGGAGAATTAGCAGCAAAATGGCATGAGAAGCAAAGAAAGAAAAGTCTTTCAGCAAAAGTGTGCGATATAAAGCTTCCAGTGAAATTATGGACTAGTCGCTGACAGTTGTTGCATTGTTTAATGAACCTTAAATCGGAATACAGCTGTATAAAAAAGATTCCACCTTTCAGACTACTAACATCTCCAGAAGACTCGCCTACAGCGGGCATGCAGCGCGCGACGGCTGCCCTAGCGCGCGCGTGCTGCACGCGGCTGGCGGGCGCGCTGGCGAGCACGCGCTGCGCCCCGCACACGCTGCTCGCGCGGCTGCTGGCCCCGCACGCCGCCGCCGCCGCGCTGCTGCACCTAGCCGACCCCAGCAAGCAAGGTACGGCTGCCCTAGCGCGCGCGTGCTGCACGCGGCTGGCGGGCGCGCTGGCGAGCACGCGCTGCGCCCCGCACACGCTGCTCGCGCGGCTGCTGGCCCCGCACGCCGCCGCCGCCGCGCTGCTGCACCTAGCCGACCCCAGCAAGCAAGGTACGGCTGCCCTAGCGCGCGCGTGCTGCACGCGGCTGGCGGGCGCGCTGGCGAGCACGCGCTGCGCCCCGCACACGCTGCTCGCGCGGCTGCTGGCCCCGCACGCCGCCGCCGCCGCGCTGCTGCACCTAGCCGACCCCAGCAAGCAAGGTACGGCTGCCCTAGCGCGCGCGTGCTGCACGCGGCTGGCGGGCGCGCTGGCGAGCACGCGCTGCGCCCCGCACACGCTGCTCGCGCGGCTGCTGGCCCCGCACGCCGCCGCCGCCGCGCTGCTGCACCTAGCCGACCCCAGCAAGCAAGGTACGGCTGCCCTAGCGCGCGCGTGCTGCACGCGGCTGGCGGGCGCGCTGGCGAGCACGCGCTGCGCCCCGCACACGCTGCTCGCGCGGCTGCTGGCCCCGCACGCCGCCGCCGCCGCGCTGCTGCACATAGCCGACCCCAGCAAGCAAGGTACGGCTGCCCTAGCGCGCGCGTGCTGCACGCGGCTGGCGGGCGCGCTGGCGAGCACGCGCTGCGCCCCGCACACGCTGCTCGCGCGGCTGCTGGCCCCGCACGCCGCCGCCGCCGCGCTGCTGCACATAGCCGACCCCAGCAAGCAAGGTACGGCTGCCCTAGCGCGCGCGTGCTGCACGCGGCTGGCGGGCGCGCTGGCGAGCACGCGCTGCGCCCCGCACACGCTGCTCGCGCGGCTGCTGGCCCCGCACGCCGCCGCCGCCGCGCTGCTGCACATAGCCGACCCCAGCAAGCAAGGTACGGCTGCCCTAGCGCGCGCGTGCTGCACGCGGCTGGCGGGCGCGCTGGCGAGCACGCGCTGCGCCCCGCACACGCTGCTCGCGCGGCTGCTGGCCCCGCACGCCGCCGCCGCCGCGCTGCTGCACATAGCCGACCCCAGCAAGCAAGGTACGGCTGCCCTAGCGCGCGCGTGCTGCACGCGGCTGGCGGGCGCGCTGGCGAGCACGCGCTGCGCCCCGCACACGCTGCTCGCGCGGCTGCTGGCCCCGCACGCCGCCGCCGCCGCGCTGCTGCACCTAGCCGACCCCAGCAAGCAAGGTACGGCTGCCCTAGCGCGCGCGTGCTGCACGCGGCTGGCGGGCGCGCTGGCGAGCACGCGCTGCGCCCCGCACACGCTGCTCGCGCGGCTGCTGGCCCCGCACGCCGCCGCCGCCGCGCTGCTGCACATAGCCGACCCCAGCAAGCAAGGTACGGCTGCATCTTCGACAAGTTCCAGTGCTGCTGGAGCGGGGACGACCAGCGCCTCATGACCGGCTCCTACAACGGCTTCTTCAGGTACCACACTGACACCTGTCACCGCGCCAAGCTGTGCAGCCTCTACGAGAACGATTGCATCTTCGACAAGTTCCAGTGCTGCTGGAGCGGGGACGTGTACAGTACATCAGCAGCATTACACACGACAAAAATAAAAAGTAGCAAATTCAAAATTAATTCTATTGACTCAGACAGGTACAGTCGAAATTCCGAAAGCAGCGTGACTCGACCGATCGTTAGAGGGTCATACTATGCCAGGTTAAATTGACATTAATTCAATCACGATAGAATAGCTACGAACGTCGTCAGTTGTGTGCCGGTCGTAACCAACTTCGCTTTTATTTATCAGTACTTTTTATATGTTCCAGACCTCCAGCGCAGCATACTGGAGCTGATCCACGTAGTGGCATCCCAGAGCATCACCTCTACGGAACTAGCGGCTTTCCTTCGGTTGTTTACAGCTGAGAACCCGCCTCTAGGGGCCCTGCTGACGGCGCTGCAGAGGCTGGTGAACACGGCGGTGCCGGGGACGCCCGATTGCATACTCAGCTTCCCAGTGGACACTCAACACACAGGTATAGCGCGTAGTCTAAAAAAAAATTGTTTTACTTTATTAGGAAAACTTACAGCTAATAGTAGTTTATGCAACTGTCGTATAATGGGGGTCATTAGAATGCGAGTGTCTGTTTATCACACGAGGCGCAGCCGAGTGTGATAATAGTTTGACACGAGCATTCTAATGCCTAATTATAGCAGTTGCATACACTATTTTATCTACACTCTCCAAAAAAAACTCAGAAACACTTTTCTAAACGTACGCACCGGCCATTGCAAGGCCCGATACAAGGACAAATTCAATACGAGAACGTAATATGGCTTGATATGAATTTTTAAAAATCTATACTTTAGCAGTTGTTTAGATGTGGAGTCTTAACAATAACTTAACTAAACAACTGAACAACATCTGAACAACAACTGAACAACATCTGAACAACATCGAAACAATAACTTAACATTATCTGTACAACAACTGAACAACATCTGTACAACAACTGAACAACATCTGAACAACAACTGAACAACATCTGAACAACATCTGAACAACATCGGTACAACAACTAAACAACATCTGAACAACAACTGAACAACATCTCAACAACAACAGAACAAAAACCTATTAAAACAACTGAACAACATCCGAAAAATTACCGTATAGCAACAACTGTCAGGTGCGGCGGAAGATAGCGATTTGAGTATTGGCAAAAAAAACTTCGTTTCATTTCTCAACTTTATCGTATTTAGAGTTTTCTCATTAAGTCATTACGCTTCTGTAATTTATAGTAAACCCTAGTTTTTATAGGCAGAATGCATAAAGTAGGTCATTATGCATCTGTTTTCGAATTCATAATTCGAACATTATGAGACGAGCGTAGATAAAAATAATAATAATTTTTACAGGGAAACGGTGAATAAAAACAAAGCCATTTACAAGTTTCCACCAGTAGAAAATTTCTAAATAGGCCTATGCCATTGAAATAAACAAAATCTTAAAGTGTAACTTAAAAATATTATTTGCAACACAGTATGTGTTCCGTTCCGTATGTTGGAAAACATAGAATAGCATACAACAGAAAAAAAGTGCAAGATGATGGTAAAATTACATAGTATTTATTATATAAAGTTAAACATAAATAAGTAAGTAGGTACTACAATAAGGTTAGAATCGTCGTATCGTTTGAAAATTTACTATTCAATATTTCTTAGCTATTTCTGTAACACCTTGCGTCCTAATGTTTCAGATAACAGTTACAATGTGTCGGATGACTACGTGATGTTGAACAATACGTCTCAGAGCCAACAAGCCGAGAGCTTTGCCGCTAAGCTGCAGGAAGCGCACCGGCGGGCCGGTGAGTGCCTGAGTGCACACATTTATTTATTTATTACGTAAACTCAACGGCACATGTTTTATTATTACAATTTGCCTTAAAAACTACAACAGCCAATAACAGAGTTTAATATATTATATAAACATATTACGGGTAGGTAGACAAAAAAGTTAAATCATAAATCATTTATTTGCCAGAATACAGTTACATACAGATATGTCATTGTTACAGAAAAATAGCGCAGTGTATTCAGCTTGTGTAAAGCATGCAAATATTGTTGTAATTATTATTACAATTAAAATATTACATTGATTTAAATAAGGTACTAAATATACTTAAATATCAAAAGTAACGGGAATTTATATTATTGTTTAATGTGTGTGGTGTGTGTGACACCACTCATGTGACAGACATCGGTCATGATGAACTTCACTTACTCTAACCCGCACTTAATAACACTTTTTCACATCATCAGCTTGAAAAGAACTACCTTGCCGCGTAAAAACAGTGAAAATAGTCAATTATGCTCATAGGATGAGGCAAAGTTATTTGAATTTCGTAAATTAAATTTTTATGACAGCGAGTACTGAAAATTTATTTCATTTTAAAGGCATTTTGTTCGATTAAATATTAATTTTTGTAATTTTCTCAATAATAAGACATTCGTAATATTTCTGAAGCCCTCGAGAAATTTAATAAGCTCTAGAAAACCGGCTTAGGCGGGATAAAAAAATATTAAATAAAGGCACTGCCTCGGGGCTGGCCAGTTTAATCACACGACATGTAACTTTACGCCACCATCTGTAAACGACATTTGTTTCAAATTGAAGTCAAGATTTTCAGAGTGTGTTATTTACATGCGTATAATTAACCGGACCCCTGAACAGGAAAAACCTGCCCACAAGTTCAATTACTTGTCGCTTCTTTTCTATAGAAACTTGATTATTGTAGATAGTGTTCTGTAGCGTCGACTCTTCGCTGTAATATACTTGAACTAGATTTTCGCCTAGTGGTTTCGACCGCTGCCGCTCATTTTCCCGTGGTAATAGTTGTTTTTCCGCGGTAAAAAGTGGCCTAAGTGTTATTCCGGGTTATACACTTCTACCTGTGTTCCAAATTTCAACCAAATCGGTCAAGCCGTTTAAGCGTGAAGAGGTAACAAACTACATACATACATACACACACAAACTCTCAGATTTATAATATAAGTACGGATGAGTGATGATGCGATTGGCCGAGTGACGAGTGACGTAAAGGAGAGTCGTTTGCCTATTGCCTGTGACAGATATAAAGCTATCGGCGGAAACACTTCTATACCGCGTTTCAGGGCTTTTTTGAAATAAATTGTTTCCCCCAGGTATAACGTCGCCGTGGTCGGTAGGCGCAGTGCGGTGCGGGGTGGAGGGCGCGGGCTGGGCGCCCTGGCTGCAGGGCTTCGGCTTGCTGCTGTGGGTGCGAGCCGCGCCCCCCACCCCTCCAGCGCCCCCGTCGCCCCCGCCTGACTCCCCTGACGAGGACTGGTGTGAGTACAATAAAACAATTTTAAACGGATTTATTGTTTTTGTTTTGGATTTTACAATTCCTACGTTTCGAGCTCTTTCCAGAGGTCGTGGTCATGGATGACTAAGGTGTTGGACGTCATTTCCATTAATATTAACCATTCATTGCACACAAGAAATATTACAAAATCCATATAAAAAGAATGACACAACATTCCGTAGAATGAAAAATCTTGTTCTTTTTTCAACTTGCAAAATTTTCAAGCGCGGGCAGGATATGAATCTGCTACTTTCGCATACTAGTGGCGACGCCTCTTCCATTTGGGCTACCGCAGCTTGTTCCTTACCCGCCAATTTTGCAAGTGTATTTTAATGCCAGTAACGCGTGGCACGGCTATTATTGTTCTACCGCACATTTTTTTTTATTGCCTAGTATAAACTTGTGTAGCGTTTCTTAATTGTTTAATTGTGATGAGCAATAGTTGTACAAACTCAAGAAAATATTATTGGTGTGAGTACATGATCATCATCGTCTGAGAAATAGGGCTCCCTTCGATGCTTCCAAGGATCTCGATTTTGGGTCCGCAACCTTGACAAGGATATCAGAATCTCTGTTAACTTGGAACTTTTTTATTTGTTCTATAAGATTAATGGCTATCGAAAATTAAACGTAACCATGACGATTTCCTGCAAAGCATGAACCTCGCATGAACAAAAATATAGATCAGCTCGATATATGTCTATGGTGTGTAAAAAAATCCGCAGTGATCCTTTTATGTTACGGTTTATATACCTGCGCTAACTATTCAAGATTAGTTGGAACTCTATCAAACTAGCTATCGATGATTTCGTTGTTTCTAACATTCAGTTTTAATGCAGATTCAGCAGACGAATGGAATGAACCTGAGGAGCCGGAAGTAAAGAAGTCCCCTGTGAAAGAATCGAGCATTCGTTCAGTGGAGCTGTCCCACGTCATGTCCATTGGCACCGAGAGTCTCGTTCTAGAGATCTGGATGGACACTAATACCGGTGAGTGGGTCACCGTATTCTATGACCTTTGTATATTACATACATACATACACATATCACGTCTATAGTAAACGGCCGCAAAAAACGAACATTTACGCCACGTCAGACAAATATTTCGGAAAATTGTGTATCGCTAGAGTGACAAGTCAGCCCATCGCATAAAATTGCAATACACACCCTCGAGTCTCTAAGTCGCCTCTTACGACTTCATGGGAAAAAAATGGGGTGATGCTATTCTAAGCCGGCGTCACACGGCAAAAGAAATCCTTTGTATATTTGTGTGATAAAATTTTATTTTGTTGGAACGTGTTATTAGATCAATGATCAATATTATCTTATTAAGTACTAGCAGCCTGCCCACCGGTTTCACCTGCTGCTTATCGTTTTCCAGCGACAGCAAGACGTTTTCCCGCATGTATTATACACATAAACCTTCATTTTGAATCACTCCATCAAAACCTGTTGCGTAGTTTTAAAGATCTAAGCATACACAGAGACATATTAACAGACACGGGCCAAGACTTTATTTTATACTAAACGGGGTTTAAGGGACAGCCCGCCGAATACTGGTATGGTGCATGCAGACCATGAATGAACAACTTTCCTCTAGAAACATATGTCAGGAACCGACAAAAAACGATCCGCCACACAAAATTACGAACTGTGGGAATGGGAAGTAATTCTTTTTTCAAGCTTCCTGAAATATATTACTAGCGGAAAGTTGTTCTGTGTCATGGTCTGAATGCACCTACTAAATATTCGGAGGACTGTCTCTGACACAGGGTGTCAAGATGTCAAGTAAATTGCAAATAAATGTGTCCAAGGTTCGCTGACGATACGTCTCACACGTCCGGAACTGGGCGCTAACAAGGTAGTGAGCGAGGCGCGCGTGGGCGACGCCGCGCCTGCCCACAAGTGGGCGAGTCTTGCGCTCAACGTCACCGAGCGAGTGTACAAGCGCCGCATACACATACAGGTACACACAACATGCTTTATTACAGATAATTTTAGTGTTACCACATCAATAAATAGGAATATAAAGGAATAACTATACAACAAGAAATTGACAATATTAAGTAGCAGCTTCAATTCAAATCCAAAATTATGATTATTAGATTTTTTATTTAAGTCACGTATTTTTTCAATTTATTTGTATAAGCACGGTACAGCCGCTGCTCGTGGTTGTACTTGCGAGCTCAACGCTGGTACAAACAACTCTGTATGCATGTACTTTATAATTTGTATCGAGCATGCCACCATTGCCACCGTAGTGGCGATATCAGACCGCACGGACAAACCCTGACAGGTTTTTGTTGCGTTCTATTGTAATTGTTGTTTTTCTTTTTTGTAAATGTTTTAATAAATAATAATAATAATAAACATTCAGATAATAATGTATAGTATTTAGATAGCGCATGACATCTGTCTTACTTAGTGGCCATTTCATAAATAAAAATAAGATATAGAAAAATGACCAGTCAGCCAATGTCTACGCTAGCTCAGTTGGTAGAGCGATGGAACGGTAATATTTTCTTGAGTTTGCACAACTATCACTCATCACAGTAAAACTATTTAAATGTGATTTAAGAAGTGTTTCTTTTTTTACATTTCCTACGTTACGAGCTCTTCACAGAGTTCGTAGGCACGGATGACTTAGCCAACGGAACAGTATTTCACGGTCCCGGATTCAAGCCCCGATTCAATATTTTTCTTTCTTTATTTAGATTGATGACAATTATAAAGCACCGTGAGTGCAGAATAAACCACAGTACATTTCATTAGCCATTTCCAAAGATAGTTAGATTTTCTATTCATGTATCCCTCTCCCTGGACAACTTGACGCCCAGGTTGATTTGTGAACGAAACTTGTCAATTTAACAGTGTTATTCTTTCGGCTTAGGTCACGGTTCTAGTCAACGGATTGGAAATTGAGACAGTATCGTTACCGCTACAAGGTGAGTTTGACATTACTTCTTTATCCTTTCATTTTTATATCTTTGCACACACAAATATCACGCAGTTACTCCCTTGCGGTTTAGGTAGAGCGTCAATGGTCGCAGAAAACGGACATTTACGCCACGTCTGACAAAAAATTGAGAGTTATTCGGAAAATTGTGTATTGCCATAGTGACAGGTTGTCAACCCATCGCCTAAAATTGCAATACACACCCTCGAGTCCTTAGTCGCCTCTTACGACTCCTACGGGATAGAAATATGGTGATGTTATTCTAAGCCGGCATCACACGACATTCTATTAAGACACATGTTTTTTCCACAGGAATCCTAGTACGCAAAGTGATGCCGACTCTAGTAGTGATTGGTCACTGCGCGCGCGGGGCGGTGACGGGCGCGTATCACCTGTCCCACTCGCACGTGTATCGCGCGCCCGTTCTAAACGTCTACACAGCATTGCATCTCACCGCGCATTCGCCTGACCACTCTTGTCAGGTCAGTCTCCTATTAACCTGTAAGCTATTCTCGGTATATAACCTAAAGATTATTTACCGAGAAGTAAATAACTGAAAGAGAAACATACCAGCATTGTTCATTTTACTTCTTTTCACATTGTTAAGATTCCTACTATCATCTCAGATAAATTGGGATAAGGGCAGGCAGATGATTCATCTGCCTGCCCTTATCCCAATTTATTTGGGGTCGGAGCAACATGTTTTTTTCTTCCATTGAACTCTATCAGCTGTCAAACCTTCGTATACACCCTTTTATCATCTTTCATACAATCCATTCAAACGTTTTTAGACCTTCCTCTCCTTCTGCATCCACATGATTTTCATCCTTCCTCATAACATTGTAAAGATTCCAACATAAATTATTATTTTTCTTTAAAGTCCCTCGCGATCTGATAAGTCCTTAAATATATTTATCTACACTCGTCTCATAATGTTCGAATTATGAATTCGAAAACAGATGCATAATGACGTACTTTATGCATTCTGCCTATAAAAACTAGGGTTTACTATAAATTACAGAAGCGTAATGACTTAATGAGAAAACTCTTAATACGATAAAGTTGAGAAATGAAACGAAGTTTTTTTTTCCAATACTCAAATCGCCATCTTCCGCCTCACATGACAGTTGTTGTTGTACGGTAATTTTTCGGATGTTGTTCAGTTGTTTTAATAGGTTTTTGTTCTGTTGTTGTTGAGATGTTGTTCAGATGTTGTTCAGTTGTTGTTCAGATGTTGATTAGTTGTTGTTCAAATGTTATTCCGATGTTGTTCAGTTGTTGTTCAGTTGTTGTTTAGTTGTTGTTCAGTGTTGTTCAGTTGTTGTTCAGTTGTTTAGTTATTTGCTGTTGAGACTCGACATCTAAACAACTTTTAGTAAACAATCTTCAAAAATTCATATTAAGCCATATTACGTTCTCGTATTGAATTTGACCTTGTATCGGGCCTTGCAATCGCCGGTGCGGACGTTTGGAAAAGTGTTCAACTGAGTAAATCTTTAGAGTGTAGATAAAATAGTGTATGCAACTGCATATAATTAGGCATTAGAATGCTCGTGTCAATCTATTATCACACTCGGCTACGCCTCGTGTGATAAACAGACATTCGCATTCTAATGACCCCCATTAAATGACAGTTGCATAAACTACTATTCTTTGGCAGTCGCTCAACCGCAGCAGTAAATTAGTAGTTGTTACATAAATATCGTTGCTTACTCTTTGATTGTTTTTAGGTCCGTTGTGATACGCCAAACTATCCACTCATAATCACGCCAGAAGTTTTAGACTCTAATATTGACTGGGACCAGGTAAGTCTACGTTACTTAAAATTCGTATTTTGCTATCAGCAGTACTCTAATAGTTGTCCATCACAGATCAGTGAGTCTCGCGTCTCGAAATAATAATACCACGTGTCAAGCCGTGCCGAACGGTAAGCTTCTTCTTCTTTTCGTGTGGGACACCGAATAGTCCAACGACCCGATGAACCCTCTTGTCAGAGTTTTTCAACCGCCTACTACTAGTAGTAGGCCTCTGACATGGTTGAGTAACGACCGCCGTCTAAGTAATCATAGACAGCAACCGGCACCGACGGCTTAACGTGCCCTCCGAAGTCCGGAACCATCTTTTTTTTCGGACAATCAAGTGATTCAGCCTGCAATGTCCTATCCAGACCAGGAACAAGTGCACAAAGTGATAAACATCAATTTTTGTGAGTGCCCCACCGAGAATCGAACCCGGAAACTTTGCGTCACAGGCAGTCGCACTACCACTGCGCCACATCGGCCGTCGAACGGTAAGCGACAGACGCATACTCGGTCATCAGTTCTAGTCCGCGTATTGGAAACTGAATTTATTACAACTAAATTCTACTGCCTAACACAAAACATAAATCACGATGCGCCGCTACTGCGGGAACGATGACGGCAAAAAAATATTGTGAAAATTTTCTCTAGTAGCGCGCGAGTATGACATTCCATGTTCTGTGTTTTCTATACAAATAACTTATATAGGCTGAAGGTGCTGCTGATAGTAAAATTATACCGGAGATTGATTTCTTGAATTATATAATAATGTTTCTTTTACGGCAGGTGTACGACATATCCAGTAATACTCTGAGGGATCTACATGAGAATTTACTCTTGACATTCTCTGCTAGTTCGCCGAATATTATGAATCTCTATCACCAAACAGTTTCTTTACCTACAGGTAAGTTTATTGTGATGAGTAATAGTTGTGCAAACTCAAGAAAATATTATACAGGTAAGTTATCTTTTGCTCGTTTGATTTTTGTGAATAGATAATATACAGCAATAAGCTGGAAAAATAGGGTAAAATTTTACTAGTGACTGATAGCGAACACTCAAGACGGGCAGGTGATAAGTGACAACTTTCCCCAAGGAACAGAGTTCGAAATGTCAAAAAACATTTAGACCTCCCGTAAAAAATTGCCGATCAGCTGATTTGGCTAACTACAGAAGCTTAAATATTTTTGTCATATTTCGACCTATGTTCCTTGGGTAAAGTTGTTCCTTATAACCAGCATGTCCTCTGTTTTCAGCTTCGGTCACGTCACGAGTAAATTTTCACCTGATATATCTATGGGTGAACCAAGTCCATATAACTTGCAGATGTTTTATCTCACGAGCGCCGGCCACCCATTACACAGTGTTTATGTGTGCCTCAACCAAACTTAACGCTCCGGAGCTTACTTGAGAAAAAATATTTGTAAATTATTCGCCTATACAAAATGGGTTACCTGCCATATTGACGAAAGGTGCAATTCGTTTTTCGTAATTCGACTCGTGTTTCTAAGGAAAGTAGTTCAGTTTCTTTTTTATTACTTTTTTATTTGAAACAGTATTCGCCGGGCGCGTAGCGACCACAGCAAGCCTGATGGGGTCTGCGACGAGCGCTAGCCACCCGCAGGGCGGCGCGTCCGTGCCCGAGGCGCTGTACGTGACGTGGGGCGGGCAGCCGCTCACCAGCACGCACCGCGGCGTCGCGCCCGCCCTCTACATGCTGCAGGGGCCGGCCGCCATCATGCCCCTGCTGCCGAGGGTACATCACTTTCATATTTAGAATCTTTGTTCTTTTAAACGCTGTTTTAATACAATCGAAGCGATCCAACCTTTTTAACATGCTTCTTTCTTGAACTTACTTAAATTAAACCGACTCTGGTAGGGGCACCTCATTTAGGTTTCTAAAATAAGGCACATTTTCTAGTTAATGAAGTGCTCCAACATACGATAGCTCAGTCATTGGACAAGACCGGAGATGTGGGCTCAAATCCCACTGGCCCGAAAACTTCGATTTCTATATTTTCATGTGTGTTTTTGTTTTTCCCAGGTGGTAGAACTAGAAGGCTCAGCAGAAGAGCAAGCCCAAGCGCTGGCTATAATTCTGCGAATATGTCGCGCGGACAACCGTCTCTACAGCATGTTCTACGAAGGACACTCGCTGCAAATGCTGCACACTGTGCTCGCTTCCAATAAGTGTATCTGCTCGCATCACATGCTGAAAGTAAGAAAAGGAATTATAAATAATAAAATCTAATAAAAGTGTCTGTTAACCAAAACTCTTATTAAAATAAATAGATTAGATAGTGTTTGTGTGATGAAATCCTACTTCTGATATCGTATGTTTGATGTTTGTGAATTTATATACAAATGCAATATTTTGAGCGTAATTTTTCGTGATAAAATGAAGTCGAAATATCCAACGTCTTCCGACATTCGCTCTTCTCACTCCATCTCATTACGTTAAAGTTAATGTTTTTGTTCCTACTTCCTAATAATAAACGGTGCACATATTCTTGTCAATTCAATTCAATTCAATCATTTATTTGATTTGATGCAGTTCTTAAATTAAAATAACACCGTGTATTCAGCCTGCATGCAGGCGCGCAAATTTTATAAATGCCAATATAATAGAAAACAAACACATTCAACAAGAAGTGTGCCAGTCCTAATACAGCTGGACGTCTGCAGGTTTTTCTCGATGAGGCTTGCAGCAGCACTATACTGTCCGTATCAGGCAATAGCCTGGTGATATCGGCTCGGTGTGACGCGGTGGTGCTGGAGCCAAGTCTGCTGCTACTGCTGATGCGCGCTTGGAGACAACTGCACACGGCACAGGTGGGTTTGTCTTTTCAACTTACAAATACCCGTGATTAAATCTGGCATCAAATCCTCATTGTACTGAAAAAATATTCAATTGTTAACTTATTAATTTATGTATTGATTAAAATGCTATGAAAAATATGCCATATAATTTGTTGCGACTTCCAGACATTACATCGCCTAACACTGCAAAATGAAAACCCTTTACAAAATCACAAACGAATTAAAAACCTCATTTTAGTTTCCTTATAACTATGTCAAATAAATGGGTATTTGGTTATGTTATCTAGGAGCTAACATGGGAAATGGATGGCCCAGGCGGGCGGACGCAAGAGCGCGGGTCGCTGTGGGCGTTGACTTTATGCTGTTTGCAAGTGTTGGTGCGAGACGAACATCCTAGGCGCAGCTTCAACCAGTATCAGCTAACGCGCGCTCGGCTACTGCAGGGACTACTGTCTGCTTGTAAGGTAAATGCGAGCGGTTTTTTTTAAAACTTGGCCCGCACACAAACCTTTGACAAAGTTCTAATGTTCTATTGACCTTAATTCTGGTAGAGCGCCTCTTAAGCTGGCTTTTCCTGGAAGTGTCTAAAATAGCTCAGAATTTGCGAAGGAAATGTGCCAGAATAGAGAGCAATAAATTATGTAAAAAAGTTCTGTGTATTTTTAGCATAAAATTTTTAGGTACATTCACAAATATTATGAACAAATTAATACTGATTGATTTTGGTCTAGATTTCATGTTTTCAAAAAATAGATAGATATATGAACACTTTATTGCTTGCAACATACACAACAGATGTGGCGTAAATGGCCGTTTTTTACAGCTGTTTACGCTCTGCCTACCCCGCATGGGATTACAGGCGTGATATATGTATGTATGTACACAACAGAAACAAAACAATACAGAAAACCTAAAATTAAAAGTAATCACAGGCGGCCTTATCGCTTGTAGCGATTTCTTCCAGGCAACCTTTACATTAAAAAAGATACTAATAGAAGAGACTTGCAAGTAGTTGCAGAAGCAGTAAATATCTTAAATTTTATATATTAATTATATTTTAGATGAGTCTTTATTGAATGATATTGTCACAGGAGCGCTTCCTGAACTCTGAATGCGGGCCGCTGGAGCCGGCAGCCAGCACCAGCCTGGTGCAGCTGGTGCGAGGACTGATGGGTTCCCCGCCGCAGCTGGAGCGCCTCGTCTTGCTGGCTGACTTCCTGCTGCTCATGCATCAGGTCTGGATTTGCTTTCAATTTGTATTCGTCACTACATGCATCAGGTCTGGATTTGTGTTCAATTTGTATTCGTCACTACGTTGCGATTGAGTTAACACAAATTGTGTCGATTCTATGTTACCAACTTAAATCTCTAACTAAAAACAGCAATTTCACCTTCTGATAAATAATGAGACAAGGATAGAAGATGATCACCTCTTAAATTGTCTATGATTTTCCGTATTTTACGCGGTATTTGTTGTTGTTGTGGCGATTAAAAATATGGTGGTTGAACTTATAAGGAAATCTGAGAAATGGCGCGGAAATCATAGGCTATTTAAGACATGACATGAGTAATATAGTCTATGACGTTTATTATCTTATTTTATTTCATTTATTAAAACTTTATTGCACAAACTGTTTAACCGACATATTTCTAATAAGCAGGTTTAGTCAGTAACGTGGAATCGAGACAAATACATGCTATCCGGCAGAAAAAGATAAATTGTGGTGTTATCCCGCGCCGTGTGATGCCGGTTAAGAATAGCATCACCCCGTTTCTTTCCCGTGGGTGTTGTAAGAGGCGGCTAAAGGACTCGAGGGTTAAAAGTGTATTACAGTCTTACACATGCTAACTGTTGTTGATTACTATAGTGGTTATCAGCATGTCGTATGCATTAACACGATTTTTCAAATCATAAATTTTCAGACGTGGCGATAGCAACCGTATTTACGTACGGCCGTTAACGCTCTGCCTCGCCCGAAAATATGTGTATGTTACCCCGCAGGCAAGCGACACGTTCGTGACGCACTCGCGCGCCAACTTCTACTTCCTGCTGGCCGCGGAGACCCAGGACTCCAGCGAGTTCCAGCTGCACTTCAAGCGCCGCCCCTCGCGCCGCGCCCGCGCCCGCGCCAACACCGCCACCAGCGCCAGCACCAGCGCCGGCACCAGGCGCAGCGAGGTCACACCCAGCTCCTCCAGCGTCACCTCCGATGATGTCATCAACAGTGATCATGTGGCGAAGGAAGAGGACCGCTTGGATCACAGCAGTGTAGACTCCACTAAACTTGTTAAAGGGATTATCAACATGCAGATCAAGGAGGGCAGGTTAGTTTCTAGTTTTCTATAAAGTCTATTGGTCAAGTCTATTCAGCATTTGCAGTAAATTCACACCTAGTTGTTCTAATGTGACCTCGGGTGAAATGGTTAACGAAAATAGTGGGATAATGAAGGAGGAGGATCACAGCAGTGTAGACTCCACTAAACTTGTTAAAGGGATTATCAACATGCAGATCAAGGAGGGCAGGTTGGTTTCTATTTTCCTATAAAGTCTATTAGTCAAGTGTATTCAGCATTTGCAGTGATGTCACACCTAGCTCTTCTAATGTGACCTCGGGTGAAATGGTTAACGAAAATAGTGGGATAATGAAGGAGGAGGATCACAGCAGTGTAGACTCCACTAAACTTGTTAAAGGGATTATCAACATGCAGATCAAGGAGGGCAGGTTGGTTTCTATTTTCCTATAAAGTCTATTAGTCAAGTGTATTCAGCATTTGCAGTGATGTCACACCTAGCTCTTCTAATGTGACCTCGGGTGAAATGGTTAACGAAAATAGTGGGATAATGAAGGAGGAGGATCACAGCAGTGTAGACTCCACTAAACTTGTTAAAGGGATTATCAACATGCAGATCAAGGAGGGCAGGTTGGTTTCTATTTTCCTATAAAGTCTATTAGTCAAGTGTATTCAGCATTTGCAGTGATGTCACACCTAGCTCTTCTAATGTGACCTCGGGTGAAATGGTTAACGAAAATAGTGGGATAATGAAGGAGGAGGATCACAGCAGTGTAGACTCCACTAAACTTGTTAAAGGGATTATCAACATGCAGATCAAGGAGGGCAGGTAAGTTTCTAGTTTTCTATAAAGTCTATTGGTCCAGTCTATTCAGCATTTGCAGTTAATTCACACCTAGTTGTTCTAATATGACCTCGGGTGAAATGGTTTACGAAAATAGTGGGATAATGAAGAAGGAACGTCTGGATCATATCTGTGTGGAATCCACTAAACTTGTGAAGGGAATCATCAATATGGAGACCAAGAAGGGCAGGTAGCAATAGTCTGTTTAGCATATTCCAGCACTTTAAGCGCCGCCCGGTTGCTATCTATCAGCGGTCGCTACTCAAACATGTCAGAGGCCTCTTGTTTAAAAACTCATACACCAGGGATGATCGGTTCATTTGTAGACTCGGTGTTCCACATGAACTAAGTGCCGGCCCTCTCGCCGCGCCAGGGCTAGGCACAGTGACGTCACACCCAGCTCATCCAGCGTCACGTCGGATGATGTGGTTAACGAAAATAGTGAGATAATGAAGGCGGAGGAGACATTGGATCACAGCAGTGTAGAGTCCACTAAACTTGTGAAAGAGATTCACATACATTGCTGGCCCACTGCTGTAAATGGGCCTCTCCCTATTGCATTGCCAATACTCGCCACGCTTGGCAGCCGGGTTGGCGAGTGCACTGCTAGGCGTTGCATTCACAGGGGACGCTGCTGCACATTACCTCGATGATTATCCTTTAGTCGCTTTTTACAACACCCACGAGTAGAATTAGGGGGATGCTATTCTAAGGCGGCACCACACGGTGTGAAAGTGGTTATTAACATATAATCAAGGAGAAAAGATGAAATGCTTTTAAAAGCGCAATTGCCAAAAGAACGTCACCGTACAGGGAGACCGTGAAAACGCTGACTGATCTTCTCAGTTGTACATTCTTGACGGAGTGGTCGTGGTTGTTCCGATGGCGTACGAGGTGGGAGGTTGGTACGCGTACACGGTTAGTCTTCGTTATTGGTCTCTTTGTTGACTTATACTGCTTTCCTGGCAATGTCTTTCCATTTTCCCCGGTTTGCTGCGTTGCGAGAAAATTCTGCCAGGGTAGTATGAGTCGATGATTTAGTTAGGTCAGTCTATCGGATGGGTGATCGGCCTCTTGTTCTACTGCCCTGCACCACCAGTCTCTCAATCGACTGCTCATTCCTGGATATTGCAGTAGGATATTGTGGGTTAGTAAAATAATAATAAGATCTTCATCTTCATTTATATCAACGATATTGAAATATCACTTTTTCTTACCATTATTTTGAATTCACTGTCTGTATTTTTGAATTTTTAACCCACTGATTAACTATATGTAGACTAGCTATGTTGACCCTTTTCAGTCTGACATTGTTTTTAACAATGTGTATTTATGCAAATAAATGATGATTATGATGATTACCCTCATGCTGGTTATTGTTGTTACAGAAAGCACAACATTTCTTCTACTTCGGAGAACTCAGATGTAACGTTTGGTGAGTAATTCATAACTGCTCAGCTTATAGCATAGAAATCCTGTCTGAGTCACTGTAAGTGTTCAATGTTTAATGTTTTGTTTGATGCTATGATGTGCTTACGCTTGGTGTCGGTGCTCACTGCTTGCAGAGCGTTCCACCAGCATCGAGCACAAGGCTGACGAGCACACCGCGCACACGCACACACGCGCGCGACCGCAGCTTACGGGGGAGAGGGTGGCGGGGGGCGGCGGGGAGGGGGGGCTGGAGGGCAGCGGCAAGGAGGATCTCAAGGAGTTTATTGTTGTAGATGCGGACGACGTCACCACCGCCACAGTCGATATGTACTCCAGCGGGATATTCCATCAGGTCCGTATTCGTTTAGATATATTTCGTATTTTTGCATAGTTGCAAAACTCAGCAGTAGTTTAGGTATCCTTCTTTTTAATATGTCAGTTTTGGTTACTAAACTTGCTGTACGTCACGTAATCGAATCGTTGTTTGAAAAATAACTTTTGTTGAAGGTTGAATATTATTCAAATCTAGCTATAACATTACTCTGTTATTTAATACAGCGTACAGTGAAAGCGGGCGCGGAACCGGGCTGGTCGGCCTGCGAGGGACTGTTACTGCTTCTACGCGACACCATTGCGGTATTGCCCGACCACGCCTTAGCACAGGTATGCACAAAACATTACTTGAGTTCATGTTTTAATTGATAGATAGCAACTAAATAGCAACATACATTACGGCGTTTATTCAGCAATCTAACGCTTCGTTTTGTGACACCCCAGGCAGTCGCCGGCGCGATACAAGCCGAAGTCCTAATAGTGCTGGGCAACCACCGCAGCGGCCGCGTGCGCGCCGCGCTGGTGCGCGCCATGGCCGGCCTGGCTCGCCGCGCGCCCGCCGACCTCGCCAAGAAACTGCGCGCTAACAACTACTACGTGCACCTCGCCAACCAGATCTCCTTGTACCCCGCCACGTGGGAACTGGCCGCCGCCTGCGCCGCCTTGCTTACCAAATGCGACGTCCCCTTGGAGGACCAACTAGATGACGACATCTGGCTCGATATCAACGAGGAAGCCGTGTTGCGAAGTCCGCCGTTGTTAGCGCTTTTACCTGTGTGCTTAGATGACGTACCGTTAGCGCACAATATTACGTTGCTCATAAGAAGACTGATCGACAAAGCGTCTCTAAAGACGTTGAACGAGGTATCCGTTGCAGAAGTCGTGATAAAAGCTATTCGTGGCATCGGGCAGCTCGGTAGCGCTGATTATGAAGGCCGAGATCTGTTGCTAGACGATCTATTCGAGTTACTGAATCGACTCGCTGTAAAGGCGTCGAATTCCCAACACAACCTGCAAACGATAACTGAAATACACCACATGCTGACTTACGTTGAATGGAGCGGCGCGGCGAGAGGCGAAACAGCCGTGGTTCGGGTCGCGCGGGATGCTCAGCATTCCCTATACATGGCTCAATTGGACCATCTAGAAGACCGGTTGCACACGTCATATACGGCGCATACGAAATACGCAAACTATTTCACTACAGTGCTGTCGTCGGCGGTGTCTATAGGGGCAGAAGCAGTGTCACGAGCGGAACGAACTGAACTAGCTTCGAGACACCTGGCGACTGTAGTCCGGGCCGTCAGCTTCCTCTTGACGCAGTCGCCGAGACACTCCGCCGTAGAAGAGGCGCCGCTCGTTGAGAGATTGTTCGCTACATTGTTACCTGGTGAGTTTCATTCCTATTGGCAGAATCAATTTATCAGTCAGTTCAGATTAAAGTGGAAATTAACAAAAGTTTTCGAAACAGGTTACAAAATTATTATTTTTTTAGAAATCTCGCAAAATCATATGCCGCGGGCAAGATTTCACAGTTTTGTTGTAAAACATAATCTTAGTTCCAGTCACAACTACCAGAACTACTTCTAGGGCCATACGATAAATTACTTGTGTTGACATCACATCACAAATTAACGATAAACAATACTCGAACTTACAGCTCTATAAGTCGCTGTCATGAGGTCCACTAGCGTGCATGTGTTATATTCTTTATTGTGTGCCAAAATATTACAATAAATTTGAATATTAAACGTAGTCACAAAGGTGAGCATATCGCTATGAAGAGATCTCTTCCAGCCAACCTGCACAGTGGAATTGGAAAATAATATATTAGGGAATGACAAAACCGTGTACACATACAGATAGGGACTTACATATAATATAGTATAAACAATACATATTTATCAATAAATACATAAATCAATATTTATTTAAATGTATACACATACATCAAGATTGTTTCGATAAATAGTGCTGTTGGTGTTGGGTATGCTGTATATTAAGGGCGGGCCGTGAGAAAAATGGGTATTTTGTTGGTGAATACGATAAAAACTTTATTTTTAAGTGTGATGATTTTTCATTATATCAACTAGATTTTTGTCGCGAGAAAACACGATTAAAGAAAGATGGCTCGATAGATTTGTTTTTCGAAGTTTGGTCTATTTTCACACTTTTTTTCGTATTGTATAGCAATATTAAGAACATAACAGATTGTTTCTGGCGAATACGGTACGTCTTGTACATTACTTGATTCTTGTCGTACAGTTTTTTAATTACTTGTTTATTTGGCGAGAAATTTACAAAAGAGAGAAAAATCGTCTAAATATGGCGATTCCGCTCTATTCTTACACACAGAATTTGCCATTAGCGGGAAAGGGACGTTTAAAAGTTCGAGGCAGGCCCTTAAGTATGCCGAAAAATAAAAAGCGTGAACTTTGTGTTTATTTCGTGTGGTGTTCAGCCGTAAGCGGCGCAGCGCCGACGCGGCCGAAGTGGTGGGTGGGCGGCGGCGCGGACTGGGTGTCGCCGCTGCAGGAACTGTTCTGCTGGGCCGCGTCGCCCGCGCCCGGCGTGCAGCCGCTGCAGGCCGGCCTGTTGCGCGCCTTGTACAGGGCGCCGCCGCCCGCCTTGCCGCTGCTGGCGCCGCCCGACCCGCCCGCCATGCGCAAGGTAAGGTCGAGCGAGTTACTTTTTAATACGTTTCGAAACGACATTTACTATGAAAATATTAAAATATGAATTCATATTCACAATTTTTTATGGCGTCACAACACTTTTTTTCTGAATGTACAAAGTTTTTCATGTATCATATTTGAAGTTAGATAAATGGTTACAACAGCAACCAAAACAATTCTCTGTTGGACATGGGCTACGCCCGTATGCTTTTCATCTTCTTCTCAATTTCAATTATCTTTGCAGGACTATGTGAATGTGACTAATGGTTATTAACTCTATTAATACTTGTTTCTGCAGCTTGCAGTGTATCTACTGACAATGCTGAAGCACATTCACGCGGAAGCGGAGGCGGGTACGCCGCCGGTCGAGCTGGCTATAACGGACTGGGCTCGCGGCTGGGCGGTGGGCACGCAAGCGGGCCTCGCCGAGCGCGTGCCCTCCGACACACTGATCGTTGAAGCCGAGAGATTGCTGGAGATCGATGAGGAGAGGTGGGCCAAGATCGCTGCTAAACAGAGGCCGCAGGTCGCTAAGTGAGTACTTGTTGTAGATACGCGGAAACCGTCGGTTGAGCTGGCTATGACGCCGCGTTATACTTAGACCAAGTAACTTTGACGTCTTTTTGGACGCCACTTTGATAATGGCAAGCGGGCGGCGCCGAGCGCTTGCCCTCCGACACACGGATGATCGAGACTGAGAGATTGGAGGAGTTCGACGGGCAGAGTAGGACAAAACAAAAAAGTTGATCGCTAAGTAAGTACTTGTACTAAATCGCACCGTATGCGTACCTAGTCAAACTTTGCTAATTGCTACCGGGTTACCGGGCTAGCCTGCTCGTGCTAGTGGGTACCGTCCGACTGCTCATTTAAATGGTTTGAATTCATACTCTAATTTTGGATTAACCGTAGTATTTGGTACGATAACTTATACTAAATGTCACTTATACGTCATTTCGAGACCAGTACCAAAATATTGAAGATTTGGAAGTGTCAGTCGAGGCGCCAGTAGCTCAGTAGAGCAGTGGGGTACCCCCATGGTCCCAAGCTCCAGCGGGCGCAAAAAATCGATTTCTTATTTTAATATACTTAAGGTCATAGCACATATATCAACTCGGAAAGGGATCGTCACCGTATCGCCTCGCCGTCAACCAGGCGTCAACCTATCGTAAGCGCGTCACCGTGCGATCAGTAGCTCCGAATCGACTCGGCTACGGCTAGGCGACGCCGCGCTTACGGCTCGCCGGTCGCTGGTTGACGACGGCTGGGCTAGGGTAGGGTAGAGGGACGAAGCTAGGGTACGGAGAGTCGTAAGACAGCGTACGGAGAGACGTAAGCGCGGGTACGGCAAGTCGACCACGCACCGTACTGCGGTTTGTGAGCTTGTCCCGAGGCGAGGCGATTGCGTTACGATTCCGATAAGTGTGCGTTGCAGTAGGGAGTTTCATACAAAGAATACTGAACGGCTCGAGTTGATACGTTTACGTTCCGTTTACGAGTTGATATGTGTGCTACGACCTTTAATCTTAAATTAGTAACAACTATTAATTTTGTTTTCTTGTCAATAAACGTACTTATTTTCCACTCTAGAGTGGTATACAGCAAGGACGGGCTCGCGCACAGACTGACGGAGGGCGCGATGTTGATCACCCGGCAAGTGGTGGACATACAGAACGGCGAGCGCAAGGCGTTCATGGAGCAACTGCGGCGGGCGCACTCCGACGCCGTCGCCTGCACGCAGCGCTGGGCCAGGGCAGTGGACGCGCTCACGCACGAGCAGGGTGAGCTGAGAATACTACACGAAATATTCATTCAACCGATTCGTCTTATCTTTTTTTTCTTATGTACTTTGCTGTGTAAAGTGTCGCAGTTTTTTAAATATTTTTTTTCTATTCTATTCTATTTTCGTAGTATTCAAGTACAATAGAACAAAAGTTAACTAAAGAGCGAAAAGATAACATTCACTGTGTCATTTATAAATTAATCGACTTTACAAATATAAAGTACAGGCAGAATAATCTGTGGTCAATCACTTACGGACCAGCGCATGACTGGCGGGTGCGCACAATATGAGACAAAAATTGTTCGGAAACGAAAATATGCAGCAAATATTTCGCGTCATGACAAGGATTGTGCCAGACAATCTATCTATCCTTGTCACATTTAAGCAAATTTCTTATTTCCATTCTGTTCTCGAATGACACTCGTCAATTGACGCGTAATATCTACTGCACATTTTGTGTTGAACAATTTTTGTCGCATATCGTGCGCACGCGCACCCCGACTGGCGTCATGACGCGCATCTTCAATTAAAAGTGATAATTAACTCTACGTGAATTGAATAGATCATTTTAGGCTTAGTGCTGCCCTCGACACTTAAAAATGTATAACTCACCAAACGTAATTTATCGAAAATCTGCTCGGAAAGATTGAAGTACAGATACTGTAAAGGTTATTTACGGAATGTTACATTAGTAAACAATGGTGTAAATTTGCTTCAGTATCTGACTTTTTAAATGTCCTGTGGATTTTGGAACCTAGCCTATTCAAGCGTCTTAAAAGGTTGTGAAAGGTTGCGTTTCTCGCTAGATTTGCGCTGATCTTAAGATTTATTTTGGCTTTATTAAAAACAAAATATGTATTGCAGCGGTGTGGCACGACCCGCGCAGCTACCCGCAATCCTGGCAGCTCGACGCGACGGAGGGCGTCGGGCGCGTGCGCGTCAGGCTCAGGCGAGCACATCTTGACATACAGGACAAGTTCCTCTTGCCAAACAGCAGGGGCAAGCTGGGTAAGAATCGCCACTTCGAAGCAGAGACCTCTGATTATAGTAAAATAGACCATCTTTCTCAGTGTTAAACTTTTTGTGCTACAGAGGCAATAAATCGTTCCCCACCGCTACGCAGCGTCGTAGGCTGCTACGCGGGGCTACGCGGCGGGCTCGTAGCGCGGCTACAGCTCAACGAGACCGTGTCATACATGACGCGCGTCACCTACGTCACCGTGTGCAGCGAGACAGAGGGGGAATTACTGCTCAGCGACAGGTATAATATCTACCAATCACACCCCGTCGCTACACAGCGTCGTAGCAGCTACGCGGAGAGCTCGTAGCGCGGCTACAGCTCAACGAGACTGTGTCTATCTCTGCCTTTTTTCATGAATTCGTATGTTGTAGCCAAAAGCTCAAAGCTACATTGGTTGTTATTTCCTACCAGGTGCATTCACTTCGTCCCCGAGGACTCTGAAGACGAAGCCACCCCTCCGAAGAAGGGCGCTCGGCCGATGAGCAAGTCCTCGGCGCAGAGCTGGCCGCTCGAGGCTGTTGTTCAAGTGGCCACCAGGCGGTGGTGCTTACAGGTGAGCGCTCATAACACGTCGACTGCTGGAAACTTGCAACGTAGGTCGGCCTTACTATACCGACAGTGTGTCCGCAACAACCAAGCGGGTGCGTAAGTAGATACAACTGTTGCAACTTGGATCAAACGCAAAGCGTCGCGCCTTCTACACTAATATTTGAACAAACATTGTTTTCTTTTTGTTGTTGGTGTGTGTGTTTATATGTAATCTCCTACTTATTATTTTAAAAAGTGACATAGGTTACATTTTACTGCGGGAAAACGCCTTATCTCTAGTTAAACCGAAGACAGTAATACTTTTACTATTTGTTACATCATTTATTTTAACGTGTGTCGAAACTACCAGATTAAATCAATTCGTCGTCTTTTTGTTTTCTTGAAACAGGAAAGAGCAGCAGAATTATTCCTAAGTTCCGGTCACGCTCACCTGCTAGCTTTCACGGACTTTAACGAGAGAGCCGTGTTCCTAAAAGCTCTCGAAAGATGCCATCTGCCTGGAAGGTAACAACATCAACCTCTAAATCTTATAACCGGACGTTCTCATTATTATTTATTTCATGTAAAACCAATTTGTGTTAATACCCCTAGACAAGAGCCGGACACCCTGACCGAGGCCATGACGCAGTGGCGGAACGGCGCCATCACTAACTGGGAGTACCTCATGCGCCTCAACGGACTCGCCGGCCGGACTTATAATGACCTCATGCAATATCCAGTGCTGCCCTTTATACTGGCAGACTATACTTCTAGAATACTTGACTTGGACAACCCTGCGAGCTTCAGGGATCTGTCTAAACCCATGGCTATTCAAAACAAGAACAGAGAACAGCACTATATCAACACTTATAATGTAAGTACTTTCAAGACTCCGCCGATTATACTTTTATAATACAACACTTACAGTTCGCGCGCGGGTTCATCAACCTGGATTGGTAGCGAATGCGGCCGGAGGGACATAATTATGCTCGTCCTTGCCGCACTCGCCAGTACTACGACACGAGTGCGACCATGAGGCTCATATATCCGGATAAACATGAACTTGCGCGCGCACTGTAGTCCATTCTGCTAGCTTCAGCCCTTCCAAGGCTCTTTCTATGTCTATTCAAAACAAGAATCTAAAAATGCATAGTGCTTGTAGAAGTAGTGCTATACAAGGATGACGGCTTGCTTATAATAATAATAATAATAATAATAAAGCCATTTATTTATCCATAACATCAACATCAATCATTACATTATAATTATTTTCGATTTAACAATCATTTATTTACATTTCATGCTCTCTGTCTATAAAAATAATAATAAATAATAATACATTTGATTACATTTGTTTTTACTTCATTACTTATTTAATTTTAAGATGTCATGGCCCCTTTCGGGTATAGGCCTCCTCCAATTTGCTCCATTTCTTTCTATCTTCTGCTTGTTCCATCCAGTCTTTGCCTGCTATTTTAGCTATGTCTTCCGTCCATCTTGTTTTTGGTCTACCTCTTGTTCTCCTTCCTCCTTCGGGTCCGCTCCATTTTGTCACTCTTTTTGTCCATCTTTCATCTGAGCTGCGGGCTGTGTGCCCCGCCCATTTCCACTTTAAGCGCTGCGCATGCTGTACTGCATCTATTATTTTTGTTTTTTGTCGGATCTTTTTGCTGTTTTGTTTATCTATAAGCTTGATATTTAACATGCTCCTTTCCATGGCTCTTTGGCATGTTTGTATTTTTGTTATTGTGTTTTGGTTGAATGGCCATGTTTGGGAGCCGTATGTAAGACAAGGCAGCAGGCTTGAATCCATTACTTTCTTCTTTAATTTAAGTTGTAATTTTGATTTCATTATTTCTTTACAGCTCCAGTATTTTTTCCAAGTCATGCTGATTCGTCGGTCTAGTTCTTCAACGTGTCTTGTATTTTTGAAGGATATTTGTTTACCAAGATATATGTAACTCTCTACGTATTCAATAGGTATTTGGTTTATCTCTATTGGTATTTTGGGCCCGTTCGTAGCTACTTTGGTCTTTGAAATATTGAGCTGCAAGCCGATATTCTTGCTAGCATTGCTTAATTCCTGGAGCATCTCTTCAAGTTGTTTTGCTGTATTTGAAAATAGAACTATATCGTCTGCAAATCTAAGGTTAGATAGGTATTTTCCATCTATATTTATGCCTCTTTTGTGCCAGTCTAGGTCTTGCATAATATATTGCAATACTGCTATGAAAATTCTTGGTGACAGAGGATCGCCTTGCTTTACGCCTCTACATATTCTAAATTCCGGGCCTATTCTGTCTAGTTTTACATGGCTTGTACTTTTGTTGTATATATTTTTGATAATATTGGTGTATTCTTTGGGTACTCTCTGTTGGTCTAGTGTCTTCCAGATACTCTCGTGCGAAATGGAGTCAAACGCTTTTGCGTAATCAACATAAGCGAGATAGAGTGTTTTGTTAAATTCCAAGTATTTCTCTATAATTTGCTCCAAAGTGTGAATGTGGTCGACGGTAGAGTATCCTTTTCGAAATCCTGCCTGTTCCACTGGTTGGCTCTCCTCCAAAATAGGCTCTAACTTTTTCTCTAGGCACATTGCAAACAGTTTGTACATTGTTGGGAGCAGACTTATAGGTCGATAATTGTTTATATCTGCTGGGTCTCCCTTTTTATATAGTAGTATTATACGTGACTTTGCCCAGCTATTAGGTACCTCTTGCGTTTCGAGTATTTTGTTAAACAGATTTGTAAGTGGTTGAATTAGCAAGTGTCGTCCAAATTTCAAGGCTTCGTTGGGTATGTTGTCAGGTCCGGGGCTTTTTTCGTCTTTCAATTTTTCGATTTTTTTAATTATTTCTCTCTCTTCGAACGTCTTTACTATTATATTGGTTTTATCTAAGTTATTTTGTTTATCCATGTTAGTTACATTAGAAGTAGGGGTAAAATTGTACAATTTTTCATAGAAAGCTGAAGCTAGGTTTACTAACTCTTTCCTGGTTTGCATTTGCTGTTTCATGTTTCTCTCTTTTAGTGAAGGTATCCATGTTTTTTCTTTATTTATTTCTTTATAGGCTTTCTTTTGACTTCCGGTGTTATTTAGGTGCTTTTCTATTATATTCATCCTGTGATTTTCGTAATCTCTTTTCAGTAGTTTACTTGTGGTTTTGTATAACGTCGATAGTTTATTTCTCTCTATCTTGTTTTTAGCTGGTTGGTGTTGTAGGGCAGTGCGTTGTTTGATTAATTTTTTAGTTTCTTCTGAAATTATACTTTTTTTGTGTTGTATAGAGTTAGTGGTATTTAAACTGTGTTGTATAGATAGCTCTATTTTTTGGTAGTAGGTTTGAACGGTGTCATTTTCTTCCCAGCTTAGTTGTTCTAGTTTGCTTCTTAATGTGTTTAAATACGTTCTCTGCGATTATTCGTTAGTCAAGAGTTTTGCCGCATTACTGAAACATTTTCGGCTCTTTTTCTTGCTCTTTAATGTAATTGTTCCTCTCAAAAGTCTATGGTCGCTGGGGAATGTGCTATTGTTAAGTACTTCCATGTTGGAGAAGAGTTTTGGACAATTGCTTAATATGTAATCAATTTGATATTTGTTATGTTTGTCCGGTGTAATCCAAGTCCATAGATTTTTGGTTTTCTTCTTGTATAATGTGTTAATTATGGAGAATTTGTTTTTAAGTGCAAATCCAATAAGTCTTTCTCCTCTGTGGTTTCTTTTTCCATAACAAAAAGTTCCCATAATTGACTTTTCTATAGATTTCCTTTGTCCTATTCTCGCGTTTAGGTCTCCCATGAGAATTATCTTACCAGTCGCTAGGCTTTGGGCGTATTCTATTTGTTCATAGAAGTTGTTAATTTCTTCTTCAGTCGCTTCTAGGGTAGGGGCATAGACTTGAATGATGGAGAGTTTGATGGATTCGAATTTCAAATTTAGCAAGCATACTCTTTCTGATATTCCAGTGTAATTTTCTATATTATTCTTATATTCTTTTTTAATAAGAAATCCGACTCCATAAAGACCTTTAGTCTCTCCAGTATAGCAGAATATGTAGGTGTCGTCCTCAATAATATGGTTGCCATTTCTTCTGACTTCCGCCAGTCCTATTATATCATGTTTTATATTTTCTAGTGAATATTTTAGAAGTAGCATTCTTTGCGGTGTCATCAGGGTTTTTACGTTATAAGTGCACATGTAGAGTTTCTGCGTTTCTTTTATTTTTTTGTTATCTGGCGTATTAGTTGGAGGGTTGCTGTCTCTATCTCCCGCGGTGACAAGCCGAGTTGGGAGATCAGGAGGGGCCGGCCATATTTGCTATTCAGTGATTTGGCTCGAGCTATGTCCTGGTGGGGTTGCATTTTCAGCTGGTGTGAGCGTAGGTTTTTTTAATAAGAAATTGTTCATGCTGTTTGTTTTGTTTATTTTGTTAGGTTGTTTTTGGTTGTAATTTTCTGTTTTAGATGTTTTTTGTGTAGTCTCAGGAGACGATGACAGGTTTCTTTTGTTGTTGTGCTTTTTTTGAGTTTTCTCATGTTGTATATTGTTTCCGAGTATTACAAGTCTATCATATTTAATTATGGCGTTCTTTCCTTGCTCTCTTGCCTTCTGTACCTCAATTTGTAGGGCTCTGCGTTTGTTAAGTATGTCCATGGGGTAGTCTTCTTTTATATAATAGGGTGACGATTCTAAATTATTTTTGTTTTTCAATATTTGAATCTTGATTCCCATAGTAAGCAGCGTCAATACGACAGGTCTGATTTTTTCGCTTTTTTTTTTCCAAGCCTCCTTACTGATTCGATGGCGTATCTGTCGCATTTAATGTTTATTTTGTTATTAATTATATCTAATACTCTTTCCTCCAGTTGGTAGTAGTTTCTCTCTTTCTCTTCGACTCCAAATATCAGTAAATTTTTTCTCCTCATGTATCTTTCAAAGCTATCTATTTTGTTTTGTTGAGATTCCAATTTTTCTTCAATTTGCTGATTCTTTATTTCAAAGTTCTTGAATTTTTCGTTAATATTTTCATTGATAGCGGTTTTAATATCTTCTTTCATTGTGCGTATGTCGATTTTTTGCTGTTTCATTTCATCTTGCATTGATCTCAGTATTATTTTTATTTCGTCCATGGTGTTTTTCTTCTTCGCGCGCCCTCTATTTGTGAACTGTAAAACAACTAGGCAAAACGTCTTCTCTTGGCGAATCTTCTCTTAGTCACGTAGCGCATGCGATACGATACCACTGCACGGTCGAAATTAGCGTGCCAGATAGTTCCAGCAGTATGCGCTAGGTGTCGCTAGTGTCTTTACTTTTCCTGTGATGATAGATAGCAGATGACAAGGCGTTTTGGCACCATACTATTGAAATTGCTTTTTTTTTTTAGGTTGTAGGTTATAAAGATTCAATATTTTTTCGTTTCAGCACTTTTTTACTAGTTATCGCTTCTCCTTGCTTCGCCGTCAGCTATGGCGTTAAGGATGTAATGTAATTGTCTCGAAACAAGTCTATATCGCACTAAAAAATACACTTGATAACGTTCTTTCCTTTCATTTACTTTTTCATATTTATTGTCCGTATTTGTGGTGTTCTTTTATTTATTTCACTGTATTTTATTGTTTGTTACACAACTTCACTGGTTTTGATGTTAATTGTATCACTTAAACAATTATAAACAGTATTTAATACGGAGCTAATGTTTACGTTGGCCAGTGTTGCCACCTCACTCCCGGCTTGCTTATACATGGTGTAAAAAAATTAACTAAGAATATTTTAAGGGGTGAACCAGTACGTGAAACTGAACAACTTTCCCCAAGGAACATAGGTCGAAATATGAAAAAAAAAATTGGCCCTCCCATACAAATTATTCCGGCCGCGTAACACCCTAAGTATGGGAGGGTCAAATAATTTTTTCATATTTTGACCTATGTTCCTTGGGGAAAGTTGTTCAGTTTCACGTACTGGTTCACCCCTTAAAATATTCTTAGTAAATTTTTTTACACCTTATATATATATATATATAGTAAGTTATTAAAGTGATGTTCTGACAGGACTTGAAGATGGCTCGCCGCGAGGGCTGCAGCCCGCTGCTGCGGCAAGCGCAGCCGCACCACTACGCGTCGCTCTACTCCAACTCGGGAGGCGTATTGCATTACCTGGTGCGCCTGCCGCCCTTCACGGAGCTCTTCCTCAACTACCAAGGTGAGTGAAGATGCGGCAAGCGCAGCCGCACCACTACGCGTCGCTCTACTCCAACTCGGGAGGCGTATTGCATTACCTGGTGCGCCTGCCGCCCTTCACGGAGCTCTTCCTCAACTACCAAGGTGAGTGAAGATGCGGCAAGCGCAGCCGCACCACTACGCGTCGCTCTACTCCAACTCGGGAGGCGTATTGCATTACCTGGTGCGCCTGCCGCCCTTCACGGAGCTCTTCCTCAACTACCAAGGTGAGTGAAGATGCGGCAAGCGCAGCCGCACCACTACGCGTCGCTCTACTCCAACTCGGGAGGCGTATTGCATTACCTGGTGCGCCTGCCGCCCTTCACAGAGCTCTTCCTCAACTACCAAGGTGAGTGAAGATGCGGCAAGCGCAGCCGCACCACTACGCGTCGCTCTACTCCAACTCGGGAGGCGTATTGCATTACCTGGTGCGCCTGCCGCCCTTCACAGAGCTCTTCCTCAACTACCAAGGTGAGTGAAGATGCGGCAAGCGCAGCCGCACCACTACGCGTCGCTCTACTCCAACTCGGGAGGCGTATTGCATTACCTGGTGCGCCTGCCGCCCTTCACAGAGCTCTTCCTCAACTACCAAGGTGAGTGAAGATGCGGCAAGCGCAGCCGCACCACTACGCGTCGCTCTACTCCAACTCGGGAGGCGTATTGCATTACCTGGTGCGCCTGCCGCCCTTCACGGAGCTCTTCCTCAACTACCAAGGTGAGTGAAGATGCGGCAAGCGCAGCCGCACCACTACGCGTCGCTCTACTCCAACTCGGGAGGCGTATTGCATTACCTGGTGCGCCTGCCGCCCTTCACGGAGCTCTTCCTCAACTACCAAGGTGAGTGAAGATGCGGCAAGCGCAGCCGCACCACTACGCGTCGCTCTACTCCAACTCGGGAGGCGTATTGCATTACCTGGTGCGCCTGCCGCCCTTCACGGAGCTCTTCCTCAACTACCAAGGTGAGTGAAGATGGCTCGCCGCGAGGGCTGCAGTTCGAGTCGGCTGTTTTTTCCCATACAACACGAAAACATTGATATACATTGCAGCGAGGCAATGGACATTTCTGTATTCTGTATTATATTGTAAAGTTTTTATGCTTTGTTTACTGAACACATCCTAGGTTTACGTTGCATTGTGTTGTTAAAGGCCTTGGCATAAGAATAGATAATAATACTGCGTATAGAAACGAAACTCCTTTGTCTGGGCCCCAAAAGCCGCGCTTTACATACCTGCTTCCCCCCGCAGCCCGTAATGCCCCGCACTCTCCCGCGCTTTAAGTCGGGGCTGTCACGTGCCAATAATTTTATTCCAGACTAGCGGCCAGTCAAGCGGTTGCGACCGCTGCTAACAGTTTTCCCGTGGGAACAAAATATTTACCCGTTTTAAAGTCTTACCTTACCATTTTATTGTTAATATGTAGGTACAGAATTTTAAAATAGGTGCAAAACATACCTACGATACGAATGTGCTTATTTATCATTATCAGCTAACAATGACTTAGGCACCTAGGTAGTTTAAATTAGAAAATGGAAACTAGGTACCTACGTAAGTAAAAATAGGAGTACACACAACAATTACGTATAATAACGAATGGTAGGTACCTAGGTATTTACTGTAAAATCATCACTTACCTTGGCTCATCTTTAGGCAAATTAAAAAAAACTTACTTTTGCAGCCATACACACCACAATAATTCGGCATTGCTAAATTTTTCACAAAAAATGAAAATTCGACCCGCACGACGAACGTTTCCGCGGCGAAGCGCACTCCCGACTGAATTGTTCTCTAAGAGACAGCCAGACGGATTGACCTTGAGCGCGTCTGGAGCGGGAGTGTCATCTCTATGTGATTTCTACTCTATGGCCTTGGTTAAAGTGTTAATACCTTTGTTGCAGATAACAACTTCGACATGCCGGACCGCACGTTCCATTCTCTCGCAACAACTTGGCGGCTCATCACCAACGACTCGCCAACCGACGTCAAGGAACTCATTCCAGAGCTGTTCTACCTGCCGGAACTGTTCCATAATAACGAAGGTATGGCTACGAAACGGGGCGTCTTGGAAACGCAATGATCAAAAATGTATATTACAAATTCTCCATTAAATGTGTGTCTTATTCAAATGGGTTTGCACATCAGATCCAAAACGGTATGCATATAAATCTTTCGAATTAGTAGGTGACTGGAATAGAAATGCAAGGCGTTTCAACTCTGTGGCCCCGCTGGCGTTATAAACATTAAAACAAATACAAAATAAGATCATGTTTGCATTTAACTTATCTGCTGATTCTAGTATATCCCTTTTCGAGTCACGATTTTTTAAAGAACTTGCTGAAAATGATCAGTCGCCTAGGCAATAAAAGTTGTTTAAATATTTTGTCCCTTTCTCTACAGGTCTAAACCTAGGCGTGCGTCAATGCGGCGCGGGAGTGGACGACGTAGAGCTGCCGCCCTGGGCTCCGGACTCAAGACTCTTCACACTCATACACAGGCAGGCTTTAGAGGCGCCACATGTATCTGAAAACCTACCGTATTGGATCGACTTAGTGTTCGGATACAAACAAACAGGCCAGGCCGCCATAGACGCCATCAATGTGTTCCCTGCTTGTGTAAGTGTAGTACTTCTTATTCTGTTCACACTCATACACAGACAGGCCTTAGAGGCTCTGCAAGTTTACTAGATATTGATGAAAGCTACGCTCAATCAAAGCATTGCACTTTACAGATGTTCAAGCTTTTGAGATGGAGTAAAGTGTGATGTTTTTTCTTACATATGCGACATCTGGTAGACTGAATGCACTGATAAATAGAATGACTTGACCTTATACAATTGAAGCACAAGCTCTTTATGGAGTTTAGTTTTAACGCTGGACTAGTAAAAGAGTACGAAAGACGAATAGTATATTTGCTTGATGAGTCGCAACTGTCGGTGTAGCAGTTGCTTACAAGAAGCTTATCGTAGAGAACGAAACTCATACACGAGTTGTCGTAGGACACTCATAAGACGGATGCCTCGTTGATTCTCACCAGTATGCCATATGGACGCAGTTTCGTTTCACAAGCTATGAAATTGGACAAAATTACGTGTTACCTCAACAGGAGGCGTGGTTTGAAAACCGGACTATAATTTTGAACTGGCTGCTAGGCCGCCCACATTACAATCTCAGGAATGCTGTTGTAATGTTCTATGCAAATTGTTGCAGACGTACTACGGGTTCGATCCTCTAGCCTTAGAAGACGAGGTTGACCGCACGGCGGCGGCGGCCATGGTGCGCACGTACGGCCAGGCGCCGCGACAGCTGCTCAAGACCCCGCACCCGCACCGCGCTCCCGACCTCACGCCGGCGCCTGGCAACCAGGTAAATCAAGAAATCCTAAATTTTTCCACTATTGTGATGTCATGGCTTTAGGTAGAAGTAAGGCACTCACTGAACACTTCAACTTATGTCCGACTCCGACCGTAGTGACAGATACTAGCGAACTGAATGTATTTGAATGTTAGGCTTAGGCGTGAACACTACAAACATTTCTGATTTTAGACTTTCTACGTTTAGACGGCTTAATCAATATTGTAACTGAGCAAAGCCAATCTTAATTTGAACGAGAGGGTTTAGCAGTAGTTTTCGGAGTGTAACTAGGCCTGGGTTTTAATCTGTCCGGTAATTTGTTCCAGCTGTCAGTGTGGGCGGGCGTGGAGGGCGCGCGTTGGGGCCGCTACTGCGGGTCGCCAGCTCTGAGCCCCGCCGTGGTGGTAGCCAGGCGTGTGGTACCTGGGGCGGGGGCGCTGCAGGCACTCGCCGCCCCGCGCGCCGTCGCCGCGCCCCCCGCCAGCAGCGCGCTGCAGGCCCTCACCGGTAAGAGAGACGGACCAGCTCTGAGCCCCGCCGTGGTGGTAGCCAGGCGTGCGGTCCCTGGGGCGGGGGCGCTGCAGGCACTCGCCGCCCCGCGCGCCGTCGCCGCGCCCCCCGCCAGCAGCGCGCTGCAGGCCCTCACCGGTAAGAGAGACGGACCAGCTCTGAGCCCCGCCGTGGTGGTAGCCAGGCGTGCGGTGCCTGGGGCGGGGGCGCTGCAGGCACTCGCCGCGCCCCCCGCCAGCAGCGCGCTGCAGGCCCTCACCGGTAAGAGAGACGGACCAGCTCTGAGCCCCGCCGTGGTGGTAGCCAGGCGTGTGGTCCCTGGGGCGGGGGGCGCTGCAGGCACTCGCCGCCCCGCGCGCCGTCGCCGCGCCCCCCGCCAGCAGCGCGCTGCAGGCCCTCACCGGTAAGAGAGACGGACCAGCTCTGAGCCCCGCCGTGGTGGTAGCCAGGCGTGTGGTCCCTGGGGCGGGGGGCGCGCCGTCGCCGCGCCCCCCGCCAGCAGCGCGCTGCAGGCCCTCACCGGTAAGAGAGACGGACCAGCTCTGAGCCCCGCCGTGGTGGTAGCCAGGCGTGCGGTGCCTGGGGCGGGGGCGCTGCAGGCACTCGCCTGAGACCTAAAGGTGGAACGTTTTTCATACAAAAGTTAAATGAACTTACGCTTATTCTTCTTTTTCGTGTAGGACACCAAATCGTCCAACGATGCTTATAAAGGAGACAAAAGTTTTTTTTTTAAAGAACCTGTATCCAGTGTATATAACATATTCGGAAAATAATAAATATAAATTTTAAACCATTTAAAAACCGATTCGCCACTTAACACCAATGAGTTTGATTTTACTGACGAAATGCTCTTTATCTTTTAACCACAAGTTGCTTTGTACTAAGGTTTTATTATGCACTCACAGTGCTATATTATTTTCATAAATGAAAATATGAAATTGAGAAAAATGTTAGCGCTCGCCGAGACTTGAACCCGGGACCGTAAAGTCCCGTCCCACTGCTCTGCCAACTGTGCTATTATATAATTTTTTAATCACTTGGTACTCGTCTCGAAGCGACATCTAGTATAAGTAATTTTAACTAATACCATGGTTAGTCCACAATAATAGTTTAAACCATGCAAGTTGTAGTTTTGCGCCACATTGACATGTGCCTTCATTACTTCACAAAAGCATTTGTTAAAAAAATTGCTTTGCATCTCATGTTTAAGGCCATTGAATTTCAATAATTCATTAGTATCATTCCACCTTAATGTGCCAAATCTCCAGATTTATTTAAAGAGTATCTCTAAATGGCGCTGCGCACTGATATGGTGCTGCTGAGTGTCAACTTGCTTTGGTGGAGCATTTAGTTGGTAGCCGAAGCTTCCATTGTTGCTTTATCTACACTCCTCTCATAATGTTCGAATTATGAATTCGAAAACAGTTGCATAAATACCAGCTTTATGCATTCTACCTATATAAATTATTGTTTGATAGAAATTACAGACGCTTAATGCCTTAATGAGAAGGCTCTTACTGCGATAATTTTGAGAAATGAAACGAAGTTTTTTTTGCTATCTTTCGTCGCAACTGTCAGTTGTTGTATGGTAAAAAGATAAAAAATAAATGAAGGAAAAAAATTATTTAGTAGTTGTTCAGTTGTTAAGTTATTGTTTAGACTCCACATTGGAACAACTGCTAAAGTATAGAATTTTCAAAAAATCAAATCAAGCCATATTACGTTCTCGTATTGAATTTGACCTTGTATCGGGCCTTGCAATCGGCGGTGCAGACGTTTGGAAAAGCGTCAAACTGTTTTTTTTTTGTGAGTGTAGATAAAATAGTGTATGCAACTGCTATAATTAGGCATTAGCATGCTCGTGTCAAACTATTATCAGCCGTATATAAACAGACACTGGCATTCTAATGACCCCCATTATATGACAGTTGCATAAACTACTATTATGATTAGTCTAGGGTTAGGTGGCGCTGTGTCTCACCCAGCAATAGTTAATAAAGAAATATTCATTTTTGTATGTATCTTTTGGTTCGCAGGAGAAGCGATGACGACGACACCGAGCGGCGCGTACGCGGGCGCGCTCGCGCTGGTCTCGTGGGGACACTCCGACCGCATCGTGCGGCTGAAGCGACGCCGCGACGCGCGACCAGACCTGCTGCTGCAGGTGCCTGCGCTAGACCAGGTACTGCCACCTACTACGATACTATAGGCTAATGAGAATACACACACATATCACGCCTATAATCCCTTGCAGGGTAGGCAGAGCGGAAACGGCTGCAAAAAGCGGACACTTACGCCACGTCAGACAAATTTGTGAGGGTCATTCGGAAAATTGTGTAACGCCATAGTGACAGGTTGTCAGCCCATCGCCTAAAATTGCAATACACACCCTCAAGTCCCTTAGTCGCCTCTTACGACTCCCACGGGAAAGAAATGGGGTGATGCTATTCTAAGCCGGCATCACACGACGCACGACGCTAATGAGAATAAAGCTATTCATTCATTGTGCCCGTTTTTCAAGTTTACTTTACCATGCCACCTATTGATATTTTTAGATAGGCCTAATACTATTACTTTAACAGTCCCAATAGTCCACATACTCACAACGCTTGGCAGGCGGATTGGCGAGTGCACTGCAAGGTTTTCATAGAGAACGCTGCGGCTCATTCCCTGGATTCATCCTGCAATCGATTTTTACGACACCCATAGGTTGTTATGCTATTATGAGCCGGCACCACACGGAAATAGGCACACACACACAAACTTCTGATCAGGTTATACGAAACCTTTGTTTTATTTTGTATATGTGTTGTAGATAACAAAAGTGACAACGTCCTGCATAAGCTCGGGATGCCCCTCCCCCATCTTCATGGGTCACGTGTCTGGGCGCGTGCTGTGCACTCTGCTCCGCCACGACGCGCACGCCGCGGCGCACGCGCACGCGCATATGCCGCTGCACGCGCATGACGCGCCCATCACCGACATACACGTGAGCGTGCGCGCCGGCCTGCTGGCGACCGCCAGTGCGGACGGGAAGATCGTGCTCTGGGATTTGAACAAGTAAGATAACCGAGAGTTACTTTTTGTTTCTTCCCATATGACTTTCGTTAAGCTCCGAAAATTTTGGAAGATTTGTTCTAGCCAATATTTAGTTAATATACTATTTTTTGTCGGAAAGTACAGCGTAAAACCTTGCTTGAAACGGACTTCAGTAAATTTTGCAAACACCTGTAGGTTACCGCGGTTATTTAAGTGCCTGGGCCTATGTCCGGTACTGCAGTTGATGTTAAATATATTGATCATGATAATTAACTGTTTTTAAAAAGTATCGCTAATAATGCAGTCAGAACATCGATTTACAAGAAAACCACGTGCCACAGTCATCTTCAATCCTAATAATGTATTCCCACAGTTTATCCTACATCCGCACGTTGCCCAACCGCGAATCTCTCCCGGTGTCCCTGGTCACCATCAGCGCGACTCTCTGCGACGTGGCCAGCGTGCACGACCCGCCCGCCACGGGGAGAACTCGGGTTGCCATGGAAACCAACGCCATGGATAACGATAGTGACAGTTACGAGAAAGACGAGACGTATAAGTACGAGAGCCTGATCAGAGTGCATACGGTCAATGCCAGGTTTGTTGGTAAGTCAGTGTATCATATTGTTATTGAACCACCTACCTACATTAGTGCTTACTTAAAATTATAAACTAGCACCCCGCAGACAGGTACAAATACAGATGCAGACAGGTACAAATACAGATGCAGACAAGTACACATGCGGATGCAGACAAGTACACATGCAGATGCAGACAGGTACAAATACAGATGCAGACAGGTACGAATACAGATGCAGACAGGTACAAATACAGATGCAGACAGGTACAAATACAGTTGCAGACAGGTACAAATACAAATGCAGACAGGTACAAATACAGATGCAGACAGGTACAAATACAGATGCAGACAGGTACGAATACAGATGCAGACAGGTACAAATACAGATGCAGACAGGTACAAATACAGATGCAGACAGGTACAAATACATATGCAGACAAGTACAAATACAGATGCAGACAGGTACAAATACATATGCAGACAGGTACAAATACAGATGCAGACAGGTACAAATACAGATGCAGACAGGTACAAATACAGATGCAGACAGGTACAAATACAGATGCAGACAGGTACAAATACATATGCAGACACGTACAAATACAGATGCAGACAGGTACAAATACAGATGCAGACACGTACAAATACAGATGCAGACAGGTAGGTACAAATACAGATGCAGACAGGTACAAATACAGATGCAGACAGGTACAAATACAGATGCAGACAGGTACAATTACAGATGCAGACAGGTACAAATACATATGCAGACACGTACAAATACAGATGCAGACAGGTACAAATACATATGCAGACACGTACAAATACAGATGCAGACAGGTACAAATGCAGATACAGCTATAGACAGTAACTGATAACAATTAAAATATTTACAGGGAGCGTAAAGATAGCGGACCGCGTGACAAGCATCTGCTACTCAGCGGCGCCTGAGGGTATCAGCGTGAATGTGATCGCGTGCGGGCTGCACACCGGCGCCGTCAGGCTGCACAGCTCCTGGGACCTGCGCCACGTCGCCTACATCCCGCCTGCCGACAAACCGCAGCCGCTACTCAGGTAACTATAACGCAGATAGGGTGATCGAATACTTCTTTATTCATTAAATAAATCAATATTTAATAATTTGTTGTACACAAAAACATGTACACAGTTTACTTTGAGACAAGATACTTATTTAAAAAAACGTATAGGAAACCTACACAAGTGCGACTACATACACGAGACGCGGATATGACGCGCACTCATGAATTTTGAGTTGCCAAATGCAATAAACTACGAGTATATAATATTTTCTTGAGTTTGCACAACTATTACTCATCACAATAAAACGTAGGAATTGTAAAAACCAAAATAAACACAACTTAAATCCGTTTAAAATTGTTTTAATGTGATGAAATAAACTAACTTGGCAAGGTTTTGCGCCTGCTACTCGCTCCTAATGTCTTTCCTAATTGGTTTCCAGTCTGACGTACAGCAGCGACTCGTCCCTGCTGTTCGGCTGCTACGCGGACGGGCTGGTGGTCGCGTGGGAGGGCGGCGCGCCCGCCCGCCCGCCGCCCGCGCGCATCCTGCCCGCGCACGCGCTCTTCTGACGCACGCGCTGCTCGCGCTGCTGTCTGCGCGCACCGGCCCACTAGGGGCGAACCCGCTCAGTCATCACCATCATTGGCCTCGCACGTCTGTGACAAACGATTTAATCAGTGTCTGAGGCAAGACTTTTCATGGCTGTATAAGCCGATACGGGAGCGGCATAATTTTCCGCACGCTCTACAAGACTACGCTCAGTCAAGGCATTATGAAATATCTGTGTTATGTGAGGCCAATACCCGAGCCAATCCAATAAGAAATTAGGCTTGTATCCTGCACATCACACGAGCTACTTTTTATAACGATATTTTGTATGAAAAACTGATGTTGTGATGTCACTAAACACTATTTAGGATGGCGTCAGTTTAATCAATCTTATCATGCATATTATGAAATACAATTAATGATAAATATTGTATAATGTTATGTGAGGCTAATACCCGAGCCAATCCAATAAGACATTAGGCTTGTATCCTACACGTCACACGAGCTACTTTTCATAGCGATATTTTGTATGAAAAACTGATGTTGTGATGTCACTAAACACTATGTAGGATGGCGTCAGTTTAATCAATCTTATCATGCAGATTATGAAATACCATGAATGAGAACTATTCTACTTTTGGACGCTGATTTTAAACATCAAAGTCTCATATTACTTATTACCCTGGACACAACCCTACACCATGAAATTGAAAGATTTCTATGAGATGTCTTCAGTAGGTAATAGCTTTACACGAAGATTTAAGACAATATTGTCTCACTGGATTATAAACGCTTTCTCGTGTCTTTTGTAGACACAACGTACAACCTACTTACATCGTAGGTACTTTTCCGAAATTGCAAAATTAATAATAAACAGTACCGAGTAAAATCATACAACTATGGTCCAGAATTCTACATTTTCAACTTTGCGATCTTGTATAAAATGGAAATACGCTGCTATCGTGATAAATTTCGATCCGAGGTATACCTTGATCATATTTCTTTAATATTTATAGGGTAGTATCTGTAAAAGACACGTCAAGTATTTTGTTTATTTTTTTAAAATTTGGACCATTGTTGTCTTACGTGCTTTCAAATATGGTCCAAGTTCAATTTCCCCTCAAAAACGTATGATAACTTAATAAATAACTATAATTGGGATCATATTGTGTGAGGTTAGGGGTTTTGACAACATGTATAGCAATAAAAAGAAAACGTAAAAAAATCGTATTTTTATTAGTTGAAAGCTAAACATGAGATTAAATTTAACAAAATCTTCTTTCTTCTACTTAATATTTTAAAAAAATTAACAAAAATAGTCTTCTTAAATAGGACCAAAGTTGTATGACAGGACCATAGTTGTATGATTTTACGGTACTACTTAAATGTATTATGATTTCTATTGGACTGTCTTCTTAGCTACATGAAAATTCAAGACAATATTGGATTGTCGCATTCGATAATATAAGCGCCTGCTTGGGTCTTCGTGGACGCAACGCGCGACCTACTCACGACATAGGTATACTTTCACGAAATGACAAAAATATTAATACTACTTAAATGCATTTTATATTATACTATTCGTTAATACTTCGTATGGATTGTATTTATTCTTGTTGAAGAAGATTGTATGTATGATAATGATCAAATCGATTGTCTTCCGCTAATAAGGTAGCTCCGAGGTTTGTAAAAAGTAAATACAAATTAAATTAAATATTATACAGGAAATAACGGCCAATGATAATGAATTGTATTCAAAGACGTACTGTGCCAAAAATATATTTTAATACAATGAACAAGTAATTAATTTAGAGGTAATGTTTCGCAAACTCTTGTAAATAATCATTACTTATTTATGTAAGAGAAATTATTTTTGTTAACATTTCGGAATATATTTAAGTTATAAAATGAATCAATATCTAAAAATGACCTTTGCTTAATATTATTTAAAGTAATTATATCTCTGTATATAATTAGGATTGTTATTTTCAATAAATTACTTTTTTAAATAACTTTGTGTCTATCAATCGGGTTTTTCAAATGTTTCATTGTTAGTACACGATACCCAAGCATTCGTTAAGCGTAAAAGCTTCAATTGAACCAGTTGAAAAGAGGTGACCCGTTGAACTCTTGTACTTCAGCATCTTCGAGCAACGACGGCCTTCCGTCCCGGACGGAACGAGACGGAAGACCGTGTTGCTCGAAGTTCAGCATAGTTTACGTTGACGCTAAGAGGGGTATATATGTTCCTTGACGTTGACGCACTGAATTTTATCATTCCATCAAAGTGTAGCTAAACAAAAAGCGCAGTTTATTCAAAACTTTCAAAATAAACCTCACGAAATGACATATTACTTATTTTGACAATGATTTGGCAGTGTCTTTTTGATTAATAAAAATCCAAACAAATTGTGTATTGTATTTTTATTATTAAGATCATTGCACAGAGTACTTTATATTATATAGTTGTTATTAAGTAAATAGGATCAGATAACAAAATGTCTAGTAAAATGGCTGACACGGAAATCAAGTCGCTGATGACACTATCCTCCAAATCGGAGGGCAGCCTCCACAGCAAGGTGTGGCTGAACCCGCCGCTGCACGAGCGCTGCACCATGAACGACATGGAGAACATGCGCCAGGCCTTCCTGAGGGCCTACGCCGGCAAGATGTTCCCCGATACATTCCGCGACACATTACGCGAGTTGCTCAATGTGGAATACGATGACGAGGAATTCAACATATTGTTTTTGAAGGTAGGTAATCTATATCACAGTCTAATGTAACATACTTTAGTCAGACGTGGTGTTAATATCCGTTTTACGACCGCTAACGCTCTGCCTACGCCGTAAGGGATATAGGCGTGATTTATGTATGTAATGTTCATACAACCCATCAATATTTACTTGATGTAGGTTTTTGGTTTGGCTTGTTGTCCTCCCTAACACATGTATTAAATACGTCTTCTTACTATATCTAATAGCTCATTGCTCTTGTCGGTCGAGTAAACGCTAGTTGTCTCTTTCTTCCGCCTTTTCCTAAAACAGAGCAGGAGCTAGTATTTAATAGGAATATGAAATACTACTATATTAGAAAAACACACATATCACGCCTATAATCCCTTGCGGGCAGAGCGTAAACGGCCGCAAAAAACTGACATTTACGCCACTCTGACAAATCGTCGGTCGAATCACAAAAGGGCGTAACCAACAAAATGGCGATTTTTAGTTTTATACACCACGGCTTTGAAAAATATGCATATTTTAATGTCACGAGAGGACTTATCTGAATTCCTGTCCTAGAAGACTGCACGAACAATCACGAAGAGACTTAACTACTGTTTCATACTTCAATAATTTATCACGAATAGGCGACTGCAGTTTATGCACTCTTTGGGTGTGACCTGTCCATCTCCATTTCATCTGAAGTGCATGCTTGCCAACATTCTTGGCTAGCTTCCTTCTATACCTCTTTGACACACTCTTATTTGGTTCAACGTTATTTGTGTTAATGGCCATAGTTGGCAAGCGTAAGTGAGGCAAGGTGTTAAACAAATTTCCATGTCTTTTGTTTTTAGCTCTAGTAGTAGTAACTGTAACTCATAACTACCTCGAATGGTCTAACTGTCACATCCAGAGATTCTCGCTGAAATTGAGGACTTCTACGGAAATCTGTATGCCTCGCATGCGCAGAAACCGCCACCTGACGCGACCACAGTACCCAGAGCTCCACTCTCTCGCCACTTTACAGACGATCTCCCGGACGTGGATGTAGACGAAATCGGGGCAGCGCTTAAACAGCTTAAGAATGGGAAGGCTCCCGGTGCAGACGGAGTGGCCTCTGAGCTACTTAAAGCTGGGGGAAAAACTGTTCTGGAGGAGCTGTAAAGGCTATTCTATTAACTCTGGCATCTTTGTTATAGCCAATGAGACAACCCCGAAGGCGTGAAGCAGAATTGTTGTGGCATTGTTTTTCAAGAAAGGAGACAAAACACTTCTCAAAAACTACAGTCCGATCACACTTCTGAGCCACGTCTATAAGCTGTTCTCGAGAGTCGTTACGAATCGTTTGACTCCATCGAAGCCTGGGCTGTTTTGGAGTCCTTGCAGCGGTGCCATTAAGATTTGACGCCTTCCAGCCACCGGAACAGGCCGGGTTTCGTAAAGGCTTCAGCGCCGTGGACCACATCCATACTGTACGGCAGGTTATACAGAAGTCAGAAGAGTATAACCAACCGCTGTGTAAGGCCTTTGTGGACTACAAAAAAACCTTCGACTCCATCGAAACCTGGGCTGTTTTGGAGTCCTTACAGCGGTGCCAGGTAGATTGGCGATATGTGGAGGGGCTAAGAACCCTCTATCAAATGGCAACAATGTCCGTCCAAGTACAAAATCACAAAACAGGATCCTTCAAACTACTCCGAGGTGTAAGACAGGGTGAAGTTATATCCCCGAAACATTTCATCAATTCGCTGGAGGATATCTTTAAAACTTTGCAGTGGAATGGACTAGGCATCAACGTCAACGGCAAATATCTCGCACATCTCCGCTTTGCCGACGATATAGTAATAATGGCCGAATCGCTGCAGGATCTGCAAAAAATGCTGACCAGTCTGAACGTCGCCTCGAGACGTGTTGGACTCGGGATGAACTTGGACAAGACGAAAGTCATGTTCAATCAACACATCATCCCCGAGCCGGTCTCCGTCAAAGGTATAGCCCTTGAAGTTGTCTAGAAGTATGTGTACCTTGGGCAAACTTTGCAGCTGGGTAGATAACTTTGAGGCTGAAATCACCAGAAGAGTGCAGCTGGGCTGGGCAGCATTTGGGAAGTTACGTCATATTTTGGAATCACCCTTGTCATTGCCACAATGCCTCAAGACCAAGGTGTTCGATCAGTGCGTCCTGCCAGTCATGATCTATGGCGCCGAGACGTGGAACCTGACATTAAAACTAGCCTACCGGTTACATGTCACTCAGAGAGCTATGGAAATGTCTATGCTCGGTATCTCTATAATGGATAAAATAAGAATCGAAATTAGACTATCCGCAAAAAGATCAAAGTTACGGACAAAGTCTGGAAGTGTAGCAAACTGAAGTGGCAGTGGGCTGGGCACATTTGTCGTGGAACTGACGGACGGTGGAGTAAATGGGTTCTCGAGTGGAGGCCACGCCTCAGCAAGCGTAGTGTTGGACGATATCCGGTCAGATGGACCGAGGCCTTAAAAATGGGGGCTGGTAGCGACTGGATGGCGAAAACGGGAGATCGTGCCCTATGGAGTACCCTGGGGGAGGCCTACGTCCAGCAGTGGACTGTAATAGGCTGATGTATGTATCTTATAAAGAATATATCTCTTTGAGAGATGTTCAGACTGATTTATTTGATTATAAGTGTCTTACTGTACGTTAAAATATATAATAATCCATACATTTTATTTTTATGTTTTTTAGACTGATTTATTTGATAACCTATAACTGTATGCATATCTCTTTGAGAGATGTTCAGACTGATTCATTTGATTATAAGTGTCTAATTGTATATTCAAATATATAATATTTCATACATTATGTTCAAATTTACTTTAATATAAATGGACACAAGTGATAATTATAATAAAATGTTACATCACGAATAGGCGTAAGTGGATCTTCAGTGAAAAAAAGTAAAATATCTCATTAATTTATAAAGTTATCGGAAATCTATTAATAACTGGCTATAAAGGATTAAATTTGCTATGAAATAATTTAATTACCTTCTAAATAAATATTAAGATAACTTTTGTATGACCGTCAAACTGGTCGCTGATTTCTTTAATTTGCTCTCCTGTAAAGTTATAAAATAGTAGTTTATGCAACTGTCGTATAATGGGGGTCATTAGAATGCGAGTGTCTGTTTATCACACGAGGCGCAGCCGAGTGTGATAATAGTTTGACACGAGCATTCTAATGCCTAATTATAGCAGTTGCATACACTATTTTATCTACACTCTCAAAAAAAAACTCAGAAACACTTTTCTAAACGTACGCACCGGCCATTGCAAGGCTCGATACAAGGTCAAATTCAATACGAGAACGTAATATGGCTTGATATGAATTTTTGAAAATTCTGTAAGTTAGCAGTTGTTTAGATGTGGAGTGACTTACCTAAACAACTGAACAACATCTGAACAACAACTGAACAACATCTGAACAACAACTGAACAACATCTGAACAACAACTGAACAACATCGAAACAAAATCGGAACAACAACTGAACAACATCTGTACAACAACTGAACAATAACTGAACAACATCTGAACAACAATGGTACAACAAATAAACAACATCTCAACAAAAACCTAATAAAACAGACGCAACATTACCATACATCAACAACTGACAGGTGCGACGGAAATTGGCAATAAGAGTATTGTCAAAAAAAAACTTCGTTTCATTTCTCAACTTTATCGTATTAAGAGTTTTCTCATTAAGTCATTACGCTTCTGTAATTTATAGTAAACCCTAGTTTTTATAGGCAGAATGCATAAAGTAGGTCATTATGCATCTGTTTTCGAATTCATAATTCGAACATTATGAGACGAGTGTAGATAAAAACAGTTACGCCCTTTTATGATTCAACCGACGAAATGTTTGAGGGTCATTCGGAAAATTGTGTATTGCCATAGTGACAGGTTGTGAGCCCGTCGCCCAAATTGCAATACACACCCTCGAGTTCCTTGGTCGCCTCTTACGACTCCCATGGAAAAGAAATGGGATGATGCTATTCTAAGCCGGCATCACACGGCAACCGGTATCATACGGCAAAATATATTAGAAAAAATAAGCTTAAAAATCTCTGCAGATCAACGCGAGCCGCACTGGCGAGATTGACTGGGACGAGTTCGTGACGCACCTGCTGCTGGGCTACTTCACCAACGACCCCGAGCACCAGCGGGAGACCCTGGAGCCCCCGATCATAGGATTACCGCGCGTCATGCGCTCCAGGCACCGCCATCCCATCTCCAGGATCACTTTCTGTCCCGTCGTTGATAAGGTACAGCTTGAGTGTAGAATGGTCCAAAAAGCCTAGAGAGTTATGTAAGGCCTACTCTACTGATCAACACACCAATTTCACGTTTGTGACAGCAATACAGAAATATTAATTTGTGTAACGAAGATAGACATACATATATCACGCCTTGCGGGGTAGGCAGAGCGTAAACGGCCGCAAAAAACGGTAATTTACGCCATGTCTGACAAACATTTGAGGGTCATTCGGAAAATTGTGTATCGCCATAGTGACAGGTTGTCAGCCCATCGCCTAAAATTGCAATACACACCCTCGAGTCCCTTCGTCGCCTTTAACGACACCCATGGGAAGGAAATGGGGTGATGCTTTTCTAAGCCGGCATCACACGGCACGGAGGATAGACTGCTGTCACAAAAGCCAAATTGGTCCGTTAAACGGTGGACCTACAAAAAATATATCTAATCCTTGGTTATTGCCTGTACCGAAACAACCGAAAAGCTTATAATTTTGTTAGAATTTTGTTTGCTTGTTATTTTCAAGCATCGCAAGACCGACTGGATGCTAGGCAACTACATAACGGCGAGCCGAGACGGGATGATCAACACCTGGTCGCTGGACATGCAGCTGCTGAGGACTGCCTACTCCTCCAGCCGTCAGTACTTTCATTATCATGCAAATAATAAATAATACTTGTAGAATGCCAAGGTATCTAATCTGGTGTGATTTGTAGAGTCTTAGTTGGTCTCGAAGTTTAAAGTTCTTCCTGTGAATTAAAGACGGAGTCGCTGTAGGTAAATGCCCGTTTCGCTAAAAGTCTCTGTAGCTGAATGTCCTTTTCGCTAAAAGTCCCTGTAGCTGAATGTCCCTTTCGCTAAATGTCGCTGTAGTTGAATGGTCACCCATTCACTTTATGTATCCTTTCCCTTAGACAATACATCGTGTATCTTTAATTTACTTAAATGCGCCAAACCAGAAAATGAATGTTTCGTAAGGTTTATTTTAATTAATTTATTATTATTTTATTTTTAACTACACTGATTTGCATACCAGTTATGAACTTGGTTGTTAAGGTGGCAAATTAATGATTTTAATCTTTATCTCATCTTAACCAGCTCACCTAAAAGTCCGCACGACCTGGGTAACAGACCTGGTGTGCATGCCTGACGTGAGCATCATCGTGACGTCATCCACCGAGCGCGACCTGCGCTTCTACGACTGCACCGCGAAGACCTTCACGCTCAAGATCATCATCACCAGCTGGGAGTTTATGGCCAGTGTCTTATTATCACTATATAACATAACATAAAATAAAGTCGCTTCCCTAAAATCTAAAGTCGGTTAAAGCATACTTACGTCTTAGATTCGTAGGCTTAGATATTTAAAACTACGCGACGGATTTCGATGCGATTCTCAAATAGATGAACGGATTTACGAAGTAGGTTTATATGCGTAACACAAGGCGAGAAAAAGTCTTATTTAGGGTAGCAGCTGGTGGCACCGCTGGGCGGGCTGCTAGTTTTAATATTCAGGAATACTTGTTACGCGACAGCAGGCATAGTCAACAAACCAGTCTAACCCAGTTCATATAGGTTAAAAACTATTTTCAGCAAAAGAAGAAATGAGGCGGTGGTGTGGTTATGAGCCTTTAACGTTGGCAGGAATATAATCAACTAAAGGGTTGATTATTGCTATTAAAAAAAAAAACTCATGCAGTTTGAGCTTGAGCACGTGAGATATCTTACGCACACACACGAACCAAAGAAACTAGGTACTGGTTTCGTAGTCTAAGAGTGGCGCGTATGAACGTCTCGAATTCTCGATATATCCTTCAGATCTGCACGATGTACTACTACTTCCACAAGAACGAGAACGAGAACTCGATGCTGTTGTGCGGCGATGTCGGCGGAAACGTGCGCGTGCTTCTGTTCTCGCCCATACAGCGCGGCCCCTTCCAGAGCCAGGCCGCGCGCGCCTTTATACAGCTCAGACATATCGACTTGCAAAAACGGGTATGTCACTTCGACCTTGTCGGATTCATAGATTAATATTCAAAAATGTGCACGTGCTACTGTTTTCGCCTATACAGCGCGGCCCCTTTCAGACGTATCGACTTGAAAAAACGGGTATCGTCAGCACTCTATTTTGCTGGAATCACTGATTTGTTCACTCCTTGAATGCGATGTAGTAGATAGATATCCTTTTTATTTTCCAAAAAGACTACAACCAATCTTGTTTAGATTTCAAACAGGAAATAACAAATCAGACGTAAGTTTCTTTGTGATTCCAGCCGCATATGCTGCCGCAAATGACGCTGGTGGAGTTCCAGCGCGTGCACAACGAGTGGGTCCGGCAGGTGTCGTTCTACGCGTCGCTGCATTGCGTCGTGTCCTGCGCCACCTGCCCCGACAGCCTGCTCATGTGCGACATCGCCGGCACCAAGACCTCTAACATGTTTCACGTCGAGAAGGTAACACAATGTTTAGAGCTATAACAAGTACAGGTTTGGTCAATACAGTAGCCAAGCCACTGCAACTTACGGACACCTGAACCTCCAGAGGTAGATAGCGCCTGCCCTACAACAGCGGCAGCAGTGTTTTGAACAGGTTGCTGGTGTTGAAGAACTTGTTCTCCAAAAAAGCAGGTTCAACCCTCACACGCCGGAAGAGCGATTTCAGCCACTGCTACCCGTTTTTCCTTGGGCATATGAGGTTTTCCCGGCGTTAAAGATACAATGTTATCCAGCCCTAGCTGCGAACGTATGAGATTGTAATTTTCCCAGGGCATCCAATGTTTTGCGTTCGACGAAGAGGCGCACGTGTTGGTGACGGGTGGCCCCGACTGCACGGTCCGCCTGTGGAACCCCTTCGTGCCCACGAAGCCGACCCTGGTGCTGACCGGCCACCACGCCGGCATCATCGCGCTGGTGGTGCAGAACCAGGGAGCCACCATCTACTCGCTGTCTCGCGACAGGGTCATCAAAGTATGGGATGTGCCCGCGCAGTGTGTCATACAGGTTAGTGATAGTCTAGATGAGATAGTTCTCAGTGATAAGAAAGGGGTTGTCTGCTTATCTGATTTTGTTTTGGTGTGCAATAAAAAGTCCTGCTTGCAGTGCGATGGATATGGCGATTGTGGTTTAGAATAACATCATTCAATTTCTAACCCTTGGTGTCGTAAAGTAGGCGACTGGGAATAAGAGCAGCGTTACCTGTAAATACAACCCCTTGGACTATGCTCGTCAACCCGCCTGCTGTGGATACGCCCACTCGAATTGAGTGAGGCTCATGTCCTGCAGTGACTGCAGTAGATGATGACTTGCTTAGGTAGCTACCTAATGTAACTGCAGAACTACATAGACATCCCGGCGTACCTCGGCGAGCGGACGCCCATCTCAGCCGTGTACAACCCGGCGACGCGCGACTTCATCCTGGGCGCGGTGATGATCGCGATGGTCATCCTCAACGAACAGCTCAACCCCAAGCACACGGACGGGTACACGCACGCGCGCGCCGTCTCCAAGATCCTCTACAACACGCTGTTCAAGGTCGTCGTCACCTGCGGCATGGACTCCATCATCATCAATTGGGATCCCAAGACTGGTGGGTCTTCTCTTCAGCGTTTACACTAAAAGTGATTTTATGTAGCGTCTTATAGAAATCAATTATTTAGAAGTTAGTTTTACAATACAGTTTTGTAGACTCTTCTGTTAGCCGCGTTAACCAGTTCTAACACGCATGGCTATTTTTATAGTAATGCGGAAACAAATTCAGGCTCTGGAAATTTACACGATGGAAAGCATACTTAGTATAGTTTCCTACCTATATAGGCTGACTTTACCTTGTAAGGGTTAGGGTGTATTAAGCTAACGCGGTCTAAGGGAGAGGCCAATACCTAGTAAAGGAGGTCTTTCTTGATGATGAATTGAACGCAGGCAAGCGCAACGTGATGATCCGCGACGCGCACACGCGGCTGCTGCACGGCGAGGAGATCCCGGTGGAGATCACGGCCGCCTGCTTCGACCCCGGACACCAGGCGCTGCTCACCGGCGCCAGAGATGGCACGCTCAAGGTATCTATTTACATTCACTGCCTCAACAGTCCACTGCTATCAGGGTTGGCAATGTTTAAAACATTAGTTTAAAACATAAGTTTAAAACACCTTAAAAAAAACACGTTTGTTTAAAACAGATTTAAACATGTTTTGTTTAAAACACGTTTAAAACATCAAAAAAAAACAGACCCGTTTAAATGGTCTTTTTATTCACAAGTTGTATAAAAATTATAGATTTTTAGCAACCTCGGTACACCTACCGCGCGGGGCGGGCACTGACCTGTATAACTGCGCGGGTATTCCCCAAACCAACACGCGGGAGTTTCCCTTTGGAATGGTTTCGTTCGGCAGTAGTTCAGTTGTCCGCATTTCGTCGTGAGCTCTTGAGTCGTGTGAATACGTAAATATAAAAAGTCGGAATTTTGATGAAAAAATGTCGTCAAAACAAGAGTTTAATGTTAATTTTATGTTATTTGTGAGCTTAGCTTGGTATGGTACCTACCTATGTTATGTTTTGTTGTTGAGTATGATCATGTGTTAAATCGAAGTTCAATTTAAATTTCAAAGTTATTGTTTAAAACTGTTTAAAACATGTTTAAAACAGTTTTAAACAATTACTTTGAAATTTAAATAAAACTTTGATTTAAAACATGTTTCTTTTGTATTTGAAATAAAACACAATGTTTTGATCTTTTAAAAAAAACATGTTTTTTTTCCAACCCTGACTGCTATGGACAAGGGCCTCCCCCTATTGCCTGGTTGTATACTTACCACACTCGGCAATCGGATTTGCGAGCGCAGTGCTAGACATTGCAACACAGGAACGCTGCTGCCCATTTCCTAGTTGAATTTATCCCACAGTCGCTTTAACAATGATGATCCTAGGCATCAGTAACTTTTAACTTATGTGGGTATTGATACTCTCTAAAGTTACTAGGTTTACAAGAAATGTTCAACTCAAGCACAAATTCGGTTGTCATTGGTAGTTGAACGTGGCGACATATTTCGGATATTTCGTCATGTCTTGTTCTTTAACACAGATATTAGAATAATATACCTCACGTTTTGTGATTTAGATATGGAACTTCAACAACGGAGAATGCAAACGAAATATGCATGTCGGACGGAATCAAGAAATTACTGGTGTCTTTTGGATAGAGGGAAGGTACAGCTACGTTATAACTTTCTGAGTATTTTTATAAACCTTTTGAAAATAATACCGTCAACATACAGCGCAGAGATTTCAAGTGGATTGTATTCTCTCCACCTTCTCCATTTCCTATGCCGATCCGATATAAATACCTTATTTAAGTCGGTCGACTGATAATTAATTACGTAATAGACTGGGTCATTAATCAAATTCAAAACTTGTGTGCTTAAAAATATTGTCCAAAAATATACTACCGACTTCATTCACCATTTTTCAAATTATTTAAAGTTAGAATTGTTAAACCGAAGAAATATTAAAATGACGCAATCCAAAATAGTGAAATATGACGTCATATTTAAATTTTAATATGCAAGATGTCGTTTAATACGATTTAAAAAGTATAGCTCATTCTACCGGTCAGTCAAGTCGCCAATAGTGATATTTGTGCAGGATCTTCTCAATCGGCTGGGACCGGTGCGTGACGGAGTTCCAGGACGAGGGCACTGCGGACGTGGGCAAGCCGTGGGAGACGCGTCACACCGACGACGTGATGGTGGCCGCCGCGCGCGCGCCGCTCACGCTCGCCACGGCCTCCTACAACTCCGAGCTCATCTTCTGGAAGCTGGAGACCGGCCAGCCCTACAGGTTACCTACAGTACCCTCGCTAGCGTCACAAGCCGTGGGAGACGCGTCACACCGACGACGTGATGGTGGCCGCCGCGCGCGCGCCGCTCACACTCGCCACCGCCTCCTACAACTCCGAGCTCATCTTCTGGATTCAGCCCCACAGGTGCAGCTCACAATATACCTTCAAACTGACAACCGGAAACGACTGGGTTGTCCATCTTGTTTAGGGCAACAGGCAAGGTGTCAATATGCCCATAAAATTGTTCAACTTACCCTAGTAAACAATAGAAGAAACGCAAAGCTTATCTCAACATGATTCTGTAATTTGAACGAGGAAGATATAAAACCTGATCGATCTGTTTAATTCAGGCGGTTCTCGTGCACTGAGCCGATGTTGCGCATCAAGATGGTGTACAGCAAGCGAGACATCAAGGGCGCGGGGCGTCGCCGCAAGTCGCCCGACATACAGGAGGTGGTCAAGCGGCACTCCACCATCCGCCGACCCAACTGCATGCAGGTAGGGAAGCGCCAAGTGTTGCATATTATGTAAGTATTTAAGGTCCCAGTTGCTGTCTATGATTATTTAGACGGCGGTCGTAAAACAACCATGTCAGAGGCCTACTACTTGTAGTAGGCGGTTGAAAATCTCTGACGCCAGGGTTCATCGGGTCGTTGGACGACTCTGTGTCCCACCGAAAAAGAAGAAGAATTAAATTCAGTGCAAATATTTTAGAGTGGTTTCTACTTGTAAAACTGAACAACTTTCCCCAATAAGCATAGGTCGAAATAAGAGAAAAATGTAACCAAAGTAAGTAATTTTTTTTCATTTTTGTATGGTTGGCCCAGTTTCTTTTTTTCATATTTTGACCTTTGTTTATTGGAAAAAGTTGTTCAGTTTTAAGAGGAGAACTCATCCTAGAAGTATTTGCACTGAATTCAATGTTACGAAATCTCAAGACGGGCTGGTGATAAGGAACAACTTTCCCTAAGGAACATAGGTTGAAATAGGACAAATATAGGTATTTTGATAGAGTTAACTCATATCAAATATTAATAAAAAAAGTTTGTATGGGAGGTAAATTTTTTAAATATTTGGACCTATGTTTCTTAGGGAAAGTTGTTCAGTTTCACGAGTAGAATCACCCTAAAAATATTTGCACTGAGGTTAATTATAGAACCTTGTCGAAGTCAGAAACTATTGTTACATGCATGAGGCTTTTTGCCATAGCTAAGGAAGTAAAAATATATTCTTGCCGGGTACCTTTTTCAGTTTCATGGTCTGAATGCATGCCATCAGTATTCGGAGGGCTGTCCTTTACACCCTATATACAGCGCCAGCGCTTCGTCGTGCGTGCACCTTGCTGGAATTCCAGCGCTTCGTCGTGATGATCATCTGCGACAACGTATCGTTAACTAGTACGACTACCATATGGTACTATAGGGTAGTCGTACTAGTTAAAGTATAGACTTGACCCTGTAGCTGCGCGGATTGCAAAGAAATATAAAGCGCGCGTCGCACACAGAATGCTGCTACGAGGCGACTACGACAACGTTCCTTGCACAATGTAAACACGATACGTAATACTCGTCATAGAAGATTATCCAATCAGAAATCAAGAGCAAACCCATCATTAATAAAAAAAAAAAAAAAAAAAAAAAACAAGGCCTAAAACGCGGTTACGAACTTTTGTCGAAGACTTTGCATGAATACAAAATCCACGTCCTACCAGTTGGGCCGCGGTCCCCGAGCTGAACACCTTGCTGGAATTCCCCTTTTCCATCATGCAGCCTGAAGCCTACTGGCTGCCACATCTAATCACTCGTCCTTACAAACCCGTATGCAGCATCTGCGCCCGAGCCTGATCGACTCTGTGTCGGCGATGGCGAAGGCGCACGCGCGGCGCTCCTCCCCCGCCGCCACGCCCGCGCGGGTCATGCACCTGCGCCAGCTCGCCATACACGCCATGATCTTCCTCGAAACCAGACCATACTCCAGCCAGGAAGGTCAGTGTCGGCTCTGTGATGTTAAATACAGGGTGTAAGAGACGGTGAACCGAAAACATTGCAGGCGTGATCGGACCATGAAGCGAACAACTTACTATGGTGCCTATGTTGGGAAACGTTTTTTTTAGTTTCATGGTCTGATGATCCCTGCAAAATTTTCGCTACACCTTCCCTTACACCCCGTATAACTTTTTTTAGTTCATCTTTTGGTTCTAGTTTATGCCAGATGAAGTCGAGTCGAAGATGTATAGCGAGCTCACCTAGAATCCTAAAATCCCAAACATACCCATACGACGACGGAACACAACAGTCTGTTTGTCGCTAGGCTCTGATAGGAAGGTAGGCGCAAAACCAAGTGACCTCTTACGGAGGCTTTTTGAAGCATAATGGAATCGTTCATTAGAATAAAAAAGCACCCTCCAGCTCTTCCAACAGTATTCTTCTATCCGGGGTCCGCTCGATGTTCTACACCAGGAGCATGTGACGGCACTCATGTTGGATACATCTTAGTAACTTGCTTCTTCTGGCGTGTGGGACACCGTGTCGACGACTGACCCGATGAACCCTAATGTCACTCTTCTTCAACCCGTTGCCACCCAATGCTGAATTTAGGTCTCCTCCAATGTTCTCCACTTCTGACGGTCACTTGCTTAGGGTTAATAATATTCATCATAGTTATTATGCACAGCGCCTCTCATGGTGGCCCTGGAGAACGGCAACGTGCAGGCGTGGTCTGACCACGCGGCGGGCGGGCTCAAGGGCTCGTTCACGGCCGTGCACACTCCCGGCGACTACGTATCCGCCCTAGCCACGGACGTCGAGAACAAGTACCTCTTCACAGGCACCACTGTCGGGTACATCAAAGTGTGGCTCATGGAAAACTATCTAAGGACTGAAGAGGTATTTGTATATCGTTGTTTTTCTGAAAAGTTAATACCTCCTGAACTACATGAAGAATTTTGACGGGAGTTTTCAGCACAAGTAGTAAGTGGTTTAGTAGTAGTAAGTAGTTCCAAGTTTTTTTACATCGTGACGCGCGAAGCTATAAATACTTATTTACTTAAGTTTCCTTCCCGTGTAAATTCCCTTTCCCATACAGATCATAGCAAAATGCTCTCAGGTGCACGTGAACGTGCCCGCGCTACGTCTGGACTTCCCGTTCCTGTGGAAGGACCGCATCGAGGGGCGAGCCAAGCGAGCGGTGCGCGACCAGCCTTTACCTATGCTGCTTAACTCGTATCGCGGCCACATGCGCTGCGTCACCTGCTTGGCCTACATCGACGAGACGCGCACAGTTCTCAGGTGAGGGACGAGCCAAGCCAGACCCAAGAATAGCAAGGAAGGACACAAGCAACTGAAGGATATTATTTAAATTGACTTAGTCTTCAAACGTTAACCTTTACAGCTAAATCAGTCTCCTCCGGTTGGAGGGTATTAAAAAATAAAAATAATAAATATCTTGGACATTTCACACAGCGCCATCTAGCCCCAAACTAAGCAAAGCTTGTACTATGGAAACTAGATAGCTGATACTATTACTTATATACTTTTTTTTTTTTTTGTAAATAAATACATATTATAAATAGAAACACCCAGACTAAACACAAATATCTGATAATGACTTAACAAATATTTGTGTCTTGTGGGGATCGAACCCACGACCCTCGGCGTAGCAGGCAGGGGTACTATCCGCTACGCCATCGGCTCAGTCAGTATTACATTAGCAGTTTGAGTGTCTAACCGCACGTGTGAGCTTGACTTTACTGGGTGATATTTTACTAGCGACCGATACCTACCGAAATCTCATGACAAAATAAACAACAAGGGCAAAATAACAAAATTGAAGTTTTCTAAAAACTTTATGGTGAAAAGGAACAACTTTTCTACAACGAACAGGTCGAAACTTAAAAAAAGTGTTCCGAAATTTTTATTTTTCATATTTTGCCTATTACGTTCCTTGGGGAAAGTTGTTCCTTATCACCAGCCCGTCTTAAGTTTTCAGTCTCGGTCACTAGTAAAATTTCACCCAACATAAGTATTCTGTGACGTAATGTAACCGCTGCATCGTCCCGCAGCGGCAGTTCGGACTACTCCGTGCGAATATGGCGCCTGTCGGGCGAGTACCTGCAGACGCTGGGCGGCATCGTGCCGTGGAACCTGGAGGTGACGCGTCTGCCGCCCGACGTGCGCAAGTGTGCCAGCTTCACAACTTTCAAGGTGAGCTACACTCCATCGACTTAGACCAACAGCCCTCATCAACAGCCATAGGCCTTCCCATGGTCTCTAACTATCTATCTAATTAGCCTATATTAGCCCACTGCTGGACATAGGCCTCTTCTTTAATGCGCCACTCTCTTCGGTCCTATGCCACACGCATACAACCTTTCCCTATAGCCGATATTATATCATCTGACCATCGGGCCGATGGCCTTCTGTATAATTAGCCACTTTCGTTCGGTTTCGTGATGTACGTATATTAATTTCTGATGCAGCCACATAGGTACATTGATTGCATTCTTTAGACACTGAGGAATGCTGCGTGAATACAGATGTTACATGGTTTAAAAGCTCTTCTAAGAGCCAAGCCACACGATGCAGTGCGGCGGCGGCGCGGCGCCTGAGCGGTGCCGCTCCGGTTTCCTACATATAAAAATGTATGTTATGGCACACGGCGCCGTCCGGTGCGTTCCGGCGTTGCACCGCAGGCGCACCGGAGTGGAGACGAGGCGGGGAGGGGTGTAAGTATTGCGGCGCCGGAGCACCGGGCACCGCTCAGTTGTGAGCGCGGCAGAGTGAAGTGCGAAGCCCCGTTCAACTTTGTATGGGGAAGACAAGATACCGTCGTCGTCGTCGGTTACGTCGGTGGCGAAGTAATAGCAGCAGCAACACACGTCTTTCCCAATCAATTTTTTAATACATACTGTCGTCGGAATGGGGCCAACCCTTCTCTTCCGTCGCCGCTACGGTGCCGCAAAACGTTGCGGCATCGTTGCGGCGCCGCACTTACCGTGTGGCAGGTAGTCCGGCGAGAGGACCTGCGGTGCGGCGCCGCACCGCATCGTGTGGCATAGCACTAATAGGTCATGTAACTGGTTATTAATAAACTTTCACGATATAGGTCTTTGATTGTTCTTTCTTGTTTTTCACTGGACGTTGGCAGGAATATCCCCTAACTAAAGGGTTGATTATTGCCATAAAGAAAAAAAGTAGCAACAGATAACGTCAGAAAATTAAAAATATCAATTTGACAAATTCAGATAAACTTCAATGTCCATAAAATAATAAATAATCAAGAAAAAAAAAGAAAAAAACCAATACAATAAATATTGATAATTTATAAACATCAGTTCTTTGCCGTCAGGTCAGACACTAGTCAGTAAGACATGTTTTTTACGTAGGTGGTCTCTTTCGTACGGAGAAATCATTCAAAGTTGTAACTAAAGACTTGGATGCTTACATACCGGTCAACAATTTCAAACTAATAGGGGGGACAGCAGCAAGAAGCTGAAATAAGCAATCATTTTAAAAGTACTCAATAAATGTCATCTCAGCGTTAAAAAATGCTGGTTTCCTCGTTCCACATGCTTACCTCGTGTTCGTTTGTTACGAAGGTGTGGCGCGGCGGGTGGTACTCCCGCTACACGCCGGGGCAGGTGGAGCCCGACATCTACGCCGACGTCACCAACCTCGAGATGAGCAAGATCTACGGCAAGCCGGCCGAGGACCCCATCCTCGGAAAATACTTCAAGCTGCCCAAGCGCCCGGACCACCAGGATCCCATCAAACTCGATGACAGCTTACAAACGGTCTGTTCTTTACATGTTTTTTTTGTGCTGTGCTTGCACTGTTATCTCTAGAATTAAGGCACAAGATGACACACATCGACTGAAAGCATTATCCTTTGCAAACATAACGACTTGCTTTGCTCACCGAACTTGCATCTTGAATTGAGGCAGCTTCTTTGCCGATTGCTTTATCGTGCACTAGCCCGCGCCGTCCTAGACACGTCTTTTCGGAAAAGGATAACGATATCACAGGAGCCGCCGCTGCAGCCATTGCGAGTAGATCACACTTCACAAGCTCCTCAAGCAACCGACGCACCCGCCGGCGGGGGCGCGGAGGTCCCTCATTTGTTCCCCATTAAGGGAACTACCGGCACGTGCCGGGTAGATGCAGTCCAATCCGTTCTTCCCAGAACAACTCGTAAGCCCAGTTGTTGTTTGAGCAACCACAAAACTTATCCGGGTGAGCTCCTGCTCCCCACCATACATTCAGGTGTAGATTTCATAGCCCCGGGGCTAAAATTGTAGAGTCCTGAACAAATAAAAGCGCATTAGCCCGATAGATAATTTTGCCGCCCGCCAAGCTCATACACGATTAACGCGGAAGCGACGCTACCTACACATCTCGTTGATCTAATTGGCTTGCTTGATTGGCGATCAGATCAAGTTTCTCTCAGTGACTCAAAAAACCATTCCGTGCGTTGTAGATACCGCTGTACGCGCACTTGCACATGGCGCGCACGGTGCCGGTGCGGCGGCCGGCCACGCCGCCCACGGTGCGCGACACGCGGCTCAAGAAGGAGCGCGAGCGGCAGGACGCCAAGAAGGCGCACTTCGCCAAGCAGCAGTCCAGCGCCACGCCCGGCTCGCAGCCCTCGCAGCTGTCCACGCACTCCATCAGCGACCGCCACTCGCCGCCCACGCACGCGCGCACCCGACAAGACAGCTTCACCAAGTGACCGCCTCTAGCTGCTATATGCTATACATTGCTGCGTGCAGTCCTTTGGTCACAGTATGCTTTTACTCCAGGTTTTATTATAATCCGAATCCATAATAAAACCTGGAGAATCGCGAATTATGCGAACAAGAGCGTTTCACATAAGACCCTCCGTCCACGTAATATTTGGTTTGCATTCGCTTGCAATTTTTGCAGATCAGATTTACCTGGCCTCCAAGGATTCTTGATTTACTAATTGATGCTACAACTAACGCTCCGTTAGCGGGCTGCAAGCGCGGGAGCCGGCGCGTTGACATTATTAGGGCCGCCGCAGACCAAACCGCCTTGCGTTTGCCTAGAAAGACAAATGTGCTCGAGCTATCGCTCGCAAAAACTGATCTTGCTCTGCGGCGGCCCTAATACGGCAAGGTGTCGTAGTGTTCGTCGGGTTGCCCCGTGTTGTCGGACCCGCCGACCCGCGTCACACAGCGCTGTTCTTGTAATTTGCCAAATCATGCAAGCGCGAGCAGCCCGCTCGACACAGCGGTGGCGCTTAGCTTTGATATTTGATATAATTTTGCTGTAATGCTTGGGCTTGTACTTTAATGTGTAAATAATTTTAATAATTGTGTTATTTAATTAATAAAAAACAAAAAAATTCAAACAAATAAATTTATTGGAACTTGAAACAGTATCTATAGTCAGCATCACCGATAATTTATAAATCACAAATCTGAGAAAACAGTTGAAAAGTTATGTGAAGCATCTTTAAAAATTAGCATTGCTATCGCGAAAGAATATTTTGTAGAACCCAAAAGTTTCGCTTATATTTACATTCATATTTTATGTTTTTGATTTTATACATTTGTAAAGTATTCTTCAGCAAATAAAAAAAGTGATACGATCACACAAAAAAACCGAACAGTACGAGTCGGATTTGCCCACCGAGGGTTCCGTAACGTATGTGCACATCAAGCCTGGAACTGGTAGCAATTTTAGATTATTTACCATTTGGCCCCCAAAATACCATTTATTTCTTTTACTTACTCATAACGAAACTACTTTAGTTATAGGCGGGAAATACCCTATGAATTTTTATTCCATTCCATAGAGTCCAAATACGGGGAGCATAAATGTCCGTATCTCTTGTTAATGTATAAAGCGGCTGTAAACTTGAGAATATGTTTTTATTTAAAATCGATGTCGCCGCGCGTTTTTGAGAAAAAGGGCCTTGACCGACATGCAACGTGATACTGTAAAGGCTCCGTTTTTTGCTTTTTCGTTACGGAACCCTAAAAATAGACAAACGTACAGAAAGAAAGTAAAAAAGTGAATAAATGTAAACATGTTATTTTGTATTGTGGACTTGTTGCACTGTTACACATTAGGGGTAAGTTTAAGAGGATTATTGCTACGATTGCGCGTGGCAGTGGGAGTGGGAGTGGGGTCTAGTTGGCGTGGTCGCGCTTGGCGCTGGCGGCGGCGGCGGCGGACCCGGCGCCGCTCAGCACGATGTAGGGGGAGTGCGTCTCGCGCTGCTTCTCCTGCAGCATCTGCAGCGTGTTGAGCGGCGTGTCCGTCGAGCTCATCTTCTTCATCAACTACAAACAAGTTCAAATGTCAAATATGCTACAGGGTCACTGCACACTTGTGCCACTTATGCACTTGAAACCAACGAAAACCATGAACAAGGGTACGTGTACGTTCATCTAAGGCATAGAAAAAACGATTTCTATGGTTCAATTGTACGCACCAACGCAATGTTCTTGTTTATGGTTTTTACAAATTTATGAATTCTGTCATTTTGCATCATTTGGCATTTTGATTTTTATGAATGACATTTTGATGTCAATATCAGGAGGAATATATAAAAGAGACCTCGGCATCACTCTAGCTTGGACCAGAACTCAGCAGCTCCTGGCTGTTCATCAATTTTGACTCAACCACACAAGCTCCTAAATGTGCAGGCTCAGCCAACAGGCTTCAACCTGTACAGGGTGTATGGGATATCCCTCCCCTTCCGGACCATAAAGTTGAATTCCCATTAAGTTGAATTTTCTGAACGTCGGATTCCCAATAAGTTGAATCCTAATATGTTGAATTCCCATTAAGTTGAATCCGGTCGAATTTAACAATAGAAAAACAAAAAATTATAAGGGCGCGGAGGTCCCTCATTTGTTCCCCATTTTGGGAACTACCGGCACGTTCCGGGTAGATTCAGTCCAATCCGTTCTTCCCAGAACAACTCGATTGGGCTGGTTGTATGAACAACCACAACTTCTCCGGGTAAGCTCCTGCTCCTCACCATACAGGTTTAGATTTCATAGCCCCGGGGATAATATAGTAGAGTGCAGAACTAAAAAAAGGCGACATCAATGCTAGTACCAAAACTTGATTGAACAAACACATGATACTGTGCCAGTTCGGTAGGCCATCAATTTCAACAAGGCGACCGTACTCAGTAAAGGCATGCAACTAATAAACGGCATAATCAGTGTCGGTCATTTTCTAGAAAATATGCGTTGATTGTATATTGTAAATACAAAACTTAAGTTAGGCTAATTTTTGAGCTGCTGACCTTAATCGTAATAGTCCTAACTCTTTATACAGCTAACTCTCTTTATGCCTACTTTGCGTTATGCCTAGTCGTAACGCGACATAGTCAAAGTACGCTTTACCTAAAGCGCCCGGCTAAAGGGATTTAAAGTTAAAAATTCAACATATTTAAATTATTGTTTTTTTTTTCTCTTAGAAAGTTGGGTTTTATACTGACTTATTGCAATACAAAATATGCTTCAAAGAGTGTGTATGTTTGCTTACTTGTTTCACCGTAGAACAAGTAAGCAAAAATATGCCTACCTGTTCTATCGAAGAACTAATCAGTAGAACAACTGGGAACAAAGCATCAGCTTCAGAATATATTTACTTTTTATGGGTTGCCAGTTTATGAACCATGCAGAATTATCGTGGTCAGACTCTAGGGATCTGTACAAAAAAAAACGACTGACCGCAATATGGACTCGCTCACCGAGAGTTCCATACATTTAAAATAATAAAAAAACAACTTTTAAAAAACTCAACTTAATGGGAAGTCGACGTTCAAAAAATTCAACTTAATGGGAAGTCAACTTTTGAAAAACTCAACTTAGTGGGAAGTCGACGTTCAAAAAATTCAACTTAATGGGAATTCAACTTTATGGACCGGAAGGATCCCTCCGAATACTGATAGGGTGCATGCAGACCTAGACTGAACAACTTTCTCCTAGAAACATATGTCAGGAAACGACAAAAAAAACCTCCCATATAAAATCACAATCAGCCGACTGCATTTACTATTAGAAGTCATTTTTTTCCCTTCAGAGCAAAACGAGCAAAAAGCAAAATGAGCACAAGAATCAAAATGAGCAAAACGCAAAATGAGCAAACAGCAAAATGAGCAAAACGCAAAATGAGCAAAAAGCAAAATGTGCAAAACGCAGAATGAGCAAATTAGTGCTCATTTCGCTTTTTGCTCATTTTGATTCTTGTGCTAATATTTGCTCTAAAGGGCCCAATCCCTCCGGAGCATCTGGACAACTGTCCAATTTTATCAATTTTATCTGACCTCTGCTTGAACACTGCTTCTCTCTTATTATTACCTAGTCAACGTATTATCCTCTCTGCCATAGTTTATGTATTAGTATATGTTATTTTATTATAATAATGTACTTTATATTATACTTTATTTTATTTATGTATTTATTTAGTTGTGTGTACTATAGTTTATGTATTAGCATTAGGATATGTAATTTTCTAGTATGCGCTATTCCGCCGCTGCTTGACATTGTTTTCCACTCACCCAAAGGTTACCTGTGTGTTAAATTGCAATAAAGAATTTGTATTGTATTGTAACTGTCCCAAAAAGACAACTTCCAAAATAGCCTGTATATGTGGGATGTTGTCCTTATGGGAAATAGGCGTATTAAAACAGTTGTCCTACTGACACTGTCGGTGAAATGGCACAGTTGTCCAGATAGTCCGATTTGCTCATTCTGCGTTTTGCACATTTTGCTTCCGGTGCTCATTTTGCGTTTTGCTCATTTTGAATTTTGCTCATGTTGCGTTTTGCTCATTTTGCTGTTTGCTCATTTTGCGTTTTGCTCATTTTGATTCTTGTGCTCATTTTTCTTTTTGTTCATTTTGCTCTGATAGTCCGGGTCCCAATTTGTGACTTTGTATGGAGGTATGATACCATCCGGCAGAAAGCATGAAACTTGGCATGTATGTTGCTTTTATATATGTGTTTCAATAAACGAAGGGAACCACGTCGAGGCCCCCCTGTTTCCCCCCCTTACCCCCCCTTTTATGTCCCAATTTTCAGTTATTTATATTTTTATTGAAAACGGGTAAAGATAGGAGAAAACCGCCAAGGAAACAAATATTCCTTATAAAATTATCTATATAACCGTCTTTGGATGTAAGCTCCGTTTATTTAAGGATGACCAATAATGTAAACAAACTTTGTATGAAACTGACAGTTGCGAGCTGTCATTTACATACAAAGTTTGTTTACATTATTGGTCATCCTTAAATAAACGGAGCATATGTTGATAGGACTTATAGTTTTCAAGATATGCTTACATTTACTCCAATTTTGTGAGGAATTAGCGGCCCATCTAGCGATTTCACCCGCTGCTAACCGTTTTCCTGCGGGAATAAGACTTTGTTTTGGCATGTATTTTATACAAACCTTTCTCTTGAATCTCTTCAGCTATCAACAAAAACCGCATAGAAATCCGTTGCGTAGTTTTGAAGATCTAAGCATACACGTAGGGGCGCCACCGGACCACTGGGACACAGCACGTGGACATAATTTTATTTTATTATGTAGGTAAGTTAGGTAAGTAGGTACCCCATTTATTTACCGTGGGAGTCGTAAGAGGTGACTTAGGGACTCGAGGGTGTGTATTGCAGTTTTAGGCGATGGGCTGACAACCTGTCACTAAAGCGATACACAATTTGTCCAATGACCCTCAAATATTTGACAGACGTTGCGCAAGTGTTCGTTTTTTGCGGCCGTTTACGCTCCGCCTACCCTGCAAGGGATTACAGGCGTGATATGTGTATGTGTATGTAAGTTAGGTATGATATTAAAATGGAAATACTCACGTCACTTCTGGAGATACCAATATAACGTTCGAAGACTACCGCAGTAGTTTTATAAATTATGTAAAGAACCAAAAAGGGAACAGAATTGATGTACTCGTAATATTTGACGTGTACAAAGAGGGCAGCTTGAAGAATACTACCAGTGAAAAGAGAGAAGGACTTCGACAAAGGGTCATAGCAGCAGGGAAGCTACCAAAAAACTGGCAAAACTTTCTTCTCTGTTCTGACAATAAATAGAACATTTCCTATCTGATGGGCTCCAGCAAGTTCAATATGACAAAAGGACGATTTTATCAACAAAAGGCGAAAAAGTTCTACGTAATGATGGCACAGACGTAGCTTCCCTGTACTCAAAGCAAGAAGAAGCTGATTCCCGAATTCTCCTCCATATTTATCATGCTGTGCAGCACGGTCATACCAAGGTTGTAGTCGTCTATGCTGTTTGGAAGAATTTTGGATATGTTTTGGGGTCGGAAAAGCTACACGTAACATCGCTATCCATGACCTGGCTAATTCACTCGGGCCAGAAGTATGCTGTGGGATTATATTTTTTCATGCGTTTACAGGCTGTGATACTGGCTTTAGTGGAAAAGGAAAGAAGTCCTTTTGGAATGCGTGGAAATCATTCCCTGAAGCCACAAAAACCTTCAAAGAATTATTACAGCCTGTAAATGCAATTAAAACCCGTCATTTGGATCTTTTGTCGAGGTATGTTATCTTTACATATGATAAGACATGTGAAGCAGAAGATCCGAATGAATGAAGCAAGGAAGGCCTTATTTATTATTATTATTAATATGATTATGTTTTATCAGGCAGGCAGTTGTAACAACTGATGGTACCTGTATCACACTGTTCATAGTTCACTTTATCTCCTTCCATTTTATATTTTTAAGTGTTTATCAAGTTTGTTTTTGGTGTTCTGTGCTGATATGATTTGTTAAGGGACGGGCCATGGATAGGTTACCACCCACGTCAAGTGCTCTTTTAGAACACACAAAAAGGGCGTCATTCCTAGCCGGCTTCACCTGGGGTCAGACTTTCATACCTAATCCAGAATATCCCAGTTTCGAAGATTAGGGTTGGAGAAAAGAAAATGGTCTCTGGTCTCCATTATGGAGCACAATGAAAGAAACAGCAGCCTCCCTAAAGGAATTGACCGCCTGCAGTAGGGGTCGGTGGCTCGGTGCCAATGCAGGAAGTCAGGGCTTCCTTGTACTGGCCTTTGCAAGTGCGTAGGAGATAATAGTGATTTTAATTGATTAAAGTTGTATAAATTAATATTCTTCTTAGCGTGTCGATGGCAGACACTACACCGTCGCGGCCCAGAACTTGGCTACGATGACAGCGCTGAGAGACGCTGTCATAAGATCGTCCAGCGTGCAGGTGCAAGGGCACGCAGGACACGATGTTAAGTGGTTCCTTGTTTGAACTGCACCACACAAACAGTTTACATCGGAACCCTTCAAGAAGCCCCACTTGGGCATGTTTTCCTTGCTCCGGCCGGTCTGAGTCCGAAGTCTATTTAAAGATTCCAAACCGACCATGGCAAATTATGGCCAGGCGGCAAGCTCTCAGCAATCGGGACGAAAGGATCTGGTAGGGTAATAAATTAATATCCTAGACTTATGTTTTTAATAGTCACTCAAAACCTAGCACTAATACGTTCGTTATACCAATGCATTCGCAAAATATAATAACATTTAATGATAACATATATATAATATATTCATGTAATACATACATAACACACAACGCGCGCCTCCCCCCTTCTATTCCCTCCTTCCACCTGAACTCTCCCACCCCACCATCAACTGTGTGGGAGCTCGCGTATGGTGTCATATTAATATTATAGTCATTATTTCTTGCAATAATAAAATAAATGTAAGCATATCTTGGAAACTATAAATCTTATCAACATACTTCGAAAGACTGGTATATAGACAATTTTATAAGGAAAATTTTTTGCCTTGACGGTTTTCTTCTATCTTTAGTCGTTTCAAATATAAATCCGAAAAACTGAAAATTGGGGCATAAAAGGGGGGAGAAGGGGGGGAACCAGGGGGGCCTCGATCTGGTTCCCTTCTTTTCCTGAAGCACACATCTATAAGCTACATATATACCAAATTTCATGCTTTCTGCCAGATGGTATCGTACTTACCAAATAGGACCCGTACTATGAAGGGATTTTTTTTACGTTTCCTGACATATATTATGTATTTATGGGAAGTTGTTCAGTTTCATGGTCTTGATGCACCCTATCAGTATTCGGAGGACTGTCCCTTACACCCTGTGTAACGTTTCAGGAAAGTTTTTGAATTGTCTATGTAGGATTAATTAAGGCTTCTACCCCGGTACAGTATGTACCAGTGATTGTGGACTTTTACTTACTACCCTCACTTAAAGTTCAACCCTATGAAAATCATGATAATAGTGGGTATTATTAGAATACTCACACAGTAACGTTGTTTAGATCATCTGTTAAGATGTTTAAGGCCTAATGATGATGATGATTAGAATAAAGGCTAAAAATAAAATGTAATATCTGGTTAGTACACTCACCCCCTCCTGCACCTGCTTCTTGATGCGCTTCTCCTGCTTGTTCTTGCCGGGCCCCTTCCCGTGGAACTTGTGGCTGAGGTAGCGGAACGCCTCCTTGGGGCACAGCGGCCGCCCGTCGTCGTCCACGTAGTCCAGCTTGATGTTCGGCCGGAAGCCCGGCTTCTCGCGAAAGTCCACGAGCGGGCCTCCGCCCCCGCCCCCGCCCCCGTGCCCGCGCTCGCGGCGGCCGTACTTGTCGTCCTCGCCGCTAGTGATATTCAATTATTGCTTCATTAGTGCGATAGTGATTTCATTGCATCACAACTTATGGAAATGAGAGAGAAGTGGAAAATGAACGAAAAAAATCATTAATGATTAGAAATACAACTATGAGCTGCCGCATAGTGATCGTACGTTTTTTACGAGCGACACCAAGAGAATTTTTTTATAGAAATCCGAAAATGAACCGTACCCAATTGAAATAGAGTTGCCATTGACTAGGACTGACAAACCCCGCCGGTTGCCAAAGCCGTTTGTGATTCTAGCCAATCCACACTATCCACACTAATATTATAAATGCGAAAGTAACTATGTCTGTCTGTCTGTCTGCTACGCTTTCACGGCCAAACCGCTGAACCGATCTTCATGAAACTTGGCACAGAGATTGCTAGCATACCGAGAACGGACATAGGCTACTTTTTATCACCATTCGAGGATCTGGAGTACCTTATGTAGACCACCAGGTGTACGATCAGGAGCTCACTTAAACTATTAGAGATACAGAAATGGTTCCAAAACAAAAGTTGTTCAGTATGATGGGCCACTTCTTTTCACAAGGACATTGAGGATCTGGAGTACCTTATGTAGACCACCAGGTGTACCACCAGGAGCCCAGCTAAACTATTAGAGATACAGGCATGGTTCCTAAACAAAAGTTGTTAAGTATGATGGGCCGCTTCTTTTCACAAGGACATTGAGGATATGGAGTACCTTATGTAGACCACCAGGTGTACCATCAGGAGCCCAGCTAAACTATTAGAGATACAGAAATGGTTCCAAAACAAAAGTTGTTCAGTATGATGGGCCGCTTCTTTTCACAAGGACATTGAGGATCTGGAGTACCTTATGTAGACCACCAGGTGTACCATCAGGAGCCCATCTAAACTATTAGAGATACAGAAATGGTTCCAAAACGAAAGTTGGCCAGTATGATGGGCTGCTTCTTTTCACAAGGACATTGAGGATATGGAGTACCTTATATAGACCACCAGGTGAACCATCAAGAGCCCACCTAAACTATTAGAGATACAGAAATGGTTCCTAAACAAAAGTTGTTCAGTATGATGGGCCGCTTCTTTTCACAAGGATATTGAGGATATGGAGTACCTTATGTAGACCACCAGGTGTACCACCAGGAGCCCAACTAAACTATTAGAGATACAGGCATGGTTCCAAAACAAAAGTTTAGTATGATGGGCCGCTTCTTTTCACAAGGACATTGAGGATCTGCAGTACCTTATGTAGACCACCAGGTGTACCACCAGCAGCCCAACTAAACTATTAGAGATACAGGCATGGTTCTAAAACAAAAGTTGTTCAGTATGATGGGCCGCTTCTTTTCACAAGGACATTGAGGATCTGGAGTACCTTATGTGGACCACCAGGTGTACTAACAGGAGCCCAGCTAAACTATTAGAGATACAGGCATGGTTCCAAAACAAAAGTTGTTCAGTATGATGGGCCGCTTCTTTTCACAAGGACATTGAGGATCTGGAGTACCTTATGTAGACCACCAGGTGCCTATGTTATGAAACTACAGGCTACAAGTCCACAGAGGAAATTCAATGTACATTGCGTAGCCGGTTCATATTCCTGTATCATAATGGCTAACCGACTACGCCATGTACATCGAATTTCACCTGTAAAATTGTAACCTGTAGTTTGATAATATCGCGCACAGGTGTACCATCCGGAGCCCATCTAAACTATTAGAGGTACAGGCATGGTTCCAAAACAAAACTTGTTCAGTATGATGGGCCGCTTCTTTTCACAAGGACATTGAGGATCTGGAGTACCTTATGTAGACCACCAGGTGTACGATCAGGTGCCCACTTAAACTATTAGAGATACAGAAATGGTTCCAAAACAAAAGTTGTTCAGTATGATGGGCCACTTCTTTTCACAAGGACATTGAGGATCTAGAGTACCCTATGTAGACCACCAGGTGTACCATCAGAAGCCCACCTAAACCTGAACCTGTTTCTAAAAAAACTATCTAACGCCGATGAAGTCGCGGGTAATAGCCTAGTGTCTATTTAAATTTCGATTGAGTTCCTCTTTCAATTTTTAGTGAAAAGTGTTCAAGCAAAAACGGCTCTTACTTCGCAGCGGCCCTAAATCTGTTGATGACGTCATTGATGGCTTACCCGTAGTTCTTGTCCTCGATGGAGTAGTTCCTGGCGGTGAGCAGATGGTTGGGCACCCCGCGCGGCTGCGGCGTCGCGCCCGCGCGCTCCAGGTAGCCCTTGCTCAGAGCCAGCTGCAGCGCCCCGGCCACGCCCCGACCTATGCACAAAACAAATATTCATCATCACGTCAGCCTAAAGCAGTCTACTGCTGGGCGTAAGCCTCCTCAACGGTACGCCATAAGGCACAATCTCCAGTTTTCACTGAATTTATGGCGGGTGCCAGAAAGTGTTTCCAATAGGCAGAATGGAGGGTTCTAGGTGGTGTCGGGAAAAAGGTAGCTACCCTGCCTGGCCGGGTGTTGTAGCCTGGGGACAGACTGGTCCACCTGGATAGAATTGGAAGTTGTATATATGCGTTGCGCGGTGAAACACTTGGATACCGCGTTTCAGGCTCTTTGTTTCTCTGCACATCTGTCACGTGGCGCCATCTTGCAGATATGTTGGAACTTCTGTTGAACTGTTGCGTCTTGCTTGCTCGTGAACCACTTTGAGTGAGCTTCTTGCAGTAGCTCCCAGAGGTCGCTTCAAATTTTATATGACCTTATGTGGCATAATATGATGATGCTACTGACCTAGCGCGGGCTCCGCGGCGAGCCCCCCGGCGCCGGCGCGCGCGAGCAGGTCCGGGGGCGCCTCCGCCTCGATGTCGACGCGGCTCCAGGCGCCCGACGCGACCCCCGCCGCCCCCGCCTCGCCCCCCGCCTCCGCCTCTACGTCCATGTCGCGCTCGAAGTCCTGCAATATTATAATATTCTTGATTGCACAAAAATACACAGAAAAAATATATATACAATTTTTGTCGCAAAGGCGACCTTATCTCTAAAGACAAGATCTCTTCCAGCCAATCCATGTCTTGTGAAAGTATTTTAACTTTTGGGGCAAATATGCAAGACGAAATTAATTTAACAACATAAATGAATAACTAACTCTATAAAATATTTTAACATCCATACAAATAATAAACTTACATGAATAGATAAACAAATTTACATTAATACTATTACATTACATTCAACATTTTCAAAGTTTAAAACGACATGCTTGTTTTGGTTGATTAACCGGGTGTATCGCGATAGTTTTTGGTACACCGTCTCTTACACCCTGTGTTTTAAAAACAAACCAAAAAAATATATTTGGCATATATATAATTTGCATTAATTAAAAGCATAATTACATAAAGTAGAAATAAATATTACATGTAAATTATCCTTAAAACTATCGCGATAGACTCGGTTAATAAACTAAAACGAGTGAAAATTATCAAGAGTGGATATCAAGTTCTAGTTTTCTGCCGAGAGTCGACAGATAACAAACGTCTTTTCACAACAAAATGACATGTCGAAGCTAACTTCAAAATCATTTGTCAAAATTGTTTTTAATTTGTTTAGTAATAAAACTTTCAACATATTATTCGCCGATGCAAGAGCCTGTTATGTTTCAAGTTTCAAGTTTCAAGTTTTTATTTGCATTACCACATGGTTACACTACAAAGATCTTAAAATATTACAAGTCCAGCATGTAGCACCTCGCAGAGGCACAGCAAATTCTTTTGGTAGCAACAATCATATTATTTAACAAAGATATTGATATACTATTTGTAACATTTCTTTTTGCAAGTGCGACAATACACGTTACGTTGACAGAGCTTAGCAGAGTGAGTACATTTTAAGCAATTAAAGCATGTTAAACTATTTAATAAAACATACAAAACTAACATTCACCTCCGCGTACTCACTCAGTCACTTAACGTAGGACCTATCCTATAGACTTTTATTCTGGCAAGTAAATGATTTACCTACTTATGAGAAATACCTCTAATATGAGGTAAATGAGACGACGGGTATCTACTCGGGACGATCCGCGGACACTTCGCTTGACATTTCCCGCGCCAAGGTGACCAACAACACTTTGAGTTCAGCATTGCGTGAACGTGTGTCGACACTTATATACTAGTAACCAATAGCGAAAACTCAGGATGGCCTGGTAACAAGGAACATAGGTCGAAATATGAAAAAAACAATTGACCTCCCATACAAAATGTACCAGCCGACAAATTTGTCTAGGAGGCAAAAAAAATTACTTATTTCGACCTACGTTACTTGGAGAAAGTGGTTCTTTTATCTTCAATCAGTCCTGTTTTCGGTATCGGACACTAGTAAAATTTCACCCTATATGTAACTACAAAATTCAAATTAAATTAATTTATTCAATGTAGGATATTATCACTTATTGACGTCATGATCCGTCATCGTAAAAGAAAATAAATTTGAATAACACAATTTTCTTTTTTTATAACAATTTTGATAGAAAACCGGCTCGGGCGGGATAAAAAAATATTAATTACGATACTGACCAGCATCTCCTGCTCGGCCTGGTCGCGGTTGCCGGCCAGCCCGTAGGTGGGGATGTCGCCGAGCGTGCGGCAGAACTCAGCCGTCGCGTCCAGCACCATCATGCCGTCCGTGGCTTGTTCCATCTCCTCTTCCTGGTCTTCCTCCTTCACGCGCTCCAATAGCTGTTCCACCTGCGAGGGTTATACAAGTGTTACAAACTGAATTAGGTAAGAAAATTAAAAATATTGCCGGATGCTTTTTTTTGCAATTCAATTCTAAGAACGTTACATACTTATGGGTCAAAAATAATGTACCTGCAAAGAGTAATAAAAAAGGTAACAAGCCGAAAAGAGGTCAAGGTAAGGTATGAAACTGGAGAACTTTCCCCAAGGAACATAGGTAAAAAGTGAAAATAAAATACATCCCATAGTAAATAAGCTAACCAGCTGATCGGCAATTTTGTATGGGAGGACCAATTTTTTCAATATTTCGTGCCATGTTCCATGGGAAAAGTTCTTCAGTTTCATACCGTACCTTGACCTCCTTTCGACTTGTTTTACCCTTTTTGTTACTCTCTGTAAAATGTATAAACTAAAGTCCGTAGTATGTATATGTATGTTTATATATTTATTCGTATATATATGTATGTTTATATATATATTTATTATACCTTCCTTTGTTATATATTTTAGATTGAAATTTAGATATATATTCTGTGCACGTCTTATCCGCATATCGTATAATACCATTACTCTTCCCTAGGTCTGCTGTAAGAAATTTCTTATTAGAGATAAGCAGTGCCTGTTGTGTCTGTATTCTTTATGTGTTTTTCTCTTTAATGTTCATGTGTACAATAAATCGTAAATAAATAAATAAAGTCGCTTGACCTTGGGCAGCGCTGGTCTGGTGTCGCCCTGCTGGCGCATGCGCCGCGCCCGGGCCAGCGCCAGCTGCAGCTCGCTGTCGGGCTCCACCTCCTCATCGTCCACTGCCAGTTCCACCTTCAGGAGTTCCGGCTTCACCTCTGCAAGGGAAACCTTGCGTCAATAGTACTGTACATATATCACCCGGACGAAGCGTAAATTATTTGATAGAACTTATTTTTTGTTTGTAAATTACCTTTATATGCACTTAAAAGAATGTTTTGTTTTTTTTATAAACTATATGTACCCTCTGCTAATTTGTGTCAATTAATATGAATAGGTAAGGGCTGAAAATCAGGGCTACCTATGTTGACTAGAGCACCGTTTGCTCTCAGAAATTATATATTTTTTTTGTTTTATTGGTAACATTTTTTTTCATTTACTACTAATTGCTGTTGTGTATTTCTATGTTGTGTTGTTATGTGTTTTGTGAAGAATGAGAGTAATAAAGATATTTGTATTTGTATTTAAATACGGTTGTTATCACCCTTTTTGACAAATATGAATCGTGTCCGGAGGGGACAAGGCACTCACTGCATGTTGTGGACAGGATCTACACTCGGGGACTGAAAAACAGGGTGGAAGAATTCGATACATTCTCTGGAGGGGGTAAGAGTGGAGGCAATTTTCAACATATTTTTCCATTTAACTATGGGTGGAATTATCTTTCACCCACCGGTAAACACTGGCAGGCGAAAGCTTAGTATCGTGGTTGAACTGACCGAGGAAAAACAATAATGTATATGGAGTAGCCATGTTTAGTTTACTCGAGTGTTTCATACAAAATACGATGGGTAATATCGTGCCGTTGCCGTGTGTGCCGGCTTAGAATAGCATCACCCCATTTCTTACCCATGGGTGTCGTAAGAGCCGACTAAGGGACTCGAGGGATGTGTATTGAAATTTTAGGTGATGGGCTGACAACCTGTCACTATAATCATACACAGTTATCTGATTGACCCTTAAGCTTTTGTCAGACGTGGTGTTAATATCCGTTTTACGGCCGTTAACGCTCTGCCTGCCCCGTAAGGGATATAGGCGGGATTTCTGTGTGTGTGTGTGTGTGTGTGTGTAATATCGTGTACCGGTATCGTCGGTGAGCAGCGGCGCGGAGCCCGCGTCGTAGTCGTCCACGTCGATCGGCTCTTCTTTTGCCTTCTTCCGAATTTTGCCCTGTTTTTTAACACATTTTTTTTTTAATTTAAAAAGATATTGTTACATTTTACTAGTCAAGAAATACTATACTATGCAAATATTCATTCTAATTTATAAAGACTTGAAAAACGTTAAGTAAAGGAAACATACCCGTTTCTTAGTTTTCTTGAACTTGGTGTTGATCTCTGCCTCGTCCATGTACTCGGAGGCGATGCGCAGCTCGGGCATCTGCAGGGACTCCAGCCGCCTCGCCACGCCGCCGCCGCCGCCCTGCGCTCGCTCTTGGCGCTGGACATAATAACCAGCAGTTACTTAACGGGCCTACTTCCATGAAGTGAGGTGAAAACGAGCTACGAGAAAGCATTTTATACATAAATCTAAGGCACATCACTGTCAACAAAATTTTGTTTTTAATCTTCAAGATATGAGGAATAAGCCAGGGCCGCTCAAAATCTTATTTTTTATTTAATTATGGAGAAATAAAAATTTGAAGTTACCTCTATTTTTCAGTGACGTAGCATATCATATCATATCATTTATTTAGTATTAAACATACACCGTCATAAATCAATAATTGTTGGGATACATTGTACATAACATAATAAAAATATTTTTACTTTAAAAGTAAATCACTGCTTGTAATATAATATTAATAATATTATCATAGCAAGTATGCAATAGTTGTCAAATTATAAAAAACATATTTATAAATAAATTAGATTGAAATTATTACTGATCATCGTCATTTAAGAATTCGTCAACTGAATAATATGCCTTCCGGGTTAGCCACGACTTGAACTTTCGAGTGAAACCAGACTCAGTCGAACAATTCCTAATTTCAACAGGGATTTTGTTGAAAATACGAGGACCCATTCCTAGAAGCGATTTGTTGGTCTTTTGTAGACGATTCGGTTTCGTATCTAAGGGTTCATCCCTCAATTTACATGGACGCTTCCCAACCCAAGATCTTACTGGAAATTCATTGAGGTTTCGTTTTACATACGTAGCAACCTCAAGGATGTATAGGCACGGGACAGTTAAGATTTTCAAATCTATAAAATGCTGCTTAGCGGGATCATCGTCGGGCAGCCGTACAATCTTACGGATAGCCTTCTTTTGCAAAATGAATGGACGATCTCAATCGACAGATAATGCCCACAGGTCAATACCATACGAGAGATGGGAGTGGAAGTACCAATAGGCTGTTAGTAAGTTACGTTTCGATAGCGTCGATGCAAGGCGAGAGATAGCATAATATGCCGAATTGAGTTTGGCACACAAACCGTCAATATGCTCCCGCCATTGCAAGCCACAGTCAAACGTAAAACCCACAAAGCGAGCCTGCTGTACCAAAGGGATACTGACTCCCTCAACTCACACACCACTTAAAGAACTCACAGCAGATGACTGTCGCATAGAAAACTCCAGCAAGTTTGACTTTTCCAAGTTCAGTAACATGCCATTGGCAGAAAACCAGTTAGACAGTCTATTAATTACGTCCTGGACATTATGCAGAAGTTCAGAGCTATTACTGGCACTAATTATTGCAGAAATGTCATCAGCATACATTATGAAATCGACAAAAGTCGATTCAAAAGGTAGGTCATTCATTAGTAGGAGAAAGATTGTGTTACCCACATTCGACCCCTGCGGGACGGATCTGTCTCCCACCAAACCGGGATCAGACCTGCCACTATCGACCACCGTGATCTGCCTGCGGTCAGCAAGAAATGACCGGATAAGTTCTAGTGGATTTCCGCGGACACCGTAGTGCTCCAGCTTAGATAATATGAGCTGATGGTCAACAAGATCGAAAGCCCGCGAGAGGTCAAGTAGCGTGGCGTAAGAGATTTCCTTCGCCAGTGCCTGACGAACTGTATTGATCTTAGTATGATTATTAATGGCAATTTCACGTTGAACCTGCCTGGGCGGTTATTTTTTGCCAAAACAACTTAGTTATTAAAAAAAATCGCAAAACACTTACTGTTTCCGGCTGCTTTCCTTGGAAATAAAAGGTTTTTGTTTTGATGTGTTTCCTCTGCTGTCAAAACTGACGTGGAATTGATCATAGATAAACGGATTATGAGGCAGACGCGACAAACTGTACATTTGTTCGATATTTTGACCGTGAAAAATTATTGTAGCTAGAATTTTGCCGTAACATATATCAACTATCTACAACAACGGTATTTTATCCGCTATGGATAATTTTGCCAATGTCAATAATACCTTGATTGATACATCGAACGAAATGCAAAATATGAACCGATTAGACGTAGGTATTAAAAATATTTTTACGATTAAATAATAGGATGACGTAGTTGTTAGTGCAGATTAGTATGAAGTAGTAAGGTTCGATTTATATGCAACACTAGACGGCGGCACGGCGGCACAAAAGCAGTTTTTTAACCACGGCGGAAATTTTTTAATTGTATATATGGAGCGCTGCGCATACGGTCACCACTAACCACAGTTTTAGGACAAATTATAAGAAAGCAAGTATAATAATTATGTATGTTTACTTACGTACATAATTATACATACACATATCACGCCCATATCTCTTGCAACTAGCGTACCTAGTATACAAAAGTCGTTAGATTTTTGTCAGATTTCAGTTTAAGAGTGGGATCAATTGAGTCGGAAGGTTTTTAGTGTTATGGGGTAGAAAGGTTCTAGAGTGGCTCTGGGTTAAGATGTTCTGCCAGAGTAGCACTGGGTTGAAAAGTTCTAGACTTATACCTAGTTGGAAAGTCCTAGAGTGTCACCGAACAAAATGCCAATACTAATGTTAAAAGTGATTTGCAGGTACTTATCATTTCGGGAAGGTCGAGGGTATAATTATATAGGTTGTGGTCACCCTGGGTCGTTGGTAACACCGAAATATACCAAATATTGTATAGGCCTATAAATCCCCTTTCTAAAAATACAAATTTTTAGACCAAAAATTACAGGATTATCCAGATAGGAATGGATTAAAAACCTTAGTCAAAAAAATCAATTAAGAAGTCCTTTTGATTTTTAATTTTTCTTAGTTGCTTTATAAGATATCACCAAAATGTATGATAATTTCTTTAATTATGAAGCAATTCAACTGGTGTCGGTGACTTTTTACATTGGAAAGGTAAAAGATTGAAGTGGTCGTAGGTTTGAAAATATAATATTATTTTTGTAGGCATGCGGCGTCTGATGCTCAACAAATATTGTTCAAAAACTAATTAACGGTGCAAGAATGCGACCGCTATACATTATCATAATATTATACTCGAATATATGGCCGTCGCTAATTGTTTTTTGCTATTTATATTTTGAACAGTAATAGTTGCGCTAAAGGTGCTCTCAATGACGAAAATTACAAAGAAATATCAAAAAAGTTTCTTATTCTAGAAGTTCGCAAGAAAAATGTACAATACCAGGATGGACAAAAACAAAACAAAAATTATGTTCGCGCGAAGTGCGTAACATGATACTGGCCACTTGCATTTTAAAAACTGAACTTATTAGTTGGCTTTATGTAGTTTAATGATTTTGCTTCTTCTGAAATAACGTAAAACTAAAAAGTTGTAAATATAATTTGAGATGTTATGAAGTTAAGTGTTTTGTGAACTGATTATGCCCTTATTTTTAGATGAATTCTTTTCATTTACTGAAAGTGAAAAAATAACAAACAAACAGACAGTACAGTTACGTTCAGTTTATAGAGTTAATAATTATTAAGGATGGTTGAGCTTATTTCAAAATATGGTCCTTATAGTATAATGTAGGTTCATATTCCTTCCAAGTTATAATATCAACTTTGTGAGTAGTCCACCGAGAATCGAACCCGGAACCTTTGCGCCGCCGGCAGTCGCACTACCATTGGTCGTCAAGTATTGTATCAGTACCAGTTAGGCTCACAGTATATGAAATGGTGACACCTCTATAATATACTCTTTGACATGACTTCCGAATTTCATTTAAATTTCGTTCCTTCCGCCGGAAGTACAAGCCTTAAGGGCCTGCCTCGAACTTATAAACGTCCCTTTCCAACTATTGCGCTCGCTCTTGGCGCTGGACATAACAAACACTCACTTCAGGGCCTGCCTCGAACTTTTTAACATCCCTTTCCCGCTAATGGCAAATCATGTGTGTGAGAACAGAGCGGAATCGCTATATTTAGACGATATTTCACTTTTTTGGATTTTTCTCTCCAAATAAATAAGTACTCAATAAACTGTACGAGAAGAATCTAGTAATATACAAGACGTATTGTACTCGTAAAAAATAATGTGTTATTATCATAAGATTGCTTTAAGAACTTTCTTTAATCGTGTTTTTCTGTGACAAAAATCTAGAGAATATAATGATTTGTCATGAATAATATGAATAATTTTTCATTATATTCTCTAGATTTTTTTCGCAGGAAAACTCGATCAAAGAAAGTTGAGGAAACTTTCTTTTTTTTATTGATTTATTTTTCAAAGTTTCAACTATTCTTACACTTTTTTGCGTGGTGTATAGCAATCTTATGAATATAACAAATTATTTTTTGCGAATACGATACGTCTTGTACATTACTAGATTCTTGTCGTATAATTTTTTGATTAATTTTGACAAAATTACTTGTTTATTTGGCGAGAAATTTCCAAATGAGTGAAAAATCGTCTATATATGGTGATTCCGCTCTGTTCTCACACACAGGATTTGTTATTAGTGGGAAAGGGACGTTTAAAAGTTCGAGGCAGGCCCTTGAAAAACGAAAGATCATAAACCTCTCAATACTAAAGTATCGCGCATGATAACGGCGTGCAGTTTTGATCGCTGTTGTAGTTTACTCGTGGTAGCTAAGTGCGGCATTTAATCAAATTTGTGAAAGCAACAATGCACCACTGCAAAATATTGGTAACTTATATAATCCTCGTAGACTCACCATCATCTCCCGGAACCGCTTGGCTTCAATCGCAGCCTCGTCTCCGATGAGGAACCCCTTGCTCTTCTCCGCCTTGTCCTTGTCTATTTCCTCGTCGTACTTGGAGAGCACGGGCTTCTGGTAGCCGAGCGCGGCCGCCTCCAGCTCCGCCTCGTCGTCGTAGGCCTGGTAGCCGGACCGCGCCTTGCGAGCGTCCAACACTTTCTACAAAAATATACATAGTGTAAAAAATTTTGCTAAGAATATTTTAAGGGGTGAACCAGTACGTGAAACTGAACAACTCTCCCCAAGGAACATAGATCAAAATATGAGAAAAAAATTGGCCCTCCCATACAAATTATCCCGGCCGGGTAACACACTAAGTATGGGAGGGTCAGATTATTTATTAATATTTACCTATGTTCCTTGGGGAAAGTTGTTCAGTTTCACGTACTGGTTCACCCCTTAAAATATTCTCAGCTATTTTTTTTACACCTTATGTAGAGTATTATTTTTTTATCTATTGAAAAAGGGCTGGTCTTTAATATAGCTCCTGCCATCTGTGAAGATGTATTACACAATCACATCACACAACGAGAGATATAAACCTGACAGTGATGGAAAGTCACTATTTGGACCCTTCATGGAACCTACAACCGCTACTCTTCTGTCGTGTGGGACACAGAGTCGACAAATGACCCGATGAACCCTGGTGTCAGAGATTTTCAACCGCCTACTACTAGTAGTAGGCCTCTGACATGGTTGTGTAACGACCGCCGTCTAAGTAATCATAGACAGCAACCGACGGCTTAACGTGCCCTCCGAAGCACGGAACCATTTCTTTTTCGGACAATCAGTTGGTTCAGCCTGCAATGTCCTAACCAGACTTTGAACAAATTCACAAAGAGATAAATATCAACTTTTGTGAGTGTCCCACCGAGAATCGAACCCGGAACCTTTGCGTCGCAGGCAGTCGCACTACCACTGCGCCACATCGGTCGTCATAACAATGAGTAAAAGCTAAAAGAATGAGGTGGCAGGTGTCGGTGTGTCGAGTGCGCACAATATGCGACAAAAATTGTTCAAACGAAAATGTTCAACACAAAATGTGCAGCAAATATTACGCGTCAATTGACGAGTGTCAACTGAGAGCAGGATACAAATATGAAACTCGCCTTAGTGTGACAAGGATAGATAGATTTTCTAGCACAATCCTTGTCATAACGCAAAATATTTGCTGCACATTTTGTGCCGCATATTTTCGTTTGAACAATTTTTGTCGCATATTGTGCGCACCCGGTGTGTCGGTTACCTTCTTGTACCGCTCGTCGTCCACCATGTTGACGTTGACGAGCACGTCCTCCGCGTCGTCCGCCAGCACGCCCTTGTCCGCCAGCGTCAGGATCGTCTCGCGCTCCTCGCCGATCTAAAGCCACAACAACACACGGATTCATTAATAGCATGTTCATATGGGCAGGGAAGTGGGCAGAGCAAATGTGTGAACAGGTTGCTCGCGCTGCTACTCGTCATGCCGCTGCCACGTACCGTGCTCTCTCGATTGTCGGCGCCTCGTGCGCGAGTCAAAGGAACGGCAGCACGAGCGCTAGTGGAATGTATTGCTATCTCGCTCACTCGTATTGGTGCGAGAAGAGTATAACGGCAGTGTGTGAACACTGACTCGCGATAATACTCCCGCGGAAGTATTCATAAATACGGCAGATTCATGCGAAGGATCGTTTTAAAATGTACCACACTTGACTTTTATGCAAGCATCTAATTCTAGCAAGGTGACCCATTGAAGGTTTTGCATTTCACCCTGTACTGCGTCAGATCAGGGATTCGATTGTAAATATTCGTACACGATATAGAAACAAAATTGCTACTAATAGGAGCTTCTGCTACTTTATAAACTATGAGCTAAGAAAGAGCTGAAAAAGCAACTTTTGTATCGTTAGGAATTATTAACGCTTTAATAGCACTTGGATTATTAGGATTGTTTGAACTTCTCTGATAAACGAACTGATGAATAAACTCGAACAAGGTTGGGGCGACTCACCGCATCCAGATCGTGAGCGACGCGGAGACCCTTGAGAGCGCTGGCGCCGTAGCTGGTCTGCAGCTCCTCGGCGTGGTGCTGCGCCACCAGCGCGCCCACGCCGAACACGTCGTCCATCTCGTCCAGCATGGCGGCCTGCGACACACAACACACATTAACTGCTTACTACTTAGAAATAAAGATAATTTTTTTTTTTTTTATTAATGATGGGTTTGCTCTTGACTCTAGTCTGGGTCATAGGACAGAGACAGAGTCTAAGATAGAGCGAGCTCACCCAGAAGAAGCCTGTTAAGGCACTGGCACTCCCACACACCGACGGAACGCAGCAAGCTACTTGGCGCCAGACTTCGGTAGGATGGTGGTCGCGAGCCAGGCGGCCCCTTACGGAGCCTTCCACCGCTTGGTGGGATCGTTCAGCCGGACTTATCCACAGGCAAGCCTGTGTTGCCGTTGCCCGGGGTGGACCGCTAGGAGGTAGACCCATACCACCCCAGAATTCCTTTTCACTCATTTTTTACTTTTAAAGATTTAATTGGATTTATTGTATTTATTTTTATATTAGTTATTTTAAATTTAACTAATCCATATTTACTAGGAGATCCAGACAATTTTATTCCCTACACGCAGAGTTAGCGACAACCTAAAATGTCAAAGGCCGAGATATTACTTTTTGACTTTCATACATACATACATAAATCACGCCTATATCCCTTACGGGGTAGGCAGAGCGTCAACGGCCGTAAAACGGATATTAACACCACGTCTGACAATAGTTTGAGGGCCAATTAGATAACTGTGTATCACTATAGTGCAGGTTGTCAGCCCAGCACCTAAATCTGCTATGCACATCTAACCCTCGAGTCCCTTAGTCGCCTCTTACGACACCCATGGGTAAGGAATGGGGTGATGCTATTCTAAGCCGGCATCACACGGCAGTTTGACTTTCAAGCTCCTTCGAAACAATGAAATCAAGAATTTGGCATAACACTTTAGAAATGCATCAGACTTTAGAATTGCATGAAAGCTACTTTAGAACGAGATAGCATCGCCCTAGTGGAGAAAGCATCAAGAGGCATTCGTCCAACAGTGGACATTATTATGCTGAAAAAAAGAAGTATCGCAAAAAGCTCCTAAGCTGAGAAGAAGCTATATGATCATAACGTATTGTACAGCACTTTTCAACCCACATGCCGAGGGTGATATGGTAAATACCTGCCAAAGGGATGTGTGTTTGGTCACAAAAATCAAATTGTCGAAAATGTGACAAAAAGCAAAAGTCGATTTATCAGAAACCTGCGCTATTTACAAAGATAAACATGTATGTTACCCGTTTGGCAGCCTCCTGCTTCTGTTTGTGTATCTCTCGCGACTTCTTCACCCAGGCCATCGCGTCCTCATCATCAGAGCCTTCACCAAGGGTCTGCACTTGTAACCTGAGTACACAAATATAGTATTTGTTTTTTTTTTTTTTTTAGTTCTGTAATATGCTCTGCCTACCCTGCAAGCGATATGTGTGTGTAGTTCTGTAACACAGCACCAGGCGGGCTGTCTGATAGAAAGTAACGAGACTAAGATGGAATGTCTAACTACACTTTCGCAAGTTTTCACGTCCATAAACTGGAACGCAAAAATCTTTTTATTGATTAATCCAACGAAAATGTTTTGTAGAAAGAATTAATCTTCTTCATAGAAGCTTTTCAGCCGTTGTGGCACTGGGATGTGGTCGTGCAAAGGGTGCTGTGAACCTAGCCACAGGTCTACGCGGGAACAGCTGGGCTATACCACAGTATAATTAATAGTACTAGCGTACAGTATGGTCACTCCCTGCCTCCCCCTACGAGCGCCGCCCGCTCGCGCTCGGAGGACGCTCAGACACCGGCTAGCAAGGATGCGACGACGAAGGTCATTTCATACTGCCGCACATTGCATTTCCGATTCGCGAACGCAAAATGGCGGCAACCCTGACATGTTGTCTCACACACACAAGCATGGTCCGCGTTCACCTACGCGAGCTTAGACTGTGTGCGTAGCAACGCGTTTGATTCATACATTTGAGCGCCAGTGTCCGAGGTGTGGCTATACCGGCTAGAGGTAACGTAATTATATCACGGAAAGAAACAATGATGTATGTGTTACTTTTGTTCAATTTTCCGCTTCTCCCTCCTCTCGTGGAGCTTCTGCTTGATCTTGTCAGTCCTGGCCTGGCGCGCGAGGTTGGCGGCCGGCTTGTGGTAGAACTCGCCCAGGTCGTCCTTGAACTTGCCGTCCTCCGCCGGCGCCTCCGACACCTGCTCCACACACACATTTTACTGTATTGCTTTTCAGATTCATATTCTCTAGTCAAACCAATGTAATGTAACATAATTCGGCATAACAACTAGGCAATAATTACTATAGAATTTGTTTTATTAACATTAATTATATATACATCAGCCTGTTGAATAAAAAGTTAACAACTTTTTGCCTCATCCATCATACATAACCTAAGTAAATTGAAGTCGACATAATATTTTCTTGAGTTTGCACAACTATTACTCATCACAATAAAACAATTTTATACGCAATGCAATTTTTTTTTTGTTATAATATAAATAGATGGCAGTAGAACAAAAATAATTTATATTCTAAATAATGATGTCTAACACCTTAGTCATCCGTGACCACGGGCTCTGTAAAGAGCTCGAAACATAGGAATTGTAAAATCCAAAATAAACACAACTTAAATCCGTTTAAAATTGTTTTATTGTGATAAATTTAAGTCGACCATTCTAATTTATAAAATAATTGAAATAAATATCTGAAGGAAAATCCATATAATTTTTCATAATATAATGGTATAATGAGTGTACTAACCTCAAGCGGTTTGAGGCCGAGCTTAGCGCGCAGGCGGTTGGTCTCCTCGACGGAGAGGCTCTCCTGAGCGCCGCTCGGAGCCGGCACCGACGCTGCCGGTGGAGACCGCTCGCGTTCGCGGTCATAGCTGCCAGCAAAATACACTAACTCAGAAAAGTCTATAGAAGATAATTGTACATTGTTCACGCACGAAGAACACGAGTTAGTAATCGTTCTTTCTTCCAAGTGAAAGATTGTACTTTATACTACACCTACAAAATAGTAGTTTTTGCAACTGTCATATAATTGAGGTCATTAGAATGCGAGTGTCTGTTTATCACACTCGGCTACGCTTCGTGTGATAATAGTTTGACACGAGCATTTTAATGCCTAATTATAGCAGTTGCATACACTATTTTATCTACTTTCTCCAAAAACACCTCAGTTTAACACTTTTCCAAACGTCCGCAAGGTCAAATTCAATAAAAGAACGTAATATGGCTTGATATAAATTTTTGAAAATTCTATACTTTAGCAGATGTTCAGATGTTGTTCTAAACAAATAACTTAACAAACAACTGAACAACATCTGAACAACAACTGAACAACAACGGAACAACATCTGAACAACAACGGAACAACAACTGAAAAACATCTGAACAACATCGGTACAATAACAAAACAACATCTGAAAAACCCAATAAAACAACTGAAGAACAACTGACAGGTGCGGCGGAATGGCGATTTGAGTATTGGCAAAATACTTCGTTTCATTTCTCAACTTTATCGAAGTAACAGCCTTCTCATTAAGGCATTACGCGTCTGCATAAAGCAGGTCTTTATACAACTGTTTTCGAATTCATAATTCGAACATTATGAGACGAGTGTAGTAACAGTGCAATAATCCTCAAATTAATGGCAAGCAAATTCGCGCGTTATGCCGCGTTCACACACGCGAGCTATGGGCAGGGAAATTTCAAGGGAAGTGGGCAGCGCGCGCAAGTTACTCGCAATGCCATTGCCATTTCCCGTGCTCCCGCGAGTGTCGACTTTTTTTCGCGAGTCAGAGGAACGGCAGCACGCGCGCGAGTTGGCTATCTCATTCACTCGTATTTCTGCGAGAAGAGTATGACGGCAGTATGTGAACACTCAAGTTGATACTTCCGCGAACGTATTTCGGGCAATATTTGCCGCAGCGGCAGGAGCATGGTGTAAAGGTAGCATTAGAGTATTATCTTTCTATATTTCGTAACAAAGCAAACGCCAAGTCCATTCAGCCAAGTCTCGTGCTAAAATATTTGAGACACTTGGCGTTTTAGGAAAGTTTCGATAGTTGCATCTTTTACTCCCGATAGGAGAAAGTGGTTTTAATGGATATTTTTTTCTCGCTAATTTGAAATGTGAACCATGGCTCATATTCCTCTCTATTTTTGAAATGGTATAAAGACTTTCGATGAAGGTGTAGTGCAAATAAATTAACCGCATAAAATCTGGTTGCTTTTCGAGTCTCCATCTTGCAAAACAGTGATAGGAAAAAGAAAAGTAGCCAGTACCTGTACTCAGCATCCTCTCTCTCCCTGTGCCTGTGTCGCTTCTCTCTGTCTCTTTCCCGCTCCCGGTCGGCGGGCGGCGCGGGTGGTGCGGGTGGTGCGGGTGGCGGCGGCGGCGGCAACTCGAGCGAGGAGCTGCGACTGTGCGACCGCTGCGCGCCGTTGTCCTTGTAAAGATGCGAGTCCACGGGTACTTCTTCAACTGCAACAATGCGTTGCCAGCTTTAGACTCTACCTACATCATCTTAGAAGCTAACTTAGGGTCTTTTTTGGGCCACGGGGATAAATAATTTTATTGCTATTCTTGATAATTATATAAAAACAATTACTCATCAGTCATCACAATAAAACAATTTTGAACGGATTTAAGCTGTGTTATGTGAAAACGAGCTCTGTGAAGAGCTCGAAACATAGGAATTGTAAAATGAAAAGTAAACACAACTTAAATCAATTTTTAAATGGTGATATACTTGTCTGTACTTTTTAAATTATGTGGATTTACTACACCATCAAAATGCTACAATATAGGCATTAGGTATGTAATTTACCATGTTAAAATGCCGTGTGATCACCCCATTTCTTTCCCGTGGATGTCGTATGAAGCGACTAATGGACTCCAGGGACATAATTATCTGAATGACCCTCAAATCTTTGTCAGACGTGGCGTAAGAGACCTTTTTTTCGGTCGTGTAAGCTTTGCCTAGCTCGCAAGGGATATAGGCGTGATATATGTATGTATGTTTTATGTAATTTCCACAAAAAACCCATCTACAAACAGAAACAGCTGGTGAAACTACTGTTCAGGTATGTTGAGATACCTAATTGGCTTTTTTCTCTACTTTTTTGGTATTAGATTCAAATATTGTTTTAGACTTAAACCTACCAGCAGTTAAGTGTGTATACAAGTGACTTTGAATTTTACTCCCGACATGGCTATCAAAAAGTTCAAAACCCATAAAAAAAGACAACAATAGGAGGTATTGTTGGAGGATTGTCTTTGTTTTGATAAATTTCATCAAAATGGAACTCGATTTATGAAGGGTAATGTGTAGGGTGCGTCACTAACAAATTATAGAATACAATTTTCAATTTAAATATGCTTGATTATTCAAGACACTTCTCTACTTTCTGTAATGTAATACATAACATGGACCAATTACTTGGTCCAATTACTTGGTCCATGTACATAATTAGATATTTAGTTAGGAGTTTCTAAGAGAAACAAAATATTATTTGTTCTTTCTTATTTCTGTCTTATGAATGTTGATTGAAAATGTAAAACAAACCTTGACTCTTTTATCCTAACATAACAGTTTGTAATGTTTGGCCAGGCCATTATATTTATGGTGTAGACAACCTCTAGTTTAACAAATATGTAGTGTATGGAATGTATTTTCCTATTTTAATTGGTTATGGTGTCAATTCTGGTGTATGCTTTTCTTAAATCATTTTAAGATCCTACTGTCTAATTATTTAATGAGCAAAATACAAGAGACTAGATCATGTTTCATTCTGAACTAAAAGCAAAGAAAAGATACTCCAAGTCTAGCAAAAAAAGTACTTCAATTCATGTAAAGGGTAACTACATACTTCACCAAGTGTCAGAACATTGATTATATTAGTTTGTTTGTAGTGCACAAAACATTGAAAGAGTCAACATTGTTGCCATAGGTTCAAATCCAGCTTATGTTTAATTTTTGGTTTATATTTTCTTTCATAGAATAGCACTATATCCACCAGAAAAAGTTTGTATAATATTACTATTTGTCCCTTTTATGTACATGCAAAAACACAGCTTTAGTTGTCATCTGGCCCTTTTACTCACATTTAAAATCAGGAGATGGCACTCTACTAACTTGGTCTGGCAAACAGACTATGTAAGAGTGATCTACACTAATATTATAAAGAGGAAAGATTTGATGATTTATTTTTTTGTTTGAATTGAATAGGCTCTGAAACTATTGGACAAATAAAAAAAATCTTTTACTGTTAGAGTCCTACATTATTCCTGATGAACATAGGTTATATTAAAATGTCTTATTCCTGCAGAAAAACTGTTAGCAGCAGGTGAATCCACTGGGCAGGTCGCTAGTTATTCATTATTAGATTGTCGTTGGACGACTCGGTGTCCCACACAAAAAGAAGAATTAGATTGTAGGGAAATGTTGATGAGTTTGGTTTATATACTGCAGTGTTGTAATGAGTAGGCATGTACTTGGTTAGTTATTGTTGAGTGAGTGCTGATTCATAAAAGAAAGTTCTGATATAGTGTTGTGTAGACGCCAAGTCTCCTTGCAGTTCTCTCCGAATTCTCGAATACAATACCCACCTCGTCGTTGCTGCGGTGGCTACGCAGTGGCCTCGCGCCAATGCCACCGGGTCTGAAATAACGAGCAGAAAATGCCATTATCATGTCAAAGGGTGATTCCGCCACCGCCGGTCATGATCTTTTTCGCCAATACATCGCTCAGAAAAGTGCTTCATCATTTCTGTCTACTTGTTTCACAATAACGACGCAATGTTAGCGAACGTTTTTAGGTTATGCATTTATCAGATCATCACCAGCGGTTGGCGCCTTACGCCTAATAGTAGTAAATAACTACTAACCGTCAGGAGAGCGGTCCTTCTTTCGGTCCTTGTGCTTCTTGTGCCTTTTCCTCTCGCGTTCCTCGCCTTCCAAAGGCGAGCGAGACCTACTCCTGTGCTTCTTCTTTTTAGATTCCTTCTTATGCTTCTTAGAACCCATGGTAAGATATAGTATTGAAACTTTTAACTTTAGTACCAATCAGTATAAATTTACTGTAATTACTCTAAACATTAGCAAATAACACGTATTTCACATCACAAAACACATGACGCCATGTTTAATTTGTTTACTTTTTTATATAGGGTCTCTGGCCCGGATACAAGTTCTTTTAGCTGTCTTTGTGCTGCGCGCACGGCCCAAGAAATCGTGTGATGAATAGAGGGCTTAACTATATCTGGCATCCCGATCCCCATTCCCCAGTAAAAAATAATAATGTCAAATTGTTTGTTTTGTTGTGGCGTCTTGTTATCTCGTGTCTTGATAAAAACAAGAAATTGATTTGAATTCAGTTTCGGTTTTGGTTTTTGTTTATTTTTAGATATAATTAGAGCAAAAGGAAACTACGTCAACATGAATTTGGAGCTTCTTGGTGAGAAACACAATAATTCCCTATTTTGTTTGTTTATTTATTATTTTATTTGTTTTTACAAAAGTATCTTATGTTTACAGAGTCTTTTGGGCAAAACTATCCTGAGGTAAGCTTATAACAAACCGCACTCGTAAACTATCTGCACTATTTTAATTTTAAAACTAACCTACAAATATTTTCCCTTCTTTTAAAAAATGTATTTGGTATGGTTTGGAGGCACAGTAAAATTTCTCTCGTCAGAAAAAACCGTGGAAAAATGAACTCGACTAACATATTAAACAAAACAATTATTTATGTGTAGGAATTCGACGGTACTCTAGACTCAATCTCTTTGGCGGCTACCTGCGCGTTCAACCGGCGCGGGACATTGCTGGCTGTGGGCTGCAACGATGGCAGGATCTTTATCTGGGACTTCCTCACCCGAGGCATTGCCAAATCCATATCAGCACATGTGTATCCAGTGTGTAGCTTGAGCTGGTCAAGAAATTGTAAAAAGGTATTCTTGTGTGCTGTTAAGACTTCTATTGATAGTGTGTTATTGTAGAAATAGGCATGTATTATTTATTGAACAGCATACTATTGTAGGTGCATATAGTTAATATCCGTTTTACGGCCGTTAACGCTCTGCCTACCCCGTAAGGGATATAGGCGTGATTTATGTATGTATGTATGTATATAGATGAATATTAATGGCCCCAAAACCAAAGAATGATTTCTCAGTCCCAAATTTTGTTTAAAAATTTGAAAAAAACTGTGTGTTTATGTAATAATTGTTTGTTCTCTCAGCTATTATCAGCATCAACAGACCACAATGTGTGCATATGGGACATTCTATCTGGAGAATGTGAACAGCGCTACAGATTCCCAACACCAATATTGAGAGTACAGTTTGATCCGCGCAATGACAAGAGATTCCTAGTGTGTCCGATGAGACATGCTGCATTACTAGTGGATACAGATGGTGATCATAAGATATTGCCTATTGATGAGGATGTAAGTAACAGTTTTATTAGTTTTTCTATTACAAACACAACATGCTGCTTTTGGATGGCTTTGCTACAGTAAGACTCAACTGTGAGTTACTTAAGGCGAAATCTGGCCGAGGTAGTCGCGTTTTCAAGGGGGTGAAGCAGCCGCGCGGGCGGAGCAGGCGCGGGGTGTACCCCCCGGAAGGGCAAGTAGCAAACGCAGCGTGTCAGGCTCCCGCGCACAACAGTATAGGCGTAGGGTAAACATGCTAATAATTGAACTATTTGTTTCATTGAAAGGTTGTCTTTTTTAATGTTATATGATAAACCTATTCAATGTTTATGTTTTTTAGACATGTAAATCATGTAAAACTTTACGTAGTGCAACTACGTAAAGTTTTTAAATCAGTCATAGTTAGGTAGGTACAGAAATATTTATAAAGAAATTATGTGTAGGGATCCGTATGATTATTGATTATTTATGTTATATGGGGAAAAATTCAAATAATATACATCAAAAAGTAATCAAAATTCATTTACAAGACAAAAAAATTACATTCAAATTAAGATATCTACTTCATTTACTGACGCCCATAAATAGGGTTCCTTCCGTAATCTGTTGAAATTATCGAGGCGAGGCATACGAACGAACAGACATAGAAATAGAATTGGCAAAATAATAAGGGATTGAACTAAGTAAATCTATAACAGCCCCAATAAACAGGATCTGACAGTCCAGTGCTCACTTTCCTGGTTATATAGCCGGTTTTTCAGAACCTCTCAAAGGCATCCCACGGGCTCGACACGAGAATCTACCATTCTCATTCAGGGAGAATATGATTCTATTTTAGTTTACCAAAAGTTGTCATATCTTTGTATATACTGTCTCCATTTCATCAGATTGTTTTCTCCATATAAATCACATCTTATCTTTCCCGTCGCACGTAATTGTCCCTGAACTTGGAAAAACCAATTACTATATTTAATTCACAGTAACTTGATCTTGCTTTTTATATTTTTTCAATATTTGCACCTTATTTTGTTTTATAGCCTTTTGAATGCCATTTTTTGAGGCAGCAACAGGGCATTTCACTTCCACTGTGGTATCTTCACCCACGATTTCAAAAGGGTAGCACCTATGAAGATAAATTTTTCATCAACAGTCCACATTCCTCGATTCTCAAATTCTCTTGGCTGCTCAAACATACTGTTGAGAAATCGGTGTAGTCGTCTGTGTAGGGATGCAAAAAGACGCCACATTGATGACTCTATCGATAATTATAAGCCAGCACAAGTCTGGAAATATTTACGCGCGCTTGGTGATGGGAAGTCGCCAGCTACCCATAGTGGTGCTGTAGATTTGTCAGCACTCAACCGGCATTTTTCGTCTCCTCCTGTCACACTGACTGATGTCGTCAAAGCAACAACTATCGCTTACATAAACCGTCACCACTTCCACAGTGTTCTTTCTTCTCTTTTAAATTTGTCGCCGAGGACGATGTTTAGAAACATATATCATCCATCAAATCTACTGCCGTGGGCAATGATGGTCTCTCCTCCCGTATGATCTCCCTTATCCTTACCGAACTCTTGCCAATCCTCACACACATCTTTAATTTCACTCTGGTAACGAGTTCTTTCCCCTCAGCATAAAATCGTGCAATTGTTATACCTTTACCTAAAGTTTCCAATCCTTCATCGTTCTCCCAATTTCATCCCTTTTCCATCCTTCCATTCCTATCCAAGATCCTTGAACACATTGTCCACAAACAGGCATCTGACTTCAACACATCTAGTAGTCTTCTTTCTACGTATCAGTCAGGCTTTCGTGCTGGTCACAGCACTGTGACAGCACTTATCAAAGTTACCGACAATATTCACCAGACCATGAAGAATGAGTCTTTGACTATTCTTATTTTACTTCATTTCAGTAATGCCTTCAACTCAGTTGATCTTGATGTACTTTTCGCTATCCTTCGCTCTTTTAACATCTCTTCTCCGGCAATAACTTGGTTTGATTCATAATTTCGGGGTCGCTTGCAGCGGGTCCGTTCTGATGAGGCTTTCTCGGAATAGAGTAATCTCTCTACAAGCGTACCTACAGGTGGCGTCCTTTCACTTCTTCTTTTTTCTGTTGTCATTAACACAGTTTTCCTCTCTTCTAGCTTCCATCTTTACGCAGACAATTTGCAGATTTACCGTCATTTCACCTGTGATGATATAAATAATGCAACTGTGGCTATCAACAATGACCTCAGCAAAATTGCAATATGGGCTGAATTCTTCGGTTTCGTGGTCTACCCAATAAAATCTCAGGCCAGGCTAATAGGTAGTTCTTATATGTGTGTGTAGGCAAGTGGACAATCCAATTATCCCAGACGTTATTTATAACGGCACGTCTATAGCTTTCACGAAAACTGCCAAAAACCTTGGTATTTTGCTGGATTCTACTCTCAGTTGGACTGCGCAGGTCATCGCTGTCAGCAGTAAAGTATTTTTCTCTTTTCTTTCGCTTTAATGACTTCAAAATTTCTTGCCTCTTAAAACTAAGATTACTCTTGCTCAGACACTTCTCCTTCCCCGTTTATACCACGCCGACACCTGCTGCGTGGATGCCACTGAGGAGTTGTTTAGCAAACTTGAGCGTCACCAAAACCTCTGCATCAGATTTATTTTCAGCTTACGCAATTACGACCACAGTTTGGCTCACAATTCACATTGAATCGTTAAAATAAGTTGTACAGAACCGTCCTCACTTATCGAGTCAAACTCGCACTTTACCGGTTTTTATCTATCCACACTAATATTACAAATGGGAAAGCCTGCTTGTTTGATTTTCCTTTCTTCTCGTCGCAACGGAGCGGTTTTATGTAAAATTGAACTTCCCATACAAGGTGTACTAGCCGGTCTAGTCAATTTGTATGGGACCCATATGTTACTTGAGCAAATTTGTTCCTTATTCTTAGACTGGTGTCTGGTAGGCATTCCATGGTTTTCGCTATCGGTCACTAATCAAATTTCGCCCTATACAATAGTAAAGTTAGGTTGTACGGAACCGTCCTGAGCTATCAAGTCCAACTCGCACTTGACAGGTTTTTATCCATCGAAGCGTATTCGTTTGATTGTCCTTCCTTGACGTTGTAATTGTAACGTCACGTTGCGTTGGGTTGATTGTGAGGCTGGAGTGACATAGGCAACTTTTTTTTTCTTTGGAAAAATATCTTTTCCTACGGGAAAAACATCACGCCGTGGGTGAGGCTAGGTATAAATAAATTGTAATGTTTACCATACATAAGGTAGTCCTTGCAAGGTACTTCTACCCTAATTCAAAAAAAATATATCTTATAAAAATTTAGTAAATATTATGCCGTGTGATGCCGGCTTAGAATAGCATCACCCTATTTCTAAGGTACTTGAGGGTGTGTACTGCAATCTTAGGCGATAGGCTGACAACCTGTCACTATGGCGATACACAATTTTTGCGCATAACCCTCAAATATTTGTCAGACAAGGCGTAAATATCCGTTTTTTGCGACCGTTCACGCTCTGCCTACCCCGCAAGGGATTATAGGCGTGATATATACGTAAATATTACGCCGCAAACTACCTAATCCTCTGTTTTTTATAGCAAGGCTTGGAAAGCTTCATTTTTTTTCTTGAACTTGGCATTTTTCTTCCCTGCTCACTAAATGTCGTAATATCTCCGCGGCTGGAAAAAAGTTGTACATGTCTGCTTCCGACGAGGCTCAGTGGCAGTGTGCGGGCGCGGTAGAAACCGACGTGCCCGTGCGCAAACCGAACATACTTTTGTGTTTAAGTGTTCTTTTTTAATGATAATAAGTAGATAATTGAAAAACTAGCTCCATACGTTGATTACACATACAATAAGGAAGAAAATGACATAGAATAAATTTTGAAATATTGGATACCGGTCAAATGGTACAGGTTTTTAGTCTATAAAACAGGCCAAAAACCGCAAAATTAGAGCTTATTTTGCGATTTTTTTCTATCGAGAAAATTTTAACCAATCGTGTTTTGGGCCCCATAGTTTTGTAGCATATATCTTGAAGTAGTCCTGAAAATAATTACGTCTCGTATTTTTGAGATTTGAAGAAAAGGCATAGAAAACTCCGAACACTACTCCGCCTTTGCTCGGTAGATTTCTAAGGCCACCTCACCTTAAGCATACTTTATATTGTGTGCTTGGATTATAAAGACTGTATTAACCTTTACCAAAATTAACAAAATATGCAAAGGTTATAAATAAAAGTTTTTCATATAGTTAATTGAATCACTACATAGTATAAAATAAAGTCGCTTCCCGTTTGGTGTCTCCTTATATCTTTAGAATTACCCAACGGATTTTGATGCGGTTTTTTTTATTAGATAGAGTAACTTGAGAGGAAGGTTTATAAGTATAATTTATTCCGGGAAATTGTCACATTCCCATGGGAAAACGGGTAGCCCAACTGGTAGTAAACTTTTGACCCCCTTTTGACACCTATAAGGATTAAAATTTCAAAAATGCTGAAACACGTATTACATTATTTTAAGTTATGAGTCTAATCAGAAATTTTGAAACAGATCACATTTAAGATAAAAAACTTTCATACAAACTTTTAACCCCCTTTTCACCCATTTTAAGGTAAAAATTTCAAAAATGCTGAAATACGTATTTAATTTTTTAAGTTATTAGTCTAATCACAAATTTTGAAACAGATCACATTCATTTAAAAAAACGAACTTTCATACAAACTTTAAACCTCCGTTTGACCCTATTAAGGGTTAAAATTTTAAATATGCTGAAACACGTATTTAATTATTTTAAGTTATTAGTCTAATCACAAATTTTGAAACAGATCACATTCATTTAAAAAAACGAACTTTCATACAAACTTTAAACCTCCGTTTGACCCTATTAAGGGTTAAAATTTTAAATATGCTGAAACACGTGTTTAATTATTTTAAGTCATAAGTCTAATCACTAATTTTAAAACGGATCACACTTAAGACAACGGACAACTTTCATACAAACTTTTAACTTCCTTTTCATCCTTTGGGGGATTAAAAAAAACGGAATAAAGTCGCTTCCCAGGTCTGTCCCTGTCTGTTTGTTTGTTTGTATGCTTAAATTTTCAAAACCACTTAACGGATCTGGATGAAGTTTTTTTAAAAGATAGAGTGATTGAAGAGGAATGTTTTTATATAGTATGATTTATGTCGGGAGATGGTCTGTTTCCCGTGGGAAATCAGTTAGCAGCGGGTGAAACCGCTGGGCGGGCCGCTAGTATACTAATAAAAGTGTATTATTCCAGGGTGATATAAATGTAATAGCTTCCTTTGATCGACGCGGCGACTATGTCTACACGGGCAATGCTAAGGGAAAAATTCTGATCCTTGACTCACAGACACTTGCAGTGAAAGCCAGCTTTAAAATCACAGTCGGAACATCCAGTACTACCAGTATTAAGAGTATAGAATTTGCAAGGAGAGGAGAGTATGTACTTATCTAAGTATCAATAGTTTTTCTTGTCTTCCCTGAAAGATTATGACCAATTAAACATTTTTTGCAGCTGTTTCCTAGTCAACACATCAGACAGAGTAATAAGAGTGTATGATACAAAACATGTGATCAAAAGTGGGATAAATGGAGAACCAGAGCCCATACAGAAACTACAGGATCTAGTCAACAAGTAAGTCAAGTTTCTGAATGCCCTCAATTCGGGATACATATTCTCTTAACTTATAAGTGCTGTCACTTTGAGTCAAATAGGTTTAGAAAAGGATAGGAGATAAGAGAGAAAACTTAGACAGACAGACAGACAGACAGAAACACTTTATTGCTCACATTAATAATTATAACATATACAAGAACAAAAACAAACAACACAATATAAGCAAAGGCGGCCTTATCGCTTTAAGCGATCTCTTCCAGGCAACCCTGCACACTAAGAGAAAACATTGAAAAAACACACTGTAAATAGCAGTGGCAACACATAAAATACATAACATCAATTTTACAAATTTAACTAATCAAAACAATATTAATACCTACCAAATATTTGTAATATACATACATACTAAAATACAAAATATTATATGAATAATACATATTTTATATAAACATACATATTATATTAAATAAACAACTAAATATATATAATAATATATATTATATGTTAAATGCAAACAGATTTTGCAAGAAGATGCTTGTGTAGTCTAGTTTTAAAGATGGCAAGTGACTCAGAGTGACGTATATCATGAGGTAACTCGTTCCACAAGTGTGCAGCTCTTACAGTGAACGACTCTCTAGAGTATCCACTCTGTGAGTGTTCACGTTGGACTCTAAGAATATTATCCACTTTGGATCGAACATTCCGACAGTGGTCTACACCCAGGTACTGAAAGCACTCCTTCAAGTAGGGAGGGGAGAGGGGATCATGAAGGATTTTGTAAAGGAGATGAAGGATACTTAGTTCTGTCATGTTTATAAATGTCAACATGTTCTTCGCAATTTCTAGTACATTTAGTCGCCATTGTTATAATATAAGACACGACATGACTAAAATATCTCATATCCTTATCAGTAACGCGTCTTCATTGCTTAGACTACATTCAATCTGTAAATATGGAATTAATCGCCGGGTATTTGTTTTAAAAAAACTAACCCGGTAGATGGAGCCGTGCCACGCGTTACTGGCATTAAAATACACTTGCAAAATTGGCGGGCAAAGAGCGAGCTGCGGTAGCCCAGATGGAAGAGGCGTCGTCACTAGTAATGACGAAAGTCGCAGGTTCAAATCCTGCCCGCGCTTGAAAATTTTGCAAGTTTTCAGAATAGTATACCTAACAAGTGTTTTAAAATTTGCTATTCAACCACCGTTTTAATTAAAATGTGATTTAAATATGTTAAGTAATAATTAAAATGAATAATTATGCTGTTGGGTATTGCTAAAAAGTCAGACCAGATACCCTATAAAAAATGACAGAATGGATGCGTCGATTTAGGTAGTCTCATTTAATGAAATTGTATAACCACAGAACCACATGGAAGAAGTGTTGTTTCTCCGGCGACGGCGAGTACATCTGCGCGGGCTCGGCGCGACAGCATGCTTTATACATCTGGGAGAAGTCCATCGGCAACATCGTCAAGATCCTGCACGGCACCAAGGGGGAGCTCCTGCTGGACGTGGTGTGGCATCCCATCAGGCCCATCATAGCTAGCATCAGTGCAGGTTAGCAGTTTTATTTCATTTTAACTAGTATTTTAAGTAACCATGCCGTGTGATGCCGACTTCGAATGCCGTGTGATGCCGGCTCCGAAAAGCATCACCCGATTTCTTTCCCGTGGGAGTCGTAAGAGGCGACTAAGGGACTCGAGGGTGTGTAATGCAATTTTAGGCGATGCGTTGACTACCTGTCACTACGACGTTACACAATTATTTGTCACACGTGGCGTAAATGTCCGTTTTTTGCGGCCTACACCGCAAGAGATTATAGTCATAGTATAAAGAAGGGGGAAGTAGGCCAACTCCGGCCTTATCCGCGCTATAATTGCCTACTCTCTCAGGGTTGTCACTTTCAACAAAATTTCAATTCAGTGCCTAGGAATTGGCAAGCGTTGAGCAGTTGCATTTTAAATTGTATTGGTCCAACCAGTGTCTGATGTCAGTTTTACTTAACCACACGACGATGAAACCTATTTAAAGAACGAAAGAATCATGTTTGGGAAACATGACACAATGTGTGGTATCTGATTGCACGACCAGCAGACGAGCGGGGCGGTGTTGGTTGAGCATGTCATCTCTGTAAAATATAACTAACTCGGCAATGATCGATCATAAATCCATCAATGAAGCCGTTCACTCAGATACGATCGCTCTTTGCGTTTGCATTTGCGGCGGCGTCCTTTGTTTGGGAGGCGGCAGGCATCCTTTGCAAGTGCCGGTACGTGCGACCGCATCTGAGCGAACGGACTTTACTAACTTAATTAACGTAGTCGGCTTAAAAACTCTGACACCTGGGTTCATCGGGTCGTTCACGGCTCGGTGCCCAACCAACATACGCGACAAGAAAATATTAACAATACCTAATGTGAGCAACCTGTAGACTCAAATTGCCGATCAATAGCACCTATACCTACTAGCATTACTAGGATAAATAATTACAACAAAAAACAACTAATAAATCTCATCATTATCATTAGTTGCACTATCCCGCATCAACTACTTTTTAAAAGCTTACTCCTTACTACCTGGTTGCCTGGAAGATATTGCTACCTGAGCAATAAGGCCGCCAATTGTACAATTTTTATTATTAATTCACCTTTTGTTTTTAATATGTTTCTTTTGTGCAATAAAGTATATTGTATTGTATTGTATCATCGGGTTTAACATAGTAAAAATTATCTATTACCAATATTATGTTATAACAAATTACTTAAGTACCTTTCCTGGTCAGTATGCAAATTGAAATGAAAAAAATGGAAATGACGAATAATAGATACAAACACACAGCAATACTTTCTTTTGCGATAGTCAGCCATTTTACAATCGTGGTTTCGTCGTACCAGTAAGCCGTGCCGCGTGACTTGTCGTGCGGTGTCGACTAGCGGCCCCGACGAAGCGCAGTCCGAACCCACCCGAGATTTGTCCGTGTGTGCGTGCGGCGGCGCATAGACACTATCGCGCACACATACAAGCCGCGCGCGGTGCGTTTGTATGAAGATAACGTACTTCCTCCTTCTTTATACTTTAGTCGTGATGTGTGTATGTATGTATTTTAAGTAACTGAAATGAATGTGGACAAATGTCACCATTCCTTTTCGACGAAGTTTACCAAGTTCGACAAAAAAATATTCTAGTACCTATCTGGTGGTAAGAATCTGTCTTCACAAATTGTAATTCCTTCTTGCGTTCCGAGTTTCCTTGAGAATGCTTTTCCATATCAGGTTATGCAATTTTCTACGACTTTTCTGACACGTGATACATTCCAGGCGTAGTATCGATCTGGGCGCAGAACCAAGTGGAGAACTGGTCGGCCTTCGCGCCAGATTTTAAGGAGCTGGATGAGAATGTGGAGTACGAGGAGAGGGAGAGTGAGTTTGATGTGGAGGACGAGGACCGCTCCGTCGACCAGTCGCACGACCCCCGGGACATAGAGGATGTGGAAGTGAGCCATTTACACACACACACATATCACGCCTATAATCCCTTGCGGGGTAGGCAGAGCGTTAACGGCCACAAAAACGGACATTTACGCCACGTCAGATAAATATTTGAGGGTCATTTGGAAAATTGTGTATCGCCATAGTGACAGGTTGTCAGCCCACCGCCTAAAATTGCAATACACACCCTCGAGTCCCTTAGTCGCCTCTTACGACTCCCACGGGAAAGAAAGGGGGTGATGCTATTCTAAGCCGACATTCCACGGCATTTAAACTCTAGCTGAATATCTATTTCTTTCCAGTTGGAGTCGTTAGAAGCGACTAAGGGACTAGAGGGTGTGTATTGCAATTTTAGGCGATGGGCTGACCTGTCACTATGGCGATTGGCGATACACATTTTTCCAAATGATCCTTAAATATTTGTCAGACGTAAATGTCCGTTTTTTTGCGACCGTATACGCTCTGCCTATTCCGTAAGTACTATAGGCGTGATATGTGTATGTATTTGAATATGTTTTTGAGTTCACTGCTGATCGTATATAGGCAGTAGAATATACAAAATAGGAAACGTATTAGAAAATAAAGAAATAGGATGATACACATCTCAATGCGTTGCTTGTATCACCAACCAAAGACTTTCAAATACCACAAACATTTTGGTTGCTGCATCTTTTTACATGACTGACTGCCCAACCAAAAAAGGAGTGTAATGTTTTAAGAGTTCATGTACGTACGTGTGTATATGTGTGCGATTCTTGTGCTGCAACCTGTTAACCACTGAACATATTCAAATGGCAATTGTATCGGAAGAATCCTTACATTATTCCGAGTATCCTAGGCTAAGCTTTGTCTCAGAAAGCAGTCGAGTTTTTATTTTTAAATATATTATGCTTGTTTGTCAGGTGGACGTGACGTCGTGCGAGCCGGTGGCGGCGTTCTGCAGCTCGGACGAGGAGGGAGAGGACGATAACGTGCTCTCTTTCCTGCCCATCGCGCCGGAGATCGAAGACCCTGAGGTAAGTCACCTGAGTATGCAGCAAACATATTGCGAAGAAAAGTCGGGACGCCCTGTTCATTTATTTAGGAAATAAAACATGCGCTTTACAGTTAATCCGAAGCACCAACTGTTTTTAAAGACAAGAGCAAGGCATAACTACTTATATACCTACTATATACAAAACTTTGCTTAGTAAGTACATAATCGAACAGATTCAACGAAAGATAGAAACAATACACAAAAACAATTCATCTACTTCGTATAATGATTGATGTCAATACTCTTAGGCCGTACGCTCGCTCACGCGGTTTCACGCGCGGGACGGCCCGCGCGGGCCAGATTTGACAAAACACAAGATTGGCGCCCCGTGACGCGGCCTGCGGTCACCCGCGCCGCGGCTTCAACAACCCGCGACATAATATAATCCGTACGAACACGACGACACTTGCCATATTTCAACTACCTAGGCACTATGCGCCTTCTAAATTTGGACGGGTAATAATGGCGGCGATGTCAGACCGCCGCGCGGATCCCGCGATACCGCGCGCGGCCTCACGCGCGGGCTGGCCCGCGCGTGAAACCGCGTAAGCGAGCGTACGGCCTTAATTGAATAATGATTGGTAGTGGTGCTTCAGATGGTGGTGGCGTAAAGTTACAGGCCGTGTGATTACCCTGGCCAGCCCCGAGGCAGTGGGTTTATTTGTATTTTTTTATTTATAAGGACACTACAAAATTGTTATAAAAAGAAAAGAAAATTGTGTGATACAAATTTGACGGATCATGACGTCAATAAGTAATAATACAATCTTACAATAAAGAATTTCAATTTCATGTTAGATCATCATCATCAATGTTAGATACTTGCTCTATAACCAGCAAATTACATTGTGATCCCGATCAGTGAAATTGGTTCCACAAAAATGTTCTATAAGAACATTATAATGTAACTGGCATAATCATTACACCGGTGGTGTAATAAATAACATTGTATTATTTTCCAAATCAGGATGGATGGGCGGCCACGCAGGAGACGGTCACACCGACTGAAACCCCCGAGAAACTGGAACCGGCCGCCAAGCGAGCCAAGAGCAAGACCTACGACATCACGCTCAAAATCGCACCGCCAGGTTAGAGTAAGCCCATCCCAATAAACCATATTTGACAGCTGTCAACTCCATACTATAAGAGATGTCAACAAAGGAAAATGGACCCTCTGCCATAGCATTAGCACGAACCTGACAGCTGTCAAATATGGCTTATTGGGATAGCCTTACCGTAGTATTCATCATATGGCCCATAGACATAGAATAAAAGCGGGAGCACACTATTGAAACGCCACGCCACCCGATGCGTGTTAGGACAATCAAATCTTACTATTTTCTACGACTAGAATCATACACACTGCAAACACGCATCGGGTGGCGTGGCTATTCAATAGTGATCGTTCAATAGACAACTGTGTAGGGTGCCATTGTAAGGGACAGAAAATTCGAGATATATGAATCATTGGGGTGACCCTCTACACGTTGATTTTTAACCCGAATAGTATAAAAGTAACGAGAAACTACTAAGAACAAAAGGAATATTGTAGAACTACCTAAATTGGTTTACAAGTTTATTTTAACGTAAACGTTGTTTAGTCTTAAATCAAAAAGGATATACGCTGAGGTCTTTGGTCTTCATAACTTTTCAGTGTTTTCCTTAAATGCACGCATTCTTGCAACATTTCATTAACGCAGGAAACCTAATAATATAAAAAAAAATTGCTAAAGATTTTGTATTACTTACAAAATATGTACAGACAAATAGCTGAACAAACCGAACCCGGCACGCAGTTAGGGACAAAAACAAATCTCTGGGTCCTTTTATTTTTATCCGCAACTCATATATGGCTATTCTTGTATGTGTAAGTGAAACAAAAATTGTCAACCAGTCTATTTTCTCTGTCTACGATACGGTCATACGCTTGATTGACAGACGTTATATCGAATCTTGAAGAGAAACTCGTTTGTGTATACCCTTCAAAAAGTTAAACGAACGAAAACATATTGAGAGCAATGCCGGTGAACATAGAATTTTCTTTCCTTGTTGCAGAACCTTCCCTTTCATTCGGAGGTAAGAACAAGCAAGCAGCTGGAAGTAAAAAAGTTGCCGGCAGACCGCGGAAGTAGAATAAGTTATTTATTAATTTTAGGTAATTATAAATTAGGTTTACTCATACAAATAAAATTATATTAAAGAAAACACTGGGCACTAACATTTTTATATTTAGATAAAATACTTATTCACACCCTTCATTTGAGTAGAATCGGATGCTAATGTCAAGCGTGGCATTGTGCGTCGAGGGGTAAGGTAGAAAAATAAAAACTAATCGCTTAGGAGAAAAACATTTACTTCGCAAAAAAATTCATCGATTGATCTTTTTGTTATAATTCGTATTGTATACTACTGTAAGTACTTATGTTTGTATAAATAAATCTCACTTAAACATAACCAAAATAATACATTTCGATTCGAGACCAAATAAGACTCAATATTATTATTATATCTGTCATAATATAATCTATTACATTACACTAATATTAATATCATACATAGTACAGACTATGTCACTAGGCATATATTCAGCCGTATAAATAAAATTATCTACGTTTATTATGTACAATTCTACAGCTACTGTGATTTTAAATAGAACAGAACCGGGTACCTCATACAAAGTTTGCCTCTTTCCCGCTCCACGGTCAAAAGTATGATTCTCTGGTCTAGGATTAGCTCCTTGCCTTTGAAAATTTGATACACTATATTATGAAAATAATCAGTTCAAATAATTTGATCCATAATAAGTCGATTATGTCCAAGTCAGTTTTGAAGCAATAATCGTAGTTTTGGAAGAAGAAGCAGTGAGAGCCGTGTGTCGGAAGGTTTCCTTTAAGAGCGTTCACGCGTCGGCGTCGTCTTCATGCTGGCTGGAGAAGTAGCTGACCAGCCCGCCGAACACGCTGCCCTCGGGGGGCGGCTGCGCAGGCCGAGGCGCGGGCGCGGCCGGGGCCGCTTGCTCCTTGGGCGCGCAGGGCTCGTCAGGTTTATTCACATCATCGGCCGGCGCAGTCGGCGCAGGCGCGGGGGCAGGCGGGGACTCCTTCGGGGCGGGCGAGCGGCTGTCATCGGCCCGTTTCGGCTCTTCTTGTGGCTCGCTCGGCTCGGCGGGCGGTGGCGCTGGCGGAGCCGCGGGAGGCTCAGCTCGCGGCGCGGCTGGGTCTACGGGGGGAGCGGTCGGCGTCGTCGGTCTCATCGGGGATTCCTTTTGCGTCGATTGTTCGCTCGGCCGGTCCTGCGGTCGATGCACCTCTTGATACGGGGCGAAGGGCTGCATGGGCGGGGCTGCGCGTGGCGGCAGGGCGTAGGGCGGTCGCAGCGGCGGGGGCAGGTAGTGGGGCGGGGGCCCATAGGGACGCGAGTCTCCGGTCGGTAGCAGCCGGTGCAGTTGGTGTAAGGGAGTCATCTGCGGGTGGCGCAGCGGGTCGGGGGGCGGAGGCGCATAAGGCCCGTACGGCCCGTACTGCGGCGCGTATGGTCCTAACGGGTACCGCGGGCGGCGCTCCTTATTCTCCGTATGTTTGATCTTAGGGCGGGGAGCGTCAGGCGAGTTGGAGCGACTCGGAGAGCTTGGCGGCGAACGATACTCCGGTTCCGCCTTCACCTCGGCTTTGACCTTGACCGGTTGGTCGGCGGGCGCTTCGGGGGAGGGGGGCGCGGGGGAAGCGGGCGGGGGCGGTCGCAAGCCCGGATGGGGCATCACTCCGGGGGGCATCTGTCTCGGGCCGTACGGAGAGTTGTGCGGCATATGAAGGCCGGGAGGGGCGTAGCGCGGGTACCCGTACATGGGGTGATGTGGCGACCCGGGGGGCGGAGCCCCGGGAGACGCTCGCAGCATCGCGTGTGGCGATCCGGGCGGACCATGATTTGCCCCTGGTGGTCCATGGTTTGAACCGGGAGGGCCATGATTTGCTCCTGAAGGATGGTTCGAGCCGGGAGGACCGTGATTGCCGTGTGCCATCGCAGGCATCGGGCTGGACGAGGGTCCGCTGGAGCCCGGCCGACTTTGTTGCATATTTGAAGGCGGCATATGTGGAGTTCCGCGCCCGTTGGCTGTCAGCAGTCCGTGCAATGCGCCGGGTGTTCCATGTTGACCTACTCCAGGCCCGTGGCTTGATCCAGGTGGACCATGACTTGATCCAGGCGGTCCATGATTTGATCCAGGTGGCCCGTGCGGTCCAGGCGGTCCATGATTTGATCCAGGAGGTCCATGACTTGATCCGGGCGGCCCATGATCTCTAGGCGGCCCGTGACTTGATTCAGGTGGTCCGTGCGTTCCAGATGGTCCATGAATTGATCCGGGCGGCCCTTGGTTCGATCCAGGAGGTCCATGACTTGAGCCGGGTAGCCCATGCTCTCTTGATGGCCCGTGAGTTCCAGGGGGTCCATGAATTGATCCAGACGGCGCTTGGTTTGATCCATGTGGCCCATGACTTGATCCAGGTGGTCCTTGAATTGATCCGGGCGGCCCGTGCTCTCTAAGCGACCCGTGACTTGAACCAGGTGGCCCATGATTTGGTCCAGGTACCCCGTGGTTTCCAGGTGGTCCATGTATTGATCCGGGCGGCCCTTGGTTCGATCCAGGTGGCCCATGATCTCGAGGTAGCCCATGACTTGATCCAGGAGGCCCATGATCTCTAGGTAGCACATGACTTGATCCAGGTGGCCCGTGCGTTCCAGGAGGTCCATGATTTGGCCCGGGCGATGCGTGACCTGATCCAGGTTGGCCTTGAGGTGGTCCATGACTTGAACCAGGTGGCCCGTGTATTGATCCATGAGGTCCAAACGCGCCAGGTGGAACGTGAGCACCAGGTGGGATATTTCCTGACCCAGGTGGCCCATGACTTGATCCAGGTGGTCCATGACTTGATCCAGGAGGACCTTGCGCACCAGGGGGTCCGTGATTTGGTCCGGGAGGGCCGTGACTTGAACCGGGTAGTCCATGACCTGATCCAGGCGGCCCATGAATTGATCCAGGTGGACCGTGATTTGATCCAGGCGGACCATGTGCGCCAGGGGGTCCTCGATTTGATCCAGGCGGTCCATGACCTGATCCAGGCGGTCCATGCATCAATCCAGGTGTTCCAGGGGGGCCTTGTACAGGGCCGCGTGGGCCGATCATAGATCCTGGAGGTCCATGGAGCGCGTGAGGAGGTCCGTGAGGGCCATGAGGACTTTGAGAGGAGCCGGGAGGTCTCTGCATGCCTTGCAAACCGTGCGTCGACCCTGGAGGCCCTTGAGACCCCGGTGGCCCATGAGAGCCGGGCCTGCCATGATGCCCTGGGGGTCCATGCGGGCCTGGAGATCCTTGCGGCCCCGGTGGCCCCTGTAAACCGTGGGGTCCAGGTGAGCCATGAGTTCCTTGCATTCCATGAGGCGAAGTTCCTTGTGGCCCATGCTGTTGCGGCATCCGCAGCAAGGTTCCTAGTGAACTATGCGAAGCCCCGGGCGGATACCCTCCCTGGTGGGGGGGTTGTCTCGGCCCGGGGGAGGGGGGGTAGGCGCGCAGGTGCGGGTAGTAGTGGGGGGGGTACTGCATGCCCCCGTGGCCGTACATCGGGGGGCGGCCACCGTACATCATCGGCCCTCTGCGAAAGATAAAACGATATTTTGTAAGAAAATATAGAATGTTGTGTTAGTGTTAAAGATGACGTGAAAAAGATACTTCAAGATTGTTCTTCCGTTGTTTTTTTTTTTTTTTCAATTCATTCGGAAGGGTCGTTTTTATTAGACGTGTCCAGTCAGAGCGAGCAGCCTCGCCCGCGGCCTGCCTTGCTCGACAAACGCTCATGTGCGCACTGACAGCGCCATTTTGTTTTAGCTGAAAAATGGCTCGCGCTGTTCGGGCGAGGCAGCCTCGCTGTCATTTGATCCAAACGAACTTGCCTCACCCGCACATGAGCGTTTGCCGCGCGAGGCGGGCCACGGGCGAAGCTGCTGGGCCTGTCTGGACGTGGCTAATGATTTGCCAAATTAAGGTGCTCAAAATATCTCGAATGCGAAATGTATGGCGGCGCGCGAGCAATTGTTTCTCACGTTTTGGATCCAGTCGACGAGAAAATCAAATAGGTTTCGACTGAAAAACAGCAGTCTACCTCTTATGGGATAGGCATTTTTGCTGAGTCGCTGACCTTTTCATTATTGCGCCACGTTGCATATCTGAGTGCCTATGTTTTAAATTGTTAGATTGTGTTTTTTCGTTTTTAGTAACATTTTTTTCTTATGTACTTTGCTGTGTAAAGTGTCGCAGTTATTTGAATAAAATGTTTTTCTATTCTATTCTATTGTTTCGTGCGCGAGAGCTTGCCGGTGAGGGGATTAACTGCCCAGGAAATAACCTGATTACCGGTACAATAAGTGACACAATGAAGGTGCATTCTATAAAAATTACAACTGTATACACAACGTGACTATTTGGTGGCACCTACTTATGCTAAATAATGATATAACGTTTAAAGGAATATAGAACCGTTTTTATTAGGTAAATCAATTCTTTAACGGACAGAGCATGAAAAAATTTTTCATTGGTTTGGAAATCTATTGCGGGTAGTTAAGGTTCAATTTTAGGTGGGAACATTCTTCCCATCGCCTTCTAAAGGGTTAAAGGGCGGGGCACACCGGCTCCGTATCCGTTCCGTATCCAGCTCTCGTCCATAGTCACGCACGAACTGATGACGTTGTAATGTATAGGATTGTATGAGATACGGCACACCGCTTGCGTTGCGTATCCGTTCCGTGCTGCACGCAAGCGTGCGTGACTACGGACGAGAGCTGGATACGGAGCCGGTGTGCCCCGCCCTTAAGGCAAAATATATCACTTTTAGTTGTACTCTGGACTGAAGTACAGTTGTCCTTGAAATTGATTGATTTTCAGTAATAATGTTTTCCTACCTGTACTGGTGGTTGAGCATGTGCGGCATGCGCGTGATGATGCTGGGCTCCTCGCTGACCGGCTTGAAGGGCTGCGGCGACCCCGCCACGGACAGCGTGCCTTCTCTCAGGGCCGCGCCGGGGTCGCCGCCGCCGCCCCGCTCGCCCCGCTCACCCCGCTCGCCTGTGAGCACGCCGCGCAGCTCCGCTCGAACCTTTCCACAAGAAACAAACATTAAAAAGCTATTTTTTAAAACTTTATTTTGTTTGAAAAACTGACGTTGCGACGTCACTGTATTTCTCAGTTTAAAATTATCTAGCATCTTTTAAAAAACGACGAACGATTACTGGCCTTATTACTTTCCGACAAATAGGTTTAGAAAAGGTGAGATATAAAATCTCTAAAAACGCAAAATATTGTCTGGTTTACATTATCTTAGTGTTAAGTCGAGTGCTTTGGTACAAGTTGAAAGGCAAGTTCTTTAGTGCTTTAGTGGTTTGCGAGTGAACGTTTACATTTCTTCCAGTAGAGTATCTATTCGACGCCACAATGAATGCGCAACGACGTCGCCGAACGCGCTATTCTACGTAAAATACTTAATGTAGTTATGGAACAAATAGAAGACGACATTTGCTTCTTTTATGGCAGTGTAAGCCGAATGCCTAGCCTGCTTGTTTTTGTACAAATTGTTTTTAACGTTCCATAGACATTCGTGAACGACATATTCAGACACAAATTTAGAGTGTATTGCATTGCATAGGTATATGAAATTAGGTCGATTGATTGTCCTACCTGCTGATTATTATTCCCAAAGAAAGCAAGTTTACGTTTTTAGCATAGCATAATATGAAATGATGTGGTTGGTTTGCCTTACCTGCAGCCGGGGCGCGTATTCGTGCGGGTGTTGCGGGGGGTAGGCGCGCTCGGGGGGCGGCGCGCGCGTCATGTACCCGCCCCCGCCCATGCCGCCCACCGCCCCCACCATGCCGCTCATGCCGCCCCCCATGCCCATTTCTGGCTTCTCCTTCTTTATCCTGCAAATACAATAGTAGTTTATGCAACTGTCATATAATGGGATGCATTCTGTAGATGGCGGCAAATTTGAGTATTGGCACAGATTAAATAAGTATTGGGACCAAACACTTTGTTGGCACAGAATAAATAAGTATTGGCACCAAACACTTTGTTTCATTCTCCAATTTAATCGAAAGGTCTACAGCATCCTTAAGACGTAATGTTACAGCGTTTGAGAAGAAACTTCTATATAAGTAGAATGGATAAAGCAGGTCTTTTTATACAACTGTTTTCGAATTTGTTATCCGAACATAGTGAGACGAATGTACAAAAAACACACGATATACGTTTAATGTGTGCAACGTACTACGGCACGTTCATGCTGTTTCTCCCAGTCGGTATTTTCTCCGATGACAGGTCATAAAACCGCGTTTTAGCACGCCAGTCAGGAGAAATTTTCTACCATGCGCTCCAAAACGCGGTTTTACGATCTGTCAAGTTTGAAAATAGCAACGAATGAGCTACGAAAGACGGCTGCTTGAACGTGCCCCTAGATACACTCAGCTTACACTGACTATTTAGCAAATATTTTTTGCGCTTAATGTTATTGCTCCAGCGTGAACGTCGTTAACGGCATTAACTGGTTTATTTTGTATGGCAGGTCATATTTCAACCTTAGGGAGATTTGTTCCTTATCACCAGCCCACTCTGAGATTTCGGTATCAGTCAATAGCTAAATTTCACCCTTCACAGGGTGTAAGGCAAGGCCCTCCGAATACTGATATGCATTCAGACAATGAAACTGAACAACTTTGCCCTAGAAATATATGTCAGGTAACGACAAAAAAAAATCGATGTCCCATACAAAATCACGACCAACTGATGCAACATATCAACCGTCAACAAAGCAAAAAATAGATGAACAAAAATGTAACCTTTTATTCTCCTGAGCGGCGAGCTTCGCCAAGCGTTTCTCCTCGCGCTCCTTCGCCTTCTGTTCCTTGAGCTTCTCCTTCTCTTCTTTCTTCTGTATCCGCTCGAGGCGCTTGGCTTCCTTCTCCGCGAGCTTGGCTTCTCGCTCGGCGCGCTTCTTTTCACGTTCAGGCTGAACATGGAATATGTTTAACTTTAATTACGTTCATTCAAATTGGGGATTCGACCTTATTTTTTGTACAGAAGTACTCGGAAGTTCGAATAGTTTTGCATAATTTACATGACATTCAAGGTGTACGAGCCAACTCGCACATCTTAGTCAGCTATCTAGCAGGTCACATTCGGTTATTGACTTTGCTTACTATTAATTATTGCCAAAACTGCTAGATATGCTGTGCTTGCATTTTACACGCATGTAATACATAGATTTTAGTATCAATGTGTGTATTGCCTAACTTTAATATAAAACTGCATACTTTAATCTAATAAATCAGACTCATCCAACACCTCGGCGTCTCACTAGCTCTACCCCACCGCACAAGGTTCCTTAGTGTGCAGGCTCTGCCGCCATGGCTTTGCCCTGTACATTTTGGTCCTTCGAGCCGGATGCGGATCAAGTCCCGGCCTCCCACAAGCGGGTCTCACCGGTGACTTGAACAACCGCGAACATCACACCAGCGCCTCTACTACGAGCTATCAACTGGGACCTGTGCGGATGCGGGCAGACAACAACATTCGCGGGAATAAGAAGATCATGTTCCTGGCTACTTCTACTACTACAAGGCATCAAACTTTAGCAACATCTATACCTGCGAGATTATATGAGACAACACTGTTCCTGGCTGGCTACTACTACTACTACTACTACTACTACTACGAGGCTACAAACTGTAGCTCTACTTCGGAACGATCGTCCTACACTAGGGGAGTTCCCGAAGATGACCACAAACTGTGGAACTGCGAAACTGCAAACTTCAACTACTTACTACGAGGCTACAAACTGTAGCTGAACTTTGTGACAACGTCACAATAAACTTTAGAGCTTACGTCCTAAACTAGGAAAGCTCTTAAAGATTTCTACAAACTGTAGAACATGCACTACTACTCATGGGACTGCGCGCCGAGGGCCAGCCGCCGACTACTACAGGGACTGCGCGCCGAGGGCCAGCCGCCGACTACTACAGGGACTGCGCGCCGAGGGCCAGCCGCCGACTACTACAGGGACTGCGCGCCGAGGGCCAGCCGCCGACTACTTCAACAAAGATCTAAGGATTTACGACCCTTATGATAAATCAACATACAAAAACTACGGGCTAAGGATTTACGACCCTTATGACCTATACTACACAACTAGTAGGCGAGAGGACAACCAGCATCCACTCAAGCAACTGTGCCAGGACAGGATACAGCAACCGCGTGTCCAAGGACTTACAACTCTTAAGACAGGCATCTTTGAGAATGGAAGAAATTGGGCGTCAGATATTACAACGGCGCCAACAACAATTGGATCTATCGTGACCGACTTCACTCACAACAGCAGTATGGGCAACAACAAAGCACAAGAGATGGTGACCTCAGACTACTACCGATAACAACAAGACGGAAGCACACCAAGCAGCAACATCCTGTTCTCTTTTCTTCCTTTTTGGGATTGCCAGCATGTACGAGCCAACTCGCACATCTTAGTCAGCTATCTAGCAGGTCACATTCGGTTATTGACTTTGCTTACTATTAATTATTGCCAAAACTGCTAGATATGCTGTGCTTGCATTTTACACGCATGTAATACATAGATTTTAGTATCAATGTGTGTATTGCCTAACTTTAATATAAAACTGCATACTTTAATCTAATAAATCAGACTCATCCAACACCTCGGCGTCTCACTAGCTCTACCCCACCGCACAAGGTTCCTTAGTGTGCAGGCTCTGCCGCCATGGCTTTGCCCTGTACATTTTGGTCCTTCGGGAACTCCTCTAGTGTAGTAGTAAGTAGTAGTAGTAGTAGTAGCCAGCCAGGAACAGTGTATTCTTATATAATCTCGCAGGTATAGATGTTGCTAAAGTTTGATGCCTTGTAGTAGTAGAAGTAGCCAGGAACATGATCTTCTTATTCCCGCGAATGTTGTTGTCTGCCCGCATCCGCACAGGTCCCAGTTGATAGCTCGTAGTAGAGGCGCTGGTGTGATGTTCGCGGTTGTTCAAGTCACCGGTGAGACCCGCTTGTGGGAGGCCGGGACTTGATCCGCATCCGGCTCGAAGGACCAAAATGTACAGGGCAAAGCCATGGCGGCAGAGCCTGCACACTAAGGAACCTTGTGCGGTGGGGCTGCTGAACTCTGGGTAGAGCTAGTGAGACGCTCAGGTGTTGATTGAGTCTGATTTATTAGATTAAAGTATGCAGTTTTATATTAAAGTTAGGCAATACACACATTGATACTAAAATCTATGTATTACATGCGTGTAAAATGCAAGCACAGCATATCTAGCAGTTTTGGCAATAATTAATAGTAAGCAAAGTCAATAACCGAATGTGACCTGCTAGATAGCTGACTAAGATGTGCGAGTTGGCTCGTACATCCGGCTCGAAGGACCAAAATGTACAGGGCAAAGCCATGGCGGCAGAGCCTGCACACTAAGGAACCTTGTGCGGTGGGGTAGAGCTAGTGAGACGCCGAGGTGTTGGATGAGTCTGATTTATTAGATTAAAGTATGCAGTTTTATATTAAAGTTAGGCAATACACACATTGATACTAAAATCTATGTATTACATGCGTGTAAAATGCAAGCACAGCATATCTAGCAGTTTTGGCAATAATTAATAGTAAGCAAAGTCAATAACCGAATGTGACCTGCTAGATAGCTGACTAAGATGTGCGAGTTGGCTCGTACACAAGGAATAAATTAAATACTATACTTACATCAAGTGGCTTGCTTGGAGTGCCATCAGGGTTGAGATCTGTAAAATGTATGTAAAAAAAAGTTGCATCAGTGCTGACGTAAAGGCGTGACTCTTGTGCACGTTTTTCCCAAACAAAACACAAAAACTGCTTTTCAACGGTCGCGGAAAACAGAAATATCCATGGCTACGCAGCAATGTATATCGATGTTATTGTTTTGTTTAAAAACAAAATAGCCGCAAGGGACACGAATTAACATCAACCGTAACGTAAACAAACATATCCGCTTAGGTTATTATTCAAACCGTAGACAAGAATATGGAAAGGTACTGTGAGAATGGTACGATTCTTATCTACGGTTTGTATAGAAATGCGCGGCGATTCGTTTACGATCCGTTTTATTTATGTGCATGAATGATTAGAAGGTTCGAGCGTCATTTATACTATAATAATATTTGATGAATTTACCTTTGATCTTGACACCGACGAGGCTGGCGGTGGCGCCGTCCCCCGCGCGCGCGCCGCGCCCCCGCCCGCCGCCGCGCGGGCCTCTGGGAAGCGAGTACAACTTGTGAGTATACAGGATATAAAAATATTCGCTGCAAATATTTTAAGGGGTGTACCAGCCCATGAACCTGAAAAACTGTACCGAAGGAAAACCTGGGATCTCCCATACAAAATTGACCCAGTCAGCTGGAACATTTTATATGGGAGGTCTAATTTTTTCTCATATTTCTACCTCCCTTGGGGAAAGTTATTCAGTTTCATCGGCTGGTTCACACCTTACAATATTTGCAATTAATATATTTACATCTTGTTTATAGTGTTTTTTTAACATCTGGGGGTTTAACTGAACAGGCGACGCAAGGTAAAAACATTGCGGCCTAGAAATGTTGTGAAATCTGTTATTTCTCGTAACCATGCTGGCGTTACTATTTCTGACCCATGGGCCTTATTCATTGGCCTGGCTATATTAAAATACGCTTAAATATGCGCCACTACTAATATTTCCAAACTTTCAAACAAACTCAAATAATAACATCTTAATATTTTTTCAAGGACGTATATTGTGACTCAGTGTCCCACACAAAAAGAAGAATCGATCTCCCCAGCAAAGATGGCTCCCCAGATGTTCAACGCCTTCTATCGATGATTTTTTTACATTTTTTTGTTGATCAAAACAAGTGAACAACATAAGAACAACTGAACAGTAACAAGTGAACAATAATTTAACTACAACATCTGATGGCAGCAAATTGGAGTATTGGCACTTCCACAGACCATTAAACTCCGTCGGGGTGACAGCAAATGAAGTTTCGGTGCTCAGTAGGCACTTCGTTTCATTTCTCCATTTTATCGAATGGCTTACAACATCCTTATGACGTTATGTTACAGCGCTTGTAAAGAAAATGTAGGCAGAAAGCATAAAGCAGGTCTATAAGCAACTTCCGAAAATTATGAGGCGAGTGTAGGTATAATTTTGAGACACGACTATTTATAAACTAGTTATGTACATACCTGCTGCCCCGGCCGCCCCTACTGCCGCGACCGCGCAGCGGCCGGGCGCTGGCTGCCAGCCCGCCCGCGCCCTCTGCGCCGGAACTATTGGCACCAAGCTGCGCACCTGTGGGACACAACGTTTCCCTATTAAGACTTTGTTGATTTGGGCTAAAGAAATTAATAAATAAAGATGACAACTTAGTTAAAAAAAAAAGGAGTTTATTACGACGACATGATTCAGAGACATACCTAAATGAGCTTGAAGCTTTTATCTTTGCCTTAGTAAGTTCATCTGACTTTTTTTTCAGCAACACCACAACGCCAGCCAGTCTCCATGATCAGCTCATCTAGAGCCTTCTTCCGTTCTTCACAGGCTCGTTCAGTATCCTGACAAACAAGTGTTGAAATACTTACTCAAATGCGCTTCGAGCTCCTCCGTCTTCGTCTTGGTGAGTTCTTCTGACATCTTCCTCAGCGGCACGACAGCGCCATCAGTCTTCTTGATCAGCTCGTCCAGAGCCTTCTTCCGTTCTTCACAGGATCGTTCAGACTACTCAGATATACAAACAAGTGTTGAAATACTTACTTAAATGCGCTTCGAGCTCTTCCGTCTTCGTCTTGGTGAGTTCTTCTGACATCTTCCTCAGCGGCACGACAGCGCCATCAGTCTTCTTGATCAGCTCGTCCAGAGCCTTCTTCCGTTCTTCGCAGGATCGTTCGGACTCCTCGACCTTCTTCCGGCGGCGTCGCTCAGCGTCGGAGTCGGAGTCCAACTCGGAGTCGTCGATCTTAAACTCGTCGGAGCTGTCGGGCATGTGCTTGCCGCTAGACTTGTGCATCTCCTGGTGAGAAAATGTTATCATGTAATTCGATACGAATTCATAAACTCTGGTTATTCCGTGTGGTGCCGGCTTACGAAAGCAACAGTTTACAGTTTTACCTGCGGCTGTCATTAAAACCAATTCAAAAAAAAAAACCTTAAGCGACACTTGAAAAAGGATAAAACCATAGATGAAATCTAAACGCAACGATCAGTTGTATTGCAATCGTAGCGAACGCTCCTGTCAGTGTCGCCACGTTTTTCTGACTCCTCTAACCGTTAGGCGGCCGACCACAACTGTTTTGTCTTGCTGGGCTGACATGCTTGCCACATTAAAACTTGTCACCGCATTATACTATAAATGTCGTAATGTTGTCGTTCGTTAGTTTAAAATCATAGTTCAAGAAAAAATCCATGCCAGGCATAATAAGGATGTATTAGTGTTGTCTTCGCCGTTTGATGCCGGCTTAGAATATCACTACCCCATTTCTTTACCCCGGGTATCGTAAGAGGCAACTAAAGACTATAATTTTAGGCGACAGGCTAACACTATACACGATTTTTCTGATACGGTCCTTAAATATTTGTGAGACGGGCGATAGCGACCGTATTTTTACGACCGGCAAGGGATAAAGGCGTGATATGTGTATGTGTGTGTGTTACTGTGTTTTATTTTTGTGTACATCGATTACATAACTTTTTCGAGCCATAAGAAAATATAAGTCTTTATGTGCCGTGTTGTAGCTGTGGTTTTTTTAATTATGATTTTGTTTACTGAAGATTTTCTACTTTCGAAAAGTAACCCTACGTGAATGAAAATAAGAAGTTGCAATACGTGTTAGTGTCGGGCGGGGATTGAACCCGGGCTCTGTGTAGTGGATCACTAGGTGATGCTTAGCTAGGTTTGTGCACTGACATCCTCAGACTCTGTGTTGGGCATCTCGGTGTAGTTGATCTTCTTCTGTCTTGTGCGGTGCTTGGGCGACCAGTCGTTGCCGGCGTCGTCGCTGAGCCCCCCGTACGTGACGCGCGCGCGGATCACGTTCCCGAGCGCGTCGTACTGCGTCAGCCCGCGAGCCGCCTTCGCCTTCTTGCCGGATGATGATGATTTCTTGTGTTTCTTCGTCTTCGGCCGTTTCGGTCTGGGTAATAAATAATATAATATTTTATTGACTTTGCACAACTGTTACTCATCACAATAAAACAATTTGAAACGGATTTGAGTTGTGTTTATTTTGGATTTTACATACGTTTCGAGCTCTTTACAGAGCTCCTAGATGGCGGTAGAATAAAAAGAAAAAAAATCAAAATAATGACGTCTAACACCTTAATCATCCGTGACCACGAGCTCTGAAAACTTAAATCCGTAATTTTTTTTTAAATTGTGATAATACTGATAATAAATAAAAATAGTAAACTTTTATGCTGTTTATTCTAGAAATATTGTATGTTTACGTAAAGGTTATCGAATCAATCGAATCGCCATGTCAACCAAGCTTCAACACCGCTAATAGCCGCGTCCACATAGGCTGAGCAGCCTCGCCCGCGGCTCGCCTCGCGCGGCAAAATGCTCATGTGTCCGCAACTGAACAACAATTTAACTAAACAACTGAATAACATCTGAACAACAACTGAACAACACTATCTAAACAACAGCTGAACAACATCGGTACAACAACTGAACAACATCTCAACAACAACTAAACAACAATCTAATAAAACAACTGAACAACACCCGAACAATTACAGTACAACAACAACTGACAGGTGCGGCGGAAGATGGCGATATGAGTATTGGTAAAAAAAAAACTTCGTTTCATTTCTCAGTTTTATCGTAGTAAGAGCCTTCTTTTGAAGTCATTACGCTTCTGTAATTTCTATGAAACTGTAATTTATATAGGCAGAACTTCGAGTTCATAATTCGAACAATATGAGACGAGAGCCGATAATAGTTATTTGTACAACAAGAGGGCAAAGGTCATTTTTGCTTCGAGTGCTAATTTTGAATCCCGAGGTAGCGAAGGATACCAAAATTGTATCCTGAGCTCAGTGAGGGATTCAACAGCACGAGATGCGAATGAATTTGCTCTCGTGTGGTACACACAACTTTTCACCTCTACCAGTGAGAAAATTCTGCCAATATCAAGTTTGGGAAATTGGCTGTACTGCTCGAATGCCTCAGACAAAATAAAAATTCCTGTCAAATATATTTTTTTAAAGATTCGTTCAGTAATATTAAATAGAAAAAAACGCTTACAAAAAGAAATAAATAACTGTCTGAAATAGTTTTTAGAACGCACCGCCAACATTGTCACGATTAGATCTGATAAAATGAGATGTTCGAAATTCAAATCACATTTCTCAATCGAGTGGATAAAAACGACTTTTTGCCACTGGATTTACGCGTCAAAACTGTTCTTTTCAAGCTGGAGAGGTGAAAAGATGATAAACAGTTGTGTAAACAGTTGTTGACAGAGAAGATGTCAAATGAGGATGTGCTAACGTTGGTTGCGGAGGAACGTTGTATAATAAAGATAATATAACTGCTACTTACTTGGATTTCTTAGCCCAATCCTTTTCGCCGGACTCGCTGGAGCTGTCGGCGAATACTTTCTTCTTTTTCTTCACTTCGGGCGAGCTCTCTGCTAGTTTGGGACGCTCTGGAATAGAGAAAAATCAATGGAAGACTTTAAGGAGTATAAAAGAAAAGTTTATGATTAACAATGAACACTGTTATCAAAAATGACATTGCATAACACCGACGTTATTTTAAACTTACAAACATATAAGTGGCGTATTAGCAGGGACACGTGAAGTCGGCTTAGCATAGCACCACACAATTTATATTCTGCGGATGTCCTCATAAGCAACTAGGGAAATTCAGACGCTCTGCCAACCCCACAAGAGCATTAGACGAGACTGTCTATCAGCGTTACCTTTGGAGGCGGTTCTCGCCGGGCGGCGGATGGGCAGGTCGTCTGAGGAGTTGGTGGCGGAGGAGGTGGCGCGCTCCGCTGATGATGAGATATCCTCTGATGTCGACTCCATGCTGCGGACATATTCAAATTACAATTTCGTCACCAAACTGTGTCAATATATCATCGATATGTGCCGTGTCTAATGCCCAGCTGATGTCATTTCAATGCAATCTTTATCTATACAACAAAATATATAAGTTCCTATTAAATTAAGTGCAAATATTTTTAGGGTGACTCTACTCGGTGGTTCTTCTCGTGAAACTGAACAATTTTCTCCTAGGAACATAGGTTGAAATATGAAGAAAAATAATGGACCTCCCATACAAAAATTATTAGAAAATGTGTCACTTTGTATGAAAGGCACAATTATTTTTTCTTATACGTTTATTGAGAAAACACCCTAAAAATATTTTGACTGAATTGAATAGGACCATATAGAATCTGAAAATTGAATCCATGACCTATGGTAAACTTAAGCACTGGATCATCATGTAAATTTTCAATGCAATATCAATATTATCATATGTTCAATTTATGAAAAACATGTAAAGCTTTTAACATACCATGATTTTCCTCTAACATGTAAGCACATACAAATACATAAAAAATATTTAAAAGATATTTATGAAATAGCGAAAGGTTGGTTTAAAATACAAAAGAGTCATTTCAGTAACATGGAACTTATGTTCATGATTCAGGCTAAGGTAAATACTACTTCTGAACTAACCCGTTGTCTTTGAAATCTTCGTCGGTTTCGTCGTCGTCCTCGGAAGGCACCTCGAGCGAGTTGAGCTTGCGCGGCTTGCGGCGCTGCTTCTTCTTCCGCTGCTTCTCTATCGGTTTCCCCTGCAAGCAATACGGTGTTATTGCACTCGCTGTCACCATAATTTTACTTACGACTACATTTAATGGCAGGTTATTTTACGTAGAAACACGTAATTACACTTGGCATATTTTATTTGTAAACTTCAAAAACGTCCTATGATATTAAGGCGAGTGTACTCGTAAACGACCTCAACAGTGGCGCCACGTAGCCACCACAAAAAATATATTTTCTTCAAACAATCTTTCAGAATGTCCGTTGCCCAAGGTTTTAATATTATCCTTAAGTAAAATTAGAACCTGCAAACTCAATGAAATATTCGCTGTAATCAAAGTTATGGTAAAAAGTGCCTTAAAACGGCCACTTTTGGTATTAATTATATATATGACCATAAGCTTTAATTACAGCGAATATTTAATTGTGTTTGCAGGTTCTAATTGAAACTTAAGAATAAAACTAAAACTTGGGCATCGGACATTCTGATAGATTGTTTGTATTCAGAGAAAACATTTATTTTGTTAAGTAGCGCCACCGTCGAGGTCGTTCACGGCTACACTTCCCATAATGAACAATTATAGCGAAACTCGTAGAAAACGCAACTATGTCGTGTCACCACTCGCGCGGTTATAATGAGCTGAAACTTTAAAGGACAAGTTTGAAAGAAGTAATTATAGCACAAGTTGTTAGTGAAATCACGCCAAATCTTTCGTGGCTCAACTCAGTCCACGATACAGAATCATTTTCTAATGCTTTTATAAAATAATGGTTTACCTGTTCAATAGCCTCTCTCTCCTGCTCGCGCTTCTCCTCCTCAGCCGCCTCTATGATGGTGCTGATGTCCTTGCCGCGGCCCTGGTTGCCGGCAGAGGTAGTAGGCTCTACGTACTCCTCCTGAAATGACGCAACACGTTTCATGATCGGGATGGAACTACCTGCTGCCGCGGCTGGCAACGGCATTACACACCTGCCTGCCCTTAAAGTCATACTTCATAGAAAGCCATTTGTAACGAGCCGTTTTCAGTAGGAAATCCGAGAGGCATCGCGTGACGTGGTAGACTTAGTGTCATGCTAGCCAGCCAATAAAAACTTCAAGCTTATTCTCAGTTTGTTACCGACGAAGGCCCGACATATGTGTGGCAGGCCTCCTAGGTAGTGACGTCACAACCTAAGATTTTTCGACAAAATATCATTTTGAAAAAGGAGTATAGACTAGTAGGACACAAGCCTATTCGATGGTGCAGATTTATCTGATGATCCTTGATGGCGGAGGACATGAGACGGTCGTACTCCTGCGCGCGCAGCGACACGGGCAGCTGCTTGCGCGCGCGCAGCCGGTACACGGCGCCCTGGGACGATGTTTAGCTGAAGGGTGCGTACCTTGATGGCGGAGGACATGAGGCGGTCGTACTCCTGCGCGCGCAGCGACACGGGCAGCTGCTTGCGCGCGCGCAGCCGGTACACGGCGCCCTGGGACGATGTTTAGCTGAAGGGTGCGTACCTTGATGGCGGAGGACATGAGGCGGTCGTACTCCTGCGCGCGCAGCGACACGGGCAGCTGCTTGCGCGCGCGCAGCCGGTACACGGCGCCCTGGGACGATGTTTAGCTGAAGGGTGCGTACCTTGATGGCGGAGGACATGAGGCGGTCGTACTCCTGCGCGCGCAGCGACACGGGCAGCTGCTTGCGCGCGCGCAGCCGGTACACGGCGCCCTGGGACGATGTTTAGCTGAAGGGTGCGTACCTTGATGGCGGAGGACATGAGGCGGTCGTACTCCTGCGCGCGCAGCGACACGGGCAGCTGCTTGCGCGCGCGCAGCCGGTACACGGCGCCCTGGGACGATGTTTAGCTGAAGGGTGCGTACCTTGATGGCGGAGGACATGAGGCGGTCGTACTCCTGCGCGCGCAGCGACACGGGCAGCTGCTTGCGCGCGCGCAGCCGGTACACGGCGCCCTGGGACGATGTTTAGCTGAAGGGTGCGTACCTTGATGGCGGAGGACATGAGGCGGTCGTACTCCTGCGCGCGCAGCGACACGGGCAGCTGCTTGCGCGCGCGCAGCCGGTACACGGCGCCCTGGGACGATGTTTAGCTGAAGGGTGCGTACCTTGATGGCGGAGGACATGAGGCGGTCGTACTCCTGCGCGCGCAGCGACACGGGCAGCTGCTTGCGCGCGCGCAGCCGGTACACGGCGCCCTGGGACGATGTTTAGCTGAAGGGTGCGTACCTTGATGGCGGAGGACATGAGGCGGTCGTACTCCTGCGCGCGCAGCGACACGGGCAGCTGCTTGCGCGCGCGCAGCCGGTACACGGCGCCCTGGGACGATGTTTAGCTGAAGGGTGCGTACCTTGATGGCGGAGGACATGAGGCGGTCGTACTCCTGCGCGCGCAGCGACACGGGCAGCTGCTTGCGCGCGCGCAGCCGGTACATGGCGCCCTGGGACGATGTTTAGCTGAAGGGTGCGTACCTTGATGGCGGAGGACATGAGGCGGTCGTACTCCTGCGCGCGCAGCGACACGGGCAGCTGCTTGCGCGCGCGCAGCCGGTACACGGCGCCTTGGGACGATGTTTAGCTGAAGGGTGCGTACCTTGATGGCGGAGGACATGAGGCGGTCGTACTCCTGCGCGCGCAGCGACACGGGCAGCTGCTTGCGCGCGCGCAGCCGGTACATGGCGCCCTGGGACGATGTTTAGCTGAAGGGTGCGTACCTTGATGGCGGAGGACATGAGGCGGTCGTACTCCTGCGCGCGCAGCGACACGGGCAGCTGCTTGCGCGCGCGCAGCCGGTACACGGCGCCCTGGGACGATGTTTAGCTGAAGGGTGCGTACCTTGATGGCGGAGGACATGAGGCGGTCGTACTCCTGCGCGCGCAGCGACACGGGCAGCTGCTTGCGCGCGCGCAGCCGGTACACGGCGCCCTGGGACGATGTTTAGCTGAAGGGTGCGTACCTTGATGGCGGAGGACATGAGGCGGTCGTACTCCTGCGCGCGCAGCGACACGGGCAGCTGCTTGCGCGCGCGCAGCCGGTACACGGCGCCCTGGGACGATGTTTAGCTGAAGGGTGCGTACCTTGATGGCGGAGGACATGAGGCGGTCGTACTCCTGCGCGCGCAGCGACACGGGCAGCTGCTTGCGCGCGCGCAGCCGGTACACGGCGCCCTGGGACGATGACGACGACCACGACGAGTTGCTGCCCGAATCTGCAACGGATTTGTTAAAATCATTTTTAAATATTTGTGTTTAGTCTGTGTGTTTCTATGTATACCTCTATTATGTATTTGTAAAAAAAAAGTATATAAGAATTTATATCAGCTATCTAGTTCCCATTGCACGTAGCTTTGCTTAGTTTGGGGCTAGACGGCGCTGTGTGAATGTCCAAGATATTTATTTATTTATACGACACTCGTATTCGTTCAGCATCTCAGCTCAGCTCGGACCAGTGCTAAACCTTCGCAATGTCACTTCAGGTTCTCTAGCATGCCCGACGCGACGTTTTCATATATCACGCCTATATTCCTTTCAGGGTAGGCAGAGATGCCACGTCCGACAAACATTCTGACATGTGTTGCATCTACCGGGTTAGTTTCGCAACTAACACCCAGCGACAAATTATTTTTTTACAGATTGAATGTTGCGATGAAAACCCGCGATAAATTGAATACCAAATTTTATAACTCAATTTTGGAATGTAAAGATGTGTAGTAGTGATGTGTGTGAAGAGGCGACAATGGGACTCGAGGGTGTGTATTGCATTTTTAGGCGACGGGCTGACAATCTGTCACTATGGCGATACACAATTTTCCGAATGACCCTCAAATGTTTGTCAGACGTGGCGTAAATGTCTGTTTTTGCGGCTGTTTACGCTCGGCCTACCTCGCAAGGGATAAAGGCGTGATATATGTATGTATGTATGTAAGATGTGTAGTTTAAGGGTCGTACTTACCGGAGCCGGACTTGTCCCGCTCTTCATCATCGTGTTTGCTATCTTCGCTCTCGCTCTTGGGCTTGGGCTCAGGTTCCTCCAATCGCTTGCGCTCCCGCTCGGCGCTCACCTCCTCGAACAACTTGTCGTATTTGATTAGCTCCGCTTCTAAAGACTCTATCAGCATCGCCTGGGAAACAAAATTACTTTTAAGACCCTACTTTCACAATCATAGATTTTGATTCTACCTTGATGTTTCAAAACGGAAGAAAGAACAATCAAATCTACGGGGAAATAAATAAGTTAAATGCCTTCTTTCTGGTTATACTTATACGCAGTGACCGTCAGGGAAAAAATACCTCTAATACCCTAGTACAATTATAAGTATATTGTGCCTCTGCGTTTATTTCTAGCACAAAATGTTAACGTACGATATGGAAGCCAACGAAATTGCTCACACATTAACATTCCATCTGAGATATAACAGTAATATACATACATACATACATACATAAATCACGCCCATATCCCTTACGGGGTAGGCAGAGCGTTAACGGCCGTAAAACGGACATTAACACCACGTCTAACAAAAGCTTTGAGGGTCAATCAGATAACTGTGTATTACTATAGTGACAGGTTGTCAGCCCATCGCCTAAAACCGCAATACACATCCAACCCTCGAGTCCCGTAGTCGCCTCTTACGACACCCATAGGTAAGAAATGGGGTGATGCTATTCTAGGCCGGCATCACACGGCAGATGACAGTAATATCCATGATATTTATTTCTTTTGTATATACTAAACGAAGAAACTAACTTTATTATTAAGTTCGAAGCTCTAGGAAGCAGTTGTACACTCACGTGGTTGCAGGGGGGACAGAACCAGTCCCCCTCCGGCACGAGGAACAGCACCGGCTTGAGGCAGGAGGCGTGGTAGCCGGCGTCGCAGCGGTCGCAGAGTAGAATCCACTCCGGTTGGTACTCACGTGGTTGCAGGGGGGACAGAACCAGTCCCCCTCCGGCACGAGGAACAGCACCGGCTTGAGGCAGGAGGCGTGGTAGCCGGCGTCGCAGCGGTCGCAGAGTAGAATCCACTCCGGTTGGTACTCACGTGGTTGCAGGGGGGACAGAACCAGTCCCCCTCCGGCACGAGGAACAGCACCGGCTTGAGGCAGGAGGCGTGGTAGCCGGCGTCGCAGCGGTCGCAGAGTAGAATCCACTCCGGTTGGTACTCACGTGGTTGCAGGGGGGACAGAACCAGTCCCCCTCCGGCACGAGGAACAGCACCGGCTTGAGGCAGGAGGCGTGGTAGCCGGCGTCGCAGCGGTCGCAGAGTAGAATCCACTCCGGTTGGTACTCACGTGGTTGCAGGGGGGACAGAACCAGTCCCCCTCCGGCACGAGGAACAGCACCGGCTTGAGGCAGGAGGCGTGGTAGCCGGCGTCGCAGCGGTCGCAGAGTAGAATCCACTCCGGTTGGTACTCACGTGGTTGCAGGGGGGACAGAACCAGTCCCCCTCCGGCACGAGGAACAGCACCGGCTTGAGGCAGGAGGCGTGGTAGCCGGCGTCGCAGCGGTCGCAGAGTAGAATCCACTCCGGTTGGTACTCACGTGGTTGCAGGGGGGACAGAACCAGTCCCCCTCCGGCACGAGGAACAGCACCGGCTTGAGGCAGGAGGCGTGGTAGCCGGCGTCGCAGCGGTCGCAGAGTAGAATCCACTCCGGTTGGTACTCACGTGGTTGCAGGGGGGACAGAACCAGTCCCCCTCCGGCACGAGGAACAGCACCGGCTTGAGGCAGGAGGCGTGGTAGCCGGCGTCGCAGCGGTCGCAGAGTAGAATCCACTCCGGTTGGTACTCACGTGGTTGCAGGGGGGACAGAACCAGTCCCCCTCCGGCACGAGGAACAGCACCGGCTTGAGGCAGGAGGCGTGGTAGCCGGCGTCGCAGCGGTCGCAGAGTAGAATCCACTCCGGTTGGTCGGCGCTGCCGCAGCTTTTGCAGTAGCCGTCGTCTTTCTCTGTAGAAAACATCATTTTGAACACTAACGTACTTGTTTTTCACAAACCAAATAAATAAAAAAAATACTGCTAATCATAAAGCTTTTTCTAGATAACAACATTCAAAGTATATTCAGAACTGGACATTTATTTTAGGATGATAAGTGTTAAAGTTTATTCAATGGCCTATCGCCTCTTACGACACTCGCGGGAAAGAAATGGGGTGATGCTACCGATGCCGGCATCACAGGACTAAATTATTGTCTATGAGCGATGACATTTTCTTCTGTAAGTTAAACTGACCTTCTTGTAGCGTTCTGGCTCGCTTTAGGGGTTCAGTCGGCTCCCCGGTCTCCAGGTCCGACTCGGGAGAGAACTCGTGGTCGGATTTGTTGAAATCCACTGCAACAAATATATGAAATTAATGTTTTTATTCTTTACCAGTTTTTTTTTTTTTGAGAAAGTTTTTACACCACAGGCACGCTAGTTATCAATTGCGTAAGTATCGCTGATTTGTCAATGATCCTGCTATGCTAACGATTAATTGCTGCTGAATGCTGATTTCAGAGCAACAATAGAGCGCTAGCGCCACTGGCCTGGCCTTTGAAAGTGTTATTCAAACATATATACATACATATCACGCCTATAATCCCTACGGGGTAAGCAGAGCGTAAACGGCTGTACAAAACACATTTACGCCACGTCTGACAAACATTTGAGGGTCATTTAGAATATTGTGTATTACTATAGTGACAGGTTGTCAGCCCATCGCCTAAATTTGCAATACACACCTTCGAGTCCCTCAGTGGTTTCTTACGACACCCACGGGAAAGAAAGGGAGTGATGCTATTCTAAGCTGGCATCACGGCCAGTGAAAGTGTTATATTTGACAGTAAACACGGGCTTTGCGACACCCTAGGATAAAAATAATGTTATTTTCTGGTCTCACAGTCTGGTTCGTGATCCCTGCGCTCGAAGTCGGGCTCGTCGGACTCCGAGTCGGGCTCGGGCCCGGTGGAGTCGGACGCGCGCCATTTCTTGGCTGCTTTCTTGCGCAGGCGCTTCTCCGACTCGCTGCTGCTGTGCGCGCTCGCCTTCCAGTCTTCTTCTTCGTCGTCTTTGTTCTGCGGCCACCAGAAAATTTGTCATTTTAATGTGTATTTCATTTTGAGTTGACTCAAAATAAATTGGGATAAACGAGATAAGAACCAACGCTGCATCGAACGGGCCGCGCGCGGGCTTGTTTCGCCAAAATACTAGAGCAGCGCTACGTGACGCGAGTCGCCCAGCCCGCGCCGCGGGCGCGATCCGTCCGAACACGACGACTCCTCGCCGTATTATAGCTATTTAGGTACGATACGCCTTCTAAATTCGGACGGATAATAATGTCAAGACACGCCGGCTTGCCCAGCGGGCGGCCCGCTTAACGGAGCGTTGGCACTAATAAGTGCATCAATTTTATAAGGAAGTCTATATAACATGTTCTAACGAAAATTTGTGAGAGTACATCATGATCCAAAAACATTTGTTCAGAAAACATTACCCAAAATATTAAAAATAAAACTTCCCCCTTTCCGTTCATTTTTGTATATTTCTATAATTTATTTCTTTAGTTTAGATTAAGTTTGATTATATGGGGTGTAAGGGACGGTGTACCGAAAACTTTGCAGGCATGATCAGGCCATGAAAATGAACAACTATTTCTATGGAAGATATGTTGGTAAACGAGAATAGCTGACTGACTTACTATGATACCTCGAAAAACATATTTCATTTCCCAACATGGACTTCATAATAAAAGTTGTTCAGTTTTATTTTCTGATCATGCCTGCAAATTTTTCGGTATACCGTCCCTTACACCCTGTATATATTTGTTTTTACGGCGAACTCACCTTCTTCTTGTGAATCTTCTTAAGCTCCCTCAAGGCCACTTCCTCCTGGTGCCGCCTCTGCGCCTCCTCGCGTATCTTGAGCTGCGCGATGCGACGCGACTGTCGCACAGGCGCCGCGTCCGACGCCTCCGAATCTGACTTGCCAGATTTATCAGACTTGTCAGATTTGTCAGACTTATCGGACTTCTCGTCGGGTTTGGTCTTCTCTTTCTTGGTGGGTGTCTTCGGTTTGGGTTTTCGCTTCGGCGCTTTTTTGTTAGGTTTCTTGCCTGCTGTATTTTGTAAATGAAATATATTTGTTTGTCACATTGTTAAATTAATAAATTTAGTGCAAAGATTTTCAGGGTGAGTTCTACACATGCAACTGAACCACTTTACATATTAACAATTCCAAAAAAATTGTTAATACGAACTAGAGACAGTTTGTATCTGCGTTTTTTTTTCATATTTCGAAAAAGGTTTGCGATGAAAAGTTGATTAGTTTCACATGTATTGCTCACCCTGAAAATATGTTTACTGAATTTAAAACGACCTTAGTTGTTTTGTACATATTACAATAAAACATGTTTAATTGGATTGTCATACCTATGCTGTACAGTGTCTCCTCTTCAGACTCATCGCTAGAATGTTTTTCCTGCAGCTTAGCTTCCACCTTTTTCCTGAAATTATGATGATCTATTAGCATCCATGCTTAGTACGTTTGAATATAAATTTGCGTTGGTTTGTTAAAAAAAAGGCGTAATAATCATACCTAGATGACTTGCTCATTTTCTTGGGTTTAATCTTTTGCCGCTTCCCGATCGTGACTGGCTCGTCGTCGTCGCTTTCGCTCTGAGATTCTGATTTGTTCTTATCACTAAGAGTAGCATCTATTAGAGACCTTTTTAAACTTTTACCCTTTACTCTACTTTTAACATCCTCTTTAGCATTGTCATTATCTTTGTCACTTTTGCTAACATCATTACATTTGGTTGGTAAACTTTTCCGTTTGAATTTACCTTTTTTAGCTTTTATCTTCTTTCTTTGAGTCATAGAATTATTACCTAAATTTTTCTCTTCCTTATTTTCAACTTTATGTACATCTCTATCTACAGAATCCTTGGAATGTGATACGGTATCACTTTCAGGAGTGGTTTCTAAGCGTATTTTTTTCGGAGGTAATGAATCTTCTATTTTTAATTCTTCATCAGGACTCTTTTCTTTATCATTAGCATCTTCTGTTTCATCGTGGTCTTCTGATGATAAACTGCTTTTTCTTTTTTCAATAATACTTGTTTTACTATCTGTGCCATTGTCTGTTTCAGATACTGATTTCGATACCGATTTTTTATCATTCAACTTGGCTTTTCTAGTCACTTCTGGCTTTTTCATAACTTTGCTTTTACCTTTCTTCACATTGTTTTTACTTGGACTTTCACTATCCGTTGTTTTGTCATTGACACTGCTTTCTCTTTTTAAATCTCTTTCTACACTTTTTGAATTTGAATTAGAACTGTCGGATGGTGTACTTGATTTACGTACACAAGGCTTTTTAGTATCAGGCTTTAATACTTCAGAGTTGTCTGTTGACTGCTTTTTGAGACTACGTTTTGTTACAGCGGAAACTTTAGATTTTAATTTAGTGTTTTTTACAGAATTTGAATTTGATAAATCATGATTTTCTCCATTAACACAGTCATCATTGCCATTTTCCTCATCAGAATTTTCGACTTCTTTTTCTCTAGCTATCACTTCTGGATTACCAGTATCATTATCAAAACCGCACCCTTCCCCGTAAAAAAACATGACTTCCTCTTCGATTTCTTCACCTATGATGTATGGACTTTCACAATCCGCGCCATTGCCTTCACCAGTAATAACCATTACTGGTTCTTCTATGACTTCACTAACTTCTTCATTTTCTTCTGCAGTCTTTTTGTTCTTGGTTTCTTTATTAGATTCGGGGCTTGCTGGTTTTTCGGTAGTAACTTTTACAGTTTCCTCGATTGGCGTTGTTTCAGCTTCTTCAGTTAAAACTGATGGACTGCCTTGACTGGACATATCTTCGTTTTGTGTTTCTGATAAATCTTTTTCCGGACTTTTTGCATGCACTGGTTCATCTTCAATTTCAGGCTCAATATTTTTTTCAGGTGAGGGAATTGGAGATGCTCTTTTTGTTTCTGCTTCTGCAGTATCGGCTTCTTTTACTTCTACTGGTTTAAGAGAGTCTTTGTTGTCATCTGTGTTGCTATCTTCAATTTGTTCATCTTCTTGTTTTTCCTCTATTGTTTTCTTTTCATCAGGAGGATCATTAGGTGGATCTGGTTTTTCAGGTTTATTTTCTTGAATAACTTTTTTCTCATCTTCATTATCAGATTCTGACTCTGGACTCAGAAATTCCTCTTCAATTTCTTCTTCTGCATTTACTTTTTTAGACTGTAAATAACAATAATTATAATGTTTGGTTTGATATTTTGCAACAATGCTCTAAACATTGCCATGATATTTTCAAATATTCAAGCCTTACACATTGCATAATTTGAAGCATCATCATGTAGCCTCATTTTGTGATTTGACCCTATTGCATAAATTTTCCCTTACCTGCAATTCTGGTGGTACCTCAGCACTGTTAGAATCTTCATTAGTGTTGCTAACAGTTGATGGTCCAATTTTTTCCCCACTTTTCAGCTGAGATATTACTTTCACCAGTTCTTCTCGACTCCTAAAATAATATACATAAAAAGTAAAATATTATAGAATATATTTTCCAAATTAAACCAACTTTCTAATGGGTTTCAGACTGAACCACAATCACAAACCTGGCTATGAGCTGCCATGTCTCCTCGTCGCGGTCTTCCCGGTACAGACACAGGTTGGCTTCCTGGTCCACTTGCAGCCAGTACACACATCCAGCGTTGTCCCGCCCGATGGGTTCAGGACGCAACTCACTACAAGGCACCGCATTCACTGCTGCCTTGAACTTTGGGTGGCATGTGAATTGGTACTCCAGGAGAAGCTGGTAGTATAAGTGGAAATATTTAGTATTCAATAAGCTACATTTGACAGTGTATTGCAATCCTAGAAATGTGATCACCAGGAGCTAGATATCCCAAGTATTCATAATTGAAATCCCGCACATAATGGCCCTTTTATCATGTCAATCCCAAAATTGCTTTTTTCTAACCATGAATTTTCCAGTGAATTGGAGTGATTTGCCTGATCTTACCACTCCTTCAATGCTGATTTCTACTGTTTAGGAAACATGTACAAACTGGATTAAGCGAATTGGATTTGGTACAAGACTGAATGAGTATTTATTTAAACAGGCAGGCAGTTGAAATAACTGATGCATTTATGCTAGTTGCCAAAACTACATTTTCAGAAATGTCATTCCACAATTACTGTGTGATGCCGGCTTAGAATATGCTGTTCGATACTGGCTTTGAATAGCATCACCCCATTTCTTTGCTGTGGGTATTGTAAGAGAGGATTAAGGGCCTTAAGGGTTACATGTGCATTCCAATTTAAGACAATGGGCTGACAACTAGTCACTATGGCAACACTCATTTTTCTGAACAAACCCCCAATGTTTGTCGGATGTTGCGTAAATTTTTGTTTATACCAACTTTTACACTCTGACTTCCCCGCATTGGATATAGGCGTGATATATGTAAAAAAGGATTGTAATTTTTTTATTGGCTACTTAAAACAGCCTAATAAGTACGATGAATCAAATTTACAGAAATTCGCAATAAAAAGCAGTTCAAAAGCTTAGTATCCACTGAATTCACAGACTGTCTTGTACAAAAAAATTTGCACTTATTTTTTTTTTATATACAATCTGGTAAAGTTTCACAATAAAAATATGCGTAGCAAATAACTTAATCACATAGGATGGATAATGTGCAAAGGCACACAATATGGTTTGTTTTTGATATTTATAGTTGGCTCATACAAAATATACTTTTGTATCAGATTATGATCATATTACTTACTACTTAAATCTGAAATAAACAAGTATCCACATCAAAACAATAGCCGTAAGTCCACTGCTGGACAAGTTTACTGAGAATTCACTCTTTTTGGTTATTGCGGTATAAGTCTACTCTTAGAACATGTAGATAAACAAACAGATTTGGATTAGGGATTATACTAGTCTGTTAACAACAAACACAGTTTTCAACAAATTTCTTTTTAGTTTCCTTGTTTTTACATATTTGTAGAGGTAAAAATAGGTTAATATGACAATGATGACTGGTTAATCTCTGCTTTAAGTAGGCAAGCATTATTGAAGACCACCATTACTATGCAGCTCAATATTTGCTGATTAGCACTGCAGAGTCTATAAAATAGCGATAATTACCTTGAGAACCTTCAATTTCACTTGCGTGCTAGCTTTCTTGTATGAAAAACGCTCCATTTCCCAAGCCTCTTGGTGGTGTCCATGTTGATGACAAAACTTGATCAGGCATCTCTCCCACCGGTTGCTCTGCACGGACTTGAGCGCGCGCCGCAGCAGCCGCAGGTGAAGCTCCTTCAGAGGCTCCAACACTGCAACAGCAAGATACTCAGCATGTTTGTTTATGCTTCAACATGGCTTACCCAGCAATCGTACTTACCTTCTTCAGTATTTTCTATTAGTTCCTGCAATTTCGATATACTAGGCACCTCCAAGCCGTAAAGTTCACCGAACACTTTCAAAAATGAGATGGTAACAGCGAAATTAGGATCATTCGTACAAGAAATTTCACCGTCCGACGCCATCGTCAAAGCTTGCTAAGCTTTTTTATTACACATCTTTCTGTGGCCGAAACTATCGGCGTATTATTTTTATACTTAAAATTATTATAAAATTGTAAAACATGTACATCATTCACCAAAATACTATAATTTCTAAAGCAATAAACATCTTTCCTTATTTTCTACAATAAAATAAAACTCCACGGTTGACAGCCATCGCCCCATAGACAATTTATATAATTTTTAAATCATGCAAAGTTTGCAAGCATATGACATGAAGATGATCAGCCGATGGCTTTTTCCTGACCCGATTTCAAGTTAGGTACTCCATGATTTTCTTTTTCTTTAGGTCGTTTTGGTGGAGCTTTGTAGAGCGTGAGGTGTGGTGCATTTCCAACCGCTGCGCTGCTAACTGCTGCCAAATGCTGCTACTTCAGTGTGGCTTGACCTTAAAAAACTTTTGGTTTGTGTGCATGATTCAAGCATGATTCTTGAATAAGCTCAATAGATTAAATTCTCTGTCTACGAATAAACCTGAATACATCGAAAAACTGTAAAGTTAAAAACGATATATATAGTTTGCATAATATGTTTTACATACAATATTCTATATTATATTTTTTTATGATGAGCGAGTTAGACCATTGAATCACTATCAACATCACTAATATGTCACAAATATCCAAATATACGTATACACACAACCACGCAACTACACGCACACAGCGACAAGCAAGCGACAAGGCAAAAAAACTAGGAGTGAAAGAGTGTTTGATTTACCCATTTACTAGGAATAATTGAGTAATTAGTTTATTTTAAATTACTTTCTTTAGTTGCTTATCGTTATTTTAACCCAGACTAATCATGTCGTCCGTTTGCTGTGGAAGTAAGAAGCAGAAACTCAATAATTCCTACAACTCCAACATTGAGCGACCTCTGAATGGGTATTCGGAATCAGTGGCTATTCCTGATATGTGCTACTTCTGCTTCGACGTCTTGTACAGCCAACTCAACAGTATGGAGCCCCCACAGACGCCAAACTTCACGAATGATGCATAGTAAGTACTAGCAACTTTGTGGCTGTGTATCTTTGATGGGAGGTCAAAATGCTTTGTTCATGTACTCAAGTCTTTTGTCTCGAATCGGGTCGTTGTAGCTACCCAAACATTGTATGCGTCGTGTGCATATTTATGTTGTTAAAAAACCCAGTATGATTATTTTTTTGTCAAAGAAAGAACAGGTACTATAGCTTATTTTGTGTGTTCTCATCAATCTTTAATTTATGCAAACGAAAGTATTTTACGCGTTGTGTATAGATAGCAGGCACTGATGACACCCACACATAATTCATTCTTTTGTAACCTTATTGACCCACTACATTTTATCTAGTAATTTAGTAAAGATTTAATAAGTTCAGGTAGGTAGACAAGATATAAAAACAAATAGATAGTTTATCTTAACAAGAACAAAAATAATTTCATTGTGTTAAATTAATGTAAATAACTAGAGCTTATATAACAAGGATATTCAGGGTGTTATGGAAATAGCATAAAATGCACTTTTACACAAAATACCTAGTTCATCCTGAGCCACTTGGTATGGAAATCCGTGTTTTCTATACAGAAATCATTTTCTAAAACTCAGATATACACACATCACATCTTTTTCGCTTGCGGGATATGCGGAGTGTTAACAGCGGTAAAAACCAGTTGATTGAGAAAAAATTGCATAGCGCTATAGTGATATTATGCCATGAAGACCTTGAGTCCTTTAGTAACCTTTGATGTCACCCACACCTCCTAAAACTCATAAAACAAAAAGTAAATTCTATTTCCCTAACACCTTGTACATAGAGCACCAAAACCTCTTGCATTGTCACTCCACCTTGTATGTTGGCACCTTGTGGTTATTATATTTATATTAAGCTATTATTATAATTCTAATATGCCAATTGTGTCCAACTGCTGGGCAAAGGCCTCCCCTTCCTTCATACACCCATCTCTTTCCTGTGCAAGCGCCCACCAGTCTTCTTGGTAAGCATTGACACCATCTTTTATGGGGTATATGTATATTAAGCTTAAATTAATAATAAAAATATACTGTGTTTTAAGCTTGAACATAGAAAGTTTTAGCACATTGTTACCCATATCCATCGTAAGAAAGGTCATGTTTTTCTTGTGTCTGTATTTTTTATATATTGTTTCTGTAAATTCTTGGAAATACAGGGGAAGCCAAGTCTGCTCATACATACACCACTACAGAGCAAAGACTGCTACACAGGATTGCCACACTACTGTCTGATGCACACCCTGGTCAGTCACAAAAAGGAATAATTTCCATCTAGCTTATTTATACATATTAATAAGCTACATAAAAAAGCAATACACAAATAATACCTGAATTGTATCAACTTATCTCAATTACTGAATTAGACATGATGAAAAGTGCTTATTATCCTGGCTGTTCTCTGCCTATCGCGCATGGGCTATAGGCGTGATTTCATATATTTTATAGCTTGGTTCTGTAAGGCGCATAGCACACTGCCAGAGTCGGGGCGGAGTCGAGGTGGCGGCGTGATATAACAGTCGAGGCGAAGGCGCGGAGCATCGTTATATGACGTCTATGCACCCGCTCTCGAAAACGGAATGATAAAATGGGGCGGCGCCGCGACGCTGACTTGACTCTGCCGCGTCGCCGCCTCGACCGCGCCGCAACCCCGGCAGTATGCGTTGACCTATTTGATTGTTTATAGGAGCCAGAGGCGGTGCGCCTCTTGAACGCTTCCGCCTCGACTCTTGAGTCTGTGTGCGACACGCCATAAAATGGCGCGGGGACGGGGCGGCGACGGCGTGCCGCGCGCCCGCGCCTTGTCGCTGACTCTACTCTGCCGCGTCACCGCCTCGACTGCGTTACGACTTTGGCAGTATGCGTTGACCTATTTAATTGTTTATATGAGCCAGAGGCGGTGCGCCTCTTGAACGCTTCCGCCTCGACTCTTGAGTGTGTGTGCGACACGTCTAATAATTAACTTTAGGAAATAAATAACAGTTACTTCATTCTCTTTATTCCATAAAAGAAACATCTTGTTTATATGTTAGGTACTTAATTTATAGCAGCCTGACCAGCGGTTTTACCCGCTGCTAACCGTTTTCCCGCGGGAATAAGACATCTTAATATAGCCTTTGTTCATCAGGGATCTTGTAAGATTCTAATGTTAAAAGATTTTTTAAAGTTCTCCACTCCAGTAGTTTTGGAGCCTATTGAATTCAAACAAAAATCAATTTTTTCCTCTTTATAGTAATATTATTATAAATACACGGATAAAAAAATATGGTCCTCACAAAGACTCTCGACTTGAGAGTCACTCTGGAAAAAGAAAATTGAATTCTTATCAGCTACTGTACACAATGAACTTCAATTCTATCTTTATATTAGTGTTATATTTCAGCCCCTTGTTTGTGACCTGGAAGATTGGAAAGGAGCACCGGCTTAGAGGCTGTATTGGAACCTTCAATGCCATGCATTTACATTCAGGTAAAAAACATTAATATCAAAATTATTGTGTTAACCTAACCAGTTTCCGTGCATATCTAAGCCACAACCTTTCCAACAGGGTCTTGGTCTCTGAAGTCATTTAATATGTTACAATACCCAGCAATATATTCCAAATGGTTTTGTGGGGGTTTATTTGAAATCTTGAGTCAGAGCAGTTCCTCACACATGATACTCACACTTATTTATACACTGGATGTGTACATCGTAGTAGTTTAGTTTGAAGCCCCCATCAAATCTGAAAAAAAAGTTGTTCCCTAAAAAGGTGTTTCCTCTGATTGCAATGTTAATGTTGTGCTATACTGCAGGTCTCCGCGAATACGCCATAACGTCTGCATTAAAGGACTCTCGGTTCTCTCCGATAACGCGCGAGGAGGTCCCCCGCCTGACCGTGTCGGTGTCCATCCTGCAGCACTTCGAGGACGCGGAGCATTACCTCGACTGGAAGCTGGGCACGCATGGCATCCGCATCGAGTTCCTGTCCGAGAGGGGCTCCAAGCGCACCGCAACCTACTTACCTCAAGTCGCCACTGAACAAGGTTAATAATCATCCGGCGGCTTTCTCAAATTAGGTTCTATACAAAAATGCTTGTGTTTAAATGCTAATTTGGATTTATTCCATCCACCCAGTCGCGATTTTTCGAAGTGGAACTAGTGAGACTTTATCCCAGAGGTTCCATGTCATTTTGCTACTAAATGCTCAAATTACATCCCAGGAGTTTACATCAAGTACCTTGCGTAAAATGTAGTAATGTTCAAAACTAAACGTATTCTTTGTGCATTTGATTGTTATAGTTCGTTACATTCTTACGTGATTTTTACAGGTTGGGACCAAATTCAAACAATCGACTCGTTGCTCAGAAAGGGCGGGTACAAGGCGGCCATCACAGCCGACCTGCGGCGGAGCATCAAGCTGACGCGCTACCAGTCCGAGGAGATCTCCGCCTCCTACAACGAGTACATCAGCCAGCGCTGCTAGCGAACAACCCCCCCACCGCCACCGCCGGCGCCCTGCCCGCCCCCGCCCCCGCCCTGCGTCCCATACACGCGCTACGATAAGCTAGTATATCAGAGCTGGAATAGTGGGCGAAGTGGTTACGAATATTGTGTTAATTCTAGTTATAACATAGGTTATAAGTGTACGTTTAGTGTCCCGAATCACTCGCGAGGTGAGCCGTTTAGATCGGTCTGGAACGCGAATGTAAGTACGAGAAGTCAGAATTATGTTCAAAGTGATGCGAGCTCGAAAAGTGACAGATGTTTCGTTAAGATCGTTTAAGGTTAGTAAATAACACTGCCAACTATTGTACATTCCTTACGAAACACGAACGGTGCCATCTTAAAACAATGAATCTATCTTGATTGTACTTTAATGTTCCATCATCAGTGAATAAACTAGTGTAAAATTACTCGTGTGGTTATTTAGTTGCTAGTTTGCTTAGAGCGTCAATTTAATAACGCAATGTCCACACTTTGATCAGAATTTTGACTTTATTTTATGAAGTGACTTGCACAATCAATGGCAATACACCTTGTTACATACAGGTGCACCTTATTTAAGATGTCTTAAGTGTTACTTATTTAATTACAGTGCAAAGGCTTTCTTGTTACTTCATCAGAAGCAAAAATTTCAAAAGCGTCTTATAACCCACTACCGGTTTCATCCGCTTTCTTTTAGGAATGATCATTTTTCCGCTGTACATATTCTATTCTCAGATTATTCAGAAGAAAAAAGAATATAACCGGTTCAGCAGTAGTTACAAAGATTATTCCGTTCGCAATTACAAATAGTCATAAAAAATTGTTTTATAAAATCGAACGAACGTATTATAACCCGCACTAGGATTCCCTATACCCCCCGGCATGGGCAATTGAGCGTACATACATACAAACACGCACAGAATACTAACCGGAAAACAGATACTTCGATTATTCTCTCAAATGTCTAACTTATGTTTCAAAATATGATTAAAACATGTTATCTATAACCTTTAAGAAAACGATCTCGGTAACGGCTCCAGCCATTTTCATGAAATTTTGTGAGTAGATATTTTTACTAGTGGCTGATAGCGAAAACACAAGACGCGCTGTTGTTAAGAAATAACTTGGGCGATAAATCGATCTAGCTAGGTTAAATTGCGTTTGCAAAAAATGCGTTTTACCAACAAAAAGGCTGAGCAATGCTCGGTCAAGCAGGTTCTACTATTAAATCTGGAAATTTCCTTAAGGCGAAATCTGGCCGAGGTTGCCGCGTTTTCAAGGGGGTGAAGCAGCCGCGCGGGCGGAGCAGGCGCGGGGTGTACCCGCCCGTACCCGTGTGCCCCCGCACGGGCAAGTAGCAAACGCAGCGTGTCACGCTCCCGCGCACGACAGTATAGGCGTAGGGTAAACGTGCTAATAATTGAACTATTTGTTTCATTGAAAGGTTGTCTTTTTTAATGTTATATGATATACCTATTCAATGTTTATGTTTTTTAGACATGTAAACCATGTTGTAGTGCTACTACGTAAAGTTTTTAAATCAGTCATAGTTAGGTAGGTACAGAATTATTTATAAAGAAATAATGTCTAGGGATCCGTATGATTATTGATTATTCATGTTATATGGGGAAAAATTCAAATAATATACATCAAAATGCAATCAGAATTCATTTAGAAGACAAAAAAATTACATTTAAATTAAGATTTATCTGCTTCATTTACTGACGCCCATAAATAGGGTTCCTTCCGTAGTCTGTTGAAATTATCGAGGCGAGGCATACAAACGAACAGACATAGAAATAAAATTGGCAAAATAATAAGGGATTAAACTAAGGAAATTTATAACAGCCCCAATAAACAGGATCTGACAATCCAGCGCCCACTTTCCTGGTTATATAGCCGGTTTTTCAGAACCTCTCAAGTCTCAAAGGCATCCCACGGGCTCGACGAGAATCTACCATTCGCATTTAGGGAGAATATGATTCTATTTTAGTTTACCAAAAGTTGTCATATCTTTGTATATACTGTCTCCATTTCATCAGATTGTTTTCTCCATATAAAACACATCTTATCTTTCCCGTCACACGTAATTGTCCCTGAACTTGGAAAAACCAATTACTATTTTGAATTCACAGTAACTCGATCTTGCTTTTTATAATATTTTAATATTTGCACCTTATTTTGTTTTATAGAATTTTGAATGCCATTTTTGACACGCAACTGGGCATTTCACTTCCACTGTAGTATATTCACCCACGATTCCGAAAGGCGTAGCACCTATGAAGAGAAATGTTTCATCAACAGTCCACATTCCTTGATTCTCAAATTATCTTAGCTGCTCAAACAAACTGTTGAGAAATCGGTGTAGTCGTCTGTGTCTGCGAAAAGACGCCACATTGATGACTCTATCGATAATTATAAGCCAGCACAAGTCTGGAAATATTTACGCGCGCTTGGTGTTGGGAAGTCGCCAGCTACCCCTAGTGGTGCTGTAGATTTGTCAGCACTCAACCGACAATTTTCATCTCCTCCTATCACACTGACTGATGTTGTCAAAGCAACGACTATCGCTAACATAAACCGTCACCACTTCCACAGTGTTCTTTCTTCTCTTTTAAAGTTGTTGCCGAGGACGATGTTAAGAAACATATATCATCCATTAAATCTACTGCCGTGGGCAATGATGGTCTCTCCTCCCGTATGATCTCCCCTTATCCTTACCGAACTCTTGCCAATCCTCACACACATCTTTAATTTCACTCTGGTAACGAGTTCTTTCCCCTCAGCATAAAAACGTGCAATTGTTATACCTCTCCTTAAAGTTTCCAATCCTTCATCGTTCTCCCAATTTCATCCCACTTCCATCCTTCCATTCCTATCTAAGATCCTTGAACACATTGTCCACAAGCAGGCATCAGACTTCAACACATCTAATAGTCTTCGTTCTACGTATCAGTCTGGCTTTCGTGCTGGTCACAGCACTGTGACAGCACTTATCAAAGTCACCGACAATATTCACCACACCATGAAGAATAAGTCTTTGACTATTCTTATTTTACTTCATTTCAGTAATGCCTTCAACTCAGTTGATCTTGATGTACTTTTCGCTATCCTTCGCTCTCTTAACATCTCTTTTCCGGCAATAACTTGGTTTGATTCATAATTTCGGGGTCGCTTGCAGCGGGTCCGCCGTTCTGATGAGGCTTTCTCGGAATGGAGTAATCTCTCTTCAGGCGTACCTACAGGTGGCGTCCTTTCACTTCTTCTTTTTTCTGTTGTGATTAACACAGTTACTCCTCTCTTCTAGCTTCCATCTTCACGCAGACAATTTGCAGATTTACTGTCATTTCACCTGTGATGATATAAATAGTGCAACTGTGGCTATCAACAATGACCTCAGCGAAATTGCTATATGGGCTGAATTCTTCGGTCTCGTGGTCAACCCAATAAAATCTCAGGCCATGCTAATAGGTAGTTCTTATATGTGTGTGTAGGCAAGTGGACCATCCAATTATCCCAAACGTTATTTATAACGGCACGTCTATTAGCTTTCACAAAAACTGCCAAAAACCTAGGTATTTTGCTGGATTCCACTCTCAGTTGGACTGCGCAGGTCAACGCTATCAGCAGTAAAGTATTTTTCTCTTTTCTTTCGCTTTAATGCCTTCAAAATTTCTTGTCTCTTAAAACTAAGATTACTCTTGCTCAGACACTTCTCCTCCCCCGTTTAGACCACGCCGACACCTGCTACGTAGATGCCACTGCGGAGTTGTTTACAAAACCTCTGCATCAGATTCATTTTCGGTTTACGCAATTACGACCACAGTTTGGCTCACAACTCACATTGAATCGTTAAAATAGATTGTACGGAACCCTCCTCACTTATCGAGTCCAACTCGCACTTTACCGGTTTTTATATATCCACACTAATATTACAAATGGGAAAGCCTGCTTGTTTGATTTTCCTTTCTTCTCGTCGCAACGGAGCGGTTTTATGTAAAATTGAACCTCCCATACAAGGTGTACTAGCCGGCCTAGTCAATTTGTATGGGATCCATATGTTCCTTGAGCAAATTTGTTCCTTATTCTCAGACTGGTGCCTGGTAGGCATTCCATGGTTTTCGCTATCGGTCACTAGTTCAATTTCACCCTATACAATAGTAAAGTAAGGTTGTACGGAACCGTCCTCAGCTATCAAGTCTAACTCGCACTTGACAGGTTTTCATCCATCGAAACGTGTTTGTTTGATTGTCCTTCCTTGATGTTGTAATTGTAACGTTACTTTGCGTTGGGTGGATTGTGAGGCTGGAGAGTGACATAGGCAACTTTTTTTTTCTTTGGAGAAATATCTTTTCCTATGGGAAAAACATCACGCCGTGGGTGAGGCTAGGTATAAATAAATTGTTATGTTAACCATACATAAGGTAGTCCTTGCAAGGTACTTCTACCCTAATTCGAAAAAATTTATCTTAATTTTTTTTTTTTTTTGTAAATATTATGCCGTGTGATGCCTACTTAGAATTGCATCACCCCATTTCTTTCCCATGGGAGTCGGTAAAGGCGACTAAGGTACTCGAGGGTCTGTACTGCAATCTTAGGCAATGGGCTAACAACCTGTCACTATGGCGATACACAATTTTTGCGCATAACCCTCAAATATTTGTCAAACATGGCGTAAATGTCCGTTTTTTGCGGCCGTTTACGCTCTGCCTACCCCGCAAGGGATTATAGGCGTGATATGTGTATGTGTGTGTATGTAAATATTACGCCGCAAACTATGTACCTTATCCTCTGTTTTTTATAGCAAGGCTTGGAAAGCTTCGTTTTTTTTCTTTAACTTAGCATTTGGTTTCCCTGCTCAATAAATGTCGTAATATCTCCGCGGCTGGAAAAAAGTTGTACATGTCTGCTTCCGACGAGGCTCAGTGGCCGACTGAGGGGAGCGGGCGCGGTAGAAACCGACGTGCCCGTGCGCAAACCAAACATACTTTTGTGTTTAAGTGTTCTTTTTTAAAGATAATAAGTAGATAATTGAAAAACTAGCTCCATGCGTTGATTACACATATAATAAGGAAGAAAATGACATAAAATAAATTTTGAAATATTGGATACCGGTCAAATGGTACAGGTTTTTAGTCTAAGAAACAGGCCAAAAACCGCAAAATTAGAGCTTACTTTGCGATTTTTTTCTATCGAGAAAATTTTTACCAATCGTGTTTTGGGCTCCATAGTTTTGTAGCATATATCTTAAAGTAGTCCTGAAAATAATTGCGTTTCGTGTTTTTGAGATTTGAAGAAATGGCATAGAAAACTCCGAGCACTACTCCGCCTTTGCTCGGAGGATTTCTAAGGCCACCTCACCTTAAGCATAGACAGACGCCTAGATAGAAACATCTAGAGGTTGCATATATGTTAAATCTAGGGTTATATTGCCAATGATTGTACTATGATCACTAGTATAATATAGGATGCCCATGCTTCCATATTCTGATCTTGTAATGTTGACATCGTTTAGAGATCTCAAAGGATTTGTTCGATTCTTTCGAACTAAATTAGAAAGGGCTGCGCAAAGACATTAAGGCCAATAATTTTATTTAACAGGTTTTTTTCCTTCATGGTCAGTGGTCTTAAATGTAAGTTAAGTACTTATAGCTATGTATCTATGTTTAGTGCAGTCCTGACAATGCTTACAACTTAGCAGATACTGTTGTCTCAAAAGGAATCTTAGTATATTGGGTGTCGTCAAATGACAATATGATTGTTGTAATTTTAGATTCCTTTCATCTAAATAAGAAGATAATTATGACAAAATTTGTAAAAAAAACATAAAAATGTGAAATAACAAAAAAATACAAATTGTAAATTAAGATTTTATTTGTTATAGAGGGTAAGTATTATTTTAATCAGAATCGTTATGGTATGATGTTATTGGAAAAAAATAGAAGTGGCACCAAGATCATTTAATCGGATATATTATTGTGTTGTATTGTTAGTGTTACTTTCCTGAATCGTACATTTCATTGCTTGCTGTTTCTTGTTTATTTTATTACATTACACATAAATTAATGAAAATAAAACGTCCATCATTGATGTCAAAAGACTAGTAGTAGTAGTAGGCCTCTGACATGGTTGTGTAACGACCGCCGTCTAAGTAATCATAGACAGCAACCGGGACCGACGGCTTAACGTGCCCTCCGAAGCACGGAACCATTTCTTTTCGGACAATCAGGTGGTTAACCCTGCAATGTCCTAACCAGACCGGGAACAAATTCACAAAGTGATAAATATCAATTTTGTGAGTGTCCCACCGAGAATCGACCCCGGAACCTTTGCGTCGCAGGCAGTCGCACTACCACTGCGCCACATCGGCCGTCTATTAGTTCCCTGACAAACCTATACTTTTAAAAGTTTGATTTGAAATTAAAGTAAATACGTCTATATGATAGCGATATTGCTGAATATTTTTTTATGTGACATGAATTTGCAGAGATATTTGGTTTAGAAAGCCGCCATCGCCCTATGTAGTGGAAAGCTAGACAAGACATGTTGTACAATAGACATTATTGTGATTATTATGCATGATTCATCATATTTTTGGTATAAAAAAAGAGTATTATGAAAAATATGATATTATCCGCTGGTATAATAATTACACACTCTTAAGAAGTAAAATACAAATAACATACTTAAGCCAATAATTGTACTACGTATTTTCACTGATATGTGCTTCAACATTGGGTTCCAGTTTCCAGTTAAATAACTGTAATCAAAATAATTCTAAAACTACGTTTGTGTATGAATATTAATTGCAGAATGAATGTAGAAATACATTATTTCATTAGTTAGACATGATTTGAACAACCTCATTCTGGTTTGATCCTGATATGGGTTGTTGATTCGGTTGACTCAAACATTTTGATATTTTTTTCTGCTTCTCTAAGAAACTCAGAACTAAGTTTATTGAGCTATTTTGAAAATTAAAAGGTGCAACAGGGTATTTTAGAAATCCAAGATTCCACAACTAGGCAGATACAACACTAACTGAAATTTTGACAGATGATGACTTAAAAGAAAAATGAAAATATTGAATTTTAGTGAACCTGTTTATAGTATTATGTAACATGACTGTGTGATGTATACGTAAAGGTAATCTTGTTTGTACCATTTCATTGATTTATATTTTCTCATCCAGAGTTATTTGCCCTTAATCGTGTTTCTAAGGAAAGAAAAGTATCAGGAAATGTACAGAGGACTAAAAAAAGCCAGGACATCAGAATTGCCAAGAGTAACATGTAATTTATATAGTTACATAGTTTTAAAAGAGCCCTAAACTGTATGTTTAATCTGATGCGTGGCTGTAGTGGTTGTAAAGTCTGATGTAGTTCTTTCGACGCTCTTAGAGTCCGTGCGGAAAGAGAATAGGCGTGGGCAAAACGTGAACTGTTTTTTTTTTTCATAGATTGCTATGACATTTCTCATACTGAGGCACACAGGCGCCCCCAAATCTCACGCCGGTTCTTTTTCCTCAAAGACTCTTGAAAGTAACAGAAGTAAAATTTGTTAGAGTTTGTTTGCCAGAATTGAGACTGACCGACCGAGATCGAAACAAATCTACCGTCGTATTGATCTTTTATTGCGATTAGCTTAGCTATGTCCAAATGATTTTCATGATCCTACTAATTCTCGAAATGTATAAGTTAGGAAAGGCGTAAATAAAGGGCAGTTGTATGTGTTCAGTCCTAAGAACATTTTTCTCTGAAAGTTGTGTGCATAGTTTGTTGTCCGTTTTTGTAATTCATTAACTAATATTAATATAAATTTATTTGAATGATGAATGTGTATTTTTATTTAAAACATATTGTTTATGTATTAAATATTCGACTTTACTAAAATTACGAGCGCCATCTATCGAAGACATTAGACAACTCCTCAAGTCTCACTAGTTCTATGGAACCATTGGGATAGGGTAGTTATGTAATCTTTTTAGGCTAACAAAACTAAACCAAAATGTATTCAATAACAATAATTTATTTACAAACTATGCCTATTATATTAATCACATAAAAGAAAACCTTCAATGTGCCACGTCCTGCTCTGCTAAAAGTTTATTTTCTATTTCCACTAATTTTGATCTTAAAACAATATTGTTTTTCATTTCGAAGTATGTGAGAACTGAAACTGCAACCACATGAAATGCTGTTAGATAAGCGAGTGTGCTATTGAAAGGTCTAGTTATTTTCCTCAAGAAATTAAAAATCCCTTTAGGGCCTTCTGCCAAGTTGGGTATTCTGTATGTGCTATATCTGTTAGCAAACTGCAACAAGAAAATACACAAATTAATCACTGGATATTTCCTTTACCTACTATATCTATTATAATACACAAAGAGTGGCTGCAATAATGGGGTTCCTTGCACCTTTGGAACTCTTAATTATAAAGAGTGATACTAACCATGAGAGCTGAAGCAGGTCCAAGCACCATTGGGTATCCAACTCCAAGTGCCAATTGCAAGGCTGCCGACTTCACCTCATAGCACACTGGACAGACATCATTCTTCATTAATAACATCTGTGTTGATATCAGCTGCAAAAGAAAACATAAAAGCTCAACTATGGCTTTACCTTGTGGGGTAGGCAGATTATTAATAATCTGTGAGCATCCCAACTATAAGTTAGAAAAATATCACTTGATTTTATTGATTGATATAACATGTGACTTACATGTCTATGAAACAGGGCAGTCATAAGCCCAGGCATGATTGAAATGGGTATGACAGAGGACAAGTACCCATATGGGCCAAGTTTCAGTTTGAATCTGTAGTGTCTGTTGATCAGCATGCCAGACATAGCACTTAAGCCTCCAAGGATGGCTGGCGTGTAACGCAGTGCCCAACTGAAATAGATAATAATTTGAAATAGATACTAAAGTATGCCAACAATTTTGGTAAATATGTTCTGTGTTTTTAGTGTCGCTTTAAATAAATATAAAAGTATAATAGGTATAGTATTAAAATACTTACTGAATAACCATAACCTAACTTTTGTGTCGCATTCGACGTCAAAATATAACTAATTTAATTGTACTCATTTATTGACTGATTAAACCTGAATACAATGCTCTTACGTATCAGAAGTTGTCTCCCAATTGGTAACGATGTCCCAGACGTAGGAAGTAGCCTCCAACTCGTCCATAACCACCGCATCCTTAGGAACTTCTTTAGCTTTCATTAAAGCCATGTTGTTAGCAGTTTTATCACTTTTTTATAGAAATGAATAATATTCTGACAACATTTTATTTAATAATCTACTTAGAAACCATTAAAAAGGGTTTTGTTGAATGAATTTTGTTTCCGATTCACACATAACCTTAATTTGGTAGCTGTCAAAAACAGCTGTAAAAGTTTTTTTTTATGGTCGGTATAGACGAGCGACGAGCTACTAAAAACACAGCAGACGTGCGATTCTATAATTTTAATATTTTACTGATCGTCGTTGTCGAGGCAAAGAATATTTTTTACACGGCCTCTGGCCTCGATTTTGACAGGGCACTTCCATAAAAGTTACGCTTAAGGGCCGCCGCAGACCAAACCGCCGTTTTTGCGAGCGGCAGCTCGAGCACTTTTCATAGAAATCCGAAAATCACTTGTACGTAATTGATATAATATACGTACGTAGGTGACAGCTGCTAAAGTGCTCTGGCAGGTACGCGCGCCATTGTTCGCGCTGCATCTTGAGTGCGCTTGTGTCCGTCTGGCGATGACAGGTCGACAGCGATAATTTTTTGGTGTTGCCATCAAAGTAGAAATAAAAAGATACTGTTGTTTTTTAAATAAAATATATTAATTACTAAAATGAGCTCATCCTTATGATCAACCTCATTAAAATCAAAACTTTCAGGACTTTTATTTCAATTGTTTTAATTATTCTAGCGGGGAAGACCCTTTTACATCTAAACTATTTAAATAAGTGTGTTCAATATGACTCTGCTGAAATTGGAATATTTGTCATGATACAAATAATTATGGTGAGTAGGTATTCGTAGTTGGTATTATTTCCTGTCACTGGATGCATCCTAACCACCGAATTCAATTTTAATATGACGTAGTTGGCAACACTGTCTAGCGCAACAGCGGACGCGCGCGCAGTTCTGCCGCCGGCTCGCGGATGCTCGCGGCAGCTCGAGCTGTCGCGCGTGTCCGCTTCTGCCGCAGAGGACAAATGTCACGAGATGTCAAGAGCCATAGCGAGCAAATGTCGCGCGGCAGCTGTTAGGTCTGCGGCGACCCTAACTCCTTCTATAATAGGTACGTACAGTATAATAAGGTAAAACCAACATATCCTCCATAGAAAAAGTTGTTCAGTTTCATGGTCTGATCATGTCCGCAAAGTTTTCGGTACACCGTCCCTTATATTATATCAGGTACCTACACGTGAAAAGGGGTCAGTTTCGTTCATTTAGCATGCATGATATCATAAAAGGTTTTATTGTTTAAATAATATAATCACATCTCGTTTTAAAATACAGACAAAAAAAAAACAAGACTATTTATCTCTTATTTTATTTTTCTAACACATTTTTTTATGTAAAATATTGTTTGTGCTTAGAAAAAATGCAATTAAATTGCTTTATTTTCATTATGACTAGTCGATATTACTAAAAACATTACTAAAAATAAGGCTACCATATTTTAAAATAATTACTTAAAATATAAGTAACTAACTTAAATTCATTACATCTAACTCACATAACAAATAGTACAATAATCCCTGTCTGTACTTATAGATAAGCTTAGGCTTATTAAGGCTGCCCAAAAAAAAGGAGTGTAATGTTTTTAGACTTCATGTATGTATGTAGGTATATATGATTGCATCAGCTGGGCCTGAAGAACGAATCGTATAATTAATTCCTACGAATTATTCGCTTGTGTCACGCCCAGTGTTACTGCGGTACGCGCCCGTACCGTGGAGATCAAGTTACGCTGGTCGCGACGCCATCTAACTAGGCGAATAAGCTTTACATCAGGGTTGAAATAATATAAAAATAATAATTCCTCATATACTTAATTTGTGTTTGCTGATAGAGTGATTTTGTTTTAAAACTGTGTGGAAAGTAGGTATTACATCAACATGATTATAACAACTTGCGTTCCTTGGAGAAAGTTATTCTGTTTTACCGGCTGGTTCACCTTTTAAAAGGAACGCAGTAGGCACTTTTACTAAAACCTGTATGATACCGTAATGAAGCTATAGGTTCATTCATAGTCATATTTATTATTCATTAACGGCAACGGCAACACAGGCTTGCCTGTGGATAAGTCCGGCTGAACGATCCTACGTGCGCGGTGGAAGGCTCCGTAAGGAGCCGCCTGGCTCGCGACCACCATCCCACCGGAGTCTGGCGCCAAGTAGCTTGCTGCGTTCCGTCAGTGTGTGGGAGTGCCAGTGCCTTAACAGGCTTCTTCTGGGTGAGCTCGCTCCATCTTAGACTCTGTCTCTGTCCTATGACCTAGACTAGAGTCAAGAGCAAACCCATCATTAATAAAAAAATAAAAAAAAATAAAAAAATTATGTGCCCTACTTAGAAAATAACATTCCCTTCTATAAAAGTTCGCCCTATGGTCTCTATATGTCTTATTAAGAATTTTTCTTTCAGTTTCGGAAATTATCTATATCAACAACTTAATTCTAGTATTACCAATTTTATTTGTCCATATCCTCGGTCAGCTCATTTACGTTTAAAAATGTGTTGAGAAGCGATGGAACTAAATGATTTGAGGGCACAAAACCAATGGTTTTAAACCATACTTATAACAATGTGATGTTATGGAGTGGTTTGGCCTTTAGATTTTGGTGAATTCACAGCTAGTTATCATACACTGATGACTCATGTCATTACATAATCTAATCATAATAGTAAATACTATTTACAATAATGTATTCTTAAAAAGGTAACTTTTTACTTAATTACAGATTACTTACATTTTTTCTTTATATTATGTTTTTGTTTTATACGGGGTGTAAGGGACAGCCCTCCGAATACTGATAAGGTGCATGGAGACCATGAAACTGAACAACTTTCACCCAGGAACATATGTCAGGAAACGATAAATAATATTCGACCTCCCATACAAAATTACGATCAGCTGACTGCATTTCCTATGGGGAGTCAAACAATTTTTGACGTTTCCTGAAATATTTTATCATGGGAAGTTGTTCAGTTATATGGTAGCAGTGCACCTTATCAGTATTCGGAGGGCTGTCCCTTACATCCTGTATAAAGAACATTACTTCTAAATGTAGTTATTTTCTTGTTTTTAAAACATACTAGTTCTTTTTTACACATTCTGTAAAAAGACTTACTAAATCCTCACACTATTTGTCATTGTGTTTAAACAGTCATATAATTTTTAATTAAACAGTCATATCATCAAAGATATTCTTGACGTGTTACACCTGTGCACTAGAGTCTCGTAGTGAATATAGTTCTGATGTTGTCCCGCGACCGCCACTGCCTACCCCACTTGTCGGACATGAGGCGCAAGAGGTAGTCGGGTATGAAGCACGCCACGATGAGGAGCAAGTTTAACATCCAGAATGAGAAGGACGAGAGGAGACGTAAGTATGTGCCCAGCACATCGCCGTCTACCTGACTGTAAAAACAATTTTGTCAATGTAAAGTACAATTTATACAATATTTTACAAAAATAAGGCTTTACAAAGATTCTTTTTACTCCATAAAATATTTCATCGGAGGGATGCCTGTTTAGAATAACATTACGTAAACGTTACAACATATCATCTTCCGAGCGTCGTACTTTAAGGGCTTCAACATCCTGTTTTGACAGCAATTTATACTTGAAAAGATTCAACCTTCGATCAACGCAGCGGCACGGAAAACCGCGTTGCTCAAAGGTTTCAACAGCTCAACTTTTATCAAATAAAACCGCTTACATATTCATTGCCTTTCATAAATGTTATCCGATTTTATTTAATGAGTAGCTAGGTACTTACAGGTAGACAGCCGAGTAGAAAGTGTTGAAGGCGACGTATAAAATTATGGAGAGGACGATGGAGGCGATCAGTATGAAGGTTTGGTAGCGCGCCTGCAGCCACAGCTTCAGGTTCGTGACTACAACCATCATGTGGAACTGCACCGCGCCAAACATCCTGGAATTATAACAAGTTATTTAAATCCGAATGAAATAGTTCGCAGAATCCTACCGTCTGCGCCATGAAAATACTTATGCAATTAACTACTTGCATCAGTAGTGAATAAAGTGCGAAACATGCCTTTTTTAAATTATTGTCCAAAAATATTACTCATTTAAAATGCTATCCTACATATGCAAAGTAAGAATTATTAAACGAAAAATATGTTTAAAAGATCTTATTTTGACGCCATTGTTAACAATGATAGTGACGTCATGATTATGGTAGATTCATACAATGTACCGTTTTAGAAAGTAGCTCAATTGACTAGAATGCAAGTAGCAAAAAGTGTTGTTTATCTCTTGTTTTTTTATTGTGTATAACATACCTTTACTATGTGTATAAAAGAAACAAAATAATCACCCGGCATACCTTAGATATGCCCTAGATACATACCTATAAAGGAGACTCAAATACATAAATACCAAACAACTCAAGCCCCACAAGAAAACACTCATGTACATTCCTGCGACTTAGTACTTGAATTACTAAATATTTACAGCTGGCAGAGTTTTGAATCGACAACTTCTTCTTTTCATGTGGGATACCGAGTCGACTATCGACCGCCTTTCTTCAACCGCCTACTAGCACAAGTAGGCCTCTGACATTGTTGTGCAACGATCACCGTCTAAGTAATCATAGACAGCAACCGAAACCATCGGCTTGCCCTCCGAAGTACAGAACCTTCTATCTTACGGGCGGTTCAGTTTGCAACGTCCTAACCCGACCGGAAACAAATTAACAAAGCGATAATCAAATTTTTGAGTTGCATCACCGGGAATCGAACCCGGAACGTTTGCGCCACAGGCAGTCGCACTATCACTGCGTCACATCGGCCATCAGCGTCAATGTCAACGTCACAACTGATTGTTGCTAACACAAAAAAGGTAATTCATTTTTGTTCCAATCGGAGGCATCTTCATCTTGACATACAATTTTAAGAAGATTATATTTTGATTGTTCAAAGTAATTTACCAGAGGTCGAGGTTCTTTCCGTCGGTGCTGACGACGGAGCTTTGCACAAACAGCACCGTGAAGAAGAAGATGAGCAGCGAGTGGTACACGGACGAGCAGCACCACGCCACGAAGTGACGCCACCCCATCAGACGGTTCTTGCGAATCTCCCGGTACAGCGTGGGGTTCCTGTGGACAGGGAAAGATGCTCACAATGTTAGATAGATGAACACTTTATTGCTTACAACATACACAACAGAAACAAAACAATACAGAAAACTTAAGACAAAAATTAAGCAAATGTTCTACGGATAGTAGAACTGAACTCTTAAACTGAGGCTGAAAGTCAGCTCCGATTATTTATTTTTGGCTTACGTGAGGCAGAGTATTTGCTATGTATTCCCGATACCACTTCACTCTATGATGTTACGTATCCACGGTTTTTTTCTGTGACTTATTTCCCGCAATATTGTCTATGGTCTTGTCCATCATCATCATCGTATCACGTGCCTCAGATGTGCACGTTACTTTTGCAATAACAATGCGGTCAGATCGAAAGGGAGGCGGTATCATTGTTTATGTGCATAAAAAACATAAATTCACCGTGTTAAAATCTACCACTATGCACTTTGAATGTTTAACGGGTAACATAATAACTCCCTCTGGCTACACCGCCGTTTTGCTTGCAGTCTATCGCCCACCTAATACTAGCAAACACTTGTTTATAAACGAACTAGACACTGTTTTACAAAAAACAAACGGTCAACACGATTTAATACTTATCGGAGATACCAACGTTGATTTGAAATTTAAAAATCCTATAATGCATAAATATGACACATTGCTGTATAGTCATGGTTTGATGTGCGGGATAACGCAATTTACCAGAGTCGAGTTACTTGTTAATAAATTGACTAAAACTTGTATTGATCATATTTATGCGCGATCCCGCACCCAAGATGTTTATACAGCAGCGCTCGGAACAAAACTAGCCGATCACTGTGCTGTGGTCCTAGCGTGCACCGGACCGCTGCCGCAGCCGCATATACGGTGTGCTCCTATTTACAAGACTGCGTATGATAGGGCGAAACTTGATGTAAGGCTACATGAAATCGACTGGTCGCCGTCATCAAGCTTTGTATGCCCTCTAAAACTATACTCAATACTAATAAATAATATAATAACATGTTATAAAAATTGTAAAATAAAAATAAAAATTAAAAAAATAAAAAACGCTCGCAAAACACTTGGGTAAGTAGCAAAGTAAATAGAGCATGCAGGGAAAGGGATGATTTATATAAACAGTGGCTAAATGACTTATCTAATAAAATTTTAAGATCTAAATATAGTAAAGCAAGAAATTATGCAAATAAATTAATATACAAAAGTAAAAATAGTAAAACTAAAGCAGAAATTATTTCAAATATAAAACAACCCCGTAATTTATGGCAAATATTAAACAATATAACGGGTAGAATTAAAGACTCAGTAGACAGCATTATTTTAAATGCTCTTGAGAATATTAATAACACCGTTTCTGACATAAGTAACAATTTTGCATATATGTATAGAGACAGTGTCCAAAATATTATTACAAAGTGTAGTTCAAAATTAATTGATCCGTCAATCTACAGACAACCTGCTAATGTCACAATCAGATACGAAAAAGCTACTCCAAATTCGGTATTAAAAATTATAAAATCATTAAATAGTGAGAAAGCTCCTGGCAAGGATGGTATGAGAGCATCTGATTTGAAAAATATTGGCGAGTCAGTTGCTCCAGTAATTGCGAACCTCATAAATTCGTCTATCTGTAATGGTCAGTACCCTAATGAACTTAAAAGTGGTATAGTGCGACCTATATACAAAAGTGGAAGTCATCAGTCCTACCAAAATTATCGCCCGATAACCATACTGCCTACATTAGATAAAATAGTAGAAAAATTTGTGTGCAGGCAAATTTTAGATTTCTATGCCAAAAATAATATTATCAGTAATAGGCAGTATGGTTTTCAACCCCGAAAAAACACAACCCAGCTTTTATCTAGTTTCACAGACTCAATATACGGACATCTCAATGAAAAACAACATATTTTAGTTGTATTCATTGACTACAGTAAGGCGTTTGACACCCTACAACATGATATATTGCTTGAGAAGCTGGATGACTGTGGCATTAGGGGACCACTAAAGCTCTGGTGTGAAAACTATCTTAGTAATAGATCCTTCCAAGTCAAGATAGATAATGAGCTGAGTTTGCCTATGGAGGTCACAGATGGTACAGCACAAGGATCTGTGATTGGGCCACTTCACTATATCACTTATGTAAATGACGCGGTCAATCTAATCAAAAATTGCGAAATATATCAGTTTGCGGACGACACTTGCATGCTTGCAGCTGATAAAGATATTGATTGTGCTCTTGAACGACTGCAAACTGACTTCACACTTATCACCAAATGGTCGCACGATGCTGGTTTGGTTCTTAATGCATCTAAAACCAAGCTCATGTATATAAGCTCAAGTCAAAATAGATCACAACAGCCAATTAACCTTATTGCGCATAATCACACTTGCCTACACTCCAACAAATTAAATTGTAGTTGTGAACCTGTTGAGTTAGTAAGATGTCATCGTTATCTTGGGCTTATGATAGATGATAGACTCAAATGGATTGACCACATAAACCATGTTTGTGACAAACTCAGGGCTATTCTAGCTAAAATGTTTATTATTAAGAATAAAGTGCCATATTATATAAGGCTACTTCTATATAAAACCCTAGGTGAGTCTATCGTATCTTATGGTCTCAGTAGCTACGGTAGAACATGCAATACGCATTTAGATCATATTTACAATCTACAATTGCGTATTCTTAAAAATGTAGTACCGAATCATATTAGGCAAAAATACAAAAATGATTACCATAAATTATTTAGCTTCTGTAAATTAATACCTGTTCATCAAAAGTTACAATATACCCTCTTAACAGAAGAATTTTTTAATGACACATTGCTAGCATTAACTGAAAATTATAGAAATACTCGTAGTTCTAAAAATCCACTATTTAAAATTCCTCGTTATAATAACTTGTATGGAAAATTTCAATTAAACTATCTTATTCCTAAACTTATAAACTCACTACCTTTTAACGTAAAACAAGACATTAATGAAAAAAATATTAAAACTAAACTTAAAAACTATTATATTAGTAAATTAGATTAAAACTAGTATGTACTATTGATCATATTCTCTCACGTTCTTCCGTCTTGTGGACGGGACACGCTGTATGCGCGCGCTCGGCAACCGGTTTGTATAAGCGCTCGTGGTTGTACTTGCGATCTCAACGCTGGTACAAACAACTCTGTATACATGTCATGTACTTTATAATTTGTATCGTGAATCGCCACCGTAGTGGCGATATCAGACCGCACGGACAAACCTTGACAGGTTTTTGTTGCGTTCTCTTGTAATTGTTGTTTATCTTTTTTGTAAATGTTTTAATAAATAAATAAAATAAAAAATAAAATAAATCTTGCATAAAATCACGCCGTTACCCCTTGCGGGATTGACAGAGCGTTCATGCCACAGGAGCCATAACCACCTTTAGAATTTATTGCAAGGTGTATTTAATGATAAGCTAGTGGCGCCAGGTGGTGTCGGGAAAAGCGTAGCGACTAGGGCATGTAAACCGGAATTCCGGAATATCGTAAGTCCGGAATATCGGACCAATTTTTCCAATTTTTGAATTCCGGTTTTGGCAGATTCAATATCGTAAAACCGGTTTTGAGAAATTGAAAAAACAAAGTTGTTTTGGTATAATTTTGATCATTCCTAAAACAAATAATTGAAAAACATGCATTTTTCTACCACCTGCGCTCGGTACTTTAGTAGCACCCCTCGCGGTGGCAAGTTTTTTGTCGGGAAAAAACATAACTACCTACACTACTGAGCCGCGTTCATTTTCGCGCAATCATTTTTGAAAAAGAATCTTAAGTTATTTTATTATGATCACCTGGTTACTTGAGTATGCTATGCTTGAATTATTTTGCATACATAAAATATGATTGTTTTTGTTTTTGTTGATTACTTATAATATTTTATCTTACAAAAAGTAGTATACGGGGTGTAAGGGACGGTGTACCGAAAACTTTGCAGGCATGATCAGACCATGAAACTGAACAACTTTTTCTATGGAAGCTATGTTGGTAAATGAGATTTTTTTTTCGACCCCCCATACTAAATTCCCGATCAGCTGACTGACTTTCTATGGAAACTCGAAAAAAAATTTGTTTCCCAACATAGGGTTCCATAGTAAAAGTTGTTCAGTTTCATGGTCTGATCACGCCTGCAAAGTTTTCGGTACACCGTCCCTTACACCCTGTATATGCCTACAAGAACTATCTGATTTGATCTCATTGAATATACTTAGCAAGTCCCTGATTTGTTTTAATTATTACCATTTTAGAACAATTTAATATTAAGTTATGATAACGAATGTGCATGCATAACTTTATGCTTAATTATATTAATACATAGTACAAGATTGTTTTGTTACTGTAGATTACGCTAATAAATTAGTTTCGTGACAATAACTTGATTTAAAAGCTGGTTTGAAAAAATAATGTTTATTATTATATTTAAAAAAAACACCAAAACCGGAATTAAAACCGGAATTCCGGTTTTGAGCGTCCAATATCGGAACTCAAAACCGGTTTTGGGGATCTTCCGATTTTACATGCCCTAGTAGCGACCCTGTCTGGCCGGGTGTTGTGGCCTGGGGCACACCTCGGACACTGGCGCAAAAATGAATGAATCAAACGCGTTGCTACGCACACAGTCTAAGCTGGTGTAGGTGAACGCGGACCATGCTTGTGTGTGTGAGACAACATGTCAGGGTTGCCGCCATTTTGCGTTCGCGAATCGGGAATGCAATGTGCGGCAGTATGAAATGACCTTCGTCGTCGCGTCCTGGCTAGCCGGTGTCTGAGCGTCCTCCGAGCGCGGGTGGGCGGCGCTTGTAGGGGGAGGCAGGGAGTGACCATACTGTACGCTAGTACTATTAATTATACTGTGCCTGGGGACCGACTGGTCCACCTGGATAGAATTGGCAGGTGTGTAAATGGCTAAATTGCCGTGTGATGCCGGCTTTGCCGTGTGATGCCGGCTTAGAATAGCATCACTCCATTTCTTACCCGTGGGAGTCGTAAGAGGCGACGAAGGGACTCGAGGGTGTGTATAGCAATTTTAGGCGATGGGCTGACAACCTGTCACTATGGCGATACACAATTTTCCGAATGACCCTCAAACGTTTGTCAGACGTGGCGTAAATGTCCGTTTTTTCGGCCGTTTATGCTCTGCCTACCCCGCAAGGGATAGGGGCGTGATATATGTATGTATGTATGTATGTATGTATGTAAATGGCTAAATGCGTTGCGCGGTGAAACACTTCAATGTGAAATTCATAATACCGCGTTTCAGGCTCTTTGTTTCTCTGCACATCTGTCACGTGGCGCCATCTTGCAGATATGTTGGAACTTCTGTTGCGTCTCGCTTGCTCGTGAACCACTTTGAGTGAGCTTCTTGTCGTAGCTCCCAGAGGTCGCTACAAATCCATGCCAGAAATCATGCTTTGGCTTGGTTACCGTTTAGCAAACTGGTATTGTAATAGAAAAATCTGACAAATTGGGTCAAAATAGGTAAAATCAATTAACTTACTGGACCAGCAAGCTAGACGGCCACCGCTGCTCGGTGACGCTCAGTATGAAGCACGGTACAGACGTGAAGAAAAGGTTAAAGCAGGTTAAGTACATCGAGTCGAACATCGACTGCGTTGAGAAGTGGCTGTACGTCTGGAAGAACAGCTGCAACAACAAATCAATCATATTAATGCGAAAGAAGCAATTTTTATATGTTTAGTTTCGGCATTACAATTAAAGCGTATCGTTCGCTGTTTTAGTAGAAATTTGAAAATGAACTCTATCTAAGAACCTTATCTTAAAATATTAATTTATTCAAACACATAAATTTTCTCAATAAAAATAAATACCTAATGAAATATCCAACTGAGAATTCGTCACATAACAATAACAATGTACTCAAAATAAAAAATCAAAACAATAGAAATCAAGTTTGTTTGAGAGAAATTTTGACTTTATTTGAAATTCGTTATGAGTTCTTTCCAAAACATAAAAATAACTCAGGTGCAAATAAGATCACTTTTACATTTTTATATGATCAGATTATGACAAATATCTTTTGAGTTATTTTACCTAAAAATAAGTAAAGTTATTTAACTGAAACATAAAATAAGAAATCAAAAACGTAAATAAATCTTACCATTAAATTGCCAAGCACTAAATTTTTATAGAAGAAGTAGTGTATTAACGTTGCTAATCGTTGGTAATACCAGTGTCCCATCACTAGCAACACTTTCTTTATACTTGAGAACTTTGTGAAAGCAAAATCAGCCGACCTAAAATAATTTTTAGCAAATTAAAATAAATAATACTTTAATAAGGGGGAAGTTGAACTTACATTATGATGTAAAAAGATTAATATTCCGGTTAAAGAATGCTTGATTTGCCGTGTGATGCCGGCTTAGAATAGCGTCACTCCATTTCTTTCCCGTGGGAATCGTAAGAGGCGACTAAGGGACTTGAGGGTGTGTATTGCAATTTTAGGCGATGGGCTGACAACTTGTCACTATGGCGATACACAATTTTTCGAGTGACCCTCAAATATATGTAAAACGTGGCGTAAATGTCCGTTTCCGCGGCCGTTACGCTCTGCCTACCCCGCAAGGGATAATAGGCGTGATATGTGTATGTATGTGTGTGAATGCTTGAAATTCACCTAAGTATTTCTAAAATAAAAAAGGTTTGTCCCTTCCATGTCGTCTATTATCACTCATTAACTGGAATAGAAACTTTAAGGGAATAGAAAAATTAGAAATAATTCTTGTTTTTTAACCTTCAAGCCATGTTTGGGATGAGTTAAATCAAACAAGCCTTATGCTTGTATCTTTCTATGTCGTTAGAGCCTAAGCACCGCGTTCAGTTTGAAAATACCAGTTCATTGAGGTTTCCGGAAGAACCATTCTGTACTGAAACTCAACTTCTGAACAGTGTTTTGGGTAGTGGGCTAACAAAAAGTAATACTTTGTATTGTACTTTGAATGGGTATTATTATTACACGACTGCCCAACCAAAAAAAAGAGTGTAATGTTTTTAGAGTTTATGTATGTATGTATATATGTGCGATTTTTTCAAGTACTGCAACTCGTTAACTGCACTGAACAGATTCGAATGTAAAATGTGTCGGAAGAATCCTTACATTATCCCGAGTGTCATGAGCGAGGCTTTATAAGAATGCAGTCGTGTTTTAATTATTATTAGTTGATTAATATTATGCTTGTTATTTGTATAACCTGGCGGCCTGATGCCCCTCCCTGCCGAAGATGCCGATGCCGACGTGGGCCTCCTGTATCATGGAGATGTCGTTGGCTCCGTCGCCCATGGCGGCTGTCACCGGGTGCTCGGGGCTATTTTTTATTATTTTTACTATCTGCAACGTAATGACAAAGTTCTAAATATGTTAAGTAACATTTAATGAGTATAAGCTAAGCTATATGAAGCATTTCTAGATTATTACATATAAAAACCTGCTTCGATTTTTTTTGTTGATTGGAAATTTACAAAATTGTTATCTTACATCTTCTCAGAATATCAAATTCTTGCAAAAGATGTGTTCGAAACTTATGAAATTTCGCAACGTTTTTCTATAATTTGACACATTGCAACGTTATCTTATCATATTCGTCCATTTGAGATTTAAACATTCTTAAAGGGCACATGATTAATCAATAATTGAGACTTACCTCAGCTTTTTGTATGGGCGATAATCTACAGCATAACACGGCGTTGCATTTTAACGATATATCTACAAATATCGGTACGTATTTAGTGTCTAATATTTGGCTCATAGAAGTCCCGTCGACCACGAGCGTCATGTCTCTATAGCTGGTCTCTCTGGCAATGCTATTGCACTCTGCTAAGTGAGCTTGTAAAGATTCCTCGTCGCAGACGTTGAGGATCGTCAACTGTCGATCGTTCTCTGACATGTGGTTGCAGGATTTGGCTACGTTGATTGCTGTTTCTACCTGTAAAGATTAGAATTTGTTGTACAGTGTGTTAGGAGAATACTGCACTCTTTTCTGAGGAAAAACTGACTATAAAAACTCTACTCTCTCCAACTAAAATCGGTCGCAGAAATTTTGGATAAGGCATTTAGTCCGACACATTTTAACCTTTAGAAAAAGTTATTTAGTTTTATAGGCTGGTTAAGCCCCTGAAAGGAATGCAGTATTTTTCCTGGTTAGTTGAATTTAATTTCATTGAATAAAAACGCTAAATGACGGATGGTGTGCCGCAAGGATTAATATTAGGGCCACCACTTTATCTACTCTTTTGTATATTTCAACTAGAAAAAGAGACAGACAATCAACAGTTATAGTTACCTACTAAAGTGACGTTTGTTTTCTATTGTGCCACAAACCTTGTCTCCAGTAAGGACCCATATCCTGATCCCGGCGCGCTTCAACGCAGCCAGAGTATCAGCCACATCGTCCTGCAGACAATCCTCGACCCCGGTGGCGCCGAGCAACGTGAGATTATTCTCTAACACCCTGTATTGTTGCGTCACTTGTTGCAGTGCTTCTGCACTTTTGCCGTCCAACTGATTTATTGCTGTGGAAGAAATTATTAAGGCTCAACTAAAACAGAATGTGCAATGTTTTCAACACGTTCACGTTGTGCTAATTATAAGGATCATTAATGAACCATAAATAATACATGAAGTATCTGCCAATGAACATGATTAGACAAAAATAAAGAAACATTACTAGGTACTATTCAGTTTACTATGGAAGGATTTTCATTATATTCTCATGCCATGTTTCTTAATTTAATTTAATTGTTGCATATAGGGTGAAATTTTACTAGTGACCCATAGCGAAAACTTAAGATGGGCTGGTGATAAGGAACAGTCTAAATACAAAAATACTTGGACTTCCCATACAAAATTGCCGATCGGCTGATTTAAGTTACTATGGAAAATCAATATAATTTTGTCCTATTTCCACCTATGTTTCTTTTGTGAAAGTTTTTCTTATCATCAGCCCGTCTTGAGATTTCGCTATCGGTCACGAGTAAAATTTCAACCTATATTATCCATGACGTTACACAAGTTACACATGTAGGATACACCATGATTGAGGGATTCTCACACTGGCAGATTTGTAAAATCAACGCAACAGTGGATAGAACTTAGTTTGCGGATATGCTGATTTGTAAAATCAATGCAACAGTGGGTACAACTAAGTTTGCGGATATGCAGTTTTTATGGCCGTTTCGCCGTTTTTCTGTCACTCACCTCTTGTGATATTTTCATAGTCTTCGTCGGAAACCTGCCTGTAGGCCACAGCGAGGGTCCGGAGCCCCCTGTTGGCGAAGAAGTCTATGTCCCTCTCGATGGTGTCCACCATGGCCGCGTTCTTGCAAAGCGGAAACACTGCGTTCTCCGCACCTTTACAAAATAGCCATATCTGTAATAGAGGACTACACTTATTCATATGAGAAGGGGATGATTATAAGAAATACACGTTCTTGGAAAATATTTTTTTTTTATTTTTTTTATTAAGTATGGGTTTGCTCTTGACTCTAGTCTAGGTCACAGTAAGAGACAAAGTCTTAGATGGAGCGAGCTCACCCAGAAGAAGCCTGTTCACTCTTACTTTGAAGAGATTAGGGTTGTATGCGTTTGGAAACACATACGCATATCTATGTCGTCTGGGACTTTTTAACATGTTGTTTACTGAAAGAAAGCCTACAACGTAAGTGAAGCTTGCAGTATCGAATGGGCGTAAGTAGAGGTAAAGTTAACAATTTTGCATAGCAATAACGGGTCGAAACCAGTAGATATTTAGTTAAAATGGACATTTTAAATTTGGTCTTTAACGCACTTGCTTACCTTGCCATAAATAACAAATTGTACCTGCATAACAAAAATGATCGAAAGAAGCTAATTAAAAGAAAATGAACTCGGCTGCGGCTCGTGTGGCCATTTTTTATTTATGAAATTTTAGTATAATCAGTGTCACTTGCGCAGCTCGCGCTGCTGCGACGAATCTTACGACACCTCCTGTGAACATCCGCCTAGCCGTTTGGGCTGTAGCCCGTGAAAAATAATTTACTTATCCACATACAAACCTATATACATACTATCGCAAAAACATTACCCTCCTTCTGAGGCAGTCGGGTAAAAAGAGAGTGAGCGTGATCGCCCAGCCCGCACTGCTCTTGTATTTTGCCGAATCTAGAGAATATAAAATTCTGCCTAATCTATGCGTGCAGCCCGCTCGACGCAGCGTTGGCGCTAAGTAAACATATATTCGATAGTGTAATAGCACGTTCACACCATGCACCTGCTCCTGCTCCTCCCGCTGTCGCGAATATTGCTCTAAATACTCCCGCAGAAGTATCATCGCGAGTGAGTGTTCACACACTGCCGTTATACTCTTCTCGCACCAATACGAGTAAGCGAGATAGCAATACATTCCACTAGCGCTCGTGCTTCCGTTGCTTTGACTCTCGCACGAGGCTTCGACACTCTCGGGAGCACGGGAAGTGGCAGCAGCATGACGAGTAGCAGCGCGTGTAACCTGTTCACATATTCGCGCTGCCCACTTACTATTTCCCTGCCCATATGGGCAACGTGCGAACGTGCTGTGAGACCCACCTTGCCGTCCTTGTCGCGCACAATGACGGACATCCGCTTCCTCTCCGACGTGAACTCGATGACCTGCAGCCGCTCGTACATCTCCGTGAACTCGCCAACCTTCACCAGCATGGTGTTCCCGTCCTCCCCGAGGAACGTGGCCCCCGCTCGCGCCGCCACCTCTACCAAAGCCTTCTCGTCGGGGCTGCTGGCCTGGTCATAGAAAGGGCGAGGTTGGATACAATTGAACTCCTGTCAAAAACCTTAGCCATATTTTTGAAGGTATAAGATTAATTGCCGTGTGATGCCGGCTTAGAATAGCATCACTCCATTTCTTACCCATGGTCGTAAAAATCGACTAAGGGACTTGAGGGTTAGATGTGTATTGCAATTGTAGGCGATGGGCTAACAACCTGTCACTATAGTGATACACAGTTATCTGATTGACCCTCAAACTTTTGTCAGACGTCGTTTTAATATCCGTTTTACGGCCGTTAACGCTCTGCTTACCTCGTAAAGAATATAGGCGTGATTTATGTCTGTATGTATAAGATTAAGGGAGTACAAGTATCACAATGAAGACAACTATCGTCAATTCTGCTCCATCATCATCATCCTCGGCAAATACGAGAAATAGTCAGAAATTTAATTGTACTATACTTCAGAATCAAGAGAAAAGTCTTTAATATTATGTGGTATAAAAATCTAGCAAAGCAGGTTGATGATGCAGAAATAAAAAGAGCTTTTACAAATTACATTTCAAGTCCCCTTGTCTGTCACGTACCGGGAGCCGGACAACAATTTTGAACCTTAACTACCCACAATAAAATTCAAAACCAATGAAATTGTTATAGTATGAAGCGACAGACGAGTGAATATACTATTCATAAAGCAGTGTACTGTACCTGATATTCAATGTGACATTTATTCTCCTGCATAATGTTATTGAGGGTCTCTCCATCAATGGTGACCGTGGTGGTGCCATTAGGAGCGGATTTCTTGGTCTTTTTCTTGAAGAAGCTCTTCAACTGGAAGTTGGCTGACAACCTCGCGCTGAGTTTCCTCATTTCCTCGCTAGAGATCTGCACCGAGTGGCACAGGGCGAGGATCGTGAAGAAAAATTTGATGTCTGTCTGAAATAGAAAGTGATCGGTAGAGTATGCAGCGCGGCAAGAAGTAAGGCTGCAGTTTGGTAATTGGTAGGTATGTTTCAAACTTGTGTAGACACAACTAAATTGGCCCAAAATATTAAAGATATACTTTAATAGAAATATAATAAGTGAAATAGCAAAAAAAGATTTTTAAAACAAGCTTTTATTTATTTGAGTGCACTATGGAGCCTGGCTACCATGTATTTGAAGAGTGGTTGGGAAGACGATTCCAACAAGCCCAAACTCGATAGGGGTACATAACTATGTTGAGATGAAACTTCATCTCTGAGATGATATAACCACCTTCCGGCTCCATCATCATATTAGCTTTTTGACATCATAATATTGCATTGTCACCCAATTTACATGTCTATGAATTTTTTTTGATCAATTGGAAGTCGTTAAGTGCCGCAAATTTTGCTTCCAAGATTTGACCCGTACAAACTAACGAACACGGCAAGTCAAAAAAAAGCTTGTAAAAATGTTATCAAACTATGTTTCCAAACTCGCATATTTAAATGATACTAAAAGACGACGTGACCAATGTCTACATGATCGTTCGGGGGCTACATATCATACAGCCTCTAATCCCTTTCCTAATAAACCTCTCCCTTGAAGGAGCAGGTCTTGAAGACCATTAGGTTCTTGGTCCATGAGTGATACAGTGATGGAAAGACACTAACGTGACCAATGTCTACAGGATCGTTCGGGGGCTACATATCATACAGCCTCTTATCCCTTTTCTTATAAACCTCTTCCTTGAAGGAGCAGGTCTTGAAGACCATTAGGTTCTTGGTCCATGAATGATACAGTGATGGAAAGACACTTACGTGACCAATGTCTACAGGATCGTTCGGGGGCTACATATCATACAGCCTCTAATCCCTTTCCTAATTAACCTCTCCCTTGAAGGAGCAGGTCTTGAAGACCATTAGGGTTCTTGGTCCATGAACGATACAGTGATGGAAAGACACTGACCTGACCGATGTCTACAGGATCGTGCAAACGCTCCATATCGTACAGCCTTCCGTCCCTCTCCTCATGCACCACTCCTTTCACGGAGAATCAGATACTTGGTCAACGTGCTTGCCATAATTAACATGAGTGATACAGTGATGGAAAGACACTGACCTGACCGATGTCTACAGGATCGTGCAAACGCTCCATATCGTACAGCCTGCCATCCCTCTCCTCATACACCACTCCTTTCACGGAGCAGGTCTTGAAGACCATCAGGTTCTCGGTCAACGTGCTTGCCATAATTAACATGAGTGATACAGTGATGGAAAGACACTGACCTGACCGATGTCTACAGGATCGTGCAAACGCTCCATATCGTACAGCCTGCCATCCCTCTCCTCATACACCACTCCTTTCACGGAGCAGGTCTTGAAGACCATCAGGTTCTTAGTCAACGTGCTTGCCATAATTAACATGAGTGATACAGTGATGGAAAGACACTGACCTGACCGATGTCTACAGGATCGTGCAATCGCTCCATATCGTACAGCCTGCCATCCCTCTCCTCATACACCACTCCTTTCACGGAGCAGGTCTTGAAGACCATGAGGTTCTTGGTGAGGGTGCCGGTCTTGTCTGAGAAGAGCACCTCCACTTGGCCCAGCTCCTCGTTCAGATCTGACGTGTTGGCTAGGGCTGGTCGCCCGGTCTCCTCGCAACATAACTCCTGGTCCCAGCCGATGAATAATGCGCCTGGTGGAAAGATTATTCAAGGTAATAAATAAAAATGCAATCAGATGACGGCATAAAACAAACCTGCCTAAATTTCATGTTTCTAGCTTTAAAGTTTAGGCCGTGCGTTGATGAATGAGTCAGTCAGTCAGTCAGTCAGGACATTTGTTTTTATAAGTGTAGTATAATAGAACTACCCCATTTCTTCCTATCTTGGAAGAGTCGACTAAGGAACTCTTATAGAATTCACAGGAGACACTGATGTTTACTTACAGAATTTAACCCTTGATCGCCTTTTACAGCATCTTCATCAATAAGACACAGAATAATACTATTCTGTTAATGTATTTGTTTGTTTATTTATTCATTTGCAGTCCACTGCTGGACGTTGTACGCCATAAAGCACAATCAATCCCAGGTATCATGTAAAATAATTTCAATTTAAACTCACCAACAAATTTATAAAGCTCGATTGTCACGTACAAAGACATCGGTATTATGTAGTAGTACAAGAGCAGGAACGAAAATAGGTCTTGCATGAGGCTTGAGAACGGCGCGGGCTGCGGCGTGCCCGGGCCTAAGTACACCTCGTGGCCGGGCCCGCTGCGCTCTATGATGATTTTGAACGCGAGAGACACACACATCTCTAAGATAAGCAGGAATATGAAGCAAACTAAAAAGCCGTTGATCGCCAACTCGCAGGAAGAAAACTTGTTGCCGCTGTATTTTGAGTTGAGTGCCAGTTTCGTTTCTTCACCTGAAAGTAAATTGAATATACCTCTATACATCCTTCTTTTATTAACGGATTTAACTGGTGTCGTACATAACTTGAACTAATAATAGCTCAGTTGATAAAAGCGCTGCGCCACCGTCAAAGATCGCAAATCGTGGTCGTGGATTCCAATTCAAACCCACTGGTGTGTAAAATGTTTGATTACATAAGTATTTTCATAAACATACATTTTTGAGACAAGACATTTGTAAAAGAATGTGACCATATTTTAGTTATATAACCGGGTCTGTCGCGTTTTGAGGTAAGTAAATATAATCGAGTTACCTGGATCCTGCTGAGTAACATCAGTTAAATGTGTTCAAATGGAACGTTTTTGCTGTGTTACATCAGTAAAATGTGTTCAAATGGGACGTTTTTGCTGTAATACATCAGCAAAATATGTTCCAAGACTTCAAGTGGAACGTTTTTGCTGTGTTACATCAGTAAAATGTATTCAAGATTTCAAGTGGAACGTTTTTGCTGTGTTACATCAGTAAAATGTGTTCAAGTGGAACGTTTTTGCTATGTTACATCAGTAAAATGTGTTCAAGTGGAACGTTTTTGCTATGTTACATCAGTAAAATGTGTTCAAGTGGAACGTTTTTGCTATGTTACATCAGTAAAATGTGTTCAAGTGGAACGTTTTTGCTATGTTACATCAGTAAAATGTGTTCAAGTAATCAAGAGTACCTAATACCTAAAAAGTTATAAGAATCTTACCAGTATAGACAGCGCACCCTATCGCCCACTCAGTGTTTTTGACCCTGGAACCCCTCAGCATGAGGTTGTCAGTAGTGACCGCTAAGCTGCTATGTCCCGGGATCTCAATGCGACCGTAGAACGTGTACAGATCTGCTTCCGGGTGCGGCACTTCTATTTTCATGCCTTGTGGAAGGATATCTAAGAGGAAAATATGTTTGTAAAATGAATATTACACATACACACACACACACATACACATACACATAATCACGCCTATAATCCCTTGCGGGGTAGGCAGAGCGTAAACAGCCGCAAAAAACGGCCATTTACACCACATCTGACAAATGTTTGAGGGTCATTCGGAAAATTGTGTATCGCTATAGTGACAGGTTGTCAGCCCATCGCCTAAAATTGCAATACACACCCTCGAGTCCCTTAGTCGCCTCTTACGACTCCCCCGGGAAAGAAATGGGGTGATGCTATTCTAAGCCGGCATCACACGGTAAAGCCGGCATCACACGGTAAAGTAAAATGAATATCCTTGGATAAATAAATAATAAATATCCGTGAACCAGACACACAACGTCATCTAGCCCCAAACTAAGTAAAGCATGTACTATGGGAACTAGACAACTGATATAAATACTTATACAGGCTGTAAGAGAAAGTTTTCCGAATACTGATTTTTTTATGGAAAGTTGTTCAGTTTGGTGGTCTGAATGAACCCTTCATTCAGACCACCAAACTGAACAACTTCCCATAAAAAATATTTCAGGCAACGTAAATTTTTTTTTACTTCCCATAATAAATGCAGGCAGCTGATTCTGATTTTGTACGGGAGGGCATTTTTTTGTCGTATCCTAACATAATATGTCTCTAGGGGAAAGTTGTTCAGTGTTATGGGCTGTAGGTATGCACCACTGTCCCTTACTCCCCGTATATTTTTCTGTCTTGAGTCTTTCCGTCCAGGATGGCGAGGCGGTGTTGACAAAATACATCCTAGCAGCACCAGTAAGCGTAAGTGCGGCGACCGACTACCTCAAAGTTTTGAGATTAGTCTCTTCGTTCGGGTTGGCGGAACAAAGCATATGCTCCCCAAATGGAAATCCCCTGCTTCTCAGCTGAACACTGCAGCACCAGTAGGTATAAGTCACTTAAACTTCAAACAGTTCTTACCCGGTGAATATCCGACCAAAGGCGGCGGTACTCTCAAAGTCTTCAGATTGGTCTCTCCGTCCAGGTTGGCGGTGGTGACGAAACACTTCCCCTGCTCCCCAGCCGAACAGAGAAGCACCAGGTCGGCCGGGACGGCCACGCCTCGCTTCACACGGACTAAAGTGCCTGGGGCTATCGTAGAGTTTTTCACTTCTTTTACTACGCCTTTGTAGACTATTTCCACTGTGGACGGAATGCATTAATTTATCACATTTAAAGTAATGAAAATGTCGTGTGATGCCGGCTTAGAATAGCATCACCCCATTTCTTGCCTGTGGGAGTCGTAAGAGGCGACTAAGGTACTGGGTGCGTATTGCAATTTTAGGCGATGGGCTGACAACCTGTCACTATGGTGGTACACAAGTTTCCGGATGACCCTCAAATGTTCGTCAGACGTAGCGTTAATGTCCGTTTTATGCGGCCGTTTATGCTCTGCTTACCCCGCAAGGGATTATGGGCGTGATGTGTGTATGTGTGTGTGTGTTTAACAAAAAACAGCACATTTACATTTCATCAAATTTCTTAAAAGTGAAATTATACGAATTTTTTAAATACTTCACTAATACTTTATTAAAATAGTTATCAAATTATTAAAATAAATTTTCATGTCAGTCCTCGCATTCCCAATGCAATTATTAATGTCAATTGTTGTTAATAAATAGGGGGTAGGTTGTATTGTCATGGCCTAACAAAAAGTGATAAGTTTATTTTATATAAGGCGATGAGCCGGCATACAGTTGCATACACCTTTGTAACATTGGTGTGGTGAGTCCCACCGTTCAGCCAATGTGCGCGGAATGCTGTTATTTTTGACAGGATAGCTTCTCATTGGTAGTCTGTATTTGTTCCACATCGCCTGTGGCCTATGTGCTTATACGAGAGTGCCTACTTAGATCTTCCTTTTAAGCTGAGTGTTACGAAAACTATGCGAGTTACCGAATGTATAGGTCTAAATCATTCAGATATTACTTATGTAGCCCGTCTGTACCTGACCCTTGTTCTTTTCTTGTCTTTTTCTTTAACGGTAAGAGAATCATCAGTTAAAGTAGGTATTTAGTTTACTAACTGTCTATGTTAACTAGATTAGGCCTTGTTTTGTTATCATCAGGGGCGTGTGCCTGTGCGTAGGACATACCGTTTATCGTATGTTTATCACAGGTACTTATATTTTTTGCCGAAACAACTGATTCTAATCATCACTCAATAAGTCAAAAGTGTAGGTATCTACTTGCTCGCTCATAAATGATTCCGTTGTTAACTAAGGGCCAGCGCAAAGCTAGTAGTATATCAACTTTTATTTCAATCATGGTACAATTTTTACGACTGGGTAATTTCGAATAAAAGTTGCTTCTAGATGTACGCACGCCTTAAGTACCAGAGTTTGTGTAGTTTCTAATAACTACGTGCGACGACGGATCAGAAATATTTTATAATATTAATATGATGATCGATTATCGTTTACTGTGGCCATGAATGATCGGTGAGAATGTCACCATCTGTAGGTAGGTAGGTACAGTTGCCAGTAGCTGAACTTGATTTAAATGCAAAACTCAAAACTGCTTCCCGCATAAAAATAAATAAATTTGAAATACTAATGAATGAATTTAGCAGGCATAGAAATCGCATTTTCTATATGCCATGGGCAGACGGCTACATATCGATATAGGCAGGATATGAATTTTGATTGGATGATATTGTTATCATGCTAATAAATAAGGAGGGTATGGTATGAGTCAGCATAATGTCAAAATGTGAAGGTAAAAGTGTAATTTGATATTATGACTGTATACATTCATATAATTTTGATAATCAAGTATACAGGGGTAAGCTTGAAACCAGCAGTGTGCTGTGCCATATTGGCTATTGCACTGTATTTATTGATCGTGTACCTAATATGTGATGCTAAATAAATATATTTGTAACAGACATTTTCATGTACCTAGATAAGTTTAGTTTTTTTAATTAGTGCAATAATTCATGGTTATATTGATTTTTGTAATAGGTTCACCGCCGTGTGTTGCCGGCTTAGAATAGCATCACCCCATTTCTTTCCCGTGGGAGTTGTAAGAGGCAACTAAGGGACTTGAGGGTGTGTATTGCAATTTTAGGCGATGGGCTGACAACCTGTCACTATAGCAATACACAATATTCCGAACAACCCTCAAATATTTGTCAGACGTGGCGTAAATTACCGTTTTGCGGCCGTTTACGCTCTGCCTTCCTCGAAAGGGATTATAGGCGTGATATATGTATGTATGTATGTATGTAGGTAATAGGTTTCTTTGTCCTTCTACCCTTACATTAAAAGTCAAAGAACAAATGCACTATTTATTATGTTTGTTGTCTTGTGAATTCGTTTATTATTTTCAAATGTATTGTAGACTGGTAATACAATTCGCTCCACTATCGATAACAGCCCTACTGATAAATTGATAAGAAGAATATTTATCAGGTTTCGTTGGAATGTAAACCGGAAATCAATATAATAATAGAAAAAGTGGCAAGTGTTATGGATTCATCATCATTGTATTATACAGGGTGTAAGGGACATACATAATCTGAATGCACCCATCTGAACAACTTTCCATAAAAAAACAGGAAACGTCAAAAAATCTTAGACCTCCCATACTAAATATATATCGATCGATATAATATCGATCAGCTGATCGTGATTTTGTATGGGAGGTCGAATTGTTATTTGTTGTTTCCTGACATATGTTCCATTTCAATCAATTTCATTATTTTACCCTATCAGTACCTATTCGGAGGGCTGTTCCTTACACCCCGTGTACCTACCCTATCTCTCTCAACCAACCCCGTCTTTGACCTATTATACCTTGCTTACACAGTAAGTAAAATGCAGTTTTTGTTTCTGTACTCCTTAGCGATTATTGTTTCAAACATCAAGTTCTTCTTTTTCATGTAAGACACCGAGCCGTCCAACGACCCGATGAACAATGATGTCAGAGTTTTCCAACCACCCCCATCTCTGACTTGGTTGTGTAACGACCGCCGTCTAAGTAATCATAGACAGCAACCGGGAACGACGGTTTAACGTGCCCTCCGAAGCACAGAACGATCTTTTCTTTCGGATAAATAAATATACTAGACTAGAGTCAAGAGCAAACCCATCATTATATATATATAAACAGGTGGTTTAGTCTGCAATATCCTAACCAGACTAGGAACTTAACAAAGTTCTATATATCAACCTTTTGAGTGCCCCACCGAGAATCGAACCCGGAAACTTTGCGTCGCAGGCAGTCGCACTACTACTGCGCCACATCGGTCGTTGATCATAATCAAGTACAGTTACTAACTCAAAGTTACATAACATTATTAGCACCTTTATTAAGTAAGAGGAACACAAGTGTTGGGGTGGTAAAATATAATAAATCAATAAAATAATTTTTGTTCAGGTCGTCCATCGATTCGATTTCCCACACGAATGGATACAGAGAAATCAATTTGACATGTCTGATGTCCTCTTTAGCAAGAAATAAGACTCTTTACCATGCTGATCACAGCCCGGTTTTATGCTGTCACTGAGCTGTTAATACGAGTAACTATGTTGTTTAGTCTAAATACCAACCTATTTGATTGTTGACTTTGTTGTCGTTTTTATGCCGCAGCCAGTCTTCGTATCCTTGTTTCATAGCCGTCACAAGTACCATGAAGCTCAGTGGTGCTATGCTTGTGTATGGCGAAACTGGACTATCTGTAAATAAGGAACCTTCATTTATTTGGCCTTTTTGTTACCGAGACGTTCTACTTTGCGTTTCATACTGCCGATAGTGAAAGCCAAAAATACGAAAGAGCGAAGGTTGGGACACGGATGAGCAACTGTCTGATCGAGCTTGGTGAAAAAGATTAAGAGGAGTCATTGAATGAAAGCTTAATAGAGAACGGAGCGGAATCCTACAGTTTAAACGACGGGCAACCGGAGCGAAAATGCCAGACGCGGAAAACAGGAGATTTCAATCTTTCCGGTTCATAAGATAAAGATTCACTCACCTATAACGACGGTGATAAAGTCACCAACAGGAAGTAGAGTTTAGCAAACCTCCGAAAATGCTCGGAGAGATTTTTGGGCACGAATATGAAGAATGTGTAATTGGACAACTTTATCTTGTACTTTACTAGTACGGGGACGCACCTGAGCCAACTGTGACATTCCGTATCAACGACTCACTCACATATAACGACGGCGATAACGGTCACCAACAGGAAGTAGAAGTTGGCGACCCTCCGAAAATGCTCGGAGCGATTTTTGGGCACGAATGTGAGGAATGTGTAATTGGACAACTTCATCTTGTACTTTACTATTGCGGGGACGCACCCGAGCCAACTGTGACTTTCCGTATCAACGACTCACTTACCTATAACGATGGCGATAACAAATGACAACAGGAAGTAGAGTTTAGCAACCCTTCGGAAATACTCGATCGAAGTGATTTTTGGGCACGAATATGAGGAATGTGTAATTGGACAATGTTATCTTGTACTTTACTAGTACGTGACATTCCGTATCAACGACTCACTCACCTATAACGACGGCGATAACGGTCACCAACAGGAAGTAGAAGTTGGCGACCCTCCGAAAATGCTCGGAGAGATTTTTGGGAACGAATATGAGGAATGTGTAATTGGACAACTTTATCTTGTACTTTACTAGTGCGGGAACGCACCCGAGCCAACTGTGACATTCCGTATCAACGACCCACTCACCTATAACGACGGCGATAACGGTCACCAACAGGAAGTAGAAGTTGGCGACCCTGCGGAACTGCTCGGCTAGGTTCTTGGGCACGAACATGAGGAACGTGTACTTGGAGGTCTTGATCTTGTTGTGTTTCTTGCGGTCGTTGTCGTCCACCAGGCCGACCTCGATGAGTCGCGTCTCTGATGCTGACGCTACCTTGTTGCCCTGATGATAGAATTAATAATAAGTATTTAAAAGATGTCGGCCTAGAATAGCATCACCCCATTTCTTACCCATGGGTATCGTAAGAGGCGACTACGGGACTCAAGGGTTAGATGTGTTTTGCAATTTTAGGCGAAGGGCTGACAACCTGTCACTATAGTGATTCACAGTTTTCTGATTGACCCTCAAACTTTTGTCAAACGTGGTGTTGATGTCCGTTTTGCGGTCGTTGACGCTCTGCCTACCCCGTAAGGGATATAGGCGTGATTTATGTATGTATTTAAAATAAGAGTGTGAGTCTACCTTCGTCTTAATTCAAACGCTTACACATAGGGGAAAACCTAATATATAAGGGTAAGTAGCATTTTCGCCTAAATTCCGCATCTGTTTTGATTCAATGTTTTTAGGACATACATAATAAATAATAATGCCTTTCCGTATGCAGTTAGTATAGTAAATTTTTCGACTTAGAACATTTTTCAACGCCTAGCTGCACTATAAATAACAATTGGTTGTCTGTGTTGTAATAGTTAAGTCGCTCATGGATGCAGTTTAATGTAGGTATGTGATGTAGTCGAGTTTGCGGACTTACGCAATCTAAGCTTTACACAATTGGCGCCCAACTTGGGACTATTGCTTTTACAGGTTTGACAGTTCATTTTCTATGCATGGACAAGAAAAGGAGGAGGTTCTGCAATCTGCATTCTATACAAAGATTTATAGATCTTTGTGCGTGCAACATAAAAGTCACTGGTAGAAACTCGAGACAAAGAGTTGACTGTTTCCAGGAAGGAGGTACCACGAGAAATTTAAGGAGAATACCTATAGGTATGAAAAGTCACATTTCCGGTCAGAAAGAAATAATCAGGATATCTGTATTTATCTGGACGCACGCAGCAGTCGCATAGGTCTCTAACACATGTCTTTACATACCATAAGTAAATAATTGTAAAATTATATACAGCTTTACTCCAATAATCACTTTAAAAACAGCGTTATAGCGATGACTTGCACCATCTACGTATCAGATAGAGAGTCGATTCTATCCATAATCTACACATAATAAGTATTTTGAACTTGAATTCATACCACATCACACATAACTACAAACAGCATGCATTAAAATTTAAGAAGCCTGAAAATTCGAGTAAGTAATTAAGAATTTATGCTATACGTTAATTAGTATAATTATGCAGATACTAATTAACTTGACTAAATTAACCTCAGAACCTAAAACCTGAACCGCGGTCAAAACCACGTACAGTATAAAGATTTAAAATTAACTTCATATGTATTGTCTTATTGATGATGATTTTATGGGGGAAGCCTACGTCCAGAAGTGGACTGCTATATAGGCTGATGTGATGTGACTTCTCTATGTAATCCTGTTTTACAACTTTTTTGTCGCGAGAATCGACGCTAGTTATTGCTATAATATTGACAGTATGATTGTTATCTAATTTATGATTATTTGTAGTACAGTAAATTTTGTATAATTGTTCAAACTAAAAGATAGATAACACTTGTGCTAAGTGTGTTTGGTGTAAACTGTATTATTGTTATTTGTTTATTAACAACAACAACCAATTTGTACCATACCACGGCGTCGGTTGTATCTACAGATCGCATCACGAAAGGACGAAACAGTTTTCAGCAGTCTTCAGATTAGCAGCGGTTTAAACAAATCGGTGAGGAGTGTACCGGCTCTACCACATTATTTAAAATTAGCGGCCGTTGTTTACCGTTTTCCCGCTGGAATAAGACATTTTTGCTTATGTTCACCAGGGATAAAGTAGGATTCTAATGGTAAAAAATATTTTAAATCAGTCCAGTAGCTTCGGAGCGTCTTTAATTCAAACAATCAAATATTTATTCTTTATTATATTAGTGTAGATTTTAAGTATTAGACCGGGTCTATCGCGATAGTATTTAGGTAAATATTAGTTAGACCCGGTCTAATACTTAAAATGAGTGAAAGTGATCGCGAGTGCTTAAAAAGTTATATTAGTGTAGATGTTTATTTTCCTATTATAATAATTTGGTAGAGTCGCGACACTCCCCACCGATTTTTCTAAATTCCTGCTTATCTGAAGAGTGCAGAAAACAGTTATGTCCCTTGGTGATGCAACCAAGACCAGTCATAATTTATCGTGTGGAACACTGAGTTGAGGAATGAATGAGTGTTTTTAAACCGCCATTCAGGGAGGCAGGTTGGAAGCCGCTGTTGTCAAATTTCTATTTAAAAGCACTCGGTAGACAGGCACATAATAAGTATGATTATTGGCTTAGTATTTAATAAATGGATTAAACTATTTATGACGGTATCTCATAATCTAATCTTCTATACGATAGCGAATAAATACTGTACGTCAGTCCTTAAATAGGTACCTACCTACTACGTGGCTGAAGGGATTTTCAGAATTCGGTATATCAACAAAATATTCTTATCCAAAGAAATATATTAGGTCCTTACATATGAAATTGGCGTTTTGTATGGGAGGAACAAAAAGTCGATTTTTTTAATATAGTATATTTATTTAATCAAAGTATGAGCCATTGTAATCTATGCACTTTTGCCATCTCATAGGTAGTTCATTGATCCCTTTACTAAAAAAACCATTCGGACGGGAATCAATAAAATCTTTGAAGGCGATTTGGACTGCCCCATCTGAGTTGAATTTTTTCCCTTGCAAGAAGTTATCCAAATTTCGAAAAAAATGGTAATCTGTTGGAGCAAGGTCCGGGGAGTACGGTGGATGCCTTAGACATTCCAGTTGAAGCTCTTCTAATTTGCTAGCCGTCTGTTGTGCAGTGTGTGGTCTAGCGTTGTCGTGAAGCAACAGTGGCGTAGAGCGATTGACCAACCTCGGTTGTTTAGCAGCTAGCTTTTCCATCATGGTTTGCAATTGCTGACAGTAGACATCTGCCGTAATCGTCTGGCCAGATTTGAGAAAACTGTAATGAACGACACCGGCGCTAGTCCACCAAACGCTTACAAGTAACTTTTTATTGGTCAATTTTCGCTTGGAGCAGGCTTTGGCTGGCTTGCCAGGGTCCAGCCATTGCGATGAGCGCTTCCGATTATCGTAGAGAATCCACTTTTCATCACAGGTAATGATTCGATTTAAAATCCCTTCGTTATTGTGCCGGTCAAGTAATGTAACGCAGCAGTTGACGCGCGTTTGCCGGTTTGCTTCACTCAATTCGTGAGGAACCCACCTTTCAAGTTTTTTAATCTTTCCAATTTGCTTCAAGTGGATTAAAACAGTTTTATCACTAACACCGAAGCCTGCAGCTAATTCGGACGTGGTTTGCGATGGATCCGCTTCCACAATAGCCTTCAATTCTTCATTATCAACTTGGGTCTCCGGCCGTCCACGGGGCTTGTTTTGCAGGTCGAAATTTCCAGAACGAAAACGTTGGAACCAAAAACGCACTGTGTTTTCTTTTGCGACACAACTGCCATACACATCATTAACCCTTCGAGCCGTTTCCGCAGCACTGGTGCGACGGTGGAACTCGTACTCGTAAATAACGCGATATTTCAAATTTTCCATTTTGTAAATTGAGCGATGCAAACAGAAAAAAGATAAGTAATAAAACAAATGAATGACGGTTTACGAAACACAACTACATGTGGAAATCTACACTAATATTATAAAGAGGAATGATTTGATTGTTTGTTTGTTTGTTTGTTTGCATCGAATAGGCTCCGAAACTACTGGCCCGATTTTAAAAATTCTTTCACCATTAGAATAGTACATTATTCCTGATGAACATAGGCTATATTTCATACGAGAAAAAAATAGGGATCCGCGTGAAAATTTCGATAATGTAACCCAACGTGTGAAAAATGTACCAAAAAAATATCTTATATCGCGTACGCTGTGGAAATTATTGACAATAGAGCAAAGTGATGTACTACTGTTTTATAGAGGACATCAATATCTATAATAATTTCCGCGATACCATATGTCTAACTATTACAGTTATGCCACAATAACTACTTTTTCATTTAAAAATGTACAAATGTACCAAAAAGATATCTTATATCGCGTACGCTGTGGAAATTATTGACAACTAGCTTTTACCCGCGACTTCGTCCGCGTTAGATAGTTTTCTTAGGCACAGGTTCTAAAGTAGATATGTAGAGATATATTTATAGTAAGTATGACAGTGATATATGAACAGTTCTTATCTCTACTGTTTAAAGATGACTTGTTTGCTTCTGTTGTTAAAGGGACAATTCAAAATTTGCTATCCGGAGTACTGCCCTGCGATATCAATATTTATAACCATTGAATAAAAAGTTGCCAATGCCCTTTCTCAACTTATTCCCATCATACTGAACAACTTTTGTTTTGGAACCATTTCTGTATCTCTAATAGTTTAGGTGGGTTCCTGATGGTACACCTGGTGGTCTACATAAGGTACTCCAGATCCTCAATATCCTTGTAAAAAGAAGCGTCCCATCATACTGAACAACTTTTGTTTTAGAAACATGCCTGTATCTCTAATAGTATAGCTGGGCTCCTGATGGTACACCTGGTGGTCTACATAAGGTACTCCAGATCCCCAATGTCCTTGTGTAAAGAAGCGGCCTATCATACTGAACAACTTTTGTTTCGGAACCATGCCTGTATCTCTAATAGTTTAGCTGGGCTCCTGATGGTACACCTGGTGGTCTACATAAGGTACTCCAGATCCTCAATGTCCTTGTGAAAAGAAACAGCCCATCATAATGAACAACTTTTGTTTCAGAACCATGCCTGTATCTCTAATAGTTTAGCTGGGCTCCTGATGGTACACCTGGTGGTCTACATGAGGTACTCCAGATCGTCAATGTCCTTGTAAAAAGAAGCGGCCCATCATAATGAACAAATTTTGCTTTAGAACCATGCCTGTATCTCTAATAGTTTAGCTGGGCTCCTGATGGTACACCTGGTGGTCTACATAAGGTACTCCAGATCCTCAATGTCCTTGTGAAAAGAAGCGGCCCATCATACTGAACAACTTTTGTTTCGGAACCATGCCTGTATCTCTAATAGTTTAGCTGGGCTCCTGTTGGTACACCTGGTGGTCTACATAAGGTACTCCAGATCGTCAATGTCCTTGTGAAAAGAAGCGGCCCATCATAATGAACAACTTTTGTTTTAGAACCATGCCTGTATCTCTAATAGTTTAGCTGGGCTCCTGATGGTACACCTGGTGGTCTACATAAGGTACTCCAGATCCTCAATGTCCATGTGAAAAGAAGCGGCCCATCATACTGAACAAATTCTGTTTCGGAACCATGCCTGTATCTCTAATAGTTTAGCTGAGCTCCTGGTGGTACACCTGGTGGTCTACATCTGTACTCCAGACCCTCAAATGGTGATATAAAGTATCCTATGTCCGTTCTCGGTATGCTAGCAATCTCTGTGCCAAGTTTCATGAAGATCGGTTCAGCGGTTTGGTCGTGAAAGCGTAGCAGACAGACAGACAGACAGACAGACAGACAGAGTTACTTTCGCATTTATAATATTAGTGTGGATAGAGCGAAGTGATGTACTACAGTTTTATAGAGGACATCAATATCTATAATAATGTCCGCGATATCATATGTCTTACTATTACAGTTATGCCACAATAACTACTTTTTCATTTTAAAATGTACAAACTACGCCACATTATTCGTACCAGTGTAATGATAACATTTAATCATTACTGTATTAAAGGGTGTCAGGGATAGCCCTCAGAATACTAAAAGGGTACATGCAGACCATGAAACTGAACAACTTTCCCCTAGGAACATATTTCAGTAAACGTAAAAAAACTGACTTCCCATAGTGAATGCAGTCAGCTGATTGTGATTTTGTATGGAAGGTAATTTTTTTGGCGTTTCCTGACATATGTTTCTAGGGGAAAGTTGTCCAGTTTTATGTTTCATGCACCTATCAGTATTTGAAAGGCTGTCCCATACTCGGTATAAAAAAGACGATAAAAAACATTAAATAATAATGCATTACAAAATCTACACTAAAATAATACATACATACACATATCACGCCTATTATCCTAAACGGCTGCGAGGGTCATTCGGAAAATTGTGTATCGCCATAGTGACAGGTTGTCAGCCCATCGCCTAAAATTGCAATACACACCCTCAAGTCCCTTAGTTGCTTCCTACGACTCCCACGGGAAAGAAATCGGGTGATGCTATTCAAAGTCAAGATTTTTATAATCCTACATTATCCCTGACGAACATAGGCTATATTAAACTGTCTTATTCCCGGGGGGAAATTGTTAGCGGCGGGTGAAACCGCTGGGCGGGCTGCTAGTAGCTGTATAAATTAGAATTTCGAATTCCTAACCAAATAGGAGAAATTTGTGATCAAAGTGGCCAGTACGACAAAACGACAATTTCATATGTAAGGACCTAATATTACTAATTTTACTTTTACGATTCCATTTTCATGTACAATCACTATCGAGACTATTATTATTTTAGAATAGAAAAGACCATTCGTCTTCGGTATTTCAGTGCTCATCGTTTCAGCTTTAATGTAATAATTTGTTTACCTGTTCTTTTTCTTCTTCTAATTTTCGTGTGGGACACCGAGTTGGCGAACGTTCCACTTCCAATGAAACCTGGTGTCAGAGTTTTTCAACCGCCTACTATTACTAGTAGGCCTCTAACATGGTTGTGTAACGACCGCCCTCTGAGTAATTTTATAGACAACAACCGGTACCGACGGGTTAACGTGCCCTTCGAAGCACGTAACCATCTTTCTTACGGTTTTTTTTTTGTTTTTGGGTACAACCCCCTCTAAAGGGATTATACGGGCGACCTTTTCGGGGCACATAATAGGTAAGTAAGTAAGTAGAAACACTTTATTGCACATTCAAAACTCAAATAAATAACAGGAAAACTTAAAGTAAAAATGCGAAAAGGCGGCCTTATCGCTTATAGGTGTTTTGTCAGTAAATATGAGGGTAGTTACTAATAAAAAATATATAAAGTAACTTGTGAATTATCATGGGATTGACTGCACTATTTACATGTTAGATGAGACAAGTGGTTCAGCCTGCAATGTCCTAACAAAAGTGATAATATCAATTTTGTGAGTGCACAATCGGGAATCGAACCCCGAACCGTTGCGCCGCAGGCAGTTGCATTACCACTGCGCCACATCTGTATAAAGGAAAGATTTGTTTTTTTTTTAAATTCAAATAGGTAACTTGCTTAGAACTAGGTAACTAGAACCTTTCATGAAGATTTTTTATTTTATTAAATTTAGTCTTCGATTTTAGCCCCGGCTTAGAAACCTATACCTGACTGGTTGGTAGGGAATAAAGGCTCACCCGGAGAGGTGAGGAGCAAGGGCTCATCCGGAGAAGTGGAGAGCAAGGCAGAGAGCAAGGGCTTACCAGGAGGGCAAGGGCGCATCCGGAGTTGTTCTGGACTCTACATTTTTAGCCCCGGGGCTATGAAATCTACACCTGACTGTATGTAGGGAGCAGGAGCTCACCCGGAGAAGTTTTGTGGTTGTTCAAACAACCAGCCCAATCGCAAGTTGTTCTAGGAAGAACGGATTGGACTGAATCTTCCCGGCACGTGCCGGTAGTTTCGAAAATGGGGAACAAATTAGCCCAGGTAACACACTAGCTGATTAATCGTCGAATTTTTCACCTTCTTGAGGTTAAAAGTGTAATTAAAGATGTATAGCGGTTCTGGCCGCTACTCAAAGCTGATAAGAAGCATTCAAAATATTTATATATTCAATAGTCTGCATAAGACACTTCAAAAATATTTATATCAGCTTTTGGCTGTTTAAAGGATTATAATTACTTTTTATTAAAGTATTTTGCTGTATAATGGTGAAAGACAATTCTTTTGTAACACCAGCTGCTTAGTAGTGTGACCGAAGGGTATTTTAACGTTAAAAGCTGTTAGTAAGCACTGAAGGAAACTTTTATACAGCTGTTGACGTACATGTGGTGTAATTTGGAACCACTGTAGGGGATTTTGTTTAAAGGTGTGTAAAAATACTTATATCAGCTTGCAGCTGCTTAAAGGACGCCTAAGTAGAAAGTAATAATTCCTTTAGCTGAAGACGCGTATGAAGTTGTACCTTTAAACAGCTTTGTTTGAGAAGTTTTTTAACGCCATTTTACAGGTGCTTTGTAATTCTCAAAGAGTTATAGTGTATTTTTTTTATACAATTAAACAGTTTTTTATATCTGGATACACCGCATTAAAACAAGTTGCTTTTATTGACGCCCTATTACAGCATTTTTAATCCAATTGTTAAAATGGTTGTTCAGAGTGCAGATCCTGCTAACGTATTAAAATAAATAATAAAGTTAAAAAGGCCTTTATTCTACAATTTTTACATGACATATTATAAATCTAACTTATATTAGCACTTAATAACTTATTGGCTGGTCTTTAATCAAATTTACAATTTGCTTTTGCTAGAAATCTCGAATTGGCTGCGAACAATAGGTATTATAATACAATATAACGCTGAAGTCATTAGAACTGCATTATCCAATACCAACATACAACTAGAAGTATTAATAAAAGTCTCTTAAAGTAACATAAGAAGTCAATGGCTGATTAACGGTATTTTGATAAGCCAAAAGAGTCACAAAATATTTTTTCAACGATATAAGCTGAACACTATATGGAAGCCATATTTCGCCTAAAAATAATTAATTTTGTATTTTTATAAATAAAGTAGATTGTATGAAATCACATTTTCAAACAATAATTTAAACATCAACTGTATACAAAATAATTTCATAAGGGGGATAAATATAACTGAAGTTCAAACACGTAAAAAATTATAGGTGCTCTTTGTATTTCTAAACATTTTAATATTAAAATCTGATTATTTGAACGGCGCATGAAAATTTAGTTAGATAATTGGTATAAACTACACGATAAAGTAGCACTCGCATTATGAACGCACTATGATCACTTGCAATAACTTATTCAGCACATGATAATATAATTTTACATTTTAAATGGAGTCTGCTTCGATAACGTCTAAGATGGATGTTCTTTTTTAATATTATTATTCAAAATAACAATTGTCAAAAAAGCTGAAAGACAATGTAAATACAACGTTGCAAAGGTAACAAGCTGTACAAGAGCTGAAGATGGGAGCCTTGTACTGAATTAAACATATCATAATACCATAATAAATCTCTTTTAAAGCCTATGACAAGTCTTATTTCAGCTTTTATCCAGCCTTTGTAATACCAAAGGCTGTATAATTTGGGGCCATTTTTTGAGTTCACAGCACTGCTAACACCTTATTAAGGGCAATCTCTACACCTTTATACAGTTTTGGGTTTTCATGGCAGCTTTAATAAAGCGCTTGTGCAGCAACTTGTGCTACCTGGGAGGGTTTACGACGGAATAAAGTCTTGCTTCCATGGAAATACGGTATGAAATTGTTGGGTGTGCATCTACTCTAGTTTATAATGTTGTCTGTCGAATCCACGCTTAGGTAGGTAGGGTATGTACGGTCGCATTCAAAAGTGGAGTCATAGTTAACACAAACCTCAGAAAACAAGTCGCTCGCACCCGCGGCGACACTCACACAATGACACAAATGACGTATAACATACATGAACATACTATAATTTGACGAACTACCATTGTATAATAGGCTGAGTAGTATTGACTATTTCACTACATGAATCATTAGCTTCGGTAGCTTGGTCAGTAGCGCGGTCAAGCAAATTCTTGACCGTTATTGTGGAGACAATGGTTCGAATCCCGATATCTTCGTTGTAGTTTTTATTTTATCAAATGAAGCAAAATTTTGTAAATTTTGAATTACATTTTAGTTGTTGCTAGATCGTTTGCGAGATAGTGCGTGTGCTAAGTGTTTTTTTAACCTAAGTTTATTTATTAAACTTCAGTGTTTATTTCTTCGAAATGCATTCTAATAACAGTTTGCAGGATAGGCAGCGTATTGTTGCGCTGCAATTATCTGTGGCGCTGCATGATATTGGATTTAATTTAACTCAAATTGCTAATCAGACTGGTCTGGCCGTGAGTATAGTTTTATTTCATTACAATTGTATTTTAAATATTAAAAACTTTGACTCATAGTATAATGTTGGTAGCTGTGAACCGATTAGTATAAACTTTTTTATTAATAATGCTACTTTGTTTTAGTGGAAGACTGTTAAACGTTGGGTTACACGTTTTGAAGAGGAAGGTAGCGTAAAAACTCGACTCGTCTTATTAATGATTCACAGCGGAGGATGATGGTGTAACAATATGAAGAAAATGGTTCTGCCGCTGGTCCAGACGAATTAGTAGCACAAGAAACAGGGCGTGCAACTGCCGCTAATTATGTTGATATGCTACAGGAAAGCATGCTACCGACGACGGTGCGAAATGTTTAACTGTTTATCCTGCTAGTGAAGTTCCTCGTTTTGCATTTGTCCAGGATAAATTGTCCAGTGCATCGAGCTGCCGTGGTGAATAATTGGTTTAGCCAGCACCCAGATATCCAAGTTATTCGTTAGCCAGCAAAATGTCCGGACTTAAATCCCATAGAGAATTTATGGGGTTTAATGGTGCAAAATAAAATAAAATAAAATAAATAAAATAAATAAAGGTGGGACATGCGCAATGAAAGAACTACAGAAGCTTTAGAGGCTCACTGCCTGGGAGTGTGGGAGAGTACCAGAGGAACAGATATATGCACTTATTTGGTCGAGTCTAATAAGTGTTTATTAAGTGTTGTTGAAAACAGCGGAGGTAACACCAAATACTAATTATGTAAGCGGCGATTTTTACTTAAGATTTCAATCTGACCCGATCTAGCATACATTGCTGATTATCTTGTGTATTTCATTACAATATATGAATATACACAAAATAATCAGCAATGTATGCCGAAGCGGGCCCGATAAATCGTTGCTCACTCAACCTCTGTTTACCTGCTTACCCGCCTACTATTGCAGTAGTAGGTATTTGTGGAGCATTACATTAGCAATTGAATTATGCTAAAACATCGATATATATTTATATAAGATTGATCATTATTAGTCAGTTATCTTAAGGCCTTGCTTCAATATCTTTTCATTACGAAAACGAGTACTTAAGCTTAAACCTTGAGATGTAGGCAAATAACTGATTTATTATTATTACAATTACTTTTACTTCCGAGGAAAGTGCATCATCGTTAAACATAGAACAATAAAATAATTACTAACGAAATTATTACTCAAATAACTTTATTGAAAGATTCAATCCAAGATTTGGATCATTCCTATGATTTTATAAATAATTACCTATCGATGTTTCAGCTAATGAACACTTAATATCATTTAACATAATATTGTGTTTTATCATTCAAACAAAACCATTAACTAAATATTACGACAGCAAGTATTTTATGTAGTTTTACATACTCGTATCTTATGGTTACCAAAAGTTCTCATTCATGTCATTATGTTATTTACATAAAGTTATACCATACCTACCAATAAAATAATTTCTTACCTTACTTTTTGTTTTATTACAATATTATAGGTTTATGTTTTTAGATATAATATTTTGATACATAATTTACAATAAACATTTATAGATATAATACATAGATGAATATATAGAAAAATATTATATAAAATAATGATTACTGGAGAAAATATGATAAAAACACTTAAAAAAACATTAATCAACATACAGAGATCGGATGGGAACCCGGTTCCGTTCTGATTAGAAGGTAAGACCTATTACCGCTAAGCTACGGTTGCTTGTGATCAAAACGACGAAATAAAGATATGTAATCTATTGCTTTACTACAAATGATCGAATAAGGATAACTATAATACAGTTTTAGACAAACCAGTGTGATGTATACTTTGTGGTGATGTGGTGGCGAATAGGCTATCACCGAGTAATTATTTCAAAGATTACATAGATGTCGCTTATTGGTGGTAATCTGTTTAAGTTTTAATGCTACGCCTTAAGGTGGACTTTTCTACTTACAGTCGATAATCTTACGTGTGTGCGTAAGTTAGTAAAGTAATTACAGAGGATAATAACCCGTATTGCAATCTGTCTCGTAGTCTAACTATGACTCCACTTATGAATCCGACCGTACCTAATAAAAATACAAACAAACTATGAGGAATTGAACGTCCACGTTCATCTTTTCCAAGAAGCAAGCATGACATTACCTGACCTAGGTAGGTATGAAATTGCATTGCAAGGCTGAGAAAATGACCGCTTGATGTCAAGGCTTATTTTTCTTCAGTCGCAAAACTTGATCGATAGTTCGGCACATCTTTTGTAGACACGTGTCGTTGGTAGGTAAGGTAGGTAGGTAGGTATTACTCAACAAAATTTTAAATTTTCATAATATATATGTAAGTATACAGGAATGATAGAGTCAGTAGTGTGCGAATCTATAAAGATGAATTGATTGATTTGTATGAAAACGTATTTAGTTGTATGGGTAAGCACAGGCAAAGGTATTCTATTAATGGATTATAGAAAACGTTGGGGCTGTTACCACAAAAAAGTAAGACGCGCTTTGTACAGATGTTTAAAAAAAAACTCCATAAAAAATATGTTGAGGCCAAGGTTTTTTAAATGTTTAAACGTACAACGAAATAACATAATCAAGTTATCCTTCCTTGATAAAGATTGCATTATAAATAATAATTCCACTAATATAAACATTCTAGTTGAATTAGATATTTTACTACATTTTATACACCTATGAACCTTAACCCAGCACTATAACATAGGTTATCGTAAAACTGTACAATAAAATTTAAAGTTATAGCCATTAATACTTAGTTTCCTGGCCGTTAATATTACTTAGATTTTCTTAAAAATCTCCTGCGTTAATATTCCTCGGGGTAGTCCAGCCCATATCACTGAACAAGTTTCCCTAAGGAACCTAAGTCAAAATGTAAAAAAGTTGGACCTTATACATAAAATAAAATTGTCGACCATGTCGTTAGGATGTTCAAAAATTTACCACTTACAACAAGATGTTATTTCATTCGTACGTTCGCTCCTTGAAATATTTTCATTATATTTTTTACATACATACATACATATATCACGCCTATTATCCCTTGCGGGGTAGGCAGAGCGTAAACGGCCGCAAAAACGGACATTCACGCCTCCCATAAATAGGTACGAGTATGGAAAGTAACATACTGAAACAAAGCAAAATCCTAATACAGTACCACAAATTATGATTTAAAATGGTATGTAGGTATCTACGTACCAGATACCGCAACCACCGTATCAAACAAAATAAAACATTTTTCAATTTCATATTACATTTTGCACAACACTTTCCAACGTCTGAATTATACAGTCAGCCTTACAGACTGATGTGAAATTATGACTAAAAGGCATGTCACCATCGTCACAGAATAAATAATAGTACCTACTAGCGATCGTCGTATTATTGAACCCCGCTAACAACTACATACCAAACTAATATTCTACGTATTCGTGGGGCGTTCCAAAGTTATTAAAATCTTAAAAAGATATTTGAAGGTGGTTAAAGTAATTTAATCAAATTGTAATCGGAGCAATTTACAGGTTGTTTTGGAAAGTTATATTTTGTGAATTTCATTTTTTATTAGTAAATCATAGTCAGAGGATGTTATGATGATCATCAATCAAATGATCGGGACCATTTAGATACAAGTTATAAGAAAATTATATTTATTGGGTGATATTCATTTATTGTTAATTAAGTAATAAATAAGAGAAATGCGTGATTTAAAAATAAGTAATTTTAGTATGTATTACACTAAGTATATTTTTTCCTTTATCGTTATAATAATTATTGTAGTGCTCGACCAGGCCAGAGGTAATTAGGTATCTATGTAATTCTTTGATGTGAACCTTGATGTGAACGCATAAAGGCAATATAACGAAAAAATACTGTACTGTCCCTATGGAATAGCATCATATTAAAATTGAAAGTTAAAACCATTTCAATAGGTACTTACAAATGTTTTTATAAACAGGATGTAAAAATATTAGCTGCAAATATTTTAAGGGGTGAACCAATCCATAAAACTAAAAAACTTTCCCAAAGGGACATAGGTCGAATAATGAAAAAAAATTGGTCCTGCCATACAAATTGAACCGGTCGGTTGGAACATTTTGTGTTGGAGAACCAATTTTTTTTTTGGAGTGTTCAGTTTCATGGTCTGATCATGTCTGAAAAATTTTCGGTACACACGCCGTCCTTTACATCCTGTATATAGCTTGCAGGTATGCTATGCCTGTCTACTGCTTTATGAGTAAATTTTTGTCTATATTTATTGTTAAAATTTTATTGCACATGTCACAAGTTCCCCCGATTTCTCCAGCCCTATCGTCAGATTGTGACTTTTTGTGATATTTACTTGAAAAAGAAATACATTTTTCTAATAGTCCAAACATCTCTGATTAGGTACCAAAAACAACACAGGTAACAGGAATCTCCATAAAAATAAGATACCAAACAATTCGACTACCCTTTTAGTTTTAAGGTTTGTAAGACAACATTAAAAAAACATACCCTCTTCATACCGGACATCACTCTCTAGAACAACTTAGTCATTTGCATAAAGAAAAACACTTATCAGTTCGCAATGAGTGAAAGTTATTCATTGTCAGGGTTGAGCCTGAAGACCTTGCAATGGTGGAATGCGGTGGAGTTGCGGCACTTGCTCTTTTCTGTCGTGGGAAGGCATTCAGCTGGATACGATTAAACCGTCATTACGCCAGAGGACTATCATTTTGCGCATGCTAAATTAGAGATCCTTTCACAAGTAGGTACCTCGGAATTGTCATGTCCATACTTTTAACTGGACGACGAGGAGGTTCTTACATGCAAGCGCAGTGAAAGGTATTGCATTCACAGGAAACGCTGCTGCCCATTTCCTGAATTAATGTATGCATCCTATAGTCGCTTTTTACGGCACCCACGGGTATAATTGGGATGATGCTATTGTAAGCCAGCATCACGCGGCAGAAGGTTCTTAATTTATCAAATTCGTTGCATTCTACCTTTAGTCAATATTAGCCTCCTGGAAAAATTAACCGAACTCTTCAAATAACGTTATTACTATCAATGCCGGTTTAAAATTGCATCACCTCATTTCTTTCCCGCGGCTGTCATAAGAGGCGACTAAAGGACTTGAGGGGACATAGGTATTACAATTTTAGACGACAGGCTGACAACCTGTCCTTTAAATATTTGTCGGTAGTGGCGATAGCGACCGCATTTTTACGGCCGTTAACGCTCTGCCTACCCTGCAGAGATAAAGGAGGTATGCAATATAGGTACATACAGGGTTATTTTTTATTCACCCCGGATATTTTACAGGGTGATTCTACTCATGATTCTGAACAACTTTTATTATGGGGTCACCTGCGAAATCGCGAAAAAAAATCTAGCTGTTCCATACATTTTGTTCGAGAAGATATGAATTTTTCTATGGAGCAGCTGGTTATTTTTTCGCGATTTCGCATGTGACCCCATAATAAAAGTTGTTCAGAATCATGAGTAGAATCACCCTGTAAAATATCCGAGGTGAATAAAAAATAACCCTGTATAGGAGGTATTGCATAGGCACGTTATTGAAGATGAAGTCACTATGAAAAGGTTTTTTTCACTTGCAATATTATTATTTGACTTAAAATAACTGATAAAAACTGTCAGCACATAAGCCAGCATCTTTTCATTTACATGTTCTGGTAATAAGACAAATGTCAAATACGCACCACATCACATCTTAAACCACAGTTCATTAGCCGCCCCTTTTTTGAGAAAAAGGGCATATCTGCAGCTCTACAAAAAAGCGGAGCCCTCTGAATTCCGCATAACGATCCTCGGTTTCAATATATCAACCAGTCCATCATCATCATCACAAAGCAAATTTCGTATCTATTATGTTTAATTTGGCTCCTGGTGCTCCTTATTAGATACTCCAGACCCTCGAGTGCTGACAAAAATAAGACTAGCATGTATTTTCTTAACGTATCATAATATACGTTTATTATGAAGCATGGTATCAACGTACCACCTACTCAAAGATCGCGGCGCAGTGGTACCTACATCTTCTGATTTACTTTCATTCCCCTGGGACCTGGGATTGAGAAATTTTAACGCGTAAAAAGTAGCAAAATATGTTCTTCCTCAATGTGTTAACTATGATTATTCCAAAGTAGAATGACTGGTATTAAAATGCGTCGCGTATCATATCAGAAATAAAATTAAAGCATATCGCAATTTTTTACGAATAGTAGTTACGGCAATTGTGTCACAAAAGTTCAAGTTTAAGAGTTCATTAACTGTCAACAATTTTTAGGACGGCGTCTTACCTCAAAAGGAAAAAAACGGAAGCCTTATAGGACTTTGTTGTCCGTCTGTCCGTTCGTCCGTCTGTCACGAATCACGATTCAGCATCACGACCTCGGCAACGCGTAGAGAAATCGAGTTGAAATAAAACTCTCCTTGTAGTCGCAAAAAAACAAGCTCCCTAACCTAACTTTACGTTAAATAAGATACGGCGGTTGATGACGCGCGATTTTGAACTTATGGGCCTGCCGTGATCTCGTAAACGTTCCTTTCTTACTAACGGCAAATCCTGTGAGTGAGAAGTTGAGAACAGAGCGGAATCGCCACGTTTTGACGATTTTTCACTTTTTTGGCAATTTCGCGCCCAATAATCAAGTAAACAAAAATCTGTACGACTAAAATCTAGTTATGTATAAGACGTATCGTATTCGCATCGTATCGTATTGGTATAGGTCGTGTAGACTGCCGCGACACAGGTTCGTCCTAGTGCGGAGTCTATAAGTTACAGTCATAAGTTGTTATGCAATCATTTTGAATTTTTTTATTTTTAATCCTGTGGAGCGAGGTCTATTAAATTTGGCAAGTAGAAGTAGCTTCGCAAGCTTCGCTTTTAACAAAGTACTTTAGGAAAATATCCACTGTTTAATTTAGCGTTGCTATGCTGGGGTAAGTTAGGTATTAATGACGGTCTATGAATGCGCCGCGATTTCGCACGCATCGCTCTGGGCATATGTTGTCCCTTTCTCGCTCGCGGGGCGAGGGTGGCGGCGTGCGCGCGGGCCGCCTGGTAGGCGCCAAGCGGTGATTTCTGCACCGCACTACCAGTCACTCAAAACCGTTCGGACGAGAACGTATTGTGTTTTGTACGGATTTCCCGCCACGCGTTTTGTGATGCCGCGTGTAATGGACGATTCAATTTGAGATCGCGCGTGTTGATGCATCGTATTATTGCGGTTCTCCTGGGTTATACTAGAATACCAGGCTTAGTGATTGTTGGATGTCTCGACGTCTTCCACGTGAGCGTCGCGTTGAATAGGCATCAAGTGGCCATATCGGCTCGCGTTTGTACGACCCAAATTCGGGTTGGGTCACGCGTAATGACTGATATCAAAGTGGAATACGAACAGAAGCTGTGAGTGGTTTGAAGTGAATAACGCGCCAAGGCTGTAGTGGAATGCTGGGTGTCGATATCTTTTCCACCCAGCCCTGTAAGTACCAACGGAATCCCTATTTGATCCATTCCCTAAACTTCCTTTCTCCGTTGGGTATTTTATGCATTTGCGCCGGCGACGTGACTGTAAGTGTGAAACCTAGTTGTTTTAGTATAAAACTGTTTTTTTGTGTTAATGGTGTGTTCCCTTTAGTCATATTTGTTGTACCATATCATTGTGACTCCTTAGTACGAATTGCGGAATTCGTGGGGTGATATAATTTGGAGGTACTTACTTATAATCTAATGCTTATACGTGTGACGTAACGCCAGATCGGCAGACGGTATTTACTACAGAATTGAGTTATGTAAAGGTCAGAACACATCATTTGCCAATTTCACTCAACTTAGTTAATTAAGTTAAATAGATTTAGGTTCACGTTTAATTCATAGTATGCGCTGCTATATTGTGCAGCGTATGCTATTTAGCGCTGCGTAACGCGGCCATTGTCTGCCTTCAGTTGAACTCCTGGTATTTTACTAGAAATTTACCTGTGTAAATCGCTTCCACTGCGGGAGTTTAGCTTGGAATTAGACAATTTTTGGTAGCAGAGCGTGGTTCAGAAAACCACTAGACTTAAGATTATTTTAGTATAAGATTTTTAATCTACCTACATAAAAAAAAAAATATATATTTATTGTGATTGTAGTGTGTGCCCTGTGTAGAATATCCTATCGGTAGGATCAGGGCCAATCAATTAGTGAATTGCTTGTTATTATCGTTGTGTTTACCCTGTGCGGATATCCTAACGGTAGGATCAGGGCCGATTGTCTATTTTTTTTTTTTATTGTAAGGTTCGGTGTTACTTTGAGTTGGTACCATGGCTCCCACAATTACACAGCTTCAGGCAAAAATTAGAACGCACCTAATTTGGTTCGCGACTAAGCAGGCGATGGTCGGTCGCGGGGACCGAGAGGACGCACTCATCGCTTGTGCGCAACGGATTGACGAACGGGTCGCGGAGGTGTTGGATTGCCTCACTGGATGCGAGGAGTTATTTGATGGGACGCCTGATGAGGAGGTCAAACTTACGGTCCGGACGAATGTGACCCAGTGCATGGAGATGGGGCAGGAGATCCAGCAGGCGGCTGCTGTGATCACCAGGCGTAGAGCTGGGGAGCCGGACCCACCCCATGGTCCGCGGGGACCGGGGGTGCAAGTGCCCCTGCCGGCTGTGGTGATTCCGGTCTTCCACGGGGACTACACGGATTGGACCCGATTCCAGGATCTGTTTGACAGTGTGATTCATAACCGCACTGACTTGCAGCCGGCATATAAAATGGCACAATTGATGGCCAAGCTGCAAGGTGAGCCCCATGAGCTGGTAAAGCATCTACCAGTCGATGATGCAAGTTACGAGACGGCTCGCGGTTTGCTGATCGAGAGATACAGCAACAAACGTCTCATGATTGACCAACTCCTGGAACAGTGGCTCACCGTGCCGACCATCACACGAGGGACGGACCTCAGGGCCAAGGTCCTCAACCCTGTCTGCGTTGCAGTGAACGCTCTTGAGAGACAGGGGATGCCGGTGTCAGGCTATGATTATATCCTGGTCCACACGTTGTTGCGCCGCCTGCCGAGCGACATGGCCGCTCGTTTTGAACAGTCACACGGAGGTAAGACATCTGATTACCTCCCGACCTTCGAGGAGCTCAAGTCCTTCCTCGAGGCCGAGTGCAGGCGGGTAGATGCCCAATTTGGAGAGTCGCCTCACGCGGAGTCTGCGGCCGCTCGCCGCCCGGAACGGCCGGGTGCACAGGCGCGAGACGGTAAGAGTAGGCCACCCAGGCGATACCATGTCGCTAATTTGGAATCGAGGTGTGCCTACTGCAGAGAGGCGGGGCATCAGGTGACTGCGTGTGAGGAGTTCGCTGCACAGCGGGTGCAGAAACGTCGTGGTGTGGTGCAGCAACGGCGTTGGTGCTTTAGGTGTATGGGGCCGCATCAGGTGCGAGAGTGCGCATCAAGCACCAACTGCAGGTACTGCCAGGGTGCCCACCATCAGCTCCTATGCATGAACCGCAGCGGAGATTACGGAGGCAGAGCTGACGCGGGTCAGCGGACGGAGTCTGCCCTACCTAGACGGGAGCAACGCTCCCCACCCCCTCCAAGGAGGAGTCCTCTTCCACCAAGGTTCCAGGGACGAGGCCAGGGACATCAGCAGGTGATGCCCCCTTCACCACGCGCGAGACAGTCACCACCTCGGCAGCAGGTGCCGGAACAGGGTAGGTGGTCACAGGTCCAAGGTCAGGGGCACCCATCACAAGTACGTGATGCTACGGGCGGGTGCCAACACCAGGGTCAGTACATGCAGTACTCGGCGGGTCTGAACAACATGGTGAGTTCCCATGACCCACGCATGCCTCTCCCCTTGGCTGAGCACCCGCGGCTACAGGCGCATCCACGGTACGCGCGCCTGCCGCAGGGTTACTATAGGCTGCCAGCCATGGCGTACAGGACCAGAGGTCCCTATCAGCAGGAGTGGGACCCACTCGAAGGTGTACGGAGAGAGGGGACCCCCCCGCAGGACGCGGACACTCCGCGCGTAGATTCCTGCTAGGTAATCGCCGCCTACACGCCAGCTTCGGCCCCCCGGCCATTTACGGTATTGTTGCCTACGGCAATGATTTGGGTATGGGGATACGGTGGCCGCAGCATACAGGTAAGAGCCTTGTTAGATACAGGGGCTCAGGGTTGTATTGTGTCTAGTAAGCTGGTGAGTAGGCTACGCTTAAATATAAGGCCCACAACGGATGGGGCTGTAGGTATTGGAGGTGTAGATGTGCCTGACGTTCGGGGTCAGGTGAACTTCGAGTTCACATTAGGTAATACAGGTACAGGGGTCAGCTATCATGCCTCAGCAGTGGTGCTGGATGATGTGGTAGGGAAACTTCCTCAGGTTCGGTTACCGTCAACGGTACGAGGGTTAACCACAGGCTTAGAGTTAGCTGATCCTGAATTTGATACTCCTGGTACGGTGGACGTTCTCCTCGGGTCAGACGTCCTCGGGAGATTCTGGTGTGGCAGAAAACGGGTACTTCAGCAAACTGGTTTAGTGGCCGTTGATACCACAGGGGGGTATGTTATTTTTGGCCCAGTTTGGAGACCTCAGGACCTACCAGAGGGCGATACGGTTCTCTATGGTAGTGTGTTGTCGGAGGTGCTGCAGAGGTTTTGGGAGTTTGAGGAGCCACCCACAGCGGATAGACGGAAGCCAGAGGATGACGAGTGCGAGCTGTTCTATCAGTACAACACTGCACGAAGTTCGTCAGGTAGGTTTGTTACCAGGCTGCCATTTCTCCCAAACCGCCCCTCCTTAGGTAGTTCGCGACAGATCGCGGAACGGAGACTACTGGCTATGGAGAGAAAGATGAAGCGAGATGCAGCACTTCGGCAGAAGTATATCGAATTCATGAGGGAGTACCTAGAGTTAGGCCACATGTCGGTGTCCAGCATAGATTGGAGGTGTGTCGAGCATTACTATATACCACACCTGGCTGTTTTGAAGTCACCGGAGGCGAAGATACGGGTAGTGTTTGACGGTTCTGCTCCTACATCGAATGGTGTGTCTGTGAACCAGTGTCTGCACGCGGGTCCCAAGTTGAACCGGGACATTGTGGACATCCTCACAGATTTTCGGTTGCACCAAGTAGCGTTCGTCGCAGACGTCAAAATGATGTTTCGCCAAACAATTATACACCCGGATGACCGTCGGTACCAGCTGATTTTGTGGCGTGAGAGCCCTGACGAGCCGATGGTCACTTATGAGCTTAACACGGTAACGTATGGTCTGAAGCCAAGTCCGTTTTTGGCAGTACGCACGCTGCGAGAGTTGGCCGCACAGGAAAGGGTAAGATTCCCTCGAGCCGCAGCAGTACTGGATCGCGACGTCTACGTGGATGACATCTGCACGGGTGCAGATAGCGTGCAACAAGCACTGCTACTACGAGACGAGCTGATCGCGAGCATGGAATCAGGAGGTTATGAGTTGCGGAAATGGCTGTCCAGCTGTCCAGAGCTCCTGGCCGGGTTGCCAGGTGAGTTCCAGCAGGACCCGCACCTTTTTGAGAACCCGGACAATCCAAATACGTTGAGCATCCTAGGGGTGCAATATAGGCCAACGCATGATGTCTTTACGTATCAGATCGAGCCAGACCTTTTGCAGAAGACTTGGACGAAGCGTTCGGTATTATCGACGATCGCCAGAACTTTCGATCCTAACGGGTGGATCGCACCGGTGACGTTCATGGCGAAGTGCTTCTTGCAAAGGTTGTGGATAGCAAACTTGGGTTGGGACGACCAGCTCTCCGGAGAGCTGTTGAATGATTGGACCAAGTTTGTGACCACCTTACCAGGGATCGTACGCATCGCCATACCTCGCAAGTTGCTCCCATCGGTGGGATGTAAGGCTACCCTACATGGGTTTTGTGATGCCTCGGAGCGAGGGTACGCGGCAGCTGTCTATTTGCGGACAGTCAGTTCAACGGGAACTGTAGACGTGCGTCTAGTTATGGCCAAGAGTAAGGTGGCTCCGGTTAGGACAAGATGGACCATTCCAAAGTTGGAATTGGCGGGAGCAGCGCTTCTCACGCGCTTGCTACATTATGTCGCTAGTAATCTACGCGGTACCATCAATTTGGATGAAACGGTGTACGCATGGACCGACAGTAGGATAGTTCTGTGCTGGTTACAGACGTCGGTACATACTCTTGAGGTTTTCGTGGCAAATCGGGTGTCACAGATTAAAGGATCGGAAACTCCGTTGGTATGGAGACACGTACCGGGAGAACAGAACCCAGCGGACTGCGCCTCACGGGGATGTAGGGCCCCTGATTTGGTAGGTCACTCACTGTGGTGGGGACCTCAGTGGCTGACTGAGTCACCTGAGAGATGGCCATACAATGAGTGCGGGTCGCCGCTTGGGCCACCTGATCGAGGTTTGCGAGTGAACGTAGGGCAGATCGTACCTAAGCCTAGTGCGGCTTTCTTGCTGGAACGATACAGCTCCCTCGACAAACTTCTAGGGGTGACAGGTTGGATCAAACGGTTCGTGAACAACTGTAGAAAACCTCAAGCAGAACGGAACTTGGCACCTGTCCTCTCGCCTGCGGAGCGGAATGCGGCTCTAAGTTTATTGGTTAGGGTCGTCCAGGCGGAACATTTTGAGGAAGAGGCCAGGCTGCTCAGGGATGGCCGTGGAAAGCTGAAGGGAGGTCTTGTGCGCCTCAACCCGTTCGTGGACGAGCATGGAATGCTCCGGGTTGGAGGTAGACTTCGGAACGCTAACCTGCCCTTTTCAGCACGGCATCCGCTGTTACTCCCAAAGAAGGGACCTTTGGTAGAACTTATAGTTAGGGATCGTCACCAGAAAAACTCGCATGCGGGCTGCAATGCACTTTTGGCTATTCTGCAGCGCGAGTTTTGGATCTTGTCTGGACGACGTACGGTACGGAGCATTGTGTTTCGGTGCTTGCCTTGCTATCGGTTGAAGGCAGCCACAATGCAACCTCAGATGGGAGACCTCCCACCGGACCGGGTCACGGAAGCCTGGACGTTCGCGGGTGTGGGAACGGACTTTGCGGGGCCTTTTATGGTAAAGGCATCACGCCTTCGCAACGCGAAGTCAATCAAGGCGTATTTGTGCGTGTTTGTGTGCCTAGCAACCAAGGCCGTCCACTTGGAACTCGTGGCCGACCTCACTACGGAGGCTTTCTTAGCAGCTTTAGATAGATTTGTGTCGCGAAGAGGGCGACCAGCGCTGATCAGGTCGGACTGTGGTACCAACTTTAAGGGCGCTGATCGATGTATGAAAGAAATTATAACGTTTTTATCGGAAAACGAGGAAGCTATCGGCACGAGCCTCTCCCGTCAGGGCATTAACTGGGTGTTCGATCCACCAGGATGCCCCCACTGGGGTGGTATATTTGAAGCGGTTGTAAAGTCCGCTAAGACGCATTTGATGCGCGTTATAGGTTTAACGATATTAACCTTTGAGGAGCTAGCGACCGTGTTTTGTAAAATTGAGGCCGTTCTCAATTCACGTCCTTTGTGTCCGCTTAGCTCAGATCCGAATGATCTGGAGGCCCTGACACCAGGGCATTTCTTAATTGGCCGACCACTTAACGCCTTGCCAGAATACCCCTACACAGAGGTCAGTAGCAATCGTTTGACGCGTTATGAGTTGCTGCAGCAAATGTCTCAGAATTTTTGGAAGCGATGGTCGCATGAGTATTTGCACATTCTGCAGCAACGCCTTAAGTGGACGGACAGAACTGAACCCCCTCGCATCGGAGATCTCGTTCTGGTTAAGGATGACAACCTGCCGCCACTGCGATGGCGCAGAGGGCGCATTCTCAACTTGTTCCCAGGTAGTGATGGCACTCCTCGAGTCGCGACAGTTCAGGTAGGGGATTCAGTTCTTAAGCGAGCAATAGCAACGCTATCTCGTCTCCCCAGTAGTGAATAGGCCTAAGGGATTCGGCCTAGGGCGGGTGAATGTTTAATTTAGCGTTGCTATGCTGGGGTAAGTTAGGTATTAATGACGGTCTATGAATGCGCCGCGATTTCGCACGCATCGCTCTGGGCATATGTTGTCCCTTTCTCGCTCGCGGGGCGAGGGTGGCGGCGTGCGCGCGGGCCGCCTGGTAGGCGCCAAGCGGTGATTTCTGCACCGCACTACCAGTCACTCAAAACCGTTCGGACGAGAACGTATTGTGTTTTGTACGGATTTCCCGCCACGCGTTTTGTGATGCCGCGTGTAATGGACGATTCAATTTGAGATCGCGCGTGTTGATGCATCGTATTATTGCGGTTCTCCTGGGTTATACTAGAATACCAGGCTTAGTGATTGTTGGATGTCTCGACGTCTTCCACGTGAGCGTCGCGTTGAATAGGCATCAAGTGGCCATATCGGCTCGCGTTTGTACGACCCAAATTCGGGTTGGGTCACGCGTAATGACTGATATCAAAGTGGAATACGAACAGAAGCTGTGAGTGGTTTGAAGTGAATAACGCGCCAAGGCTGTAGTGGAATGCTGGGTGTCGATATCTTTTCCACCCAGCCCTGTAAGTACCAACGGAATCCCTATTTGATCCATTCCCTAAACTTCCTTTCTCCGTTGGGTATTTTATGCATTTGCGCCGGCGACGTGACTGTAAGTGTGAAACCTAGTTGTTTTAGTATAAAACTGTTTTTTTGTGTTAATGGTGTGTTCCCTTTAGTCATATTTGTTGTACCATATCATTGTGACTCCTTAGTACGAATTGCGGAATTCGTGGGGTGATATAATTTGGAGGTACTTACTTATAATCTAATGCTTATACGTGTGACGTAACGCCAGATCGGCAGACGGTATTTACTACAGAATTGAGTTATGTAAAGGTCAGAACACATCATTTGCCAATTTCACTCAACTTAGTTAATTAAGTTAAATAGATTTAGGTTCACGTTTAATTCATAGTATGCGCTGCTATATTGTGCAGCGTATGCTATTTAGCGCTGCGTAACGCGGCCATTGTCTGCCTTCAGTTGAACTCCTGGTATTTTACTAGAAATTTACCTGTGTAAATCGCTTCCACTGCGGGAGTTTAGCTTGGAATTAGACATCCACATACTTGTATTTTTTTAAATATGGCTTTTGAGGCGGTCGTAAAAGTTTATTTTAATTGAGGAGTGTAGTTCAAGTAATGTATCATATGAAAGGGTTTGATGTGCATGTTACGGAACCCTCGGTGAGCGAGGCCGCACTTAGCCGTTTTTTTATCAAACATTTTACTGGGTTCCTTTTTACACTGTTTATAAAGAAAACGAATTAAAAACTAAATACACGAAAGATGCTTCAACCACTTTTGACTGGTATAGTGCCCAGAACATTTAAAAAATTAAAAGAATATTACCTCCAGAACTTCTGTCCTAATTAAATAAGCATATGTTTTAAAAACTAAGCAATAGTTAGATCATTATTTAGCTTTGGCTTTAATGCGCTGCAAGTGGAGCCTCACGATTGATGCAAAATAGTACGAGCATCGAGCATGCTTAAAAATTTATAATATTATGTAGAGGCCGGATTATAATAAATGTTTCGCCACTTTTCGTGCATATCAGGCTTTTTATGTTGCATATAATCCGGTCCCGAATTATAAGTATATAAGTAATTGGTATAAGAATACATTATTATTCTGTGAATAAGTGTAGTGTAAATTTTGTTTAGGATAGGAGGAGGAGGTCACATAAGTTAGTGCAGAGGCTCTAAGTTGTTTTTACAACACTCACAAGTAAGTAGTTATGGGGTGATGCTATCCTAAGACAGCATTATCTGCTCACCTGCTAATTTCTTGGTAAAGGTCGATGATACCTAACTTTGTATGATAGATAACTTATCACTAGAAAATACACACCCGAAACGATTACTCCTTTTATGACACCTTGTATGAGTGTCATCGTTAATTATCCTTATAAGGTAGGGCACCTGCTTACTTGTACCTTAGTAGTTATTTGTAACTATTTAATGATTGATGATCGTGATTTAAATAGCAAAAGCACCAATTATGAGAGCTATAAGTTATTCATGCAATAGATACAGCACATCATACTTTCCTACTTGAAAGATCATTCAAACTACTTTAAGTCTGTGTTGTGATTCTGATTATCAATCCATTCAAAATTTCAAGTAACTGATATGAAGTTATCTATCATACTTATTCTTTACTACATACTTAAGACAATAGCTTCTACGTTCGTTACCCTTTTCTGTTTATTTATAAGTAATTTAGCTGTTGGAGCTCAGGGTGACTTGTACTATAGCTGCACTCCAGCTCCTCAGATTTTAGCAACCTCTTTAGACGTTGCTCAGTAGGACCTACGCTATTATGTGTTATTGACTTGACTACTTATCTTAATGAATTCAGCTTAATTAATAAATATGATGCACTACTTAGGTATATCAGTTTGGTGTAAAATTTTATGATATTTGTATGGTATTGAAAAATAACTTAATGAATAAATTTAGCCCTAATCGGACGCCACATCTCTTTTGATTTTGGACTTTACCTAGCCTAGCTATAGTAGGGGGTGTAGGGCAGTTTATTTCAAAATTAGGATTACCTACTTTCGGACGGTTTTTCCGTTCAATGGTGGGCTTGGTTAAGGAGAAGCATGTGGCACCTTCTGGATATCATGTTGCTATACCTAAACGACATTACAACAGTGCCACTTGTGCGCGCTAAAATTTGGATTTTGGAATGTCACAAACCGTGAGGTTAGCCTGGCTAGCCTTGAGGCCATTATTGTCGAAAGCCTTAATTTATTTATTTTCATCTGCACAGCCGTATCTTCGAAATGCGAACTTTGTTACTTTAGAATGTATCGACGCAGGTGACTTTCATTATTTATTCTATGAAATCTACTTTGAAGGATAAATATTGTACATAGAGATAGAGTGGAAATGGGAGTGGCGATAGGCTGGAGTGGAAAAGGCCAGCTACCCGACTGCGGCCGTATTCCGTAGATTTTCGCACTATTTGGAAAGCGATTCAGTTTTGTATCGGTCGATAGAGTGTCAGTTTTGGCCAGTTCGTAATCTACTAAAACAAATACCTAATCAGAGTGTGTCAGACAGGAGTGAGTAGAGCATGACAAACAAACCCTAATCGGATGAATAAGGCAAGTCCAGCAGTGAACTGTAGTGGCTGTTGTGTTATTGTTAATGATGATTTGTTATAATGCCATTAGTTCGTCGCTGGAATTCTAATGGGCAATACTAAGAGAATCATTCTACCACTTTGATGTTCTGTTATTTTGAAATTCTGCCACTCTAATGTTAGAAGACCAAATACGTTCCATCGAAAAGCCACGCTTGGATCTAAAGTTAGAAGATCAAATGTTCTTTCGACGTCAAGTTTTTTTTTTGTTTTTTTTTTTTGTTTGGACCCTGGTGTCAGAGTTTTTCAACCGCCTACTACAACTAGTAGGCCTCTGACAGTGTTTCACGTCAAGTGAAACGGCCATATTCATTTCAATATCCCGTACGGAACTCGACACGACGTCTAACTAAAATACTTATTAAAATCGTTATTTAAAAACGGATGACGTTACGCCTATCTATAAATAAACTGATTGATAATTAATCGTACGATGTTTTGTGTCACTTCGTAAAAGGAGAATTATTATAAAAGGATTCGATAATACTTACACAAAAACAGCATATTAATCGCAAACACGACTGTAGAGAATCACACAAACGCTGCGTACAACTGAAAATTATACGATTGCAGCGTCTCATTTTACACTTAGCACATTTTTGAGAAATTAAGCAGTTGGCACATGTGTGACCCTGTCCTATTGTAAATACGACAATGGCAGTCCGGCGATACCGGTATCTTATCATCAGCGCCTATCGTTCGATATCGTCAATACAATGCGATAGGTAAACCTAGACCTTACCGCGGATTTCGAAATTGCGATAGTCACAAAATTCTGCGTAAGCCCTCACGATTTTTTGAAGGAGATAACAAATTAATTTTAATTATACACTATAATCCTAAATCCCAGTACAAAAAAAAAACATAATCAAAACAAAAGATTTATACCAGTTGTGGATATCTAATAATAAGAATTATTACACTTTTAATATTTGTTTATTCTCAGTCTGTCATCAAAAAAATTATTTACTGGGTTAAACCTCCGGGTGAATATATGTTAAACCGTAACAAATGTGAGCAAGTACCCCATGAAACAACTTTTTTCCATGATAAGAGTTAGCTCTAACTACATTACTGCTGATATAATTTTTTGAGAAGATAACTGAATAACTTAAAAAAACAGAAAAGCTACATAAAAATATCTCTGATGTAATCAGATATATTTGTAGTAGGTGCCTATACCAGGATAGTAATGTAATTAATAGTTACCTGACTCAAAAACTACCATGATGATGATATAACAAGTAACATAATGTAATTGTAAATTTACTCACCTTATTTTTGTCTGGAACTTCTCAATTGCTCAATTCTTCAATTCTTTCTAAGTTCTTCACACATTATGGTGATGTCAGGAATTATAGATTGGGTGGCTTAGGTAAATTGATTAAGATATTCATATTTATCAAATCCCAGTAATTCCTATAAAAGATTGTATAATTTTTGTTTGAACAATCTGTACTAAGTAGTGGTTCTGTATTTATGAGAATATTAATTTTATTTTCTTGATACTGTATTTTATAGTCCATATTCTAGAGGCAAATTGAGTATAATCAGTGGAGTGATAAGGCTTAAAAATGTTACAATGATGTTGTTAGAGTTTTCTTTAAAAATTGATAGTAATGTTTCTGTTTGACAAGGATGCATTATAAAGTATGGTTTGAAGAATATTGGGTGTTCTTGTTGAGTTATTACAGAGTAAAAATCCTTCTGATTGATTCTGAAACAAGAAATAGGTAATTAGGTATTTTAAAATTAGTTTGCGCATGTTCACTGCAGTGGGTGGATGTGGGCTGAGGATGATGATGATGATGTTCACATACATCGGCTCTTTAAATTGTTCAGTGCCAGGCAGTTGTAACTGGCTCGCTCGTCTGTACGAAAGTGCACAAACCGCACAGAGCCTTGGCATGTGTGAACGCACTCATTACTAGTTTGAGGTTTCTTTCATAAAACTTGTATCTATTTATAAGAATATCCTAACTTTTATGAATGAAATAAATAAATACATAATTTTGGGTGACTGAACTCTGCAGTCCAAGAAAGTACTTACTTGCAAAACGATTGTCTCCTTATATCCTCTAAAGTTAGCAGGACTCCTGATGAATTCCAAATATTGAAACTAAAAGCAGGCACACCATAACTAAGGTTATAGAAGATTACATACTCTGCTTTTGCTATACAGTCGTCCAAAGTTATAAATGTTTCTTTCTGGATGTAAATCTTGTATAGTTCGGACAAGTTTTCGAAAAGTTTCCAACCGTCGTTTATTCGGTCTGATATTTTGACAAACTCACGAGCTGCTTTCACAAATTCTTCTACACTTAGCAAAGTTGAATCCATAATAGGATAAGTTACTATTGATTTTTATTCTGGAATATTATTTTATTTCCAGTCTTCTATGTTTTGATTGACTTCAACAACCCGAACTAAAACACACTTCAAGTCATTTAAAGTTCTATTTTATCTCATTAAAGTCGACTTTCGAAAAACCTTGAAACTGACGTTTCTCAGCTGTGTGAAATACAACACGTATGATAATGTTCGAATACACTAACAAAATCACTATTTTCTATAAATCGACTATTACTTTTACATGGCCACCCTGAGTATGTGTCTTGCTAGCGTTTTAAGAGTTGGGACTCCGAAGAAAAAAAATTTACGACGCAAAATGTCAAAACGCAGTTCCCAACCAAGAAGCTTATAGGTTGATCTATAGTTCCATGTTCCCAACTCATTGCCAACATGTCAAAATAAGTCAAGTCTAGTATAGCCAACATAAAGAACACACGTAGTGGTGTACCTACGCGACAGCCTGCAATTTATCGATATCGACAACGTAGCTGCTGAAACGGCGCGGCAGCTCAAAATAACATTTCTATTTTAATAATAATTATGTTTCAGCAATTTAGCAGCAGGTAAGTTCCGAACAACTGACTTTCCCGAAGACCCTAAGCTAAACCCGTCAAACTGAGCAACTTTCCCCGAGGACCAAAACATAAAATAAATCAAGCTGACTGAATAATACCCTATGGGAGGATTTTTTTTAAGTTTTGACGTATTCTTCTTGGGGAAAGTTGTTCAGTTTACCTGGTGGAGCTAAGCGTATCCGGGAAAGACGGTCGTTCGGAATCTCCCCGAATTTGAAAATTATCGAAACAATTTTAACTCAATATTTCAATAACAATAAGTTGCCGAAACATAATTAATGGACTTTTTTTCTAAGTAAAACAAGCTAAAGGATTTCAATAATTATTAATTTTTTGAAATTCTAAATAAATATAATAATACAGTAACTAAACCAAGTCTGTACATTTGAATACTTGAAATTCCGTTCAAGTTATAGGTCTAAATAAAATAATCAAGTAAAGTCAAAAAAGTAAGTCTCATAATAGTATAAAAGGTTGACTGTGTCTATCTGTCTGTTTATCCACATTTCAAGTAAAAACTACAAGACGAATTTTTAGCAAAATTTGTATAACTGGTCAAGACTTAGGATACTTTTTTTCATCAGAAAAATCCCACATCCCATTCCCACAGGAAAACAGAGCTACTTATTTGGCGGAGTTAATACAACAAGCATGTACATGCATTTAATCGTCTACTATTTTTTGTGTAGGTCCTATTTCTTCATCAAAAACTTTGATCATATTTTCAATCATTGCACATAATTTGATTGTAGGGGTAGATCAAAGATTTTTTGTTGTACCATTCGTTTAGGGCTATATAGCGGTACATTTCTTCTTCACCTGAAACATATAATTATATCTTATCAAATAATAAATACATTTAATTGAATACCAAATTTTTAAAACACCACCCGTGTTATGTATGCAATTTTGAAAATTTTGGAAAACCCGCATTTTATTCAACCGTGGACATGATTTGAACCCGCGACTTTTTCCTTTACTAGTGGCGACGCCTCATCTATGTGGGCTACCGCAGATCGCCCCCTACCCGTGAACTTTGCAAGTGTATCTTAACTTACGCGGGCAGGGGACGAGCTGCAGTCGCGCAGATGGAAGAGGCTTTGCCAATAGTAAATCTCCCAGGGCCCAGAAGCGTTTACTCCAATATCCCCCCGCTCCGAAAAAATATAGGTACTCTGACCCAGAACTCGGTTGTAAGTAAACGTTAGAAACATTCTCCATTAAAAATAAATTTGTGCCAAGTGACAACGCATGGTATCGATATCGATTATACATGATTTTTGGTCGCACTACATAACAGTAACATCTTAAGCAAAATAAATATATTAACTCAAATTCATGTTTATTGCTATAATAACTGTTTATGAATTATATTCCAGGCATTATAATGATTATCTTTACTAACCTTTCTTCATCCAGAGGAAACTGAGCCATGAAATACCATTTCTGTCCATCCTTTCTATCGGTTTCAAATTCACAGATTTCACACTTCCTATACTTCATTATTCCTTTGCTTTTGTAAAATACTATGGTTTTGTCACTTATTTAAAATGATCTGATAAGAAGCAAAGCAAAATAAACAATATTAACTTAAAAAAAAAACTTTGTTTGATGAGTGAACTGAGTCCACAGATCAAATGATGTCGACATTATTGGCAAACAAAAGAGAAAGAAAACAGATATAGCCGCCATGAAAGTTCTCTTGCGTTTCATACATAAACTCTTGCATAAACTTTTTTGTTCGAAGTTTCGTTTGACGGCTCCATGGTCTTGCTTTGCTTTGCTTGTCTTGTCGTCAGTTGTCATCGAGGAGCTGCGACGTGGTGGACGCGCATTGTTTTCAAAAGTTGCTCTACGCTAAATTATTAAATTTAAACATGAATTTCTTGAAGAACAACTGGTTCAGCGAGTCCTGTGCTATGTGGCCGGGTGGCACATTTTCTTTTGAAGTGAAGGAGGTGCTTCATTCAGAGAAGTCGGAGTATCAAGAAATCCACGTCTTTGATACGACAAGTTTCGGCAAAGTGCTCGTGTTGGACGGCATCATACAATGCACTGAGAAAGACGAGTTCTCATACCAGGTATGTTTGTTGAATGTCCTAATGTGCATGCCCAATAACTTCCAAAACTTAAAAAACAATTAAAGTAATCAAAGTGAAAAAGAACATTTTAACATACTGAAAAACCCGCCTCATAGAATCCAGGAAAATAACTTGTAAAGAGCACAAACCATTGCAGGATTCTGTAACCATGTTGTTTTTTTATTTCCTATGTTATGTTAATTCAGAATGTTTATTTTGTTTAGGAAATGATATCATTTCTGCCATTATGCTGCCACAAGAATCCTGAGAAGGTGCTTATAGTTGGTGGAGGTGATGGTGGTGTGGCCCGGGAGGTTGCAAAGCACCCCAAAGTCAAGCAAATAGTCCAGGTAAAATTTGAATAAAGTTGAATATTGAAATCAGGCGTACCTTTATCAAGCGCTTAATTTTCTAACCCAATGTCTGAATAACACAATTGAATCAACTTCCCACTGCAAATGGTTACCGTTTCATTTGCTTCAAGTTTAAACCCACATTTTAAACTTTCCAAGACTAGAGCAAATTACAACCCAAGAAAGCACTTTTTGATCAACAGTGTGGTGGAGGCCTGGAATAAATTGCCAAAAGATGTTGAATAATTTAAAGACAAACTTGATAAATCTATAACCAACAAGTTTCACTCTTTAACATGCAAAACAGTCAATTCATTACCAAAGTTGTGTGTATAATTGTCCAGAGTCAGTTACTAACATGGAGGAATTCATTATCTACCATACAGACCCACAATTGGTAGAGTAGGTACCTGTCTGGAATAGTTTATGATTACAAAAAAAGATAATTTTTTATAAGTTTTTATCTGTTTAATTTCACATGTAGGTAAATAAAGTATTCAAGATCATCAATTTACAAGTACAATTTGATATCAGTTGTGTAATCTTAGTTCCTGGTGTCATAATTATGGCCACATAGGCAAATCAACTATGTAATTGCTTATCATTATCATTTTAGTTTGTGTTATTTTAAAACAAAACTGGACTACATGAATTCTTAAGGAAAATCGAAAATGCATTTGCAATGCATTTACCTGTGCATTTTTCCTGTTGTTTTGCAAAATACAGAAAATTTATGCATATATACTGCTGTTTGCCATATCTTCCATGTTACAATTTTGATGAATAAAATAAAAGGGCTTTGCAACATAAATAACTGTCTGTCTTATCAATTTCTTATCATAATAGTTAAGAGCAACCTCATCCAATAATTAACTTACTTGACCTTTGGATGTTATAATATAATTTAAGGTCTTAAAATAATGCTTCTTATCACCCTGTCTGATGTTACTTAATTATTAATACAATTAGGAAATGAGTTGGTAGTGATTTTAGTCAAATTAATTTTAATGAATGAATTATTAACTAATGATACCAAATGGATTTCTCGCAAGAAAACGTTGTAAATTAATTTATTATTTCTGAAATAAGATTTGTCTCATTCAAAAGAACGAGAATGGAACATTATTCGCTGTGAGGTAAAAAGCGCATCTAAGTCTGGATACATTTGATTTAACCAATTTTATCATTTTCATCAATCAGGTGGAGATCGACGCGAAAGTTATTGAAGTATCAAAAAAGTACTTACCATTTATGGCCGTCGGCTTCGACAGCCCGAAGCTGACGTTGCATGTCGGCGACGGCTTCGAGTTCATGAAGAACCACAGCAGCGAGTTCGACGTCATCATCACCGACAGTAGCGACCCTGTGGGGCCTGCAGTCTCTTTATTTCAGGTGAGGGAATACAAATGCCTGGCTTGGCTAGTGTCAATGCGTTACTTACCGAACGTGGTGAACGAAGACACAGCGATTATAAAATATTCCAGTGAGTGGCGGTTCTAATGAACAGAATCATGCCGCAGTATGGTGGAGATGCTGGGATTCACAAGTCACTGAGTATGAAACTGAATAACGGTCAAGCTAATCAATTTCAAAAACTTTTAGTAATGGTCAATGATGTGAGCTCTTGCGTGACGATACAATGTATAAACAAAATATTATCTCTTTTTCAGGAAAACTACTTTGCTCTAATGAAGAGTGCTTTAAGAGCTGGCGGCATCGTCTGCTCGCAAGCTGGCACTATTTGGAACGACATTGAGCTCGTCAACAACACTTTAAAGTGAGTACCTACTTATTTATGCGAAATCGATTCAAAAGAAGCCTAAATGCACCAAGTGTAAGGATTAGTCGTTTATTTAACGAATTTAGCGCAAAACATCCAATAATCGACATATTAAATGATACCATGTCGAGGTTTAAAGACAAACTTAAAATGCTGGAACCGAAAAATTATCTCACTAATTTTAAATAATATAATTAAGCTTTCTATTATCATTATTTTAAGAACCTATAGTTGCTCAATTGAAATTTAATTTGAATGCTGTGTTCGTCTGTAACTGTCTTACATATAAGAACTAGATCTGCTTAAGACACTGATGATGTATATACATAAGTATATGTAAGATGTTGATAAACCAAAAATAATGAATAAATAAAAAGTATATTTTAATTATGCGTAAGTGGTCAGTGTGGGTTCATATTTCGACCATGGGAAATATGATCAATGTCATAGGTTGGTTCACATCTTGAATTTGTTTCAGTTATTTTTTGACTACTTCCAAACAATGTTACTGAATAATATTTTGTTGCAGGTTCTGCAGGAACCAATTCCCGGCGGCCGCTTACGCATACACGTCGGTGCCTACGTACCCCTCCGGCCAGATCGGGTTCGTGATCGGCTCGCTCGACAAAGATACCAAGTTCGATTCCCCGCAACTCACCTTCACACGTGACGACGAGAAGCACATGAATCTCAGGTATTTTCATTTGTAAAAATGTTCTTTAACCTGATGTGAGACTACCTTGCCGTAAGAAATCACTACATAGTATAAAGTCGCTTTGCGCGTCTGTTTATATGTATGCTTAAATCTTCATAACCACCTAATGGATCTAGATGTTTTTTTTAAAGATAGTGATTCAAGAGAAAGGTCTGTTTCCCGTGGGAAATCGGTTAACATCGGCTGAAACCGCTGGGCGGGCCGCTAGTAGAAAATAAAACAATTCGGCGCGTCGGCGAAGAATTGTATCAAATGGCAACCCAAAGGCCCCAAACCCTTATTGCGGACGAATATTTAGGTTTCTTATAATATTATATAATTTATTTAAATTTTAAAAATCTTCAGGTACTACAACAGCGACGTCCACAAGGCTGCCTTCGTACTGCCAACTTTCGTCAAATATAGACTCGCCTAATTATATTTTACAATGAGCGTGTACTTAACAGTGCATATAAATAAATTAAGCTCCTTCCAAAATAAGACTGCCTCCAACGGGCATAATAATAATAATTATACTTACTTATTAATTGTTGGACTCCACTATACAATTAGATTTAAGTGTTATTCGAATTTGATTTTATTTTTTTAATCTCATATTGTTTTAAATAATACCTACCAAACGCATTCCTTTGTTGACATTTCAATATTTTATAGAATAAGAATGTTACGAATGAACTGAACAATAATTAACATTAACATTGTAAGAGTTATGGGACCTAAGTAGTCTATAAAAGAGTAATTGATATAGATGTGCCTTTATTTTTGCTTATACAATGATGTGATAAAAATCGAAAGAACATATTTTTGTACAATTTTTGTATGCTGTTTTTATGTATGGGTAGAGAAAATATAAATATATTTTTTTATAAAATATTTGTTTATATTGATATCCTTTTCATTTTGTTTCATATCACTTTTATTTAGGTAAATACGCGCCGTTATCAAGAGTTAGTTTCAAATTAATTTTATTCTAAAACTGAAAATTCCCTGGACACCTCAAATTACCGCTATCACCTATCGGCCATTCGATTTAGAGAAGGATAGGAGATATTTAAGTTCTGTCATGTTAAAAAATCACAATAGGTTCTTAGCCATTTCTAGTCAATTCAGTCGTCATTGGCCTCAATTCGGGATAAGAATGACAGGACTTATCTCTTATCCTTCTCTAAACCTATTTAATGGAAAGTGACAGCGCTAATAGAAGGTAAGAAGATAAAATTAAGGCAATTGTTATCATCGTCGCGTGTCATTGTGACAAATAAGGCGTACTCTGAGTCAAATTATAAGACATGACATGATTTAAGTTGAGTCTGTGCGGAAAAGAACCGACGCGAGTTTTGGGGGCGCCTCTGTGTCTTAGTATGACACATGTCATAGCAACCTATGAAAAAAATTTAGGTCACTTTTTGCCCATACCTTTTCTCTTTCCGCACAGCCTCTATCTCTTATCCTTTTCTAAATCTATTTGACGGAAAGTGACAGCGCTAATTTAAGGTAAGTTAATTTATTTCCCGAATTTAGGCCATTAGTGTTCCGTAGCGGGGAAAAACCGCAAAAGCACTAAATCATGCAACTTCTGATTTGGACTCGAATGGAAGGTCCGCGCATTTTTAGGTGTGCGCTGGATGACAAAACACGGGAGCACAAATAAAAAACTCATTAATTTATCATAAAATATATTTCATTCGCTGGTCTGTCCTTTCGTATATTCCGTGGCCTTGCGCGCGGCGGTATCTTTGGTGTTTTTCTTAGTGTGCCCTTCTTCTATGGCCTGGTGGATGGCGGTGAACACGGCCCCTGATTTTACCTTCTTCAATATTCTTCTGTCGTGGAACGGGTGCATGTGCTGTCCTATCCTGTGAAACATAAGTGTTCAAATAAGTAACTGTGTGTGTAGGTATTATTATTAACTATTTTGAGCCAGACATGTCCCACTGGGCCGCCTCCATCCAGTTTTGGGCGTGGGCGTGTAACTAGTCTTTCCACCTTTTTCTTGGACGACCACGTGCCCGTTTTGCGTTGGGAGGGACCCAAGTAGTTGTTATCTTTGCCCATTGTGCAGCAGGCATTCTGGCAACATGTCCAGCCCAATCCCACTTGAGATGTGCTGCCTTCTGACCTACGTCGACTATTTGAGTACGGGAACGCAGAGGTTAATACCTCTGCATATTTAATTTTATACTTTAATATTAATTTATATTTATAGTAATTTAATGTACATCGATTAGGTATGCTAGCCGGGCAGCGCACTTTATTGCTCAAATGTGACGGTTCCAGCTAAAATCAGCGCTGCAGCTTTAAGCTACAGCATATGCTGAGCGGGACTCCATTTCAGTCTCATTCATAAGTAAGAACACTTTATTGCACATTCAAAACACAAATAAATAACAGGAAAAAATAAACTAAAAATGCGCAAAGGCGGCCTTATCGCTGAATGCGATCTCTACCAGACAACCTTTGGGTGGAAGAAAAATCAAAGGGAAGAAGAGAGTAGTGCATAAAATAAAGGTAAGATTAGACAGTGTACATTAATAAATATACTAAATCATACCATACCATATTATAATATACTATAAAAGATAATATTATAAATAAATACATACATAAGTGTATATTGTGTATGCTATTGTACTCCCTGTTTAAACTTGATAGTAACTGAATAAATATTTTTGTTTCTTTTCTTTCTTTCTTAAATAAAAATTGAGAATAGAACAGAGAGTGTGCATAAGTATTTAGTTTGGCCGGTTGATGAGTGTACAAACTTTTTTGGGCGTGTACTTGAAACTGAACAACTTTTCTTGGTTACTTTTATATATCCCCTTCGTACGCGTAGGCACTACTGAGTGGCACTACCGGTAGAGTATTTCTAGCGCCAAAAGTATGAAAGAACAAATATTTGTTTTTATTATTGGATTAAAGTTACTAAGAACAGTTGCTTGATTTATGTGTAGGTTACGGCTAAAAAGTCTGTAAAGTCAGTGAGCGGCCAGACTGACCACACTGTATTAATTGAGTAAAAGTACTGAATAAATTTCCAAAGACTCACCTATTTGTGACAACATTGTCGTTGGTGACGACCAGCGCGGGGCACCTGCATTGAGCCAAATAGTCGACGCAGCGCCACTGCCGCGTGCCGCAGCGCTTGGTGTGCTTCAAATAGTAGACGAAACGGTTCAAGATCAGTTGCAAAGAGCCTTGGGTGGATATTGTGTATTGCAGCGCTCCACAATCTGTAAAATAATGAATGATAACATACACACATAATATCTGGCCCGATGGCGTAGCGTATTTTTACCCATGCCTGCTATGCTGAGGGTCATGGGTTCGATCCCCAGAGGACTCAAAATTTGTTAAGTAATTTTCAGATATTTGTGAAAAACGTATTTTTTCGTAATCGGGATCATTTAGTATGGGTAATATTCTATTCTATGAATAATATGTATTTATTTACAAAAAAAGTAAGTCTTAATATCTGCTATCTAGTTTCCACAGTACAAGCTTTGCTTAGTATAAGGCTAGATGGGGCTGTGTGAATTGTACAGGGTATTTATTTTATTTTAAGTTTGGTATTTCTTCTGGTACTGAAACAGATAAAATTTACACCCTCGACAAACACTTGTGGGTCATTAAGAAAATTGTGTATCGCCGAAGTTACAGGTTGTCAGTCTGCGTTTTGGATAACACAGTTATAATAAGAATAAAAAACACTACTTACCAATCTTTTTACCTGCTTTAGCTATTAACTCATTGCTGGTAATGGCCACAGATGTAGGTTCAGTTTTTATTTTTCCCTCAAAACTATCTTTGCCTACAGATTTTTGTATTATTATATTCTGTGAGGAAATGTCTTGTGAGATGTCAGTTTGCATGTCTTCTTCTTCCTGCTGTATGGTTTCATCAAAAGTGTGCTCGTCCAAAATTTCTTCGTCTAATGTTTCATCTTCAATTGCTTCTGTAATATCTGCATCCCTAAAAATTTGCAAGAGTGACTAAGGTTTCTTCTGTATTCTTTTTCCTCAGGATTAACCTTGCCAGCCCTGAGGCAGTGCCTTTAAAGTTTTATCCGGTCAATACAAAATTTTGATAAAACGAAGATAATTGTGTCATAGTTAATACTTGCGATTGTTGGCGCTTGGTGAAACTCCATGTTTAATTAATTTTGACAAAAAACACTTGTACTCGTTTCACAGTTTTATTGCGGGGTAATCCGACCGGTTTCGCTCACATGAGCATTTTCAAGGATTTTACAAAACACAAATCATTATTCAAGAAAGAACATCACATCCACTAAATTATAATTATTTACATACTTATTTGTTGTATCTGTGTGATAAAAAAAAAAAATTTTGCAGATTTTCAAAATCCTTGAAAATGCTCATGTGAGCGAAACCGGTCGGGTTACCCCGCAATAAAACTGTGAAACGAGTACAAGTGTTTTTTGTCAAAATTAATTTGATAATTGTGTATTTTTTTTTTACATTTGTCGGATGATGGAGTCAGTAAGTGATAGTAGGTACTATCCTACATTTATCCTAAAATTTTGATAAAACGAAGATAATTGTGTCATAGTTAATACTTGCGATTGTTGGCGCTTGGTGAAACTCCATGTTTAATTAATTTTGACAAAAAACACTTGTACTCGTTTCACAGTTTTATTTCGGGGTAATCCGACCGGTTTCGCTCACATGAGCATTTTCAAGGATTTTACAAAACACAAATCATTATTCAAGTGTTTTTTGTCAAAATTAATTTGATAATTGTGTATTTTTTTTTTTACATTTGTCGGATGATGGAGTCAGTAAGTGATAGTAGGTACTATCCTACATTGAATAAAATTAACCTCATTTCAATATCCGCTTGCAATTAAAATCAACTTTTCGCAAGGTTGCATTGGCAAAAAAGCTACAGCAGTAACACTTATTTTTTTTTTTTTTTTTTCATATTAAGTGGCTAACATGCGATCGGTCATCAGACCATAAGCAGTTTTTTTGAGTGGTATAATGGCTGGTAGGCGCGCCCTCCCAATGTTAGGCTGCCTTTATTTCCGTGCTTGTTTATTTTTATAATGGCGAGGTTTAGGTGTTGTCCCAGGTATGTAGCCGTTTTAGGCGTCTTGTTTGCAAAGGGGCGCTGAGGCACTGGGCGAGCCTGTTTTGGTGGTGTGTAATTTTGTTTTGGTAGCTTTTTGATGCATTGGCTACTTCTTCTTTGATGGTTGGGATTTTTAAGTAGTTGTGGATTTCATCCATTCTGGTAAACCATGGAGCATCTACAATAGCTTTGAGCACCCCATTCTGGAACCTCTGCAGTATTTCTGTGTTTGATGTTTTAGCTGTTCCCCATAGTTGGATGCCGTAGGTCCATATAGGTTTTAGGATGGTCTTGTAGATTAGCATCTTGTTTTCAACAGATAATCTGGATTTTCGTCCTATTAGCCACTCCAGAGATCTAAATTTGTGGTTAAGTTCGTCACGTTTTTTTTGGATGTGAGTTTTCCATATCTGTTTGCGATCCAGGTGGAAGCCAAGGTATTTTACAGAAGTGTTGTGGGGTAGGATATCTTGCCCAAGTTTCACAGTTGGGCAGTCTTTTTTTCTGAGAGTAAACGTTATATGGTTTGACTTAGGGGCACTTGCTTTGATCCTCCAGGATTTCATCCACACATGAACTTTATCTAGATGCGCTTGTAGGGTGCTTGAGGCTACATCAGGATCCACATCAGATGCTAGTACTGCAGTATCATCCGCAAAAGTAGCTGTCATTACAGTGTCCGACTCAGGTACGTCCGCTGTAAATATGATGTACAGTGCTGGTCCCAATACCGAACCCTGCGGGACTCCTGCTTTTATTTCATAAAAATTTGAAGTCGCGTCATTGACTTTGACATAGAAGATGCGGTTTTCAATGTAGGACTTCAGTAAAAGATACATATTGTGGGGTAGCAGCTTCTTCAACTTGTACAACAAGCCATCGTGCCATACCTTATCAAAGGCCTGCTGCACATCTAGAAATACTCCTGAACAATATTTTTTGGTCTCTAAAGCATCTCTTATGTGTTCACACACCCTATGAACTTGTTCAACAGTTCCATGACTTGTTCGAAACCCGAATTGATGGTCAGGAATTATTTTATCATGTTTAAGATGATCATTCAAGCGACTCTTGATGATTTTCTCAAGGATCTTCGAAAGTACTGGGAGGAGGCTGATTGGTCTGTATGATGATGTCAGGTGTTGTGGCTTTCCAGGTTTTGGGATCATTTTAATTTCTGATACTTTCCAAGGACTTGGGTAATACGCAGTTCTTAAGATAGCATTATACAGCGACGTTATAAAAACTATACCCTTTTTGGGGAGATTTCTTAGAACCTCGGCTGTTATAAGGTCGAAGCCCGGAGCTTTTTTCAGATCTAGTTGCATGATAGTTCGTCGTACTTCGGCAGGTGTGCAGCATTGCAGAGGAGGGCTGAGTTGGAGATCACTTTCCAGGAATAACCTTACTTCAAGATCTGTGCTATCAGTACCAAGATCATTGTTAGGCGTAAACACATCCTGGAGAAAGCATCCGTAGGCCTCTGCCTTTTCAGCATCTGTTTTAGCCCAATGTCCATTTTCACCTTTAAGTGGGTGTTTAGCTTGCAGAGGCTTATCACGAGATTTAGCTGTTTTCCACAAGGAATTTTCAGCTTTCGCTGGAGCTGATGGCGTCAGGTTTTGCAAATGAACTTGCAGTGTCTCATTCTCTATGTCTAACAAAAATTGTTTCAATTCTGCAGCAGCTTTATTAAAATCTCTTTTATCAGCAGGGTGGCGACTACAGTGCCATACCCGCCTTAGCCGTCTCTTTTCTAGCACTTTATGTTTTACAATTTCTGGCAAGTTGTAGTGGTTAGTTGATGCTTGGTTGCACCTACTAGGTGGGGTGCTGAGCCAAGCCGCTGTTTGTATGGTTTTAGTAATGAGTTCGGTGGCGTTGTCGATGTCTTCTCCACTTTTAAGTCTAATATTTAGGTCTATGTTTTCTTCTAAGTGCTGCTGGAACGTCAGCCAGTCTGTGAATTTGTTATATAGGAACGGCTTTGTTGGGCATTTAATTATTGTTTCACTCATGGTCGCTATAACGGGTGTATGGTCAGAGGAGGAATCGTTGCAGCTCTCTATTTGAAGAAAATACGATGGTATGCCTTTGTATATATAGAAGTCGAGCAAATCTGGTAGTCTCTTGTTATCTGTGGGCCAGTATGTTGGTTCACAGGTAGTTAGGGTACTCAGGTGATTGGCGTCAATGCTCTTTCTTAGGTGTCGGCCTCTGGTTGTTGTAAGGCGTGAACCCCATTGCATGTGTTTAGCATTCCAGTCTCCGCCGGCTATATATCGATTTCCTAGTGTTTTGAAAAAAGTATTGAAATCGTTTTCAGTTGTTTCTGGCTTTCTCTTTTGTTTGGGTGGGCAGTATATAGATGAGACAGTGATGGTGCTTTGTTTACCATAAACTAAAACTGAGGTAGCTTGTATTTTAGCCGTTCTGTGTTCAGGAATTAAGTGGTGCTTTATATTTCTTTTTATAATAATTGCAGTACCAGCATGCGCTGTATTATCGGGGTGACAAGTTGCGTAGGTATTATATCCATCTATATGCAGGGATGTGCCCTCAGTGAGGTGTGCCTCCGAGATTAATAGTATATCAAGATTTTGCATTTTTAGAAAGACTTCAACTTCGTGTTTCTTGCCTATCAGGCCGTTTATGTTCCATGTTGCAATTTTGAAACCCATGTTACCGAACAAGTTTTGTAACGATTGTTGTTAATAGTCCCATAAGGGTACCCATTTGGTCAAGAAGTCGGTCTAGCTTTTCAGCTTGTTTTGATAGGATTATTTCTAGGTTTGTCATCGATCCCGCTGTGACTTGTGCGTATGTTGGAGTTGACTGTTTATTTGGTTCTGTTGGTTTATATGATTCTTTTGTATTATCATCATCTTCCTGATTTAGGTTGATAGGTCTGTCTTGGTTTGGTTGCTTAAATGACTGATGTCTAGAGAACTTGCGGTCTCGTATTTCTTTAAATACCTTGCAACCCTTGTAGTTGGCTGCATGATCTCCTAAGCATAGAGCACATTTAGCAGGTGATTTCCTATCTTTTTTAGGACAGTCTGCTGTATTATGATTTTCTGCGCACTTTACACATCTGTATGGCCGCATACAGTAGTTTCGTGTATGACCGTATTGTTGGCATCTTTTACATTGTGGAATAGATTTTTGCCTTTTGGGATCTTCTATCTTTACTGAAGTATGATAAATATATTTCAGAGATTTTACTGCTTCATTGTTTGGACCAGGTTCAAGGTTCACAAACCAGGTTGACAGAGGAGTCTTTGTAGACCCGTGTTTTGCATTTATGATTTCACCTTTGACAACATTTCCAGTGCCTTCCACGGCCTCTTTAATAGCCTCAAGGGGTGTACTTGGGTGTAGATTCTTGATAACAATTCTATATGGTCGCTCGCTTTTCTGTATAAATGTGTGGCCTATCAGGTTTTTGTCACGGACTAATATCATCAACCTCTTATAGGCTTCGATAGTATCAGTAGTCACACGTAGTTGGTTCTTGGTTACAATTTTGAATGAGTATTCTGATTTATTCAATATTTCCTCTAGGCATTCTCGAAGTTTGGTGACATTTGTAATTCCATACAATACAACTGGAGGAGGTTTGTTAACTTTTTCTTTAACAGTAGGGAGTTTTTCATCTTCCTCATCAACATTTAATTTGGAGAACCGGTTATTTGTTGGTACATCTTGTTCCGGTGAAGGTGTATCACTGTTTCTCATGCGCTTGTATGCTCTTGACCCTCTTGGTTTATATTGGCTGAGTATTGGTATAGTTTGCCAATCATTATCATCACTTTCATCTTGGTTGTAGGGATCTAAGTTAATTTTGGTATTTTTGCCAGTAGCATTTTGACTTCCGGAAGCCTGGGTATCCACTTCCGGTTGTTTATTATTCACTGGGGAGTTTATTTTGCTGTTATGGCAACACTATCTAAGATGACAAATGTCATAATGAAGTATACTGAGATGTGAACAAATATGTGGGTAGGCAAATATTTTTCTGTCCATGTATGTCACTCGCGGGTTTTAATTGACTGTTTTATGGTTGAAAAACAGTTTTCCACGCCTAGATAACACTATCACAGTTTTCACAGGTGTTTATTTGCACTTTAAAAGTGTTTATAGCTATGAATATCACTATTTATGCACAAAACTGAATAAATCTTCGGGAGCAGGTTAGCTTCCATTGACAGTTGACAGCCAGTAACACTTATAATTTTGATAAAATTACCAATACTTACTGGATATTACTTGATGGATTTCCATACATCATGTATTTTTCTCCATCTTTATCGGATACTTCAAAGAAACAACATTCATCTAAGTCTTGATCTTTCACATCTTCTTTTTCAAAAATAATCTGTGGTGGTGGTGGTCTTGCTGGTCTAGACATGAAGCTAGTTGATGATTGGTCAAAATTCTAAAAAATAATTAAAACACTTTTACCCTAGAGATACTCTCTGTACAATAGGCATTGCTACATAATTACCTGCTTAGAAACAGAATTAAAGTAAGGCCATCCCAATAAGCCATAATTGATGATGATGATGATCCTTCCGACCGATTTCGGCCATGGCGACCACTTCAACTTCTAATCAAAGAGGCTTTGATGCGCTCGGAGATGGCTACTATAGGCAATTTTTTCTAAGAAGTCTCGTGCGCAATGCGGGCAGGTGAGCTTGCCGTTCACGTAATTGTAGTTAACGGGCCTACTTCCATGAAGTGAGGTGAAAACGAGCTACGAGAATGCATTTTATGCATAATCTAAGGCACATCACTGTCAACAAAATTTTGTTTTTTAATCTTCAAGATATGAGGAATACGCCAGGGCAGCGCAAAATCTCATTTTATATTTAATTACGGAGAAATTAAAATTTGAAGTTACCTCTATTTTTTAGTGATGAAGCGTGGCGTAAGAGATTTCCTCCACCAGTGCTAATCGAACTGTATTGATCTTAGTATGATTATTAATGGCAATTTCACGTTGAACCCGCCCGGGCGGTTATTTTTTGACAAAACGTCTTAGTTATTATGAAATTTAGCAAAACACTTACTGTTTCCGGCTGATTTCCTTGGGAATAAAAGGTTTTTTTTTTTTTTTTTTGGCACTAGTTTGGACTTTGTGCCAGTGTCGAGTTTTTTATTTTGATTGAAAGGTAGGGAAACTGAACGCGGAAAATATGTTTAAAACAAGGAAAAGTTGGGAAAGGAGGTAAACAATTCATAAACTTACATATACTAGAGCTTTATTTGTTTTGATGTGTTTCCTCTGCTGTCAAAACTGACGTGGAATTGATCATAGATAAACGGAATATGATGCAGACGCGACACACACTACATTTGTTCGATATTTTGACCGTGAAAAATTATTGTAGCTAGAATTTTGCCGTAAAATATATCAACTATCTACAACAACGGCATTCTATCCGCTATGGATAATTTTGCCAATGTCAATACTACGTTGATTGATACATCGAACGAAACGCAAAATATGAACCGATTAGACGTAGGTATTAATTTTTTTTTTACGATCAAATAATAGGATGACGTGGTTGTTAGTGCAGATTAGTATGAAGTAGTAAGGTTCGATTTATATGCAACACTAGACGGCGGCACGGCGGCACAAAAGCAGTTTTTTAACCGCGGCGGAAATTTTTAATTGTAAATATGGAGCGCTGCGCATACGGTCACCACCAACCACAGTTTTAGGATAAATTATAAGAAAGCAAGGATAATAATTATGTACATGTACTTACGTACATACATACATACAAATATCACGCCCATATCTCTTGCAACTTGCGTACCTAGTATACAAAAGTATTATTTATGTTGTAAAAGATTTTTGTCAGATTTCAGTTCAAGAGTGGGATCAATTGATTCGGAAGGTTTTTAGTGTTATGGGGTAGAAGGGTTCTAGAGTGGCACTGGGTCAAGATGTTCATGCTAGGGTAACACTGGGTTGAAAGGTTCTAGACTTATACCTAGCTGGAAAGTCCTAGAGTGTCACAGAACAAAATGCCAATACTAATGTTAAAATTTCGGGAAGGTCGAGAGTATCATTATATTAAAGGTTGTGGTCACCCTGGTTCGTTGGTAACACCGAAATATACCAAACATTGTATAGGGCTATAAATCCCTTTTCTAAAAATACCAATTTCAAGACCAAAAATTACAGGATTATCCAGATAGGAATGGATTAAAAACCTTAGTCAAAAAAACAATTAGAAGCACCTTCGATTTTAAAATTTTCTTAGTTACTTTAATAGATATCACCAAAATGTATGATAATTTTTAACTATGAAGCAATTCAACTGGTGTCGGTGATTAAAGGAAAAAGATTGTTAAAGGTGTTCGAAGGTTTGAAAATTTTAAGGCATGCGGCTCTGTGTATGGATGGTCAACAAATATTGTTCAAAACCTAATGAACAGTGCGAGAATGCGACCGCTATATATTATCATATCATAATATCATACTCGAATATATAATGGCCGTCGCTAATTGGTTTTTGCTATTTATATATTGAACTTACATCTATGTATACTGATTTATGCAATAAACGTTTAAAATTTAAATTTGACAGTATTAGTTGCGCTTAAGGTGCACGCAATGACGAAAATGATAAAGAAATATCCAAAAAAAGTTTCTTAATGTCGAAGTTCGCAAAAAAATTTACAATACCAGGATGGACAAAAACGAAACAAAAATATGTTCGCGCAAAGTGCGTAACATGATACTGGCCACTTGCATTTTTAAACCTGAACTAATAAGTTGGCTTTATTTAGTTTAATGACTTTGCTTCTTCTGTAATAACGTTAAACTAAAAAGTTGTAAATATGATTTGAGATGTTATGAAGATAAGTGTTTTGTGAACTGATTAAGCCCTTATTTTTAGATGAATTCTTTTCATGTACTGAAAGTGTAAGAATAACAAACAAACAGACAGTACAGTTTATAGAGTTCATAATTAATATGGATACTATGCGTTCAGCTAAGTCTTGGCGAATGGTTCAGCTTATTTCAAAATATGGTCCTTATAATATAATGTAGGTTAATATTCCTTCCAAGTTATAATATCAACTTTGTGAGTAGTCCACCAAGAATCGAACCCGGAACCTTTGCGCCGCAGGCAGTCGCACTACCATTGGTCGTCAAGTATTGTATCAGTACCAGTTAGACTAACATTATATGAAATGGTGACACCTCTATAATATACTCTTTGACATGATTTCCGAATTTCATTTGAATTTCGTTCCTTCCGGCGAAGTAGGACTCTTAATGGCTGCAGGTGGACGGTCTTTCAACTCATCGCGCTCAGCGTCGAGGTCTGCTTTGCGCTGCTCTTCAAACTCGCGTATTCGCCTTTTTACCATCCCGCGCCATAATTATATAACACCTGTCATTTCCACATTAAAAAAGAAGTCAACAAATGAAACTGGACCCTCGGCAATAGTTTAGCGCGAATCTGACAGCTGTCGAATATGACTTATTGGAATCCCCTTACTCTAGGAAAATTAGGAAAAAATATTGCCTTGTACAGTTTATTTCAAGAAAATTTAATGACCAAATAGTACACATACCATATCCTCTAATCCTTTTATATGGAGCTCTTTCCCAGCTTCAACAAGTTCTGATAAGCTTTCCACTGGCACAAGGACCTCCCCTGTGTAAATATACTCCAGTATTGCCGACAGTGTTGAGTAGGATATTTTCTAGAATATATACATATGAGCTATATTTATTTTTATTTTAAGTAAGTAAAAATCTAGTTGAACATATAAAAAATGTTTAATTGTAACTTGACATGTGCTTTTATATTAAAGAACACTTTAATGTACATTCAAAACACAAATACATAATAACTTAAATTAAAAATGTGCAAAGCTGGCATTATCGCTGAAAGCGATCTCTACCAGACAACCTTTGGGTGAGAGAAATCAAATTGAAGATGGGAGCCAATGTTATATGCCATGAGGTTAAACTTGCGTGCCCTGCCTGAGTCAATGTTTTATTATTATATTCCACTTTTTTAAAGTTAGGTCTTAGATTTTAATGTAAAGAACTTGATATCCTAACTAACTAAATGCACTTATACTTCTTTTATTTATAAATATGGTTCTCTATCTACATAAACTATCATCAAAAGTGCTAATTTAAATTAAGCAAAATGTAGTTCTTACTTAATATTCTTTACATGAGAAACACTTACATTCAGAAATATGACTGGATGAGGACATTGGGCTGATGACATCAGATCCTTTATGTATGGGCTTGCTAAAGCCATAATGACCTGATGTACTTTAACATGATGTCCGTCTGCTGCCAGGGTCATGTCAACGAACTCTCCATTCTATGGATGCAATGGGAGTGAAGTGAGTGAGAGTATACTTCACAGGGTGTAATTAATTATTGGGTCGGATTTCACCCTTCAGGGCATTAAATTTTTTGCCTTTTTTTGTCGTAGATGTAGATGGCACAATACAAGCACATTTCGTCCCTGACACTTTTGGGCTATAATGCATCTAGGTCGAGATATAAGCCCTTGATGTTAGCAAGGAAAAATGACTGTTGCCATTTTGATAAACCTGGGAATAACACAGCCTAGGTTTGTTCTAGCCCACAATTACCAGGGACAATAAGTGTTTGTATTGGGCCCCACAAGAAAAATTAACAAAAATATTAAATATTTTACTTTTCCTCAACATTTCATAGGATATACTCTATCATAAGCATATACTCTAACACCCCTGAAAAGTAAATTCTCTGACAGGATTTTAAAATCATTTCATAGTATAAAGTAAAGATGCTTCCCGCATCTGTCCCTATGTCTGTATGTATGCTTAAATCTTCATAACCACCTAAAGGATCAGGATGAGGTTTTTTCTAAAGACAGAGTGATTCAAGAGGAAGGTTTACATACATACATACATGTATCACGCCTATAATCCCTTTCAAGGTAGGCAGAGCGTAAACAGCCGCAAAAAACGGACATTTACACCACATCTGACAAATATGAGGGTCATTTGGAAAATTGTGTATCGCCATAGTGACAGGTCGTCAGCCCATCGCCTAAAATTACAATACACACCGTCGAGTTCCTTAGTCGCCTCTTACAACTCCCACGGGAAAGAAATGGGGTGATGCTATTTTAAGCCGGCATTACACGGCAATGATGCTATTCTAAGCCGGCATTACACGGCAAAGGCAGAGGAAGCGGTTTTTATGTATTATTTATGTCGGGTTAGCAGCGAGTGAAACCCGCTAGTATCCAATAATTGATTCCATGTAGTGTAGACTGTGTGTTGAGTATAACCTTGATCACACACGCTATTTCAACAACAGTATTTGCCTATATTTCAGGCAATTATTAATTTTGAATTATTTCGAATTCTTCATTAAAAATTTGTGGATTATTTATCATAAAATATAGTATGTTTTCGAACATAGAGTGAGAACTGGTTTGTTTACCTGTTGCAAAGAGCTTAGCCCAGTACAGATATTAGACCTGTGCGCACTCCACGAAAGAGAAAATTGAGATTGAGCCATGATTTATACGTAATTAAAGTCAGAATTAGTTCATTTTATCCATGAAATGTCTAATGAAACACTGAATTATCGATAAAATCACAAACAAAGCGCCGCTCCGCATCGAATGTTTGACAGCGGTGGTGCCAGATAGCTTCACAGATTTCAGAAGGATTAAAGAGAGATGGTTTTTGTCGAAAGGAGATACTTTTTAAAATAAAACCTTCTTGGTACAACTTGGTTTAAATAATACTAAATTAAAAACTCATCATGAGACACTAATAAATGACTACTGGTAACTGATGGAAACAAGAGAGGGGACGGTTCATCGCCAAAAGAAATAAAGAACTGTTTATTTTGAGTGTCTGGCAATGCTAATAGACAATGACATTTACTTTTTTTACCATGTGTTGCTAGTGTTAAAAATAATAATGAAACGAACATACCCCTTATTGCCAATTCTTGTAACGAAAACTATGGCAGTTTGACGTAACAAGCTGAAGATGCATTACATTGCGAAGTTCAGCCCAGCTAAAGACCATAGTAGTAGTTTACACGACGCAATGTATTAATTTCCGTTTTAAAGTGAGCATGCAAAGTTCTTTGAGTTGAGTTGACATTCTTGCTTTGCTTTTTAATTGTTGTCTATGACTATTAGCGGTGGTTTGCTTTGCTTCGCTTGTTTGCTAACGAGAAAATCAAAATTATATTCAATATTGTGGTTAGTTATTGAGAATTTTATCCAAAACAGTTGAGTGTATGCGATGGCGCAATTTTCTCTTTCATGGGAGTCGCATAAAAGTAATATATGTAGTGGTTTGAGTACATTACAACAGGTGCGTAATTTTTTAGCTTTAACGTCGTATTTTTTACCTTATTTCGATGTAAATGTATAATTATTCCCTAAATTATTTGATGAGTACACATTTGTTGTTAAATAAGTGGTCGTAATATCGCACTCTCTTTAAATAACGTCCATTTCCCAAACATAACCTTAAATTTTATTTGTAAATATGTTATACAGAATGGAGAGTTTGTGGACATGACTCTGGCAGCTGACGGGCACCACGTTAAGGTCCACCGGATGGTGATGTCTCTCGTGAGTCCATATCTCAAGGAGCTCCTCAACTCTGCACCATGTCAACATCCAGTTATATTCTTGAATGTAAGCAAACAAAAAAAAATTGAGCAAATAAACTGTAACAGAACTGCTTTCGTACATTTTTTGATGTCTAGAATTTCTTCTATAGTGTGGGACACCCAGGCGATTAACAATCTATCTTATGAAATTACTGCCAACAACGAAACACTTCATGAACTTAATTAAATTAGTCAAAAGTGACATTATCAATTGTCTAAAATGCTTATGCTGACCTTATTCTGATTTTCAGAAAATTTCCTATACTACACTGTGTGCCATACTGGAGTATGTTTACACGGGAGAGGTGATGGTTGGCAAAGACAGCTTGACAGAGCTTATTGACGCTGGCAAAGAGCTGCATATTCGGGGGCTGGAGGACATGGTTTGTATCTATTATGTACAACCAAAATAGCCAGCTTATTGAATCCTAAATTTTTATTTTTATCCCAAAGTTTAATTGTCAAGCACAAGAACATGCATAACCAAAACAGTATGGTTTGAATTTCATAATTCAACATACAAACATCTCACCTATAAGCCCTTATATTATGTTACCTTTAAGCTGTGTCTGACTAACATTTGAGGGATAGTCAGAAAATAGTGCATCACCAATAGTGACAGGTTGTTATCCCATCGCCCAAAATTGTAAAATGTATGTGTAACCCTCGAGTCCCTTAGTCGCCTCTTACAACATGTTGCCTCACTGCATGAATTATTATTGTGTGATTTGGGTTTAGAATAGCATTATACCATTAATTTCCTGTGGGTGTCTTAAGAGGCGAATAAGCGACTCAAGGACTTCATGTATATTAAAATTTTATTGGACAGGCTGACAATCTCTCTCTATTTGTCAGACATAATAATAGCAACCATATTTTCCGGCTGTTAACGCTATGCCTACCGGTGTGATATGTGTTTGTATGATTGTATGTATAATTTACGCATTTTAGTTCATAATTTAAACTGAACCTTTTGTGTTCCATTGTTGGCTGCAGTTATGAACACCTATAATTAACTTTCCTCCCTGCTTTAGTCACTACATGTACAAGCAGTTTCACTTTAAGTATTCTTCTTCTTCTTCCTCGGGTTGGGACGTCTGCGGAGCTCGCAGACGGGTGATCAGCTCCACTAGGCGGGAACCATTTCACCCAATTCCCAGGTTTGGGGCACTGGGTTCACTGGTGCTCCGGCAGCGTCACCTCCTCGAATCTTCTTGTTGCCCTGCAGAAATGCAGGACATCTTTTAGAGATATATTGGTTAAATCCCTTTCTTCAAGTTTGTCATTACCTAGATACTTTAAGTATTACTGCAGCAACTATATAAAAATGCTGATATCACTTGGAAAAATATTGTCCAGTCTTTAACCTAAAAATTCTTTTATTTTTAGAAAATAGAGATCCCCTCACAAGCCCAGTATTCTCAGTCCATGCAAGCACAGAACAATGAAGGCCAACCTTTGGCCGATACTGGGTATTTCAGTAAAAGTAGAACACCAGATATACCAAAATCAACAAGAAACAGAAATAGTAAATCGGATAACATGCAAGATATTACAGAGTAAGTCTATATTTATATAGCAATATTTTTATTTTACAAGTTTAGCAGCAATAGTCGCAATATTGCCAACAATCTGTCTCCAAAGTAGTCTTTCCTACTTTGGACAAGTCGCCCGTCGCGAAACTGATAGCCTGGAGAAACTGATGATCACGGGAAATGTAGATAAAAAACGATCGCGCGGAGGATCTCCAACACGCCGGTCAGATCAAATTAAAAGTCTTATCGAGTATCAACACAGCCATGAAACATGCCGAAGACAGAGACACATTTTGAAATAGTTTAAAGAAGAGAGTCTTTGCAGGCACAACCTTCGGCAATGAAGAAACTAAAAAGAAGAATGTGTAACGAATTTACTTGCTAGCAAAGGAATTCCATTCAATTTTGCTGGCGCGATCAGAGACGTGACACACAATACCCTCAATTCAGGATATAAATTCTCCTTACTTGCCTTAAATTAGTGCTGTCACTTTCCGTCAAATAGGTGTAGAAAAGGATAGGAGGTAAGTCCTGTCATTTTTAAAAACGTCAATGGTTTTTTCACCTTTTCTAGTCAATTTAGTCGCCATTGTTTTGATCATCGCCTTATTTTGACAGATAACGCGAATTATAAGACATGACACGACTAAAATATCTCCTATCCTTTTCTAAACCTATTTGACGGAAAGTGACAGCACTAATTTAAGGTAAGATAAGAGAATTTATATCCCAATTTGAGGCCGAAACTTCGCGGATTCCTTTTTCGAAATAAATTAACATATTTCCTACCATGTTTGAGAAAAAGAGGTTTTACTCCCGCTCTGTCTGTTTTCCTGACCTTCATGTCAAAGGTTGTTAACAATATGTCACTTACAGAATCCACATCCCGGACCGCGGTGACGAGGGCGGCGACATGCCGCACATGGAGGACGACCACCACGACAACTACGACGACTTCATCATGAACGAGTGCGCCATCGAGACCACCTCCAACAAGAGCAGCACCAAGGAAACCAAAAGTTTAGGTGAGCAGGCGAAAAACCCTACACTGTCTGGGAGTGCCGTGTGATGCCGGCTTAGAACAGCATCACCCCATTTCTTTCCCTTGGGAGTCGTAAGAGGCGACTAAGGGACTCGAGGGTGTGTATTGCAATTTTAGGCGATGGGCTGACAACCTGTCACTATGGCGATACACAATTTTCTGAATGACCCTCAAATATATGCCAGACGTGGCGTTTACGCTTTGCCGACCCCTCAAGGGATAGTAGGCGTGATATTTGTATGTATGTATGTCTAAAAGTTTTTCAATAGACGGCCGATGTGGCGCAGTGTTATTGCGACTGCCTGCGACGCAAACGTTACGGATTCGAACCCCGGTGGGGCACTCACAAAGTTGATATTATCACTTTGTGAATTTGTTTCCAGACTGGTTAGGACATTGCAGGCTGAACCACCTAATTGTCTGAAAGAAAGACGGTTCCGTGCTTCGAAGGCTCGTTAAGCCGTCGGTCTCAGTTGCTGTCTATGATTACTTAGACGGCGGTCGTTACACAACCATGTCAGAGGCCTACTTCTAGTAGCAGGCGGTTGAAAAATTCTGACACCAGGGTTCGTCGTGTCGTTGGACGACTCGGTATCCCACACGATAAGAGAAAGAGAAGATCCCTTGCGGGGTAGGCAGGGTGTTAATGGCCGTAAACATACGGTCGCAATCGTCACATCTGACAAAATATTAGGTATACCGCGTGAGCCAGCTATACCGAGGGACGCAGCAGCTAAGGTCAGCGTCATCACATTCATCACAAAGTTAGACGCGCGTTGAACTCGTGTTTATCGCGTGTATAACTTTTTGCAGTAAAATCCAAATATTCCCCAAGCGCGCTTAATTCTTCAAATCCATATTTGTATTCCAGAAACACAAATCCAGTACACGATATCGAACCAAGGCGCGCTTCAGATGATTCTCAACCGCTACATGTACTACCTGCGGTACACGTCGCGCAAGGAGCAGCACGGACATCGCTCGTGGAAGTGCATCAACTACACCAAGAAGGGCACCAGCTGCCCGGCCACAGTCATCACTAGAGACGATGTTGTCATCAAACGGTCAGTACAATCACATACACATGTCACGTCGCGCAAGGAGCAGCACGGACATCGCTCGTGGAAGTGCATCAACTACACCAAGAAGGGCACCAGCTGCCCGGCCACAGTCATCACTAGAGACGATGTTGTCATCAAACGGTCAGTACAATTACATACACATATCACGTCGCGCAAGGAGCAGCACGGACATCGCTCGTGGAAGTGCATCAACTACACCAAGAAGGGCACCAGCTGCCCGGCCACAGTCATCACTAGAGACGATGTTGTCATCAAACGGTCAGTACAATCACATACACATGTCACGTCGCGCAAGGAGCAGCACGGACATCGCTCGTGGAAGTGCATCAACTACACCAAGAAGGGCACCAGCTGCCCGGCCACAGTCATCACTAGAGACGATGTTGTCATCAAACGGTCAGTACAATTACATACACATATCACGTCGCGCAAGGAGCAGCACGGACATCGCTCGTGGAAGTGCATCAACTACACCAAGAAGGGCGCCAGCTGCCCGGCCACAGTCATCACTAGAGACGATGTTGTCATCAAACGGTCAGTACAATTACATACACATGTCACGTCGCGCAAAGGGCAGCACGGACATCGCTCGTGGAAGTGCATCAACTACACCAAGAAGGGCGCCAGCTGCCCGGCCACAGTCATCACTAGAGACGATGTTGTCATCAAACGGTCAGTACAATTACATACACATCACGTCGCGCAAGGAGCAGCACGGACATCGCTCGTGGAAGTGCATCAACTACACCAAGAAGGGCACCAGCTGCCCGGCCACAGTCATCACTAGAGACGATGTTGTCATCAAACGGTCAGTACAATTACATACATACACATACATCACGCCTATAATCCCTTGCGGGGTAGGCAGAGCGTAAACGACCGCAAAAAACGGACATTTACGCTACGTCTGAATTTTTTTCGAGGGTTATTCGGAAAATTGTGTATCGCTATAAAAAATTTAGGTTGTTAGCCCATCGTCTAAAATTGCAATACACACCCTCGAGTCCCTTAGTCTTACGACTCCCACGGGAAAGAAATGGGATGGTGCTATTATAAGCCGGCATGACACGGCACGATAATTACATTGCATAACACGTTAAGTGTTTTAAAATTTGATACTCAATATATCGCGGATTTTTCATCGCTTAGACTACATTCAATCTGTAAAGAATGAATTAGTCGATGGGTGTTGCAAAACTAACCCGGTAGATGGAGCCGTGCCACGTGCTACTGACATTAAGATACACCTGAAAATTCGCGGGCAAGGGACGAGCTGCGGTAGCCCAGATGAAAGAGGCGTCGCCACTAGTGATGGCGAAAGTAGCATAAAAGACACCAGTGTCGATCTTGAACTCAGTGTCCAAAATGTACATTTAAGTTTGACGCACGCACATGTCTTTTTGTACGAACGAACCATAGACAAGAATACTAACTGCTCGGTTCTTGGCTATGGTTTGCATGGAAATAAATCTACAACAAAATTACTAGAAGAAAGGCAAACACAAACTTTAAATAAAAGAGTACAGACGACAAACGTACTTACCCAATCAATTTTATATTTACAGGGCCATACCACAAACAAGTTAGAAAATGTGTTGAACGTGTGTTTAAATATACAAATTGACATCAGCACAAAGTATTAGTAAAAAAAACTCCATACAAAGAATAACTACTTATGCCTTCAACGCAAATCCAACTTTTTCCTGGAAGGCCCACAATGCTCTCAATTCGGGAAACAAATTCTCCTTACTAGCCTTAAATTAGTGCTGTGACTTTCCGTCAAAGAGGTTTTGAAAAGGATAAAAGATATCTAAGTCCTGTCATTTTTAAAAACGTCAATGGTATTTTCGCCTTTTCTAGTCAATTTAGTCGCCATTGTTTTGATTGTCGCCTTATTTTGACAGGTAACACGTATTTTGCATGACATTATAAAACATGAAACGACTAAAATATCCTTTTCTAAACCTGTTTGACGGAAAGTGACAGCACCGATTTAGGGTAAGATAAAGAGAATTTATATCTAAAATTGAGGCTAATATTTGGATATTCGTATGTTTTTGTCTAGTTTCGGCGCGCACAACCACCCGTTCCACGACAAGCAGATCCTGAAGAAGGTGCGAGACAACGCCGTGTTCAGCGCCATCAACGAGGCAGAGCTCAAGGGGAACGCCAAGAAAGTGGTGCGTATATAAGGTCCTATTAAATTCAGTGCAAATATTTGTAGGGTGAGTTCGTCTTGTGAAACTTAACACTTTTCTTAGTAGGATTTTATCGAAATATAAAAAAAAATTGGACCTCCCATACAAAAAGGTGCACAAAATATTTCAGTTTGTATGGGAGGTCCAATTTCATTTTCAATATTTTGAATAACTGTTACTAAGGATAGTTACTCAGTTTCACGAGTAGAACTCAACCCCAAAATATTTGCACTGAATTTAATAGGACCTTATAGTGCCAATGGGGACACTTACTCGGCAAACGATCAAGCCTGCTGACAGTTTAATCTGGCTTTTTATTTAAATCGGATACGTACATACATACGTACAGATATCACACCTATAATCCCTTGCGGGGTAGGCAGAGCGTAAACGGCCGCAGAAAAATATTTGAGGGTCATTCGGAAAATTGTGTATCGCCACAGTTCTTTTTTTTTTTTTTTATAATGTTTTAGTTGTGGACCCTATGATCTTAGCCCCGGGGCTTTTAATCTACACCTGACTGTATGGTGGGGAGCAGGAGCTCACCCGGAAAAGAAAGTATCGCCACAGTGACAGGTTGTCAACCCATCGCCTAAAATTGTAATACACACCCTCGAGTCCCTTAGTCGCCTCTTACGACTCCCATGGGAAAGCAGCCGACCAAGTCAATTTATATCGGAAATACATTTAAAAAAAAGCTAGTTTTGTTCCTTGGAGAATGTTGTATAGTTTCATGAGCTGATTCACCCCTTAACACGTTCGGCGGCGGTAACGGTGTACGCCGTTTTAGCCTAGTTAGCGTTAACGACAGTACGGCGTAGCCCGGGTTTTTTAAAGCATCGATAAAGACACAACGGTGAATGCAGTGCAAAATCCGTGTAAATTGTATGTGGAGAAATTCAACTGTCATCCTTTGAAGTAAAGACGAAATACCTCTGTCACATTTACACAGAAATATATGTCAATGTATGAAGGTCACGCACACAGACAAACGGGTCTCCTTATATTGACAGTACGGGAATACCCGCTGTCCTTGTTCGGTCGTTAGTGGGGCGCGGGGGTCAGTGCTTCGCTGAGCGCAACGGACGGCGGCTGGATGCCGCGCGTGTTTCGCGCCAAAATTTTTGCACTAAATAATTAAAGGTAAGCATAAATATTGCTAATAGTGTGTTGATTATAAACAAAATATAGCTATTTTGTAACAATATATGTATTTGGTTGCACAATTCATTGAAAAAAATCACCCTACTACATTTGCCGTACTGACACAGATAGCCACTAAATAATATATATATAAACTAAATAATTAAAGGTAAGCATAAATATTACTAATAGTGTGTTGATTATAAACAAAATATAGCTATTTTGTAACAATATTTTTATTTAGTTGCACAATTCATTGAAAAAAATCACTACTACATTTGCCGTACTGACACAGATAGCCACTAAATAATATATATATATATATATATATATATAAACTAAATAATTAAAGGTAAGCATAAATATTGCGAATAGTGTGTTGATTATAAACAAAATATAGCTATTTTGTAACAATATATGTATTTGGTTGCACAATTCATTGAAAAAAAATCACAACTGCATTTGCCGTTCTGACACAGATAGCCACTCAGAATTTATTGGAATATGACAGTACGGGTACTCCCGCACTACGGATATACCCGTTGGTGACGAAAGCAGGTGATTTTGATGGATGATTGATGACAGTACTGCATTCACCGTCGCTGGAATTTGTATGGAAAAAAATAGTGCTTTTGCGTGAGCATGGGGGCCCGGGTACCGCGGTCGAACGTGTTAACAGGACCAGTAACCCTGTATATTATTCATTATGTTCAGATTGTGATGCCGGCTTAGAATAGCATCACCCCATTTCTTACCCATGGGTGTCGTAAGAGGCGACTAAGGGACTCGAGGGTGTGTATTGCAATTTTAGGCGACGGGCTGACAACCTGTCACTACAGTGATACACAGTTATCTGATTGACCCTCAAATTTTTGTCAGACGTGGTGTTGATATCCGTTGAACGGCCGTTAACGCTCTGCCTACCCCGTAAGGGATATAGGCGTGATTTATGTATGTATGTTCAGAATAAAATTACCGCGTGTTACAGAATAACAAATAAAGCTGAAAGGGTGTGAAAAGGTCCCTTGTAAGGAGACTATTAACAAAAAAATTGCTGTTAGTGTAGTTTTTGTTTATAAATAAAAAACTATTTGTATATCAAATTACATAAAAAAAATATCGTTGCATCACAGCACTATTTTGTCAATTTCAAATTCAACTGAAGTTGCGAACGCGGTGCAGCGAGATACGGTATACTTCGATATTTCATTAGTGTCATCATTTCAATAAACTGAAGATAACCAGCAATGTATGCTAAATTGAAATTTGTTGGAGGGAAAGAATGTGTAGTACTGGCCATCACTAGTGATGTGATAATTTCATCGACTGATGATAATTAAGAGTATTATTATTTTTGGGTTATTCTGTACATACATACACACACACATCACGCCTATATCCCTTGCGGGGTAGGCAGAGCGCAAACGGCCGCAAAACGACATTTACGCCACGTCTGACAAATATTTGAGGGTCATTCGAAAAATTGAGCATCGCCATAGTGACAGGTTGTCAGCCCATCGCCTAATATTGCAATACACGACCTCGAGTCCCTTAGTCGCCTCTTACGACTCCCAAGGGTAAGAAATGGGGTGATGCTATTCTAAGCCGGCATCACACGGCAGATTTATTACGACGGCCGGGTTATTCTGTAGCAGCTTGTATATCAAATGCTCTCTCACTCAACGTCATACCGATGTGGCGCAGTGGTAGTGCGACTGCCTGCGACGCAAAGATTCCGGATTCGATTCTCGGTGGTACACTCATAAAAGTTGATATTTATCACTTTGTGAATTTGTTCCCGGTCTGGTTAGGACATTGCAGGGTGAACCAACTGATTGTCCGAAAAGAAATGGTTCCGTGCTTCGGAGGGCACGTTAAGCCGTCGGTCCCGGTTGCTGTCTATGATTACTTAGACGGCGGTCGTAACACAACCATGTCAGAGGCCTATTAGTGGTAGTAGGCGGTTGAAAAACTCTGACACCAGGGTTCATCGGGTCGTTGGACGACTCGGTGTCCCACACGAAAAGAGAGAAGACTCAACGTCATGCTTATAATTTGTTCCAGGAACACGGCAGGGAGCCCGCCAAGCCCAACCACGGCGACACGACCGACGCGGAGTGAACTGCGCGAGACGTTGCCGGGGACGTCCCGAACTGATTCTACTTGATTTTGTGAGGCTGTAGTAAACCTTGCTGTTGCTGAGCCCAATCGTGTAAAAATAAACAATGTAAGGACTGTGTATTTTAGTGAATAAAGTTTAAGAGACTATCGGAATTTGAATAAATAAAATTATAAGATTCTACAACATGCCAATTCTTGGAGATTTTCTTCACATGAAATACTCCTGAGCTATGCTCCTGAGGATCTCGTCTGTTAAGTACAGCAAATTGAGTAAATTACATTATGTATCTTGAGTTTTTTCACGAATAATAAATAGTAACGGATACAAATTTGCGAGAAAATTTTGTATCGTATATGTGTATAATATTGCAATAAGGTTATGAAATAAAAATGTTATTTTATGTGCAAACATTTATTTTTCATTTTGCCTCATCCGAACCAGGGCCGATAAATTTACTGTATCCTTAGCACCTGCGCTGCGTCGAGCGGGCTAGATTCGGCAAAAAACTAGAGCAGCGTTGTGTGGCCAACACGCGGCGCGGGCGCGACCCGTCCGAACACGACGACACCTCACCATATTAGGGCGTTCGCTGCGTTAAGCGGATGCAAGGCGCGGGCGCCCGCGCGGCGTGTTTCTTGTTATCTCAAAGATCAGCGCTGCGTGCAGCGGAGCCCCGGGTGTCTAGAAAATCGGTGAGCGCCGTTGCGTTATCCGTGCTTGTACAGTCTTTTTCAAAATTAGATGCCATGAGAACTGGCGGCACTGCGAGAGGCGGGAGTCCGTCGCAGGTTTATTAAACACAGCGCGGGTCCCCGCGACGGACACTCGCTTAACGCAGCGGACGCCCTTATAGCTACTGAGGCACGTAAAGCAGATAAAGCCTAACGCTCCGTTAAGCGGGAAGCGCCTGTGCGTCTTGATATTATTATCCGTCCAAATTTAGAGGTGTAGAGTATTATTATTTATTCTTGTTGGTTAAATAATAATTGGTTGTACTTACCGCGCCCGCGCCGAGTGTTGGCGGACCCGCGTCACACAGCGCTGCTCTTGTATTTTGCCGAATCTAGCCCGCGTGCGGTTGGTGCTAAATTGATTACCTTGCATGGCTTGTTGAGAAACCCTTACATGCTTATCGCCATCTATTGGCGTAAAAAAGCGTTGTTTTTTTAATCTGTCAAAAATACCTCATTCATGCACCGCTCCACCTCAATGAAGGCGCACCCTTACTCAAAACCTGAAAACGGCAGGTCTTACAGAAATGAAATCCGTTGATATTTTGCATTATAGTAATTTATTTGATAGAAACACCTTTCTGAGTCAACGTATTATCTTCATAGGTCTCAAGAACATCAGCCAAATGCTCGTTGTCTCTGGGCTTCTTGAACTGCCGCCGTTTCTGTAAAAGAGGTAACTGAAATAAGCAAAACGTTGTTATGACACCGCGCCAGCACGTACACAGTACAATATGTACAGTCAGCATCAGACTGGGTTAGACAGTTCTTTGGACCGTTCTTATTCCGCGCGGATAATACTTCGAGTGTCTAAACGGACGTTTAACCATAGACCAATGAATACTAGGTTTGACTGTACACGTAACACTCATCGTCACTTTCAAATTTGCCAAAAGTAAAGCGATAAGAAATATCATTAAAGCGAGTGTACCCATGAACGACCGACAGTGGCGCCACTTGACAAAAATAATATTTTCTCTTCATACAAACAATCTATCAGAATATCCGTTGCCCAAGTTTTTAGTATTATCCTTAAGTTTAAAAACTACAAACTCAATGAAATATTCGCTGTAATTAAAGTTATGGCAATTAATACCAAAAGTGGCCGTATTTAGGTACTTTTTTTCATAACTTTAATCGCCGTTGACGGCAACACTGTGAACGACCTCGACAGTGGCGCCACTTCACAAAAAAATTATTTTCTCTTTATACAATGCATAAGTTTTTAGTATTATCCTAAAGTAGCGAGCAGTATATCTCTTTGTAAAAATGCCTAATACTAGGAAACAAATGGCAGCTATAGATGACTCTACTTTAAAAGTAAGATAGGAGGTATAGTATACTGCTTGGTATGTTATTGCAAAGTAGGTCGCGTTTTAAAATCACGTCAGCACACCGAGGCCTCTTCACGTGACCTTCTGTCTAGTGCACTATAAGAACGTGCTTTGAAATCAGCCTATAATCTGTAAGTACCAAAATTTTTTGCAAAGTAAATGAAACCAGGTGTTTTAGTAAGTTTCTACGAACTGCCGTGTGATGCCGGCTTAGAATAGCATCACTCCATTTCTTTTCCGTGGGAGTCGTAAGAGGCGACTAAGGGACTCGAGGGTGTGTATAGCAATCTTAGGCGATGGGCTGACAACCTGTCACTATGGCGATACACAATTTTCCGAATAACCCTCAAATATTTGTCAGACGTGGCGTAAATAACCGTCTTTTGCGGCCGTTTACGCTCTGCCTACCCCGCAAGGGATTATAGGCGTGATATGTGTATGTCTACGAACTACAGATTTGAATATTTTTGAATGATTTCTGATCAACGAAACATACAAAAAACAGCAATAGTTGTTATTTTATGCTGTTAAATACCATCAAAAGAAAAGAATTAAAACATATTCATTAAGAAAATATTTTATACTACTTAAAACGTAAACAGTGTACTTATTACGAAACACCTGCTCGAGCCAATATTACGAGGCTAAACTAGAAAGGTTGGTGCTTTCGAACCGTGTTTCGAAATGTCACCTGTATTATACATTACATTTAAATTTGGTCGTGTGACTGATCTGTCAATTTTTACCAGGTAGATACTTAATCTGTCCACATACAGCCAATCTGTCAATTCTGAACAATTGACGAACGGGAAAGTCAGTCAATTAGCGATGTAGCGGGATTAGTTTTGAATGTGGAAATTAGACGGCGGGCTATCGAAAAAATCGCCGCGGTCGACCTCTTGGCCACCCTTGATCTACATCATCTACACGTACAGACTATAGTAAAAACCACAAACCTGCGAGACTTTCTTCCGTTTGGGCATGATGGGCTTCCTCGGGCCGTGGTCCTGCATGGACTTGATGCCCTGCTTCTCCAGGTACTCCTCGACCTTGGCGTCGTCCATCGCGTCCACGGCCGTCGCGCGCCACAGCTTCACGAACTCATCGTCTACCTGCGCCATCGACATCATATAAGTCAGACAAACACTGAAGCTCAGCCTGGGTTAGGGTACGTTCAATCGATCATAAATAATAGATCTTTCGTAGCTCTTTTATACTAAATAAAAAGATCTTTCATACATACATACATAAATCACGCCTCTTTCCCGGAGGGGTAGGCAGAGACTACTTCCTTCCACTTACTACGATCCTGGCATACTTCTTTCGCCTCCTCCACATTCATCAATCTCTTCATGCATGCATGCAAAAGATCTTTCGTCGTCCATAAATATAGCGTTCAGCGACGTCAATAGTATAAAAGAGCTACAAAAGATATATTATTTATGGTCGATTGAACGTACCCTTAGACAGTTTGGAATTTTGACCGTTGTTATGCCGCGTGCATATGGCTTACCCTGGCATTTTAAACCTTACTATCCTCACTTGAAGTTCAAAATCAATCGAATCGAAAGTTGCCCAGTTTTTTGGGCTGGCCCTCATACCTTAAATTAATTTCATCATTTTTTTACACCCTATATTATGTTTCATTTAACATACTTCTAATGTAGCAGTCTTATCATTGTAGAACAGTATTTTCTTTTTATCTGTAGGCCGTGTAATGTATAATATTTCTTGAGCTAGGTTCTTTAGTGCTTTTTCACAGTGGGGCAATGATTCCTGGACATCCTCTAATAGAATTCCACCTAGGCCTTTCAGGTCTTGCTGCTTTAGTAATCTGGAAGGAAAAAGGGCCTATTAGGGCTACAGATTGCCTTTGTATGACTTTGACATATAATTAAGCGCCAACGCTGCGTTTTCACGGGCTGGACGACCCGCGACACGCAGCGCTGCTCTTGTACTTTGCCGAATCTAGCCCGCGCGTGCAGCCCTGTCGACGCAGCGTTGGCGCATTAAAATAAGATCAATAGAAAATCACCTATAAACTATTGCCCAAATTAAAAGGAATCATTGAAATTGGTCTAGTAATTTTTGAGATATACTTACAAGAACAATTATACATACAAATACACAATATATCACACTTGGGGGATCAGGCACAGAAAAAATTATAGTATTAGATCAGGTGTCTTTTTATATGATTATTGCAAAATATTTTACATATGGTAAAAATGTTATAATATACCAATTTCATTATGGGTCAAATTGCTAAAAAGTTAAATTACCTTAATAAAGATTTTCTGTCCTTAATTTTATAAACAGGCTTAAAAATATATTTGCCATCTGGGGTACACTCTATTTTCGGGTTGTTTTGTAGAGCCTCTGTTTGCAACCACTAAAAAAAGTAACATTTTAGTTACAGAAATTAAAACTTTAGAAAAAATAAGAATCCGTAAACAGCTGTATTAACTTTACAACCCGCACTTATAATTTACAATTTCTGAATAAAATAAAGCTACAATATAAATTATTTTACACACCTGTTTGACTTTATTCCCTACATCGAGCTGGTTAGTTTCATCAAGGACCTCATCCAGTGTCAATGGATGGTCATCTCCGTCCTGGTGACGAGCCCTCATGTGCCTCACAATACGAGCTAGGACACCAAATCTGTATGATGAGCTGCCTGCCATTGTTTTATACCTAGAAAAGAAAAAATATTATTTTAAATAAATTGTGAAAAAATTAAGTAATTAGGTACTTAATTCATTAAAACTATCCAGTTATATTTTTATAATTTTGAAGTAAATTGCTGAAGCATGATGATTTATTTTTAACTGCTATTTAGTTGTAAATAAGACTGTTACAAAACTAAAACTTATAGTTCCCACACTAGGGAAATTGTGTATCCACATAAATCTGTATAACATAAATTGATTAGCAAAACTTACCTTACTTAAAAGATATGGCTGAATAAAAAAGCACCTAGCTACGACCTCATTATACTTAAAAATTTGAAAGAAATACCTTACCTATTTAATTCAATCGTACATAGAGGCTTTGTGCACCTTGAATGGAAAGTATCACAAGTAATCATGATCCCTAATCCTGGGAAACACTTGTACACACAGCTAGCTATAGGCCTATAAGCCTGCTAACCCTAGCCAAACTTCTAGAAACTCATAATGTGATTCAACTGAACCCAGTGATTGATGAAAGAAAGCTGATCCCATTTCACCAATTTGGATTCAGAAACAAACATAGCACAATTGAACAAGTCCACAGGATAACCAACACAATACAAAAACCTTTTGAAAACAAAGAGTATTCCTTGATATAGCCCAAGCTTTTGACAGAGTTTGGCATGAGGGCCTACTCAGTAAACTAAAAGAAGTCTTACCATTAAAACTTCTTCTACTTTTTCATACTAAGGTCACACCTCGGACACTGGCGCTCAAATGTATGAACCAAACGCGTTGCTGCGCACACAGTCTAAGCTCGCGTAGGTGAACGCGGACCATGCTTGTGTGTGTGAGACAACATGTCAGGGTTGCCGCCATTTTGCGTTCGCGAATCGGGAATGCAATGTGCGGCAGTATGAAATGACCTTCGTCGTCGCGTCCCCTAGCTAGCCGGTGTCTGAGCGTCCTCCGAGCGCGGGTGGGCGGCGCTTGTAGGGGGAGGCAGGGAGTGACCATACTGTACGCTAGTACTATTAATTATACTGTGCTAAGGTCTTACCTACAAAGTTCTTCTTTGTGAAGGAAGGAAATGCTGTCACATCTCTCAACCAAAATAGACGCAGGTGTCCCTCAAGGCAGCATGCTTGGACCCATACTCTACTTACTCTACACAGCTGACTTACTTACTATGCAATAAACATGTGACTCTTGGCACATTTGCAGATGACACAGCAATCATTTCTGCACATGATAACCCAGTCATAGCATCAAAATTACTCCAAACCAGTTACAATGAAATATCCACCTGGCTTAAACAATGGCAGATAAAAGCTAATGAGCGTAAATCAGTTCATGTCACTTTTACACTTCGAAAAAATTACTGTGCACCTGTCAAACTAAATGGAGTTGAAATACCACAAGACCAAAGTGCTAAATATCTGGGCATGCATCTAGACAGAAGGCTAACATGGCACAAATGGCTTGGGCTAAAACTGAGGCAAATACACTGGGCATTGGGCTAATGGGTTAAAAGTCATGAGTATAACTGGACAACAAACTTGTACTAAACAAATGTACCCTAAAACCTATTTGGGACTATGGTATCCAATTACAGGCAGTGCTGCTAACTCAAACCTAGAAATACTTTAAAGATACTGCGAAAAATAACTGGAGCCCCATGGTTTGTGACCAATGAAATGCTATATAACGACCTAAATATAAGAAATGTGAAGGAGGAAGTCAAAACCACCATCGAAAAATACCACATAAAGCTTATTCATCATCCAAATTAACTGGCAACAGATCTGATGATCCCAATGTCGGGCAAACCCACACTAAAGCGTAACAGGCCATGTGATCACTAGCTTGTGAACATCAAAGGAAGTTTGCAAGACACAATCCAACTATCCACACAAGTTGCTAAATGTCATAAAAAAAAAGATGTGACAATATTTATAATATGTATTTGTTTCATCTTAGGTACATGCAAAAATATTACTAAGAAAGTTAACAGAGTTTATTGTTTCAGTTAACAGATCTTCTGCAGCAACTTAAGACAATTGTGAGAGCCAATTCTATTCTATTCTACAACCGAAGCCAAACTTGACACTATCTTGCAACAAACCAAAATTTTAAAAATATTAGTTAAATAGGCAGCTGAAAACATCTAGACACCAGATAATATAATCAGATTGGTTGCTGTCTTAGTGTCCTACACAACAACGGAGAAACTGGCCAAGCTGTTTCTCATGAGATTATATGGACATGGTGGCACTTATTGAGTATATTAATGTTTGATATGCAGTATAATTTGTTGTCAAAAAATGTAGTCAATATGCGACAAACACCCTGGTTGCTTTAGTGCTACAACAATTCAACATTAAGATTATTTCACAAACTTACGTGTTAGCATCAAGCTTAGGCCCAGCATTCGCTGAACTTGATGATTTGGATTTTTTCTTGCTATCATCTTTGTATTGAGAGTCATCTTTATCTCTTTTCTTCTTTTCTATGCTGGAAATCAATATACATACTATTAGTTTGTATATAAAGTCATTGACAAGTAAGTATAAAAGTGTGTCATATATATATATATTACTATTCAGCTTTATGTTTGTTTCGCAACTGCGATGCGTATGGCGTTGATTGAACAATAAAAAACCAATAAACTTGCCTCCAAAGAAAGTACTTCTCACCAATGCAATGTATGAATAAACCAGTCAATAAAGAGTGGTCTCTAGTGTTGGTTCTTAAAAATCGACTCTCTGACCTAAGCAAGTGTTATAGCGGGGAGCACTTACCGCCCTCCCACTTCCAATCTAGCTTAGTCAGTTATCAAGTCGCTCTAGTTGATGGTGTGTGTAAAAATACGTACCTCGGTGTAGCAAGTGCCTTTTTCTTAAAAGCCTCCCGCTCCCTTAACAAAGCTGGATCCATTATTACTGAAAGTTACCAGAGCAGAATCCTACAAAAGTAAGAACACGCTGTTTATTTACCAATAAAAAAACTTGAAGAGACACTTCAACAGTCAACCACAGATTTCATAAAGTATCAGCTCTTCGTTTTCGTTTCGTTTCGTTTGACATGACTGACATTTTAAGGTTTGGTGTTGACATTTTTTATTAAATCTACCAAAAGGTAGAAATTTGAAACCAATCAAACCACATGAGTACGCCACCGCCGCCGCCATGGCTGTACCTTCGCTAAAATCAAAAAGAATCTAATAGATGGCTAAAATCATAATGGTCATACATATCATACGAAATGATCCAGCCGTTGAATAGTACTGAACAACTTTCCACGCAATTTTTTTTCATTATATTTATTTAACCAGGGCCCTATATAATAAAGCTGACAATCCGACATTATTGTCAAAAGCCTACAAATTTGTCGCATTGTCATGGTAAACTCGTTTAATAAAAATGCATACATACATACATACATATAATCACGCCTCTTTCCCATAGGGGTAGGCAGAGACTACATCTTTCCACTTGCTACGATTCTGACATACCTCTTTCGCTTCTTCAACATGCATCAATCTGTTCATACATGCTCGTCGGTTTAGGGTACTCTTGACCTGACCTTTCTTTAGGACGTCCCCGATCTGATCCAAGTACGTGCGTCTTGGTCTTCCCCTTCCAACGTTCCCATCCACACTCGCCATATACACCTGTTTCGTTAATCTTCTTTCATTCATTCTCTCAATGTGACCAAACCATCTCAGCATTCCTTTTTCTATACCAGTCACTACGTCTTCTTTTATACCGCAACGTTCTCTAATCACACTGTTCCTTATCCTGTCACTCAATTTCACTCCAATCATACTTCTTAGCGCTCTCATTTCTACCGCATTTATTCTACTTTCATGCTTTTTCTGCCATACCCAACTTTCACTCCCATACATAAGTGTTGGAACTAACACTCCTCTATGCACAGCCAGACGTGCCTTATTAGACACTGTCTGGCTATTCATAAAGGCATGCAACGCTCCATTCACCATGTTGCCGGCATTTACCCTCCTTTCAATATCACTTTCACACTTTCCATCTGATGTAAACTTCGATCCCAAATATACAAACTCTTTCACTTGCTCCACCCTCTCTTCTTCTATCATAATGTTACACTCCGTCATACCTTCTTCTTTTTCAAAAACCATTGATTTCGTCTTACTTACATTCACTTTCATTCCTTTCTTTTTCAAAGCCTCATTCATAATTGTTACCATCTTCTGCAACTCTTCAGCCGACGACGCAAGGATAACTTGGTCATCAGCATAGAGAAGACATTTGACGAGTAACCCATTCATTCTCAGTCCATTTTCACACTCTTTCAAATCTGTCAAACAACTATCCATGAATAGGTTGAACAGCCATGGTGACGCAACACATCCCTGTCTAACACCTTTCTCGATGTTAAACAGCTCAGTGTAGGCCCCGTTAATCCTGACACAAACACTGGAATCCTTGTATAAGGATTTCAGTGCTCGTATCAAGATGCTGCTCACCCCATGCACAGATAGTGCCGACCACAATTCATTCCTCAGAACTCTATCATAGGCCTTTTCCAGATCCACGAATGTGCAAAAGACTTTTTGGTTCTTAGCCAAAAACTTTTCTGCTATGCACCGCAAGGAAAAGACCTGATCCGTACATCCCATCCCCTTTCGAAATCCCGCTTGAGCATCCCAGACTTTCTCATCAGTTTCTTTCACAACTCTTTCAATCAGTACCCTTGCATACAGTTTACCGACGACGCTGAGAAGGCTTATACCGCGGTAATTTTTACAGTCTAGCTGTGACCCTTTTCCTTTGTATAATGGCACTATTACAGCCTTGCACCAATCACTTGGCACTCGACCGCTTCGCCAACAAAGGTTAAAAAGGAGGTACAGCTGACTAGCTGCTACGCCTTCGCCAGCCTTCAGCATTTCAATCGATACTCTATCATACCCTGCAGCCTTACCAGATTTCATACTTTTCAGAGCTTTCATAATCTCATCCATTTCAATCTCGCTTTCGTTTTCACTGTCATTTTCTTCATGTATGTTCACCTCTTGTACTTCTTCTTTTTCAAACAAGCTTTCAAAATATTCCTTCCATCTCTTCAACACACATTCTTCACCTTTTATTATACTACCATCCTGGCTCCGAATCCTACTCAACTCTGATTGTGCTGTTTTTCCTCGAGTTGTCTTTATAGATTTCCAGAAAACCTTTAAGTTCGTGCGAAAGTTTTCTGATAGCCGCCTGTCAAACTCATCTTTGTTTTCCTCTTTCTTTCGTTCCACTGTCTTCTTTACTACATTCTTTAAACTTTTATACTCCTTTCGTGCTTTCTCCACATCCTGATCTGTCGCTTTCTGCAATCTTTGGTTAGCTTTAGTAGCCAATAAGTCTAACCATGCTTTCTTCTTCTTTTGAACAACTTCTTGCACATCTTTACTCATCCATGCAGTCTTTCGCTTATTACCTTTTGCCCGTCTAGTGACTCCACATACTTCAACAGCAACTTTGACAATTACTTCCTTAAATATCTTCCAACCATCTTCAATATCATTCATCTCATCCATCTTATCAAATTCATCCTTTAACCTTTTGACATATTCCTTTCTTACCTCTTTTTCTTGCAAATTTTCTACTTTCACTCTTTCCAGAACACTGGTCGCTTCGGGCACTCTATGTCGCCATCGTTTAAAGAGACCACTTAATAAAAATGACAAGTATGTATTGACAAATTGTCGCTATTGTAAATGCGTTTAATAAAACTCTACAATTATCAAAAACCATGGTCGACATGACATGATGAAACATGCTCGTCAATAATATCCGACAATTCGACAAATATGTCAATATGTCGTGACAATTATCCGTTTAATGAAGCAGAATCGACAAGTTTTTCACGACAATTTGTCACCTGTCACCTGTCGCGCAAAAAGTTTTATTAAACAGAAAATTGACAAATTGTCACGATAATCCGACATATTTGTAAATTTTCCACCATGTCAATTTTGTCACCTGTAAGTATTATTGAACAGAAACTTGTCAAATTGTCGGAATTGTCAACCATGACATAATTGTTGCATATACAGTTTTATTAAATAGGCCCCTTGTCATAGATTCATAATAAGTTAGTTTAGTATTGAAAGAGCCACGGTCTAGGGTTGCTTACTTCGAGAAACTACTTACGCCATCTAGCGTGACAATTTGACAATTTTCAGTTTAATTAAACTTTTGGCGCGACAGGTGGCATGTGACAAATTGTCGTAAAAAACTTGTTGATTTCGGATAATTGTCGCGACATATTGACATATTTGTCGAATTGTCGGATAATATTGACAGGTGCCCTTACCCTGTGTCGCGCAATCAATTAAAGTTTATAAAGCTTGATTTTTTACAAATATGATGCTTACGTCTAGCAGCGAGAGTAGTGATGAAGAATACATAGGACAAATACAACCGTGGTGTCAAATATCTAGTGCTCTCAGTTCGTCAGCTATTTCCTTCCACTAGCCGCAAAAAACGGACATTTATGCCATGTCTGACAAACGTTTGAGGGTCATTCGGAAAATTGTCTATCGCCATAGTGACAGGTTGTCAGCCCATCGCCTAAAAATGCAATACACACCCTCGAGTCCCATCGTCGCCTCTTACGACTCCCACGGGAAAGAAATGGGGTGATGCTATTCTAAGCCGGCATCACACGGCAAAATAAACATTAAAATTGTGAAAATTATTTTAGTGTGCCCTCACACGATTCCATAAATTAAATATTTGTCAATTTTGTCAGTAGCCGACAAATTTGTCACGGTTATGCGACAATTGTCACGGAGCTCAACCATGGTTTTTGATAATTGTAGAGTTTTATTAAACGCATTTACAATAGCGACAATTTGTCAATACTTTACCTGTCGATTTGTGACATAATTGTAATTTTTATTAAACGAGTTTACCATGACAATGCGACAAATTTGTAGGTTTTTGACAATTATGTCGAATTGTCAGCTTTATTATACAGGGCCCTGGAGTTAAATTAAGTACTGCAAAATCCTTGTATCCAAATCAATCACATCCTGATTTATGCAGTTATGTATAACGTCACAAATGAACATACATACATATATCATGCCCATAATCCCTTGTAGGGTAGGAAGAGCGTAAACGGCCGTAATGAAACTTAACAGCATCGCTGGTAATATACAGACATTTACGCTACGTCTGACAAACATATTTGGAGTGTCATATATTGAGAAAATTCTGTATTCGTTTTACCGTGGTTTCACCATACAGAGTGTCAGCCCATCGAATCCCTTAGTCTAGCTAGTCTACATACATAAATACTTCATCTGTGCCTTAGTCGGCTCTAACGACACACACGGGAAAGATATGGGGTGATGCTGTTCTAAGTCGGGATCATACGGCACTACATTTTTAATGTACATAAATACTTTAAAATCATATAGCTGTTTCATTTTTCAATTACTAATATTACAATGTAGTAGTTGTTGTTACCTATGTGAACTGAAGTGATGCTGATGTTCTGACTGCTTTTCTGCCTTCATAACGATTGATACATAAAAAACAATACGTGTTTGAAAAATTATGAAAAATTGGGTGTTCATGAATTATGTTTACGTACAGTTTTAACGAGTAGGTATTTTAAAGAAATATCTCTTTAAAATACGGTTCAAATAGAACAAAGCAAATATTGATAAATGAAACGAAGGAATCATTTTTAATAATAAAATATTTATTGGTGTCCTATTTGGAATATTTGGTGTGCAATCAGTATATTTTGTCCATATTTTAACAAAATAATCATGATTCAGTGTGTCATGGTAAGAAAACAGTAAGTTTTATAATATTTTGAGTCATTATATGACCGCAAAATTATAACTGCTGTCGTAGAAGTATTTAAAAAATGTGTGACGCCATTTTAAAACATGGCTTGTGTTGTGTGACTATACTTATGAACAAATGCAAGGGACCATCAAAATAGTATATATTCTTTTTACGGATTGCAAATGTTCAATTGGTAAAAATATACTCCAGAGAGACTCATAATCATAATAATAGCACTAGAATCGTCGTATCCTCAGAATGCTTTTATTGTTAAAGTCAAGATTTGAAAAGTTACAATATTATCAGCAGATAATTTTTAATAAATGTATACGTTATAACATTGTTCATAACATAACATAGCGTCAACTGAGATATTTCTATCTGGATAACTTCTGCACGACACACACTACCGCATATTATACTTTTCTTTTGATTCTGCTTACCATATCATTGTCTCGTTCAACAGCAGTTATTTTGTGAGACATTTGAATCTTAATGTGTGTGACAACGACCGCAAAACAAGTTTTAAGCCACTTCGATTGGAATTGCACAGGAGGTGTATTTTTGAAACCGTTGGGAGTCTGTGATAAGTAGTTTACGAATAACCATCCATCGTATTTGTATTATACATTCAACTAACATGATAACTGTTGAAATAAAGAAATTATAATTTTTTTAGTGTCAGCTGGGGATTGAACCCAGGACCTTAAATAAGCAAAGGCACCGGTAGGTCAAGACGGTACAGTACACCACAAGTCCCGGGCTCAATCCCCGGCCGTCACCAACATGTGTCAATTTCTTATTTGCATTTATGAAAATAATATAGCACTGTGAGTGGCAACTGCTAAGTGCATGTTACAAACATACATATAATAACGCCTATATCCCTTGCGGGGTAGGCAGAGCTTAAACGGCCGTAAAAATGGACATTTGCGCCACGACTAACAACTCTGATGTCTGGCAAGTGTCATTCCGAAAATTGTGTATTACCATAGTGGCAGATTGTCAGCCCATCGCCTAAAATTGCAATATACATTTAAACCTCAAATCCCTTAGTCACTTCTCATGATCATGACACCCAAATTTATTGGGTTGTTTTTGCGAAATGTACGACGGGCCTTAGTCAGTTGCTTTGACGCCATGTCTGCTTTAAAGCGAATTATTTTGATGAAATCTCTGTTGAATGGTAGATTTTTTTCGGTTAAGTAGCTGATCGAGCTGATTTATGTAGTTTGTACCATAAATGCAACTGCCAATAGTCCGTCGTACATTCCGCAAAAACAAAGGTCCCAATAATTTTATAACTACTTACTTAATAATTTTCGATCCATAGTTCTATGAAATAGTATGTTGGAAATAACTTCCTCTTCTAGTAAGAGCAACTTTCCAGGGAATGTATGGAATTACAGTTCACCCTAAATAATAAGACTGTATACAGGCAGGCTGTGTATGGCAAATAAGTATTTTAGAAATTTTAATGATAACTAGGTAAACTTAATAAGTTTCACACATAAAGTTCTGATTTAATTCACTTACACCCTTTAATATACTAACATTTGTTAATAAATGGATTCTTGGAGTATTAACTACGTGTAAGGTTGATATTAAATCTGAAGTCTGTTGCTTCAAAAATATGTCTCCAGCGACACCGTGGCCATCGTATCTGCGTTCGACAACTCGTTTTCATATGTCGCTGTACTGTTGATGCTATCGGTGTCCAATATTGTTTTATCTCAAATATCTGTTAATATCGGTATGTACTTTTGCATTTTTTTTCAATTTCTATTTAGTAAAGTAAATATAATTTATTTAACACACACTTAAATTTACAATCGTAAAATTTTATCAGTGTGTTGGGAATTTCCTTTAATTTTGTTAAGACATCATCATCATCAGCCTATTGCAGTCCACTGCGACTATTGAGTATTCTTTGGATATTGTAGCAAAAAAAAAAAGACTAATGGCCAAGAACAAGTCGAATACGATAAAACCTAATGTTTTGCAGTAATTACCCACCTTACAATGTGACGCAATTAAACCAACTTTGGAATAAACTATAAAGTTTAACGTGTTAGCCGATTTATGTGTCAAGATTATTTATTTGGAGGGAAAATTACTTCAGAAGTCTGCTAATAATATACATGCCTGCTAAATATATTTCAATAAGTACTGTCATCAGTTCGTCATAATAATTAAATAAGATAGTTTAGTAGTTCAGAAACAACAAAATATGTAAATAAAAATACAAAGACAAAACTAGATTTTATTAACTTTTGGATTCTAATATTTTGTGGCTGGAGTTATTTTTAATAATAAAATTTATCACCAAGTTTATTAAGGCAGTACCCGTACCAAAAAGTAAGTCCCTTTTTAACCGACTACAAAAAAGGAGAAGGTTCCCAATTCGTCGTAGGTAAGTGCGGTCACATTATGCCGGATGGTGGAGGAGAGAGTGGCGAAGCATCTTTTATTCTGAGTAAGAGGAGGACAAGCGAAAGGAGGACTACTCCTCAGTTAAAAAGATGTTCAAAAGCGCCACATGAGACGATGCAACATTGAGTCCACTCAGCGCGAGATGATAAAAAGGCAAATCCGCGAGTTCGAAGAGCAGCGTAAAGCAGACCTCGATACTAAGCGCAATTATTTACTACAATTAGTTGTTTGGCAAGCTCACCTGCCCTCAATGCGCACGAGAGTTCGCAGCAAAAATTGGCTATAGTAGCCATCTCCGAGCGCATCAGCGACGCTCTGAATAGGAGTTTTCTACAAAATTTGAAGTAGTCGCCATGGCCAAAATCGGTCGGAAGAATCATCATCACAGTTACAGGGTAGCTCAGTTCCGTTACGGCAATGAAACCCAAATAGTTTAATCCCAATAAATAACACTCAAAAAGCAGTTATAAATAGGAAGGCTTAGGATTTATAATATACCAATAAACAAACGTTTTAGGAACAAACAAACCAATATTACTATCGATTTTGTTGTTTACGATTAGATTAGGAATGTTATATATTGCTTATGCTTATCTGATTATGAATCATGATGAGTTAATACTTGACTCTTTTGTACGACTAAATATTTATCAGTACCTATATGTCAAAAATAATTTGGCCTAAGTTCAGTTTAACTTTACAATCAGCATCACAGTTCATAGATCATCAGAATTTGGGATGGGTCTGGTACATATGGGTTATTGTTAGCCTACTACTTATCTACTCATCTCATCAAATCATCCACATTTATCCTAATAAATAAGTCTGTTAATTAGAATGTTATTAGAGAGGTAGTAGTATTGGTAATCAAAGTAGGAAAAAAACGATTATTTATAAAAATAAGAACTATTCGTTGACCATTTCCATTCTAATTTGTTGGTATTAATTCGGTTGTTGTTATAATTAATTAATACTATGTATTCTTATTTTTAGATCGCTATGCGGTTGCATGGTATAATTTTACTATTGTTAGCAACGAGTTGTCGGTAAGTTAAAGACAATTAGCACTAGTTTAGTACATAACAAAAGTAAAAATTTACATGTGGGTTAGATTTAAACTTTTTTTGCTTAATAAAATAACTTTTTTTAGCTCTGTTTTCGGAGAGCAGACATCAAAATCACCGTGGAGATGGATTTGCATTGAAGGAAAATGCGAGAAAGTAACTAACGATCTAAAGAGAAAAGAGCCAGCTCTAAGCTTAGAATCATGCAAAATGTTTTGCAATGATTACGGTAATAATAATAAATATTCCCCATAGCCCTAGTAATCCGAGCCTTACCTGCAATAGTCCTTGCACAGGGGGTGCTGGCTCTGGGTGTACCTCTATAGTGCAGAGCCTGCAGACAAAGCGAGTATTAAGTAATTGTATCAGGCGTTACTTTGCGGAAGTCCATCTTGATTGAATTAGATAGAAAGGTATTTAGCTTCTTCCGCACTTATGATGGCTAGTAATGCAGCTAGTTGAATGCACCACGCGTACGACCGCAAGTTAATGCAAATGCACAAGCGATGCACTTTACTCGCACTACTTCCACCGTTTTACACTCTACACGTGTTTCGAGCGCTGACTGAGTCACTCAGTCAGCGCTCGGAACTCGACTGTCGAAGATCTCCTGATGATGCTCCGTGGAGGGGCCAAACACGTGTAGAGTGTAAAACGGTGGAAGTAGTGCGAGTAAAGTGCATAGCTTGTGCATTTGCATTAACTTGCGGTCGTACGCGTGGTGCATTCAACTAGCTGCATTACTAGCCATCATAAGTGCGGAAGAAGCTAAATACCTTTCTATCTAATTCAATCAAAGCGAGTATTGCCTTGATGTACACAACACATTTGTTTCTTCACAGTTTGGTTCTCTTGTTGACCGAGTCCCTGTGGACACGAGATTCGAGAACATACCAACATAAAAATAATAAACAGCAAAAATCGCGCAATTAAAAAAATAAATAAACTGACTGTAAAGATATTTTGATAGGCATTTCTACGTTATTTTCAGGTCTTCTTTGGCCAAGTCCAACTGGGGTGTCAGACCTTGGCAATTTTTTGTCAAAAGTAAACATTGATAAGATAAATATCCATATTGTAAAAGAAGGAAATACCGATGACCTGATGCAAGCAGCTGGCCAGGTAAGTACATAGTTACTAATTTCTTATTTCATGAATTTGTCTTTAAATCAATAACAATATTTATCAAACAATAACGATTTTATATTTTATATACTTATAACATTTCAGCGATTCAAGAATATTATCAGTATGAATATCCCTAAAGATGGCAAATCTCCACTCACAGGAAAATCTTTGGACGTGTATTTGGTGAACGAAAACCCTCATTACAGAGGTAAAAAATATTTGAATGCATTGCTACTTACACTACCCAACTTAAGATTTGCTACAACTTTATATGAGTTTTCTAAATAGATAATATTTATTTTTACAGAGTTTTCATTGGATATGGATGAGAGTTACGGATTAAAGGTGCAACCTCTATCAAATGACAAACTCAATGCCACTATAACCGCCAACACTTTCTTTGGGGTTCGTCATGGATTGGAAACTTTATCGCAAGTCATATTTTATGATGATATTTCGGAGCACTTGCTGGTAAGTTTACAGGAACAGCTTAATTTAACGGTGGCTTTCATGATTCCACTCATAGTTAACGAGCAAAGTAAAATTCTTCCAAGACTTTGTGTGTCAATTTATAAGCTCATGTGAAAACGCACTATACTTATTAAATAATACATAAAATTTTAAAGATATTTTTTTACGAAGATCGGATATTATAAGAATTAACAACCAGTTTGAGTTCGTTGAGCTAGCATGCCTTGTAGCTATAGGCACCTGTGTTGTATAATGGGATCTAAATTATGTTTTTGTTATTTATCCAAAACGAAATTAATATGCAATGTAAGGTTTAGGTCGTATTCAGTAATTTTACATGAAATTTGAATAATATAAATAAATAAGGCATTATCAAGATTAACTTTGAGACCTTTGAATAGAAAAATCTACCTGTGTATACTTAGGGAGAACCATGAACTTATAATTTTTTCTTTTCAGATGGTAAGAGATGTTTCGATTTCTGATAAACCAGCTTATCCATACAGAGGAATCCTTCTCGACACATCAAGAAACTATTTTTCAGTCCAGTCTATCAAGAAAACTATAGGTGAGATAATTTAAAATATAAGATAAGTTAATAAATCAGATCATCTTTTTATGAGACCAACGTAAATAGATTGCAATACAAGCGGATTATTTTGTACATTAAATTAAAATCTTTGAAAAAACAATATACTTACGTATAATACAGGTTCGAGGTACTTACTTACTGCGGTGGCTCAGTGACCCAAAGAGGATCTTGGCCTCCGACACCAGAAGTCGCCAGCTGTCTCGGTCTTGAGCTGTCGTTCGCCAGTCAGGTTGCTGGAGCTGCAGAAGGTCTTTTTCTGCTTCGTCGGCCCAGCGATATCTAGGTCGTCCGACCGGGCGTTTGCCATTCGGTTTCCCCACATATGCTCTCTTCACAGCGCGATCCTCTCCCATCCTTTCTAGGTGTCCGAGCCAGCGGATACGTGTTGATTTAATTTCCCCTATGATGTTTGGCTCGGCTACCAGCTCTTCAAGCTCCCGATTCTTTCGAACTCTCCAGCTCCCGTCTTCTCGTTTGGTTGGTCCCAGCATCTTCCGGAAGATCTTTCTTTCCGCCACCAAGAGTTTATTTTCTTCCTTTAGGGTCAGCGTCCAAGCCTCGCATCCGTACATCAAGATAGGTCTAATAACTGTTTTGTAGACGCGTATCTTGGTTTTTCTGATAATAAGCTTGGACATTAACACCTTGTGCAGGGCTGTGGTACATCTCAGGGTATTCTGTATGCGGATATCAATCTCTTCATTCCTTTGGTTGGTCTTGGTATCAGTTACAGTGCAACCTAGATATTTAAATTTATCTACCCCTTTATAGATGGTTCCGTTTTCGGATAGATCTTTCCGACTTTGTCTTGGATTCTTATACCTCCGCATGTGAAAGTACTCCGTTTTATCACGGTTAATGCTGAGACCGACCAATTTATCTCCCTCTTCTAGTGTCCTAACCATGGCCTCTACATCAGATTGACGCTCTCCAAGTAATGCCAGATCGTCGGCATAGCCAATCACTTTATGTTTACTGTTCAACTCTACTCCCCCGTCCAAAGCTAGCACTTTACGTATGGCGTGTTCGAGTACCAAGTTGAACAGTAGTGGTGACAGCGCATCTCCCTGCTTGAGACCAGTGATCACGTCAAACTCTTCAGTAAGGCTACCTTCGGCTCTTACTCTCATTTTGCTGGTCTTAGTCGCAACCTCCACCATTTTCACAAGTTTTCGTGGGATTTTAAATGATCTTAGTGTCGTGAAGAGCGTTTTTCTGTCCACACTGTCGTAGGCCTTGGAAAAGTCAACAAAAAGGCAGTGTATACTCTGGGCATATTCCCACCTTTTCTCCATAATTTGTTTGAGAAGGAAGATTTGATCCACCGTACTCCGATTCCCTCGAAAGCCACATTGATAATCGCCAAGAATATTTTCAGCGTACGGTTCTAATCGGCCCAGGAGAACGTATGATAGAACTTTGTAGGCTGTTGGGAGAAGTGCAATACCTCTGTAGTTCGAACATTTTTTCCTCGTGCCGTTCTTGTGGATTGGGCAAATAATCCCCACGTTCCATTGTTCTGGTTGTTGCTCCGTTTCCCATATCATCATTATGATTTCGTATAGTCTCACAGGTTCGAGGTAATATTTTTAAATTTTTTAATTTTTTATGTTGTTACCAACTAATATTTTTGTCTTTACAGATGCAATGGCTGCCGTGAAACTAAATACATTCCATTGGCATATCACAGACAGCCACAGTTTTCCCTTCGTTTCAGAACGTAGGCCTAGTCTTTCAAGACTTGGTGCTTATTCTCCTAAAAAGGTAGACAACAGTGCGTTTAGTTAGTTTTACAAAATTTCCTTGTCTATAAATTTTTTCACTTATATGTAACTTTTAAATACCGCCCGGAAGACCCTACTCGGCAAAGGCAATGGGATGACATTTTGTGCAAGAGGCTTCTTTATGGACTTATTGGGGAGGCTGTAGGTGCGAACGAAGCGCGACTGCGCGCGGCCTCGCAGCCAGAATCGGGAGCGTGGCTCCAGGCCCTACCTTCACCACACATAGGCACCTTGTTGGACAATGACTCGCTTAGAGTGGCGGCGGCATTGAGGCTGGGTTGCGCCGTCTGCGAACCACACGTATGCGTCTGTGGGAGCTTGGTGGATTCTACCGGCCACCACGGCCTGGCCTGTGTCCGCAGTGCGGGGAGAATTTCGCGCCATCATGCTCTCAATGAGATCATTCGCAGAGCCATAGTGTCTACAGGGGTGCCATGTGTTTTGGAGCCGCCTGGACTCTGTCGTACTGACGGTAAACGTCCGGACGGATTGACGTTGATCCCGTGGCAGAAAGGCAGGTGCCTCTTATGGGATGCCACGTGCGTAAGCACCTTTGCAATTTCACACATAAGAGGCACACAAAAATCTGCTAGTTCTGCCGCCGAAACGGCTGCCGGTTTGAAGCATACTAAATATGCTAATTTCGAATCGGCATATGACTTCCTGCCGTTTGCCGTCGAGACGTCCGGCACGTGGGGCTCGGAGGCTAAGGCTTTTGTCCGTGAAGTATCCCAACGGTTGAGGCGAAGTGGTGGCGACCCGCGGGCTGGCAGTTTTCTGGCCCAACATATAGCTCTCGCCATCCAGCGCGGAAATGCCGCAAGCATTCTGGGCACTTTCGGAAGGGACGCGTTGCAGGGAGGTCTGTTTGACTGAGAGAGGGTTGTTTTGACAATAGACATGTAAATTTAGTTTTAGTTAGTTTCTAGTTTTAATTTGACATGTGATTTTATATAATTTAAACATAAATATATTTGACATTCTTTTAAATATATATATTATTTAAACATGCAAAATTTTCAAGCGCTTTTGAACCTGCGACTTTCGCATGACTAGTGGCGTGGCGACGCCTCTTCCATCTTTTAAATTTATTTTTATACACGGTCTACTCTCTCTACTCATGAAACTACTAAGTACATGACTGTGTCAAAAAGGTAAAGGTTTCATACTAAATTTATCTGGCTACCTATCGATCGTAAGTGTCGATGCAATGCAGATAGTAATCTTAAGAAAAAAATCGTTGAAGAAATCGTTTCACACTGAACTTATATTTAAAGGTATACACGAAGCAAGCTATTCGTGATATTGTAACGTATGGTTTGGAAAGAGGAGTACGTGTGCTGCCTGAGTTCGACGCTCCGGCCCATGTTGGCGAGGGATGGCAGGACACAGATCTAACAGTTTGTTTTAACGTAAGTGCTTATTTATTTAAAATGTTTATTTCATATGTGTGCCAAAATGAATTTTTATTTATTTTGTCTGAGTAACTTATTTTAATTTTAAAGGCTGTTCCATGGACTTCATATTGTGTAGAACCTCCCTGTGGTCAGTTCAACCCAATCAAGGAGGAACTCTATGAATATTTGGAAGATATTTACAAGGATATGGCAGGTAATATATGATATTAAAGCACAAAATATGGTTGCTCTACATTTGGTTGTAAAATCTAAATTAAAATATTTTTATCTATCGTTTTTACAGATGTATTTTCAACGACTGACATGTTCCACATGGGTGGTGACGAAGTCAGTGAAATGTGCTGGAATAGCTCATTAGAGATACAAGAGTATATGAAGCAAAATAAATGGAGCTTAGATAAGGGTGGCTTCTTGAAACTATGGGATCTCTTCCAAAAGAAAGCCGAAATGAAAGCTTACGCGGTATTTTTTTCAATAACACACATTCTTTCTTTTAGAGAATCCACATCTAAATCAGCCTATTGTAGAGAATGTTAAGTAGTAATTTACCTTATTTTTATATTGATCAAATGTTTTTGATTTCTAGGCATTTGGAAAGAAGCTGCCGCTTATACTATGGACAAGTACATTGACAGAGTTTTCACACATTGATGAACATCTGAATAAAGATGATTACATAATTCAGGTGAATATTAATAAGCATAGCATATAGCAGTGCTAGCTTGTGTACTTGTACAAATAAATTTACAATTAGCTCTGCCGGCAACTGAATTCTTAACGTATGTAACGTAAATTTTCAAATAATTATATGGACTTTTGTCACGTGGTTTTGCTGATTGATGTCACCAAGTGTAGATGAAATTATAAATATAAACGTAAATTGTAGAGTACCTACCTATACGGTATTATCTAAATAACTTATTGCTTTTTAGGTATGGACCACTGGTGTTGATCCCCAAATTTATGGCTTACTGAAGAAAGGATACAGACTAATTTTATCAAATTATGACGCATTGTACTTTGATTGTGGTTATGGAGCATGGGTTGGCACAGGTAAATACATATCAATTTTCCCATATTATATTTTAATCTTAATGAGTTTTACAAGTGGTTGCAAAGAAACAACAATGTTTTGATATCTTTTCTAGGTAACAACTGGTGCTCACCTTATATTGGATGGCAAAAGGTTTACGAAAATAAACCTGAAACCATGGCCTTTGGGTATTCAGATCAAATTTTAGGTAAGTTAGTAAATCATAACATAAATTATGAGATTGGTTAATGAGACTTGAGGCTTAAGCCAAAACTGAATTTGAGAAAAACATAATAATATAATTTATGTATTACGCTGGCCTACAAAAAAGTTTTACATAAAAAACTATTTTTATAATCATAATATTAACGTATGACCTCACACACAGGTGCCGAAGCAGCGTTGTGGTCAGAGCAAGCCGACGAGGCCTCGCTTGACGGAAGACTGTGGCCCAGAGCTGCTGCTATGGCAGAAAGACTATGGTCAGACCCATCCACGTCTTGGAATCAAGCTCAGGAAAGAATTTTACATATCCGGTAACCATTTTATGAATAAAATACATCTTAGCAATTACGTTCATGTTCATGTCGAATCTACTGTTCTTGCCTAAGTGTCGTAAGTAAATAAAATCCTTAACAGCCAGTTTCTTATTTTTATTCACAGAGAACGTCTGATTCGAATGGGGATTCAAGCAGAAGTTATTCAACCTGAATGGTGTTACCAAAACGAAGGATACTGCAAGACATGAAATAGTTTTAAACCTCGTATTAAAATTCTTCATCATCGTTGTATTTTACAAAATTTTGTCTAAACCCGGCCAACACTATCATGTTATTAAAAAACCTTTAGAAATTATTATGAAAAAGCCACAATGTACTGTGTATGTATGTATGACCTTATAAAATAAAATTATTTTGATTTTTATTAGATATTTTTTATAAGTTGTTTGTGTGTTGTCACACCTTTACTTACACGCCCAGTTGAATCTGTAATAAATCTAGCAGTAGCGTTTGGTACCTATTGCTGCGTTGAATCTGCCTCTTAAACATATTTAATTATGAAGGTTGCATTTGCTAAAACTTATATTTCATTTTTTAAAAATGAGTGACGATTGGCTGTTAGACGTGCTACGACGTACATTTTAAAAGTTGGTTATTTTGATCGGCTGGATAATTTTTGAAAAGGAACGCAGTAGGTCCCTTTTTTAATATCTTCTATCTAACAGACGTAACGTTTACATGCAATAATTTAATAGAATTAACGCCATTTCAATATGTACTCCTCAAACAGTGATAAGAAAAACTGGACGTGCTTTAATACGAAATGTGGATAGTTATCGCAGATATGGAGTAAGTTAGTAGGAAAGTAACCTATTTTTTTAATATGTATCCTTATTATGCAATTTGATATGCTGCTTCGTATATAAAAGCCAAAACATAAACGTAGTATCTATCATTCATCATAAAAAAAATCGGACGGTACCATCAAAATGCTAGCAAAAACTGTTTTAATACTTTTTGGTCAAGTTCTTCTTATGAAGGTAATTTTACTTGTATATTTGCCCTTCATTGTTTTTTGTATTCATTTTAATATTATTTAGTTAATTATTTCAATATTAAAATTAAAGTAATATTTTCAGACTGTAATTTCACAATGTGTACGAGAACCAGCCTGCGCATGTGGACCGAACAATTACGCTGCCAACAGTCTTAGCAATTTTGGAATAACTGACAACTACATCAACTTTCCGTTGCCTGCCGGATTTCCGTTACCAACACAACCAATTGGTATATCCGTAACAGCAGACAATTTGGTCATTGATGGTTGCTTGAGCGCAGTGGGTAGTTTACCGTTTCTAAGTTCTGTTCTGCTTGACGGCGCGGTACCTAGCCAAGGTCAAGTTGAAGCCAACTTCGCATGTGGTGATGGTCCGTTTCTAGCACCTGCTTCTGTTGGTGTAGTACCTAACTACAATAGGGCTATGGGAGTGCCTGCAATAAATTTTAACGGGCTTGGAGGATGTGCTTGTTATTAAACATAATTTAAATGTTTTTCAGTACCTATAATGTTTGTCTCTGTTTTAATGCTTTTACTAGTTGCATCAGTTGTTAGATATTTGAAATAAAAATATTTATGAAATACCTAGTTTTTGTTTCTTATTTAATGTGGCGCAGTGGTAGTGGTCCCGGTAGCTGTCTATAATTACTTATACGGCGTCGTTACACAACCATGTCAGAGGCCTACTAGTAGTAGTAGGCGGTTTATAAACTTTGACACCAGGGTTCACCGGGTTGATCGTCGACTCAGTGTTAGTACAAGAAAAGAAAAGGAAGATTTACGGAATACTCACTGTTTTATTAACCGACGTAGATGACGTGGGTTTGTTCATATTTAAGTGTGTTACTGAGGCGATGTCGTTATTTGAATAGCATAAAGGGAATATTTTTTATCTCTAAACACCAAATTTTGGGACTTTTGCTTGGGACTAAGTAGTTTTTTCTTTGTTGCAAATAACCTATGTCGGAGTTTATTGATTACATAAAACAAATCTTTCTATTGATAATGTTAGTGTAGATATTCGTAATCCACAATATTTCAAATTTCTAACAAGACTCTTATTATATTTTTAATAGATAGTTTATCGCATCATTAAATAAAGGGCAAGTTCTTTTTATTTTATTTTGTTTCATAATCAGAGATTCTTTTTAAAAAGTGATAGTTTAGTTCCAACAACTAGGCTGCTGAAAACAAAATTCGTTTGCCTACCTTTATTTAAAAAAAAAACTGATTGACATTGACAGATGGTGTCTATTTTTTTCTAGGGTCCACAGCTTATTTCAAGATTCTGCCTTCACAAACCTTTTGTACCCTTGATGAGATTGCTTATTTTGGTAATGAGAAGATTTGTACCGCAAGGATTTTAGAAATATCGCCATTTTATAGTGTCACAGGGTCCAAATGATTTTATAACCTCAAAATTGGAAAAGCTTCAATATCTCTGCAAAGGATTGATCTACAAACAAAATGATCGCATGGATGCCGTTACAAATCGCAAATCTTTATTTGTACCGCTTTTTTATACCTTGTAAATACCAGATAGAGTAATAAAAGGCGATTAACGCTCATATGGCATTTGGTTGTTGGGCTTTCGAATATCTCCGTAAATATAGCGGTACAAATGTTCTGAAAGAAATCCCAGTAACAATACAAGCGGTACATTACATAGCTACAACCAAAAAAGCCGTATCTGCTCTAATTTACGAGAAAACAACACTGTAAAATTTGCAAGAAAATGATATGTACATGACCAAAGCTCGGCCACGGTGTTCTACTTTTAGACTTTTAGCAGCGGATTAATGCGGATTTCGGATTCTGGACTTCGATTTGCACTTCATACTGACCGAAATATATTTCATTTTCTTTAAGCAAGTACCTAATAAATTGGTTGACCGTCAAAGGAATAAAGTTTGTATGGCGCAGGCCAAATATAGTATTATTCGTCTATTTACATCATGCTGCGTCAGTTTACCAACGAGAAGCATTTAACACTCATATTACCTTCGGCAACTTGTCATTATGGTCAATTCGAAGGGTGACCATAATTTAAAAAAAATAAGCGTACCAATCTATACATATAATAAAACAATAAAACCCGTGTATTGAACAAATTTACGAAAAACTAATCGTAGATGATGTTAAAATATGATTAGAACAAATTTCATAATTTATATTTTTCAATATTTTTGTCTGTCTGTTTGTCTGTTTCACCGGGCTAATCTCCGAAACTACAGGAACGATTACCGAAGGCAAAATGTGTGTAAAACGTTTGAGGTTTGTAACTGACGCGACTGAATTTCAATTTTCGCCTTCACCACACAAACTTTATTTCTTTGACGGTCCATCTATGTATTAGTTACTTGTTTGAAGAAAATGAAATATATTTCGGTCGGTATAAAGTGCAAATCGGAATCAGAATCCAAATCCGCATATTACCGCTGCTAAAAGTCTAAAAGTGAACACCGTGGCCACACCACAGAAAATATAATAGTACTAACGTACAGAAGAATCACTCCCTAAGAAATTACATGTTTAGGTATAAATTAATACCTACGCTCGGTGTACCCAACCGCTCACAAACAAAATTGAAACTTATGAACGCGCGCGAACGCTCAATCTCCCTTGTGCATCGCAGTTTTATGACTGAGCCGCCGGCGAACTCCAAGGGTTGTAACTTGTCATCATGTTATTCGTGCACGAAGATTTTTTGTTATTGATTTTGCTATAATATCTTATTTGTTCACTTAATCTACGAAAGGAATTGTAAGATTTGTAAATATTTATAAACCTAAACGAAATTATTAATGACTACTGTTTATATAAAAAAACAATCAATTATTCTTGTGTCTAACTGTTCTTTGTATCGAGTGGGACACCGAGTCGACGACTCGATCGATTTTTTAACGAATAAACGTACTAAAACACAGAAAAAAATCAAGTAAGTGTGCGCGCGAGCAGCACGTGCGTGCGAACAGTGCGGCGGCTAGCGGCACACTGGCGGTCTGGCGACGACAAGTGACAACCCGCGGAGATTAGTCCCCGTAGGGGACCCGCCGGCGGAACATACCTAAACCGTGGAGTGAGACCCCCCTGGCCACACCTCGGACACTGGCGCTCAAATGTATGAAACAAACGCGTTGCTACGCACACAGTCTAAGCTCGCGTAGATGAACGCTAACGATTAAATGCTTGTGTGTGTGAGATAAGACATGTCAGGGTTGCCGCCATTTTACCTTAATTTGTTCGTGGTGCGTTCGCGAATCGGGAATACAATGTGCGGCAATATGAAATGACCTTGTAATAGCGGGTTTGAATTTGATTTGCGGGCTTGTAAAAAATGGCTGGCCGGCCGCCGCCATTGCCCGGCCAGTTCAAGTTCGATGACCCCAATTACTCGAAACTTATTGCGCGCGGATTAGGAATAAATAGGAATCATAATGTACTTATGCTGTAAGGTGGATGTCTATGCTCAATTTTTACAATAGTTTCCCATTTCAAATAGTATAAACGAAATAATATTTTTATTGTAAATAAATGACCAGGCGCGGTCACAGCCCTCAGTTTCGGGGGGGGTCATCGTGGCCGGCGGCTGACCCAAACTTTGGAATTACGGCGAAACCATTTATTTTAATAGTAGGAAAGGATTCGGCAGGCGCGGATCCAAGGTTTGGCTTAAGGGAATTTTGAGTACCTACCATATTATTATACCATGTACCTACCTACCTATTTACCATTTTGAAATGTCAAAATTTCAGTTTAGCACAGCGCTCTCTGGTTTGACATTCAGAACTATCAACAGAACTGACAACAGAAAAACTCCCACTGCGAGCGAAGCGAGCCCGACTTTTCACGTTTAAACTGATGTGGTGCAAGCATCACTAAGGGAGAGTGTAAGAAGCACAACAACAAAACAACACTTATTGCGAGCGAAGCGAGCCCGACTTTTCACGTTTAAACTGGTGTAGTGCAAGCATTATTTAAGGAGATTAGTAGAGGCGCCCCATCAATACAAAACGAATTGCGAGCGAAGCGAGTTCGACTTTTTACGTTAAAATAGATAATAGATAGGATACCATGACTGTGAAGTTACGTGACAAGTGAGGTGATGTGATGAGCTATTTTCCTTGAATCTCGGAAAAATTGGGTGAAGCCGGTGAAAGGCGGTTCAGGGCAGTTTCTTTTTTTTTATTAGGTTTCGGGGGGGGTCATGACCCCAATGACCCCCCCCCTGTGACCGCGCCTGTAAATGACGGTCACCAAAATATTACGTAAGTTGAAAACATGATTTTTTGTTCTTATAGAATTTGTTTTGTTTTCAGCGTGAACTGATAGGATAAGGTCTTAAACGGATAATGTCAAAGAAATATAAAACATAAGCGCCTATTCTTTGCTACTAAAACATAAAACTCTTTAAAAATACTTAGATTTGTAAAGACAGGTAGAATCGGTAGAATTTTCTTTTAGTTTTGTCGTTTGCAGTGCTCAAACAACCGTACATAGCACAACACACACCGATCACAAAATTATTTCTAATATTAATTAGTTTGTATAATTTACGCTGCGCTGCCTTCGCTCGCTGCACCAAGTCGTCGTCACGTCCTTGCTAGCCGGTGTCTGAGCGTCCTCCGAGCGCGGGTGGGTGGCGCTTTTAGGGGGAGGCAGGGAGTGACCATACTGTATACTAGTACTATTAATTATACTGTGCCGTGGCCCAGCTTTGGTCATGTACATATCATATTCTTGCAAATTTTACAGTGTTATTTTCTCGTAAATTAGAGCAGATACGGCTTTTTTGGTTGTAGCTATGTAATGTACCGCTTGTATTGTTACTGGGATTTCTTTCAGAACATATGTACCGCTATATTTACGGAGATATACGAAAGCCCAACAACCAAATGCCATATGAGCGTTTATCGCCTTTTATTCCTCGATCTGGTATTTACAAGGTATAAAAAAGCGGTACAAATAAAGATTTGCGATTTGTAACGGCATCCATGCGATCATTTTGTTTGTAGATCAATCCTTTGCAGAGATATTGAAGCTTTTCCAATTTTGAGGTTATAAAATCATTTGGACCCTGTGACACTGTAAAATGGCGATATTTCTAAAATCTTTGCGGTACAAATCTTCTCATTACCAAAATAAACAATCTCATCAAGGGTACAAAAGGTTTGTGAAGGCAGAATCTTGAAATAAGCTGTGGACCCTAGATTAAAACAGACACGACAGATGAACATCAGATGAATAAATGAAGTTTTCTCCACTGTTTTTTTTTCTACTATAAGCAAAGGATTTTTTCATCTTTGGAAGTTTTTACAAGTTTTCAAAATATTTCAGAAACGATTGCATTAAAAATTATGAAAATATGTGTATCTTAATAAGCATCCCAAACACTCTAAATGATATATATATCTTTTGTATCTAACGTAAAATGAATTAATGTTGTTAAGTTAAGATTATATTATGCACTCACAGTGCTATTCATTTATGAATAGATACAAAGGATGTTTAAACATAAATTAATTACACAAAATTAAATGATAATATAGAAATATTCTAATTGCTGCAATTAAATTCACATTTTATCAGTTAACATAAGCCTAGCCATTAAAGATTTTCCAATAAGTTAATTTAATTTCATATATTTTTTGGACAGCAAAACTGGGGTACGTTCAAGCAGCCGTCTTTCGTAGCTCTTTCGTCGCTCTTTTATACTTTGACAGTTCGAAAAACCGCGTTTTGGTGTTGGAGCGCATGGTAGAAAATTTCTCCTGACTGGCGTGCTAACGCAGTTTTATGACCTATCATCCGAGAAAATACCGACTAGGAGAAACAGCATGAACGCGCCCTTGTAAAGGACTTAGTCTTCGGCATGTCTTCGGGTTTGAACCGGATTGTGGTAGGAATTTCATACCTAAAACTGACAATACAACATTTTAAACGTCACTTCAATCGTTTTGCCTGTCTGTCACCCACTTTTATTTACTTTTGTGAAATTATCTAGGAAATTCTTGCATATTTCAAGGAATTACAAGAAATAATCATGAATTGTTTCGACAACGTTACTATGCCGTCCTGTGTGTGGTTCGAGAGTGGCGATAAGCGCAATATTTTATCATCAATCGCCTCGGGGCTCCTGGTTTGTATACGATTTGGCATTGCTGATTCATTGCTCACTGTTCGTATTTTTCTTCAAGAGTATACCTACTCTGACCAAGATTTTAATTCTACACTCTAAAGTTTTGTACATGGAAAACATGTTTGTCTTGAATATGATCTAGAGTTTTGACACATAGGCCAACATAATCTGTCTGGTAGTTTGTATTGTAGTTTCCATTTTTGTAATGCAGTCTTTGTGAGCTAAAATCACAGTTGGCCAATTTTAATAGGTATTTCTTATTGCTTTCCTGACACCAAATAAAAAAAGGTCAATTGTTCAACCCTTTTTGTATTATTATTTTAATACAGTAGCCACCCTTGAGCATAACATTTTTAGAATTCTAATATTAAGTGTTCCACTGATTTTTGACAAATTTGACTTGTGTTTTCAATATATTCTAAGAGCACTGAGAAAAATATAGCTTATTGGTTACATTGTGATGTTATGTTGTAACTTGACCTCCATGCATGCATTTAATTATGGGTGCATACTGGTACACTTGCATGTTATGCTTATCATGACACTATCTATGTGAATGAACTAAACAGGCTGTAATTCAAAAGAACCTGATTATAATGTCCTGCTCTGTTTTCAGTTTTTTACAGGATGGTGGTTCATCATAGACTCATCGGTAGTGAACGGAGATCTGATGCCCCCTGCACATCTTTGCGGAGTATTCGCCACCCTGTCACTCATCATGGTTAATTCTGTGTCTAATGCTCAGGTATAATAGATTCTTGAATGTTTTGAGGCATCAATTCAGTATTTTATTACATAGTAGAAGGTCTTGAGGGAACCATCAATGCCCATTATTGATTATGCACAACCATAGAGTAGAAATCACATAGAGATGACACTCCCGCTCCAGACGCGCTCAAGGTCAATCCGTCTGGCTGTCTCTTAGCGAACAATTCAGTCGGGAGTGCGCTTCGCCCGCGGAAACGTTCGTCGTGCGGGTTGAATTTTCATTTTTTGTGTAAAATTTAGAAATTCAAGGTGTTGTATTCATAGGGAGAACGCGTTTTACAAAAAGAATGCTATTCTAATCTGGCACCACACGGCGCCATTTTTGCACCTATTTTAAAATTCTGTGCCTACCTATTAACAATAAAATGGTAAGAAAAGACTTTAAAACGGGTAAATATTTTGTTCCCATGGGAAAACTGTTAGCAGCGGTCGCAACCGCTCAACTGGCCGCTAGTCTGGAATAAAATTATTGTCACGTGACAGCCCCGACTTAAAGCGCGGGAGAGTGCGGGGCGTTACGGGCTGCGGGGGGAAGTAGGTATTTAAAGCGCGGCTTTTGGGGCCCAGACAAAGGAGTTTCGTTTCTATACGCAGTATTATTATCTATTCTTATGGCACAACCCAATTTAACAGGACAATGTTTTGTACAACATGTTTATGTACAACACAGTCATTAGATAGTCTTCAGTATCTGGCCTGGACAAAGAATGTACTGGGGAATTATTCGAATCAAAACAAAGTGACATCATCCATAGTAATATTATAAATCTAAAAGTTTGTGTGTGTGTTTGTTACCTCTTCATGCTCAAATGGATTGACTGATTTGGATGAAATTTGGAACACAGGTAGAGTATAACCTGGAATAAAAAAGAGGCCTAATCTAAGAAGATTAGATTGAAGTTTATTGACCTTTCAATGATTAGTGCAATAACCTATACCTTGTGCATTTTAAACTTGAAAATATCTCATTAACAAGTCTTCTTCTTCTTTTAGTGTGTGACACTAAGTCGTCCAACGACTCGAAGAACCCTGGTGTCCGAGTTTTCCAACTGCCTACTACTAGTAGTAGGCCTCTGACATAGTTGTGTAACAACCGCCGTCTAAGTAATCATAGACATCAACCGGGACCGACGGCTTAACATGCCCTCCAAAGCACGGAACCTTATTTCTTTTCCGACAATCAGGTGGTTCACCCTGCAATGTCCTAACCAGACTGGGAACAAATTCACAATGTGATAAACATCAACTATTGTGAGTGCCCCAACGAGAATCGAACCCGGAACCTTTGTGTGGCAGGCAGTCGCACTACCACTGCGCCACATTGGCCGTCGATTAACCTGTTATACAAACCAACCTGTCACATCATGATATACGTCAGTGTGTATGAGCTTAAATATAATATTAATTGTGATAACATTTGTAGGTCCGCGGGGAGACATACACAGGAGGGTGCATGGGCCCGCGCGGCGCCCGGCTGTGGCTGTTTCTTGGCTTCGTGGTGGGCTTCGCGTCGCTCATCGCGGCCTGCTGGGTGCTCTTCGCCAACTTCGTCAGCTCCACCAAGTCGGATGCAGCTGGTAATTGTTTTTGACGTTTTTGTATGTTGGCAAAACCCCTTGAACTTAGCTTGTTATCGCCCACATACATTTGTTTACTTTACGTACACAGAGCAACTGTTAAATTGACTAACGTGTGGGGCCTGTCGAAATTTCCTAGTGTTTTATTCGCGGCCGCGTGCGTTGCGTTACGTTTTATTTTCATCTGACATAAAAAATAAGATAAGATAAGATAAGATCTGAGATAAGCTCGCCTGTTGTTTTAATTTTAAGTTTCAACTGTATGTTTACTTGTTTCGTTACAATAAAGGATATATATATATATATATAAAAAATTAGATTTCGTATCACAACCGTAGAAATCAGAACACTAACATCCTTCACTTTGTGGGTTATTCCAGGGGCTCACAAGACCTGGACGGGAGTGAGCTTGTTCCTCCAAAACGCCTTCATCTTCGCCGCATCTCTCGTGTTCAAGTTCGGACGGACTGAAGACCTCTGGGGTTAAATTATTGTAAGTCCTTTATTTCCATGATAAGATAAATACAATAATTATGTAGTATGTATACCTGGCTGTTGATGATGGATGATGACGACAACTTTGTTATAGAGAGAGATTAAATGCTAAATAAATGCCGAAGAAATTAAAAATCTATGTTTACGTAACATATGTAACATCATATAACATTTGGGTAGTTTACATCCGGTTTATTTATTTGTTATTTATTTGTTAATACTTATCAAATTGTTAAAAATATCATTCCTCTGTCTTTGGTCCAAAGTTTTTCTTGTCACGTACAAGTATGTAAAGTCATGTATTCAGTTAAATGTTGTTTCATAATTACATCATAAATAATGCAACAGCTACGAATATATAAAAATCGAATCCGTTCCATAATGGAACAAATAAATGTGTCTAATTAGTGACAATGAGTGATTGGTCAAAATCAGATTGTATTAATTTTTACACATTGTAATCATTTTCCCAGAAGTATGGCAATAGTTTTTAGGTAAATATTGATTTACCTGAAAACTATCGCGATACATCCAGTTAAATAGTCAAAATTTGTGAAAGTAATCGCAAGTGTTTTAACAGTTATTTATGCACTTATTTTTATCAATAATTATATTTCATTCGTGCATTTCGTCACCTTGCGATATAATAAAGAAATATTTCAATATTGCAATGATAATGATGGAGAAAAACCTGATTTTTGTAATGCCTATAATTATAAACATATTTTCATTAATTATTAGGTTAATTTAGCAGTCACAAAGGTATTTAAAGCAATCTTTGAACATTTGAATGACCGATATCTTCAGTCAGACACGGACTACGGACAGTTGCTATCGACACTTACATTCCGCGTGACTTTCAGTGCGTGTGGGAATTGTCTAGTTTTCTCAGTGAAGTACCAACATGGTGTAGGTTTATGCGGCATACTTGTTTTTGATTTGGTAGAGATTTTAGCCCTCTGCGTTTCGTCTGGTTAAGACAGCCTTTTTCACGGAGGTCGATAGAAACAAGTCAGTCGCGTAAACCATGAGTAATACTTGTTCGTTTAATAATAAACAGATATAATTTCAAAATCCGTGTCGGAAACTGTAGATAAGTTTATCGTTTAGTGTGTAGAAATCTGTAGAAACTGATAATATTATGAACGTAATCATTTTGCGAAGTTGATGTAATTTTGAAAGGATAAGTATAAAGAAAGTTTATATTATGTTAATAAATATTTTTATTAATTTTTCGTTTCAATAAATTAGATACTTGAAGTACAGTTATGATCTTAAATTCTTAGAACTTTTGTTTTTATGTGTATGAGGTTATAAAAAATGCTTACGTTGATATGTATAAAGACTGTACAAATACGGAATCTTCATAAAATTAAGAATTGCTATATAGACGTGAGTTAATCTTAAACAATAAAAATGGTAACATATAATAATAATAGTTATTAATTCCTCACCTATATTATCCTATTTTAATAAAAACATTAATGATAACTTGATAAGGCTTTACAGTTACCACCAAAAAGTGGTTTCAAACATAACCTATAATTATTGTCTATAATATAAAATAAAAATGCAAGTAGGTAAATTATATAGTTAGTTCTAAATGCGTCTAGACATTAGGATTTTTATTAGCTACTGCAACAATCACTTCGAAAGTAGTGAGTGCGTATCGCCATTCTGAAATAAGAATGTTGTTGAAAATTCCACGAAATTTGAATACAACCTATCGCTTAAGGGCAAATCTACGTTATGCGCATCTTGTTGCTTAGTGGCCCAGCTTAAGCTGTATATTGAGTGAATAGACAGAAGTCCGGCGTTACTTGACATCCATGGCGCATGGGTTTCTCCGCTCTATAGCCAGCTTAAGGTGAGTTACTACGCATCGCGATCAGCCTGGCTAAAATGCACGTCACGACATAATTTTCTCACTGCATTATCTTGCGCATTGCTTACCTGTAAATAACTCTTTTTCTTTAATTCAAAGCAATGTTATCCTGGCACGTGATGACAAATTACGTTGAAGCGCACATGTTAGACTAACAGATCAGGCAGCTCTAATACGTATTGTACTCAAAGCTCTTCTCTCCCGGCACGCAAGTCCGGCTGCCCCTTCCATCCGGCAAGCAGAGCTGGGCACCTTCGCAGTTCCCGTTCCGGTACTGGCATACGTTGGCCGATGATGGACACTGGTCCGGAGCCACCGCTACGCCGTACAGCCTTTGGGCAGATGTTGATATCGGCAGCTGACTCTTCTGCTGGGTTATAGTTTCTATGGACTCGATTTTCAGCCTGGAAGAATAATGATTAAATAAGTCACCAAGGTAAGAGTGAATGTTGCGACGTTATGAGGCAACAGTAATTTTTGATTTCTATATCTTCTTGTACTTACGATTTCCAATCACTCCAGTAGAAGGTGCTTCCACTAATAGCCAATCCGAAGGGATACGTGCATTTTTCAGCGATGGTTTCTCTCTCCAGGGTGTCTATTCCAACACACTTGATGCTAAACGTGCCAGCGTCGGCGTAGCAGAGGCGGTCTCTGGACCAGTCAATGGCGAGCGAGTTTGGCAACTTCACGTCAGTTTGGTCTAGGAAAACCCCGCGCTCTGTCCCGTCCATGTTAGCCCATTCGATCTTGGGAGAGACGCGGTTCCAGTCCGACCAGAAGATTTTACTGAAAGAAACAATTTCGAGGATTGAGTTAGAATTCAAATGAGAAAGCGGAAAATGTATATACAATCGAACTGCAGCATGCTTACCCTCTTCGTGGATGGACTACAATTCCTCTAGGATTTGTAATGCCATCCTTTGCAAAAAGGACTTTCCTGATTTTTGTTTCCAAATTAGCGACTTCAATAGTCAATTTCCTGGAATCGGTCCAGAAAATGTTCCGCGCTGACCAGTCTACTGACACTCCTTCTGGAGATTTCACGTCTGTGGGAAACATACAAATATCTTTATCTTTATAATACATACAAGATTTTTAGAGTTTTGTCATTACGAAAAGTTAAATTAGTAGGGATATTTCCTCACTCTAAAAAGATTAAGCAGTGGGCGGTTTATCAGCAGTTCAGTAAGGGATTTTAATTACCGTTTGACAAGAATGATTCGAATCCGGATCCGTCGTAAGCTGCTCTCCTAATAGCATTCCCCACAACGTCTCCCCAGTAGATCCTGCCTGTTTCACAGTCCGTGTCGATGCCTACTGCGACCTGGTATATAGCGCTGTTGATCGGAGTTGCGAAGTCCCTTGGACCGGCTCTGAAGGGGACCCGATAGACCGAAGTGCCGTCAGTCGCTACTAAAAAGTTTCCAGCCAGTCTTGGATTCAGTTCGCAGAAACTTCCGTTGCCGTTGTAACCTGTGTTACACTCGCACAAGAATCCATTGTTCCGTTTCAAACACGAGGCGTGTTCGTCGCACATGTAAGGGTTGTTGCGACAGTTTACTTCGAGGACACAGTTGTAGCCATCACCTACGTATCCTTCATTACATATACACAGGTAAGAATATTCTGTGGGTGTGCAAACGGCATTGGGATGACAGTCATTTAGTACTTCGCATGTATCGGTTTTTTTGATGCACTGATCGATGCCTTCGCCTTCGTAACCTTGATCACAGTGACAGTAGCTAATGCCAATTAAATCATCAAAGAGGCACGAGGCATGTTCGGCGCAGACTGCTCCATTGCACAGCTTGCTATCAGGCACGCAAGCGTCGTTTTCGTCTTTTCTGTATCCGGAGACGCATTGGCACACGTAGTTTCCGCCTGCATCGGCCCGGCAGTCTGCGTGGTATTCGCAATCTGAGTTACTAGTGCAAATGAGATTGGGACTGCAGGAGTAGCCGTCTCCATGGTAACCGGTGTCGCAGACGCACATGTATTCTCCGGCAGCGTTGATCGCGCAGTGCGCATTGACGCCACAAGTCAAGCCGGCGCAAGAGCCCGTTTGCTCTATGCACTCATAAGCATCACCCACGTAACCTTCAGGACAAACACAATGTCCCGGAGATCCAGCCGCGTCGTCGGGCGTGAAATAACAGATTGCATTTGGTGGGCAGTCTGAGTCTGATTCACATTTTACTGAAACAAAGATAAACCAATTAATAATTACCTGACTACCTCTGAGCGAGGGTAATGATTTTCGAGAGTATGTATGTACTCGTATGTATTTGGACAAGTAAATTGTTTTATACGTTCTACAGCGCAAACGGATGTTGACATATGAGGTGTCGTTAGATTTGTCTAATCAATTCAAATTTAATTCATAAATCGAGCTGCAGTCGGTTTTTTTTTTAATTAGCTTGTTTTAATAATCAATCTTAAAATACCAATACGTTACGTAGGTATAGGTACTGAAATCGATTAGAAAGAATTCTTACTTGAATCGTTGTACTCTGCACTTGCATCTGGAGGTCTGTAATCGTCAGGAGGCCTGTAGGAGTCCCTTCTGCATAGTTCAATTCCTCTGTCATCTTGAAAACTTGAGTAACCAGAAGGGCAAGTACACGTATCATACTCATCGCATTGGGGCAGTACCATAGCGTCGGATTCCAGTTCAGTTGTACTAGTTGTGCTTGGTGTCGACATGGGATAAGGTTCAGGATTTTGAACAGTTAGTGGGTTAGGCTCTGGAGTAGGTTTTGGATTGAATGGGTTGTATTGATTTGGGCTTGGGCTCCAAGGTGATGGGTATGGGTTATATGGAGGGGAAGGTTGAAGGTTAGACGGTGTGGGATTTGGATAATATGGTGATGGATTGGGCTCGTAGGCCAATGGAGGTTGATATGGGTTATATGGAGGGGAAGGTTGAAGGTTAGACGGTATGGGATTTGGATAATATGGTGATGGATTGGGCTCGTAGGGCGATGGAGGTTGATATGGAGTTGGGGTTGGTTCGTAAGGTGAAGGGTTGGGACTATACGGTGGCGAGCTAAGATTATGTTGTGTCGGATCTGGGTTTTGTGACGATGGATACGGGTTATACGGTGAAGGCGATTGCTGCGGAGCGCTTCCTGGTGGTAAACGGCTGATTTCAGTGCAGTATCTTCCGTCACCAGTATAACCCTCCCTGCATTGGCATCTTTGACCTTTAGCGGCGTAATCATAATAACATAATGCGTCTGGTGAGCAAACGTCACAAGGGTTCTGTTCGGGTGTGTTTTCCCAGCATGTCTGCCCATCGCCTGTGTAACCAGGGTTGCATATACACATTGGTGCGGCTCCGTATTGTTCCACGCATTGTGCATTTGGGTCACAATTCTTGCTGCGACAGAGTGATATTCGATTACAGCTGATACCGTTTCCTTCGTAGCCTGACCGACATCTGCACTGGAATCCTCCATCGTGGTTATAGCAATCGGCGTTATTGTCGCAGTTGTGGGTGCCTGCTTGACATTCGTCTATATCCACGCAAGTCGGTACATTATTGATGTTAATGGTTGAGAATCCAGTTTGGCAGACGCAACTAAATGAGTCACCTTTAACTACACAAGAGCTGTGGGGACCGCAGGTGCTTCGACCTTCTTTACAAGGGTCTTCTTGACCTAATGGTACAATTTTGTTGCTCATTCCGTATCTAACAATATTTTGTTTAGTTTCGAAGCCTAAATAATTCTTATTGACTTTGAGTGTTAACGGTATGTTGTCTTCTTCTGAAGGTGGGGCAAAACGACAAGGATTGTATGTGATTGTTTGCGTTATTCTTTGCTCATATGTTTCCCCTGTTACTTTGTTAATAAAAACGCGAGTTGCTTCCGAGCGTATGAAACCCGAATCTATAGTGTACTGTTCTTCATACTCTGATATATCTAATTTTATTCCGCTCAATATCACTGGAAGTGTTCCTCTAACATCAGTGTCTAATGCGATCTGGTCGAATACATCGTGACCCAAATACTCTTGATTTATTGTGACTCTATCACCAGTCGCAGGGAAAAATATGTCTGCAGTATGGTTAAATAAACCTCCGGTTAATTGGTAACCATTCCTAGCCACTCCCGAGGGTTTAGCAAACAGCCAACCGACGACTCCTCCAAGAACATTGAGAAGTTGTAAACTGGAACCTAAGGAAGGTGGTCCATTTGACAGGGCTGTATATGCGCGCCCATCGGCAACTACAACGTATGCTTGGATGTCGACGTCATTCAAGGGAATGTCGTTGATTAGTCCATTAAGTTTTCCGTGAACTCTTATTGGGACGTCGTCTTTGATGCAGGATTTTCCGTTGCCGTAGAATCCATCGTGACATTGGCAGCAGATACCAGCCTGGTAGTCGACGCATCTGGCCTGCATGTGGCAGACGCTGGGACCGCTCTGAGCACAGGTCTTGGATTCCTCTTCGACTTCGACCTCGTATTGGTCGTATTGGTCAGGAACAGCGATGTTTCCATCTTGGGGGACGTTTCCAACGCGGAATACATATTTGCCAGGTTCGTGCGTGTTGGACCACCTGACACATAATAAAAAAATATTAATTTTACACTCATACTAAGTAAGTAGGTACTTAATTATTTCTTGATTTTCCATAGAAAGGCAACGTCGGATTAGTATGGAATTAAGAGGTATATATTATTTTGCTTTGTTATATTATTCCAATTTCAAATATATAACTTCGATCGATGTAACACTAAAAAAGACGGCATAATCAGACATTTGCTTTTACTTACGAAACTATATTTCTGACTTGATGGGTTCCAGAGCCTCTCAAAGTCAGAATACGTCCATCCTCGGCTACAAACCCAGCTTGTGCCTTTGCGTCGGGTAAGCTTGATTGGAATGCTTCTCTTTGTATCCATTGAATCTCTCCTTCGGGGTATAGAAATTCTACGAAACTTTCATTTCCATTGCTGATTATTGCAGCCTGAAAACTGTTCTTGCGGTCAGCACGGGGTCCGTTGTACGTTACGTCTAGCCAGGTGGCGATGAACACGCTTGTCGGTTTGAAGTCGTAGTACTCATGGAAGTTGTTCTGTACACTTTCCTCTGCCTTGGAAAGCACGTGTGGTTCATCAGTTTCTCTGTAGTACACTGCGCCAGTTATGGAAGTGTCTACATTGCTGTAGAAAGGCGCTATTGAGGGGTATGGCAGAGGGAATTCGGAGTTCAGGAATGATGAGATGTCGGCCCTGAAGGACAGCACTCCATAATTGTTGACCTGAAACAAACATTTGAATTTCAGATATAATCTAGATTAATTTCAAATATAATCTAGCATTTATTTTGAGGTAAAATTAACTACACAGATTGACGTCTAAGTAGAATTTGTATGTACCTACATGTACTGTAAGTAGGTGATCATATAACATTGACACTGCTTAGACGAGTACGTACTTACTACGGTATACAGTCTTCTAACTAAAGCCTTTCAATACTTGTAGTTTTAGGTTTACCGACTTATCTTAATTATGATATGGTGATAGTAAGAATGATTGAATTGAATTGAATGATTGCCGTGTGATGCCGGCTTAGAATAGCATCACTACATTTCTTACCCGTGGGAGTCGTAAGAGGCGACGAAGGGACTCGAGGGTGTGTATAGCAATTCTAGGCGATGGGCTGACAACCTGTCACTATGGCGATACACAATTTTCCGAATGACCCTCAAACGTTTGTCAGACGTGGCGTTAATGTCCGTTTTTTCGGCCGTTTATGCTCTGCCAACCCCGCAAGGGATAAAGGCGTGATATATGTATGTATGTATGTATGATAGTAAGAAAAATGAATATGACCCAAATGTTTCAAAACAACATAGCAATTGTATTCTTATTCTTATCTTAATTGTGTTGCTTGTAGTTTTGGCATGATCATTCTATCCTCTTATCTTTACTAGGTACTTATAATAATTCGAAATTTTATATTGAAAGTCGGATGTACCTATAGCCGGAAACAGTCGTTTACTGATAAGTATAGGACGAAAGGTCAGCCTTGGTCGAAAAAGCGCAAATATTTGCAGTTTGCAGTCACTGACCGACGTTATCGCCGCACGACATACCCCTACAGCAGCGCTTCCCGTCGGACCGACTGATGATTTGCAATGTCTATCTACTGGGTGCTGATTTCGGATTGCAATAGTAGGTATTGCACTTTTGAGTATTTCGTTATCTCTCTTGACGTGTTGGCCAGTGGGTTGGAACTATCTGTTATGGACAATCATATCGTCCAGGTTTGCAAATGTCCTGACCAAACTGGGAACAATTTCACAAAACGATATATTGACAAGACAAATATAAATTTGTTAGTTAAGGCCCTGATTCACCTGAAAAGTTTGTCGCTTTCATTCGCGCTGCGCCAGAGAGAAACAGACACTTATTTGCCCTGAAATTTTCTCGAGATTTTACGGTTTTTAGACATAAAAACTAGAGAAATACCGTAAGTACCTATGTCTAATTTAGGTAATCGTACTAGAAAAAGAATATATCTCATTAAAAGCCTATATTTTTTTGTTAAACTTGTTAAAACTGTAGACATAATATTATTGCAAAAATGTTTCAAATAAAGGTAACTACTTTTTTTCTATCGAGTAAAGTTTGTCCAATTGTGTAACTGTTAAGTTTATGTCATCTGTTAGAAGAGCCTCGACTATGACTCTTTTTTTCAGAATTTGATGGCTGTAATTGTTTAAATAAAACTGGTTTAAAATCTTGCTCGCGCTTTATCCCCGCCTTAAAAGTCGCATCAGGGACTTCCGCCGGATCACAAGGACATATATTATAAGAGATCTGTGCACAAGACCGCTGCTAGACTACGGAGGCATTTCGTTGAAAAAATACCAGATGGTACCTCCTTAGTTACATTGTAAATTGATGTATCTGGGCTACGCGTGGAAGGAAAACTCGAATTTACTAAATAAATGTTGTAGGTAGCTATGTTTTTCAAGAATGAGCCCCAAATTGTACTATCAAATAGATCATTAGAAAGTATAATTATTGTAGGTAAAGAAACTTGAAAGTAGTTGATGGAGTTTAGATTCATTTGCAATTCGTTGCTTTTATAATAGGTCACCGTACCTACTTGCGAGAAATTGTACCTACAGGAATGTTGTCAAGTACCTATGTCGTACATTTTTACGCGTGATTTTGACCAACTCTTAGGTACTTTTAATTAAGTTGGGTAGTTAGAGTTTTACTCGGGTAGCAATGTGCAGTGCAATGTGTTTATTTTTACGAACGAAAACGTATAGTCAAACTATATAATTGGTTGAAATGATGATATTTTCGTAGCTTAGCTTAGCGTAACTTCACCTAAAATTGTTTTTGCAAGTAATTGGGGTTAATATGTAGAACAGTACAGGATATGGGTGCACTAAAGTTATAATCATTTTGAAAATATGAGGTACATCGTTTCCTATTTATTTTTAGTTACAAGTAAAGAGTTTGCCACAAATAGAAAGTTACTCAACTTCAATTCAAGGGTCCTTTCTGGATCCCGGTCATAGTACTGGAGAGGGATGTTATGGAGCTCCAAAACTATCGGATATCCGATTAAAAAGTTTAGCCGTAACCACAACCGAATACGATATAAAAGATTCGAATAATTCCGGAAAATATGAATATGTACTTGTTTTTGACACAAGCCGCGTTTGTTTTTTTATTCTGTTGTTTAGTTATAACCAGATAGCAATTTTACTTTAACGAATACTTAGTGAGATAAACTGTAAGGAAAGTTGTGTTTAGGTAATAACCAAAAATAGTCGAAACGTAACCATAGCCGAATCCGATATTATTAATTATAATGCATAACGTTAGAAGCCCCCCCTCCATATCAGCTAATGCGTTCGTGTTGCTAGATTAATCTATGTTAGCGCAATGCGTAATAATTGTCCACTTAGTTCAATTAAACAGAATGTCTCGATGTATGTAAATACTAAGGTCAACGAACTCCACGAGGAAGACTGTTCCAAACTGAGAATTGAGAAACGTATTGTATTCTCATTTATCATAAAAACATTTCGCCAAACTTTTATAAATCTGTGGTGATGCTCCAGGTTTTTGCGTAATATCGTATTAAACCTATCAGATATTATTTTTCCAAACAAATTTTGTTAATATAATAATATGCTTATATATTTTATGGCCTGTGCGTTAGGGATTGCGACTTGGATTGGATAGCTTCAATTTTACAATCTGTTATCTAGTACTCATTGATTGGCATACATCTAGTTTTTATTGATTACTAGGTCCATTGTGATTTGATTACCTATAGGTACAACGCTTTCTGGTGACAGATCTCGCTGACAGTCTCCTTTCGTAGAGTCTAATATCTTAGTATAACATGTAGCATACATATATATACAATACAAATATCTGTAATTGATATGTATGAGTTTAACCTAAATGTAGAGATAATTAGCTTTGCACCTAATACGATTATTCATATTGATTCCCAAAATTGACTCCGTGAAAGATATATATTTATTTCAGTAAATGTATTTTTCTTATACGTATTTTGCTACGAGTTTCGTAGCAATATTCTGGTTTGATAAAAACAATTGATTTGACAAAGATTGTGGTTATTTATTTATATTCGAACGAACAGAATGTTTGCAATAGTGCAAACGTACTTATTCTTAGAATATTACCCACTCGAAGAAAAGTTTATCATTAGGGGCACCACCACTTATCCTGTTCGTACTTACTAATGTCCAATTCGGAGAAATCATTACGTTATTATTTGAGATGTAATTTAAACAATAGGACTGTATGTATGTAATGTATCTTCCACGCTACTGGATAAGAAGTGATAAAAGCTCATGGGCCGCTACTTTTGTACTTATGGGAGTCTCTCAACTACTGTAGGGAGACTAATATAAAATAAAGACTCTACGAACATGGACCTTTTGACTATTTGTAATATTTCTATATAGCTAAAATCTACTCTAAATAATCTAAAGTAATTTTCTTATGACTTATGACTAACAACCCAGCAGTCTTAGTTTACACAAGTTAGGCAGAGACCAGAGCGTTGTAACTGGCCAAAAAATATAACTAAACCAGCATCAAGCAAAGTTTAGAAAACTTACAAAAATGCTTTCATAGGGCTCTCCGTAGAAGATGACGGGCACTCTCAGTCGGATCTCCGGTGAGGGTATCTCCTGTCCCTTGGGAAGCCGCTGGTCCAGCCCCTGGCCGTGGGGGTAGAACTGGTCGCGCGTGATCGCGCTGGCGCACGCGGCAAGCGCGACAATGAGCGCGCACGTCCACATACTTGCGCGCGAGTTTGGAGACTACTGTCTGCTGCGTGCTAGGGGTGCGCGCCGGGCTAAGCTTTTCAACTGTTACGTCGCTGTGACGTACCGAGTAATGCTTCTTGTGCGATTGGGGTGATCGAAAGTGCTTCAGTGCGGTCAACTGTTTGGTTTCTTAAGTGTAGAGCAGATAGTTTTTGCGTTTGTTCTATTCGCAGATATTTATCCTCTTCGAGGACACAAAAGTGGAAAGGAAAGAGGAATTTGCACCACTTCAATATCGCTCACGATGGAGTTAAAGAGCTGTTTTACTACTAGGGTTGGGTCTAAAAGCTTGCCTTGATACTAAGTTACTAGGTATTAGCGTCATTTGCCGCATCATTACATGACTTTGATAAAAATAGCAACACAGTACCGTTTATTATGTTTGTAAGTTAAGATTGATTATGTTTAATATAATTTGTGAAGTAAGATTGATTTATTAGACTAAGTAACCTTAAAGTTAAAATGATGGAAGGCCTCCGTTGTTTTAAGTTTACGCGTTTTACCGACTCTATTTAGTGTGTTTTCTGTAAGTATGTATTCCACATCTCTAACTTACAAATTTGTATCTTATCTTCAGTATCTGTGATAGTAAAATACCATCGGTATCCCATCCCTAGTGACCCATTAGTGGATCGTATTAACTAAGTTAGTAGCAATAAAGTGTCCAAAATAAACGGGAGTTGGTCAACTGTGGCTGTGGCGATGTTTTTGATGTTTTTCTGCAGTTGTCTTCAAAACAAACGCCATTAAAATAGCTGCAACTAATTGGCGTGACACATTCAAAGAATTTATATTTAAGTAGCAGATAATAGGTCAAATAAAAATATCGCTAATTAGATGTTTGTGGAAGCTCTAAAACGTTTGTTAGGAACTTTTAAACGTATTTTAGTGTATAATTTGAATGTTTTTTTATTTATGGTTGAAGTGTCATTAAAGAAGTGGTGTGTGTGGTAAGAGAGTAGTAGTTTCTAGTGTTATTTGGCTCTGTACCTAATCTTCATAAAACCATGCCATTTTCATGTGGTCCTGGATCAGAAAAGCTCTTTTAGTATTTCCTCGTTTATTTTTATATGCCGACTAAGAGACTCGTGTTATATGTGTTACAATTTTTGGGAATAGGCTGACAATCTTTAAGTATTTAAGGACCGTTCCAGAAAAAATGTGTATTACTATAGAATATTCCAAAATATACTATCCTTAAATACTTGATATAGCGACCATTTTCTCCGCTCTACCTACCATGCAAGGGATAAAGACGTAATGTGTGTGTGTTTTTTAAAATTTAATATTTTGAGTTTGTACCATTTGGTTTTAGTAAGTACTTAGGTACATTTATTTATATATAATTTTTGGTTTCTTTGTTTATTCGTATTTTCGAATTCTCTTAGACGTACGAGGCTCATAATATTATTTGTTACAAGCAGTAGTCCTCAGGAACTTTGTTATCGGTTTAATTGAATGTGTGTTTATTTGTTACAATGTGCATTTATGCATAAATGAAACCAAGTGTCAATTATCATGTTCAATATCAGCTGTTTAGCTTCATTCACTTTGCCTACCTACCTACTTATTGAACTAGATACTGAAGATAGAAATAAGTATGCAATTGATGATGACGTTTTACTCACACTTTTCATTAAATAACGGACTTATACTTTAAAGTCACTTTCCATTTTTCTTTGGTAGTTCTTGTCGGTCTTCTGATAAAAAACATTATGAACTTTTCTTTAATGACGTTTTTATCGGTTTCCTGATAAAAGTCAACTTGTAAGTCTCCTGATAAAAGTCATTTTGGATTTTTCTTTCACTAAGTTTTGTAGTTTTTCTGATCAAAGTCAATTTGTATTTTTAATAGCTAAAGTGCTTGTAAATATCACGATTAAAGTAATTTTGGACTTTACTGTAGGTTGTAAGTCTCCTGTCAAAAATAATTGTGGACTTTTCTTTGATAGAGTTCTTTTCGATTTCCTTCAAAAATTAAAAATACTTTTCCGTGCCAAAGTTTTTATAAATCTCTTGATAAAAGTCATCTTGAACTTTTTTTTACTAAAATTCTTGTATTATTATATTATGTACTATTTTATCTACAGTCTACAAAAAGAAACTAAAAAATCAACGATACTTAAATTTTTCCGCGCCAGTAATTGCGACATTCGATACGAGGTCAAATTCAATACAAGAATGTAATATGGCTTGATGAGAAATGTTATTTTTTTTATAATTCTGCTGATGTTCAGTTGTTGTTCAGCTGCTGGTCAATTGTTGTTGCTCAGCTATTCAGTAACAAGTGAACAAAAGCTGAAGAACATTAACTTTACAACAACTGAGCCACAGCTGAACAACAATTAAACAACTGCTGAACAACAATTGACCAACATCAGAACAACAACCGGCCAACAGCTGAACTAAAAAACAACTGAACAACATCAGAACAACTACCGGCCAACAGCTGAATGACAACAACTGAACAATAACAACTGAACACGAACCAAACAACTGAGAGGTGTGGCGAAAGAAGGCGGCAAAGAACATTAACTTATATAGGCAGAATGTATAAGGCAACTGTTTTCGGATTTGTTATCTGTCTGACCAAAGTCATTTTGTATTTTTCTTTTGTGATTCCTTCTTCATGTATTTTTCTTATAAAAACCATTTGTGATTATTTTGGTGGAGCTATTTCTTGTTAACTATCGAAACACGGTACATCTACCTTGTATTAAATTGTGTGAGATGCATTCTATTTCAATTGCAGTGTTAATAGGCGATAAGAGCCGTCAGTATATCACAATCAACTGTTAAATAGGTCTAGTTGAGATATGTGGGCTCAACAAAAACAGTTTGTCTTGTTCCTAATAGGTCATCGGCATAAGACTGTGTAGTTCACTTACGTACCTACTATGCAGCTGGTCCAATTTATTGATAAATTATGTATTTATTAACGATAATGTTCACTACAATGTGTTCTAATTCCACCCAGTACGAGTAAGTAGGTATATGGGTACTATTGCTCGCTGAGGGCAAAATTTGATCATGTAGTAAGTACTATGGTTTATTCTGCACTTACTGTGCTGTACAGAGTGTAAGGGACAGCCCTCTGAATACTTAAAGAGTGCATCAAGATTCCAGACCATGGAACTGAACAAGAAGAAGATAAGAGAAGATATTTCAGGAAACGTATTTTTTTTTACTTTCCATATTCATTGCAGTCAGCTGATCGTGATTTTGTATTGGAGTTAGATTTTTTCCTGACATATGTTCTAAAAGGAAAGTTGTTCAGTTTCATGGTCTGCATGCACCCTATCAGTATTCGGAGGGCTGTCCCTTACATCCCGTATTATTTTCATAAATAATGTGAAACGTAACTCCATAGATTCCGGGTTCAATTCCTGGCCGACGCCAACATGTTTTAATTTTTTTATTTCAATTTATAAAATGTAGAACAATATCCAGGTAAGTATTTTGTACGGTTTGATAGAGTCGGTATCGTCTAACATATTATGGCTTTACAAATTATGGGTTCGTAGGTACTTTGTCTTGTGGTATACTATTGTTTATATGAGATTGAAAAAAAAAATGTTACGCCTTTTAGGCTAAGTTACGAAACTCTAGTAATTTACTAAAAATTAAGGATTGCATGCGGTTTAGGTCCTACCTGACAATTTCAGGTGTTTACAAACTCTATAAAATATACTTTAAAGAGTTCTTAAAAATACCAAATAAATATATGTTATAACTTAGTTCAAGTTCTTCAATAATTGATTTGTGCCGTTCGCGGATTGAGAACACCATTGCGTTCAAAAGATCTCTGTTATTATTGTAAGAATTGTGGGTATTCGTTAATTACTTCGGAATTGACGTTGGTGCTGAACTGGTCTGTGAATCGTGCCAATGGGAAATTTTCTAGGGATTCTCGAGAATCATGTAGAGGGCGCTGAGCTTAGTTAAAATTACGTTTCTTTACACAAAAATCTGTACCAGTTTTTTTTTTTAGGTTTAAAGACATTTATTTCTCATAAAAGACAAAATACAGTCACTTACATGAGAAAAAATCCAAAAATTATTGTACAAAATATCACTAGTTTCGTTCGCACTCGCACTAGATACGTAAGTCCATGCACTTATTGAAACTATTATTCATTTATATATTTAACTACTGACTAACTCTCTGAGTAGATGAAATATTTTATTAACTTATCATTTAAAAATGAATGTTTTTTTTAGTATAAGCTGCCAGTCTCGCCTTAAACATATTGGACATTTCTAAAGTAACTTATTGTATAGTTTTATCCCATCGTGGGTTATCATTCTTTTGCCAATATTGGTGCGCACTTTGTGCGATACAAGTAAACTGGCCCGACGAGATGAGCGTGTAGTTGTGTGTTTGACTTGTGTGAAGTTGATTGAAGTATGAATGGATTTGTGGACGATTCTACGAATTAGCATGCATGTATGATAAAAGTACAGTTGTTTGATAGTCATAATTTTAGTTTCTTGATAAACTTTATTAGTTGATGTCAGGTAAGGGTAATGAAATAACATTTTGACTAATTTGTTTTGAATACGTTGTAGTTCTGATAGTTTTGTCTTCGAAGCAGTGCCCCATATTTCGATAAGATATGTTAGATGGGACTTTACCAATGAGTTATAAATGGACATTCTTATTTTTCGTGGTAAGCAGCGTACAATGCTGCGAAGTGATCCCATTAATGAACTTAGTTTTTTCTTCAGGTGGTCTATGTGAATATTCCAAGATAGCCTGTTGTCCAGCCGTAAGCCAAGGTATTTTTCAGACTGCTTCTCTTGGATTTCAATGTTATTTATTGTTATAGGTTTATGGGGAGGTATGTGTTTGTTTTTCGCTTTAAAAATCATGTAGCAAGTCTTCGAGATGTTTATAGTTAAAAGATTTTTCTGAAGCCATATGTAAACAGTGTCAAGATCTTTCTGAACTAAGCTAATGATTTCAGTTATGGAATTGCCGTAGTAAAAAAGGCAAGTATCGTCAGCATAGAGCGTAATGTGTCCATGTAAAAATATATGGCTAATATTCTCTTAAAAAAGAACTCATTAATTAACCTACCTACCATTCTACAATTAATTTTACCCCCTAGACTAGCTTTTTACAGCATCATGTCGGCAAATTAAGCTCCAACGTCCTGAAACTATTAACAAGGATGTATAGTCTGCGGCAGACGACGAAAAACCCGAGCAAACCGCTTATTGCGCGGGAAATGATGAAAAATGGTCAGTTCAGAAGTGAAAGCCCCTACTATGGTAACTGGGTACACCCCCAAAGCTACACCGACTATCGCGAAACTCGAGTCGTTGATCAATCGAATACTTATAAAAAATTGAGTCGCCGATTTCATAACAAATTACTTATTATTATACTTATTTCGTAAGTCTCACTTGAGTTTAAACAATTTAATAGATATACCTGAGGGATACAACGGTAAGTAGTGCTCAGCTTTCTTCTTACTTATTACTTGGCAATCACAAATACGGGCAAGCGTAGGTTTGTGATCTGTCGTTCTCCAGATGATGACCATTGTAAACGGTCGACACGTAGAGGCCCTCTACCAATCAAATATAAGTAGGTATAAGTACTTATTTCGAAACTGGGAACAACTATGCATAACTTTATGGGATTGAATTTTGCAGACGCATCCCGAATTAAGTTCTTAGTAAGAGTTTCGTATAGTAAGTAAGAGCTAGAGGCTTATGACGTCACAAGCGCGGTCTAAATCTGACGTAGTCGTGGTCACTCTGACGGAAAATCCTGTGAGAGCCTCCACTCCACTGAACTGGCTACAACGCTAATGTTTTAAAACAAAATTTAGTGTTTTCTTCTTTTTTTGTTCATCAAACATACTTCTAAAGGTCCCTTTTTATATTTAGGGATCTCTATGTTATTTTTAATTTAGTACCTCTCTGCTACTATAAATTTTTTAAGGCTTGCACAGACACTAGTCAAAATCAAAAGTAGTCAAATACGTGTTTCGTAAATTCGATACTCGTCAATTAGCTTACCTACTGAGTGTTTTAATTATTAGCAAATACAACAGCAGCAAATTAAATATTTATTTCCTACAAATACTTACCACCTTGCCTAGCACTAAAAGTCTCAAAGTTAATATTAGTAGGTATGAAAGTGGTTGAAAAAAAAAAAACTGTAATATTTGAAAATTTCAATGCAAAAAAGCTGCTTTCAAATCGTTCAAATTGTAAAAACGGCTCCATTCTTCTTTGAAAACAAAAACTTTTCTTCCATTTGAACTCGTCTGCCCAAATATTATTTATCATTCAAGTTTTACCGCCCACCTACCTACCTATTTGCTAAAATTAATTGAAATAGTGATGTCCTTACTACTTACGAATAAGTAATGATTCACTGAAACAGAATGTCTAACTATGTGAATTTTAAATAAGCCGTGAATAATTATGTAAGTTTATTACATTGCGAACAATAGACAGTAGTTTTCGCAAAAAATCTGATAATTTACAATTATAACAAGTAAATTGATAATGATAAGTAACAATTTCCAGCGATGTGTTCTGTGTTTCTCGTCCGTCACAATTTAAGAAAGGGTTTATGATTTTGAAAACACAGAATATCCTGTCAATGTAATCGCATCCTTTTTTTAATAAAGTACTCGACTCACCTACTCAATGAGTGCTCAGTCTAGTTATCTACGCATTTTTCTTTGTTTTGCCGTTTCTTACACGCTTATGAACCACCAATGATGATTATTGATTCTCAATTAAAGAAGAAACCTCCGCGCGGCGCAATGGTCGAAGACATGTCACGTCGATTTGTATGTAGGTAATAGAAACTGAAAACATTGGTTTTTCTTGTCTTAAAAAGTCAGTTTTTGATAAAATATATAGGTTCATACCTAAATTTATGACTTAAGTCACTCTAGATCTTGTTTTAATAAAAATAATTGGTTTTTCTTGTCTTAAAAAGTCATCTTTTGATAAAATATATAAGTTCATATCTAAATTTATGACTTAAGTCACTCAAGATCTTGTTTTAATAAAAATAATTGGTTTTTCTTGTCTTAAAAAGTCATCTTTTGATAAAATATATAAGTTCATATCTAAATTTATGACTTAAGGTGGTTCGAGAGCTGACATTTCCATACAAAACGTTTGACCAATATACCTACACTGTGTGTGTTATAGTTTTATGCTATCAAAGTATGTCGAAAAATTCTTTACAAAATCTAGTTCTCGCGAAACAAATCTGATTTGCAATACATCTATAAATAACAAAGTTATTATGATCTAAAAACTTGATGAAATTATGTCCCTGTTAAGTTTGTGTGCGTTAGTTTTACACAACATGCATATTGCATACGTAAGTCCACGTAAAGCTATTCGTGAACAGCGTGTTCTGAAACGAAATACTCCTTTATTTGTGTTTTGTGAAAAATATTTTTAATTGTTTAAGTACAATATCTTATGTTTATTTTCATCTATTACGCCGCAATTATGGGTAGAAACATTTTAAAAATTATACAGATATTTATTTACACAAACAAAGATACTTCATGGTTTTTTTAGTTTTGAAAAATGCGCTAATGATTTTTGAACACACATTTGTCAGTCATCTGACATTTCAATTTTTGATGGCGTCGGGCCGATTCATTCAAAGAGTTTAGAATAGTTTTTCGTTTTTTCTGTGCTTTGATTTTATGAAAATGCTTTAGTAAAATTAAATAAAATGAAGCGCGCCTATTCTAAACACACTTACTCAGGAAAAAAAGTTAACCCGAAGAGACCAAAAGCAGGTTTGAAGCGATATCATAGGCCACAAGTGGCGTCGTACGTATGGTGTTTGATACTTTGTTGTTTTTACGTCTCAGGCAAATAATAGAGGTATTTTCTGCAGTAAATAAGTGAGATGTTTTCTTTGTAGCCGCATAGAGGCATGGCGTGATAATGGTGCAATTGCCCATGAACCTCAACCACAAACAGTAAAAACCTACAAATCTGTTCATGGTTGTAGCACGTAAGTAAGCTGTTTCCGTCTATATGTATAAGATGTTACTAGTGGTTTTTATTTTTCTCTATTGTTTAATCTAAAATTATTGATCCTAAAATTGATTGTCCGAAACTTTATGATCCCAACTAGCAATTTTTACAGTCCTATCTATCGAATGTCCTAATTTTTAGAATCCCAACTATCGAAAGTCCTAAACTTTTAGATACAGTTCCAACTACCGACTGTCCTAATCTTTTAGAGTCCTTTTAAATATTATCAGACAAATAATATTCTCTGCAGTAAATTGAGATATTTTCTTTGTAGCCAAAAAGATGCATGGCCTGATGATGGTGCAATTGCCCACGAACCTCAACCACAAACAGTACCAATCTACAAAGTTGTTTAGTATATAGGTGTTGTGGATAGGCTAGCTAGAACCACACACTAAAACTGTACTACCACCTCAGGTACATAATGACCATTTCTTTGCAGATTCAAGGTCAACTGAGAGCTTCATCAAAGGAACATTGCTACTTCATTGGCTTCATTGATTTAGCAACTGACATCCTGGTCTTAGAAATAAAAAGGGACGAGACTTTTATAAAACAAATGCTGGAAAAACTTGTGGATTTTTACAAAACATGTGTTTTGCCGGAAACAGTGTTACCACGTGTTCCAGCAAATTACATGTGCAGGGACCCTCCTACGTTTGCGCGTAATAAAAGGATAGAAAAGTAGAAGCCAGCGTAGGAGCAAAGACAAAAGCCTCATTGATATCATATCCATAATTTGTTTTCAACAAGAGCTGAAGACGGGGTCTTGACGAGGCATGTACAAGTTCGGTCTGAAGATAGTGTCAGCAACACAGAAGCATGACTACAGTACAGGCTTGCAAACACACAGCTCCACTGGATGTGAAGAATATTTTTCCAATCCACATTCTTGCTCTATTATACATGTGTAAATTTACAAGCGTGCACCTGTGTAGGTACTATTGTATTAGGTACTATGTATTGTATATACCAAAATTGAAAGAAATAAAAACATTTGTCTCTAAAAATGATTTTGATATGTATTTATTTATTTTTTCAATAAGTAGGTATCCGCTATAAATCCTACAAAGAGTGATACCTACCTAAAATTTATAAATCTAAATGTAAAGCAACTGAACCCTGGTTGTTCCGGCTCGGATAACGTAGTTTCAATTCCCCAGATCTATTGAGGTTTTAGGTAAGTATCACTAATTGTTTCAAGTAAGGACAAAATATAAAATGAAAAGAAATTAAAATTCTTTATTTTTCTCCCAAATCTTAAAATATTCATCATAAAAATCGTAATTCAGGCATTTCCTTATTTAGTTCTTCACAAATATTCCTATTTAGTTTTTCCGCCTATCGGCAAACTGACGGATGATACGCAAATTTTTGATGAATGAATTACGCACACACTCACATTTCGCGTGTATTTGTGTGCGAGAGAACAGTATTTTTCACATTTGACCAATACCCGGGCGAATAAAACAATATTTAACGGTATAATATAACTAAATCAGTAAAAGTTAAATGCAAGGGCTCGCGGACATATCAATTTTGTTTCAAACTTATCTAAATTACGAAATAATTGGTAAAAATCCAAATTTTGCTCACTAACGCCATCTAGTTTGAAAAATTCAGTTTTGTTTCTCCTCGAACCACCTTAAGTCACTCAAGATCTTGTTTTATAAAAATAATTGGTTTTTCTTGTCTTAAAAAGTCAGCTTTTGATAAAATATATAGAGGTAGGTTAATATCTAAATTTATGACTTAAGTCACTAAAGATCTTGTTTTAATAAAAAATCTATCTAGACTAACTTATTCGTACATCCCTCGATAGTTTTCCGCGCGTTTTTCGTTTCGTCGCCGGCGCTGTTCCGGCGTCGCGTCGGTCGGCCGGCGAATGATTTGCCGCTTCCGCGAAGGACGCGCGGTAACGATACGCTTTGCGCGGTCTTTGTCCGAAGCCCGACTGAACGGCCCCTTATTTATTACGTCTACAAGAAAATTTATAAATTTGCTAGCTCGCCGCGATTTGCAAGGTGCTTTTCAAGCATTTTTATATGGAATTTATTTGTTTATTTTTGTCTAGTCAATTCTGTTTGCACGAAAACCATCGTGTATGTTTTAAGAACTTAGAATAATAATTTATGTACTTATTTAAATGAACATATTAATGAAAACATTAATGTATTTTATACCAGGAAATACTTACAGGAAGGGACGGAGCACTGCAACCTAAATCCCCTCAAAGAAAACATAAGCTTTTACTGAGAAGTCGGTGAGATATGGGCACTAATCAACGAAGTGCCATTGCCGGCACTCCGGAACACGGTACGCAACTCGTAAGTCATAAAACACAAATCGGATTAGCAAAGGGTTGGGCTACAAAATGTGCCGCTGTTTGACGCGCTACTGTAGCAGGGTTGAGATTGGCCTAAGTCAAACGCTGGAGCGGAATTTCATGGACTTGATACACAATACTGTTACTCTATCAACTTGTTTTAACATTGATCCTATTAGAAATAGAATATAAATAGAAATAGAAATTCTTTATTTGTTAAAAATGTGGTGCTATAAAGATACTACAGGAAGTATATTTGTATCGCACATTTTACCAGAATCTGGCACGCAAAATTTAAATATAAATTGATAATTCATTATATTTACATTAATAACATATTAAGTGTCATTACAATATCATGTCGAAAAGTTTTAGTTGATATTAGAAGACATACATAGTAAAAAATTAAAAAGATTAAAAGTCAAAAAATTCAGTGACGCATTAAATCGACGAAATTAAATCGCATTAGCAAAGGGATGGGCTACAAAATGTGCAGCAGTTAAGCCCGGTTTAAATTGTCTTAGTTTTTAGTCGAGTGCTTTAGTACAAGTTGAAAGGCAAGTTCAATTCAAGTAGAACTGTACTAAAATGTACTAAAGCAAGTAGCGTTTACACGTTTCAACTAAAGTACTATCCTAAAGCACTCGACTAAACACTAAGACAATGTAAACCGGGCTTTAGACGCGCTTCTGTGGCAGTGTAGATTGGCCAAACAAAGTATGATTCTGAAGCGTTATTTCATGTATTTGATACATAAGACTATTACTCTATTACCTTGTAGGCATGTAGGTATGATAGAGATATCACGAATTCGACCGAATTTCTAATTTTGCCACATAACTGCGATACATGCTTACTTAACAAATCAGCCTTTTGCGGTGCACTCTTGCGGGCCTCTCTCATGGTACTCCAAAGGGCACGAACTCTTGTTTTGCCATACAGTCGCTACTAGCCGCTTTTTTTGACCGGAGGGCGTCCAACTCTACGCTTGCAGAGGCGTGGCGGCGACTGGAGAGCCCGCTTACTCCAGCATCGGGGTTCTACGACAGACCATTGCTACTTCAGTTTGCTACTCTTCCAGTCTATGTCCATTACTTTAGTCTTATGGCGGTTAGTCTCATTCCGGACTTTATTCATTATTGCGATTCCGAGCATGACAGCGTTTCATAGCTATCTGAGCGACATGCAGCCGATGGGCCAGTTTTACTGTCAGGGGCCACGTCTCGGCTCCGTACCGTAGGTCATGACTGGTAAGACGCAATGAAAGAACACCTTGGTCTTAAGGCATTGTGGCAAGGGTGATGCCCAGCTGCACTCTTCTGGTAATTTCTGCCTCAAAGTTATTTTTACCCAGCTGCTAAGTAGCATACTTCTGGACAACTTCAAGGGCTACAGCTTCGACGGAGACAGGCATCGCTGCAAGGTCTCCAAAACAGCCAAGATTTTGATTGAGTCGAAGGCTTTTTTGTAGTCCACAAAGGCCAGTGTTTGGTTATATTCATGACATGTGTATAAACTGCCGTACAGTATGGATGTGGTCCACGGTGCAGAAGCCTTTACGCAACCCGGCCTATTCTGGTGGCTGGAAGGTTTCAAATCTTAGTAGCGTCAAAGCTTATTAACTCAGAGGTGTGATCGGCCTATAGTATTTATTCCGAGTGGCTAGGCCTTTTTAAATTTATTATGCTTGTTGTAATTTTATGTTCTTTTGTGCAACACAGAGCATTTTATCTTATCTTTATTAAAGTGTCTCCAACTCTAATACAATTTTTGGAACTCGTCAGTATTTATCATAAAATTCGGCCTACTTGTTGCTAAATTCCGATCCGCCTTGATCTTCTCCCAAACACCAAACAATAAGTGGCCGGTCGTAAACGGTTTACGACCCACTGCTAGCGGTTGAGATTAAAATCATGCATTTATTTTATTCGTCATTATTTCAGAATTGCCCGTCTCATCGCCCGGAGGATTGCTATGAATGAATAGTCTTGGAGCTATGTGTGGTTATCTGGCATGGCATGGAGTTAGGTATGCCAAAGCCCAAATGACCCAACTTATTCTTTTGCAACGTGCATTTCACGCGTGATAATTTAGGTACTTCTTATTCTTTTAAGCCATCCCCAACCAAAGATATGGTGTATTTGGTGTAGTAATAAAACGATGCAAAAATGCACGAACAGAAAATAAAATATACTATCTTATTAAATAGGTAATCAATTAATCGTCGTATTACTTATACGGTACAGTAACTTGGTTGGAATGAATTCACAGAGGTCACGGGCTTAAGTAGCCAGGGAATTTCACATATATTTAAATCTATTTCCAATTAACATGCAGTTTGACTACTTAGTAAGTAGGAAAATTATTCTACTTGGAATACTGATTATTGTCTTTCGTCGCGGAAATTCTAAAATTAAGTTTTTGTATCTGAAGTTGAAATTACTTAGCACCAAGTAGTAGTTTGACTAAAATAAACTATCTTACTTTTTTTCTTTACTACACTTCAGAGAAAATCTCGATTTTGTTACGACTTAATGCAACTTAGCATCAGTTCTTTAAAAACCAATAAATAATTATTGAAATCGGTCTAGCAGTTTTTGAGGTAAGTACCTATACTAGAAAAAATATGCACACGAAAGGTGTTATTTTTTTTAGAAAAGACGAAGATACGTACTCACAATAATATTAATAAATGACTTTACCTTTTACTAATCAAACGTGATTTAGTATGTGACGGGAGAAAAATAAAATAATAACCTCCAGAATTCAATAATTTGATTATTTATGAAAATTTGCACTGGAGGTTGGTAGGTTTCTGGCCAAAAAGATCTTAAATTATCGTTAAAAACAAAACATATCGCTTTTTCCTGTTTTAAGTGTTATCTGAGGCGGTTGTTCACCTCTTGTTTTGAGATAAATTCGTACAAAATGAAAACATGAAGGTCAAACTTACAAATGACGATGCCCCTTCAATCTATACTGTCACGGTTGCTGTCTGTACATTGCAAATATATGCCAAAAACTATAATAGGAGGCCTTAATAAACGCAATAGAACTTAAAAAAAACAATTAAAACATACTGTTTATCTGTTTCTCTGTATGTTTGTGTACGCTAGTCTCCTTAACTACAAGACGTATTTGAATGACACTGTTTGTAGGGTTTATTCTGTGGTATATATAACTAACTATCTGTAACTGGATTTGTAAAGTAGAATAAGTGATATCTCTTCTCTTATCGTGTAGGACACCGAGTCGTCCAACGACATGAGCAGCGATTAGACGATCAGTGGGAAATTTTAGCCTTTGTGGACTACAAAAACTTGATCCCAGTCCCGAAACAGTTTTTTCCTATTGGATTTATATTCCACTAGAGTTCCGCCCAGCGGTTGCACCCGCTGCCACTCATTTTCCCGTGGTAATAGTTGTTTTCCCGCGGTAAAGAGTGTCCTATGTGTTATTCCGGGTTATACTCTACCTATGTTCCAAATTCATCCAAATCGGTCAAGCCGTTTGAGCGTGAAGAGGTAACAAAAATACATACACACACAAACTCTCAGATTTATAATTTAGTACGGATTTCACAATTCAAACTAAGGAGGTACTACCTTAAATTTATTATTAAAACTTTCAAATATTTTCAAAACAAATTAATATCTCAAACATTCGAAGAAACACTTACTAGCAAAAAATTCTTTGCAATTTCTTTATCTAAATTAGTCCACAACTGTTACCTCAGATTGCGCGACAAGATACATTACAGTAGGTAGGGTAGGTATACCGAATTTCATTCTATATTCCTGGTTAATTAATGGCAAAGACATAATTTTAGTGTAGCTAAAGTCCCGGGCAACACCCTCGGCTAGGAATTCGCAATATTTGCCCTGAGCTGATGAATTGATGAACTCGTCCTAAGCAAACATAACAAAGCGGGGAAAAAACTCCCAACACACCCGATATACAGGATGTTATATGCCTGGTAAATACGTCGGATAAAAAGAAAAGTACATACACACACACATACACATATCACGCCTTAATCCCTTGCGGGGTAGGCAGAGCGTAAACGGCCGGCAAAAAACAGACATTCACGCCACCTCCGACAAACATTTGAGGGTCATTCGGAAAATTGTGTATCGTCATAGTGACAGGCTGTCAGCCCATCGCCTAAAATAGCAATACACACCCTCGAGTCCCTTCGTCGCCTTTTACGACATCCACGGGAAAGAAAGGGGGTGGTGCTATTCTTAGCCGGCATCACACGACAAAAGAAAAGTAACTTAAGTTTAATTAAATTAACTTGCAGTTAATCAAGAACTCCCACCCAGTGAAAGTGGTTTCGAGTCCCGTCTGTATCGAAGTTATCTATTGGTTTGCAAGTGTACACTATTAGGTTGTTTTACACATTATTGAACAATCCTAGCTAAGAAAGAGGTTCCGAAAATTAATGTTTTTTCTTACCGTGCCTCTTTTATTGGCGGACTTAGGATCCAGGTATTACAAGTATGTTAAAAAATCCAATCCATAATTTCGGTCATCCTAAACTTTCGGTAATCCTTAACTTACTTCCTAGCCTTGCCATAGACTCCCTCCCAATTTCGTGCAGCTTATTAATCGTGGACACAAAAGCAAAACACCATTTATATGAGGATAAATTTCCCAAAGCGCTCATTGGGTGTTTGCTGAAGTTTACCTGACCCACATTTCTGGACCTCGGAACCTGTCCAATGTTTTATTTCTTTATTTACGCTCTATACACACGAAGGTAGGTATTACTTATTTACTTCCCCTTCATTAGCACTATTGTTCCATTTCTTAGTTCCTATTAGCCCTACGCTCATGATCATGACAGCCATTATGAACTTCATTTAAATTGTGATACAGTTCATTTACTTGTTGCTACAAAAACGGCATGCGTCTTAATGGTATGACGCTCTACGTATATAGGGTGAAATTTTACTAGTGACCGATAGCGAAAACTCAAGAAGGGCTGGTGATAAAAAACAACATACATAGTTCAAAAGGACCTCCCTTATACAAATTTTCTGATCAGCTGATTTGAGTTACTACACTGAAAAAAAAGATTGAATAAAAGTAACGAAAGTTTTGGTTACCAATAAGCCGTAATTTAGGGACTTGCGAACTACTGGGTATTAGTAACGAAACCAGGTTCGTTAAACTGTGTTGTGTTATCTGCAGCCTAACTTTTTTCGTTTAAAATTAACATATCGATTCGCCTTTCTGTAACTTAACTTGTTGTTTAAAAATACAACTCCTTTTACTTAAAAAGTAGACAAAAGGTTTTGCTTTAACTAGTCAAAACTTGTGGTTACCGATGTAAACCTGTTAGCTTAGTTGTAACCAAAATCTTCATTTAGTTTTACTTTACTTGTTAGCTTAGTTGTAACCAAACTGTTGGTTAAGTTTAATTTAGTTCCTTAGAAACACAAAAACATATGTTTGTCATATTTCAACCTATGTTCCTTGGGGAAAGTTGATCCTTACCTACGGACCATTTTGCGCTATCGATCACTAGTAAAATCCCTCACCCTATGGTAATCACCTGTAGTCTATAGTTATTTCTGTGTATTTCAACTTCAAGCCGTGAGAGTTTGTAATGAGATGACAGCTCCTGTAGAGTGGTCGTAAAAAGTTTACGACGTCGTCACGAGTGCTGAAGCCGAGGCGAGCGAAGCGAGCACACAATGGACTTGATTCTAAATCATTATCATAAGAGGTGCTATAAGAAATTGAAAAAATGTTAGCGACTTGAACTCGGGATCTTGGGGTACCATCCAACTGCTCTGTCAACTGAACTACCGGCGCCCTTAGCTAGTCTACATATTATAGTCAATTTGTGGACGCCCTGACTGACACTTACCAGTTTTTCAATCTCTTGATACTCGTCTCAAAGCGACGTACAAGCGACGTCTATACATTTTTGTAACGAATACTATGGTTAGTCCACAATTAGAGTAATAATTCTAACCATGCTATGAAACTTCGCTTATTTAAATTTATTTCTTATTTTAATTTATGAAAATAATAAAGCACTGTGAGTGCATAATAAAACCATAGTACATGGGGTGCTATCTTCAAATTGATATTCTAAATACCATTACGAAATTATATCTTAAAAATCAGCCAAGTGTGAGTCGCACGAAGAGTTGCTCTACGTTAGTTTTATTGCCATCCATAACTTTTTTCAAATTTTAAGTATTAGTTATTTGTTGTTATAGCGGCAACTTAAATACGGCATTTGTGATAATTTCAACTCTCTTACTATCACTGTTTACGTTTACATGACAGCCTGGTGTAATCGGACAGATTACACATGTCAGGATAGACGGACGGCAAAGTCTCAGTAATAGGGTCCCGTCCCGCATTACCAGCAATGGGCCGTCAAATTGTAATTTTGGCACATTATCTACCTAAGTACATTCAATCTGTAATGATTTGAATAGTCGCTGGGATTCGTTTCTAACTATTCCTGGCATCTAGCATTATCATCTGGAGCCATTCCACGCATACACTTGCTTAATTTCACCTAAAGCAAAAGAGCCGCGGAAGCGCAGTTGGTTCGAGGCGTCTCTGGTAATGATAGCGAAAGTTATGTGATAGCACAGTTTCAAATCCTGCCTGGGGTATAACATTTTGTAAGTTTTAAAATTGTAAACCCAACACGTTAAAATGATTTAAATTTAGTAACCCAGCTCTTGGCTGCTTGAATTGGGTCCAATGATTTACAACAGGGCACTACGAGTACTACGTATCTTGTTCAAGTGCCTTTTAAGAAAAGTGCGTTTGTTGTTTGATCTAAGACCAAAGTCTCAAGTGACTATCGCAAAAGAAGAATTCTGTTATATTTCTGAACCTATCAGCGACTAGGTACCTATGCCAATAATACAGGGTATAAGGGACAGCCCTCCGAATACTGATAGGGATCATTCAGACCATGAAACTGAATAAGTTCCCATAGAAAATTATTTCAGGAAACGCGCTTTTTTTTACTTCCCATAGTAAATGCAGTCAGCTGATTGTGATTTTGTATTAGAGGTCGTTTTTCTAGTCGTGACACATGTTTCAAGGGAAAGTGGTTCAGTTTCATGGTCTGTATGCACCCTATCAGTATACGGAGGGCCGTCCCTTACACCCCGTATGTACAGTTCGCACCGCGAAAGGAAAGTGGGAATACCCACAGAGAATAAAAAGTGCAGGTAAGTACTTACTTCATGTTAAATGCCACAGTGGGAAGTTATAATTATAATTACTATTGAATAGGAATCTGTTTTAGTCCGGTACGGCTGGCATAATTTGAGGGAAAATCTTACAAAAATTTACAAGCCACTTATTTTTTTTTATCGTATATAAAATAAGCAACTCGTGAATTTATGTAAGTTATGCCCCCAAATCCTTTCTTTCTGCTCCGTGCCCAAATCTAATGTTATGTACGTTATGTAAAGCACATGTTACATTTTGTGATATTTTACGCTTGCGTTAATCCAATGTATATTAATTTACAGTACATCAGTGCACTGCGATAGGCTGATGTATGTATGTATGTATATTAGATATAATTTTAGATTTTACATTTAAGTGTCTATAATTTAATTTATATTAAAAAATTACCAATATCGTCCACATGACAGTTTAGGGCCTAAACTGGACCTAAACTTTAGGCAGTGCAAAATCCCAGTTCAAGTCTTGTTTATCTACTGGAAACGAAAGTATGTTATCATATACCTATAATGACAAAATTGTAAATTGGTGCTCCAGAAACTATAAGCCAAAAATAAACGACTTTGATATTTTAGAAACATGACAAGCGAGCCATACTGGGCTTTTTACACGACTGCCCAACCAAAAACAGGAGTGTAATGTTTAAGTTATAAGAGTTCATGTATGTTTAGTATATAATTGCGATTCTTTAAAGGACTGAAACTCGTAAATCATTGAACAGATTCGAATGGGAATGGTATCGGAAGAATCCTTACATTATCCCGAGTGTCATAGGCTGGATTTTATCTCAGAAAGCATTCGTGTTATTTTTATTTAATTTATCATGCTTGTTTGCAGTGCTGTGTTACCCGTGTGTGTAAAAGGATGATTACTGTCGCTTTCGTAAAAGGGTGTTTCCAGGGACTACACCATCTTGCTAAATGTACGCAATGAAGAGTATGGCAAAAAGAAGGAGGCTCATGTCCAGCAGTGGGCTGTTGTGGCTGTTAATTATATTGATTTTGAGTCTGTGGGACTCCATTTCCAACGTGGCGGGCTCTATATTATTGAGTACTATTCGGTACATCTCTCCGTCATTTCCGTCATCTGAGACAGTTCATTTAGAGTTACATACATACATGCATACATACATATATCACGCCTATTATCCCTTGCGGGGTAGGCAGAGCGTAAACGGCCGGTAAAACGGACATTTACGCCACATCTGACATATATTTGAGGGTCATTCGGAAAATTGTGTATCGCTAAAGTGACAGGTTGTCAGCCCATCGCCTAAAATTGCAATACCCACCCTCAAGTCCCTTATAAGGGACTATAGTCGCCTCTTACGACTCCCACGGGAAAGAATTGGGGTGATGCTATTCCAAGCCGGCATCACACGGCATGCCGTGTAAATTTTGGGTTACAAGGTCTCCCCAGTTTAGAAAACAAACAATAAAGGTAGTAGGCAAGGGTCATTGCCGTTAAGACTTAGTCTATACAGCTCTTAAGGTGGGTCAGCCCGCCAGTTCAACTTAATGTTACGACATCCTTTTCTATTATACCCGTCTTAGATTTAATCCGCACACTTGAGGCAAGTACAGATACTTTAAACATCTGTTTAGGTTGCGGAAGGATGTTGTTTGACGAACATTGTATTACTGCGCTTCTGCCAGAGCTCCCTGGTTTGATTCTCGGCTGGGGCAGATATTTGAATATCACACATAGCTTATTTATAGGATTGCCGGAATTGGGTTGCCAGGGATATAAAAAAACACACAGACCCGAACAAATATTTGAATTCATCACTCCTAGGGAATCCTAGTGGGGGGCTTTGAGTGTTAATCGTGTATTCATCCTAGTCTTAAAAGCTTGAGAGCTAAGGGAATCTTCGAAAGATGGCTCTTCGCTACATGGGCAAAGAATACCAAGCCTTTATTTTCGTCCTTTGTGTCTACAATTTCTGTATACAATTAGATACACCACAACATGTAAATATCAATATCTAAGTTCTTTACCTTCCAATAAACATGACAATCAAATAAAAACTGAGTTAATGAAAACGTACGATAGGCATTAAACTGTGCATGAACGTTTCAAATTAACTTTCTCTTTGTTTTGGTGGAACGAAAGGTTTCTTTTTTAAAATCAAACGTATGCCTACATAGTGCATGTTATGAAAATATCTGACCTGAGGAAAGAAAAAAATTACAATGTTAGTTTATATAAGTAGCTCTATATGTTGTTTTTGGGCGTGAATGTATTTAAAGGAATCTCGGAAAGAACTAATAGGAAAAGGATTTTATCATTCATATTTGGATTAACCATTGGGTAAGATTTAGCCATTCATAGTTTTGTATTCCTATTATGACAAAAAGTTATAAATTGAGATAGGTAAGTAAGATAGGCTAAAAGCAATGTACGGTTATTCTTCTTAAAGCTCGTACTCAAATTCACACTTATCCTTTGCATCTGCCATCTTTGAACAAACTATCTCCACAGAGGGTTCATATTTCCTTTATTGTTGAAAGCTGCAGAGCCCCGATCTGTTAGTTTGAAGGGCCCTCAGTGTAAGGGCCCTCTGTAACCCCCGCGTCGGATGCACGACTTACTTACTGCTTAACATTTTAACTGGTTCTTGGGTTGAAGGCTCCTTGCAAGCTACTATGTATTCAAATGGGCCCATAATTCGGCTAAATGATGGCCGGAAAATCAAACTACTCGATTGTTTCGGTCCAGTACTCGATATTATCAAACTACAGGCTACAATTTTACAGGGGAAATTCAATTCATTGCGTAGTTGGTTAGCCATTATGATACCAGGAATATGAACCGGCTACGCAATGTACGAAGAATTTCACCTGTAGATATGTAGCCTGTAGTTTTATAACATAGGCACCAGGTATCAATGGCGGATTGCTGGTAGACCTTGGTTAAAATGTTTTTTTTTTGTGAAGATTTACCTTAACTCACCGTGAGTAGTTTCTGATTTGCGTGTCCTTAATTATATTTATTTATTTACAACTTAGGTATATTTTCATACAAGAAAATAAAAATTGACAAAATATAGCCCTGTGCATTGTGCATTATAAACCATAGTACATTAAGATATATTTCCTGGAAATATAATTTTGAAAGTTGTTAGTATAAAAGTAAACACCATTAAATTTATTACCTTTTAGCAATATAAGATAATGCATCAATAAATTAATTATTTACTAAGTAGGTGACATATACATTATCGGCTCTAGATCCTACTTACCTAATGATTATGATGATCTGATCATTTCTGACATCAGTCATTAACAGATGATCTTCTGTCACGTGGGGTAATGTGTTAAATTACTGTCAGGGGACATTAAGACCCGGTATAGTTAGTAGGGCAATGTGCCGAGGGGTGGACTGGTCCAACTCGGGTCATCGTGACCGCAAATTTTGAGGCTAATTTTATTTGCATTGTCCCACAGAGCAAGGGAAATGTTGAGAAGTAATTCTACGCATAACATGAATGAAACCATCAAAAACTTACTCGTTTACGCCCCAAAAGATGTCCTACGAATCCATGAGTGACGTCTGGTCTCTCTCTCTTTTCGTGTGGGACACCGAGTCATCCAACGACACGATGAACCCTGGTATGAAAGTTTTTCAACCGCCTACTACTAGGAGTAGGCCTCTGACATGGTTGTGTTACGACCGTCGTCTTAGTAATCATGAACATCAACCGGGACCGACGGCTTAACGTGCCCTCCGAAGCACGGAACCATTTCTTTTCGGACAATCAGGTAGTTCACCCTGCAATGTCCTAACCAGACCGAGAACAAATTCAAAAAGTGATAAATATTAAGTTTTGTGAGTCCTACCGAGAATCGAACCCGGAACCCATGCGTCGCAGGCAGTCGCACTACCACTGTGCCACATTGGACGTCTGATGCTACACGATGACAGTTTTTTCGAGGCGAGGACATTGGCAAGGCAAGAAATTTTGATCCAAAATACAATACAAAATTCAAAATAGGTAATACATGCTTAAATTAAGGTAGACCATACATCAAGACAGGGTGACGTTATAGCGCAATTACACCGAAACTCTTCACCTAATGTGCCTGCAGGATATCTTCAAGACCCTACAGTAGGATGTAATAGGCATCAACGTCAACGGCGAATATAGCACCCGTCTCCTCTTTGCTGACGACATAGTCGTTAAAGCCGAATCGCTGAAGAACATGCGAATGCTGTCCAGTCTAAATGCAGCCTTGAGGTGTGTTGGACTTGATATGAACTTGGACGATGGAGCGTAGCGATGGGCGCCCTCTGGCCCGATGGACCGATGACACAAAAACGGCGGCTGGTAGCTACTTGATGACGAAAACGAGATACGTCCAGCAGTAGACTGCTAGGGTTTTTTTCTTTTGCTTGTCTAACGACCCGAGGAACCCTAAAGGGTGATGTGAGACTTTACAGCAGGTAGATATAACTCCCTCTTTTCCTTCGTAGACGTGCGAATACCTAACAAAATGTTATTGAATTGTCCTAAACCAACTGTTGGCGTAAATTAAACATAATTTCATTATAGTCAAGTAACTGATCTTTGGCACAAAGGCTACGCTGCTTCCAACATAGTTCAAAATATATTTTCAATTTTACCGTGCAAAAAGGGTGACTATTATTTTAGTGATGGTTAGCTTTGACGACATAGGCACATGAAAGTGACAAGACTTATGCTCAATTTTGTTTGATAAGTTATTAAAAAGACGAGAACTTATATAGGGTGTTTACTAGTGCCTCATAGCGAAAACTCAAGACGGGACAGTAACTCTAATCAGCTGATCGGCAATTGTGTACGAATTTTATTTTGACCTTTGTTCCTTGGGGAAAGTTGTTCCATAACCCCAGCCCGTCTTAAGATTTCGCTATCCCACTAATAAAATTTCACCCTATATTTTGCGTCTCGACTTTACTTACTTGTTGTTTCCAGATCAATGCGACTATTTATTAGCATTAATTACGTATTAATTAGTCAATTTTATTTATTATATAACCTGAACACTATATTCGATCCTGCATGCTTTGAAATTGGTACTTTACTTATACACTAGACATCGCTGCGGGCAAATGAAAATTAACCGGGAGTATCTCAAAACCTCATCACCTGTCTCGCTCGCACACACAATTTTGAATACGTAGTGAAAGGGACGGAATTAATAAAATTCCTCCTCCAGGGAAAATGGAAGGATTTGAGAGTAATTGGAAATACCTTGACGTGTGTAGCTCCAGAGAGCCTGCTAAAGTTTACGTATGATTGTTTTACCTGTTTGTTTTTGAATCAATACATGAAATTGAGCGAGCTAGTATGGAACAAAACATCTGCAACGGTTTTGTATACCTAAGTAAAGAATTATCAAATCTTACAAAATTTAATGCATCGACTGCTCAAAAGAGAACTGGTTGCGAAACGGTTTCAAATCTTCTCTGGGCATTAGATAGTAAGTACTGATAGTTTTCTTAAAAATTTTGATAGGTACTGTAAACAAACCCAAAACGATTATTTACTTATGACCATTTTTATGCTTCCAAAACTAGGCACTAAAGTTTATTAGACTTACCGCGGCCATGAGTAAAACACCTTTGCACGGAGCGTCTGAGGTTTGTTGGGGCTCGATATTTTAATAGTGGTCGGGCCTTTTGTACGAAGTCTTAATCAGATTGGGCCCAGACTCGATCCGCATTTACTATTGAATCTCCAAGATTGAATTTAATAGAACTATTCTCTGAATAATAGTCGTTGTGATTGTGGGACCATTTTAAAATGCTTGGGTAAGAATGTGCATAATAGTGAATGAATTTTCTATAACAAGGTATCTTAGGAGGTACTTATTTCAATAGAGCTTGATTTTCAATTAAGTATATACCTACGTAATTATCAATTTTTATTTTATACAGAATGTAAAAATATTAGCTACAGATATTTTTAAGGCTCTACTAGCCCATAAAACTGAACAATTTTTCTCAAGGAAATAAGGTCAAAATATGAAAAAGAAATTGGACCTGCCATACAAAATGTTTAAGGCCGTACGCTCGCTCACGCGGTTTCACGCGCGGGACGTCCCGCGCGGGCCAGATTTGACAAAACACAAGATTGGCGCCTCGTGACGCGGCCTGCGGTCACCCGCGCCGCGGCTTCAGCAACCCGCGACATAATATAACCCGTACGAACACGACGACACTTGCCATATTACAACTACCTAGGCACTATGCGCCTTCTAAATTTGGACGGGTAATAATGGCGGCGATGTCAGACCGCCGCGCGGATCCCGCGAGACCGCGCGCGGCCTCACGCGCGGGCTGGCCCGCGCGTGAAACCGCGTAAGCGAGTGTACGGCCTAAATGCAGTTTAGGATAATTTTTTATTCAATAAACTTATATAAATAGGTACACTGATACAAAATAAATATGAGGTTTACCTTCTTCCTGAACCAAGAATTTGGATTCCTACCACATCAATAACATTATTTTTGTATTAAAAAAAAAGTTTGTTCAGTAAAACATGCACACAGTACAATTGAATTTGACACCCCAACCAGGAATATCGTGTGTTATGGGTATCAGCAAGATGGTCCTTGGTATCAGTTCGGCTTTGACACAATAAAATTGAAATAAATGGAAATTATAAATTTTTGGAATGTACAAAAACGCACATTAAATACAATTCGTAAGTTGAAGTAATTATGAAATAATTATGTAGTTAGCGCATTTTTAAGGGCGTTGATATGGAGACGAAGGCACGTGTTTTTGCAACCTTCTTTTTTGTGGTTCTCTAATTTTAGGGTATGTTTACCTACTTTGTAAGTGCCTATCTAGTAAGCTAGTATAAGTAAATTAGGTTACTACCTACCTTATAAGTAGGTAGGTGCCTACATCTTTACTGACTTCAAAGTGAGATTCACTTCCTCGCGTAACCAATCTTATTACTCATTCAAATCTCAAATAACTTATTCAAAGGTAGAGACAGCTAGGAAATTTCGAGCGTTCAAGTTAATTTTGCACCGTATACATACCAAACTAAAGGTATGTTCACACCGGCCGAAAATCTCGGCAGTGGCGCATAAAGGCACATTAACACTAACGCTACCTGAGTGTTCCTAATTGACATTTGGACGACTGTCGCGACAGTTGTGAAAAGGCCTTATTCCGGTAGACGATACACTGTTGACAAATTCGCGTTTATTAAATACGTAGAATATTAGATTATCACAGTTACCTAAATGACCCTCAAATATTTGTCAGATGTGGCATAAATGTCCGTTTTTATGGCCATTTAGGCTCTGCCTATCCCGCAAGGGATAAACAGGGTTACTTTTTATTCACCCCGGAAATTTTACAGGGTGATTCTTCTCATGATTCGGAACAACTTTTATTATGGGGTCACCTGCGAAATCACGAAAAAAAGCAGCTGCTCCATAGAAAAAATATTACCTACTCGAACAAAATGTATGGAACAGCTGGTTTTTTTTCGCGATTTCGCTGGAGACCACATAATAAAAGTGGTTCAGAATCATGAGCAGAATCGCCCTGTAAAATTTCCGGGGTGAATAAAAATAACCCTGTATGTATGTAGAATAGATTTACTGAATAGTGATTAAAATATTAAACTCAAAATATTATAATCTTTCATTGAATACGGTGTCACCCTATGGCCAAAAAACTAGTTTGAGCATAGAACCTAGAGGACCAAACAATAACATTATTAAGACTGACATGGTATTTTTGAGCAGAATAAGGATGCCGCTAACACGATGCGCTTTCCATTTCCAGATCGATTGCGACGCAGGTTATATTCTATATTTATCACCCCATCAAAAAGAAAAAACCATCCACTATCGAATTTAAATATAGAGAATATAAATATAATAATATAGGAAAGTCCTTCTATTTCTGTATTCAATAAGCGAGTAACAGAAAACTGTTTTCCTCAACATCCTTGATATATATTTATGTAAGTATGTTTATGTATTTATATAGTATTCATGTAAGTATTATTAATCATTTTGTGTAATATTTTTATTTGTGTATATGTGTTAAGATAACTTTATTGTGTTTGTTGTCAAAATTAGTAAATTGTTTATTAAGTTTAAGTAATTTCTTAGTGCCTATTTACTCCAAAAATGTTAATCTCTCTCACAACACATGGTTTGGCTAGAAAAGATCTCTTATTTAGAGATAATCTTGCCTTTGCGACAAATGTATATTTATTATTGTCTGTGTATGTTATGCAATAAAGAATATTATATATTAAAACATAAGCACTTCTTTTACACCAACAACCGTTTTCATTTTAAACTATGATCTGCCTGTGTTATTTATTGCTAAATATTAGATTTTATATGAGTAGAGATGTGACGGCTTCCGCAAAATAACTTTGATGTCATGTTCAAACAATCAAAAGTTCTGCGGCTTTGCAGAACTTCAAGTAACACAAAACCCATTTCGGGGATCAGGTTATTTTAGATAGTGTTATTCTTCTTCGTGTCACTGGTCCTAACCAGATGTTAAATTAAATTTTGTTGGTCCCTAAAAATAAGTAAGGCGGTTCTCCCACTTATAGTCCATCACTCCGTTTTTTTAACGCACCGTAACGCATGCGTCTGTCAAACGGAAGGAAATTACGATTTCCAACTTAGCCCCATACAAATACGGCTACGGTGCGTTTACGGTGAGATTTTATTCTTTCGTGTTGAACACCGAGTCATCCAACGACCCGATGAACCCTGGTGTCAGAGTTTTTCAACCGCCTACTACTAGTAGTAGGCCTCTGACATGGTTGTCTAAGTAATCATAGACACCAACCGAGACCGACGGCTTCACGTGCCCTCCGAAGCACGGAACCATCTTTCTTTTCAGACAATCAGGTGGTTCAGCCTGCAATGTCCTAACCAGGCTGGGAACACATTCATAAAGTGATAGATATCAAGTTTGTGAGTGACCCACCGTGAATCGAACCCGGAACCTTTGCGTCGCCACCACTACCACTGCTCCACATCGGCCGTTGCGATGCATGTATCAAGCCAGACAGAAACTTTATGGTACTGCTGATGGTACTGTCAGCAGCATATCAACCTACGCTTTCATTATCAACATGTACTGGTTTTTCTTATAACCAAATTGAAAAAACAGTTTAACCAACCCCAAAAGGGTAAGTTGATTTTCCGCTGATGTAACTAATACACAAGTGTGTTACGGTTTCGACGCTTACATGCCTGTTACCTCCTATGTAGGTATAGCAGGGCTACATAGAACACAGGTACGCAGGTTGTGTGTTTACGAGCTCAGCGATTGCAGTGATCCGTCATAAAAGCGGCCCGGGTCGTCAAGCTATTTATAATTACCCCACATTGTCCTACAGGGACCACGGCTGTGAATATAAACACGTTTCCCTGTTTTACGCTCGTGTTTTTATGTGTCGTATTATGCAGATAGTCGTAGAAGTGACATTATTCATCTTTAATTTAAATATTAAATTATATTTATGATATTTGTATATATTTGTATATATATATATATATATGTATTTATGATTATAAGTGTACCTACTACATAAGTGTTATTTTTTTTTAAATTTAAAAATTTTACTATTAATTTGCTAATGCAACTACTTAAATCTTTTCCTTTTTGGCTCTATTTCAATGTAAAGGTTGCTTGGAAGAGATCGCTGCAAGCGATAAGACCGCCTTTGCTTACTTTTAGTCTTAACTTTTCTGTATTGTTTTGTTTCTGTTGTGTATGTTGTAAGCAATAGGTATAGTGTTCATCTATCTATTTACCTATTTTTACATACATACATAAATCACGTCTACGGGGTAGGCAGAGCGTTAACGGCCGTAAAACGGATATTATAACCACGTCTGACAAGTTTGAGGGTCAATCACATAACTGTGTATCACTATAGAGGCAGATGGTCAGCCCGTCGCCTAAAATTGCAATGCACATCTAACCTTCGAGTCCCTTAGTCGCCTCTTACGACACCCATGGGTGAGAAATGGGGTGATGCTATTCTCAGCCGGCATCACACGGCATCACACTATTATTCGTAGAAATAATCCTTGCATGGACATTCAAGAGGAATATCATTTTGTATAACCAAATGCACCAGTATTTTGGTGGTTTTTCTAGATACTTACAACCGCCTACACACTATGAAAGGTGATAGCAATGTGTACAACGCAAGTACAAACTCCCATGATAATTGATAAGATCACATAAGTACCTACTTATCAATGTTATGAAGTCCTAAACTTGTTTGTTTTTATTTTATGGATTTATATAATTTTATCTACCTATAAATCATGTATCAGCTGTAAATTGTAGTTACATTTTGATGCTACTGTAAAAAGCAGAGGAAGTCACGTAACGACTCAATAACGCTACAACTTTAAATAAAACCGCAATGAAACCGAGATAAAATTAAAACGAGAGGACACCAGCAATTCTCGACAAGAAATGGAGCAGCCGTATTATTTCAGGCATTAGGGAACACGACACAGTAGGAAGAAGATGAATGGAATTGTGACTCAAACCAGTCATGTTTCTGAATGGGAGGTTTCTGTTGACAGTTCTGTTGATAGTTCTGAATTCCAAACCAGAGGGCGTTGTGCTAAAAAAAAAAAATTGACGTCTCAATATGGCGGGCGGCAGCCATAGTTTTGACACAGGTTCCGTTTTACGTTGTGTTCGTTAGTAATTAATTCTGTTCGTTTGATTTTCTACAAAATAAACTTGTCGTCTTGCTATTATATTATGTGTCATTCATGTTAATAAACAAAAAAAAAAACAATAATCAATTTAGATCAATTCAGTAAACACAAATTAAAGAATGATTTATAGAGTGGTACAGATTTCGTGTAAAGAAACGTTATTTCAATTAAGCTCAGCCCTCTACATGACACTCGAAAACCCCTAAAAAAAATTCCAGTGCCCATGCACTTCTTGATTTGCCCATCTGACCACGCTCATTTTAACCACCCATTTTGCAAAACGGCAAAAAATATAAGGATTTTTTTAAACAGTGCCTAGTATCAAACGACAAATCATTATGAGTAAAATAATTTAACACTCTCTAAACGCGCGTCTTACTTTTTTACACGATGAATTTATATTAGACTTATGTCAAAGATTTTAGACGCAGATTATTTTTAAAACTTGGCTTTGCTGTGCAAATTGAACAGAACCTATTAATTATACTATGTCACAAATTTATTAAAGTTTTCAAAGTTTGAAATGTTTACTGTTACTGAATGTCCACAACCGGAACCGATAAGCTGAGATTGTCCTTTACTGTGCCGGGGATATTTCCCGGGGCAATTTACGACGGTATAGTGGGGTGGGGTTGCCATCTTCAATATTAAAGATTTCATTAAATCATGCTGGCAATAAAACAGTTTGATACCGCATTTATGGGGAAGGAGTCCGGTGACCAAGTTAATGACGTGGACATTTGGCCCTCGGGGGCTGGTGCAGAAATGAAAGACGGAGCGGTGGGCTTACGAAAACTGTTAAGCGTAGCGTGTAGCGTGGCTGAACCAAAGGGCTGAACTGAAAATAAAACATAATATGTAACTTCTGCAGGAAGTTCAGAATTTAAAGTTTTTTATATGTCTGTTTGTGCAGGTAAGTTATACATCCCTACTATTACCGTATAAATATTGCCAAAATGAATGAGTTAACTTCACTTAGAACCTATCTTTGTGTTTGATGCATACCTAATAGTAAAGCATTGGACTTAGTTATGTTAACTATTCCTACACAATGCCCTCAATTCGGTATATAAATTCTCTTAACTTACCTTAAGTTAGTGCTGTCACTTTCCGTCAAATAGGTTTAGAAAGAGATAGGAGATATCCCACCGATAAGTTTAGAAAGTGATAGGAGATATCCCGCCGATATAGTCGCCATTGCTTTCATCGTCGTTTTATTTTGACAGATAGCACGTATTTTGCGTCAAATTATATGACATGGCATGACTAAAATAGCTGCGTTGCAGCCAATGACAGTGTTGACAGTTTTTCATCTCTGCCGCTTATGACTCTAACCACTGTCATATAAGTTACAACTTGGGATAAATCAGTAAAATCTTCTATTTCGGATGTAAAGTTTACTCGTTAAAATACCCTTAAAGCTTTGTAATAAAGTCTATATTGCGTTGGTAACTGCGCCGGCCCGAAATGGTCAGTCCTTAATGACTTGTGACATTTTGAAATACGGCTTGTCCCGTAGTTAAGATGATGTATGTTGAGAGCATAAACTTGTAATCTAAATCACACTTTGGAACGTATGTGGCAAGTTGCATAGCGGCTTGAGGCCCGCATATCATATGCTGCATGTGTCTTGGCTATCTTAATGTTTAACGATAAGGGGTTTCATGAAGAAGTTTCCTTCAATAGACACAAGATACTGACCAAGGCTGTTTTGACTTTAGAATGGAGACGTTAAAAATATCTATGAACTTCAATACCGTTGCAGATTTAAGCGACTTACTTGTTATTGGTAGAAAGTATAGCGTTACGTTACGGCTGCTTAACAGTGTTCGGGCAGTCAGTTGACGGGTTGACGGGCAGGCGTATGTGATCTGTCGACCTCCGTGAAGATGGCTGCCGTTAGCAGCCGAAGCGTAGAGGGCTAAACTCTCTACCAAAGCAATAACAAGTAAGTCGCGTTAACCTACATCGTGAGTGATACCTGTTCGTTTAATAATACTTAAATAATAATAATACTACCTAAACAAAACCAGATACTTAAAAAAACACAAGATGCCCAGGGATCAACAAATTTTGGTTGTCCATGTAGTTATTAAGATAATCAGCATTTTATTAAGATGTATCCTGTAAACGGATAGGCAGATGTGGTCGATTCCCCAACTTAGTAGTCCGGTGAAAAACCTTTTAAAATTGGGTGAGCTGAGTCCATTAAACGAAAGAGTCTCATTCTAATTCTGGCCGTCACTCAGGGCGCGTAAAAGGTGAAATTTCATTAAGGATCGGGTAACAAGGTTGCCCCAATTCCATACTTTAGAGTCGCTGCTGTGTTGTGCTCTGTACAATACAGATTGTAGTTGTAGGTTTGATCTAAATCATAGGTGCTATCATCATGCCTATAGAGCCATCAGCAGCGCTACAAAATATCTATTTCAAAGAATCAACATAAAAACTCGTATTACTTACTTTTCTATTCGGTTTTATTTAAAATAACTAAGTATAAGAATAAGAAATAGAATAATTTATTTGCAAGAACACAGTACTTCTATAAAACGGTCTTAAAACGAATATGTCCAAATGTAAATGTGAGTAAAAGTAAGTGATGCCGGCTTAGAATAGCATCACCCCATTTCTTTCCCATGGGAGTCGTAGGAGGCGACTAAGGGACCTGAGGGTGTGTATTGCAATTTTAGGCGATGGGCTGACAACCTTTCACTATGGCGATACACAATTTTCTGAATGACCCTCAATTCGTCGGTTGAATCATAAAAGGGCGTAACTGTTTTTTTATAACTTTACAGGAGAGCAAATTAAAGAAATCAGCGACCAGTTTGACGGTCATACAAAATTTATCTTAATATTTATTTAGAAGGTAATTAAATTATTTCATAGAAAATTTAATCCTTTATAGCCAGTTATTAATAGATTTCCGATAACTTTATAAATTAATGAGATATTTTACTTTTTTTCACTGAAGATCCACTTACGCCTATTCGTGATGTAACATTTTGTTATAATTATCACTTGTGTCCATTTATATTCAAGTAAATTTGAACATAATGTATAAAATATTATATATTTGAATATACAATTAGACACGTATAATCAAATGAATCAGTCTGAACATCTCTCAAAGAGATATGCATACAGTTATAATCAAATAAATCAGTCTAAAAAATACATAAAAATAAAATGTATGGATTATTATATATTTTAACATACAGTTAGACACTTATAATCAAATAAATCAGTCTGAACATCTCTCAAAGAGATATGCATATATTTTTTATTACATACATACATCAGCCTATTACAGTCCACTGCTGGACGTAGGCCTCCCCCAGGGTACTCCATAGGGCACGATCTCCCGTTTTCGCCATCCAGTCAATACCAGCCCCCATTTTTAAGGCCTCGGTCCATCTGGCCGGATGTCGTCCAACACTACGCTTGCTGAGGCGTGGCCTCCACTCGAGAACCCATTTACTCCACCGTCCGTCAGTTCCCCGACAAATGTGCCCCAGCCCACTGCCACTTCAGTTTGCTACACTTCCAGACTTTGTCCGTAACTTTGATCTTTTTGTGGATAGTCTCATTTTAAATTTTGTCCATTATAGAGATACCGAGTATAGACCTTTCCATAGCTCTCTGAGTGACATGTAACCGGTGGGCCAGTTTTAATGTCAGGTTCCACGTCTCGGCTCCATAGATCATGATTGGCAGGACGCACTGATCGAACACCTTGGTCGTGAGGCATTGTGGCAAGGGTAATTCCAAAATATGACGCAACTTCGCAAATGCTGCCCAGCCGAGCTGCACTCTTCTGGCAATTTCAGCCTCAAAGTTATATCTACCCAGCTGCAAAGTTTGCCCAAGGTACACATACTTCTGGACAACTTCAAGGGCTATACCTTTGACAGAGACCGGCTCGGGGATGATGTGTTGATTGAACATGACTTTCTTCTTGTCCAAGTTCATCCCGAGTCCAACACGTCTCGAGGCGACGACGTTGAGACTGGTCAGCATTTTTTGCAGATCCTGCAGCGATTCAGCCATCATTACTATATCGTCGGCAAAGCGATCTCCGCTTTGCCGACGAGTGTGAGAGTGTGAGATATTTGCCGTTGACGTTGATGTCTAGTCAATCCCACTGCAAAGTTTTAAAGATATCCTCCAGCGAATTGGTAAAGCGTTTCAAGGATATAACGTCACCCTGTCTTACACGGAGTAGTTTGATGGATCCTGTTTTATGGTTTTGTACTTGGACATTGTTGCCATTTGATAGAGTCTTCTTAGCACCTCCACTTATCGCCAATCCACTTGGCACCGCTGCAAGGACTCCAAAACAGCCCAGGTTTTGATGGAGTCGAAGGCTTTTTTGTAGTCCTCAAAGGCCATACACAGTGGTTGGTTATACTCTTTTAACTTCTGTAGGTATTACCTGCCGTACAGTATGGATCTGGTCCACAGCGCTGAAGCCTTTACGAAACCCGGCATGTTTCAGTGGCTGGAAGGCGTCAAATCTTAATTCCAAACGATTTGTAATGACTCTCGAGAACAGCTTATAGACGTCGCTCAGAAGTGAGATTGCCCTGTAGTTTTTGAGGAGCGTTTTGTCTCCTTTCTTGAAAAACAATGCCACAACAACTCTGCTTCACGCCTTCGGGATTGTCCCATTATAACAGAGTTGAATAGCCTTTTCAGCTCCTCAAGGACAGGTTTTCCACCAGCCTTAAGTAACTCAGAGGCTACTCCGTTTTCATCGGGAGCCTTCCTATTCTTAAGCTGTATAAGAGCCGCCCCGATTTCGTCTACATTCACGCCCGAGATCGTCTGTAAAGTGGCGAGAGAGTGGAGCTCTGGGGCCTGTGGTCGCGTCAGGTGGAGGTTTCTGCGCATGCGAGGCATACAGATTTCCGTAGAAGTCCTCAATTTCAGCGAGAATCTCTGGAATCGATGTGACAGTTACACCATTCGAGGTAGTTATGAGTTATAGTTACTACTTCCTGTAGAGCTAAAAACAAGCCATGGAAATTTGTTTAACACCTTGCCTCACCTCACTTACGCTTGTCAAACCTGGCCATTAACACAATCAACGTTGAACCAAAAAAGAGTGTGTCAAAGAGGTAGAAAGAAGCTATATGAATATCAGACTAAAAGATAGAGTAAGACATCGCCTTATAAGGAAAAAACTAAAGCCAAGGATGTTGGCAAGCTTGTACTTCAGATAAAATGGAGATAGACAGGTCACACCCAAAGAGTGCATGATCATAGATGGTACAAAGTACAAAGCACAACTTGAAATAACAAGTCCCGAAGAAGGGGTAGGCCGAACAAAAGATAGTGTGACGACATTGTTTACGTTGTAGGAAACCTGTGGTCAAGAACTGCACAAAATAGAGAAGAGTCGAAGAGTTTGGAGGAGGCTTTCACCGTTAAAAGCGGACCTTACAAATAAAATCCGTACTAATATTATAAATCTGAGAGTTTGTGTGTGTATGTATATTTGTTACCTCTTCAAGCTCAAATGGCTTGACCGATTCGGATGAAATTTGAAACACAGGTACAGTATAACCATAGGCTACTTTTTACAGCGAGAAAACAACTATTACCACGGGAAAATGAGAGGCAGCGGGTGACCCCGCTGGGCGGAAATCTAGTAAATGAATAAAAAGATATATTAGTTATTAATGCTAAAACTAACATAGACCAAGATTTTGAAATTAATCTAACAAAACTACACAAACTGTTAAAGTTATTTAGTAAGGAAATAAAAAGCTTTCTTATGTTATCGTATCTTAATTGGCGTAACTGAATTCAAACTCGCATTTGGCGTGTAAAAATAATATCACGAAGAGTCGTAACTGCAGTCGCCTATTCGTGAAAAATAATTGAAGTATGAAACAGTAGTTACGTCTCTTCGTGATTGTTCGTGCAGTCTTCTAGGACAGGAATTCAGATAAGTCCTCTCGTGACATTAAAATATGCATAGTTTTCAATGCCGTGGTGTATAAAACTAAAAATCGCCATTTTGTTGGTTACGCCTTTTCATGATTCGACCGACGAATTATATGTCAGACGCGGCGTAAATGACCGTTTTTGCGGCCGTTTACGCTCTGCCTACCCCGCAAGGGATAATAGGCATGATATGTGTAATAACCCTATAAACTCAAGTTGATGCTCTTAAAACATGTGATTTCCAGTACCTCATCACGAACAGTCGTGCACTCCATAAAAAATATTTTGTGTGAACTTTAGTTCTAAAACCTCTATTTTTAGCGGCAATACTCTTACGTTTTGTCTTATCCCGTCACGTCAGCAAAAATAAAACATATTTAGCCTGCATACATTTAGACAACGTATCGCAAAAAGCTTGTTACATGCCGCATTCCGTACTTTTTGCAACAAATACGGTATTGAATATTTATTTATGAAATACATTACTCATTAATGTTTCAATTAATCCATCTAGCTGTGTACCTAGGACTCACAAATAACGTACATGTATCACGCCTTCATCCCTTTCGCGGTAGGCAGAGCGTAAACGGCCGAAACAACGAACATAAACGCCACGTCAGCCAAAAAAATAAGGAGATTTAAGAAAATTGTGTATCGCTATAGTGACAGGATGTCAGCCCATCGCCTAAAATTGCTATACGCATATAACCGTCGAGTCCCTTAGTTTGCCTCTTACGACACCCACGGGAAAGAAATGGGGTGATGCTTTTCTAAGCCGACATCACACAGCTCTAAATAAACTAACATGCACCTAAATAAAGCAAAATATCTAACATAATAGAGACTAAGGGTACTAACATTTTATGCATTACATACACATACACATATCACGACTCCTCCCTTGCAGGGTAGGCAGAGCGTAAAAGGTCGCAAAAAACGGACATTTACGCCACGTCTGACAAATATTTGAGGGTCATTCGGAAAATTGTGTGCATGGATTACACATTCATAATAATGGACTGTCTATCGAATACATGCATTACATACATTAACAGCCACAATAGTCCAATGCTGGACATAGGCCTCCCCCTATTGGAGGTTATTGCCATACTTACCACGTTTGGCGAGCGCAGTGCAAGATATCTCTTTCAGATGGAACTGTGCTGCCCATTCCCTGGAAGATTTTCTCCCTCAGTCACTTTTTACGACACCCACGGGTTGCATTGAGGTGATGCTATTCTAAGCCAGCATCACACGGCCACAGCAACCACGGTTAAATTACCAACTGAATGCGAAAACAACTTCCTAAAACCGACATCTCGCGTACTCTACTAACAAATCTAATTTGTCTGTCCATCCATCGACACGTTCGGCTTTTTGACAGAGGATTTTTGAAGCACTCTCCATCGGCTTTCACGCACGCTTGCCGAAGTTTTTCAGCGCATACGTGACTTTGCTGGCATGCCAGTTGCCAGCCGGTGGGAATGAGAAATTCTGGCGATTTACGGATTTGCTCGTAGTACCTACCTACCTATCTACACATGTAGATTGTGTAGGTACGCTGTGGTAAAGTGACTTTTACTGTTACGCGTTAATTTTGAAACAAATAAAAAAGGATTATATTTGAGTGGAGCGAAAATTTGGACCGTATCGAATTTGGATTGATAAAAAACTTTGTTGACGTCACAAATTTAACACACTGATAAAGATAAAAGTTCCTTCCCTTCCCATATATTGAAATAAAATAATTTTGTAAGTAGGTATTGAAGTACCTAATTGAATTTAGTTTAATTTGATGGAAACAGACAAAAAGAATGAATAGCTTGTTCATTTTTCTCGTTATTTTTTTAAAGATCCCGGCTCTGGTACGTACACACAATAATCTCTCCATTTTAGTCGCCGTGACCCACTTTCTGTGACGTCAAAAAGGCAACGCATTTGTAGTCATTTATTATTTAGGTAAATGGGAGCAGATTAATGTATTTACTGTTCCATTGTTCCGGATTAAAAACATCGGTAAAGAGTTATTTTACTTCACATGTGTTGCTGATATCGTAACTTATGCATTTTAAACATTCTCTTCTTCACACGACCATATCACACATCAGCCTGTAGCACAGGAATCTTTTCTATTTTAAAATTATTTTGGACAGTCTTTTAGATAATTTTTTGTCTTGACTGCATCACAAACTTAAACATCTTTGAGTATCGCTACATACCGTAGCAGAACGCTACGCTTACTATGCCGTAGCACAGGCTATACCTTGTTACAACCCAATATGGCTCTAAGGTTGTAAGTAGTACATCACGCTCACGACCCAAATGAACACCACCTTGCAACTAAACAGACTTGATAATGAGGGACATAGGTACTACTTAATTATGTAACGGCTAGTGAGAAAAGGAGCTATTAGCTGGCGAGATGAGCAGTGTAAAGCGAAGTGGTGTGGAGCGATGTAATACAAAGAGGTGAGGCGTGGTGAGGTGCGGAGGTGAGGTGAGCATAGACATTTGTGTCTATGGAGGAGAGGAGGCGAGGAGAGCATAGAGAGGAGTCAAAAATGACATTACATTCGAATTTGGAGTTCAGAGTGACAGCGGCGTTTTTCACTTTTTTGTAAAATTGAGAAATTGAATTGGAAAATATTATCGAATATAAAGCATTGTGATTCCAAGAAACTCTTTTATTCGCTAAAATATCCTGACGATAATAGTCAGAAGCGGGATGATTCCAAGTCCACTATGATGTGATGAGAACTCTGCAGGAGGGTTCAGGCGAGAAACCTGGACGGTATGTACGGCAAAAGAAGAAGCCAGGAAATGTGAGTGATGACCAGATTTGGAAAGATGATGATGATGATCACAAAAACGCGAAGGCAGTCAGAACCGAATCGAATTCCATTGAAAATTTCAACACCGCTAAACTTATTCTTGATTTTGACCCTTAAGACTAGAATATGAATGTTCAGTTGGATTAAGAAAATTGAACAACTGGGGGAAATTTACCTACAACTGGAGTGATTAGACGAAATCTTTTTATTTTGCAATCGAAGCTGCAAGGTCAGGCACGCATTTGGTTGAATAGACTTGAAAATTATGAATATACGTGACAGAAGTGAACAAACAATTATGACTTTGTGATTTCCTCGCTAACACGATTATGCCACGCTTTTGGAAAAGATGATGCAACTTAAGAAATTGACCAGACCCAAGTTTTGACTTCCAATAAACAGAAAGGATTAAAGAAAATTTGAAAATTACACCTTTGGGAAGTTTTTATGACGTAGATGCTTGTGATCGTGGTTACGGAGTACAGGTAGCTCAAGGCATAAAGGTGCCAGTTGAAAACAGCTTAGCAAAGGTGGTTGAAGACGGCACGCCGCAAGGAGACATGTGCGCAAGACGTAGACAGCACAACAATAGCTGTACAAACTATAATATGGAGCCAGTTCAATTTTATTATTCTTGATAAAGTAGGATACTTAAAGATGTGCAACATGGGAGATGATGCTATTTCCTGGATGGAGGGCGGTATGATTACACGAGCTGAACCATTTGTTTGAGGTGAGCGGGTATATTTCATTACTGGGGTAAGGGGAAAAAGGTGCAGACAGCAAGCGATAGATAAGCAAGTGAGAAGTAGGATCTTTAACAAATTTGCTACTTTAGTAAATACAGTCTGCAATGAAGATAGGGTAGCATCATAATACAGTCAGTAAGGAGATAGGGTATCAACCTAAGCTAGCAAAGATAAGTGTAATGTGTAAATATATGGCGGGTGACAGGAGTGATGCCAATAGGCAGAATGGAGCATTCCAGGCAGAGTCGGGATAAGGGTAGCTACCCTGCCTGGCCGGGTGTTGTGGCCAGGGGACCTACTGGTCCACCTGGATAGAATTGGAAGTTGTATATATGCGTAGCCCGGTGAAACTCTTCGATACCGCGTTTCAGGCTCTTTGTTCTGTCGCGTGGCGCCATCTTGCAGATATGTTGGAACTTCTGTTGCGTCTTGCTTGCTCGTGAACCACTTTGAGTGAGCTTCTTGTCGTAGCTCCCAGAGGTCGCTACAAATACAAGCAGTCGTTTCTCTTTTATTATCTTTCCCTATCTAAAAGCTTCGCTTTGGCTGCGCTGTGGTGATATAGCATGTAGTGGATTAAAGTGATGGATGAGGAGGTCGTAACTGGGGATGATCTTATTTATCTGCTGTAAATTAACGATTTTTCTTGCGCCAATTGCGGTGCAATTGGTTTCAGGATGGCCGACTGTAACGGCTAGTGAGAAAAGGAGCTATTAGCTGGCGAGATGAGCAGTGTAAAGCGAAGTGGTGTGGAGCGATGTAATACAAAGAGGTGAGGCGTGGTGAGGTGCGGAGGTGAGGTGAGCATAGACATTTGTGTCTATGGAGGAGAGGAGGCGAGGAGAGCATAGAGAGGAGTCAAAAATGACATTACATTCGAATTTGGAGTTCAGAGTGACAGCGGCGTTTTTCACTTTTTTGTAAAATTGAGAAATTGAATTGGAAAATATTATCGAATATAAAGCATTGTGATTCCAAGAAACTCTTTTATTCGCTAAAATATCCTGACGATAATAATTATTTGGTTACAAAATGTCCTTTCGTAGTAATTATGTAGCACAATTTTACTTTTGTCAGACGTGGTGTTTATATCCGTTTTACGGCTGTTAACGCTCTGCTTAACCCGTAAGGGATATAGGCGTGATTTATGTATGTATGTATTTTACAGATTTTAATGATTTCAAAGATCTGAGATGTCATTCATTTTTACATTTGTATTACCACACCGAGCAAGTGCGTGATTGAATGATGGTGGGTTTCAAACCTGTATCCTTAACGACTACACCAAAGAGGCGGCTGAAAATTACCCCTTAACTGCGTTAACAATCGATGGGGCATTACCGCTGATTGTGAAAAACGCGGGCTGGCAGACTGCCTAATTGTCCGGCTTTCGGTAATTACTGCGACGCGACACTGAAGTTATATCACCCTGTGTATTTCCACAGTAAAAAATACGAGCAGTAAGTTCCAATGAGGTCGCGACGCTATGCAAACAGGTGAAGATGTCAGACTGCTTAATTGTCCGGCTTCCTGTAATTATTGCGACGCGCGACACTGAATCTATGTGTATTGCCACAGTAAACAATACGAGCAGAAGAGTCAAAACAAACCGAGATGCTATTCGACGATCTCTGCTTTTTTTGTCTGGGACACCGAGTCGGCCAATGACCCGAAGAACCCTGGTGTCAGAGTTTTTCAACCGCCTACTACTAGTAGTAGGCCTCTGACATGGTTGTGTAACGACCGCCGTCTAACTAACCATAGACAGCAACCGGGACCGATGGCTTAACGTGCCCTCCGAAGCACGGAACCATTTCTTTTTCAGACAATCAGGTGGTTCACCCTGCAATGTCCTAACCAGATCGGGAACAAATTCACAAAGTGATAAATATCAACTTTATGAGTGTCCCACCGAGAATCGAACCCGGAACCTTTGAGTCGCAGGCAGTCGCACTACCACTGCGCCACATCGGCCGGCCGTATTCGACGATGCCAAGCCAGGTAATGTACTAAGGTAGGGCTGTAGCACGGCGTCGCATCGAAGCTGCCAATTGTACTGTTACTTGTCAGAGGACACGCGTATCCAGACGAGCTCTAAACAAACATATATATTATTGTCCTCAGTTAAAATATATAAAAAAGAAGTCATTATCTACTAGCACATATTCGTTTTGAGGCAAAATATTGCATTAGACAAAATAACTTGGTTCTTTCAGAGTACTTCTGGATACTTATTGGCTACGACCGACCATACCATACATATAATTCAACCGCATTGTATCTTTGTGTAACTAGAATATAATATTATATAGTCTTTTTTTCATAACTATGGCAAATAATTAGCAATGATGTTGTAGGTGATCTACCTTTTATTAGGACTGAAAAAATATATCATTTCAAAATATCGTTTTTCTCGGGTTCACATACCTAATTCCGGAGTGCCTAAGTAGCTAAGTGTAGGTAGGTATAGCTAACAGTAAAATAGGAGTACAACTTATACGTTTTTTTAGATTGAGTATTTCTTTATTTACAGGACGTCTTACTGCTGCTCTTTTATTATTACTGTGGCGTTGATGGTCTTTTATTGCATAGTGTCATTCATACGACTGTTAGAATCGGTAAATGGCTAACATTTTGTTAGCATTGAGAACTGCACTTACGACGAACTACAAACAGCCAATGATTCTATAGTTTCGAAATTTTAAATAGTATGAAATAGAACAAATCTCGTGGAAAATCTTTGTTGTCTTATTCAAACAATTTACAATCCCGCGACTGAACCACGGCAGGTGTGTTACTTTTGAACCAACATACATACATACATACATACATAAATCACGCCTATATCCCTTACGGGGTAGGCAGAGCGTTAACGGCCGTAAAACGGATATTAACATCACGTCTGACAAAAGTTTGAGGGTCAATCAGATAACTGTGTATCACTATAGTGACAGGTTGTCAGCCCATCGCCTAAAATTGCAATACACATCCCTCGATTCCCTTACTTTTGAACCAACCATACAAAATTTGTAAGCCAGCTAATTAATTTCATAAATTCAGGGAGACAAGTTTTATTTTATTTTAACATTAGTTTCATGTAGAAAGTTGTTTAGCTTTCTGAGCTCATTTGTTTTTTTTAAACATGTATATAAGTAGTTTCTGTCGTATACAGCGTTATCTAATTTATGCTCTGTAAAAAATCTAGACGCAAAGTACAGAAATTATTTTTGTAGTGTAAGAATTTTTAAAACAGTTTATGATTTTAGGTCTTTCAGTTTTTTCAATAGCTGGCCCTCAAGCACGGACGTTAAATATTAAAATCTGAACTACATCTGCGGACCTATTCTGTAAAAAAACAGTTATGTTTTTCAAGTTAAACTCCTGACCCTACATCCACTATTTTCTACCGCGATTCAACTTGCGTAGATTTTTCTTTAAATATGAAGAGATCTTAGATAAATGATTGGTTCGCTATACAGCGAGGACTAATCTTTCATCTAAGGAAGAGATATTATAACAATTTACGCAGATAATCTTTGATGTCATAAAACAACAAAATTCTGCCCATCAGTAGCAGAATGGTACATTCAAAATGTTACTCTTATGGCATTTCGAGGTTCTTGATAGTATGGAACGAGTATTTCCCGCGTATTTATTTCATTGGGTACTTATAATTATAACAAAAAATAATTTATAACACAGTAAATACTAAAAAACTGAAAAACACTCTTCTTACCAGAATAGTTCATCCTAGGTAAGAAGGCGGAGATTTCATTAAGGTGCAGGCGGTCCTCCGATGGCTATTAAACATTTTACAGCTTTATTTGCTCACCGATCGCTGATGAAACATCGTAAAAACTTCTTTGAAAAAGACTGAGACGTAGACTGAAATAGTATGTTGCAGTTTAGTATTTTATGGATGTTCGACTACTTGGAATCAAGTGCATGGTATGTGTGGTACTTACACTTAACGGTATGTGTGGTACTTACACTTTACACATACACACATCATGTCTATAACCCCTTGCGGGATAGGCAGAGCGTAAACGGCCGCAATAAACGGATATTTACGCCACGTCTGACAAATCTTTGAGGGTCATTCGCAAAATTGTGTATCGCCATTGCGACAAGTTGTCAGCCTATCGCCTAAAATAGCAATACACAGTCCTTTAGTCGCCTCTTACGATGCCCACGGGAAAGAAACGGGGTGATGCTATTCTAACCCGGCATCACACGGCACACTTACACGTTATGTTGTTAATTTTTATCGAAATCCATGTAAATTCATCGGACAATTATTTAAAACAAGTGCCGGGTGATGATGTTTGAAAACGGTTCGCATTAAGTTTAACTTCAAATTAAACAAATATTTATAGTAAATGGCACGAGTTCAAAAATATTTTATTAATGAGTGGTGAAGTGTATGGTAATAAATGATATTCTAAATCAGTTATTATAATACTGCAACACAGACGTGTGAGGCCAATGATGATGATGAATACTGCAACAGGAAATGGTGCAGCTAAGTCCTTAATTTGACAGCAATAGGACATGGGCGTCGCCCCGTCCCGCTATTGGTTCGTGTATTGCCATTGCCATATACTCACCACGCTTGGCAGGCCGATTGGCGAGCGCAGTGCAAGGTGAGATAGATGTTCACAAAGAACGCAGCTGCCCATTCCCCGGATTGATTATCTCTATGGTATTCTGTCTCTCAATAGGGGGAGGCCCATCCATGTCCAGCAGTGGACTGTTTGGCCAGTGGTAATAGTAGTAGCTGACGTACCCACTGGTTCACATTTTAAAGTTAATTTCCCATTTTAAATACTGTTAAGTTTAAAATCTCTCACAAGAGATGGGTTGGCTGGAAGAGATCTCTTCTTTAGAGATAAGCTCGCCTTTGCGACAAAAATTGTATATATTTTTTTCTGTGTATTTTTGTGCAATAAAGAATATTATTATTATGGAAAACCGCAACGAAATATATTGCACTTAAAGCTATTTGCATACCGTTACAGAATTACAACAATATTCACATGTCGGTAATTACATTCCAATTTCCGCATAAACTTGTTAACGGAATTAACGCAGCTTTCGTTACCGTTGTAAATATTTTGTTTGTTGCGTATTTTGTTTGTAAAATTTTCAACGATGATTATACGGGGTGTAAGGGACAGCACTTCGAATTGTGATAGGGTGCATGCATACCATGAAACTGAACAACTTTCCTTTAAAACACATGTCAGGAAAAAGCAAAAATAAATCGAGCTCCCATACAAAATCACAATCAGCTGACTGCAATTGACTGCATTTACTAAAGGAAGTCATACAAATTTTGACGTTTAATTTTTTTTAATGATATGTTGTTCAGTTTCGTGGTCTTAATGCATCCTATTAGTGTTCTGACGGCTGTCCCTCACGCCCTGTATAATAAAATTTCTTATAAGTTTGGTAGGTAGGTACAGTCTGGTTAGACACTCGAACCGCCAATGTGGGTCTTATTCTTATTATATGCACTCGGACTTGGCATAAGAACGGCTCAACTTCCAACCTGTCTAACCCAGACTGATCTTGATTGTACTTGTTTGCCTACAAATATTTATGATATTGTTATCATTGACATGCTACAACTTCGTCGCAATATGTTATAAACGAAATACACAGGCAAAGTCAAGAATTTAACTTTGTTTGAGTATGACATCAAAAATTTTCTGTGTTAATAGTATACCATAAAAGGAATCAAGATAATCCTGATTCTTCATGCAATTATAAAAAACAGTCACTTCAGTGTGTCCATATCTATAAAGGGTGTAAGAAAAAGTACTGCGTTCCTTTCAAGGAATGAAGCAGCCCATGAAACTGAAACAATTTCCCCGAGAAACACAGGTCGAAATATGAAAAAAAAATTAGACTTCCCTTACAATCAGTTTTGGTCGGCTGCTATATTTTGTATGGGAGGTCTAATTATTTTTTTCATATTGAAACCTATGTTTCTTGGGAAAAGTTATTCAGTTTCATTAGCTGGTTCATTCCCTGAAAGGAACGTAGTACTTTTCCTAACAGCCTGTATTTAAATAAAAACGGTAATTATATTATGTGTAACTGCGCAAAAACACCTTTTTACTTAGTTTATATGGACCCCTAACTGGATAGGTAGAGGTTCCGATGTTTATTTCGATAAGGAACTGTAAAACCATACATTTGCCCAAACTCAGTCTCAGAAACTATTAAGATCGGTGCAACGTTGCAATATAGTATCTTGGAATTATGAAAGTGGAGTAAATATTGAGGTGGGCAATGTTACCCTACTAAGTATCGACGCTTCCATACAAACCTGCGGTACTAGGGTTGAACATAAACATATGAATCGAATAATTAGGTAAGGTAAGTACCCTTTTCAATTAAATAAAACCTTCCCCTCATTAATTAACTTCAAAGTTAATTTTACATGCCGTGTGATGCCGGCTTAGAATAGCATCACCCCATTTCTCACCCGTGGGGGTCGTGAGAGGCGACTAAGGGACTTGAGGATGTGTATTGCAATTTTAGGCGATGGGCTGACAAATTGTTACTATGGTGATACAAAATTTTCCGAATGATACTCAATTTTTTGTCAGACGTGGCGTAAATATCCGTTTTTTTGCGGCCGTTTTCGTTCTGCTTACCCCGCAAGGGATTGTAGGCGTGACATGTGTATGTATGTGTTTATTTAATCTATCAATTTAAGCAATCATTATGATTGAATTGAATCTATAACTAAAACTGCTTTAGTTAATTTTAATTTTGGTGCAAAGTTGCTTGCCAAGGGTATTACGGTACCTACCTACGCATATATATATCAACGAACAGTAGTTTAACTTCATACTAATGCTCGGATTGAGCACTCACACATGCGCACGCTCCATGACCTATACTTACACGACTGCTACATAGAGAATGTCGAGCCGCTCGTGTCACACACAGCGAACTGCACTGCTTGATTGAGTATCGGGAAATTAGGAAAATGAATACCTAGAAATCAAACTACGCATTAATTGATATCAGTGTTTTTTTTCTTACTGTAACTTAGCATTATGGAAGTTACGTGTCGGGTTCGACAAACCAATTTGTTGACATCCCTGCTAATGTAGGTAGTTTCTAGTGCTACCTATAAATTATAGAGTTCAATGCCTCAATATTCGCACTAAAACTCTGTTACCCCAATCTCCTATCCAGCTTAACTAAATTTTTCGTTTAGTGAACCAAGAAAGGAGCGTCAGACAGAACAACTGCCACTTTACCGAAATCTGAGCCGACTCGCAAGATGCTGACGGTACTTCACGTGACAGAAGTGCGAACCATGAAGGAGAACTATCATGTTACTGGCAGATATAGAGAACAAGATTTTTGATAAAATGACTAGCCTCATTTCGGGATATAAACTCTTTTAACTTACCTTAAATTAGTGCTGTCACTTCTCTTCAAATAGTTTTAGAAAAGGATAGAAGATATCTTAGTCATGTTATGTCATACAATTTGACGCAAAATACGTGTTATCTATCATTAAGACGATGATGAAAAAAATTGCTACTTTTACTAGAAATTGTGAAGAACCCAGTGTCATTTTTAAACATGAGATAGGACTTAGATATCTCCTATCCTTTAGACTACGTCAGTGGCGTATACTTGAAATCTAGAAGGCGGTTTAGAAACTCTGACACGAGGGATCATCGCGCTGTACGTTGACTCGGTAAGTAATTGGACACATATTATTGATCGAACTTTGACGGTGAGTGTTTTTATTATCTATCATTCAATCGGTTGTTAATAAAATGCCCATTTTCCCGCCCTACCCGCAACAGCATTGCGCGATAAAGCGGTGTGCACATTACGCGTTTATCCCAAGCCTGGAGTGCATTATGTGGTTGCGGAAATCCCTCGCACGCTGTCTTCGGCGCTACTAGTATACCTAGTAGAGTTTGGTGCTATACAATGCAGTAGTTGACTGCTACTGTGATTTGTATTTACTTCATATTTCTATTGAAAAAGTGAAGCACCTGATTTTGTCCATTTCTTCCTTGCAATAGTTGCAACTACATTGGTGTGTCAGTGTTTAGCGTAACTAAAACTCGATCCCGGCAACACGGAGTGTTATTATTGACCCGATGGCAAATATTGGCACTGCAGCCAAAATATTAGATTTTTTACATATAGTTAGGGGAGAGCGGGGCATGTATTACCGGGGGTAAGTATTCACAAGCCAACTACCGCTAAACTATTCGTGAACGAACGAAGTTCATACGATTTCAAACGTCACTGAGTAATCTCCTACACGTTGCAACTGGGCACATACCGGCAGCATGCCGTGGAACAGAATTGTGTATATGGATTTTGGCAGATAAATCTGAATTTTAATGTCAACTATTTTTTTATTTAAGTTAGGATTATTAATTTAAAGTAGACAGCATTTACTTTAACGGTGACGTATTTCAACTTTCATGGTATTGTGTCTATACTATGTGCTTTAAAAAAGGTGTTGGAAATTTTCTTACGGGGCAAGTATCAACAAATCACACGGGGTGAGTATTAACATTGCTGGTACTTACCTAGAAATATTAGCAATTTTTTTATTTTGTACCTACTAATATTAACAAAATATTATATTTATACTAAATTAAGGATGTTAATATTTGCCCCAGGCTTAAAGTCCTGTTTACCAACGAACCTGTTTTTTGTAAATCTGTATTTTTAAACAAATTACATGAGGTATAAAAATTAGAAAAAGATTATGAACGCTTCTTACAGCTAAAAATACGATCCTTACCTACAATCCTATATTCAAGTAATTGACAGAAATTCAAAATCTGTTAATACACACCTCGAGCTGTTAGTACATGCCCCGGTTTCCCCTTCCTAGGTATTAATAAAACCTATGTCTGAAGACCCCCGGTGACTCCTAAATAAATGAGGGCTGAGGTACTGTAGTTTAAGAACAAAATAAACCAGTCACCTAGAGTCGTTCCAATGCCGAGTTCCAATGGCACCACTCTAGCTAGTACTCGTATTTACATAATAAAACAAGGGGACAAAAAGTGAGCGCAGCCCCAGACGAACGCATTTAGAAAAGCCTTCTTCAACTCGTCTGTATTCCATCGGTGTAAAGTTTCGCCAATAGAGTTTAGTTACCGAACTACCATCTAAAAGAAAACGGGAGAACTATTTTCTCCATTTTGCTATGTTACGTAGCTCTCTTTGGGTTTCAAGGCGGGTTATTACCTACAATAATGAAATAAAAAAGATTTGGTAAATATGCATGGTATGGACTTTAGGTATGTCCTATAGCGACAGGTCTCTCATTGCACCAAAGATAAAGAAAAAAATATATTAATATTAGCTTTTTACAATCAGAAAAAAAGCAATTAATATTTATTTGTACGGTCGGATTCATAAGTGGAGTCATAGTTAGACTACGAGACAGATTGCAATACGGGTTATTATCCTCTGTACTTACTTTACTAACTTACGCACACACGTAAGATTATCGACTGTAAGTAGAAAAGTCCACCTTAAGGCGTAGCATTAAAACTTAAACAGATTACCACCAATAAGCGACATCTATGTAATCTTTGAAATAATTACTCGGTGATAGCCTATTCGCCACCACATCACCACAAAGTATACATCACACTGGTTTGTCTAAAACTGTATTATAGTTATCCTTATTCGTTCATTTGTAGTAAAGCAATAGATTACATATCTTTATTTCGTCGTTTTGATCACAAGCAACCGTAGCTTAGCGGTAATAGTTCTTACCTTCTAATCAGAACGGAACCGGGTTCCCATCCGATCTCTGTATGTTGATTAATGTTTTTTTAAATGTTTTTATCATATTTTCTCCAGTAATCATTATTTTATATAATATTTTTCTATATATTCATCTATGTATTATATCTATAAATGTTTATTGTAAATTATGTATCAAAATATTATATCTAAAAACATAAACCTATAATATTGTAATAAAACAAAAAGTAAGGTAAGAAATTATTTTATTGGTAGGTATGGTATAACTTTATGTTAATAACATAATGACATGAATGAGAACTTTTGGTAACCATAAGATACGAGTATGTAAAACTACATAAAATACTTGCTGTCGTAATACTTAGTTAATAGTTTTGTTTGAATGATAAAACACAATATTATGTAAAATGATATTAAGTGTTCATTAGCTGAAACATCGATAGGTAATTATTTATAAGATCATAGGAATGATCCAAATCTTGGATTGAATCTTTCAATAAAGTTATTTAAGTAATAATTTCGTTAGTAATTATTTTATTGTTCTATGTTTAACGACGATGCACTTTCCTCGGAAGTAAAAGTAATTGTAATAATAATAAATCAGTTATTTGCCTACATCTCAAGGGCTTAAGCTTAAGTACTCGTTTTCGTAATGAAAAGATATTGAAGCAAGGCCTTAAGATAACTGACTAATAATGATCAATCTTATATAAATATATATCGATGTTTTAGCATAATTCAATTGCTAATGTAATGCTCCACAAATACCTACTACTGCAATAGTAGGCGGGTAAGCAGGTAAACAGAGGTTGAGTGAGCAACGATTTATCGGGCCCGCTTCGGCATACATTGCTGATTATTTTGTGTATATTCATATATTGTAATGAAATACACAAGATAATCAGCAATGTATGCTAGATCGGGTCAGATTGAAATCTTAAGTAAAAATCGCCGCTTACATAATTAGTATTTGGTGTTACCTCCGCTGTTTTCAACAACACTTAATAAACACTTATTAGACTCGACCAAATAAGTGCATATATCTGTTCATCTGGTACTCTCCCACACTCCCAGGCAGTGAGCCTCTAAAGCTTCTGTAGTTCTTTCATTGCGCATGTCCCACCTTTGCACCATTAAAGCCCATAAATTCTCTATGGGATTTAAGTCCGGAGATTTTGCTGGCCAACGAATAACTTGGATATCTGGGTGCTGGCTAAACCAATTATTCACCACGGCAGCTCGATGCACTGGACAATTTATCCTGGACAAATGCAAAACGAGGAACTTCACTAGCAGGATAAATAGTTAAACATTTCGCACCGTCGTCGGTAGCATGCTTTCCTGTAGCATATCAACATAATTAGCGGCAGTTGCACGCCCTGTTTCTTGTGCTACTAATTCGTCTGGACCAGCGGCAGAACCATTTTCTTCATATTGTTACACCATCATCCTCCGCTGTGAATCATTAATAAGACGAGTCGAGTTTTTACGCTACCTTCCTCTTCAAAACGTGTAACCCAACGTTTAACAGTCTTCCACTAAAACAAAGTAGCATTATTAATAAAAAAGTTTATACTAATCGGTTCACAGCTACCAACATACTATGAGTCAAAGTTTTTAATATTTAAAATACAATTGTAATGAAATAAAACTATACTTACGGCCAGATCAGTCTGATTAGCAATTTGAGTTAAATTAAATCCAATATCATGCAGCGCCACAGATAATTGCAGCGCAACAATACGCTGCCTATCCTGCAAACTGTTATTAGTATGCATTTCGAAGAAATAAACACTAAAGTTTAATAAATAAACTTAGGTTAAAAAAAACACTTCGCACACGCACTATCTCGCAAACGATCTAGCAACAACTAAAATGTAATTCAAAATTTACAAAATTTTGCTTCATTTGATAAAACAAAAACTACAACGAAGATATCGGGATTCGAACCATTGTCTCCACAATAACGGTCAAGAATTTGCTTGACCGCGCTACTGACCAAGCTACCGAAGCTAATGATTCATGTAGTGAAATAGTCAATACTACTCAGCCTATTATACAATGGTAGTTCGTCAAATTATAGTATGTTATACGTCATTTGTGTCATTGTGTGAGTGTCGCCGCGGGTGCGAGCGACTTGTTTTCTGAGGTTTGTGTTAACTATGACTCCACTTTTGAATGCGACCGTACATTAATTGTAAATACTTTCTTCTGTGGTTTCCAGAAACTGATACTTATAGTTGAATAGCGCAAATTATCTTACGTGGCATGAGTTTACCCAGCCTATGAAACTGAACAACACATTTATAGGTATGTACAAATTTTAGTCGACCCACGACGTTATACATACATTTCCTAAAATCCTGCAAGCTATTCTACCTATAATTAAGACTAGTTTCGAGTCCTGTATGGCCGTAGCAATGGGATGGGCAATCTCGAAGTGGCCTCTGCCTAGAAGCCTGGAGACTCCCAGCGGCTTCGAATTATTGAGCACACTTTAGATAACAACCAATGAATCTGAAGTGTGGTTGGTTGTGCCAACTGACAGCACAGTGGGTATAAGATCTGGCCTGAAGCCCTATTTCAGATTCATTCGCCATGGATCCAAACTGTTTCTACGGTTATTGTTCGTCCATGAAATCTTTTACTACGGAACCTATTTCGTATCTTATTCGTACAATTAAGTGTGATTGTATTGTTTTGTTTTAATCTAGAATGAACGATTTTGTTTTGGCAATCTTATCGAATATCTTATTCACGGCTGGCGGAGAAAAACTTTTTTTCGTCCCTTCAGATATTTCGTATTTATTGTTTTGTACGTACTGAACTTACAGGCGGTACTAGCAAGCATAATGTAAAGTTACCCATATCAACATATTCAGTTTTTTTTTTCGTGTGTGTCACCGAGTCGATGAACAACCCGATGAACCCAGGCGTCAGAGATCAGTTTATGCATACATACGTGCGTATATCACGTCTATATGTCTTGCGGGGTAGGCAGAGCGTAAACGGCCGTAAAAACGAACATTTCTAGTTTAAATATTTAAGTTAATTAACCCGGTCTCAGCTGTCTTGGTTTACCTTAAATGTGTGAAAGTAACCGCAAGTGCTTACCTAATAAAATAAGGTAATAAGTAGAAAGAACTAAATACATATTTTTACAGTACCTAAAAGAAAAGACTAAATTAACTCATAGCTACAAACATTTACCCATATATATTTAGTTTATGTTGATCCTTATAGGTTAGGTCAAGGTGTTGCTGATAGTACCTACCTACAGGTACCTACATCTGCGTCACAAGACAGCTGCAGTCCCTTTCCCCTCAATCTTGTGCAGCGATTTTTTATACATTAACCTTTTTCCTTTAGTACTTTTGCTTTTATTTTGCTACGACGAAGAAACTGTACCTTCAGGTACTTTAAGCTCGACTGTGGTTTAAAAAGGGTTTTCTATAAGTAGCTTACTTAAAATGGTCGCCGTGTTTTGTATAAAACGAGCAAGGTGTTAGAAAAATAAAGTTTTACCACGAAAGGTATGGCAGCACCTACTACGAAACCAAACACCTTTGTTAAACATACATACACACATCACGCCTATAATCTAGGCAGAGCGTAAACTGCCCCAAAAAACTGACATTAACGCCACGCCTGACAAATATTTGAGGGTCATTCGGAAAATAGTGTATCGCCATAGTGACAGGTTGTCAGTCCATCGCCTAAAACACACCCTCGAGTCCCTTAGTCGCATCATACGACTCCTACGGGAAATGGGGTGATGCTATTCTAAGCCGGCATCACAAAGCACGGCACCTTTGTTATACCACAACAAAATGCAAGAATTGTTCACCAATTAAAAAACAACATTTATTCGCCATTTTTATTGAAAAAGTGGTTTCGATGAACTGTTTTTTTTACTTCTACTTCTTAGCTGTTTCCATCGATCTGTATTAAAATACATCTACCCTCTTTTTACCCGGTTAACAGAAATCCTTTAAAACTGCGCAGGCTGGGTCCCAGGGGTGGTTGATTTAGATAACGGCCCTCATAAAGTCAAGGGGAGAACACACAAACTTACAGAAATGAAACAAAATAATTATACAAAACAATAAAAAAATTACAATAAACGCAAAGTTTAGAAAAAATATATATTTATATCTAAGAGATCAACATTAGTTTCTGAGGAAAGCCATTGGGTATAATAATGTTGATTTCTTGTCTTCGAAAATAAGCTTCTGATAGTACAATCCGTGACAATAGCAAGGGTAGTGATAATCTTATCTCTAGGTGACACATGCAATGCCAAGTTAGTACTGGCTAGACTAAAAATAAAAGTATAGCAGGACAAGGAAAAATGATTCATTCATTATCATTACATTAGGTACAAGATTAGGTCTAAACTCACCTATGTATAAGTAGCCTAGGTAGGTACCTAGTCGCAGAACTATCAGAATATAAGTTTTGTATGAAAGTGGCAACTAACATCCATAACGCGACTGAAAACTTACAATTACAACAATGTCAATCTTTAAGGTGTAAAAAAAACTGCAAAAATTTTAAGGGGTGAACCAGCCCATGAAACTGAACAACATTTTTCCAAGGAACATGGTAGAAATCCTACTAATATTATAAATGCGAAAGTCTATATGTTTGTTTGTTTCTTTTTTTGATACTTCCACACGCAAAAACAACCGAACCGATTGTGATGAAATTTGGCACACATTTAGAAGGTAACGTGGATCAACACAGGATAGGATAGTTTTTATTTACCTAATATGAAATAAAAATTGGACTTCCCATACAAAATGTTTCAGCCGACCGGGTAAATTTGTATGAAAGGTACAAAATAATTTTTCATATTTTGGCCTAGGTTCCTTGGAAAAAGAGTGGTTCACCCCTTTAAATATTTGCAGCTGATATTTTCACATCCTGTATTTCGTTCAAACACTTATGGTGTTATTTCAAAAAAGTTAAACTGTGTCTAAAACGTTTGACAACGTCAAATCGCATGGAAAAATAATTTAGACAGCGTCTAAATGCGGCTGTGAAAGTATGTCCCAGCCCTTAAATAGTGCAGTGTGCACAAGAGTGGAGTCAGCACTCGGCAGCGGGTACACATGTGACGTCGAACCCAACTCACATTTGAATATAACGAGAAAGTGAATTCTCCGATTCTAGAAGTGCTGACGAGGACGATAGGTTAAATTGAAATGGAAAAATACTCACAGGTAAATGAAAACAGATGTGAATACTTAGTAAGTTTTAGAATGGTTTCAGATTAATGAGTAGAACTCAGTCTACATAAATCAGAACGGGCTTCATCACTTTTTTGGTCTTCAGAAACAATTTATTTTTATACTTAGGGTAAAATTTTACTTGTGACCCATAGCGAGAACTAAGGACGGACTGGTGATAAGGTACAAATTTCCCCAAGGAACAAAAATATTTTGGGTTTCCATAGGAATTCTAATCAGCGGATCGGCAATTTGGTATGGGAAGTCCAAATATTTTTTCTTATTTCAACCTATGTTTCTTTGGTGAAGTTGTTTATTATTACAAACCCGCGTTGAGTTGTTATTATCGGTCACTTGTAGAACTCCACCCTATATTTAGAATTAGAAACTCTTGGAGGGTTTTTTTTCCAATTTTATCAGGAAAGGAAAAAGAAAAGTAGCAAAGTGTCTACAAAGATTATTGTAAAACAAGACACGAACTAGATATCGACTATCAAAAAATGTTTGAAATTGTACCCAACTGAGAATAAATATAGATTTTTTCAATGCAACTTGATCCGTTAATCAACCCTAAGTTGCACCGCCGTATCCTCAAAGAAATGAATCTGTCCCAAGAAAGCAAAATCGATAGTCAAATCAGTGATAACACGGTATCCTAAACTTTTACCGTTTATTTTCCCGTCCCCTCGGCCCTTATCGGCCGATCTACAAATCCAATTTCCGAAAATAGGGATCGATCCGACAAATCATTTGAGCGACTCTATTATTCTATACTAGCTTTGGGCCCGCGGTTTTATCGGAAAACAGTCACCTACTGTCGGCGACTAGTATGTGGGAATACGTTTTTGTGTAATCATACTAAGCAGCCAATTTTATATCGCAGAATTTCAGTTTATTTTATGGGTCGTTCTTCAGGAGGTCAATAATTGTGGTCACAGGTTTGTAAATCCTAAATTATAAAAGTTTGAACAAAACGATCAATTGGAGATGATTTTTCATTTCAATACCTATCTGGAAATTATCAGAAAGCCATGTTTTTAGGTCATTTAGTATTTCAAAACTGAATCTGAAAGTTGAAAACGGGAGGATTTTGGGTGTTCTCCGCGTGTCACACCGCGTACTTGGATTTTACAAATCATGATTTTACTACTTTTCTTCTGTTTTGTAGGTATAAACTATATATCAAAATAACCACCTTGAATTGGTGTATCGGTTAAAATACAAAAAATATTTGATTTTCATTTAATTTATAAAATAGGCCTCAAAATGTCTCGGTCACACGTTTTCGCGCGCTTTGCCTGAGCGTGATAAAACCCGTCGTAAATTGCACGATTATGAACGAAAACCAGCGAAGTTTTTGCACCGCAAACCGCAAGTTGCGTTGCGGCAGTCAACCAGTGTGGACGGGCGATTCGTTGCTGGGAGACAAAAATATTCGGGTAAGTACGAGTCGTCACACATTTCTGTAAGCCGTGCATGTAATCGGCGTGGATCAAATTTCATCCTGAATCGAATCATCCAGAGATATATTATTCACAGGGTTCATTCATAATATTGTCGACTTTATGAAGCAATAATTTAAATAAGACTTGTTGAATAGGTTAGCAAGTAATTCTAAAAAAAGTGTTTTTTTAGTAATCGGCGTGGCGTAATCGGCGTGGTAAAATAGCCACGCCGCTTACAATTCGTCCCACGCCGATTACACTGAACTTATTTTAGTTAAGAAAAGATTGAATATATCAAAATATTTTTGTAAATAAATATAAATAATATGTTATTAATATAAATAGCGGTAATCATTACATAAAAATAATTAAATTACATATATATTAAGTTTTTTAGTTATATATTGTTCCATAGTTTAATATGAACTGTTTCTGTCATTTAGACTTAGTCTTTAGACTTAGATCAGACATAGATCCAGAGGTCCCAGATTCGATTCTTGGGGAGGGTTATACAAAGTTTACATTCGCCAATTTATAAAATTATTCAGAATTTGGTTAAACCTGCCAGACAAACCACATTATTGTCTGCAAAAAGCTGGTTTCTTGCTTCTGAAGGTCTGTCAGTCTCGGTTGCTGTCTACGATACTATTAACTAGTTATTTTAGGTTTAGCTATTCAGAGTTCTGATCAAATTAGATTTAACTTTATGTAATCGTAATCTTATTAACACAACTGATCTCTCTCTTTTCGTATGGGATACCGAGTCGTCCAACGACCCAATGAAACCCTAGTGTCAGAGTTTTTCAACCGCCTACTACCACTAGTAGGCCTCTGACATGGTTGTGTTACGACCGCCGTCTAAATAATCATAGATAGCAACCGGGACCGACGGCTTAACGTGTTCTCCGAAGCACGGAACCATTTCTTTTTCGGACAATCAGTTGGTTCACCCTACAATGTCCTAACCAGACCGGGAACAAATTCACAAAGTGATAAATATCAACTTTGTGAGTGTCCCACCGAGAATCGAACCCGGAACCTTTGCGTAGCAGGCAGTCGCACTACCACTGCGCCACATCGGTCGTCAACATCACAACTGATCGAACACTAATGTGATAGATTTTGATTATTATAATTTTTGATTTTTAAAGTTAATAAGTCAATAAAGTTTTGATTCGAGCCCTTGGCCGAGTGAGCTGTTGATTTCTGAAGCACATTTTAATTATGATAATTTTGTAATTTCCTTTGTCAACAAGGTTCTACTAATTAATATACCTGATCAAACAAATACCATTGCCTTTTTTTACTTTCCCCTTACTTGTAAAGACTGGTGTTCGCTGTTAGGTATTCATTTAATATAGGTATATTTATATGATTTAGTAATAAAACAAAAAATTTGGGGTGAATTATTAGGTCAGAAAGCTCAATAATTCCTATCAATAATAGGTGCAAAAGTATTCATTTAATTAGTCAAAATGCATAAAAAAATCAGATAAAATTAACTATGTAATAAGCGTGGCTCGTTTTGTAATCGGCGTGGCACATGAAATTTCAAAATTAAATTTCTTAAAAAGTAAATGTGCTAGCCTGGACCAAACGGTTTTATAATCAGGAAAGTACACAAAATCATATTTTTATGTTATATTATTAAAATTGTCGAAATTAAAATTTGCCACGCCGATTTCGCGGAGAATCGAATTTTGAAGAATGACCCTTATAAAACCAGGTCGTGGGAAACGATTTGAATACTTAGTTTGAGTACCTATTTGTGAGGGTATTGTTAGAAGGTGTAATACGAGTATGTAATTTATAAGACATTTTTTAAAGAATTTGCTATCATAACGTCAAAACTTACATGCAGCCAGGATCCCACTGCTGGGCAAAGGCCTCCCTCCGCTTCTTCCACAGATCTTGATCCTGTGCCTCCCCATGCCAATCTTTGAAGAACCCGTCTAGTTCGTCTCGCCATCTGACAACGTATTTCCACTGTTGGTTTCCATTTGGTAGTAATTTTTAACCCATAGATCGTTGGGCATGCGGCAGACATGACCAGCCCAATCCCACTTTAACTTTGCGGATGTTTAAGCTACAGACTCTTGGAAAATATTCAGTTTCTTCAAGGGTAAACCAATTGAAGGAGCCGAATGCAAATAATTTATTTTACCTCCTTATACCAATGTAACATTTTAATGATTTTTTTTGTATATTTTCTGGTGCCTTGAGGAAAGTTGCTCAGTTTGCGATTAACCCCTTAAAATATGAACTTTTCCTAACATCTTATAGACTACCTTTGTCTGAAACCAAAAGTAAGATAAGCCTATGACGGGGTTCAATGTATCCTTTTAAAGTAGGTTGTACCCGCGGCCGCGTCAAATAGAAAGAAAAACGGACGCTCACCTTTTTATAGGGTAACCATAACTTGTATGCCGTGTGGTGCCGGATTAAAATAACATCACCTTACTTCTACCTGTGGTTATGGTTATATGCGAAGCATAAATTAAGGATTTTTTGTAAATACAATCCTTTTAACTCGCCATTCCGCTTGCCAAGCATGTTGCATCCAACTCCCTATTGGTAGGGAATAAACTACTTAAAAGTGAGAGGCCCGTGTCCTGCAAAGGATTGTTGAGACTCTTTATATTGATGATAAATTGAAAGAATATCCCAACGTTTATCATTTGCACTTTACTGTCGTGTACCTACCTTTATGCCATGTGATACCGGCTTAGAATAGCATCACTCCAGTACAATCCGTGGTTGTTATTAATTCATCCAAGGAGTGGGCAGCAGCGTTCTCTGTGAAAGCAATATCTTGTACTGCGCTTACTATTCTGCTTGGTAAACGAAGGTAGTATAGCAATACACCCTAATTGGGAGAGGCCTATGTCCAGCAGAGGACTGTTACGGCTGTAAATTTATGCAACTTAATTACTTCTGAAATTTTCTATTACCTGTGTCAAAATGCTGGTCACTGTTCACATTTAGCCCTTGGACGGGAGCGTGGACCTATCTCGTGATCTCATCGTATCTCGCTACTCGAGTTGCCCGCTCTACGCCCTACACCCTACACCCTACAAGCTACACCTTACGTTCTACGCCGACCACTCTTTCAGAACAGTTTCATGTTTCATCTTCTCTATATCATATATTCAGCCTAGAGAGACTTGGCTAATTATTTCACAACCATGCGTCAAAATGTAAAAATATAATCGAAGATCGTTCAAAAATGGCGCTTAAAATTACCTCCAAAATAGAACCGTTGTTCTACCGCCATCTAAATTAGTTGCTTAGCGTAACGTCCCGGTTCCACACAAAATTGTAAAATCCAAAATAAACACAACTTAAATTCATTTAAAATTGTTTTATTGTGATGAGAACCTACTTTATGCAATAATAATTCATTTCAATATCTTAAATGCGGAAAAGCAAAACTGCGTTGCGTAGAGTTCGGTCGCGGAATTTCAGATTGTATGAGATACGAAAATCTTTGATGTCATATTTGTAGTATCTATTGACATTAGATAAAACTATTTTAAAAGCATGTTCTTTATTAAAACAGCAAAAGCTTAGCTAGCTTTATTTAGCTAAGCCTTCTATATAACTATTTACGCAGTATGCTATCTATAGACATTTCAGTGCCAACGCGCTGAAACCCCAGACTCCAACCAAGACATAGATTACCCCTGGATTACCCTTACCCCCAGATTACCCTACTAAACAATGCCATCTGTTCCCGGAGTAATGCACCCTTCGATTCCCTATAAAATCGTTTACGGACGTGACCCGAATCGCAATGCCATTGCATAGGTAGTTTTAATAGATCTATGCTTTTGAAGAACCCCGAATGGAAATACCATTTCATAGTTTTAATAGCTGGCTTCGAGGTTATTGCGATAGTTTCAAATAAAGTATGAAGTTTAATATCTTGAAGTTTTGAACATAGTTTCGGTTTACGGCTAGTCTTAATCTGCTGTTTCTGAAAGTATAATGAAAACTCTTTGTTCATTTTGTGTTAATGGGAAATTTTCTAGAAAATCTTCAAGTACACATTGGTGGCGCTGAGATAAACAAAAAACGTGTTTTTTTCAATGCATGTATGTATTTGTGACTTAAATGTTTAAATTTCCGCTTACCACAACGTCATCCGGTGTGAAATTCTAAATCTTATCGAGGACTGTCGGAAAGAAAAGTCCCTATAATAGAAAAACCTTAGTTCTTTCTTAAATCGCGTTTTGAAGCCCAAAACTTGTTTGCTTGTCTTACAATTCTGAGTTCTGCTTTTTACATTTTTGTTCAAAGAGCTTGTTTAAAAAAAATATATAAATCTGATATTACATATGGCTGACTATTTATATTAACATTTTATTTTCACTAATAATTACCTAATTTGTATTAACTGTCATTCGCAATGCGCTAGGCCAGCTAAAAATAAAAAAAATGCACGAGTCATCAACATACCCATGAATATTAAACCTTTTAGTACCGGCCGTTTTATCATGACGACTAATTAAAAAAACGCCGCAGCTCCCTAACTTTGGTACATTAAAAACGGAAATACTGTAGCTTGGTTCCTAGGGGTAGTACCGTAACACAATGGCTGCTGATATCTGGTAAGATTTTTAAATAAATTCTTTCTAAGTTAGTAATAGCATCGATGCTGATAAGACACTTCCAACATCTTACACTTCCTAGTAAAAAAAAACTTTTCTGTGTCTTGACAGAAAATGTGGAGTGTATTTTGTTTCCTCGATTCTATTTCACCTTATTTGACGAATCACATGTCAAAATCAGCCAATGACTGAATGTATGAGATTTCCTCTCATTCTTTTCTTATTTTTCACCTTTGACTCAAGTAGCGAAGAATATACTGTTAGAGCCGAGAACACAATCATCTCTTGTCTTGTCTAGCCCACATCATCTTACTGCTAGACAAAGGCCTCCCTCTTCTCTCCATCTTCTTGTGAGAACTTGTTCAACTCGTCGTACCACCTACGACGGGGTCTCCAAAACGTTAATGATTTTGCTCACATTTTCTGGCATGCGGCATACGTGGCCCAGTCCCACTTTAGGTTGGCTACTGTTCGGGCTACGTCAGATATTTTGTGTTCTAGAGCGCAGTAAGGTATTCCTGATCCGATCAATCGATTTAAGGCTGATCATACTATGCTTCATAGCTCGCTGGCCACTTTTGAGGCTGGACCTTTGTGCCTCCGTCAATGAACAAGTCTGAGTAGCCTAGGTGAGGATGGAATGCAAATGTCCATGAATTTCACTTAAGCGAGATCATTTCATGGGCCCATAGCATTTCCAGACGTGTTCGGTGCGTCGATAAACTTCTTTATCTTGTCTCTCCTTGTAGGAGACAATTTTCTCTAACTCTCATCTCATTCATTTTATTTTATTCTTCACATTTTAGAGACACTAACAGTGAGTACCCACTGGGCAGTTACTGTGTTAAAGCAGTACAATATCATCGGTGGTAGGTACCTAAGGGTAGCGTAAAGTTGACTTTGTTTCTGTTTAATTGCACCCCTCTGGCGAAAGTTTAAAAGTTCATTAGCTTTAATTTTAACTGCTTGGATGGGGTCGGTTTTAAAAAACAGGCATTTCGCCTAGTTTCCTTTTATACAGAATCAGCGTAAAATCAAATTGTATTTTTGTTTGCCACTGGTTGACACAAAAATATCTTCTTCTTGTCGTATGGGACACCGAGTTGACGTACGACCCGATGAATTCTCAACGGTAGGAAAAACGATGCAACAAATAAAATTAAGCTAGGTAAAGGGAATCTTAATTAATTAACGAAATATTCGAAACAGAATGAATTCGTTTCGGCAACGAGCTTAGGGGAAATTAAAAATATTAAATACTAGCGGCCCGCCCAGCGGTTTCACCCGCCGCTAACAATTTTCCCCCGGGAATAAGACAGTTTAATATAACCTATGTTCATCAGGGATAATGTAGGATTCTAAAAGTCTAGACTTCAATTTGAAACAAATATCGTTTTCAGATGGTGGTGGCGTAAAGTTACATGTAGGGATTGCAATCCCGCACCTCCGCCAATCCCGCGGGATTGATTCGCGGGATTGGCCCAATCCCGCGCGGATCCCGCGTGATCCCGCAGCTTTGAAATTATGATAAAAAAACATATGAAAGTTCAGGTTTTTGTTAAAAAAATCAACTTTTATTTGAAAAACTAAAACATGTCTTTCATGTTGGAACTAAAAATATTTGTTTCTTTACAAAATAACAATCATAAATTATTTACTTGTATTGTAAGTAAAATCAGTCCTACATTACTTATTTGTTTTTTGTAATTTTAGAATTAATTAGACTTGCATTGATTTGTTTATTTTGTCCTTAATCTAACAAATCAACATACATACATACATACATAAATCACGCCTTTATCCCTTACGGGGTAGGCAGAGCGTTAACGGCCGTAAAACGGATATTAACACCACGTCTGACAAAAGTTTGAGGGTCATTTAGATAACTGTGTATCACTATAGTGACAGGTTGTCAGCCCGTAGCCTAAAATTGCAATACACACCCTCGAGTCCCTTAGTCGCCTCTTACGACACCCATGGGTAAGAAATGGGGTGATGCTATTCTAAGCCGGCATCACACGGCATCAACAGTCTTATAATATAAAAATGTTGTTTCTTATATTATAATTATAACTATTATCATTAACATATGATATCATTAATATATGAATAATCAAATCACAACTTTGTTATGTTACTATTACTAACTTTGGCTATGGCGATCGTTTTTGAAAGTATGCTCGTAGAAAGCAAATGGTATCAATGGTGTCGTCACCCAGCCTGCTTCTAGTGAACTACAAATATATCCTGACGCCGAAAACGCTCTTTCATCTTCTACGCTAGTAGGCTGGATGGTCAGCATATATTTGTAGGCAAGTGTCAGGTAGTCTTAGTGCAACTGACTGAACTGACTGAGACGCGCACGAGGCGACCGAGACCGAACACGAACACAAATTGTGCGAAACGGCAACGTTGCGTGATATTGTACACTCCCGCCGCCGCCGACGCCAACCACCAGTATCCGTTCTGCAAGAAACGGCAACATCGCGTGACCTTTTACCGCCCCGTGCGGGATCCGCGGATCCGCGCTTTGAATGTGCGGGATCCCGCAAGGCCAAAATTGGCGCGGGATCCCGCGGGATTGCAGGATCCCGCATTGCGGGATTGCAATCCCTAGTTACATGCCTTGTGATTAACCTGGCCAGCCCCATGGCAGTGCTATATTTTTATTTTTTTTATCCCGCCCAAGCCGGTTTTCTATTAGGTGATACAAAATTGAAATAAAAAAAAATGTGTGATATACATTTCTTTTTTTTTAGAATGTCGGTTCATGACGTCAATAAGTAATAATACTATCCTACATTGAATAAAGAATTTCAATTTCAATTAACGGCAAAAGATTTTTTTAAATCTGTCCAGTAGTTTCGGAGCCTATTAAATTCAAACAAACAATAAATAAAATCTTGTTTCTAATATTAGTGTAGATTATATAATTATGTGCCGTGTGATGCCGGCTTAGAATAGCATCACCCGATTTCTTTCCCGTGGGAATCGTAGGATGCGACTAAGGGTTGAGTTGAGGGTGTGTATTGCAATTTAAGGCGATGGGCTGACAACCTGTCACTACGGCGATACACAATTTTCCGGATGACCCTCAAATGTTTGTCAGACGTGGCGTAAATGTCCGTTCTATGCGGCCGTTTACGCTCTGCCTACCCCGCAAGGGATTATAGGCGAGATATGTGTATGTGTATGTATGTATATAATTATTATTTTAGTGCGATGCCGGCTTAGAATAGCATCACCCGATTTCTTTCCCGTGGGAGTCGTAGGAGGCGACTTAGGGACTTGAGGGTGTGTATTGCAATTTTAGGCGATGGGCTGACAACCTGTCACTATGGCGGTACATAATTTTCCGAATGACCCTCAAACATATGTCAGACGTGGCGGAAATTTGTCAGTTTTTGCGGCCGTTTACGCTCTGCCTACCCCGCAAGGGATAATAGGCGTGATATGTGTATGTATGTATTATTTTAGTGTAGATTTTTTAAATGCATTATTTAATGTATTTTGTCGTCTTTTTATACCGAGTAAGGCACAGCCCTTCGAATACTGATAGGTTGCATGAAACATAAAACTGGACAACTTTCCCCTAGAAACATATGTCAGGAAACGCCAAAAAAATTACCTTCCATACAAAATCACAATCAGCTGACTGCATTCACTATGGAAAGTCAGTTTTTTTACGTTTCCTGAAATATGTTCCTAGGGGAAAGTTGTTCAGTTTCATGGTCTGCATGTACCCTATTAGTATTCTGAGGGCTATCCCTGACATCCTTTAATACAGTAATGATTGAATGTAATCATTACACTGGTACGAATAATGTGGCGTGTTTGTACATTTTTAAATGAAAAAGTAGTTATTGTGGCATAACTGTAATAGTTAGACATATGGTATCGCGGACATTATTATAGGTATTGATGTCCTCTATAAAACTGTAGTACATCACTTTGCTCTATTGTCAGTAATTTTCACAGCGTACGCGATATAAGATATTTTTTTGGTACATTTTTCACACGTTGGGTTACATTATCGAAATTTTCACGCGGATCCCTATTTTTTTCTCGTATAAAATATAGCCTATGTTCATCAGGAATAATGTAGGATTCTAATGGTGAAAGAATTTTTAAAATCGGGCCAGTAGTTTCGGAGCCTATTCGATGCAAACAAACAAACAAACAAACAAACAATCAAATATTTCCTCTTTATAATATTAGTGTAGACGACGTCTGGGAGCTGCAGATAAAACATTTCAATACGGTTTGCATATTAATTGGAATTTTGCACACGGGAAAAAGAAACATTAAATTAAAAGAAACAGAGAGGTTATTTGATTGGTGGAATTTACTTTAGGTAGGTATAACTGGAGAATATGCGACTTCAGAGAGCAGTAGCTATGAGTTTTCTATCAGTATGGGTTACTTCACTAACCCAATCATTTGACAGAATCCATAGATGCCTTGACTAGACTAAAAATACCATAGATATCTCATCAGTTGATAAAACAAGACGGCTACATATCGATGAAAAATAGGTACCTTAATATAGGTACAGCCAAGCTCACGTGCGGTTAGACACTCAAACTGATAATGTAAGTCTTATTAACGGTCCAAAGTCCTTGTCGTCGTGTCATTCCTTTATTTAACGCATGCGTCTGTCAGACGAAAGGAAATTGCGAATTTCGATCTTATTCCCATATAAATACTGCTACGGTGGGTTTTACGGTTCGTAACGGAGGCGCCTGTCAAGTCGTTACATGAATTGTTTTAAATAGTTACATGAAGTCGATTATGAAGTTATGTTGGTACCTGACAAAACTTTACATAGCATTTTACGAAAAGCAATAAATAAGTTTTAAGGTTTGGTTGTAGAGTACATTTTATGTGTATGAACTTATGCTTGGAATTTAGAATACGTTATTTTTCATGCAAAATGTGAAGGTTTTATTCTTCTGAATATTGAGTACCTAGTAGCGTTTGTGTTATTCTTCCCTTGTATGCTCCAAGACAAACAACACAGCGGAGTAGTCTCACTCTTCGCTTCTTTCATGGGACACCGGATATAACTGAGGAACGAAACTAGATATGCCATAGAGTAGAGTCTGTACGGAAAGAGAATAGGCGTGGGCAAAAAGTGAACTATTAGGTTGCTATGACATTTCTCGTACTGAGGCACAGACGCGTCCTCAACTTCCACGCCTCTTTCCGCACAGACTGTATAAACAGTGTGATTCCAAGCGATGACAGATCTCTCTTTGGATACCTACGTCATTAAAAAATATTTGCGCAATATCAAGACTGTCTTCGGTCGATCGTGTGAAACACTGCTTATAGAAGACGGCACCACGTCGCCATCAGCCAGCCGTTGACACCAGTCAACGAGTCGACGGCAGTCGCCGACATATGGTACACGATCTGAAGCCTTTGTCATGTCAAGCAAAGCTATCATGGTCACGACAGGAGTTCAGTTAGTTGTAGAAGAAAAGAAAGTCGCGGTGCGAAGCCGTGTAGGTAATCCGAGAGGGAGTTTTGCCTAAGGTCTCTTACATTAAACTAGCTATTATAGTCACGAGAATCAAGATATAATCAGTATGAAAAGCTTATGTCTTGCGGCACATCTCGAAGGGGAGGCACCAGATGTCGCATGGGTGACAATAAATTTTATCGCCTCTCTGTGCGTATTCTCCACGCGAAACTACTCCTCGGTACAGCTGGGTTAGTCCAGTCAATGAAGGGACTATGACTGGCTTGACGCAAAATGAAAACACCCACTTCAAAATGACTCTGCATTATGTACACAAAATAAGATTCCCTTCATGCTGCTTCGTAGGTCTGTAGATAAGATAGGTCAATTATAAGGATGTAAAAAATGCTGAATATATTTCAATTATTATCATGAAAGTGACCGACTTTTTTTAAAGAATAACTGAAAATATTAACAAATATATTATCCATAAAAATACTGTGGCTATTTGTACGGGAGGCCGTAATAGTTTTTCATAGACGTACGTTAACCTATTTTTGTTATAGAACGTTGTTCAGTTTCACGGGACCCTTTGAAATATTTTTGCCATTTTTCATACAACCTTGTTTGATTGGAGTATCGCTAGGATTTGGAACATAAACGCAACCCCATTTTATTTAAATTGTAACTCGCAACTTTTTATAGACATGCGCTTTTTATGATAGCACTCTGAGGAAGGATAATGTTACATGTAGATAGCTCGTTATTTATATCTCGACTTTAAATAGAAAATAAGAACATTACAAAAGGTAAGATTTAACATATATGATTTACCTACTTTTAGTTTCTGATAAATCTTAAATAAAGGCATGTTAAATTTAAATAAGGAATATGTAGAAGTATTTTTTCTTTAACAATAATTGCTTTTTAAATCACTACATAGTATAAAATAAAGTCGCTTCCCGTTTGGTGTCTCCTTATATCTTTAGAATTACTTAACGGATTTTGATGCGGTTTTTTTTATTAGATAGAGTAACTTGAGAGGAAGGTTTATAAGAATAAATTATTCCGGGAAATTGTCACATTCCCATGGGAAAACGAGTATCCCAACTGGTAGTAAACTTTTGACCCCCTTTTGACACCTTTAAGGATTAAAATTTCAAAAATGCTGAAACACGTATTTAATTATTTTAAGTTATAAGTCTAATTAGAAATTTTAAAACAGATCACATTTAAGATAAAAAACTTTCATACAAACTTTTAACCCCCTTTTCACCCATTTGAGGGTTAAAATTTCAAAAATGCTGAAACACGTGTTTAATTATTTTAAGTTATTAGTCTAATCACAAATTTTGAAACAGATCACATTCATTTAAAAAAACGAACTTTCATACAAACTTTTAACTTCCTTTTGACCCTATTAAGGGTTAAAATTTCAAATATGCTGAAACACGTGTTTAATTATTTGAAGTTATAAGTCTAATCACTAATTTTGAAACGGATCACACTTAAGACAACGAACTTTCATACAAACTTTTAACCCCCTTTTCATCCCTTGGGGGATTAAAAAAAAGAGTGATTCAAGAGGAAGGTTTGTATGTATGACTTATGTCGGGAGAAGCAGTTAGCAGCGGGTGAAACCGCTGGGCGGGCCGCTAGTTGTAATATAAAGATGATATTTCACGTGGGACATTTTCTAATCTTGTTAAGGGGGTTTCGGAGCGTAACTCATCACTTAAAAATCCAATAACCCTCCTTTTTGCTTTGCCGTAGTCGGGTAAAAACTCGATGAAAACGTAATTTAAAATCCGCTTCTGTCAGATTGAAGTACAGACATTGAAGCTAATTTACAGAGTATACTAGTAGTGTTGTTGTAGTAACATTTATAGAGAAATTGCTTAAAGTGGCCACGTTAACCGCTTTCGCAATCTGTAACTACCTTGAACTATTTTGACCAAAACTATGTTCGGTAAATATACATAACTATTTAAACTTCAATCTGATAGAAGCGGATTTTCGATAAATGTTCTTTCGTCATGAATTTTTAAGTGATGATGGCGCTAGCGACGCTCCGAAGCCCCCTTAAGTAATTTCAGGACTAATGGAAGTGCAAGTAGTGTCAAAGATCAACGTGCCTTCTGAAGCAACAAGGTTATTTTTTCATCAGCTTACTTTAAACTCGCAATACCTATTGCCTTTTTTTACTGCATCCATTATTGTCTTCAATAAAAATCAAAAAGGTGGCCTATAAAATGTTACCTAGAAGGCTTTTTAGCAAAAACGTTTCAGATTGTAAAATTTACAGTATATCATCCCGATTTTGGAGTTTCTTATTGTTTCATGGAGTTAATGAGCAATAATCTCCATTGAGAGAAATGAATGTTTGATTTTATCAAGCACTTGTTTTATTTTTTAATACGAGCAGATCAAGTGATTTGTTAGCTATTACTAAGAATCTTAACTAATTAATCTTTCAATAATTTATTACGACCTGTCAAGTGATCGTTTTCTTTAACCAAGGTACAGTTGTAGCAAACAAACTACCTTCTTGATGCGCTCGTATAAAAACAAATCCTTGAGTGAATCAAACATTTATTTTCGATAGTATTCCTTGCGGCCGTTTTCGCTCTGCCTATCTACTTATTACATGACTTTAAATACCGTCCTCTTTCATGAAATAACCCTTTTAATCGCAAAAGAAGGTAATAATTCAACCCGTATTATGTATTATCCTCAGAATTTCAAAACATTATGAAGCCTCCGAGGTATAGGTGCCTCAAAAAGTGAAAGGGATTCAGTGATTCTCTTTTTAAAAGTATCAACTTGCACTTAAATACATTAAAATCGGTTCAGTAATTTTCACGATACAGGTTACCAAGGCATGTGAAATGTATATTGCCACCTGAACACCTCTGAATTTCAACGATCGTGTAAGTCACATTTCAGACTATGAGCTAGCGAAACTGCAGTAAAATTTAGCATCGCCCTGGCAGTAGAAGGCTTCTGTTGACAGTATCTTCACTCGGGCGCTAACAGCGATGCTCGATATACACTCGATTACCGTTCTAGTAATGAATCATCAATAACGTAAGATTTGCATTGTAATCCACACTTCCACACTAATATTATAAATGCGAAAGTAACTCTGTCTGTCTGTCTGTCTGTCTGTCTGCTACGCTTTCACGGCCAAACCGCTGAACCGATCTTCATGAAACTTGGCACAGAGATTGCTAGCATACCGAGAACGGACATAGGCTACTTTTTATCACCATTCGAGAGTCTAGAGTACAGATGTAGACCACCAGGTGTTCCATCAGGAGCCCAGCTAAACTATTAGAGACACAGGCATGGTTCCAAAACAAAAGTTGTTCAGTATGATGGGCCGCTTCTTTTCACAAGGACATTGAGGATCTGGAGTACCTTATGTAGACCACCAGGTGTACCACCAGGAGCCCAGCTAAACTATTAGAGATACAGGCATGGTTCCAAAACAAAAGTTGTTTAGTTTGATGGGCCGCTTCTTTTCACAAGGTCATTGAGGATCTGGAGTACCTTATGTAGACCACCAGGTGTACCATCAGGAGCCCACCTAAACTATGAGAGATACAGAAATGGTTCCAAAACGAAAGTTGGCCAGTATGATGGGCTGCTTCTTTTCACATGGACATAGAGGATCTGAAGTACATTATGTAGACCACCAGGTGTACCATCAGGAGCCCAGCTAAACTATTAGAGATACATGCATGGTTCCAAAACAAAAGTTGTTCAGTATGATGGGCCGATTCTTTTCACAAGGACATTGAGGATCTGGAGTACCTTATGTAGACCACCAGGTGTACCATCAGGAGCCCACCTAAACTATTAGAGATACAGAAATAGTTACAAAACGAAAGTTGGCCAGTATGATGGGCTGCTTCTTTTCACATGGACATAGAGGATCTGAAGTACATTATGTAGACCACCAGGTGTACCATCAGGAGCCCAGCTAAACTATTAGAGATACAGGCATGGTTCCAAAACAAAAGTTGTTCAGTATGATGGGCCGCTTCTTTTCACCATAACATTGAGGATCTGAAGTACCTTATGTAGACCACCAGGTGTACCATCAGGAGCCCAGCTAAACTATTAGAGATACAGGCATGGTTCCAAAACAAAAGTTGTTCAGTATGATGGGCCGCTTCTTTTCACAAGGACATTGAGGATCTGGAGTAGGTACCTTATGTAGACCACCAGGTGTACCACCAGGAGCCCAGCTAAACTATTAGAGATACAGGCATGGTTCCAAAACAAAAGTTGTTTAGTATGATGGGCCGCTTCTTTTCACAAGGACATTGAGTATCTGGAGTACCTTATATAGACCACCAGGTGTACCATCAGGAGCCAACCTAAACTATTAGAGATACAGAAATGGCTCCAAAACGAAAGTTGGCCAGTATGATGGGATGCTTCTTTTCACAAGGACATAGAGGATCTGGAGTACATTATGTAGACCACCAGGTGTACGACAGGAGCCCACTTAAACTATTAGAGATACAGGCATGGTTCCAAAACAAAAGTTGTTCAGTATGATGGGCCGCTTCTTTTCACAAGGACATTGAGGATCTGGAGTACCTTATGTAGACCACCAGGTGTACCAGTAGGAGTCCACCTAAACCTGAACCTGTTTCTAAAAAAACGATCTAACGCGGACGAAGTCGCGGGTAAAAGCTAGTACATCATAAACGAAATAAGAAAGAAAGGTATTGAACATTCGGTGGTGCTAGCTGAGGCGCTGGTAACTCAGTTGATAAATGGTCAGTACCCCACGGTCCCTGGTTTAAGTTCCGGCCGCCGCTACAATTTTTCAAGTTCTTATTTTATTTATAAGAATAATAATAGCACTGTAACAGCATTAAACAAAGGGAGGCTCGTGTCCAGCAGTGGATTTTTATACCTATGGCTTTTGAAGAAGAAGAAGTGAATAAAATCCCATTACTTTGATAGTGTTATACATCGTCATCGAGTGTTTGGCTTTGTATGATTGTGGACCAATCGCCCCAATTTTTGTGAGTAGTTAATATCGGTCCATTGTATGACGTGTCCTAAATAGCTCTCGGTACGTCCATACTATGCAACATTCGAAGCTCCATAAGTAGAGGTACTTTCACGTCAGCTTGCAAAACAACAGTGCTTTTTTCTTCTCTCAGAAATTATCATAAAAGATTCCTAAGTACATACCTGCTGTTTTTTATTGTAAAAGCATGTGATTGTAGCCTCAAAATCACAGCTACAAATTAAGCGACATGCCTCCCTCCGACCTCCGATTTTGTTGTCACGCAGTAATGGAGCGAGCAGTGTTGAAAGCGCAAGTTGAAACTGCACCAGTGAGGATAGGGCCATTAAGCGCGTCTGAAACGGGACATGGCGGGACAATCGATAGGTCCCGCATAAAATATGTCCCGGCGCGGCCTTAAATAACTTCACTACGGCACACGTACGGGGACGGCCAGGGAATTGAAGTGGGTATAATGGTAATGACGTCGTTGCGGTAAGATGAATAGTTTATTGGGCTATTGATCCCATTATTGCGTCTGTGGAGATATAATGTGAAGCAACAATCGTTCCATCAGCGTCTTCCATCTTTAATGGCCGGAGACAATTAAAGGACTAATTATAAAAAAATGACATCGAAGATCTTATGTCGTAGCGTAATTAACGCCTGTTATCCCTTGCGGTGTAGGCAGAACGTAAACGGCCGCGACACATGGACATTTACGCCACGTTTGACAAATATTCGAGGGTCATTCGGAAAATTGTGTATCGTCATCGCGCAGTATAATTAATAGTACTAGGCCATAGTGCAAGCTGTCAGCCCATCGTCTGAAATTAAAATACATTAGCCGAATCTAACAACTCCCACGGAAAAGAAATGGGGTGATGCTGTGCTAAGCTAGCATCAAACGGCATTAACGATTTGTATAATTAGCAGTATAAATGTTACTGACTGGATTTCCGCATGTATCTGCAGCACATCAATCTATCCTTTAGGCGATCATCTTACACTTGTTTATCATACAGTTACTAATAATAAGAAGTACCTATATCCCTTAAATGGGTAGGTTAATGTGCTGCTCATTACCTAGGTAAATTTTGACACAGGCCGTTCTCCCACTTATCGTCCGTCGCTGCGTATTTTAAACGCACTGTAACGCATGCGTCTGCCAGCCGAAAGGGAATTGCGAATTCCAATCTTATTGTCACAAATACGGCTACGGTTCGATTACGGTGCGTTTACGGATGAATCTGTCAATCCGCTTGACAGACGCATCCGTTACGCAACAAAACGCACCGTAAACACATCGTCGCCATATTTGCATGGGAATAAGATCGGAATTCGCAATTTCCTTTCGCCTGACAAACGCATGCGTTACGGTACGTTAAAATTACGCAGCAACGGAAGACAAGTGGGAGTATCGCCTAAGGTACAGCTACAAGATACAGCCTTAACGTTTCCAGAATACGACAATAGTGAACCCTGTCTCTCTATTCTATTATTATTTATACCACAGATTATTCGGATTATTGGTATATCAGAGGTTTAAATACAAATCTAATGAGATTTTATGTTCATACATAATACGACATTATAAGATTATAATTTCCTATGATTCCTTTGCAGAATATCTTGTAGAATACACGCTTCTCTGTTATAAGTGTCGTTACAATGTGATTACATCAATAAAACATTGTAATCCTACTAAAGTAAGGATTGCAGTAAAAAGATGTGCTCTCTAAAGAGGTACCAATACTGCCGAACTCACCTCATTCTCATGTCACTTTTGTGTGTAAGTATCAGTATAATATAATAAATTTATTGTTATCAAATAAAGACGTCCGATGTGGCGCAGTGGCAGTGCGACTGCCTGCTACGCAAAGGTTCCGGGTTCGATTCTCGGTGGGACACTCGCAAAGTTGATATTTATCACTTTGTGAATTTGTTCCTGGTCTGGTTAGGACATTGCAGGGTGAACCAACTGATAAAAATGGTTCCGTGCTTCGGAGGGCATGTTAAGCCGTCGGTCCCGGTTGCTGACTATGATTGACGGCGGTCGTAACACAACCATGTCAGAGGCCTACTTGTGGCAGTAGGCGGTTGAAAAATTCTGACACCAGTGTTCATCGGGTCATTGGATGACTCGGTGTCCCACACGAAAAAAGAAAAGTGTAATATTATAAATGTGTTGTTATCAAATAAAGAAACATAGTCTGGTATACCATCGGTTGGGACCATCCTGCAGGTTCGTGAAATCAATCTCACAGGGCACACAAAAACAACCTACATGTTGTAAAAATTTGTTTGATTGCTGGTCAGTAAGAGTATTGTCCATTGTAGATTGTTTCATGATTTCATGCTTCGATATTTAAAGTTCAAAGCACGAAAGGCACAAAGAACACACTTAATGTTGTATGACGCCAGCATACACAATGTCAGGCGCGTGAATTAGACTTGTTAGGCATGAATAAACTTTGAAATCTGCCATGATCACCTGTAGGCACGAACCACTAACGCATCAAAAATCATAATAAAACGTTTTGCACTGAGTTAGTTATTTAATATATTGTATTATATGTTTTTGTAAGTTTATTTTTATTCTATAGTTTTTTCTTGTGTTTTTATTAAAGAGAATAGTTATATCGGCTATCTGTTTACCTGATTTATATTCTTAATTGAGGAAACTAGTAAGCCTCATAATTATGTATAGGTGTACTTATTTAAGTCGTGTGATGCCGGCATAGAATAACATCACCCCATTTCTTTCCCGTGGGTGTTGTAAGAGGCGACTAAGGGATTTTGAGGTTTTCATGTGTATTACAATTTTAGAGAACATGGTGACAATCTGTCACTATAGTGATACATAATTTTCTGAAACGGCCCTCAAATATATGTCAGACGTGGCGAATGTGACCGTATTGTTACGGCCGTTTACGCTCTGTCTACCCCGCAAGGCTAAAAAGCATGATATATGTGTGCCTATGTATGTATGTTTTTTCTCGTAGTAGCGCCACAGATCGTATTCCCTATGCTCACGACACATGGCTAATTTGACTCATCCAGATAAATTGCCGACTAACGCCTACGGATAGTTTAAAGCACTGCCAACGTTGGCGCCTCCTATTCTCTACAATGTTGTGTAGGCGCTTCTAATCTCATGCATTCGTAATTCAGTATAAATGTAAACAAGGAATACTTACCATTTAATTACACCTTCCAGACTATCTTGTCCCTTTGCAGTGTTTATACTGTTTATACATATTTGTGTGTTATTTTTCAACTACATAAATCAACAAGCATAATAACAAAAAATAATTCGACTGCTTTCTGAGATAAAGCCTAGCCTATGACTCTCATCCCGTTCAAATCTGTTAAGTAATTAACGAGTTTTAGCCCTTTAAAGAATCGCACATAAAAACATACATACATGAACTCTTAAAACATTACACTCCTTTTTTGGTCACACTTTTGACCCGGGTCAACTGAGATGCGACTCCATGAATGTCGCAGAGGTGTGAAAATTATGATTTCCATATTTTTATGTAAGTAGAGAGTTGTCTCCGTCTGTCCGTGTTTGCTTATTGCCTCCCATCTCAGCCCCGCTGGAGGCAGGCTGTATGTAGTGTAAACATTGCCGAGTGCGTGCCAGCCTGCCAGCCGGAGAGGCAAGATCTCAAATCCTGAGAAATCGCAGCGGATTCGAGCGCCTTTCGACACGTCTTCGCCTCGCGATGTAAGATGTAAGCGAAAAGGTCGCAAACCTACATCGACTCTTATGTAGTAGAGAGCCACATGCTTACCTGCAAAGTTTCTATTTTGTCTTTTTTTTTGAAATTCAATCATTGCATGCTTACACTAAGTATTTTGTATTTCGAAAATTATTGAAGAACACATATTTCTTTTCATCACACTAATGAATGCCGACACTGTGCTTTTCGTGGATGCTTTACTAAAATGGTCTGAGTGGTATCTTTCTATCTCTGTCTAAGATAAAGGCTAATCCTAGTTCAGGCTAAATCGTAATATTTAAGTACTTTTAAGTAACTTAACTTTATATGTGCCGTGTGATGCCGGCTTCGAATAACATCACCCCATTTCCTTCCCGTGGGAGTCGTAAGCGGCGACTAAGGGACTCGAGGGTGTGTATTGCAATTTTAAGCGATGGGCTGACAACCTGTCACTTTGGGGATACACAATTTTCCGAATGACCCTCAAATATTTGTCAGACGTGGCGTAAATGTCCGTTTTTTTGGCCGTATACGCTCTGCTTACCCCGCATGGGATAATAGGCGTGATATGTGTGTGTGTATTGTATGTAAATACTGATGTTAAGCTTTTTAATAAAATATTCTTATTCTATTCCTAATTATTCTTACCTTAGAGTGGCCGTGTATCGAGATACCGTTTTACATTAACCATGATTCAGATCGAGATGCCATATACACTCGGCTGGAAATAGCTTGTAACTTAAACCACGCCCCGTGACGCGGATAATGCAGATTGATTCGGCTCAACTGCAGAAGACAAATTCGATTTGCGCCCGCGGCTTGAGGAGATTTGACGCGGTGAAAAATATCGGCGGTTTCGCACCTCACGCTTTATAACGTGTTAAGGTTAGGGATCTCACACTATGCATCCACATTACACGCATTGATGCATCTATGCGGTTTATGAACACATCTAATGGGCAGCAGTGTTGACAATGACTGCGACGTCTTACAATGCACTCGGCAAATCTGCAGGGTGAACCAACTGATTGTCCAAAAAGAAATGGTTCCGTGCTTCGGAGGGCACGTTAAGCCGTCGGTCCCGGTTCCTGTCTATGATTACTTAGACGGCGGTCGTAACACAACCATGTCAGAGGCCTACTAGTGGTAGTAGGCGGTTGAAAAACGCTGACACCAGGGTTCATCGGGTCGTTGGACGACTCGGTTTCCCACACGAAGCCATTAGCCTGCTGTATTTGTACTGTCAAGATTAAGCTGCGTTAGACAGTTTTTATGCCGCGCGCATAAGACTTACATTGGTTTAAGTGTCCAACCGCACGTGAGCTTGACTTGCTTGAGTAGTTGCGTGTGGCATTGGTATCGTTTACGAGTATATTTCTTACTTCAAAGAATTTTTTCATCTAAATGAGAAACGCATCTTTATGCCGCACGCCGCAAACACAATTCGAGATCGTGTGAGATCTTCCTGACGTATCGTCTGAGCGCTTTGCTTGTCAGATTTTATTTATAACGCGAATTTATGTGGTAAAAGATGACAGTTTAAACTCTGATATAGAATTTTTCCAGATGCGTTTGATCTTGCACGTGGAGAAATAGTTTTGTGTTTTTACGATTCTCTACCTCATAATCCTTCAGCCAACGCTTCGGCACTCAGGATTTGAGGTAACTCTGCATTGCTTAATCATAATTGACAGACTTCGCTATTCATCCACAGGAAATGTATGCCAAAGCACACTGTGTACGCACGCCAAGTCGTCTATTTATTCAAGCCACGTCGTCTTGCTCGTTCGTTGGGAACAGGACTTGGCGCGCCGCCCCGTGCGCGCCGTTATTGCCTTTTAAAGACGGCCTTAAGAAACGGCCGTTTAGTTCCCCAAATGTAGCGGAATTGCCCAACGTTTTTCAGTGATTTCTTTTGGGGAGGTACGCATTTCAGTCCATTAAAGTGTTTAGAGGTTTAAAATGAACGTTCCGAAATCAGTTCTTATTTTGATTATTCGAGCCGAAATCAGTAGAAATTTTGATGCACAGTTTTAGAGCAGGTATATGTAATGTTTACAATAATTCAAATTTTTGGTAAGAAAGCCTAATTTTAGCCGCGCCACCGGACTCACCGCTCACTTGCCGTCAGATTTAAAGACCTAATACCGCTTTTTCGTAAAAACCGCATCTTCAATCTAAAAACTACACATGTTTTTTTTTATCAAAAAATATTTCGAGTGCCTATTTGTTTTCTATTTTGATGAAACGGAGTTTTGACATATAAATTTCACGTCAAACCTCAGTTTGCAGCTAACAGCAGCATAAGAATCTAGCTGTCAAAATAAAATAACAACCCATTCCGAAGAGATGGTTATTTCCTTGGTTCCTACTCTCGGCATTTACCCACACAAACTATTATACCTTCCCGCTGTTTATGTTGTTATTTTTCTTCAGCCAAGATTGAAATACAATTCGGCCCCTCCCCACCGGCTGGTTTTGTTATTATTTCCGTTTCCCATACATGTCACGTGCTACGTTTCAGATCTAACACCGTAAACGTAACACCCGGTATAACCCACCCTATGGTCGTACGGTGTAGGTTGACATTCTGTTAGTTCAGATAAAGCATCGAAGAGAAGCAAGAAATTGCCCTTGCTGGACAGAAAATAACCGTTATACCTGAAAACAGAACTAATCTTACTTAGTAAGATATTGGTACCTACTGGTTGATATTGATTGAAGTGAGTAAATTAAATAGAAAGAAACATCTACATATTTCTGCATTTTTATTGTTCTGATAACTAGATATTGTAAATAAAGTATAATTCTACATTGAAAATGAAGATATGAAATAATTAAAAAATGATTTTAATTCGTATCGTATCGATTTTCTTAAGTATTTTTTGTTATATTCCTAAGTTACTTATCTATATATCTGCAGCACCTCTAATTATCTACCCATTTTTACGGCAATCCCTGTTTGTAACATAAGTCAAATAATACTGTATGAAAAATATTGATCCCTTTAATGGGTAGGTACCCTTTAATGGGTACTCGAAAGCTGTTTAATAGTAGTACCAACCTACATTCTAACATTATATTTATACTTACTCCTAGATCCTGTCTTAGCTGCTGAAATATCGTCTGCAAGTTCAGATATGTCACGTCTGGTCCGGCGGTTAGTCGTGTCACGTACCGGGTTCGATTCCCGGCGAGGACACGTCTTTTGTTTCTGCCATTATTTTTATCCAACGCTACGTGGCAATAAGTAGATGTGGCTTTATTAAATGCCGGGATGTTGTTCACTTCGTTATGTTGTCAGGGGATGTAGCTTAATTTGAACGAACAGACAGACAGATCATGGTGGAACAAGAATTCTAGAAGCACTTATGTATAGATAGATCTTTTTTTGATATTTTTAACGGCCGAAATTTCAAGTTAAAAATATGAATTCTAAAAGGTATGTCAAAGATATTTAATCTTTTGCTAGGACTATTTAATATTATCCAACTTTGATGATACATCCTTAAATTAGAATATATTATATGTGTTATACGTTTACTGGTGATGGTGGCGTAAAGGTACATGCCGTGTGATTTACTTTTTTAAAATTTTTTATTCCACCCGAGCCGGTTTTCTATCAGAACAATACGAATTATTATATAAATTATTATTCGATTCAAGGCTAACGTTTAACGACCATATAGCAGCTCTAGCAATTGAATGCTATCGAAGACTTGGCTTTGTTGTTCGCAACTCGAGAGACTACTGATAGAAGTGCGATCTAATTACTGTATTCTGCACTAGTTCGTTCAAAAATAGAAACTGCGTCCATTATTTGGGCACCTCTTGAGAGTACCTATTGCTTGCTTATTGAAAAAATTCAAAAAGCGTTCTTGAGATCGCTTTATAAGAAATGCTTTGGTTATTATCCTTTCCTCTATCCAACAAAGTTCATCCAGGGTACTTTAGGTTTTAACTCACTAGAAACGAGGAGGGACTAACAACTCATGGTAACAACTTGCCGTATCCTCCGTGGGGAGTATGATAGCCCAGAATTGGTGTCGAGTACACTATCATTTTATGTACCGGATAGGTACTTGCGTGGTCGTGGACACCAGCTTCTAGCTATACCGAACTGCCGCACGGAGGCACGACGTCAGTCGCCTCTTCAACGAGGGCTAGGCCTCATTGGTCAACTCCTTAATCAGACACCAGACATGGACTTATTTACCAAAAGCATGTATCATTTAACCCTTACCTGCATGATTTTTTTCAAAAAAAATTGATTCTTATGCAAAAAATATTTTTTGGTATATATTATCAACTTGAATAATGGAAAAATAATAAAAAAAATATTTATATGTTTTTAAATTATTTATTAACATAAATTGGTATGTTGCCAAATGTCTACATTATGCAGTAACATCTTACTAAGATCACTATAATAAATAGCCTCTGCTCTAACGAAATCACTTTGGAAAACGAATCGTTCAAGTGTTTTATCAACGGTCAAATTTAATTTTTTGATTTTAGTAAATATCAATATTCCAAAAAATTTACTGATACTCGTATCTGTGACTGTCACAGGGGCACAGTTAGAAATGCCTTTCTGTATAACATACAAGTTAGTCTGGTCAATAATTAAATTCAAAATTTCTTCATCAAAAAATAAAGAAAAGAATTTGTAAGCCGTATCTAGGGACTGAATTTCAGTACTTAGCTCCTGGTTTCCCAAAAAAGCAGTCTGACTTTCTTCTATAATTAAGTTACTTATTTTTCAAATGAGCTCTCGACTTTTCGTCCTACAAGCAGCAAGACTAAACAAGAAGCTGGTGGTAGAATTGCTTCTGATGATGGAGAGCTGACCTCATTAGTTTGATCATCGACTAATGGTGGATCTTCAATATGGTTACTAATATCATTAGTAGCAGTTTCTTCTTCGCCTTCTTCTCCTTCTTCTTCGAGCTCTTGCAATAAATCTTCCTGACGTCGATAGTAAAAGATCTCGTCCTCGTCAACCTCCTCATCTTCTGATATCTCACCATTATCCAAAGATTTAAGATATTGCTTAATATCCTTATCCTTAGCTGGTTTCCGAGACATCTACAACAGAATATACATAATAAGATACACTATTACAACAAAAGTTTTCGGTTAAATGTCACAATAAACGTAAAGATCTAAGTATTTGATTGCTCTTCGTTACCAACTAAAACCGGCATTTTGTTGTAGTTTTGTTTGTTTATACAGTAAAAACGCTAAAATATGTTCTAATCTAGTTTTCCTATAGGAACATTTATGTAAAAATCCGATTCCAAGCTAGGCGTAAACAGCAGGTAAATGGAAGTTAGCTTTGGCTGGAACGCATGATGTAGACATTTGGCTACATACAAAAATGATTCAAATTCTCAGAATCATATCATGTTTTTGCAAAAGTATTATAAAAAACCATAACTTACCCTTTTTCTAAGAGTATTATATTTTTTTAAACACAATTTCACAAAATTTGTAGAAAATAACACCATGAGAAAAATCACGTCAAAACATTTAACTACCCGCGAGAAAAAAAAATCATAATATTTTTAGGATACCGCCAATTTCTGTACGTATTTTTTATTTACTTTTGTTTGTTCTTAAAATAATAGATTTTAATGGTTTTCATACAAGTTTAATCGCAACTATGAAATTAAAAAATAAAATCTGCTTTGTAGACAATTGTCTACTATATGCATTTAAGGGTTAAGTAAGAGGTATCTTGCTTACTGTGAAAAAATTCATGACTTAGTGTATGGTAGAAAATATTGTTTGATCTGATCTTACTATTCTCCTATGTTTATTTTTGTTATATTGTTATGTTTTTCTGTTCCCTTGTATGGTATTTTTAGGTTTATCCTGTAGGCTATACATTGTATTTTATAATGATAATAAATAAATAAGAAATTTGTGTTTTCTTTATTTTCACAATTACGGATCAAGACGTCAACATTAAATAAAGTTTAATATAATTTAATTTTATTTGAATTAAGAAAGACACATTTAGCTGGTTCCATTATGTACCTAACTATTCATAAGTTTGAATACGTACTACGAGTATGCAGTTGCATCTGTCTATAATTACCACGTTCGGTGCTCTATGATACTTTAGAAGGTTAGGTATTTATTGATTTTTGATCATACAAAAACTGACATCCTCTAGGCACGTCTATATTTATTCGTAAATTGCTTGCATGTTTTTTTTACTCGAAGACGAAACCCTACCCTATTTCCAATTCCAATAATTGCACCTGATAAAAATATTGCGGAATAGCTTCCCTCCTCCAATTTCCGCGGCATTTAAACGTAAAAAAAGAAATCTTTTTAGCACTCGATAAGCGTTATGGGCTAAGCAGCTGCCACTCTCGCAAATTATTAGGAGATTTCCCGAAAAAAGTTGTCACCCCGAGAAAAGAGGGTAAGCGTCTTATTTGATAGCCTTATTTTCGTGGGGCGCACCAAGAATGTTAAATTACTGTAGAAATGAAAGATAATAGTCCCCCCTCTCCTTCTTTGCCATTCTGAGAGGGGAAAGTTACAACATTTTACATGGGGGAAAAAAGTTTTATATCCCAAAAGATTTTGAAATTCTACCCCAAGGGCGTTCAAGTTCCTTATTTATTCATGGTTTTTGCTGAAGCGCTTGATACACTTTTACGTCTATGCAGATGATTTTATTACGGCAGTAATAAAAAATTGCCTTTAATTTTAAAATAATAATGGAATAAGAAATAAGTTAAATGATAAAGACTTTAAAAGGATAAAAATAACATTACACTTCAGTTGAATCGAACAATTTATTTGTAAACTAATACGAACGCATAGTAAAATTTAGGATATATATTTATATTAATCGTACAATATAACAAAACATTGACAATGTAAAAGCATCAACTTAGTTCACCAACATTCCATAAAGCCATAATGATTGCAATTAAGTAAGTGATTCAGAAAATTCTAGAACATTCCTCTTCAATCAAAACCGTTAAATAAGCTAAGTTGAATAATATATCAAAACTGCGGCTGCAGGATCATAAACAGGCAAAAAAGCCACGTTAAATATATAAATAATAACCTTAACTAGACGAGTAATGTCCTAGAATGATCTTATAATCTTTGTATGTACAGACACTATTGCAGTTCGAACAATAGTGAATGTTAATGCAATATAAAGTTATAAAACATGGCCAATGACACAACAGTCTTAATCTTAAACGAGTCATTACTATAATAGAAAACATTTTTATTCCAATCACTCTCATAGGTAAACATTAACAATTTTATCGTTTTGATTGGAAAATCTTTCACTTATTGATGTTGTAGCTAACATGAAGCTGACATTGGTGATAGGAATAAAGTTATTTATTAACATGGTACAGATGTTAGAACCAGTGGAGATACGTATAGAAAATATGGCAAACTCTTCGATATGAAGGAGTTACAGGTTCGGGAAGACAGAGGAAGACTCTTAATCTTGATTTGAATATTTACAAATTCTTGTATAAAAGCTACAAGAAAAGAAACATTTCAGCCAAATTCATGAATATAAAAAGTACAAAAGTGAGCGGATGATAATTATTACACTAACACGGTTAGTCAAGTGGTATCTATTCGTTGCATCTGTATTTACATAGTCACAATATCTAAACGATGTTCCACTAATATTAAAAATAGACCTCAGAGCACAGAGAAGCTTTTAGGTATAGAAAAATACAGTAGTAACCTCATCGAATAGTGCGAAGCCCTTACAATTATGAGTATGTCTAGAGTACAAAAGCAGTCTCCAGAATAAATTCGGTAACGTAGCTTAATGATATAACTAGGTATTTAGGATTTAAAACACATAAACTACAAGGTGTCTACCTCGTGATAGTTCACGTTAGAAATCGCTAATTTCTGGGTCTGTATCTGCATATTTGCAAGTGAAAGGATTTCGTAGCCAAGAGCAGAATGATCTATCGCTGTGTTGTTTGTATTTGGCTGTCGTATGTTTTTTGGCGTGTGCACGAGCGACTGCCGCTCGTCTAGTTGGGTAAGAGTCCAGAGAAGATGCATCTGAATCTCTAGGAACTGAGTCGTATCCAGATTCCGCACGTCGTGAAGTCGCAGCTGGACTATGTTTTCCAGTCCGCGGAGTTGATTCATGACCGCTGTCGTATCCGTCCGGTTTAGAGCTAGCGGCAACTCTTGCAACGGTCTTGTCTCCTTTCTCACATTTGTCAGATCGTGGTTCAGTTGTCACAACTGGAGGAGTTACTTCTAAATGCAAATTTGATTTTAATTCTTTGAAACTAGAAATTGCGTTACTATTTACTGGAATTTTCCTTTCTTCTCGTAAATTCGGGTCCGATGCACCATCTGGGTGCCTCAAACAAGCTATTCTAGCATCAGATATATCGTTTCCCCGATACCTTTCAAATGGGCCATATTCATCATTGTTCGCCGTGTCTAAATCATGATATGCACATTCACCCACAGCGCTGCCAGGTCTCGACATAGTTCGTTTACAGCTATCACATATTTTTTCGCCGGGCCTGTAAGCTGGTTCACTATAAACTGAACCATCACCATGAAATTCCTCAGTATCTCTAACATTGGACAGCGATAATGATTGAAACTGAGGTGCGATTCTAGACATTGGAACCTCGTTGCTATCTAATCGGCGTGAACTATAAATATCCGCAAGACCTATTAATTCTTCTAACCTCGATCGTGATGTTGGTAAACCTTTATGTGGGTTTATTTCACCCAGCTCACAGTTAAAATTGTCTATATAAAACCCCATTGTCTGTCTTAGATATGCTTCATTCCTTATTTGTCTTTCTACTTCGCTGTACAATGATAAGGTGTCAGTAAATGTGGACGCCACTGTCAAATTTTCTTGACTGAGTATTCTTAGTGGATGATCTTCAGAATCTTCTTGATCCATTTCTGGCAAGGGATGGTCATACCCCATACAGAAAGCAATATCTTCTTCAGTGACCTGGAGACAAGAGTCTTGCATAGGAACTAGTTCTAATGGTTCTTCAACTTCAATGATTTCTAGGATTTCATCTTCTTCTTCAATTTGACCTTTGCTCATACCATGCATGTTTATATCTCTACTGTGGTTAGAGATAATTTCATCATCCATCCGTAAGCGTTCCTTGTATTTGCTATCTAAACTCTCCATTGAAACTTCTCGACTACTTAAACTACTAGGTTGTATGAGAGGCAGAGCTGGAGGTATTTCAGCTAGTTCTTCACTGTCATCATCTTCGTCAACTTCAGTCTTTATATTTCTCGTGGATTCTTTTATTTTCTTAGGTGTAGCATATTGATCTGAAGTGGGTGGTGCTATAATTTCTTCCTCAATCGACATTCCCTTTGAACCAGCCTTCAATCCAGTTCTGATTGTACTTTCCTCTACGTGTGCACGTTTTGTGGCATCCTTAATGATTGCTTCTACTCTATGACTCTCTTGTGAGTCTGTTGGCTTTTGACCAGAATCTTTGTGACTGGACTGAGACTTATGACTTGGTGAATTATGCCTTGATTTATGTATTTGTGATGTTTGGTTTTCCACCCATTTCCTGATCATATTTTTCTTATGGTTATCCATATACCCATAGCCAATGTTTTCATTGCCTGGAGTATTCAGGATGCCAATTTGCAAAGGCATTGCATTCGGTGGCATGGGTACGGCATCAAAAGGAGGAGGCATTTTATTTTCTTGCATAGGTCCGTCAATCCAAGTTTCACGCTTACATTGAGGATCTTTGATGATGTGTCTTGCTTCAACTAATTTAGATTTTGATATTCTTGGCCCGTCGATCCACTGCTCATCACTTTTGTCTTCAGGCTGTTTCGGACACGATTTCTTTATAGGTGTCGATTTGGATGTTACTGAATGTACCGGTGAAGATTTTGGAGTGTTTCCAGATGCATGAAGAACAGTTTTCATAGGTGACGATTTAGGAGATGAATGTAGTTTATGCACAGGGCTTCGTTCTTCAACTACTTTTGATAAAGATGATTTATGTTTATGTTCTGCTGCGGATCCTCTAAGCGCTTTACTTAAGACACATCTGTTGTCACCAGAATTTATATGTGGTATGTATACAGGAGGATGTTCTCCATCTGTAGCGTCGTCTAAAGGACCGACGTAAATAACTGTATCAGCAGATAAATCACTACTTGATGGATCGGGTTCGCTGCTGCTTGGCTTAGAGGCGTCTTCACCTGAACTACCTCCAGATCCTGCATTATTGTTGGAAGAATATTTTACTTTTCTCCGCCGTAGCCTATGAATCCTCGAAGCTAATTGCAAAGTCGTCAAAGTATCAGTGTAATTTTGAACGGTAGGAGATATATGGACGATCATGGCAGTATGGCAGGTGAGGGAACCCAAACATTCCTTTAACACATGTGTAAGATTATGATCGCGGTATGGTAAATGTCTTTGACCATTGAATATAGCAAGTAATATGTTTCCTAAACCAGATAAAGGTATCCCTCCATTAGTTTTTCCTCGTTCGGAGTTTCCCAGATCGATCAAGTGCAAACGACTTCGCCCTCCAGCAACTGCAAAGAAACAAATGTATGGAATTACATACAAATAAATAAGGTTTTACATCAAACATTGCTTTGTCCTATGCACTAATTAACTTACCAGCTCCTTTCCCTCCAACGCTGTATTGGTATACATGTAGAGTGTACAGTAGATGACTATCTTTGCCCTCCTCCCTGGTTCCCCTGGTTGCCAAAGCAGCGTCCAAGTAAAAAGCAGCTTTCTCTGCACTATGTACTCTCAACTCCGACTGGTTCTGAAGGTGTGTTCCAAAGAGAGGGTCGTCTCGGAGGTAAACGCCGGGAGATTGTTCCGTGTCTGTAAAAATATATTTTTCTTAGAATGTTCCCGTCTGCTATGTTGGTAACAAAATATTTGGGCAGCGGTCTCAGTTCCTAAAGGATAAGAGTATAAATTGTAGGACTTTACCATTATGGTACGGCGCCAATAGATCCCGGATCTGGTTTGTATTGGTACAAAGCTCTACGGCAGACACTCTGACGGAGAATCTGGTGCCGCATTTGTGCCTCTGCTCTTGGATGCCTCGGAACAACCATGCTATAGCACAGGGCACGGCTCCGAGAGACGTTGGCTGGTCTGGTCGCCCTAACATTGTGTAGGATTTTCCTGGAAAAAGCAAAAAAAAAATAAGCATATAATTTTATGACTGTTTAAGCTGCATTTCGACACGATAATAGGATCGACCACCGATTAACTTATCTATAACTAGCTGTTGCCCGCGACTTCGTACGCATGGTGTAGTGACTTGTGAGTTAGTGAAGTTGATGTATGCATATTGTTTAATATTAATATCATGTTTGTATAAAGTTTTTTCTCTTTAAGATGTGCAATGAAAAGGTACTGGTTAACTTGTTTTTCAGTTAGGTACTTGGTTTTGATACTATGGACATCAGCTACAAAACATCATTATAAACTACTTTGGTAGTTTTACCATCGGGTGCTAAAACGTACAAATTTTCAGGAGAACTGACTCGAGGGCAAGCGACATATAGCTGCCCGTATGATAAACAGGGAATCGTAAGACCTACGCCTGCGGCTTTCAACGTCTGTCCTTGCGATTTGTTTACAGTCATTGCAAAGAAAACGCTGACGGGAAACTAAATGCCCTGAAATTGAAATAAAAAGTTGTTGGGAATGAGTGGTATACGCGCCACAACCAGTGAAAATATCCGCCTCGAATACATTCATCTTTAAGCTTAAGATCTTCAGTCTGGTTCCATTGCACAGCTTTGGCGGAGTGAGATTGCAAAGAAGCATGATAGGATACCAAGTTTAAGTAATATTTGGTGTGCAGAAAGACCATTCGCACTCAAGGAGTTTAGGAATTCTATTAGGTAGTTAGTGGCTTTGTCTTGATTCATAACAGTGGTAATTGACGCGTATACCACCATATCCCCAGTGATTTGTGACATAATGGTATGGTTTATTGAAGCAATCTGATCATTTTTGGGTGCAAAAATAGCTCTTCCACGTAGCTACGAATCTTTCTTTTGAAGGAAGGAAGGTTCGCCATACACAGAAGAAATGATTCTCTTTAGACCAGAAACTATTTGGCAAAGCGTTTCAGGCAGACTTACTTGACCGTTATCCTCTGGTAAAGTACCTCTGCCGAGTTTTAATAAAACTTGTGAAAACTCTTCAGCCCGTGGATTACCTCCGAGACGGGTTCGCATGATCACCGTCATGGTCAACTTGTGAATTTGTGGCCAAAGAGCCGATGATTTTAGTGATGCATTCACCTCATCAGCCCTGGTACCTCGAGTAACAACTGGAAGTGTTTGGCGAAAGTCACTGGAAAAAGATCAGTGATATGGCCCATGGCCCTATTATCTCTGCGTATGTCTTTCAAAGTCCTATCCATAGCTTCTACTGTTTTTTTGTTGGCCATCGTACACTCGTCACATAACTACCAGACAACAATATCAGAAAACCTTTGCCTTGTAACTATTACGTGATACAGCACATATTGGAGTATCGTTTGTGTCCAAATCGATTGGTATTTTGAAAGTTGTATGCGCCGTTTTCTCTCCTGGAAGCAGTGTGGCAGCGATACTTGAAGATACTACAGCAAGTGCAATCCTTCCTTGCCTTCTGATCTCTGCAAAAATGTTTAAGGCGAGTGTAACCGTGAACGACCTCGATAGTGGCGCCACTTCACAAAAAAAGATTTATCTTTAAAGAAACAATCTATCAGAATATCCGTTGCCCAAGTTTATACTTACATACGTATATCACGCCTATTATCTCTTGCAGGGTAGGCAGAGCGTAAATGTCCGTTTTTTCGGCCGTCTGACATATATTTGATGGTCATTCGGAAAATTGTGTATCGCCATGGTGACAGGTTGTCAGCCCATCGCCCATGTGAAAGTCCCTTAGTAGCCACTTACGACTCCCACGGAAAAGAAATGGGGTGATGCTATTGCAAGCCGGCATCACACGGCATAGTTTACAATACTATATTATTATTTTTTTGAAAACCTGCCGCCTGTCAGTGGCTTTGTTATATAATTTTGGAGAAAACATTTCATTAGCGGGTTTCACAAAACTAACAGCGACATCTATGAAGTAATTTTAAACAAATTTTACTCTAACATTTTTGATTCTAACTAATGAAGGTTATTTATATTTTTTTAGGTTCCGTACATCAAAAAGAAACGTACAAAAAAACGGAACCCTTATACGATCAGTTTGTTGTCCGTCCGTCCGTCCATCCGTCTCGTAAGACGCTTTATTTCGGGAATGCGCAGAGATATCGAGTTAAAATAAAAACTATATTGGTAAATAGGTCTTAGGCTGCAATATGGAACCCTTATAGGTTCACTCACTTTGTTGTCCATTTGTCTGTCTTTCAAGACTCACTATCTCGGTTACACGTAGAGATGTCGAGTTAAAATTAAAAGTATTATAACCTTTAACTCAGGCCAACGGCCTCTTGTAGTGGTAAAAAAATTAACTAATTTTACCCAAATCATAATTTGTCTTCGCAATAAAACAATTTTCAACGGATTTAAGTTGTGTTTATTTTGGATTTCACAATTCCTACGTTTCCACAATAAACACAACTTAAATCCGTTTAAAATTGTTTTATTGTGATGAGTAATAGTTGTGCAAACTCAAGAAAATATCACAATTCATCTGTCTTCCATCACATACCTTGACCATGACCAAGACCATGACCAAAGGTCAAAGTAAAAGTCCGAAACATTTCGGTAATAGTTAGAACGGCCCGCATATATGTCAGACGTGGCGATAGCGATAAAATACTTACGGCCGTTGACGCTCAACCTACCCCGCAAGGATTAAATGTGTGATTGTTTGTTTTTTGTTTGGTTAGGTCGTTTCACGGGGTCGTTTAATTTAGAAGTTCAGATCGTATGTCAGTCAATACGTGGTCAATACCGCGTTTTACAAAACTAACAGCGACATCTATATTATTTTTTAGGAAAAAAATTCGGAACTCGCTTTGCGGAACCAGTTACTGTGTTTTACCATGGGAATGAAAGATTTATTCGAGGTAAAAAGTATCCTAGATGTTGACCCGGGTAATAAGCTACCACAGTATAAAATTTTGTAGAAATCTGTGCAGTAGTTTTTACGTGAAAGAATAACAAACATACCGACAGACAAACAGACAAACAGACAAAAATCAATTTTACTTCTGTTTTGATGTCTGTATCTTGAACACAATTAGAAGCAAAAACCCTTTTTTGAATCTATTTCATGTACAGAATTGGTTTCGTTTCTGTTTTATTATATGTATAGATTACATGCTACTGGGCTAAGTTATTTAGGTGGGCTAAGTTCTTTCCAAATCATACTCGTTTTTATGAAATAAAAACGGTATAATTCAGTAAACATACCATATCCTTTCCTACATTTGTTTTTTCCTCCATTACTATATTCATATTCTCATAAAATACTGCAAGTAGGTATATCATGTAAGAAGTCGTGAATACTTTCATTTTGTTTTTTCTTCCCAAATTAACTACTTTAACTTTACTTTGCAAGCTCAAAACTCGAAAGTTTCATTTAGTTCGAAAAGTAGGTACCTGCCTTAATTCAGTGTATTTTTGGAATAATGAAAACATAATCTTGTTCCATATTGTTTAGTGGTGGAATTATCTCGATACCGAGTTGAGATAACAGGATTAACAAGATTTTGTTCAATAAAAGCAGAACTCATAATCCCTTGGAGCTGGGTTGAGTTATTTCTGAAGAGAACAAAGTATGGTAGTGCAATACTTGTTGTTGGTACCTTCTGGATGGTTTTAAGCGTCACTAAATATTTGGATAAAACCAAAAATTCCGCATAACATACATCTATTCACACTTTGAAGATGATTCGTTTTAAAGATCGGTATCGCTTTTCCAAGGTTCTAACTTTGATGAACTGGTTCGTGATAACATTATCTCAGTGATTGTGTTCAAAGTGAATTTCCAGGCGTTTCACGACGAGTTTCTTGGAGCTATTTGCTCTGGGTCTCACCTCGGCGGCGTATTTATCAAACTTTCAATTAAAGCGCCTCGCTCTTTCCCATTTCGATGCAAATACGCGAGTGGTGGAGAAAAGTTACGCCACTTTAAAGTGACTTGATAAATAGTCGGGCAACTTGTGGTTTTGCGCGAGTGCGAGTAGTGTTTTACTCGCAAGGAAGCTGGTTTATGTGGGATTTTGTTTAAGATGTTGTCTTAGTTATTTTGATGGGTTAGAGTTGGTTGGTCTAGAACAGGTACGTTGCCTATTTTTTTTAACTTTGATATAATGTTGAGGTAGAAGCTGAGTAGTTGAATAGTTGAAATGAAAATATGGAGATTAATCGTCCTGCGAAACGTTGCACATGCGGATAAAGTAACCATAAGATCGTGATTAGTCTAAACAAAATGCGTGTTCTATAATATTTTCTAGGTATTTACAATTTGCAATCTAGTTCTTGCCAGTGACACAAACTTTCTCCTTCTGCTGTTTTCTTAGTCATCTTTTTTGTCTTATCATATAACTTTGAATCTCAATTTACGGCTTTTACCAGGACCGGTGATGTAAACAATTATGTTATTTAGTACTTAGTTTGATTCAACCATGTCAGAGGCCTACTACTAGTAGTAGGCGGTTCTAGTTCATCGGGTCGTTGGACGACTCGGTGACCAACACGAAAAGGAGAAGAAGATTAAGTAGAAAAGAAACAAACCCAGGCCTGCGTGTCCGAAGCAGAAGAGGCAGCCGTCCGTTCCGTTGATCACTGCGTGGATCACGTCCGTTAAAGCACTAGCGCAGATCTCCGTCTGGAACAAAAGTAGTACAACTTTGGATCAATCAAAAGTGAAAGCACATTTTAATGTTACAATTGTAGTGTTCGTGCATCAACACGTAAAACTGCGTTCTATTGTCATGCGTATTTACATTAATACACACATCACGCCTTTTTCCCTTGCGAAGTAGGAAGAGCGATAACGGCAGTAAAATACGGTCGCTATCGCCACACCTGACAAATGTTTGGGGACTATTTCAAAAAAGTCGTGTTTGACTATAGTGACAGGTTGTCAGCCTAATGTCCAAAATTTTTATACACATCACACCCACAGTCCCTTAGTCGCCTCTTAAAACACCCACGGCATTCTATATTTGACCTACTTGTTTCCATGCCTATTCAAATTTTGGTGGGACCTGCCCTAAGTAATCACTCAAAACAACAGTTATAATCCGTGAAAAACTCGCACTTTGCCGTCGAAAAAGGGTCGGTCGTCCCACCTTGAATTATTTAGGCAAATCCTGCACTTAGCTCTTGTTTACCTGCCGGAGCCGGCTGAGCCCATCTCTGCCTCCAAACCCCAGATAATTAAAAGGACTTAAGGGTTTTACGGTGTTGCCGTGAGGTTTCTATTAAAATTTCGGCAGCAGTGTCTCTGTCTACATTAGCAGCACTTTACTTTACTTTAGTTCAAATTATAAAATCTTGCTTAGTTTTTTGTGTATTAAAAAGTTTACTTAAAGGTCCTTTCATACTGCGTATTGGCAATACACGGAATATCAAGGCTAGTGTACCCGTGAACGACCTTGACAGTGGCGCCACTTCACAAAAACATATTTTTTCTTTATACAAACAGTCTATCAGAATATCCGTTGCCCAAGTTTTTAGTATTAATCTTAAGTAAAATTAGAACTTGCAAAGTCAATGAAATATTCGCTGTAAGTAAAATTATGGCAATTAATACCAAAAGTGGCAAATAACTAATAAGCGATTCGTCTGATTACTATGACACTAGGGTTCATCGGGTCGTTGGATAACTCGGTGTCCCACATGAAATGATGATGATGACTATGAGTTTGGCGCGAGAAAAAAATATTGATAAATTGTTGTTGACTGTTGGCATCAGCATATGTCAGTTTCAATGCCGTAAACTTAGGTTACATTTTATTTTATTTATGTTCTTATTTAAGCGGAATAATCCCAAAAAGCAGATTGGTACTTATACCGAAACACGAATTCCGTTCCAAAATGTAGTCAAGTTCATAAGTGTGCTACATTTTAATTGAGTCAAGTGCAAATTTTAACGACTACGTTCATAATAATATTTATTGTTTAAAAAGGGATTTTGAAACCCTCCAGCTCTTATTTATGTGCTGAAGTAGGTTCCTTCCTGCAGTTAGAGAACTGCAGATAATTAAAAGGACTTAAGGTGGCGGCGTTAAGATTAGTCCGGCTAGAGATCCCATGATTTTCTTATAATTTAATTTAAGGCGAGACTTATAATCTTTTTTTAAATCTGCACTCTGTTGTTTGGTTATTCAAAGTATTTTGTTATAATGTGACGCTGCGTATTTTTAACGCATCCTAAGATAAGATAAGATTATTCATTGTATAAATTTCACATTAAATTACAATGAAATAAGCCGTGTGATGTCGGCTTAGAATAGCATCACCCAATTTCTTTCCCGTAAGAGTTGTAAGAGGCGACTGAGGGACTTGAGGGTGAATATTGCAATAGGCGATGGGCTGACAAGCATCGCAGCGTAGCCGTATTTGTGTGAGAATAAGATTGGAATTCGAATTGTCCTTTTATCTGACAGACGCGTGCGTTACGGTGCGTTAAAAATACGCAGCGATGGATGACAAGTGGGAGAACCGCCTTTCTCTTTTGTTTAAAAGAGAGAGCCAGAGACAAACAAATAGCCAAGTAAACTGTCAGCAAATATATATTTCAGCGATTTTTTTATATTCCTACACCTGCTTTGACCATTCCCACATGCCCTGAGATAGACTAGGAGATAACGCCTTTGGCGTTTTTTCCGCCCGTGTACATTTTTGTGCATTATGTTAAAAAAAGAGCAATATAGTGGGTACCAAATTTTAAAACACTTCCCGTGTTAGGTATACAATTTTTGAAAACTTGCAAAATTTTCGAGTGCGGGCAGGATTTGAACCTGCGACTTTCGCATTACTAGTGGCGACGCCTCTTCCATCTGGGCTACCGCAGCTCATTTCTTGCCCGCCAATTTTGCAAGTGTATTTTAATGCCAGTAACGCTTGGCATGGCTCCATCTACCGGGTTAGTTTTTATACCTAACACGGGAAGTGTTTTAAAATTTGGTACTCAATTTATCGCTGGTTTTCATCGCTTAGACTACATTCAATCTGTAAAGATAGAATTAGTCGCCGGTTATTAGTTGCAAAAACTACACTTGCAAAATTGGCGGGCAAGAAATGAGCTGCGGTAGCCCAGATGGAAGAGGCGTCGCCACTAGTAATGCGAAAGTCGCAGGTTCAAATCCTGCCCGCACTCGAAAATTTTGCAAGTTTAAAAAAAAAAAAAAAGCAATATAGTGTTTTTGTTTGTGTCTATGTCTGTTGGGTTTGAAACCATCAGAATAATAATAATTATTTGTTAGTCAATACTTTATTAACAAGCTAGATACATAATTAATTTGTGAAATAAAATGCTACCTTTAACTTATCATTTTATTGTCCTTTAATGTAGGTATAAATTTACAAAATTTTCAAGCGCGGGCAGGAGAAAAATTTATTTATTGTATACCTAACACGGGAAGTGTTTTAAAAATTTAGTATTCAATTTATTTTCCTGTTTCATCGATAAAAAAGCAGCTCATTACTTACCTATTCCCTGAAACTATAAAGTACAGATGGCGACTTCAGTAAGACTCATCATTACTACTACTTATAATGGGTCTACTCTACTTCTCTCTTTTCGTGTGGAACACCGAGTAGTCCAACGACCCGATGAACCCTGTTGTCTACTTATAAGATTTATTATTTTCAGTAAGTTCAGTCCTGAATTATTTATAAGTTATGTCACCCTACTGTAAGCATTCGTTTACCCGGAAATATTGATATTGTTCTGAATGAAAATTTTAATGACCTCTCTAGGCCTTTAATTGAAAATGCTTAGTTCCTTTAAATGGCGCGAGGGGTCGCAGTTAATCAACTTTTTATCGCTCTGAGTAATTTTTTTATTGTGGTGAAGTTATTTTTGTGTAGTGTTTCGTGGCTTTTAACAATTTTCTTTATTTACTAACTACTGGAAATAAATTAAATAAATATAACAAAAATTCATTATAGTAAAAAAAATATAAAGAATATAACGCTCGATTTCGAAGTTTAACTTGCTCAATTAATTTTGATATCATCATCATCATCATATCAGCCCACATCTACCCACTGCTGAGTATAGGCCTCTTCTTTTTCTCTCTTGATATATACCCAAAATAATATTCGTCATTAATTTTATTCAACTACAGAATACATGTGAAAGCACAACATTATATTGCCGAAAATACGTATTTGAGTTAATTTCGAACCGAAATGTTGCAAAGTTCGGAAAAGCCCGATAGCAACCAAAATCCTGTTTCCAAAATGGTATTTATTGCAATACGTACAAATTGCGGGCTAATGCACGTGCACTAGATACAGGGGATTACATTGTATTAATGGTACCCTGAATGCATGTTCGTTCGTATTGTGTTTTGTCGTATAATTTACGCTATCTGGTTGAGCAAGGGTTTAGAGTTTCGGTAGCGCAGAAAGAGGTGCTATTTACTTGATGTACCTATTCAAGAGAACTTAAACTAGTGACTTAAGCCATGTGATGCCGGCTTAGAATAGCATCACCCCATTTCGTTTCCGTGGTAAGAGGCGACTAAGAGATTTGAGGGTGTGTATTGCAATTTTAGGCGATGGGCTGACAACCAGTCACTATGGCGATACACAATTTTCCGAATGACCCTCAAATATATGTCAGACGTGGCGTAAATTTCCGTTTTTGCAGGATAATAGGCGTGATATGTGTGTGTGTAAACTAGTTATACTTAAAGAACTGTATGAAAAACCAAAATAAATTTATTTTGCTATCATTTAATGAGCAACTCGAGGGTCTCGAGGTGCTGCTGAAAGGACAAAAAAAAACATGCTAAATACTAGTGATTGATCCCACATCCCAAACCGAGAACCTTAGACTAAGCTAAGAAATAATTCAGCGGCTTAAAAATAACGCTTGACATGACGGTGAGGTGAGATCGGGTCCAAGTACCTATGTATAATTATAGTATCATCTTTGATTTATGTATAGGAGACACAAAGAGAAAGTACTTATTTAAAGCTATATAGCTATATAGGTACAATACACAGGAGACAATGTCCAGAGATAACTCAGCTGCCAGTCTGACAGGGCTTAGACAGGCTTACCAACGTCAACCTGTGACTATATTGTCATTGTCATACTAGGATTAGGGTAGTCCATTTAGCAATGGAGTTAGAGTTTGACAATATCAGTGGTTTGCAGCTAATACCTTTGCCTATAGATTTGACAGTAATATCAGTAACAATTACACTTACCTATTTAAGGGATTAATATTTGGTGTAAGAAACGTGCAAATATTTCAAGAGTTGAACAATCCCATAAAACTGAAAAATATACCCCAAAGTACAGGTTGGAAAATGGCAATTTTGAGACCATATAAAACGATTCGGTCACGGACACATTTTGAGGAGATCAAATTATATTACTATCTCATAAAATTGAAAAACATACCCCAAAGTACAGGTTGGAAAATGGCAATTTTGAGACCACACAAAACGATTCGGTCACGGACACATTTTGTATGGGAGGTCAAAATTTATTTAACAAAGTGAAAATAATAGCTAATAATTCGGCACGAAAATATCTTGTCTGAATCGAGAGCAATGTCTAACAGTATTTTATTTATTTCGTTTTACTTCAAATTTTGCTATGTTATAGGTACCTAGAAAGCAGCTGCGACTGAACAACGACGAGCGACGGTACAGTTACACACAATTAGATACAAGAAAATTTTCACCAGTTCTTGTGGCGTGAGTAAAATATTCTTCTTGTCGTTATAAGCTGTGTTGCCAAGTGTCTCGATGACCACAGCAGTTCTGGGAGCTCTTTGATTGCCTATCAATATTTATTTCCGGTATCTAGAATGTAGGCGTGAAACTTTTAGCTACGACTGAACACTGCCAACTCCGCTGCGCCACCTGGCGACAAGCAACGGAACAACTACTCACTATTACATGAAACTTTCCACCAGCTCTCGTGGCGTAAGTCATGAAAATGTTGAACCTTCCCGCTACCCGAGAAAATATAGTGAAGAAAAAACTCCGATAATAAAATACTAGCTCCCACTAAAATAACGGCCGATATGGCGCTGTGGTAGTGCGACTTCCTGCGAAGCAAAGGTTCCGGCTTCGATTCTCGGTGGGGCACTTACAAAGTTGATATTTATCACTTTGTGAACTAGTTCCCAGACTTATTTGGACATTGCAGGCTAAACCACCTGATTGTCCGAAAATAAATATGGTTCCGTGTTTCGGAGGGCACGATAAGCCGTCGGTCCCGGTTGCTGTCTATAATTACTTAGATGGCGGTCGATATACAACCATATCAGAAGCCTATTCTTAGTAGTAGGCGGTTGAAAAATTCTGACACCAGGGTTTCATCGAGTCGTTGGACTATTCGCTGTCCCACACGAAAGAGAATGAGAGAGACTAAGGTGACCAGCGTCGGGTTGTTATAAAAAGCCAAAAAGTATCCGGTACTTCCTCCATCAGAAACAGCTGCACTACCTGATATACCATCATAACTAATTAAGTCTTTTTTTTCAAATTATTCAGATTATTGAAGACACATACTAAAATATCTTATAACTTAAACCTCAAAAAGAAAGCGTTCGTCTCAGCTGAAAATCGTCCCAGGATTTCATGCACCAAAAATGCCGAGCGCTTGAATTCTCATGCTTTTCTCATGTTTAAATAGTTAAGCACCAACTCCTACCACCGAATTCCATCTCCTGTGAATATTCTAAAAGTGCAGCCGTAGCTAAAATGTCGTAGTCATTTTGAAAGAATGCAACGGCGGTGAGGCGACAGGCATAGTTAGTGTACGTAATATTATTAGCCTGTATCTTTTCTTTTCTTATTATTTCTATAGTTTCTGAAAACTTGCAAAATTTTCAACCGCCGACAGTATATTTGCAAAGTTTAAAGTAAGTTTTTCAAAAATTTTATACCTAGGCTAACACGGGAAGTGTTTTAAAAATTTTGTGCCTATTCTACTTCTATAGTGAGGTATTATTTATTTTAACATATACCTAGTAGTTTTATCTTAAAAGATTCTCGGGTACGTAATTGCAATGCACTTTTTAAGCACTTTTTGGACTGCAACCTAAAATTTCATTTAACTTCTAAAAAACAACACGACTAAAAAATATGTTATGGAAAGAAAAAGACAAGTTAGTCATCAGCGCTTATTTTTCATACTATACGTACTAATACATAATATATATATTTGTTTCGAGATCTGACTTTGTATTTAAACAACACATCGTTACCTGTGGATCGTCTTGCGAAAAGATCGCGTCGAAAGCGAACATCTTGGGCGCCGCGACTCCAACCTTCCTGTCCTCAGGAGCTGATGCGGCAGCAGGCGCGCTCTCGCACAGACTGACTTGCTTCTTGCGCTTGTCCAGGGAGAACGTCTGCGTGCCCGATGTAAATGGTCCTTCGCCTGTAGCACCCACGCGTAGCATCACTTTGACCTGGGGAAGAAGAAATACATGATGTTGATAATATTGATAGGGTTATATTTTGATGTTGTCAACATGTAATGATGGGGAAGCAACCTTGGCAAAGAATGAACGGTTTATTTGAAAACTCGGGCTCAGTAAATCACACGATCCAGAAATAATCTTGAACGTGATTCGCGTAATGTTGGTCACAAACTAAATTCAAATTCGGTAGCTGTTAAAACAAATGACATAATAAGGTTAATTAGAATTAAAAGTTGCGAAACAAAAGAATGTTCATAACCACAATATTTACAATACACACAAATAACTGTTGTACGGCTACTGAAATGTTTAAATGAACAAACTAAACATTTCATGTTGAATAACCGAAATATGCCAACAATATCAAAACGTTTTCAACAAAACACGCAAAATCTGTGTTAAACGAAGCGTGCCGGCTCTGAAGCAAATCTACTCTCCGCTTGACAATGCAGCCTTTGTAGCTTTAGGTAGCTTGTCACATTTTCAGCACTGAATGGCTTTCTTACGTGAACATCTCAAATTGTATACAGGATTTTGAGCAGGAAATGTTTCAGATATGATCAAGTTTCTCATACATTACGTTACGTTCGTTCACATGACTTTTCTTTAATTATTCTAACATTTAGATTTGTCAAACATTTATTTGAAAGTCCGCCTGCCGCACGAGAGATGCGTGAATTGGAAAGACAAATTGGACTGAAATGTAACAGTTAAACTACAAGTTGGCCGAGTTTCAAATTGCCAGCTAAACTTTAGTTTTGGAATATGAGCGAATGTGAATGGGTTTTATGCTGATATGACGCGGTTTTGGCTTGTTTACCTTTACAGTGTTTAGATATAAATTGGATACCAACATTGTATAATTATATTTTTAGCTATATTTTGATTTGAATTTGAATGGTGAATTGATTAAGATCTTTGATTCCACCTTCACAAAACTTTTTTGAGAAGAGGTCATCATGCAATCATCATAATATTTAATTAAATCTAAAGGTGCACATACTGAATACATCTGAAGGTAGGTAAGTTGCCTCTTACTCTATTAATTGTGCGCATTTCCACTAAGAGACGTGTAATAATACCAAACGGAAGGGTAAGAGGACAAACCCGCGGGCATGCTGAGATAATATAATGGGCAACTTATGATATATTGCGGATGTTTATTGTCTCAAAGGCCCTCTGACCTTTGCCCTACAATCCCTATGTCACAAACGCGTCGTATACAGGATAATCGTTGAATGTTTGCATTCCAGTGCCCAACTAGTAATACAATAAATGGATGAATCTAGAACTATGCTCCAAATACTTCATTTATATACAATAGTATTTTCTAACAACTAATATAACTTTGCAATAAAAAAACGGCGCATATCCAAAACAAAAATGCGCCAATTTATTTGGTGCAATATTTTTGAACCGGAGAAATATGCCACACTCGTACCGCGTATAAAGAAACGCGGAAGCCCCAATGTTTGGTTTAAATCTGGGGCCCCCTTCTGATAATTTTCACCTGAGCAGTCCCCCGTCTGGAGGGCCCGGGGCCCCCCTCCGAATTTATGCCCTCAGAGATAGGATCTCGTAAGAATACGGGGCAACGTTTAGTTACAGAGTGATTCATACTGGAAAGTGCACGTAGAAAGTAGTCAAGAGCATGTCAGGTATGCTAAAATATAGAATTCGGTAACTAGGTAAATCAAAAACGCTTTTATAAAAGATGAAACCTCTGTCCGTTTGTTGCACCAAGTTTGTTTTTTGTTAACAAATACATTGAGGGCATTACAACAAAACGATAGACATGCGTTCGAAACGCTTCAAATTTTATTGTAAGAAAGCCCTAAAAGAATAAAAATATTCGTAGGCACGTTACAAGTTATTCAGCGGTGTGTGTAACTATTCTGATGCTGTAAGAATTTAAAGATAAAGATAATTTTATTTGTAAAACATACATTTTTGGTGAAGTGCATGAATAAATAAAGTGTGACCTAAGTGTGAGAAATATTCATGACGCTTCCATTTCACCTATATCCGACCTCATAAGTATCGAGGGGCAAAAGTGTCGCTTACAATATTACGATGTTAACCACACCGGCAGATTTACATAATTCATTCCGAGCTATCGGGGAGGGTGGGGCAAAACGGAACGTATGCTTTGATTTAATATCAAACGTTAATTGGGCCCTTAAGTCTTAAGGCTCTGCGGGGTCGCGCAGCAGCTTATCGTCTTTGATAATAATCGTTAGTGGCGTGTAGGAGCTTGCTATATGTTGTTTGGATTTAGTTCTAAGGAGGAATATAATGCAAATGTTACTGAGTAGGAGACTGCTTTGCAGTTTGATTTTTTCGATAGTTTCGCAGTCTCACAACAATGGCGTTTAGGCGCAGTAGGTTAAAAATGTGGTATGCCAGTTTCTAGGTAAATTGGAAGTGGTGGTACATATTTTAAAAATACTGTAACTTGCAAAAGATTCATTTAGTCCATCTTACTGACTGCAACTAGCAAAACTTAAAAGGAGGAAATCTCTTAACTCTAATTATCAGTATGACGAATTTCACAGGACGCACAAAATTTCACAGGGCGCCCTGAAATCGGCCCCTACTGAAAACTTGGTATGACACAGTTACAACATGCATAATTCATCTGGCGCTACCCCGCGGCGGCGTCGCTCGTTCGTAACTACCACCTTCTACCGCTCCCGTGCTTTTGTGCTGCTTTTGTTTACGCCTTCGGGACCGTGTAATAAGTCGTGATATACCGCACGACTTTACGCCGGCGACGACTTTACGAAACTTTAACCGATATTTTGTCTCTTCTATTTTTTTGTGTTTTTTTTTTTTTAAATCTACTTTATTACATAAGGGCTTTTGTACTTAATGTACATGCCAGCCCTATTGTTCCCTGCCAGTATACATTATATCCTAATATAAATAATAAATAGGTAGGTAAAGTAAATTAGAAAAAAAGACCTATAAATTAGGGTAAAGCATCCTGCGTCGGGCGGTGTAGTTCGAACGTTCTGAACAACCTGTAAATTTGGAGAATATTTTCTTGATTTGGATTTGAAAGCATTACGTTAAAGGAACCTAAGTCTAAAGGGTTTATTTCTAAAATTTGGAATAAGATTTCCCTGCGCAAGCTGTTTCGAGTGCACTCCTTGAGTACATGTGTAACATCTTCAATTTTGTTACATTCTGTGCAGTATGGAGAGTTTACTTGTGACTTAAATGTAATTAATTTTGCAAATGCTCTTCAAATAGTTTATAGTCCTCCACGTTAAAATGATCTTTAAATTGTTATGTGAGGCGGTTCTCTCACTAATATGGAGAGACCATGGAGAGACGGACGTATTATTGAACCTGTCAGACGAAAGGAAGTTTCGACTTCGCACACAAAAAACGGATATACCATGACACACTGTTACGCTGCGATTTGACCAAGGTGTTTGACAGATGCATACGTCAGTCCGTCATAGCGCATAAAAAGCTATCTTACTATGACAATGAAACTCTGTAGGTAAGTAATTAGGGTTTTCTGACACGCTCTTTGCATCTTTTTATTACTATTTAAAATAAACTTTATTTCCCGCACACTGTTTAACGTCATTGCATTTCCATAAATATACACTTAGCTTAGCTCAAACAATGTAGAGATATTGAGTTATTATCCATCTCTCATCGCGGCTTCCTTCCACCATGAAATGAGCAATAGAAGTATACCTGGAAACTTGCACGGAAGATGATACACCCATTTCCGTGATCTGTTCGCAGAGTTGTTATATGTGATTTCCTTCATCAATTTGCTTACTTTAATTGTAAATGTTGAATATTATAGAAATTTTTGGCGTGTTATGCCGGCTTAAAATAGCATCTAAGAGAAAGCGAATAAGGGATGAATTTAACCCTGGATCGCCAATCCGCCTTCCAAGCGTGGTGAGTATGGCAAGTACCCCCCGATTGGGGGAGGCCCAAGTCCAGCAGTGATCTTTTGAGGCCGTTGAAGTGAAGTTGAAGAACATTATAGGTAGGAAATTCAATGTTTTTTGTTGCGGCACGTATTTTTAGCGCATCTGTAACGCAGGCGAAAAGAAATTGCGAATTCCGATCTTATTCCCATACAAATACGGCGACGTTGCGTTGACGGGTGCGTCTGTCAAACAACGGATACGGTTGCGCTAAAAATACGCAGTAATTGGTCAAGTGATTGTGATTCTCTCCTTGTGCTTAGCAAGTGTCTGAATAACGCTGATACTAGCGGCCTGCCCAGCGGTTTCACCCGCCGCTAACCGTTTTCCTGCGAGAATAAGACATAATAATATAGCCTTTGTTCATCAGGGTGCAGTCACCTTTAGTATAGCTCAGCTCAGGCTATGAAGCAGACACCAAGCTACATAGCCTGGCACATCACCGAAAGCTTGTCGGTGTTTTACAGATTGTATTTCGGAGAGTGTGCTCAAGAGCTTCACGACCTTGTTCCACCAGCTCCCTTCTACCATTGGACATCCAGATACACCGCCGGATACCATCCGTACCTGGTTGCCATTCCACCAATTCGGACTAAGCGCTTCCAGTCATCATTCATAATGCGCACTGCTAAAGAGTGAGTGGAACTCACTACCTGCGTCTGTGTTTCTTAACACATACAAACCAAATCTCTTCAAAGTAAGAGTGAACAGGCTTCTTCTGGGGGAGCTCGCTCCATCTTAGACTCTGTCTCTGTCCTATGACCTAGACTAGAGTCAAGAGCAAACCCATCCTTAATAAAAAAAGGGATAATTTAGGATCCTAATGGCAAAATATTTTTTATTGCTCCAGTAGTTTTGGAGCATATTCAATTCAAACAAACGAACAATCAAATCTTTCCTCTTTATAATATTAGTGTTGAAAAACAATTCTACTTTCTGTTTATTCCACGACTAGCTATTAAAGTGGTATGCACGTTGTCTCTTTTTCACTCTCACGTATCTAAGCTAAGCTCGGATCGGATTAAAAAAATACATTAAATTGCAATTTGCTGTCGTCTGGTGCTGGCTGCGATATGGTGACGTCATTCAAGCTTTGCGGATTTTCGCGTCAGACCGATACGCCAGTGAATGGGGCCCGGAATTATCTCAACAAACAGTTTTTTTAATGGATCATTCTGTATTGAAGGGATTGCAGGGGTTGTGTTTTTAGGTGCAATTGCAGATAGATGAAAGTGCTTAGTTAAGGGGTTAATCAATTAACAACAACGTTTTATTTCTCGTTTCACACTACATGCCAACATAATTTTAGGAAGTCTCTTCCCGAAATACTTAACGAAAATAGTATTGTAGTATCTATTATTTTCGATCTATCATTCTTAATTGGTTTAATTACACATCATCTTAGACATTACTGCGGAAATTGTGTAAATAGAATTGCCACAAGATTTCTTAAATAAGATAAAACGAGATAATTTAAATCCCTGTCACGGCCCACCAAATGAGTTTTGTTGTTTACGACAGAGAAAAAAAAGAAAGATGTCATCTCTGACAAGACGAGATGAGGCCCTTACTTCCTTAATGTTGCCAGAAAAAAAAACCGTTTTAGCTACGAACTGTTTTCGGTAGTTCTGCAGGCGCTCAAAGAATAAATATGTAAGAAAAAATTTAAAGAGATTATGTCATAGTAAGGACAGCACAGTTTTTGTAAGTATGAAAAAGCTGGCAACACATTTGTTACGATTTTACCAGTTTAAAAAAAGTTTTCTTTCTACTCACATGTTTTTTTCTATCATTGTTTTAATTTAATGACATCACTATTTACATAGTTTAGCAGGTGTAGATACTGGTAATTAAAAAATTATGCTTAACAATGGTAATTCAGTATGCTGTTATTTTACTTTAGTGTGTATGTTTTTTTGCCGTGTGGTGCCATAACATATCATCAACTCATATCTACCCGTGGGTGTCGTATAAATCGTCTAAGGGATCATCCAGGGAATTGGCTGCTGCGTTCCATGTACTGCGCTTGCCAATCCGCGTGAGTATGGCAATTACCCTCCTTAAGGGGGGAGGCCCATGACCAGCAGTGGACTGTGGTGGCTGTTATGGTAGTATAGTGTATTTTAGCATGGATTGAATCTGGCAACATTAAATGGTCCGTCGACAACAAGATTTGTTTTACCCTCGTCTCTCGGTGGCTGTTTGTCATTTTAGATGTAGATGTAAGTCTTGCATGTAAATTCACCTGAGTTTCATTTAAGATGTTTAGTAATAAGGCTCTATATAATACAAACAAAGACGTAGAAAATACTATAAATACCACTTGTATTTGTATAAATGTTTAAATCAAAGTATGAGTTTGTTCTTAATGATGACGGAGTTTTTTTCAGATTGTTTGAATTCGACATCAAAGATTTAATCCTAAGTCAAATGATTATGACAACTTGAAAACGCAATGGTAAATTTTCTAGTGTTCTTAGGTGGCACTGAGCTAATTTGAAAAAGTTTCTTTCTAAAGAAACGTATGGAAATAGCTGGAATGTATTTTGACTCAAATGTCGAAATTTCAACTTAGCAGAACGTCATCTGTTATTATTTTTTAAAAGCTTAATAGAAAAGTCCCTAATAAAAAATTATCATGTTTTATCTAGAAAAACCTTCAACTGTATCTAGTTATATATGTACAGCACAATCAACTAATCCATCCTAAATTATACTGGTTTTTTAAACAAATATTACTGATGACCGGTCCAAATTGGCCCCTTGAAGAGGTAGGTTGATGTGTTGCAGATAGTACTAACATTACGTAGGCTCCCTCGTAGTTTTACCATTGACTTAAATAACCTTTTATTCACACTTTTGAATATCTTTATGCAGTTATACCATAACCATAACACAAAATGAATTTCCTCGTAACAATAACACTGAAGTCGGCTTCACTCCACCACGTGCTCATAACAGGGTGTATGATGCGATTTTTAATACTCGCTCGTAAATCTGCCCCTAGGGTCATAAATACGGGATATTGCATTATGCCATACCCTGCCAGTCCCGGTATGCCACCCATTCTCACTTCGTAACTTTACTTTGTTTAAGGTGACACCTTCTTTTAATACTTATTGGGGTTGCGTAAGCTTATTGGAATTCCAATTTTTACTTAGTACAGACAAACCATTATCGACATAATCTGAGATGGAGTGTTTCTTTAGGTCCATTTTATATGAAGGTCCATTAGGTGTTTATTATCAATATCTCAATGCTGTCACTGTTTATCTCAAAGCGACGTGGACAGTAGCTTAAAATTATTACAATTGGTAGCTCTCCGCTTAATTCACATTATTCATTATAGGAATAGTTCCACCGCCTTAGGTTGATAATTTGTCCCTGCTGCAGTCAAAATTTCATTTTTTTTATTTACTTAAGTATCTCTATTGAAATGTGGATTTCTGGAAGGATATTAACAGAAACTTAGAACTCAACATGATGTATTTAGCACGAATATGAAATTTCTGAAACTGTTTAAAGTTTAGCTAAATGTGAAAATTAGTTTAAAAGAACATCAAATTCACGTTGATGTAAAACACCATTTGGTAAGGTAAAACCGTAGAGCGGTCGATAAAGTCCGTTGAAGCAGAACCCTTTCATCATAGACGGCACTCGCGCTCATGAAACATTCTTTTACATATATAAACCGAGATTTTATAAGCCTTAAACTTTCCCTCCACATTTTTCGTGAGATTTACGGCAAGGTAAACAGAATTCAGGCTTCGAAAGGCGAACCGATAAATCGGAAAACGCTGCCTTTGGCCGATAAACCGTCATCTTTTAGATGAATTTTGTAAACCCGATTTTGGCATAAAGCACTTTACGGCGGGCCCTTCCTGATTGATTGGACAAATCGTAAGCAAAGTTTGTTTATGATAAGAAGGCTTGGCGATCATCATCATTTACATGCTAGTGAGGTATTTTCAGTGTTATAGCGCTTACAGCTGTAACGACAGTAGAACCTGCATGCTTCAAACCTTATAAACGGTCAAGTTCTTTTTACGAAACAGTTTGCTTGTTTCAAAAGCAAATATTACGTAAGAAATTGAAAACTTTAGTAAATTTCACTGCTATTCAATACAAATAAATATGAATTCAAAAAATTAACTATTTTTTTCACAGTATGGTAAGAATGCCTTTTAATCGCGCTCCTTCTGTTCTAGGTTTATTTTTTATCCTTATAAAGTCTTTGATTCCTGCCGCACTTCAATTTATGCTCCTCCATTAAAGCATGCGCATATCCTGAAAAGTTCTAAACAGGCGTCGAATTCGACAAAGAACCGGGAAGATTATGGTAATTCCCTTGTGAGCCGAGTGATTACACCGGCCCATTGGCGCTTGGCCTCCTTTCATCGGAAGGCGCCATTGCGCACGCTGATTGGGAGCGAACGAAAATTGTCGCCTCGTGGAAGCTTAGTATTTACGAGATTTCAGATTGGGTATTACGCTATCGGCAACATTTCGAGATGCATAATATTGTAAGCCATTTTTATTCAAGACATGCCAATATGACAGATTAGCATCAGTTGTGTGGAAGCAAATAAAATTCCCTAAAATATGATTATAAATTATCTCGAGGTTTGAATAATTTGATATTCTCGAGCAGCAAATAAATTCTAAGTCACCTAACATAATAAAAGTCGGAAGCACTCAGAGTTAGGGCAGGTGTTCTACGAAATGCATCGATCATGTGAGTTCATGACACCAGAGCGCTGTGGTGGAAAATTAAACCCGAACTATGGATAGGTTCCCATTTGGTGCTTCTAACTTGCGCCGATCGGTTTTCATTGCTTGCTTCTACTCTGAATCATTGATCAAACGAGGAGCCAAAGTAGTAATGAATGTTAAATATAGTGTTGTACGCACTGAAGTGGAAATATAGAAGCAGGTGATAAGTCCTGAGCTAGGAATTACTGAGCGGTGTTTGTTCAGTCAACTACCGAAAGAAAACTTTCCCTATTCAATTTTGAATAATTTCTATGTAAAAAGTCAGAAGATCAGCAGCATTTCTAGTTCAATCTATGCAGGTTATTCTTAAATAAAATAAGAAATGGAAAAGTATTGGCAGCGGCCGGGGCTAGAACCCGGGACCGCGGGGAACCAGCCCATTGCTATACTAACTGAGCTACCGGCGCCTCGACAGCCAAGCACTGCCAAATCTTCAATCTTTTAGACTCGTTTTGAAGCGACGTGCGGTTTTTATTACTGTATGAAAAATTTGTATTAGAATGTGGTATGAACCCGTTGATGGGCATCTCATGGGAGTTCTGCTGCTGACAGTTCGTAAAATTTCCCCTGTTGGTTTTCTTAATAAATGCTTTAAGATCTTATTGTTATTTTTTAGCCTATAAGCCTAGTAAGATGTTACTTTCGCAATCAAAAAAGGAATCCAATCCTAGCCGAAGATAATATCTTCAAGTTGCAAATGGAGGCAAAAGGGGGTGGTTTATCGCCCGTTTATCACCTGCATCTAGGGTTGCCGTCTCTATGTCATGGAGGTCTTAAGGAACACGTGCAACATGTTTAATGAAAACTGAGCGATAACATTTTCCTATACACATTTGGAAATTCTATTAAAAGTAAATTAGCAACTTCCTACAAGACAAATTTTTCAAGGTAAAATACTCTAAGCTAAATCTGTGAAAAGCTTTGCGCCGATTCCTAGCAAGATTAAGTCTGGCCATGGCAGGAAAAGCTGGACACTGCTATTGCTCCGGTCAACGCAAGCATTGAACCCTGAAATAGTCCGGTTGAATAAAGACGTCTGCCAACCTTACCTGCACCGTGTCTACTTCATAAGTTCTTGCACAGTAAATAAGGAGCCGTCTCATTATTCCGGTTTAATTTTATGCATGAACGCGCTCGCGTCTCGAACGGTGCAGTCTCTGAACCGTGGCCCAATTTCGAATATCGCGGTATTTTTGGTGTCACAGCTTTCGCTGAAATGGTAAATGATGTGAAGATTTTGGAGCACCGAGTTTAATTTTTCTTGTCTTTTCACCGCGCGGGGTTTTGATGTTTCGGTGAAATAAGTATAACCCATCGACATGAAAAGCCGCCGCCCAAGACATAGTTAATGTCATATCTGTAGTTGGTATAATTCCGTCGCAAATATCTTGGTTTTTTTGGTGGCGTTATTTTCAACAAAAAGGGTAATGATGTGGCTATTTCATTGTGATGTATTTTGTGCAGTGAGTTCAAGTTGTCTTGTGTAATCATCGCACTAGGTTACATTGGAGTACAGATTTCACATTGGCCGATGTCGCTACAGACAGAAAAGTCAGTTTTCAAAGTGAATGAAATGCTTTAAAAAAGGACTTATTCACGGACTCTTGAAAAAAAACAAAAACATTTCTAAAAAATGAAACATTCTATTGTTAGTATTTTATCAATACTTCGATTTCACATCCGTTTCGCTTTCCCTATGAGTTGAGTCACACCGGGGGGCATTCGCAAATGGGACAAAACTTATTTCCCCTTCGTTTATGGGATATCTCAAACGGTTCTGCGGTATGGGGAGAAGTTCCATCTTCGAACAACCATCTGTAATTTATTGATTGTAACTTTGTAATAAGGGTGTGCGTATAAACGTATGATAACGTCTGTTCAGCATTTGATACCAACTTGAGGTTACGGTTTCAGAGTTGTCTTTTATTTACTTGCATAAGTGATGGCTTTAATTCAGGTTATTTTTATTTTTAACTTACGTCACTTTCGGTCAAATACGTTTAGAAAAGAATAGGAGATATGCAAGTCATTGACATTTTAATGTCAAGTTAAGAGAACTTATTTTACAAGTAGAGGACAATTTAAGATACTAGTTTTTAAAATATAAAAGATTGTTTCACGTTAATTATCTACTTTTACAATTTGGGGTAATGTCGTGGTGTGCCGTGACATGCCGGCTTAGACAATAACCCATAACATCAACCCATTTTTTCCCGTGGGTGTAGTAAGAGGCGACTTAAGGGACTCGAGGGTGTGTATTGCAATTTTAGGCAATGGGCTGACAACATGTCGCTATAGTATATACGGGGTGTAAGGGACGGTGTACCGAAAACTTTGCAGACATGATCAGACCATGAAACTGAACAACTTTTTCTATGGAAGCTATATTGGTAAACGAGAATTTTTTTTCGACCTCCCATACAAAATTCCCGATTAGCTGACTGACATTCTATGGAAACTCGAAAAAAAAATTTCGTTTCCCAACATAGGCTCCATAGTAAAAGTTGTTCAGTTTCATGGTCTGATCATGCCTGCAAAGTTTTCGGTACACCGTCCCTTACACCCTGTATGTATTTTTCTAAGACGGCCACAAATATTTGTCAGGCATTGTGATAGCGACCGTATTTTACGGGCGTTATCGGTTGCCTACCCCGCAAGGGATAAAGGCCTGATATGGGTATGTATATTTCACAACCGCCGAAGTATATCTCACTAGCCCCTGTATCCCCCCAGCTACAAATAAAAAAAACATTGACGTCACTACCATTCTCACAGTGAATAATCGTTCAAACGTCAATTTGCTCCATGGAATTGAGTGGCGAGCTGTCAAAACAGTTTTCAATTTCAATTAGACAGGCTCGGCGGGCAATGGCGCGTGCGATTCCCAGCTGGGCTGCTAAGCCGGCTACTGGCGGCTGACGGCTGCTACTGGGCCGGCTTGTGACGTGGATTCTGTCGATAAAGTACGCCCATCCCAATAAGCCATATTTGACAGCTGTCATATTCGTGCTAATGCTATGGCAGAGGGTTCATTTTCCTTTGTTGCCATCTCTTTTAGTATGGAACTGACAGCTGTCAAATATGGCTAATTGAGATGGCCTTACTCTAGTAACAAATTAGGGAGACGGTGCACGGGGCTAACTAGTTATAAACTAATACTAAAAATGGCGTAAAGTGATTCTTACACGCACCGCATGGTTGTTTTTCCGTAGCCGGCTTTTTAACGATAAGAAAATCGGATATCATGTTGCACGTCGATGTATCAAATTGCGGCTGTTACAGAATGTCGTTTGTGTGGTGGCTGTCGAGAATCGCAATATCATTCAGTAAGTGTGCGATTTGCTTTCTGAAAAATGGCGTGAAAAAAGAGTCTACCTACAGAGTCAACAACGTTCAGTTGAGTTTCTAGTATAGCACGTAACGGTGCGTAACGCAACAACCGTAAACGCATCGTGGCCGTATTTGTGTGGGAATAAGATCGGAATTCGTTTGATAGACGCATGTGTTACGGTGCTTAAAAATGCGCAGCGACCGACAACAAGTTGGTGAACCGCTTTAAATATTTTCTGAAAATTGTAACAAAAGTTATTAAAATTGATAGGTCTACGAAAGGTTTTGATTTATTTCCGTAACACAATTAGCTTGCTTGATTAATTATTTAGGACAATCAGAGAGTCGCAGCTTACTATTAACTACGATATGCTTTGAGTGCCAATAAAAATTATATGACTAACCAAAGGCAAGTATAAAAATTTACTCTGCTGGTACAAAATATTAAAATAGTCGCGCAAATTAAATATTTTAAAGTTTTATTATTCTTCAAAGTAAGAGTGAACAGACTTCTTCTGGGTGAGCTCGCTCCATCTTAGACTCTGTCTCTGTCCTAATACAAATATTTTAAGGGGTGAACCAGCCCATGGACTGAACAACTTTCCCCAAGAAACAAGAAATGTTAACCTTCCGTACAAATTTACCCGGCCGTCTGAACTGGAATTCAATGTTCCTTGAGGAATTTTGTTCAGCTAATATTTTTACAAACTTTATACTATTTACTATTGGTTATTGAGGCTCTTAGTTGCGTAGCAGTATTGCTACGCGCTACGCCGTAGCAATTTCACAGTAACAATAGACTAGACTAGAGTCAAGAGCAAACCCGTCATTAATAATATATATATATTTTATTAATTAATATATATATATATATATATATATATAGATATATCAACTCGGCAAATGTTGATCATACGGGTTGTAGCATCAGTTAATTGTTGATCCGTTGGCAATTGTTGATCCCGACAGCTTTTGTTGATCTAATGTATGACCCTGCATACAAATGTGGCTCCGATCGGATCAACAATCGCTGTCCCTTTAGAAGCACAAATACGATCAATTCATAACATTCTTTATACAAATCCGCTCCATCAAATGTTGATCTGATTCAAATGGACCAATCACAGGCCACCGTTTTTATGATTGGTGGTTTTCTTATGTGCGCTGTTGCCACTTTGTTTCTTTGCTTTGTACAACGTCACAACACGTGTATTGATGAATGTCAATAACTATAGAGGAGAATTTCAATTTTGGCCAGTACTATGCACAGTATTCCAAATAAAATTTATTTTTGTGTAGTTCAAAAAAATATAGTTTTGATTAAAACTTATTAGTTTTAAGTATGGCAATATTTTTCATGCGTTTATGACAAATCTATACATATAATAAAAAAGTAATTTCGCGTCTCTGAACATATTTACAAAAATCTTATTGGGGGCGATGTTAAACTGTTTATTAAAATAGAAAAATGTGCAATGTTTTAGAAAGTTTTTGTCTGTTTGTTTGTCCGTTTGTCTGTTTATCTGTTTGTGCGAGCTAATCTCTGGATCGATTCTAATAAAACTTGTTGTGGTGTATAGCTACTATTCCTGGCCAACATCTGAGACAACTTTTATCAAAATCGGTTGAGCAGAACGAGAGATATTAAACTTACAAATTTGTACAAAAGTTCTGGCACAGCTAGTCTATCAATTGGAAAAAAATTTAGAAGAGTCGAGGGATGAGTTACGAATATAAGTGAGTTGGTAAACGAGTAAAAGGATGAGTACGGAGATAAGAATATAGCAACATGGCACGGTGTTGGAGGAGCCATTGCGGACGAGCAAGAGGATGAGGTGTGCTGGAGTGTTGTAGGAGTAAGAGGGATCGAGTGGGTGCATGTTTAATGCAATAACTATCTTGATAATCTTTATGCAACATCAAAATCAAATAATTTATTCAAATAATCAAAGAATTTACAAGATTCTCTTTTAGAAAGTCAAATCTAGGTACTTAACTATGTATGTGTAAGTAGGTATATTTACAAATATAAGTATAAGTATTTATATATATATATATATATATATATAAGTTTATTTAGGTATATTTAATCTATTCGTGTGTAGGTTTATTTTATCTTATTATATTCTATTGTGCACGCCTAATCCGCCTATCTTATAAAGTCTCACTTTGCGTAGGTCAGCTGGAAGAAATTTCTTAGTAGAAATAAGCTGTCCTGTTGTGTCGTTATTCTTTGTATGTGTTTCTCTTGTAATGTTTTTGTGTACAATAAATGGTAAATAAATAAATAAAATACATTAAAAAAAGAATAGTAAACTTACAGAAATGTAGAAAACAAATACATGTCAAAGTTAAACCTATGTCAATGTTATTAAATCTATGTCAAATTGAAGTTTAAATATGATATGTCTATCTACCTGATACATTATGCAATATCACTAGTCGACGGCCGATGCGGCGCAGTGGTAGTGCGACTGCCTGCGACGCAAAGGTTCCGGGTTCGAATCTCGGTGAGACTCTCACGAAGTTGATATTTATCACTTTGTGTATTTGTTCCCGGTCTGGTTAGGACATTGCAGGGTGAACCAACTGATTGTCCGAAAAGAAATGGTTCCGTGCTTCGGAGGGCACGTTAAGCCGTCGGTCCCGGTTGCTGTCTATGATTACTTAGACGGCGGTCGTAAAACAACCATGTCAGAGGCCTACTAGTGGTAGTAGGCGGTTGAAAAACTCTGACACCAGGGTTCATCGGGTCGTTGGACGACTCGGTGTCCCACACGAAATGATGATGATGACTAATCCCGAAGAAGAGTGAGGGGTGGGGGGTGGTGATGGGAAGGTTTAATGAGCAAAGAGGAGATCGGAGACGTATTTCATCCGAGAAACACGCAATGTATTATGATCGTGTCAAAATAATCACCGCGCTATACGTAAAATCATATTTTTATCATCAGGTTAAAGTGACCATTAAAATAGATTCCCAGAAATCTTAAGGCGGTGCCCACGTCTAGCTAGGATAGGAATACATCTCTCTCCCTCCCGCCTACTTCTATTATTCTTCTTCTTCTTCACAATACCTTACTATTTATGGTTAAGAAAATAAATAATTATAATTAAAAAAGAAAACAAGCTTTTATAGCTGCCATGTATTTGAATTTTCGCTGTGTGATGCCGGCTCGCTGTGTGATGCCGGCTTAGAATAGCATTACCCCATATCTTTCCCGTGGGAGTCGTAAGAGGCGACTAAGGGACTCGAGGGTGTGTATTGCAATTTTAGGCGATGGGCTGACAACTTGTCACTATAGCGATACACAATATTACAAATAACCCTCAAACATTTGTCAGACGTGGTGTAAATGGCCGTTTTTTGCGGCTGTTTACGCTCTGCCTACCCCGCAAGGGATTATAGGCGTGATATGTGTATGTGTATGTATGTATGTATTTGAAGAGTGGTTGGCAAGACGATTCCAACGAGCCCAAACTCGATAGGGGTACGTAGTTGCATCTCTGAGATGCTATGACCACCTTCCGGCTCCATCTTCAGACCCTGGCTACCATGTATTTGAAGAGTGGTTGGCAAAACGATTCCAACGAGCCCAAACTCGATTGGGGTACGTAGTTGCATCTCTGAGATGCTATGACCACCTTCCGGCTCCATCTTCAGACCCTGGCTACCATGTAATTGAAGAGTGGTTGGCAAGACGATTCCAACGAGTCCAAACTCGATAGGGGTACGTAGTTGCATCTCTGAGATGCTATGACCACCTTCCGGCTCCATCTTCAGACCCTGGCTACCATGTATTTGAAGAGTGGCTGGCAAGACGATTCCAACGAGCCCAAACTCGATAGGTGTACGTAGTTGCATCTCTGAGATGCTATGACCACCTTCCGGCTCCATCTTCAGACCCTGGCTACCATGTATTTAAAGAGTGGTTGGCAAGACGATTCCAACGAGCTCAAACTCGATAGGGGTACGTAGTTGCATCTCTGAGATGCTATGACCACCTTCCGGCTCCATCCTCAGACCCTGGCTACCATGTATTTGAAGAGTGGTTGGCAAGACGATTCCAACGAGCCCAAACTCGATAGGGGTACGTAGTTGCATCTCTGAGATGCTATGACCACCTTCCGGCTCCATCTTCAGACCCTGGCTACCATGTATTTGAAGAGTGGTTGGCAAGACGATTCCAACGAGCCCAAACTCGATAGGGGTACGTAGTTGCATCTCTGAGATGCTATGACCACCTTCCGGCTCCATCTTCAGACCCTGGCTACCATGTATTCTTCCAAGATTTGACCTATACAAACTAACGAACACGGCAAATCAAATAAAAGCTTGTAAAAATTAACACTTCTCGTCTCACTTGTGCAACGTTGCCGTTCTGCAGTATCGGTTTAAAAGTTCACGGCAAATGTTGCTCATAAATGACTTTATATAGATCAACAAAGCATCATTTTCCTTAAAAAAGAAAGCCGTTACAGGATCAACAACTGCCGTGTCAGTTGGTGTCAAGGTAGCGACTTTTCCGTAAGCTTGGGTACTGCGTTACAAGCCGGTGAATAAATGTAAATCAAAAATAAAACGATACCCCCAATAATTCCCCAGTAAACTGCGGACAAAGGTGGATCAACATTTAACGCGTATTTCAGTCTGATCAACAACGGCCGAAAGGAGGACAATATATAAATATATATATATATTTCAAAAATACGTGTATCGTAGTAACAATCCTGTTTTAAATAGACTAGACTAGAGTCAAGAGCAAACCCGTCATTAATAATATATATATATATTTTATTAATTAATATATAAGGTGTGAAAAAATTAGCTAAGAATATTTTAAGGGGTGAACCAGTACGTGAAACTGAACAACTTTCCCCAAGGAACATAGGTCGAAATATGAAAAAATAATTTGACCCTTCCATACTTAGTGTGTTACCCGACCGGGATAATTTGTATGGGAGGGCCAATTTTTTTTTTCATATTTCGACCTATGTTCCTTGGGGAAAGTTGTTCAGTTTCACATACTGGTTCACCCCTTAAAATATTCTCAGGTAATTTTTATACACCATGTATATATATATATATTTATATATATTTTATTAATTAATATATATATATATATTAATTAATAAAATATATATATATTATTAATGACGGGTTTGCTCTTGACTCTAGTCTAGTCTATTTAAAACAGGATTGTTACTACGATACACGTATTTTTGAATTTTTATTTATCATTATTGGGTGGAGTTTCATTCAACACGGGTTTCACACCGGGTTGTGGTAAGTCCCATAATGCCTAAACTCATAGCGCGAAGCAGAAGGTGAAATTGCTACGGCGTAGCGCGTAGCAATACTGCTACGCAACTAAGAGCCTCAATAACCAATAGTAAATAGTATAAAGTTTGTAAAAATATTAGCTGAACAAAATTCCTCAAGGAACATTGAATTCCAGTTCAGACGGCCGGGTAAATTTGTACGGAAGGTTAACATTTCTTGTTTCTTGGGGAAAGTTGTTCAGTCCATGGGCTGGTTCACCCCTTAAAATATTTGTATTTAATCGTACGTTTTTTTTCCATCTGCATATTACAACAAACAGACTAAAGATTAAGTGGGTCATAGAGTCGACCAATGACCCACTTAATAGTTTGTGTACTTTTGGGCAATAAGTCGAATTCAAAACATACTTGGTAGTTCATCTACCCTCAGGTTGTTCGTCGATTCAATAACCCACTTAGAAATGCGATGAATATCGGGTCGTACGTAAATTTAACCTACTCAAAAATTTTAAGCATGTCATGAACTCGCAAAAATAACTATCAACACAAAATTTTGCAAATGGAAATGACAGTTGTCTAAAACGAGCTCGTTGCGCTGTTGAATGGGAGAGTCAGAAGTGTGTTTATAGTCCAACCACACAAAACGATTCAATAACCACATCTCATACAAACTTCACAACTAAACTACACCTGTGTTACCACAACAAGTGAACATTGTAAAATCATAACACATCGCATTTACGAACAATCACCTTGGATCCATCCCTTGCGCTCAAAAATTTACACGTGCTACTACTGAGCTGCAAGTAATCACGTAGATACCAATTTTGTTAAAAATGTGTGTGCAAAGAAATGCTATAGAACTTGCTTGGAACAGTGTAATATGTGACTGAGAAATATAAGCGTATTTTAAAATAATGAAGTGAATTCCTTTTATGGTGTGTGGCACTGAACCGACGAACGACGCATTGAAACGTGGTGTAATTATTTCAAACTTTTTGCTGCTACTGCTCCTATAGTTGGTGAAAAAGATCTAGAAAAGTTCATTCACCTCTTTTTCAAACTAACCCAAACTGAACTGTCACGTTATGATTAGCCTCAGTTTAAGAAGGGGACAATTAAAATTTTCCTGAATTTAAAACACACTAACAATAGTAGTACTTGCCGTGTGATGCCGGCTTAGAATAGCATCACTCCATTTCTTACCCGTGGGAGTCGTAAGAGGCGACGAAGGGACTCGAGGGTGTGTATAGCAATTTTAGGCGATGGGCTGACAACCTGTCACTATGGCGATACACAATTTTCCGAATGACCCTCAAACGTTTGTCAGACGTGGGCTGACGTGGCGTAAATGTCCGTTTTTTCGGCCGTTTATGCTCTGCCTACCCCGCAAGGGATAAAGGCGTGATATATGTATGTATGTATGTATGTAACAATAGTAGGCTTCTGACATGGTGCATTGTGGAAATACCCTTTATTAAACAACGTCTACATAGAGTTGCGTACCTTGCAGTAACCGCGTGTGATTAATTCTGAACTAATCACCGCATCGTGATTTCCGAGACAAGAGTGAACGTCTCAGCTGTCTTTTGTGTTATCAGAAGATGGAAAGACATTCATCGAAACATCTTTTGTAATTTTATTAAGTGATTATCAAAGTCTAGGCACTGCCCTAAATTTAAAAATTTTGCTATTACTTTCAGATTTTAAATAATAAATTAGGACCATTTTTGTAAAGCATTGTTTATAAAATTGTTGAAGTGATATCTGATTCATTTTAGAACATCACATCAAGTACTGTTAAAATTTTCTAACGGCTGAAATGAATTGGGAAAACTGTATTAGTACATAAAGTAAATATTAGTACCCAGGCAAACAATATTTTCATTTGTATAAACTTTATGCGTGGCTTGTTTATTTTGTCTGTACACAGCCAAAGTTACCTGTTACGAACCGTGCAAGACCACTTAATGTCTGCATTTAGTGATAAATTATCAGTGACGGTGATTGGAGCAAATGGGAACGCGCTAGAACATTAACTAAATAATTATAAAATTATTTGCAGTGTAGGAATTTAGCAAATACAAATTTCTAAACAGTGAATTCTAAATTGTGAAAACGCAAAAAAGAAAGGGAACAAATTTAAAAATATCGATTTCCAACCCCTAAATGAAATTTGTTCTCAATATAGTCGAGAGTCTAAGAATTCAATCTTATGCATATTCGAAAGAAATAATTAAAACACAAGAAATAATCTATAAAACCATCATATTTTCAGCGCTGAATTTCAGGACGTAAAAGATTTTTTATTAAAACAATTTTGACAAGTGAATGCAACACTTACTTTTCCTGACTCTGGGAATAATTGTGGATAATCAAATCAAGAAAATATACGCTAGGGTAAGCCATAATACTTAATTTTCTCGTAAACATTTATTCTTGTCGCATCGGACAATACGTTGACGAGTGACCCGATGAACGCTTATGAACTCAAGGAATTAAATCAATAACATTTTAAGCGGCATTTAGACTCTTAGTATACATTTTTTTAAATGATGCGATTTAAATGTAGCAAAGTTACATAATCTATCTGTGTGAGAAATACTTAATAACATTTTGTTTGTCTACAGCTACTTAGTCTAATCAAATCTTTATAGTCATCTCTTTGTAGGCAAATGAGTTTAAAACCTGCAGTAGAAAAAGTGCAAAGTTTACGAGTGAGCGAATCCTAGGTACTTTAAATACCGCAAATGACCCCATAAAAGCTGAAATAAAAACTACATTTTACTAAATTATCCTATCCAGCCTCTACCTGCAAAGGTTGGAAATACGCAGTTTTATTCGTTTTAGACAAGGTTTTAGTATAATGCGGGTAAAAAAAATACTTGTCTATTTAATTTATTCCTTATTAGAACTTATGTACGGTGTCTTTAAAAAAATCTCAGTATAAGTATTTAAACAATGTACAAGGTTGAAATAGAGTGCAGATGACTTTTGGATGCAAATACCTATACGAGGCATCAGTCTTACGAGTGTCCTGCGACAACACCTTGTCTTGTGAGTTTCGTCCACAAGATGTAATTTTTTGTTTATGAGCTGGTTGATATATTTGCAGCTTTTTACATTTTAAATAACTGTTTGTTTTACCCACAATTAAAGTAATAATTAATCCCAAAACTGGGTACAGAATTGTACATTCTGCACGCGCGAAGAAAGAAACGGTCTACTTAAGCAGCTTAAGGCCTCCATACACATGAGTTTGATGGTACTTAATACTACCTACGAGAATAAAAAATATAGTAACAGCTCAATAAACCTCAATTATAAGCCACGAAAAATCCAAAACACATTCACGCGTTAGCGTTTTTATCTTTTTAAAAGCAAACGCAATAATTCCATTCAGCCAAATCTTCCATTATGATTGCTACAATATTAGAGACACGTTCCGTTATACAAAAGTTTTGATAGTTTCGATAGGAGAAAGTGATTTGTACGGGTAATTCCTTCCCGCTAGTTTGAAACGTGAACAATGTCTCACGTTCCTTTCTAGGTTTGAAAAAGGTATAGAGACCTTCTATGTAGGTGAACTTATTATCTCAGTATATAAGTACATAAGTAATACATGCCCGCTGTGCTGTTTAAAAGCAAAATCAGATTCAAACCGCAGCGATCGACAAAACTGCAAGTATCGAGTTCTAAATTTAAATCACTAGCGAAGTAAGGCAAGTTGCGACAAGTTGGGCCATGTCGGGCCAAGTTGGGCAAGTTACTGCAAATTGGATTACTGGCACGGAGGCCACTTTGACACGTCGGTGCATGTTTTGATGTTGTCAGGGTAACGAGGTTAGAATGGACACAGGACACAGGCAGGACAGTGGCCAGTTTCGGAAATTGATACGTAAAGTGAATGAACATTGTCTTTCACAGAAAGTGCTTTTCTTTAACAGATGTATGTTGACAAGGTACGCGAGTACGTGGTGTAATCGAACCACCCCATAAAAAATGATGTATAAGTACGCAAACGTTTTCAGTCGCAACTTTCTCTTGCTTTGTAAGGTTGACTTTAAATTATTGTTTAGAATGGTATTCTCACCACGATTCAAGTATTAAAAACAACCGAAAAAATTGTAATGTATAAATATCTACATTAAATAATTTATTAAATATTTCATTCTAAACGAGGGCGCCAACAACAACCAGTCATAGCAAATTAAAATTCACAATTGTTTTTGACTTATAAGTATCTACTCATTACTAAGAATTAAAAATTAAATTTACAATAACAAAATATGTCCGCGACATGCATCGTCAAAATACTTTAAATAAATTGACAAATTAAAAACTTACTCACTAACTTATAAATTAAACACTTCTTCCAACGCGCCGCATTTAACTTTCTAAGAGTTTCTACAATATAATTTAAAAATACAACTTAACAGAGTCACATAATTTTTAAAACACGTAAATTGAACGAGCATAGACATAAAAGAAATCAAAAGTAAGAAGAAAATGAAAGGGTCGGTAAGTGGTCATTCAGCGAATAACAGACCAAGATTACAGCAATGATTGAGCTAAAGCGTTTTCAACACGCAACTCAAACATTTACACTATGGAGTAATGATATCCTTATACATATACCTCCATTTATAATACATGAAAAGTAAGGTAAATCAAAATTTATAAGTTTTTAAACTTCTCATTTATTTCTAAAAACAAAAAAAATATTAGCACAATAATACTACATCTGCCTGCGAAGGTAAGTATACTTTAGTTTAGTCTTTTGTCATAGATTTTTGGATTGTTTGATTACTTACGATATTAAGGATTTTTCGCGTATATTGTCATAGGTACATAACTCATGCAATCTATGGGGCTGAACGAACAAGTAGAAATAACGTACCAAATAGTTGGCTAAGTAAGAAGTAGATGGTGTTACGGACTTTTTGGTTATAGTGATATTTTATTTAAAATCAAATAAGAAGTGTCAACTTTTTGTCTTGTCATTCTTCATCAATTTCTGTAGCAGGCAAGATCAATTTTCAATACAGTTTTTCATTATTATAATACTTGAGTTTCATTTCTTAAGTGTTAGGCCTGCTACGCCACAGTTTTTGGTCCTTCGAGCCGGATGAAGAATCAGCGACCTATAACAAAACATCGTTCATCAAGAGACCCAGTCAATAAGGGTCAATAATCAACAACAACTGCAAGTTGTTCCGTAAGCAAGCGGTGAGGCATCAGCACTCGAAGGCAGATCCAGCTGCGCAAGGGTAGCGCTGTCGACGGGCATCATCAGTTCAAAGTCCTCATCGAGCGGAAGCAGCGTTCAGCAGACCACCAGGCAAGCAAGGAAGGCAGGCTAGTGGGAAAGTGATATTCATACTATCATTTTCATATTTTCTGCCATCCATTCATTATACTATATTATTTAAATTTCATTCAATAAATTTCATATACAAATCGGAAAAATTCCCTAACAAAATTCCGAAATTCCATCAAGATTTTTCATCATTCATTCAAATTCAATTGTTTGTTTTTGACAAATTCGATTCTTTCAATTTTAAATATTCTTTTTCAAACTTGTGCTCTTTGATTTTGATTACGTCAAAACGTCAGATGACATATGATGCCTAATTTTATTGTTAAGGGGCATATATACTGAAATTATTTAAGGGCAGTACACATACTTTGTTTACCTATTTTTTTCAACAATTTTTTTTATGTTCTCGCGTTTCTTCTATGCAATAAACATGTCAGAAAAAAAAGTTTCCGTCGATGAGCTTATACGCCAACGAGGTGCTATTAAGGGCAGCCTTACCAGACATGAAAATTATTTAACCGGTTTCAGTCCCGATTCCCAGCTTACACCTGAAGTCAGATCTGAGGTAGAGGTTCGGCTAAAGAAATTAGAGCCATTGTACGAAAACTTTGATAAAATTCAGTTGCAAATTGAATCTTGTCGTGATAATGCGGAAGGAGACAATGAGGAACGCAACAATTTTGAAAATAGGTACTTTAAAGCCATGGGTTTTGCACGATCATTGCTAACTAGATCATCGAGTCGCACTAAATCAGGTTCCGATTCTGCCGGGTCAAAGTCTGCAAAAGCTGCAGATTTTGAGTCTGATGGTGAAAGTAAATGTGGTTCCCCAAAGGCTAGGCCATTTAAGATAAAGTTACCTACCATTACACTTCCCAAGTTCAACGGAACTTTTAACAGTTGGCTTGAGTTTAGGGACACGTTCAACTCGTTAGTTCACAACAACAATGATATCGACAACATTAGCAAATTTCACTATCTAAGAGCAAGTTTGGAAGGTAGTGCATCAATTCTCATCAGTTCAATTGAACTGACTTCTCAAAATTATAGTATTGCATGGAAAAGCCTTATCGAGCGTTTTGACAATAAACGTTTGCTTATCGACAGCTACATAAAAGCGCTTTTTGATCTCAAACCATGCCAAGCAGCAGCAAAAAGTCTACGTGACTTGATCGATGTATTTAACAAGAATCTTCGCTCTCTATCATCATTAGGAGAGTCCATAGAAGGTTGGAATACATTGCTTGTTTATATAGTAACAACAAAGCTTGATGCCGATACCAACAAGGAATGGGAGGCACACAGAAACCGTCTTGAAAAGGTAGACTACGAGGCAATCAATCAGTTCTTAAAGAACAGAGCCGACCTTCTCGAGACTGTCGCGTTTCGTGATCAAGCAAAATCAGGCACTTGTAACGCTTCGAAACCCAAGTTTCAATCAAACAGAGGTTTAGCTGCAACTGATGTAATGTATTTACCAAGCAAATGTAGCCTGTGCAAAGGCAGTCATCAAATTTATTATTGCTCTGATTTTTTGAAAGAAGCTCCAGCAAAAAGGCGTGACATAGTAGCTAATTTAAAGATCTGCACGAACTGCTTAAACAAAAACCACACAGCAAAAAAGTGTCGGTCATTTAGAAAATGTCAGTTATGTGGCCAGCAACACAACACGTTACTGCATGAAGCTAAAGTCGAAGACATTCCAGCTACTACAGTAGCATTATCAGCAAACATTTACAAGCAATCACTTCTGTCAACGGCTTTAGTCAAAGTTTACGACTATTCAGGCAAACTTCATGCTGTACGTGCTTTGTTGGACAACGGCAGTACTTCTTGCTTAATCACCGAGCGATTAGCAAATACCTTGCAGCTCAATCAGGTCAAAGTGAATGCTACAGTATCTGGCATTAACTGCGTACCAACGGCAATTTCAGCCAAATGTGTGGTGCAGTTTCAATCTATGACAGATGACTATCAATCATCTGTTCACTGTTTCATTCTACCTGAAATAACTGAGCCATTACAAACATACAGAATGTTCAATGACAATCTAGAGATTCCCGAATCAGTACAGTTGTCTGATCCAGGCGCGGTTTCAACGACTCCTTTGGAAGTGGATCTGGTACTTGGAGCTGAAATCTTTTGGCTTCTTCTTTTGCCCGGAAGAATATATTTAAGGAAAGACCAACCACTTTTGCAAGAAACCAAGCTCGGATGGATATTGGCCGGTGGTGCATATTCTTCTTCGCATGTTCAATGTAATTTTGCATCAACAATTGACGTTCAAGATCAGCTTGCAAAATTTTGGGAAATAGAAGAAGTCCCCGAGACCAAACCATGGACCCAAGAGCAACACGAGTGCGAAAACATATTTCAAAAAACAACCGAACGTCTTCCTGATGGCAGATTTGTAGTTCAAATTCCTATGAAGCAAGATGCCTCTACACTCGGCGACTCTTTGGAATCTGCAAAGAAAAGATTTTTTTCACTCGAAAGAAAGCTTGAACGGGATCCTAAACTTTATCAAAGATATAGAGACTTTCTTCACGAATATGAAAGTTTATCACACATGACCAAAGTGGAAAAGCAAAAGGAAGATGCCACAAAAAGATTCATCTTTCCGCATCATCCAGTTGTTAAAGAAGATCGCATAACTACCAAGATCAGAGTAGTTTTCAACGGTTCGTTTTTGACATCTAATGGTCTATCATTTAATGATATTCAACTCGTCGGACCAACAGTCCAAGATGACATTTTGTCTATTTTGCTACGTTTTCGTCAGCACACTATTGTTGTGTCTGCTGATATAGCCAAAATGTATAGACAAGTGTTAGTTACAGATACTCAGAGGCCACTACAAACAATTCTATGGCGTGATAATAGCTCTGAGCCTTTACAAATGTATCAGTTGAATACCGTTACATATGGTACAGCTTCAGCGCCATTCCTGGCTATTAGATGCTTGAAACAATTGGCAGTTGAGTGCCGTGATCAGGAAGTTTCTCAAGTTATAGAAAGAGATTTCTATGTTGATGACCTTCTTTCTGGCGGGGAGGATATAGAAGAGACAGCTAAAATGTGCCAAGCTGTCACACAAAAACTAAAGTCTGGTTGTCTCGAACTACGAAAGTGGAGATCTAACAGCCCTGAAGTTCTCACGACTCTATGTGATACAGATGCTAAAGATGAGCATACATTCAATGAATCTCCTGAAGCCAAGACTTTAGGTATGATGTGGAACAGTCAAAAAGACATACTGTCATTCACTGTCAAGACCATCCCTCCGGAAAAGAATGTCACCAAAAGAAATATATTAGCAGTGGCATCGCAAATTTTCGATCCTTTAGGATTGGTGTCACCAACAGTCATTCAAGCAAAGTTATTACTTCAAAAATTGTGGCTACAAAAACTCGACTGGGATGACGCAATTCAAGATCCTGCAATCCTCAATCAATGGCATGGGATTCTTGAAGTGCTGCATCATCTCAATGAACTGCAAATTCCAAGACATGCATTTTGTCCATCACCAAAATCTGTTGTAATTCACATATTTTGTGACGCTTCAGAAATGGCATACGGTGCATGCGCCTATGTTCGTACAGTAGATTCAGAAAAAACAGTCCACGCTCAATTACTTTGTGCAAAAACCAAAGTAGCTCCTTTGAAAACATCTACAATTCCAAGGCTAGAACTCAATGGTGCTTTAGTCGCAACTCGGCTATATCAAAAAATTAGTAAGTCACTCAGACTTAACAATGTGCACTATGTGTTTTGGTGTGACTCGTCAATCGTACTGGGTTGGCTGAGACAAGATCCAGCTTCTCTTAAGACTTACGTAAGAAACCGAGTTGCAGAAATTCAAGAGGCAACAGCAGCTTTTTCATGGAGATACGTACAAAGCGAATCAAATCCAGCTGATGTACTATCACGAGGTACAAGGGCCGATGTGATTAAAAATAATACTTTGTGGTGGCATGGTCCTTCTTTTTTAACATTAAATGAAGATCATTGGCCAGTTCATGACTTCATTCGTCCTGTTGAATTGCCAGAACAAAAGGTCCTTTCACATGCTACAACAGTTACGTCGTCGGCAAACAGCTTGGTTGAACAGTTTCTGTTGCGATACTCCAAACTCATCAAACTAAAACGTGTGATTGCGTACGTCATGCGGTTTATTTATAATTTGAAATCTTCAAAAAGCAATATAAAGTGTGAAACTGGCCCTTTAACGTGTAATGAGTTGAGATTGGCCTTAGGATTTCTAATTAAAGAAATTCAGTTACAAGCATTTCAAGCTGAAATTCAAGCTTTAAGATCAAAGGCTGGTTTACCATCAAAAAGTCCTCTTTTAAAACTGCAACCATTCATATGTGCAGAAGGATTTTTACGTGTTGGTGGGAGGCTAATTCAATCAGATATGAATTATAATGCCAAGCATCCGATATTATTACCAAAGAATAATATATTCACGACAAGAGTGTTCGAGGACGAACACAGAAGATCGTTGCATGCGGGACCTCAGCTTCTTCTAGCAAATGTACGCCAGAGGTATTGGCCAATCAATGGGCGCAACATAGCTCGTTCCGTATTCAATAACTGCGTTTTGTGTACAAAGTTAGCAGCTCGTATAACAACTCCTTTGATGGGTAACCTCCCGCAATCGAGAGTTACACCGTCGTTACCATTTTCAGTTACGGGGGTTGATTATGCAGGGCCAATCCAAATAAGCAGTAAGAAAGGCCGAGGCGCAAAATATGTCAAATCTTACATAATGCTTGTTCATTTGCTTTTCAACAAAGGCAATACATTTGGAACTTGCTACAGACATGACATCAACTGCATTCCTATTGGCTTTAAAGAGGTTTACAGGCCGAAGAGGAAATCCAACACACATTTACTGTGACAATGGGTCCAATTTTGTTGGAGGCTGGAATCAAATCCAAAAAACTATTCAAGACACGTTTTCAGACGAACAAATTCAATTTCATTTTATTCCACCTCATGCACCCAACTTTGGTGGCTTATGGGAAGCGGGAGTGAAATCCGTTAAATATCATTTACGGCGAATAATGGGCACGACACATTTAATTTACGAAGAGTTGGTAACGGCACTTTGCCAAATCGAAGCTATCTTAAATTCACGACCAATCACCCCATTATCAACATCACCTCACGATTTTCAACCATTAACTCCTGGTCACTTTCTCATTGGTCGGCCTCTCAATGCTTTGCCTGAGGCCAACGTTACCGCAAGAAGCCCGCCGCGATACCATCTTATTGAGCAGTTGCGGCAGCATTTTTGGCGCCGATGGAGCCACGAGTACCTTAACCATCTTCAGCAGCGCCACAAGTGGACGGAGTCTGCAGCAAATATTCAAGTTGGACAGATGGTCGCTGTTAAAGATGACCAGCAGCCCCCACTCAAGTGGCACATTGGAAGAATTGTTGATGTCCATCCTGGAAATGACGGCGTCGTCCGTGTAGTAACAGTGGAAACAGCAGCTGGACGCTTAAGGAGACCCTTGACTCAGCTGTGTCTTCTACCAGTTGGACCCTAGAGGTCCAAGGGGGCCGACATGTTACGGACTTTTTGGTTATAGTGATATTTTATTTAAAATCAAATAAGAAGTGTCAACTTTTTGTCTTGTCATTCTTCATCAATTTCTGTAGCAGGCAAGATCAATTTTCAATACAGTTTTTCATTATTATAATACTTGAGTTTCATTTCTTAAGTGTTAGGCCTGCTACGCCACAGATGGAAAAGGCAATTGTAATAGATCCAAACATCTAATTACTCCTACTTTATGGTGCTATAATGACGCATGAAACAATGTATAAATATTAAACGGTGGCAGACAACATAACAACATATCTAGCGCCAGTAAATCACCCGTTTTCAGCCCATAAATTTGCATGTTGATGCGATTTGTCTAGTTTGTTTATTGTGAAGCTATTGCATTCGGTTTGCTGCATGTTCAGATAATTTTGTAACACTTTCTACTACATAGTTACTTATCAGTTTATTCAGGTACCTAAATGAAATGAATACAGAGGGTCTACTAATAAACTAATGCATAGAATGTCTTATACGCATTTCGGTTAATACCATTGCTCTTCCCTAGGTCTGCTGTAAGAAATGTCTTATTAGAGATAAGCAGTGCCTGTTGTATCTATATTCTTTATGTGTTTGTCTCTTTACTGTTCCTGTGTACAATAAATCGTAAAATAAATAAATAAATGGAAAATCGAAACTAAACTACATTAAATGTATAAATAATTAACCTAAAACTAAACTATAAAGAGGTTCTCCAGTGCGCCCCCATGGGCTGGTCCACAGTTAATAACTTCAGTTAATTTACTGAAAAGATGCACATGGTATAAGTTGTCTTTCTTTATGCAGTGCAATTAGGCGGTTCTGACAAGTTTTGGAATAGATGTGTACTTACAAGTTTTCATTACATTTAGTCATGTTCTGCGAAATGGAAAATTGAATGTCGAGCGAACTGATATTTCACTAAGCGTTGTACACAAAAAATAAACTTTCTCTTAGAAAATAAAAGAAAACTTTAACAAAACTTATTAAAAAGTTACCAAAAGGCGCTGCTTCCGTGCGCGCGTACCAGGAATTCATAAACGGGAAGCTACAGCGCCCAAGGCAGCCTTAACTTACTACCAGTACCAGCGAAACTTCCAAGTTGGCCCACACGTCGACGCATATTTCCCGAGCCGGATGATTGTAGATCCGAAAGTTGGCGAAATACGACACTCGCGTGAATATTAATACCAGGAGTTTGGCAAGATATCGGATTATGGTGAGTTACATTACAATGTAAATATATCAAATGTATCGAATTGGTTAAAATTATAATTATTCATTTAGGTTTAGGGTTTAGGTTAAGAATAAGTTAATTTATATTATTATTAAATTAGTAGAAAGCAAATGACAGATGGCATTGGAATATTTTTAAGTTTGTATAATTAATGTTGTACCTCTCAAATTGCTACACTCTAACAAGGTGTCACAAATGTACTGGCTAATGTATTATAAATATCTATAAATACATGTGACTTGCAATAAATATATGAATATGAATAAATTGATAGGTTTTATTGTCGTGTTGGTAAGTCTCTATAAAATGGGCGATGATTAGCTTAGCATGGTTATGTGTTACATAATCGCGTATGTTTATCTGGTAGAAACAAGAAGACATGTAATCAGGCTCTGTTTGACTTTTATATTTGTTAAATTGCATATACGTATAATTTTAGTTGGAGACAATTTATGCCGTATACAAAGATCCCATTAATATTCAAGTAGGTACAAAATCAGCAAGTTACAGCATAATATGTACTAGAGCAGCATAACGCTCGAAGCTACATTAACTGATTCCCAGTACAAAACTGCAAAGTTGCTCCGTACTTTAGAGTATGTACTCATGTGCTCAACTTACATGATTCCAACCAGATTCGGAACTTCATGCAATAAGTAAACTAGAGTGAACTGAAAGTACTTCAATGCAGAGTTTTAGTACTAAGTTGTGACGTAGTAAAACTTAGGTTCTAGAGTTACTTTGCGGCGAAAAATTTCAGTTTATTGATACTCCTGTGGGGTATTTTGTTACCAGAAGTTTTTGCGATCTATCTTTACCACATATAAGTTAGCAAACTAGGTAAAAAAGGCTAGCAGACAATTCAGTGATAGGTTGGTAAAGTACCCTGCACTAACATGATAACAAATGCCTTGATTTCAGTTCATAAAGATGAAGCTGCAAATGAGAAAATAGAACGAAACTGAGATGGATTATGAAAGCACTAACCAATACTGTTTGCAAATTGCATTTACCATCAAAACACTAGTAAACGGACCCTTCGAGGAACATTAAACTAATAATTAACTTTTGAACAGTTGAAATAGAAAGTTGTTCAAAGTTGTTCAATTTGTGGCGCGAGAGTGGAAGAGTGTCGCTTGGTAGCGCTTAGTCACGGCAGCTCTCTCAAAACTTGCGTTGCGTTCGTTAGGGAAACTGTCGAGTAGGTGGCAGTCAAATTTACATAGACGATGTTTTTATGGGTACTACAAATTATGTTAAAATGAAGTGGAACTTAATTACTTTATCAATGTAAAAGTTATTATTATAAATTTCCTATACAATTTTACTTAACGAATTGTTTTTGTTCGTAATAAACGTAAGTTTATTATGTTTTTTGGATGGACGCGACGACTGATGCAAAAAGTACTACATACGCTTTAAGGCACACCGCTGACCTAGTTGCGAAGCTGATGTTATTTTTGTATGACATTCTCGTACTATAGAACCTTTTACATTCGCCGCCAAGATTATAGCATGTCACTGTTTCGGCGGCACCGACACTCCGCAAAGTATAGTGTGAAGGAGGATCCATATAATTACATACATAACTAACATTAGCGTGTCTGACAGCAGCTTTATAGGTCCGATTTAGAAAAGCTTTTTATTTATACACAGGAACAGTAAAGAGACAAATACACAAAGAATACAGACACAACAGGCACTGCTTATCTCTAATAAGAAATTTCTGACAGCAGACCTGGGGAACTAATCGAGTAGGCATTCCAAGAGACTTTATGCCTGACATCCCGACAATCCCTAAAATCGCATCGGCTGTGAGCCAGCTTCCACAGATCGTTATCAACATGATTTCAGCAAACGCAGTCCCTCCTGCAAATCCCCTAACGACGCGTTGTCTGAACTTTTTGCACAGCGCCCTTCGAGCACCATTCACCTGTAATGAGGCACTTTCCTCTCCCCGTTTAAATGTTTTCGCCTTTTCGAAGTCGGAATGCCATTCCTAATTTAGAATTTAAATTTGAAGTTTAAAAAATACAGCTTAAAATTTTATGAACATTCTCTTTGATGCAGTCAAGTACCTAAGACCTATATATTTAGATTCAACTATCGAGCACATAATTTGGGCATTTCATTTGTTCTGAACCACCTCACGTCTCAAGACACCTAATTGAACAATTCGACAAAGATGGCTTAAGTTTAGAAAACTATACTTTTGTTGCCCCAGCGTCTTTTCCAATAATATTCTTCTAAAACAACAAACAAACTTTTAGCAGCAAGTGTGTCTTTCTGCGTTACAAGAATTATTTGCACCAACTTGCCACTCGGAAGTCGCGAACTTGCCACAAAAATGTCCGACTACGTGACGAAGGTTTGGCGACGACTGAATTAGGTGACGGGTTGCCGCCTTTACGGGGCCGGCCATGTTCAGAGCACTAGCGTGAAATTGCGTGTAGGTCCGTATCAGTTGGATCTTAAATCTTAAATCGTGACATAAATTTCAAAAATAGATACATTCGTTCTGTCCTTAAAATTACTAACATTATTTAAAAAAAAATGAAAACAAAGGTTCCAACTTGAAACACCAAATTACGATCTATTTGATATTCATAAAGTAGTATCATATTTTATTCATATAGCTTTATGCACAAAAATTTACACGGGCAGACTAAACGTTATCTCCCAGTCCACCTTAGGGCATATGGAAAGGGTCAAGGCACCTGCCCCTGCATTAAACAAAAAAAAGAAAAAGAAAGAAAGGCTTGATTGAATATATTACTCAGTAATATGTACATACGTGTAATAACAATATACAATAAATACTACACATATACGTTTATCATATATTAATATCATACTAATATCATACTGTAATACACTAATACATAAATATACTTATACCCTTCAACAAATCACAATGTAGAATCTTTTAATCGTCGTTTAGGTATTGTTGACAACTGTATCAAAAAATTTCGGAGCAAGTTGTCATATTTGCCACTCGTAAAATATTTTAAAGTAAGTATACGCAATTGAGTTTCGACCCTTGAAAAATTCCCTTCGGGTCAGCAGTACCACAGCCGATATGGCGCAGTTGAAGTGCGACTGCCTGCGACGCAAAGGTTCCGGGTACGATTCCCGGTGGGGCAATAACAAAGTTGATATTATCATTTTGTTACTTTATTTCTAGTCAGCAGTCTAGTAGGCTAAACCACCTGATTGTCCGTAAGCCGTCGATCCCGGTTGCTGTCTATGATTATTTAGACGATGGTTTTTACACAACCATGTCAAAGGCCTACTAGTATGAGTAGGTTAGAAAAAAAATCTGACACCATGGTTCATTGGGTCGTTCGTCGACTTTGGGTCCCACACGAAAAGAAAGAAGTAGTACCACCGATTTGTTCCGTTCATGATACTAGTGTCATAGATTTATGTCACTTGTACATTATGTTTGGTGCTAGCTGGCAATGTGTGAAATGTCCAAGATATATATTATTAATATTAAAAACCAGACTGGTTGCCATGTAAGAAAAAGAAAAAAACAAATTTGAATCATAGTTTTCAATCCCGATACAAAAAATGTCTACCAAAATACAGATCCTGTCTCTTAGACTAATAACTGGAAACATCTAGTTGCATTAGCGAAGTTACTCTCACAGAGCACATGTGACGGGGGACCCTTAAGCGAATTGTTCTCAACTTTTCTACTACAAGTGTTGCTTCTATGAGTACTTGTGTTTACTACAAGACTCTCACTTTTGTTGCTCGCACAGCTGTTGTTGTTGTTCAAGAGTAGCTCGTATTATGGTGACTGTGTTTACAAGATTACATCAAAGGACACAAGAAAGTGGATTGCAACAGCAAAACTTACATTACAGACTTAATAGAAGAAGGGTTCAACTTTTAGTATACCTACTATTACTAAAGGTTTTGAACTTTAAACAAGGGTTGTAACGTCCAAAATCACAGGTAAACATCCTGTACCGGTGTAGATTAGGCTTAAGATTTGACTATTTTTTTATAATGTTGCGCCGATTTTAGCCTTAGTTTGGAAAATATTACTTGTTTTTATATAGAGGTATTTACACTATGTTACAAAGTCAATCATTTTGGAATGTTTGAGGTGGTCATATGAACACCAGATCTGGACATGATGAATGATAGAAGTTCGGATTCGAAATTATTTAGAAACCAGGCAGAAAAAGAATAAGAATTTAAGGTATCTAGAAAAACAAATAACAAAACTAGTTTATTCAAAACAAAAGAGTTTACAAAAAAATACACATTCAGGACTTCTTAGTTTTTAGATTTTGAAGAAGACCGAAGCACATTAAAACAACACAAAACGCGGTACCATTAGGCCTCACACGCACTCGCTACCACATAAGGGCCTTTACACACGTGCGCAAGATTTACGCGGAAACTTACGCAGTTAATAAGTTCGGTCGTATATCGCGACAATTCTCGCTGATGTGCCGGCCGACGGATAAGTTGTTGTGACGCGAATGTGAAGTGTACTGATGGAGGGAAAAGCGGTAGGAAGTAAAAGACGTTTTTTTTTAACTTGCAAAATTTTCAAGCGCGAGCAGGATAAGTTTTCAAAAATTGCATACCTAACACAGGAAGTGCTTTAAAAATTTGGTATTCAATAATTGGCTTATTATTAATGGCATTAAAACAAACTCAAGGTTTTTAAGTGGCAAAGCTAAGGGTTCTTATTCTTAACCCATATTGATAAAATGAATAACACTTTTCAGAATGAACATGAGATTGCAAAACAGTTGATTTATGCGTTCATTTTCAGTATTAACATTTAAACTAACTATTAACAAATAAACTACAGATAGACTTCACTTGATATTGTTGATACGACCCTTTTAATGCTATCATTGACTAAAGCTCTTTTTGAGAATGTTCGGGGCCAAAGAGATAAGACCCTGTAAAGATATCCGTCTATTTTTAAATTGTTTTCTTCAAACGCAATCTCTAAAAAAGACAAACATATTCGTTCATCTCTGGTTCGACTGCATTTCAAATGCAAATAACTCACAAGCACCCGACCACAGCTTTAACGTTACAGCAGTTAGTTATCAGAGGTTACCGACTATGACCGTCTGATCCCGAGAGCATAGTAAACTCCGTCCATACTGGTCGACTCAGTCCCGGTCTGCCACAGTCCCAATTCACCATCAAAAATGTCTTCAATATAATGAGTCTCGATTCATTACATTTAATAAATAATGTTAATAATTTATTTTAATTTCTATGTTCCGGTTTCTCACAGCGTAAAGAGTTACTATTCTTTTTATGTATAGGCACGACAAATTTTACAGATCAGTTATTTGACCAAATGTAAATGTTATGAATAATACAAGTGAATTTATTAAAGTACTGACTTTTTAATATTGGTTCGAGCAAGTGTTTTACAGTACACCGCTTAGTATTTCCTCAAATAACATAATTTGTTTTATTTCTGGTATTATTTAACGGCGCTAATAACATAACAAACACTTCTGTTTTTGCATGTTTTGATAAGTAGACATAGTCCGCTTGATTGATAATATATAAAACTCTGTACACCGAAACTTGGGCAATGAAAAGAAAACCCTGCCGTATAAAGTATAGTTTGTTTGAATGAGTTGTCTGGTTGTACTTTAGATGCCATAAATAGACTGTGGCGGACCAGGCCTAGGTTTTTTTTAATGCTAGAGCTCTGTGTCAAATCGGGGCACGCTATGTTGTGTGTGGCAAATTGGGCCTGACTCCACTTGTGCGCTCGCTTGTACCGAATTAACAAAAGCAAATGCTTTATGTTCTGGGACTGGTTTATTGTTGTTATACGGCAGTTATAGTGTTAAAGTGCTGCGGACCGATGGACCGACTGGAGTGCAGTTTAAACAAATTGTGGAAGTTTGTGAAGGATGGAGTCGGTTGACAAATTGTCACGTCTGGAAATGTGACGTAGTTGTGACGTATCTTATTACTAGATAAGGCTCCTAAGGGCACCATTATGTAAAAGATGTGCGACTGTAGTACATACATACATACATAAATCACGCCTCTTTCCCGGAGGGGTAGGCAGAGACTACTTCCTTCCACTTACTACGATCCTGGCATACTTCTTTCGCCTCCTCCACATTCATCAATCTCTTCATGCATGCTCGTCGGTTTAGGGTACTCTTGACCTGACCTTTCTTTCCAGGGGATATACAGCCAAGCTGCCTGTCCGGTGGCTAGGTTTTGATATTACGGGTATGCGACCCCGGCTTCCCGAGCTACTACGGCCTCAAACCTTGTCCTCCGAGGTAGTAGTATCCGTTACCTTTCATCCTTTCCCAAGTCACAAAGTCCTATCTCTCTTCTTTCCCTCCCCTTCCTTACTCCTTACCTCTCCGCCAATCCAAGGTCTGCCGCGCCGATGGATGCATAGCTAGGGGCGTGCCTAGTTTAGCGTGCCGATATGCCCTGGGACCGGGTGACCCCAGATTAAGGCTAACCTTGTCCTGGTATGCGGGGCTCTGCCAGGATTGACACTAAATTTCCCTAGCTTCTCGTGGGAACGCAATGATTTTAAACTCAAACCAAAATCTATATGGCGGCGATGTAGGAGTTCGCGACTCATCACGTCTCGTTCCTGTCGGGTGCGGATTGCGGGCTACAGAGAGCCGCTTTGCGACTGTAGTAGAACCATGGATATGTAGCTGTCCCGCGCAAGACCAGCAAACATAAAATTTCTAAGTATAGAACGAAGGTACTATAGAAGTAGTTTGTATATGTAGGTACATATCATGTCGAATTTGACAGATCAGTTATGCGACCAAATATTAGTGTAATGCATAATACAGGTGATCATACGAATAGATCGGCTTTTTTCGTTAGCCGCATTATATGTTGTGTTGTTATGTAATGTTTTAAATGAAAGTAATAAAGATAATATGATGAAAGTTATATGATGATAATTTGTATATTGGCTCGAGCAGGTGTTTTATAAATGATTGCTTACTTTTTGAGAGCATGAATTATTGAATCAAAAAATATTTGTTTTTATTTCTTTTCTTTGGATTATATTTGACAGCATTAAGTTACAACAACTACTGTTTTTGTATGTTTCATAATAAATCATAACAATAGTGGGAAAAAAACTCTATGGTACTGTTATAAAATAACTATGTAAGTAAAACTGCTGAGCTTGCATAGACTCCCTCTTGACACCTGAAAAGCATAGTCATCATTCTGAACCTAGTTCCCAGTTCCAGTCAGTCCGTCCCGATCCTCCGAGCGCGGCTCACACGTTATTCTCTGATTCAATTTCTGTATATTTCTATTTCCATATAAAACCTTCTAAAGTCCATATTTTCAAAGTTCAAATAAATTTAATTCTAGTTCTAAATAAAATAGTTTTTTTTTAAAAACCGCTGACGTCGGCCCCATATTATAACATTTGGTGGCAGCGTAAAGGGATTCCGAAAAATCCCCGGACTCCTCCGTGTAAAATTCTAAACCTAAACAAAGTGGAAAAGTGCTAAAAACTATTAAAAAATAAATAAATAAAAACCAAAGTGAATAAAATTTACGTTCTGAACTGAACATTAACTATACCTAAGTGTTGTGTGTGTAACAGTGAAAAACATTTTATTTTAGAAGAAAATCGATTTTCCGTTGGATAATGCATCTTCGTGGAATTAGTGGCCCAGACTTTGCCACTATGCATTTCTTCGCTGCAGTACTGTGAGTTCTGTCTGTCCATTCTTATCACTCCCAGACTTTGCGTGGGCGCCGTATCGAATATCTGTGCCTCAACTCAGTGACTAGTAAAACAATATAGGGTCTTTTGTTTTTATCCCAAGTACTTTAATTATGGTGAAAGGTGAAGGTGGTAAAGGTGAAAGTAGTAAAGACAAAGCTGGTGAAAAAGACCCAGAAATTATCATGGCGCCGATAGATCTGAACATTTTGTTGAAATTCATCAACAAATTTGATGGGACTCGTGAAAAGTTGAACGCCTTTATAACCAACTGTAAAAATGCCATCACTCTGGCTGATGCTACTCAAACAGACATTTTATTCAAGTACATTCTGAGCCAATTAGAAGGAAGAGCTGAAGTCGCGTGCTCCATAAAAGATTTTGAAAAATGGGACCAACTTGAAACATTTCTTTTGGAAAATTTTGGGGAAAAGAAACACTATGCTCATTTGTTAACCGAACTTCAAACTTCAAAACAATTACCTAATGAGCCAGTCAACCACTTCGGGCTTCGTGTAGAGACCTGCTTAAGCAAACTGCTAACGGAGATAAATGTCTCCATCCCTACAAACAAGAAAATGGAATTAGCAGGCCGTGTAGCAGCTATGGAAGACCTAGCGTTACACACATTCATAATAGGGCTTAATTCACGATTATCTACTGTCCTGAGGTGTCGTAACCCGAAAAACTTGAACGAAGCCATCAGCTTCGCGGTGTCTGAAGAAAAAATTAATCAGTATTCAAGTTCAAGGCCTTCAACTTCTTATAACTCTGACTCACCTCGTTCTCGCCCATCGAACCGAGAACATTTCTTTAAACCCTCGATGCATACATCGCAACCATTGGCCATCACTAACTCCAGCAACCCTCCGGTCTGCAGGTATTGCAAGGCTGAAGGTCATACTATTGACCGTTGTAGGAAGCGCGAATTTAATAACAATCGCCGTCAGAATTTTAGCTCTCCTCAGGGTCAAAATCAAAGAACATTTGTCCGACCAGGACAAAATTCAAACGGGCCGAATAGGTCTTTCACACAAACGCGTAATGTTAACCATATCTTAGAAAATTCATCGGATGACGTTTATGTCGTAGAAACTCCCGATGACCATGTTGATCAAAATCATTTAAACTAAAAAATGTCCCGCATAGACGTCGCACGGGACAATCGAGCAAAAAGGCCGACGTCCATTCTATATCCTCTGTATCGCAAAAGGCTAACCGACAGGGTAATAAACAGCCCCAAACCGACAGCCACTCTGAATCCTCTGCATCCTCTGTATCTCGCTCTGCTAAGCAGCAACAAGTCAATATGACTCACTCTGAATCCTCTGCATCCTCTGTATCTCGCTCTGCTAAGCAACAACAAGTCAATATGACTCACTCTGAATCCTCTGCATCCTCTGTAGCTCGCTCTGTTAAGCAGCAAACAATCAATTATACTCACTCTGAATCCTTTGCACCCTCTGTGTCCCGCTCTGTTAAACAGCAGCCAATTAATAATACTCACTCCAAATCCTCCACGGCGATGAAATCCTCTGCGTCCTCTGCGTCATCTAAATCATCTACATCTTCTAAATCTTATGCATCTGCCGTATCCGGTAAAACAAAACAAGTTCCAATTTCTAAATCCTCTGTACCTGAAAAAACTCAAACCAAAAACATAACCTCTGTTTCAAATCTATCCTCTAGAGCCAAAAATGAACCATTCAAAGTCTTCGTTGAAGTCTTTATTAATAAAGGTAGTAGGCATTTAGCTCATGTTATGCTCAAAACTGAACTCGCTGATCGTCCTCTGTCATTTTTAGTCGATTCCGGATCTAGCGTTTGTCTCCTTAGAAAGCAATCCATTAAAAGACATCCAAAACTTGTTGATGACAAAATCTTACTAAAAGGAATCAATTCAGATGGTGGTCTTGTAGAGACTCTTGGTCATTTTGACCTCAAACTTTTCCCAAATATCTCACAAGACATTTCCTATCAGTTCCATGTCGTCGACGCAATAAGCCTTGAGTATGATGGTATTATAGGTGGTGATCTAATGGATGACCTAGGCGGAATAATTGACTATACCAAAGACACCCTTCAAATCCGTCACGTTATAGTGAAAATAAAGTTCAATGAACCTGTATATACGATATCTCCTAGAACCGAAACCGTAATAGAATGCACTGTCAGAAACCCTGAATTGAAAGAAGGTATAATTGTTGACCAACATATCTCTGAATCACTGTTAATAGCGAATTGCATTGTTAAAGTCAAACCCAACAATCGGATCAATATTTCAATTATAAATACTTCTGAACATCCTATCATTGTTAACCCAAATCTGAATCTTGAGCTAGAACCTTTAAATGAAGAACCTATTCATTCAATTCAAAGCCAACAACATTCCTATGCAAGCGTAACTAAAAGAACTCAAAAAGTCCTAGAACAATTGCGCATCTCTCATCTTAATCAAGAAGAGTCTGAGCATCTTGTTGACGTTTGCTCTAAATACTCAGATATCTTTCACTTGCCTGACGACCAATTAACTTCTACATCCAGAATTGAGCATAAAATTAGAACTGAAAGTGACAATCCTATCCACACTAAATCTTACCGTTTTCCCGAATGTCATAAAAAAGAAGTAGAGAAGCAAATCACGAAAATGTTAGAGCAAAATATAATCTCTCCTTCAGTTTCTCCATGGTCGTCTCCTATCTGGATCGTCCCAAAAAAAATGGACGCTTCCGGAGAACGAAAATGGCGCGTCGTAATTGATTATCGTAAACTGAACGACGTTACCATCGGTGAAACATACCCAATTCCTCAAATATCTGAAATCCTAGATCAATTAGGTAAAAGCAAATATTTCTCAACCCTGGACTTAGCTTCCGGATTTCATCAGATTCCGATTGCGGAAGAAGACGCTCCCAAGACAGCATTTTCTGTTCCTCAAGGACATTTCCAATTCAATCGAATGCCATTCGGGCTTAAGAATGCCCCATCTACTTTCCAGAGGCTTATGAACACTTGTCTCGCTGGACTTCAAGGCATCAAATGCTTCGTATATCTTGACGACATCGTCATCTATTCTTATGATCTTGATACACATATCAAACATCTATCGGAAGTCTTTCAACGACTCCGAGATTTCAACCTCAAACTCCAACCTGACAAGTGTGAGTTTCTTCGCACAGAAGTTTCTTATCTCGGACACATAATCAGTGCCGACGGTGTGCGACCTAACCCTGATAAAATCAAGGCAGTTAGCCAATTTCCAGTACCTAAATCACCAAAAGATATCAAATCATTCCTAGGTCTTGCCTCCTATTATCGACGCTTTATACAAGACTTTTCCAAACTATCTAAACCCTTAACTTCGTTACTCAAGAAAAATGTGCCTTTCGTCTGGAATACAGAACATCAATTAGCATTTGAAAATCTTAAACAGAAATTGATCTCTGCCCCTGTGCTCATCTATCCGGATTTCGAGAAACCTTTTATTCTTACCTGTGATGCTTCAAATTATGCGATTTCTGCTATTTTGTCACAAGGCGAACAAGGCAAAGAACACCCTATTGCATATGCTTCACGAACACTGAATAAAGCAGAGTGTAATTATAGCACTACTGAAAAAGAACTGCTAGCTGTCGTGTTCGGTTGCAAAACCTTCCGGCCTTACCTGTATGGCCACAGATTCACCATTGTCACAGATCATAGACCATTACGATGGCTATTCAATCACACTGATCCCAGTAGCAAACTTCAACGCTGGCGTCTTAAACTCGGCGAATACGAATTTGATGAAATTGTTTACCAAAAAGGCAAACTTAACTGTGCCGCAGACGCCTTATCCAGGTATCCCGTAAACCCGATAAATACTCCTCCTTTCATTGATGTAAACCAACAAGACGAAAGCCCTATTCTACCTCCTGACGAAATCCCATTCGATGAAAACCTATTTCCAGACCTAAATCCGTTGTCATACAACTCTGATGAGCAACTCGATCCATTCCTCGGAATAGGTGAATTAGCAACTCCACCTGCTATCCCAGTTCCAAGTCCTAACAATGACACACAACGTCCTGAAATCTTACCTTTATCAAATCCAGCTCCTGCTCCGAATCCTAGAAGTGAAATACAAAATTCTGGTCCTTCCTCAGCTCCTGAAAACCAAAGCCCTACTCAACAAACTGAATCTAATTTAACAGATCCACTCCAATTTCTTGAAGATGATGACACATATAGTAAGTGTTTAAAAGCGATTAATAATCAATCATTCACCCCTGTTGTAAATGTCGTAGAACATAACGAAAGTATCCTGAAATCAAAATCAAAAATAATTATTATACCTACCTCCGTCGATCTCGATGAATCCAACCCCTACGTGGAAGAAATACTTGCCAATCATGGTGATACCACGGAATTCCTAGAGAAGGAAAGAAGTCTTTTCTCCTCCAATATCCTAAAATTGGGAGGTCAGACTTACTATTTCCTTTTTGTGAAAGTGCATCATTTCGATGAATCTTCTTACTCTGACATCTTCCAAGCCCTGAAAAATCTAAGAAACAATTTATTAGTATCCAGTGAACCAATCGATGACATCTCAATTTCAGATTTTAAAAATCCATTCGAAAAACTCGCTTTTCTCAGAATATATAATATAATACTTTATCTTTTTAATCACACTAACATCACCGTCAACATCTACCATAATAATATCATATATCCTGTTCCAAGTGAAATTCCAAAAATCCTGAAAGAAAACCATGATATTCCTATTGCCGGTCATCTTGGCTGTACCAGAATGTACAACCGAATTAAAGAAAAATACTTCTGGAAACACATGCGTACTGATATTGACCAATATGTCAAGAACTGTGGTCAATGTCAAGCAAATAAAGCCTTACGCTTAACCAATAGAGCCCCTATGCAAATAACAACTACTTCTACCAAACCTTTTGAGCGCGTAGGTCTCGATATTGTTGGACCTCTTCCCGAAGCAGGCCCAACAAAACTAAGATTTATACTCACCATGCAGGATGACCTAACAAAGTACTCTATCGCATATCCTATTTCAAATGCCACAGCAGAAGAATCCTGCGAATGCGTCGTGCATTTTATCACAGTCTTCGGTATTCCCAAAATTATACTAAGTGATCAAGGTGTCAACTTCACAGCCGATCTATTCAAGAGAACTTGTGAGTTCCTGAAAATAAAACAACTATGGTCGAGCCCCTATCATCCTCAGACTCAAGGTGCTCTCGAGCGCAGTCATTCCACTTTAAAAGAGTATTTAAAATCATATGTGAACGAAAACCAATCCGATTGGCATAAGTTCGTATACACTGCCATGTTGGCATATAACACCAGTGTGCACACTACTACTCAGTTCACACCTTACGAGCTAGTCTTCGGACACAAACCCTATATCCCAGACTCTGTATATGAGTTACGATCTGACCTGACATATCCTGAGTATATCAAGAAATTACATCACCGTCTCAAGTTGTCACGCGACAAAGCTCTGGAAAATATTCAAAAGTCAAAGGAAAGATCAAAAGCTTACTATGACCAGCGTTCCCGACCAGCCAAATACAAAGTAGGAGACATGGTGTATCTCAAAAACCATTTAAGGTTACGTAAAGCTCTTTCTCCAATCTGGAAGGGCCCTTACAGGATCATAAGCGTCCATCCTAACAATACCCTGACGCTCTTAATCAATCGACGCCATGTCAAACATCACTTCGACGAAGTGAAACCTGCTTAAATGTTAATAGATAGACATAATAGGTTTTAAGTTAGGTAGTAGATCTTTAATATACTCGTTCCTATGGACATTTCTTACATTCCTTCGCATTTAGAAAATATTAACAAAGCCCTTAGTACATCCCGTTTCCTGTGTCAGCAAAACGAAGTTATAGAGGATATGGAATGTCATAACTCTCTACAGCCTTTGCAATCGCGGTATCTCGATATTTTGAAAGACTATGAAGCTGTTTCTCATCTTATTTCCAAACGGTCAAAACGTTCCGCGTGGATTGCTGGAGTTGGCACAGTTTTCAAACATATTTTCGGAACTATGGACGAAGACGACGCCATAATGTATAACAGCGCTCTTCAAACTCTCCAAAATAATGATAAGAAATTATCATCCCTTATTAAACAGAACATTTTATTAGCAACATCTGCAATTGCAAACTTTAATGAAACTTTAAAATCAATTAATGTGAATGAAGCTCGTTTGAATGACGCTGTCCAGAAGTTGACTATTGATTTAAGAAACCTGTCAATTGTTTCAAATGTCTTGAATGTTAGAATAAGCATTAATGAAGTTATTAATATTATCGAGACTAGCTTATTAACGCTTTCCTTCAAAGTCGATGATATGTTGAACTCTATTTTGTTTACAAAAAGCAATGTTTTGCATCCCGCGATCCTAACGCCAAATCAGTTGTACAAAGAACTTATTAATAGTGTAAGTCATCTTCCTAGATTTAGAGAATTTCCCATTAAAATAGATTTAGATACTATTCATAGGATAATGATTATATCCGAACTAAGTTGCTATAGCACAGATAATAAAATTGTATTCGTAATGAAAGTTCCACTCGTACATCACACAGAATATTATCTGTACAAGAATATTCCGTTACCTGTGCCTCATGATTCACAGAATCCCAACTCCTACGCAATGATAATCCCAACAACAGAGTACATTGCATTAAGTGAAGACAAAACATCCTTCTGTACCTTATCATTGCTGAACTCATGTAAGCAACTTGGCACTCAATTGTTCATATGTAACAAAGTAAATGAATACTCATCTGTAGATTCAAGTTCTAGTTGCGAGTTAGAAATAATAACTAAGAGAATTACTTCCTTACCAAAATCTTGTAATATCAGATTTGTATCCGGAAATGTAAACGTTTTAGAAAAACTAAACGACGACAAATGGTTGTATGTTCAATCCGAAAGTAGTAAACTATCAATTGAATGTAACTCAGACTTGACTGAAATAAGTCTATCCGGTACAGGTGTCCTAAACCTACCTGAAAATTGTATTGCATATTTTAAGAATATTCGTTTATTTTCTAAGTCTAGCCCTAAGATTAATATTAATGAGATAAACTCTGACTTTAATCTAATTAATGATAGTTGCTGTAATGTTGAGAAATTTAAAAGTCACTTACCTTCCATGTCATACATAAACTTAACATCGTTGAATCTTGAAAATCTATCTGCATTTAATAGTAAAGTAAATGATATACTTACTGATTTAGAATCAATAGATAAACAACCAGATATATTAAAGTCAATTAATTATACTTACCCTTCATTATCTATAATTAGCATACTAAGCATTTTTATAGTTGTAGTCTATCTTATATTTAAGATGAAATGTTTTGTAAAATGCCGCCGTCCTAACCCCAAACCTGAAAACCCTGAAAATATTGAAATGCCTGAAATTGTAGAGTCACCCTCACGTCCTAGAATCAAGGTCATGTAAATTTTATACTTAGCATAAACTTCGCATTCTTAAAATGCGTAAGTTTAGTCTTCCCCGGGGAGTTGTTATAAAATAACTATGTAAGTAAAACTGCTGAGCTTGCATAGACTCCCTCTTGACACCTGAAAAGCATAGTCATCATTCTGAACCTAGTTCCCAGTTCCAGTCAGTCCGTCCCGATCCTCCGAGCGCGGCTCACACGTTATTCTCTGATTCAATTTCTGTATATTTCTATTTCCATATAAAACCTTCTAAAGTCCATATTTTCAAAGTTCAAATAAATTTAATTCTAGTTCTAAATAAAATAGTTTTTTTTTAAAAACCGCTGACGTCGGCCCCATATAACAGTACGTAGAAACTTGAAAAAAAAGCACCAGCTTTCATTTGTTTACAAAAAGATAAGTACCTGAACTTACAGACTTACATATATATCAGCAATACTTTTAAAGGTTTTTTTTTTGTGGTACTTTCTAAATTATTGAAAACTGTCTTGTTCGTAGTATGAATCGATAACTCGTGGTGATATTGATAGTACTGGCAAATAAAGCTGAAATTAATTATGTTTTCACGTAATAGACAAGTAGCTAAGTAAATCAAACTTCAAACATAAGGAGTTATAACTTAAGCCGAGTATTTATTTAAAAACGCCGCCGTTATTCGCCGTTTTAGGCACTTTTTACGTTAATTTTAATTTCAGCAAATATTTCATTGAATTTGCAGGTTCTAATTTTACTTAAGGATAATACTAAAAACAGCAACGGACATCCTGATAGATTCTTTGTAAAAAGAGATTTTTTTTGTGAAGTGGCGCCACTGTCGAGGCTGTTCACGACTGCACTCGCCTCGATCTTAGTAGATTAAGCTTCAAGGCGATTTTAACGGGTTTATTATTAATTACTCCTTAGTAAAAATTGTAGTTACAAAAACGTTGATGGTTAGCCTGCCATTTGAAGTAGGCCCGTTTTATGTTTGGTGTTTTCCGTGTGTCTACGCTACGGCGTAGAGAGCGTAGCACTATGCTACGCGCTACGGCTCGTTCATTATTAGATTTTACTATGATTCAGATTCAGATTCAGACGTTTATTTGCCAAGAAAATGGTACAGTACTGCAGATGACAGGTTTAAAATTAGAGTTCTACATTTTCAGTCACGTAAATCGTAACATGCAAATATTAAATAATACAATATTAAAATAATTATCAATTACAATGTCATAAACAAATACACAAACACACAATTAAATACCAACAAAATTAAAATATAGAATTTAAATATTCACTTAAACTATAAAACCTCCTCTCAAGTAACAGGTTATAAAAATTAATTTTAAATTTGTTAAGTGGAAGTTCTTTTATATTATTGGGAATTTAGTTGAAAATAGATACTGACATGTAATTGCAGTTGTTTTTAAATCCCACTGACTTAGGACGATCTCCATGTTCAATTCGGTTGTAATACCTGGTGCTCCTAGAAGGGTACAGGTCAATTGTAGTTCTGTAAAGGTGACTATTCTGCTTTACGAATACCGACATCTCGTATACATACAAACAAGGGAAAGGCAGAATTCTCAACTTCTCAAACAGAGGCTTGCAAGAGTCAGTCGGTGCCGCTCCACAGATTGCACGGACACATTTTTTTTGCGCAATAAACACTTTTTTAATAATTGTACCATTACCCCAAATAATAACGCCGTACCTAAGAATCGACTCAACATATGCATAGTAAGCTGTCATAGCAGCATGTCGAGAGGCAACTTTCTGTATTTTATATAAAGCATATACAAATCTATTAATTTTCTTACATACTATATTAGAGTGAACTTTCCATTTCAATTCTTTATCTAAATTAATTCCAAGAAATGTCACGTTCTCAGCCTCATTTATGATTTGTCCACTATAATTAATATTTAAAATTTGTTTAGTCCGATTATTATCAAAATGTATGTAACTAGTTTTATTAATATTAACTTTTAAATTATTATATGTTAGCCATTCAATGACGGATGAAACAGTGTAATTGATGTCTGTCTCATGGCTCACGTAATTATCACCAGAAACAATTATGGAAATATCATCTGCGAACAAATTACATTTATGACGGGTGATTTGTGGAAGGTCATTTATATATAGAAGAAATAGCAATGGCCCTAAAACACTTCCCTGTGGCACCCCAAATTTGTTTACTACATATTCAGAACAAAAGGATTGGATTTCGTCATCTTTATTAACTTTAGTGATCTCAACACACTGATATCGATTATGAAGATATGACTGAATCCAGCTCAGTGCGGGACCTCTTATACCGTATGATTCTAATTTTTGTAAAAGTAATTTATGTGATACAAAGTCAAAAGCTTTAGACATGTCGAAGAATAGGCAAGTAACGATATTACCTGCATTTTTATTTTGTAATATCCCAGAAACAAGATTGTAAGCTGCCATAGTGGTTGACTTCCCTTTTTGAAACCCAAACTGTTCTTCTCTTAGAATTTTGTATTTGTCTAGGAACTTCGTAAGTTTTGTATGTATGGCTCTTTCAAATATTTTTGAGAAGATTGGTATCAGGGTGATTGGTCGGTATTTACTTATGTCAGTCCTATCTCCCTTTTTGTGTAATGGTTTCACAATTGACTTTTTAAGCAGTTCCGGAAAACAACCAGTTTCAAATGATAAATTGATAAGAAAGGTTATGACGCTATGTACAGTATTATATAGTATGCATATGTGTGCGTGCATGTTTGTTACCTCTTCACTCTCAAATGGCTGGACAGATTTGGTTGAAATTAGTACACGGATAGAGTATAACCTGAAATAACACATATCTGCTTTAACCGCACAAAAACGTACCAATCCTACGGTAAAATCACAAAACAGCTGCAGGTGAAATCGTGGGGCGGAAATCTTGTAAATTATAATATGTAAATTCTTAGAAAAATCAACTAAACTAAAAAGTAATAAGTTTTTCAGTGAATTGCAAAATAATAATTTAGCTGCTTCATTTTAATTTATTCATACAATTAACTAGACAAGTTTAAACAGAAAATATTTGCAACGGAAAATATTTTCTCATGAAGACATATCTAAACAAGATAATAAATAAGTTTTACTAAATATCTGATGATGTATGGTGATTAAAAGGGGCTTACCACAAAAAATAGACGCGTGTTTAAAAAACATCTTCATACCAAAAAACCCTAGACACATGTTCAGCCCGCGTCTTACTTTTTTATGTTAAGGCCTCTAAAGTTTTCTGTTACCTAGCTATCTATGCAGAATGCACTGTTAACAATGTAAATGTTTTTCTATCAGCTCTACCTAGTACAGAGTAAATAAGTATAAAGCAAACTCAGGTGTTAAACAAACACGGTTCCAAGGAGCATTACACACTATTAGCCTTATTAAAACGGCGGACACGGCAACACCATAACTATGTTTTATTCAAATTTATTGCCAGAGCCTTAATAAAGTGAGTCTCTGTGGAGCAGGGGTCAGGCATGGGAGTGCGAAGTTTGTGATGAGGCAACTAGTTAAATACTTGTCTTTATGGTTTGCATTATGATATTTTAGTCGACTTTCAGAAAAAGAAGGTTTTCAATTAGTCGTGGACTTTATGGTGCTATTATAAAAAAAGTTAGACGTGGTTTAAGCTTATTGAGAGCGTCCAATCTTATAGAAAATTATTTTAAAGTGGCTAACTTTTTGTAATAACACGGTTTATGTTTGTTCGCCAATTAACCACATATCACGCCTATAATCCCTTGCGGGGTAGGCAGAGCATAAACGGCCGCATAAAACGGACATTTGCGCCACGTCTGACAATCCGGAAAATTGTGTATCGCTATAGTGACAGGTTGTCAGCCCATCGCCTAAAATTGCAATACACACCCTCGAGTCCCTTAGTCGCCTCTTACGACTCCCACGAGCAAGAAATGGGGTAATGCTATTCTAAGCCGGCATTACACGGCAATTAAACGATTACTAAAAGATGCCTGGACCTCATTGTTTTTTTGAAAGGGTATACTCCCCATGTAATCCAATAATCATCAAGTCAGGATCTAATGATGGGATCCTAGAGAAATCTAGGAAACTACACAGTGCATCATAAAAGTGGACCGAATCTCTCTCTCTTTTCGTGTGGGACACCGAGTCGTCCAACGACCCGATAAACCCTGGTGTCAGAGTTTTTCAACCGCCTACTACAGTGGACCGAATGAATATTCTACAATGGCCAGCAGTAAAATATGGAATTTTAGAAGTTAGCTCTCCTTACAGAGATAAACACGGAATACAAAACACGTGTTTACATATTAACAATTGCTTATTTTTCAATAACAGATACAAAATGGATGAGATACTTATTCTAATACCAAATATTTAGATGCCGTGTGGTGCCGGCTTAGAATAACATCACGCCATTTCTTTCCCGTGGGCGTCGTAAGAGGCAATTTAGGGACTTGAGGGTTACATGTGTACCTATTGCAGTTTTAGGCAATTAGCTGACAACCTGTTACTATGGTGATACAAAACTATCTACCCCGCAAGGGATAAAGGCGTGATATATGTAGGTAGGTATGTCAATATTTAGTAATCACTAAAATCGATTGGTTAAGAAAATTATTTTTACTGTTCTCAAAAATATACCCGAATTAATTTTTGGGAGCAGATGGGAAAACCAACTACGGAGCATGAAACATGGCACACCGCACAAACTTTTTTCTCACATTCAGGGCGCTGTGAACTTGCGGCGAGAGTTCACACTGCGAAACTAATAAATGTGCAGTTGCCACCATGCCACGCCGGCGCTAGACTCGATTCTACGTTGCTTGCTAAAATGGCGATAACGAGAGATCTTGCCAGCGTATCCTGGGGGAGGCCTGCGTCCATGTGTGATGTGACTGAAATGGCTAACTTAAGATATCACTGTCACTTTAACTAGGTTCTGAAAAGGTAAGAGATAGGCTATAAAATAGTCTATGGTTTCTTGTCTTGTCTACCCGCCATCTTTTTAATCTTGACAAATACCGCGTTAAATACGTAGAACTATGGAATATTTTTGCCATGATTATGTTCTATCTCTTGCAAAACGTATAACTGTAACTGCAAGCGACAGTGCTATTTTTAGCTAGCTAGTTAGCTGTAACGTGGAATCAAGTCCACTATGCAGTTATAAGGGCATATGCACACACTTGGGCTGGCCGTTCTGTGTTAATCTGAACTGGCAATGAGTTCTACAAGTTGGTGATTATGAAACTTGGAGCAGTTTGTAAAGGTCATGCAAAATTAAACTGTCATTCAAGAGACATTGAATTATAACAGCCATCTGCTTACAGCCATTCTAATTTTTCTCGAATTATTCATCTCATATACAAGAAAATGTATACCTACTGGGCCATAGGTTCAAATCTCGCTAGCGTGAAAGTTTTATTTTCTTTATATTATTGTAGGTATGTTCCTTATCACTAGCCCATTTTAGGTTTTCAGTATTGGTCAACAGTGGTATTTCATGTTTTTCACGCACACTCAGACCCACGATCTGAAGGCCCTGATTCACCTGGAAAGACTGTCCCTTTCATTTGCGCTGCACCAGAGAGAAACACACACTCAATTTGCGCTTGATGTTAAATTTTTAAGATATTTTATGGTTTTTCCGACAAAGAAACTTGAGAAATACCGTTAGAATGTCTAATTTAGGTATTCGTACTAGAAAAAGAAGCCGTGTGTTGCCGGCAGAGTAGAATAGCACCATCCCATCTCTTCCCGTGGGGGTCGTAAGAAGCGACCGAGGGATAAATCCGACCCAAGCACAACGGTCCTGGAGAGGCCAACTCCACAATTAAGCCCGGAACGGGGTCTCCGTCAGGCGCGTGTGACAGAGATCTACCGCGCAGCAGACTCCTGCAGCCGACCTGGCTCCGCACGTATCGACTAGTCGTTCCTGCGGATCCAGCCAGGAAGGCCGAGAGGGTGGCGCAGGTCCTGGGCAGCCCTGCGTTTTCCATAATTGCGTCCCAGGCAACGCAGTGTCTGCCTCAGACACTGTTTAAATCGTCTGTCACAGACGTGTGAGGCCAATGATGATGATGACTAGAAAAGGTATGTATGTATCTAAATTATAGCACATTTCTTCTTGTAATAACTTTAAAACTGTAGACATAATATTGAAAACATGTTTCAAACAGATGTGACTTTGTTTTTCTTTCTATTGAGTAAATTTTTGTAAATTGTGTAACTGATAGGTATACTCGTATGTTGTCTGTTAGATAATTTTACAGAATTTGATGGCTTCAATTGTCTAAATAAAACTGGTTTAATAATGTTGCTCGCGCTATATCCATCACCTATAGGTACTGCGTTTATAGGCAACGTGGTTGCATTTGTCGAGGCATGTGGCGCGAATGGGCAATATCGTTGCTCGCGCATCGACGCCACAGTTATTCATTGTTTTATTGCCTTCTTGTTGTTTCAAATTAAACTTTTAATGGAAGTTTTACAACTTGAGAATAAATATACCTACTTAGGTTTAGCGTATATATTTTTCTGCAGTATTAGCTTTAGGTAAGTAATTTTTTTACTCTTAATTCTTCTTCTTACTTTGGTGTCTACCTAATACCTATTTGTATACACTGCAATAAACTTAAGGATTTTAGGTAGCTTTCGTCACGCCTAAAACATGACCTCATTTTCGAATGTTTCATCTGCCAATATGCACAATGGTAATAGTCAATTGCGTAAATATCTAAATGCTGCCCAGCGGTTTCTACTTCCACTGCTCGTTTTCCCTTGGAAAAAAACAGTTCAATTACAACATCTCTACCTACCTTTCTTAATCTTCTTCTGTCGTGTGGGACAAAAGTTTAAAAGAACCATTACAATATAGGTACAAGAAAGTAGTATAGGTTAAGTCATCATCATTGGCCTCACACGTCTGTGACAGACGATTTTAAGTATAAACAGCATAATATAGGTAAATGTGAAAATTGCGTAATGCCATAACACGACAATGCGAGATAAAAGTGCATTACCGGCAGACGCGGCCCAGCCTTCAGCCTGCGGGCTGATATCGATCAGGCCGGGTAATTGCACGCCTTTTCTTGTCGACGGCTATCAGCAAGCCCGTTTAGAATACACTATTTATGTGCTCTCTGTTTTGCTTGTTGAGAGGAACACCAAGTGCAACGACCCTTGAAATTTCTGTATTTTTTTTTCAAGCCTGACGTAGTTGTATAGCGACTTTATCTCCATCCTGGCTTTTCTTATACATATATACCTACATATTACGCCTATAATCCCTTGCGGAGTAAGCAAAGCGCAAACAGCCGCAAAAAACGGACATTAACGTCACGTCTGACAAATGTTTGAGGGTCATTCGGTAATTGTGTATCGCCTTAGTGACAGGTTGTCAGCCTATGGTCTAAAATTGCAATACAATACAATATCGACTCCCTTAGTCGCCTCTTACGACTCCCACGGGAAAGAAACGGGGTGATGCTATTCAAAACCGGCATCACACGGCTTTTGTTGTCGACGACTATCGGCAGCCGCATTGAAAATAGACTACCTTTTGAGTTTTGAACGAGATCACCGATCCAAGAAATACAACAAAGGGTTTCTGGATAGTGATTGATATTGAATAACGATCAGAGTTTTCCGAAAGTGTCAAAAGCATAAGTTGGCAAATTCTGGTGATTCGAAAGAACTTGAAACCTGTTTTTGAGGCTACAGATTTGGTGCTGTTACCTGAAACAAAAATTAAAAATTTGTCAATTTAATGCAAAGGATGTGATGGTTTCTTTGCTAGGAATAAATACGTATTACAATTTTAGGCAATGGACTGATAACCGGACACTATTGTAATACACTATTTACAGAAAGTACCGTCAAATCAATTAGTCTGTCGATCGTTTTAACAGTCGTTTATGTTTTGTCTACTCCGCAAGGGATATACGCGAGATGTGTGTATACTCTGTTCTTATATTAATATTGTTCGGAATGAACCGTGCTAGCTTCCAACCTCGACTGGATTCCGTCCCGCGTGCATTTATTTTAATACTTTTTCGGGTCAGCACGAATATGTTGAGAATTTTCCGGGTATGGTCCTAGTTACTGAATTTTGAGTGTTTTCATAAAACGCTTTTCTTTTTTATTACGTTTTTCACGGGATATACCGTAAGTAACTTTGTTGTGCATGTACAAAATGGTTCAGAAATGCGTATATCGATTATTGTTCTGGCTGTCATACAATAATCTTGTAAAACAATAATTATAAAATATCAGAACAATGGTAAAATAAATAAGTTAAAGAACGAGTTTATAGTTTAATTAAGGGTTTAAAAACGAAGTCTAATCTTTTACAAGATTGTTTGTTTGAACAACCGCACAAAATTCTCCGGGTGATCTTATGCTCCCCACCAGCCAGGTGTAGGTTTTGAAGCCCCGGCGCTAAAATCGAAGAATCCATTCTTAAAAATAATCAAGATTGTTGGTAATTACACTGGAAGATTCTTGTTTCAAATACATTTTATTCTTTTCATACTTAGGCCGTGTTATGCACGTCTCGCTGACAACGTGGTTCACAATAGGCTCGTTGCTGTTCACATTTTTATTTGACCTCTTTTTTGTCCCATTCTTTCTTTTGTAAATATAACTCAGCATTCTGTTGGTGGTTGAGCTGAATGGGATTGTGAATTTAAATTTCTGTGATGCGGTTCCTTTGGTCATAATTAGAAACGTTTGCAAGTTGTACCTATTAATATCTAGCCCATCTTGTAAAGCATAAGATATTGGGCTGTGTATGGCTCTACTAGGTTTAATGAAAGCCTATGAGTAAGCAAAAATATTGAAATAACGAGCTAAAAGCCACAAAAATCTGATTGAATTAGCAACATGTCAGTGTACAATTTCTTGCACGTTTACTTGTTATAATGCAACGGTTAGCAAATTTAATTTTAATTAAGCACACAATTTTAGTCATATTAAGGATCGTAAAACACTTTCTTATCACCAAACTCCGTGTGTTTTCACTATTATAGTAGAATTCTATTCACCCTCACAGTTCTAAGAAAAACGGTAAGTGATTTTTTCGCAAAGCGTGCTTAGACGCACTTACGTTGTTTTTATCGTGAACTACTGCCGATTCGCGTTTTAGAATATTGTTTATCAAGTTATTTAAGATTATTGTAATGCTTATTACACTGTGACTTTGTATTTATTAGGCTAATTGAAATAATAGCGGGTTGTCACGGAACGCATTTGTCCCTTGATTCTTTAACAATAGAAGACTTGAGATACGAAAAAAATGCATTTGTCAAGCCTAATTCATTTTAAAACCTTCTATTGCCTCGGACTTGTTTTTGTCCTTAAATTATCTATTATTAGCGCGAAATATATTCTTTATCCCGTGGCCACGGGGGTAGCCACTGTTCCCAACGGTCATACCCATATCCACCAGGAAAAGTTGGCCACCCTTAGATTCCTACGCGTTCTATTTAATAAATCATTATTTTAATATTCTATTATACAATATCAATTACGTGTAAAATCAATTTATTTACTTAACTATCAATATAAACCGGCAGCCCCCTTGGATAACAGGTGGCCAAAGTAGAGGAAATTCGTGATTTTTAAGAAAGAAAAGATAGACTTCTATAGTCTCATTAGTATTATTTTACCGACTGCATTGTTGTACACAATTGCGTCATTGCAGCGTCATCTCCTGTTTCGTAGTCGGTGCTTTTGGCCTAACATTCTTGGGGTTCAAAATGGTTTCCAAATGTGGTGGTTAATGGGTCAGGGTTTCCGTAATGATCGTGTTTTGTGGCCGTTTTGTCATCACCGCTGTCACCCAGTCCTACTGTGGACCGGTTCTAACCGGTTATATTGCAACTATGACGGTAATGTTATGCGGTAATTTTAGAGGTCTGCCTATAATGGTGTTTTGTGACTGACGACTGATTTTAGTGCATGTAGCTCATACTAAAGTTTAGATTTGAGTCTGGCATTATTTTAACGGTAAACTCAGGAATGAGAGCCATATTTTTCGGCCTTTAAAGTTCAGCGCTAACTCTTGTTCATCAAACAATAGCGGATTATTGTCCAAAAATGGCAAAGGGAAGATTTTATTTCAGTAATTTTATGTTCTTGTTTAAGATTACAAATAACTACAACACAATACCCATTTTTTAAATAGTTATTTTTTATTCTGTCGAGTTATGATGATATGTGTTATGAATGCTATACTACTAAGATTGTAGATAAAGGTAACATTGAAATACTTTATTTTTCATCCAGGTAATAACTTTAAATAAACCTACATAATTACCATAATAATACCATATGGCCATAAAAAAACAGATAAGCATTAGTTTTTATTGTACCACATTTCCTCTAGGTGTATAAAGTAGACGAAATAAAAAAACACTGGGTATTTTTTCATTCCGTGCTGTAAGCCAATAATAATAAAGAGAGTGGGTTTTTTATCACAACAACATTGATATAAGGGTTTAAATTCCTGCAAGGTACAAACTATGATGTCGTCATGACGTGTAGTCGTAATATAATTTAAGGGATTTTCAGACTTTTATCTTTCTAAGTTTAAAGTATTGCACTCAACTGAATGGCTCCCAGGATAACATTTTTATAGAAAAATAAGTGACTTAAAGTAAAATTTCAATATTTGGTAAAGTAAGACGGAATATGAGATAAAGCTTTTAATTGGCTCGAAAGTAGCAAACAGTTGCTATTACCGACAGTTTTAGCTTGCACCACAACAGCTCATTCACGAATGCGGGGAACTAATTAATTCAGTCAGCATTACCGGTAATAACCTTATCAAATGTCGATGCGGTAGTTACGCCTAGATTGTTATTGTGGATTCATGGAATATTAGGTACCTGTGAGGAATTTTCATGGGGCAGTCGGCAGTGCTGTTAAAATAATGGCTGTGAATGTACTTTCATATTTGTTACTGAGTTTATTAGTATCGTATACCTAAATTACCTACTAGAAACCAACAGTTTTTTTGTACGTGTGCTAGTGTCTGTACGAGCTGCAAATTCTAAGCCGTAGTTAGTAAGATTTTCGCTACGACGTGACGGAAGATGATTAATAATTTGTGGAAAATGAGAGCTAAAGGTTTATCAGTCTGATAAACATCTGAGCGTGAACAAACATCATAAAACATCATCGTGCGCTCTTGTTCCCCGGAAAAATCAGGTTTTAATTTAAAGTACCGAAGCTAAAATCATTGAGTCGTTTACAACAAAGCGCAAAGCTTATGAATTATTAAGAAACTGAATTATACACTCTCGGAGTGAAATAAAAATTACCTATACCTTAAAACAGAACGATTATTTCCTTTGCCACATAAGTTAATAAATGACATTACTCAATACAACAAAACGCATTTGAAATAATTGCACATTTGGGTAGGCTGTTCATACTCTATTCTACTCTATTTCAGACCACTGTGGGGTTGAGTGGTGGTAGAGTAGAATTTGTGTGACCAATTAGAACTACATTCGAGTTTAATGAAGTGGTTCATTGACCCGAATTAGATAATTGGGGTAAGTTGCTCCTTGTTTAGATTTAATGGCTGATAAGTCCAAATATAGGGGGTAAATGGGCAATAGAGATATTAGGGAACGGGTTTAGCAAATAGCGTTAAAAGTAAATGGCTATATTTTTTTAAGTATAGATCCATATCTAGGTATATACAGGGTGTAAGGGACAGTGTGCCGTGTAATGCCGGCCTAGAATGGCATTACTTTCCCGTGGGAGTCGTAAGAGGCGACTAAGGGACTTGAGGGTGTGTATTTCAATTTTTAGGCGATGGGCTGACAACCCGTCACTATGGCAATATACAATTTTCCAAATGACCCTCAAATATACGTCAGACATGGCGTAAAGGTACGTTTTTGCGGCCGTTTACGCTCTGCCTACATGGTAGTTAGGGTATTACAATATAATAGGCGTGATATGTGTATATGTGTAAGAGACAGCCCTCCAAAACTAATAGGGTGCATTCAGACCATGAAACTGAACAATGTCCCGTGAATAAATATTTCAGGAAACGATATTTTTATTACATTCCGTCGTGAATGCACTCAACTGATTGTGATTTTGTATGGGAGGTCATTTTTTTTGTCGTTTCCTGACATTATGTTTCTAAGGGATAGTTGTTCAGTTTCATCGTCTGAATACACCCTTCCCTTAGGGAGGGATAAATATTTTATTTACAAAAAAAACCACGGTAACAGTATCGTTATTTATTCACATTGTTTCTGTGTTATGATTGGCATGAGCGTACAAAAATCTCCAGTAATATTCGCGGCATGCTAAATATATATCAATATTTTTATTCGAACGCTGAACCAATAATATATATTAAAACAAAACCGTTTGCCATTTCCAAATCGGGATTCAGATAAACAATACAGACAAGAAGAATCACATATTCGTTATTTATTCAAATGTGAAAATATGTGGAATAACAGAACTCGGCAGCCATTTTTATTAAACACGACTTTATTACGACATATCAAACAATAACAACGGAAATTTAATTCCATTTCTATTGACTCAGGAAATGGATAAAGCGGGACCATAGACTGATTATGTTTTATACCCAACATACTATGCTTATAATACAAATGTTAGGTTTTCTTAACTGAAACACAATTTAGAAAATATGATTCAGTTCATGCAAATACAGCCGATGTGGCACAAAGTTTCTGGGTTCGATGCCCGGTGGGGCACTTACAAAGTTGATATTATCACTTTGTGAATTTGATCCCAGTTTGACTAGGACATTGCAGGCAGAACCACCTGGTTGTTCGAAAAAGAAATGGTTCCGTGCTTTAGAGGGCACACTAAGCCGTCGGTCCCGGTTGTTGTCTATGATTCCTTAGACGATCGTCGTTACACAACCATGTCACAGGCCCACTACCAGTAGTAGGAAATTGAAAAACTTTGACACTAGGGTTAATCAGGTCGTTAATCGACTCATCCCACACGTAAAAAGAAGTGCAAAAACAAAATATATATGCTCCGAAAAAATACTGAGTAGGTTCTTCATAAACATTCAACGTCAGTTCATTTATACACATTATTAAGCCACCATATTCATTAGGTAATAAGGTGTTAATTTGACGAAACTTATTGATGACCTGTAAAAGATAACCTTACTTGTAGGTCTAAGTATAAATACGTTTCGTGGAACAGGATCAATCAGAGAATAAGAAAATAAAAACAAGAGAAGCATCGGGAAAGCGTTGTCTGATCTCATCTGATTGCTGACGCTTTTGCAAATGCCTGGAATTGCAGCTAAAGTAAGCATTGTTTGTAATAATATTAGGTCCTTACATATGAAATTGGCGTTTTGTATGGGAGGAACAAAAATTAGTTTTTTTTTAATATAGTATATTTATTTAATCAAAGTATGAGCCATTGTAATCTATGCACTTTTGCCATCTCATAGGTAGTTCATTGATCCCTTTACTAAAAAAACCATTCGGACGGGAATCAATAAAATCTTTGAAGGCGATTTGGACTGCCCCATCTGAGTTGAATTTTTTCCCTTGCAAGAAGTTATCCAAATTTCGAAAAAAATGGTAATCTGTTGGAGCAAGGTCCGGGGAGTACGGTGGATGCCTTAGACATTCCAATTGAAGCTCTTCTAATTTGCTAGCCGTCTGTTGTGCAGTGTGTGGTCTAGCGTTGTCGTGAAGCAACAGTGGCGTAGAGCGATTGACCAACCTCGGTTGTTTAGCAGCTAGCTTTTCCATCATGGTTTGCAATTGCTGACAGTAGACATCTGCCGTAATCGTCTGGCCAGATTTGAGAAAACTGTAATGAACGACACCGGCGCTAGTCCACCAAACGCTTACAAGTAACTTTTTATTGGTCAATTTTCGCTTGGAGCAGGCTTTGGCTGGCTTGCCAGGGTCCAGCCATTGCGATGAGCGCTTCCGATTATCGTAGAGAATCCACTTTTCATCACAGGTAATGATTCGATTTAAAATCCCTTCGTTATTGTGCCGGTCAAGTAATGTAACGCAGCAGTTGACGCGCGTTTGCCGGTTTGCTTCACTCAATTCGTGAGGAACCCACCGTTCAAGTTTTTTAATCTTTCCAATTTGCTTCAAGTGGATTAAAACAGTTTTATCACTAACACCGAAGCCTGCAGCTAATTCGGACGTGGTTTGCGATGGATCCGCTTCCACAATAGCCTTCAATTCTTCATTATCAACTTGGGTCTCCGGCCGTCCACGGGGCTTGTTTTGCAGGTCGAAATTTCCAGAACGAAAACGTTGGAACCAAAAACGCACTGTGTTTTCTTTTGCGACACAACCGCCATACACATCATTAACCCTTCGAGCCGTTTCCGCAGCACTGGTGCCACGGTAGAACTCGTACTCGTAAATAACGCGATATTTCAAATTTTCCATTTTGTAAATTGAGCGATGCAAACAGAAAAAAGATAAGTAAAAAAACAAATGAATGACGGTTTACGAAAGACAACTACATGTGGAAATAGCTGTATAAATTTGAATTTCGAATTCCTAACCAAATAGGAGAAATTTGTGATCAAAGTGGCCAGTACGACAAAACGACCATTTCATATGTAAGGACCTAATAATAACAAAATAAATAGGGATTTGATTTCGAAATGGATTGTTTGAATATGACGTCAAAGATTTAACGTGCAAGTTATCATATTTTGTGAGAAATTCCGCGACTGGTTCAAACGACACGTCTGTAGTCTCGACGTGTAATAAAAATATCAAGTTAGATCATTAGAAAATAAATAGCTTAAAAGCCATTGCACGTTAGTTATTCTTTCTTAAAAACATGAATTATGATGTTGATAGTGATTAATGCTACCTTGGAAATCTCTAGTTTCATAGCTTATTTCCGTAGAATGAGAAAAGCGATAATTTGTATGAAAACAAGCGAGTAATTGGTTAGCCGGCGGCGGCGAGACTCCGCCGCACTTTGGAACAAAAATGTGTTTTAGACTGTACGTTCTATGTATTTGCGAACATCCATTTTGCTTATGCTTGCTAATTTGTGTTCAATGGAGTAACGCTTTTGCTACGTACAGCGTAGACTTATGCTACGATGTTTTCGTAGAGTTGTTCGTAGCTAATAAATATGTACTCGTAGTAGCTCGCCACGCCTGGCAAGTCATTCAGCTGCCGCAGTCTGTAAGTGCAATGCATGTATTTCTTTATATTTATGAGAGAATTTGTCACTGTAAAATGCGGTTTTATGCTATAAGTAGGTAGGGTATCCCATTGTATATTTTACTGTAAGACTTTTAGTTCTCAGTAAAAATATAAAATAAACGAATTCTAAAATCTATAAATACACTTATTTTATACATATAACACATAACAGTCTTTTTTGGCAATTCGTAAAAGATGTAATATGATTTTTGAACGCAAGTCACAGTCGCTACCCGAGCCAGATCCAATGTGAACGAAATTAAATGATTCTTCCACCATATTTGTTGCATTTCACATCTACCTACATAAAATATATTTTACTCGACTGAACTAACCCTGGACCCTGTTAAAGATATCGTGTTTAAGGTTAATAGTATGTAAGAAAGGATTGCACAGAAAATTTGTTTTGGAAGTAATACCAGTATCAGCCAACAAAACGGGGGGGTTGAGAGATGGGTTTGTCCCCGTTTAGAGAAAAATAAAAGTAAACAACTGCTTCGGAAGTTATACCAGCATCATCCAATGACACGAAGGGTTGAGGATGGCTTGAGTTTGCACCTCTCAGAAAAACTATAAAAAATTATTAAATTGTTTTTAATTTAATTTTTTTAATAAACTAAAGTAACTTTATATCATATTTACGCCGCGCGAATAAAGTCGCGGGCAGCACCCAGTTCGTGTATAAATACACCACAATAAGGAGGGCCGATGTCCAGCAGTGGACTGTTGTGGCTGTTATTGTCAAATATATTTTCACATGTTCAGGCACAAAGCAAAGGGTAGGTAAACCAGGAATTAATTCACTTTATTTGAATAGTTCGTACGGAAATAGGTAAACATAGTTAATGTTTAAACAGTCCGCTTCAAAGGTTTATTTGCTATGTTTAAATGCGTATCATAATGAGGTTTAAAGGAAAAGCATAATGTACTAAGTGGATTTATTTTTATTTTTATTAATGATGGGTTTGCTCTTGACTCTAGTCTAGGTCATAGGACAGAGACAGAGTCTAAGATGGAGAGAGCTCACCCAGAAGAAGCCTGTTAAGGCACTGGCACTCCCACACACTGACGGAACGCAGCAAGCTACTTGGCGCCAGACTTCGGTGGGATGGTGGTCGCGAGCCAGGCGGCTCCTTACGGAGCCTTCCACCGCGCACGTGGGATCGTTCAGCCGGACTTATCCACAGGCAAGCCTGTGTTGCCGTTGCCCGGGGTGGACCGCTAGGAGGTAGATCCCATACCACCCCACTGACTCAGTCAGTGCTCGGAACTCGACTGTCGAACATCTCCTGATGATGCTCCGTGGAGGGGCGAAACACGTGTAGAGTGTAAAACGGTGGAAGTAGTGCGAGTAAAGTGCATCGCTTGTGCATTTGCATTAACTTGCGGTCGTACGCGTGGTGCATTCAACTAGCTGCATTACTAGCCATCATAAGTGCGGAAGAAGCTAAATACCTTTCTATCTAATTCAATGAAAAAGACTTATGTAAAGTAAAAATTATATTAAAATCCTACGCTAGATCGTTCCCGATGTTGGTAGGAACTGTTAGTATAAAAACCAGTTCAAAAACTAACACCCGACTACTGAGATATCGCGCTCTAAAAAGTAAGAAACAAGAAATCTGGAATATTAACTACAAACAATTTAATATCTATAGTCCACGAAATTGATACGAAGATATTACATATAATTATATATTTAAATGTATATTTAATAAAATTTTATTGTGGTTTATAGGTGATAGCCGTGGACGTATGCCAGTTTGCCTTACCTAATTATGTTGTGCAAGTTTATGATATCACCTACTAAGCACTAGAGTAGGTGGCATACGACCACGGCTATCACATATAAACCATAATAATTTTTTATTAAATATACATTTAAATATATAATTTTATGTAATATCTTCGTATCAATTTCGTGGACTATAGATATTAAATTGTTTGTAGTTAATATTCCAGATTTCTTGTTTCTTACTTTTTAGAGCGCGATATCTCAGTAGTCGGGTGTTAGTTTTGAACTGGTTTTTATTTTAATTATTTTGGGGTTGAAGCTAAGTTTAACACTTTGGTATGTTTTTTTTTTCTGGATAGAAATGCAGCTCAATTCACAATTAAAATATCACTCGTTATTAAACAAAATGCACTCATCATAATCTTATCTTTGTATGTATGTATGTTTGACCATGCATAACAGGGTAGGAGCCAACACGCAGCCTTGGCGAACACCTCTACGAAAGGCTCGGATGTATTGCCGTTAAAAACAATGTCTGCCTTTCATGTCCATATGGAAGGATTTAACGAGCCTCAGAAGTTTTGGCGGGCATCCGATGTTTACAAGTGCAGTGTAAAAGCCCTCTCTGCTAACGGTGTCGAAGGTTTTGTTAAGGTCTTCGGACGCCACAAATAGAGGTGTTCTCTGCTCTCTATACTTTTCCTGAAGTTGGCGAAGTGTAAAGATCATATCTGTTGAGGAACGCTGGGCGCGGAATCCACATTGCGATTCGGGATATACACGATCAGCTAGTTTCTGAAGTCTTAATAAGACTAACCGAGCATATAATTTACCTACTATACTTAAAAGGGATATACCACGATAACAGTTACAGTCACCGCGGTTACCTTTGCCTTTATATAGGGTAACGATGTTAGCATCTCGCATATCTTGTGGTTTGAAATTGAAAAAAAATTAAAAAAAATTGAAATATATATCCCGCTTTCCAACATTTACACAACAGATTGTGCAGGATGGGTAATATGCACTTGAGCCTGATGATTTCGGCATGGGTACATATTCCAGGAGACTTTCCGCTCTTAAGCTGTTTAACAGCCTTGTGGTATTCCCTTATGGTAGGAAGGTCATCTAACTCGGCCCAGGTAGCTAGTTTTGGCTTGCAGTCTGCAGCTTCCGGCATTATATTAACTGGTTCCGAATAGAGACCAATATAATGTTCTATCCATCGTTCGAGTTGGCGTTAGGCATCTGTAATAATAGTGCCATCCACTTCTTTAAGGGGGGCTGTTTTTTTAGGCAAAGGACCAAGGGCCTTTTTAATACCAGCATACGCACCACTAAACAGACACGCGACTTTTCGGAAGGGTTAAGGCGATGTGTAAGCGCAGCTTGCCGTTTGGACTCGAGCAGGGGTGTTATGTGTTCGAGATTTTCAGCGAACCAGTACTGGTTTTTGACTTTCTGGTGGCCGAAAGCCGTACCAGCCACATCTGTTAGTAACTTTTTTACTTTGCCCCAGTCTTCCTCTATAGGAGCGTCTACGTCCTAGGTGGCAGTTTCGTCGCGTATCAACTCCTCAAACTTTCGGACAAACTCATCATCCCTAGTTTTGGGAAGATCGATCTTCTTCCTACCGGGCAGTTTGGACGAGTGGATCTTTATGTGAGTTATAACAACGTGCGAAGCCACCAAGGAGTGATCTGTGTCACAATCAGCGCTATGAAATGTACGCGTGTGTAGATTTCCGGTCTCGCGGAGATTTTTCTTTTTGGTTAAGATAAGGTCCAGTTGATGCCAGTGACCAGAACGAGAGTGTTTCCAGGATATTTTGCGAGATGATTTGCCTTTCAAGTAGCTCTAATAAACGTTGGCCGTTTTCGTTTAACTTCCCTATACCGTGGTTACCTATACAATCAGGCCAAGCTACGTTGTCCTGTCCAACCCTTGCGTTAAAATCGCCCAGAATGTATAAGCGGTCAGATGGTCTTAACCCGCGAAAAGATTTTGGCTTCATCCGTTGAGGATAATGTTGGTGCGTAAGCAGAAATAAGTGTTACGTATCCATGGTCCGTATTTAACCGCACCAACAAGGAGCAAGGAGCCTCTATAGATGTTAAGAGGTCGTTGCGGATAGCCAAGCCTACACCATGCTCACGCACAGCGCTGCTGTCCTTTCCTTTCCAATAGAATGTGTAATGTGTCTCACGCAAGGAGAACCCTCGTCAGGGAGTCTGGTCTCTTGTAAGGCACAAACAGCAATGTTAAGTCTGTTGAGTTCGGCGTCGATAATGGCAGTTTTACGCAGATCTTGTGCGTCAGTAGAAGAGCCTCCACAGGTGTCAGGGAGGCCTGCCCTCATAGTACGGACATTCCATGTTACAAATTGCATGGATAAGCGGTGTTGGGAATTGTTTCTATTATGCCTTTTAGTCGCAGGTGTAAAATGTAACGGCGCCGATTGTCCAGTTGAGGCTGGTGCTCTCTACACCCTAAAAGAGCAAACCAGCACCGGAGCGAAACAGTACTTTATTGGTCGGGGGCTGCCTAACTTGGAGCGGGCGGTAACTGATCAGTGGGCCTAGGATGGACCCTCCCACTGTCGGAAGCGACCCCTGGCGCCCGCACTTACGCCCATAATATGTGCGGACTTATAACCGATCACTGCCACTGCGTTGCCTGGCTTGATCCGCAGGAACGACTAGTCGATACGTGCGGAGCCAGGTCGGCTGCACCTCTATCACACGCGCCTGACGGAGACCCCGTTCCGGGTTTAATTGTGGAGTTGGCCTCTCCAGGACCGTTGTGCTTGGGTCGGATTTATCCCTCGGTCGCTTTTTACGACCCCCACGGAAAGAGATGGGGTGGTGCTATTCTACTCTGCCGGCACCACATGGCTGACCGACCGATTTGAATAGTTTTTATAATACCGCCTGTTCTATTTGGATCGTTTGGTATGTACTCTTGCTTAGGTATTTGTCCATATGTTTTAGACTCTGTTGAAGTGTATATTGCATTGATCGTATAGATTTTTGTTCGTAATGCCAAGCGCTCTGACATTTTTTGTTAATTTAGTCTACCTGTTTTTTTAAAGTTGGAAATATATGTACAATTTCATCGTATTCAATTATGTCGTTTACAATTATTCTTGTGTCTAATATTGCTAATTGCTCCATTGTCAACTTCCCTACTCTAATGCTGTTCAATAGATCGACGAAACTGTTGTCATTTACTTATCACATATTTTGAACCAATTCACAGAAACTGAACATTCTCCATAAATGTGGTTCAGCTGCATAAATGTCAGGTTGTTTGTTACAATATGCGCCTACACGAGTTGCAGATACGGGTGGTAATTGCATTAAGTTATCAAAGACTAATAGGTTAACCCTTAAAATCGTGTTTCACTTAAGTGACAGGTAGTCAGCTGTCGCCTACTTGTAATACCTACACATGAACTCCTCGTATCCCTTAGTCGCCTTATACGACACCCGTCGCGTCCCGTTATCCCGTAGTCGCCTCATACGACACCCGCGGAAAGGAAATGGGGTGGTGCTGTTCTTAGCTGGCATAACACGGCAACTATTTTTTTTTAGCTGTGCTTATTAAGCCCTTTCATTTGATACCCAACACGATATTACTAGTAGTACAAACTTTTTAAACTCTTAGCTCTAGAGGGCGCCCTATGTAATGTATAGTGACATAACGTAGCCTATAACCAGCGGACTGTTTAGACGCTTCAAATGATACCTCATTTATCAAATTCTGATAAGTTGTTTAGAAGTAAGGACGGAACAAACGTTTTCGTTGCCACATACATACATACATATATACATACATACATACATACATACATACATACCGGTCAAAATCATAACCCTCCTTTTTGCTTTGCCGTAGTCGGGTAAAAATATACATTAAACAACGAATAAGGCCACAAATAATATGTTAAATATATTTTTCATATAACATACAATTTATATTCCAAGCTTGTTCCAAAATATTACTCGCTAGTTACCGTTACGTCGCTAGTTGCACGACCCCTGGCCAGCAGCCAAACCTAGATAATTTGATAAAAAATGTACACCACCCCTTATTGTTCAACTTTACGAGCTTTTAGCTTTATTTTACGTGAACTTAGTAGTATTTTACTCGACTGCTTAATGTAAAGTGGTACGTTTTATACAGTCTGATTTTTGTAAATGTGCACTGTACAATGGATGTGAAACTAATAGACGATTTAAATTTTTCTTCTTTTCGTGTGGGACATGAGGCGATGCCATGAACTTGTTATCGTCCCTTTTCCACTAACGGAAAATCATGAGTGTGAGAACAGAGCGTAATTGTCATGTTTAGAAAATTGTACGCTCTTTTGGAAATATCTCGCCAAATTAACAAGTAATCTAAAAAATGTACGACAAGAATGTAGTAATAACAAGATGTAACGTATTCGCAAAAAAGAAAGTGTTATGTTCATAAAATTGCTATACACCACGCAAAAAAGTGTAAAAATAGACCGATTTTTGAAAAATAAATCTATCGAGCAAACTTTCTTTAATCGTGTTTTCCTGCGACCGGAATCTAGATGATACATATAGATTGCAAAATAATTATACATAAGGTGTTTATCGTTTTTGCCAACGATGCTTGCATCCAAAAATACCCATTTCTCTCACGGAGCCCTTGCTAATTTGTTCATTTTTATTATTAAACGAACAAGTATCACTCATGATGTAGGTTTACGCAACATAGTTGTTCATGATTAGGTTGAGAGATAAGCCTTTTACGTTACGGCTGGTTAAGACAGCCTTCTTCACGGAGGTCGACAGATCACATACGCACGCCCGTCAGCTGTGATTTCCGAACTGATCCGCGAAAACCTACAATAACACAAATTTGTTCAGTTTCGCGTATAGGTAACACCTAGAAAGTAACAGTTTTAAGCAAGCTCTCTTTAGCTTGGTGGTTTCAGCTAATGGAACAGAATTAATAATAATGTTCATTGACATACTCATGGACATTGTATCCTATTCCCAGAGGACACACTAAGTTGATGAGATTGCTTAGAGATTGGTAAAAACCTCTAGAGAAACACGGCATTCCGTAAAGACAATGCCAGCATATCATTGCAAAACAAATAATTAGATAGCACGGGCTATTTTTAGTAGGTTCAATCATCATCAATTCATCATCATCGCACACTACAATTGACAACAGTCGCCGACCAATTTAAGTCTAAAATGTTGACGTTGGTCACCGTTTGCGACTGTTGGCTGCAATTGCCAACACAGTAGAAATGTGTAGTGTATAGGAGCCCCTTTTTAATACGAAATTTTTTATTCTAAACATATTTTTTAAATTATCCCAAGGAAAATTGCGTTCAAAAACAACGGTTAGCAATCTTCGCAAAAGAATCAGATTATGAGTTGCAGGAAGTTGTTCCAGGAGTAATTGAGGTACAGTTAATTTAATATTTGCTGAAGAGTTAGCGGCTAAGAGGGGGTAATTGGATAAAAGTACGAGGTATTTTACTGCTCTCGAGTAAAAGGAGTTTGTTATTGTTGTATGACCAAAGTGCAGATGCACTTTAATCTAGTTTAGTTTTCATACTAGTGCCGTGTGATGCCAGCTTAAAATGGCATCATCTCATTTCTTTCCTGTGGGAATCGTAAGAGGCGACTAAGGGACTCGTATTGCTATTGTAGGCGATGGGCTGACAACCTATCCCTGTGGCGATACACAATTTTCCGAATGACCCTCAAATATTTGTCAGACGTGGCGTAAATGTCCGTTTTTTGCAGCCGTTTACACTCTGCCTACTCTGCAAGGGATTGTAGGCGTGATATGTGTATGTATGTATGTAGTTTTCATACTTAGTTTTACAGGTATGTTGAAAGTGATCTTTTAAAAGACCTAAGCTCACCATTGTGAACTACTTTTAAACCAAAATTATTGTATTGTTTATGCACAATAAAGAATATTATATAATATACATATACAAAGTACTGAGTTGTTTTTCGAACTTTGATGGTTCAAGTTCAGGCAGGGTTAGACAGTTTGGATTTTGGGCTGTTCCTATGCGCATAAGACTTACATTGGCGGTTTGAGTGTCTAACCGCACGTGAGCTTGACCGTACAATCTAAGTCCGAGTAACTGCATCCGGCTGTCCAGATTGAGTGTCCAGAGTGCGGTTGCTGCTCGGTCTTTTTGGTACTTCACTAAAACGCATACTAACCAGTCATCATAGGGCGCCGTCAAATTTGGACAGCAGCATGCAGTTGCTACTGCTCCTCGGACTAAGATTGTACCCGTAAGGGTATATTATATTAAGGGTATATTATATTAAGGGTATATTATAATGACGTTGTGTCGACGTAAGTAATGACCGGACGAATCTTGAGTGTAGGTATCAAAGTTTTTAAATGATCATGTTTTAAGAATGTTACACATACACAGATGTTATACGGGTAAAATAATTCATAACCTTTTTTAAGTTGGTTACAACTATTAAAAACTACGCTCTTTATCTTCCGTATTAGACTTAAACTAGATAACGAGATTGCTTTGTATTTATAACCAAGCGCTCATGTAACTAGTTACAGAGTTATTTCAGGTGTTCTCGCTAATCTAATTTGTATGGAGCGGGATAAAATTGAAATTTGCCGGCTTTAGGCCCCGGTTTGGTTCGTTAGCGGTGAATTAATTTTAGAACAATTTGTGGGGCTGTTTAGGTATTCTATAGGGGATTTATTTTCAAACCTACGTTCAAAAAGTTATCGGTCCTAGTCCGATGACTTTCTGTGCATTTCTGAACCTGATAAACAGGAGGTCACCTCTATTCCCATGCGAAAACTCATCCATCTAATTTTGAACTAATTAACTGTATTATTTATTACCATTATCAACCAACAAAGCATCAATCAATTAATCGCCGTCTATGTCGACCTGTACTTACAATGTTTATACTAAATACTATTTCATTCGTTGTGGATTATAAGTATCTATATGTATATTTATGAGATTCTTTATTTCTATTTTTATTTTTTTTATTTTTTCTATAATAATTATTTATTGTTAAGTTCTTTTATTAATTAGTTGTTGTTGGCGAAGCAGATGTTAATTTGTGTAATCTCCTTTATTGGCAAACACACTGTATTACTTTCAATGTATACTCAAATGTAAAAGCTGTGAGATTTCCTGTAATAAATAAAAAATACCTGTGCCTACCTTACTTTACTTCCTTTTTTCCGAATTTCTGCTTCTGGGCAGTTTCAATAACGCAAATATGAATAAATTCCTTTTCGTTCGGGATCCCGGGATGGGATCGAAATACTCGCAGCACCCAATATTATTGTGATCCGAAATATTTACTTTTATTACTCCTGACCCACACTCTTCTATCGTGGGATTATCCAAAAATAAGGTAGAATAATAACCTTACTAAAGAACTATTAAAGAACCATCGATTTTATCCATCCACACTAATTTCATAAATTTGAAAATATCTCTGTCTGTCTACTACGCTTTACGTTAGAACTACTGGACCCATACTGGTAAGAAAGAAAAAAGGCTACTGTTTACCGCGGGAAAATAGCCAAAACCACCCAAACAGCCACTAAGCCCAATATATTAAGTATTTTACTTACCTATGCGAAGGCTAGGCTAGCTGAACTACAGAAATACTTATTACTATTTCTTTTAGATGTAGATATTCACAACTTGTAACACGGCCAAAATGATTTGCCGCCTTTCCCCAGTCTTTTGCTAGAACGATGAAAATAGCCTCAATCGTAAATAGGATTCTGAGAATAGATCTAGACAGGCCAATCTGGAATTCAATAAAAGCTATGAAACGGAACCCTTTCCGAATACATTGTTTTATTCAGTAGCGCGGCGCTGGTTGCTGCGGAGCGCTAAAATTGATACCAGTATGTGGTTCAGAATGCTAACGGAAGTAACGTCTTCTGCTTAGAATTTTGCTTTTTTAAAATATCTATTGCATGTTACGTAGAATTTACGTCGTTGTAGAGAAATATTAACTCAAGTTTGCACTACTATTACTCATCACAATAAAACAATTTGAAACGTAAACGTAATTGTAAAATCCACAATAAACACAACTTAAATCCGTTAGATTTTTTACTGTGATCAATTTACTATGTAAAACGCGCTTGTGGAGCGTGGAGACGACTAACCTTATAAAATGACTTGTAAACTAAATGTTATAAAGCCAATGCAAGTACCTTTTTTTATTTTAAATACAATTACTTGGCCATTTTAACCGCTTAAATACCCTGAAAATAAAAGCCTTATCTTTTCAAGGGACCAGAAAAATAAAAACAAAAACCTCAATTTTATTACACTCGCCGGCTTAAAGAACAACAATAACAACTCCAAATTGATATGTTCCCCGGCTCCCCCTGCTCCCCCGACAACGTGCACATCAAAGCAAAAGAACTAGGTTTGTAGTCCGTATCAATAACGGACCCTCCTGTATATAAATCATCTGTACTTGTGAGGGATGCTGCGGCGGCTTGGTGCAAGTCACAGGTGTTTTTGAGACCGGGATCATGTCTAGTGAGGGTTGAGTGAGCATTTATGTCACAGGTGTGATATTAGCCGCGTGATGCTGACTTAGAATAGCATCGCCCCCTCTCTTTCCCGCGGGTGTCGTAAGAGGCGAGGAAGGGATGAGGGTTTTAAATGTATTATAATTTTAGGCGACATGCTGACAACCTGTCACTATTGTGATACACGTTTTTTTCTAACGAGCCTCATATATTTGTTAGATCAGACGTGAAGGTAGTGATCATATTTTACGGCCGATAACCCTCTGCCTACCCCACAGGGTAAAAAGGGCGTGATATGTGTATGGAAACAATATTTGTTTGATAATATACCTACTGGTTGCAAGGGTTTTTGAACACATGGTTGAATGCGTGGTAAACTCTGACGACAGGGTTCATCGGGTCATTCGTCGAGTCGGTATCCCACGCTAAAGAAGAAGATGGTAGAATCAGTCATCTTAGTGTGTATTTTTATGGGAAGTTGAATGTTCTGTCGTTTCCCAAGAAAAAAGAAAATTGTTTAGATTTATCAGACCACAATCATCACTTTCATTTTAGCCTGAGTATATAGGCCTCTCCTTTTTCTCGCCATTTGCGCCGCATCACAATACAGCCATATTCAATTAAAGATTGGTTATACCTATATTACATTGTAGAAAATTGATGAAAACAACAATAAAATGAAAATGATTTTATTGTGAAAATGATTTTATTGTGTTTTTTTTCTATAAGTTTGTTACTTAAACTGAAGAAAATAAAAAGGGTCCAATAATCAATAAGGAGTTTAATCCCGCGGGCACTGAGCAGCTAGTATCTACCACTGGACCAACAAATTGATGGAAGAGTGTCAAACCACACCAGCGGTATTGCCCGCGACATAATAATCTGCTCTGAAACGCTGTTATTGTGAGGCTACCCAGGTATATGAGGTACAGGCAAACTGATCCATCTTGTCAGTTGTGGTGCTGGTGGCGTCAAAAAAACAAAGTCACGCGGTACAACAGTGAACGTCGTCGGTACAAAATGCTGGAAATATTATTTACAAAGTCGATAAATTTAAGGTAAATCTATGCAATTTGCCTGGAGCCTGTCGATCGAGGGCAGTCTGCCCGCGATCAGAGTTGATGCAACTCAGACAAAACATCGGGATTCGGGTAAATCGTATAAATTTATCTAATAGAACGTTCCCACTATGCATCTGCTCATGTTCCTGCTGTCGCGAATATTGTTCGAAATACTTCCGCGGAAGTATCAACGCGAGAGAGTATTCACACTCTGCCGTCATACACTTCTCGCACCAATATGAGTGAGCGAGATATCAATACATTCCTCTCGCGATCAAGCTGCAGTTCTTTTGCCTTGCGCAATAAAAGCTGACATTCGAGGGAGCACGGGAAGTGGCAGAGGCATGACGAGCAGCAGCGCAAGTAACCTGTTTACATACTCGCGCTGCCCAATTCTCTTACTATTTCAGTGCCCATATTGGCATTGTGTTAACTTGCTATAAAATACTATCGCTATTAGACGCGTTTATTTACACTAGTGAACCCAAAATACGTGAAATTGCGAAAGCATACAAATTTACTTATATTGCGTTATGTTGTGGAAAGCTCCTGGTTTGGCTCGACCCCGGGTACGGTGTGATAGAGGGAGGCGACAGAGGATGATTATCTAGGCTATTGTCATTAGTCTCAAAGATGCATTTCTAGTTCTGACCTACTTGCTCGCTTGGTTTAAACAACAGTAGTTAAACTGATTGACTCATAATTACAGTACAGTTTAGAGTCCTGTAAGGTTGCCTTGGAATACGACACTAGTTTTTTACTATACGTCGGTCTATATTTATGTATGCGCGAGGATCTTTTATCTAATAAATAAACTTATTTTCTAGAGAACTATAAACAATATTGTAAGATTTGGAAAGAAAATAACATCATATACCCTAGACTATGCCATAGGCTATGCCAATATATCTACGAACATAGATCTTCCCAAACCCGAAAAAAGAGTTTTGGTGCATCAAAACAATCTCGTGCGTTATTGGACCCTAATGTTATTGCGGACCCATGGGATACTACATCTTACATCATAGACCGTCGAGTCTATGATATTATATAGGATTAAATTTCACAAGTGACTGATAGCTGGAACTCAGGTCAGGCGGGTGATAAGGAACAACTCAGTGTTAATGATTGCGATTTTGAATAGAACAGTGTTCGGCTTGCTAGAAAGTTTGTAGACGGTCGTTTTAGTTGTAATTTTGTATTGTGGTGGTGTTGCTAGTAGTGCCATCTATGTATTAAATAGAGAATAAAAACCTTACTAAGCTTATGCATGCCTGTTACTTCAAGTGGAATGAGCGACTGTATCTAAAGCTTAGGATCTTATAATGAGAATTTAATTTTGTATGTACTTAACTAAAAACTTCAAGGATATTAGCTTCATAATTCTGTATGAAGACTCCGCAACAGTTAGTCTGGTCGACTGCGCTTCTGAAGAATCATTCACTTGTAAAAGCGCTTTGTAGGGCAACTGTAGTTACGGGTATCTATGGCAGCTGACAGATGCAATGTTCAGGCAGTGTTCTCTTCAATGTGATAAGGGTACTTTAATTTTAAAATGGAGAGCGAATAAGTAACTTGAAGAAGAATGCTTTTTGACTAAACATACAGTATAGTAAAAGAATACTTGGTAGGTACTAGCTGTATGCAAGACATATACTTATACGTGTCTTATCACATTGAAGAGAACATTGCTTGAACATTGCATCTGTCAGCTGCCATAGATAATCGAAACTACAGTTGCCCTACAAAACGCGTAAAACCACAAAAATTGAATAAAAACTTAGTTCATGAAATTATAAATAATTGTAAATCAAATAAAATAAGGACCTACCTACTTAGATAACTGATTTCTTAGACCTGATATTGCACAGAAATGTACTTGATTTTTTACATAACAATAAAGTAGAAATGATAATTTTCATGTACAAATTAGTCCTCGCATGGATAAAACAATTGTTATACGCAGTAGGCAAATAAGTACCCAGGTGTTTGTAAAGACAGTAGCCTTCTCTGTAAACAAGAAGTCAGGATTAGTGTTAGTTCGTCCCAGTGGTATTTTAAACACGTCTGATCTGTCTAGGTCTTGTCTGGCTGGCTTAATACGTACTAATATTTGATACAAAGGGCGTATTAAGATGTATCATAATAATTTGAAATGCTGTTGGGTAGTTATTTTAGAGTTAGTATTTTTTGTAGCTAAAAATTGAAGCGAACTTTAACGAACCAAGACCTTAACAGCGCCCTGCGCCACTGACACTGCAGTGTACGTGTATTAACTGCCGAAATGTTTAATCCCTTGCCAAAATGACCATAAAATAATAACAAACATGAAATTTGAATATCAAGAGATTTTCTCAAAGGATTTTCGAAGCTGTAAGAACAGCATACTTAAATATCCGACGATGTTGCGGTTTGTAAAAGCAAATATATAAACGATTTTCAGCAGGATTTCGTAATTTCCTCTCATCTAACAACCGGATCCGGCAAAACAGACGAAAAACATGCGTGAGAACCGCCTAACTACTATCCGAAAGACTGAAATATATCTTTATTTTGAACTATAAAGTTGCGCTCAGGCAAGCCATTAGTTGTGTGGTTACTAGACCAAAAGTCCTGGGCTCGGTGAGAACGAGCAGTTAATTCTACTAAATAACACAATGTTTCCTTATCACGTAAGACCAGCGCTGCAAAGCCACTTTTTACACTACATAGGAATCCTCCTTTATACTCAGGGTTTGGTGTAAAGTGCGAGAGGTAGCGAGTGTAAAATGTCTTTTAAAGTAAGATTGTGTATCGGCGGGGTTAACAAGCTTATCGCCTTGTTGGATTGTTCCATTTTAGTATTCAAATTATAGGCTTAATCGCCTTATTGTCCAACTCATGGTTATATCGAGTCGTACTCATAGTTATTTGTATAGAAAATGACAAGACAACTCGCACGGAAAACTTTGTCATATTTATGGTCATAATTCAGACAAACCGAAACTGCCACTTAGATAACATGAAAAACCTAAATTCAACCCTTTTCTCGATTGGCAAAGATATAACTTAAAGCTGCTCGTGGATTAAAGTTTTCAATTTCCGCTAGTTCTTGTACCACAACATAATCTGCATAGGCTTCTTGAATTGCAAATTTCATACAGTTTCCTTGAACACTTGGCCTGATAATTTTTTACATTGTTTGTTTCTGTTTGGATCCAATGCGACACTGTTACTAGAGCTCATGTTTGTAGTTTTATCTTTTGTTGTGTTAGTTGGATTGTGTGTTTGTTTGAATTATAAAAAACATAAGTTACCTAAACTAACCGTTTTTTTGTATCTATCGTTTTTCCAACAGATGCTACCAATTGTTGTTCCTATCGAGGCAACACTGAACGTAAGCGGGATATACCGAGATTGCTGACAGGCGGCCGTAGGCGACGAGACGCGACGCGACGCTGCAATGTCAAGCTGCAGCGAGCAGATCAACGACGCCTGATCTGAAATTGCAGATCTGAAATTACAGCGAACAGCTCAACGACGCCTGATCTGACATTGCAGCGAACACCTCAACGATGCCTGATCTGACATTGCAGATCTGACATTGCAGCAAACAGCTCAACGACGCCTGATCTGACATTGCAGCGAGCAGCTCAACGACGTGTGATCTGACATTGCAGCGAGCAGCTCAACGACGCCTGACCTGACATTGCAGCGAGCAGCTCACCGACGCCTGATCTGACATTGCAGCAAACAGCTCAACGACGCCTGATCTGACATTGCAGCGAACAGCTCAACGACGCCTGATCTGACATTGCAGCGAGCAGCTCAACGACGCCTGATCTGACATTGCAGCGAGCAGCTCAACGACGCCTGACCTGACATTGCAGCGAGCAGCTCAACGACGCCTGACCTGACATTGCAGCGAGCAGCTCAACAAAGCCTGATCTGACATTGCAGCCAGCAGCTCAACGACGCCTGATCTGACATTGCAGCCAGCAGCTCAACGACGCCTGACCTGACATTGCAGCGAGCAGCTCAACGACGCCTGATCTGACATTGCAGCGAGCAGCTCAACGACGCCTGACCTGACATTGCAGCGAGCAGCTCAACAAAGCCTGATCTGACATTGCAGCCAGCAGCTCAACGACGCCTGATCTGACATTGCAGCGAACAGCTCAACGACGCCTGATCTGACATTGCAGCGAGCAGCTCAACGACGCCTGATCTGACATTGCAGCAAACAGCTCAACGACGCCTGATCTGACATTGCAGCGAACAGCTCAACGACGCCTGATCTGACATTGCAGCGAGCAGCTCAACGACGCCTGATCTGACATTGCAGCAAACAGCTTCACGACTCCTGATCTGACATTGCAGCGAACAGCTCAATGACGCCTGATCTGATATTGCAGATCTGAAATTACAGCGAACAGCTCAAGACGCCTGATCTGACATTGCAGCGAACAGCTCAACGATGCCTGATCTGACATTGCAGCGAGCAGCTCAACGACGCCTGATCTGACATTGCAGCGAGCAGCTCAACGACGCGTGATCTGACATTGCAGCAAACAGCTCAACGACGCCTGATCTGACATTGCAGCCAGCAGCTCAACGCCGCGTAATCTGACATTGCAGCAAACAGCTCAACGACGCCTGATCTGACATTGCAGCAAACAGCTCAACGACGCGTGATCTGACATTGCAGCAAACAGCTCAACGACGCCTGATCTGACATTGCAGCCAGCAGCTCAACGCCGCGTAATCTGACATTGCAGCAAACAGCTCAACGACGCCTGATCTGACATTGCAGCCAGCAGCTCAACGACGCCTGATCTGACATTGCAGCGAGCAGCTCAACGACGCGTGATCTGACATTGCAGCAAACAGCTCAACGACGCCTGATCTGACATTGCAGCAAACAGCTCAACGACGCCTGATCTGACATTGCAGATCTGACATTGCAGCGAACAGCTCAATGACGCCTGATCTGACATTGCAGCGAGCAGATCAACGACGCGTGATCTGACATTGCAGCAAACAGCTCAACGACGCCTGATCTGACATTGCAGCAAACAGCTCAACGACGCCTGATCTGACATTGCAGATCTGACATTGCAGCGAACAGCACAACGATGCCGGATCTGACATTGCAGATCTGACATTGCAGCGAACAGCTCAACGATGCCTGATCTGACATTGCAGCGAGCAGCTCAACGACGCCTGATCTGACATTGCAGCGAACAGCTCAACGACCCCTGATCTGACATTGCAGCAAACAGCACAACGATGCCGGATCTGACATTGCAGCGAGCAGCTCAACGACACCTGATCTGACATTGCAGCGAGCAGCTCAACGACACCTGATCTGACATTGCAGCGAGCAGCTCAACGACACCTGATCTGACATTGCAGCGAGCAGCTCAACGATGCCTGATCTGACATTGCAGATCTGACATTGCAGCGAACAGCTCAACGATGCCTGATCTGACATTGCAGATCTGACATTGCAGCGAACAGCTCAACGATGCCTGATCTGACATTGCAGATCTGACATTGCAGCGAACAGCTCAACGACGCCTGATCTGACATTGCAGCGAGCAGCTCAACGACGCCTGATCTGACATTGCAGCGAGCAGCTCAACGACACCTGATCTGACATTGCAGCGAGCAGCTCAACGACACCTGATCTGACATTGCAGCGAGCAGCTCAACGACACCTGATCTGACATTGCAGCGAGCAGCTCAACTACGCCTGATCTGACATTGCAGCAAACAGCTCAACGACGCCTGATCTGACATTGCAGATCTGACATTGCAGCGAACAGCTCAACTACGCCTGATCTGACATTGCAGCAAACAGCTCAACGACGCCTGATCTGACATTGCAGCGAGCAGCTCAACGACACCTGATCTGACATTGCAGCGAGCAGCTCAACGACACCTGATCTGACATTGCAGCGAGCAGCTCAACGACACCTGATCTGACATTGCAGCGAGCAGCTCAACGACACCTGATCTGACATTGCAGCGAGCAGCTCAACGACACCTGATCTGACATTGCAGCGAGCAGCTCAACGACACCTGATCTGACATTGCAGCGAGCAGCTCAACGACACCTGATCTGACATTGCAGCGAGCAGCTCAACGATGCCTGATCTGACATTGCAGATCTGACATTGCAGCGAACAGCTCAACGATGCCTGATCTGACATTGCAGCGAACAGCTCAACGATGCCTGATCTGACATTGCAGATCTGACATTGCAGCGAACAGCTCAACGATGCCTGATTTGACATTGCAGATCTGACATTGCAGCGAACAGCTCAACGACGCCTGATCTGACATTGCAGCAAACAGCTCAACTACGCCTGATCTGACATTGCAGCGAGCAGCTCAACGACGCCTGATCTGACATTGCAGCGAGCAGCTCAACGACACCTGATCTGACATTGCAGCGAGCAGCTCAACGACACCTGATCTGACATTGCAGCGAGCAGCTCAACGACACCTGATCTGACATTGCAGCGAGCAGCTCAACTACGCCTGACCTGACATTGCAGCGAGCAGCTCAACTACGCCTGACCTGACATTGCAGCGAGCAGCTCAACGACGCCTGACCTGACATTGCAGCGAGCAGCTCAACGACGCCTGATCTGACATTGCAGCGAGCAGCTCAACGACGCCTGATCTGATGTTGCAGCGAGCAGCTCAACGACGCCTGATCTGACATTGCAGCAAACAGCTCAACGATGACTGATCTGACATTGCAGCGAGCAGCTCAACGATGACTGATCTGACATTGCAGCAAACAGCTCAACGACGCCTGATCTGACATTGCAGCGAGCAGCTCAACGACGCCTGATCTGACATTGCAGCGAGTAGCTCAACGACGCCTGATCTGACATTGCAGCGAGCAGCTCAACGACGCCTGATCTGACATTACAGCGTCGCGTCGCATCTCCTCTCGTCTCGTATCTGTGGGAACTGACCCTTAGACCTTCGAAGAGACGCTACGTAATTGCACGCGTAAATAACGAAATAAACGAGTTACGCCGAGACTTATCGTGTTATCTTGTTTATACTTCACGATATTTACTGGAATAACATTATAGTTAGTACCTAAGCTTACGTAGGTATACTACCATGCTGGCCACGTGGTAATGTCATAAGGCGCCGCTAACGAGGCAAGGGAGCGTCCAGACGCAAACTCACTCAGACAGACAATCGTGGGCATGTCTTTACTCATGCGTTTTATACTTGTTATATTTTGTTCTACATGTATTGCTTGAAAATTTACCCAATGACGGCTACTTCTTTTTTTATTAAACGCGTCAAACGAAGCCCAGCAAAGCATAATACGGATGCCAAAAAGTTTTGAAAGCGCGAGTTGAAAATGCATCAGTACAGTAGCAATCGACTTCAATGTAGGTACTAGTTACGCTAGACTGCTGATTTCGACTGTGTTTGGATAGCATTAGACAGCTAGTATGGTTTCGCTTGTAGCTTTCATATTTACATAGAATCACTGCTGCAACTAATTTTGTCTCCTGCCAGCTAGAAATCTATTGAAACTTCATAGCTTTTTAACTATTATATACAAACTATTTTAGTCTCTGTATTGACATTGAAAACATGTAGTGTAGGTATACTACACTTTTTGACTCAAGGGAAGTCCAAAGTCGTAAGTCTGCCGAGTCCTCTGCGCTGCGACTAACTTCATTACAGCTCAAATCGTCTGCTGAAAGTGTGACAAGAATTTCAAACTACAGTAATAGTCAATTATTGAAACTTGCAGTTCAAAATACAGTTAGATACTTGTTTATAGTAGATTTTACACAGAAGTTGTTTTCTAGGAAGACGTTGAGATTTTCAATTGGATCAATTTCAGTGGTCAACAATGAATGGGATTTTTCTTTGAGTATATTCAAAATCGAAAAGAAATTATTCATAAAAATGTACATTGTATATGGGACCCACCCTCCTTTTTTGAAGATGGTTAAAATTTTGGAGGAAAAAGTTGAGTTAAATTATCACTGCATTCAAGATTGTTCAGACCACTCCCGTAAAATGTAACCTAACAAACCTAAGTTCACGGATAGCATAGCCAATATTTTAACTAAATTTATACTGTAGTTTAGGCTGATTATATCGTAAGCCTTAGTACGAATATATTAAGCAGTTTATTGTGGCTACCAGAACGCAAAATGGCCTACATAGGCAACACTTTTTAGGGCTGCTCCTTATAATTTCTATTGCATACATACATACATAAATCACGCCTTTATCCCTTACGGGGTAGGCAGAGCGTTAACGGCCGTAAATGGATATTAACACCACGTCTGGCAAAAGTTTGAGGGTCAATCAGATAACCGTGTATCACTTTAGTGATAGGTTGTCAGCCCTTCGCCTAAAATTGCAATACACATCCAACCCTCGAGTCCCTTAGTCGCCTCTTACGACACCCATGGGTAAGTAATGGGGTGATGCTATTCTATACCGGCATCAAACGGGAGACCACAACCGTTTTATGCATGCCCTAATTGGAAACGCATTACTGTGTACACTTAATGACTTTAAGACGAAGCAAATATAAAAAGTGATGTATTAAAAATTTCGTCTGGAGTAGTAAGAAAGCAAGTCACGCCCCAGACAGGGCGGGGTAAAAACTGCTGCGTGGCTTTTGGAATTTCATTTAGGATGCCTATGCTCTAATGTTTCGCGGTTTTTCCGATATTGCTTCCTCTTTCTTTAAACGTATTACTACCAACTTCTAGTGAACAGAGTACTAGTATATAGATACGTATTCTAAAGTCTTTTTAATGTAGTTTTAACTAATATTAAGTGGGTATGTGCTTAAATATCTAAGTAAATATTTAATGCCGTGTGATGCTGGCTTAGAATATCATCACCCCATTTCTTTTCCGTGGGTGTCGTAAGAGGCGAATAAAGGACTCGAAGGTATGTATTGCAATTTTAGGCGATCGGCTGACAACCTGTCACTATGTCGATACACAATTTTCCAAATGACCCTCAAATATTTCTCAGACGTGGCGTATTATGTCCGTTTTTTGTGGTTGTTTACGCTCTGCCTACCCGGCACGGTATTATAGGCGTGTTATGTGTATGTATTTATATTAACCTTCATCAAACGTTATCCATTATTAATTATACCCTACACATCAATCACAAACTGCCTCCAAGCATATTCCTTCCCAATTAACCCTTCGCAACATCTTAAGGCCCCGTCACACTCCGCCCTTACTCCGCTTAAAGGCACTGTAACAGTGTACCAGCAGCCCTATCCTATCTGCAATACGCTACTTAATGCTCATAGGTGCTACCGTTTATATGCTATAAGAAAAAATAAACTTAAGGCCCTATCGCACTGTTGCCCTTACTGTACCAGTAGCCTCCTAGCTATCCTATCTTCAATACGCTACTTAATGCTCAGAGGTGCTACCGCAACGGTATAAAAAAATACGTGGTAAATTTTGTCGCGAATTATAAACGAAACTTACGACGAGATTTACTTTTGTCGATCTATAATTAGTCGATTTTTTTTGTTGGAGATATTGATATATGCCCTAAATTTTGATTTTGATCGTGTAGCTAAATATATTATTAGTAGCACAATTTAATTAATGAATATAGTAAAATAAAAGTTTACTCAATATACTAATATATAATATTATGTCTATATTATATATACCTAACACTAATAATATATATATATATATAGAAAGGTAAGGTGTCTTTCTCGGGTGGCGCAACGAAACATAAGGTAGCGCTTAAGACCGGACACGCTAATTGGAGCAGCTAATGAGGGCAGATGACCTCGCCTTAATGAGCTGACCCTTAACAGAGCACGCTTTAACGATACAGATCGGAAGAAAGGAAGATAAAATAAATTATAGTAACTAGTAGGTAAATGTTAACAAGTATTGAATTTTTGTATTTGGTTTATATAAGCTTTACAAGGTTTAAATATAATTCGAATATATAAAAAAACTTTTATTACGTTTTAGAGGCCCAATCCCGACAACACGTTAAACAGTGCTTGTTATCCAAAGTTAGGCTTGCTATCTAAAGTCAGGTTTGTCACAATAATTTTCGTCAATCATTGGGAGAAACTTCAATTAAGCATACACCGGGAAGAAATATGTATAACTAATTTGAAACTAACTAAGCATAAAAATAAACATAAAAATAATATATGTAATATGTAAGGTGCACGTAATTGCGACATACATTTCTAGGAGATGACTAGAGGTCGGTTAATTATTCAAAGTTATTTTATATTTACTGTCATTACTGTTTCACCTCTTTGTACTCCATAAAATTATGTAAGTACTTATTACGAGTATATATTCGATTATACAGAACTCGATTAGGTACCTATTAATTTGTACATTTCAAGTTATCCATCTCTAAATTTTTTCTTTCTTTCTTTCTAAATTAATCACATTTTCGTCCATCGCCTTTTGGGATCGTGAACCGTGAAGCAAAAAGAATCTACTCTCACGACTTTAGCGTGGGAAAGAGATTTGTTGTAAGAATGGTTTAGAAGTGAATAAACAAAAAATATATATTTTATTAATAATTCTCAATCTTTTAATATTTCAATGAAACATTTGATTATAAATAGTTTGTCATAAAGATGCAAGTATTGTTTGTTACATTTTTGTGACACATTCTTAAAGGTCGTAAATCCAACAGTAAGGCAGCCAGAAACAAAATTTATTTGCCACACACTTTTAAAAAACAAAAGTGACGTTTACCGTAAAACTATGTACGCAAACGTAACGTACGAAACGTAGTACGTCAAATGTATAAAATCATTAACTAGGTCTATTTCTATTGAATTAAAATTGAAAATTGCAATTCAAGTAAAGTTTCGTTTATTAGCTACTATAACAATTAAATTAAAGAGGAACTGAATTACATGCTTAAACAGGAACGGATGATATGCATCCCCAACTCTCCAAATGTTATTTTTATTTAAGCATCTAACGCTATATGAAATGTCGTCCATTGTTCTACTATTGCCACAAAATCTATCAAATCCAAAATTGTTAAAGAGGTACTTTGCGACTTTGCCAACGGTAGTTTTCTTGACGCCGAGCTTGCGAAGCAACGCGGTTGGTGGCGGACATGGTGGTGTAATACTAACACTTAATAACTCAGAGTAGTCCAGCTTTATTATTTAGCTAGGTTAATGGGCTCACCTTGCCAACGCCAGTAGGTTCCTTGACGCCGAGCCTGCGGAGCAACGCGGGCGGTGGCGGTGGCGGAGTGCGATGTAACGCTGCCGCGAAACCGCTCAAAGCTGGTGAGTCCTCTTCGCGCCGTCTGCGCTCACGGTGTGGAGAGCCGCTGCTACATTTTGTTGTTGACGTCCTGCAACAAGAGAAATCAGTTCTTTAGGCGAAGTTGTTCATTGAAAACCTTGCAACTGAAGAGGGAAAATCATTGGCAACGTGTTATGATAATAACACGACAATTAGGTATAAGAAAATGTAATAGACGGAAAAGGAAGTTTGTGCACTAGGAGAGTTAAAAGAGAAATGTAAATCAATCAACTGGCTGGATTTTAGGTCTTAAAATCATGATGATATTATAGCTGATAATTACGACAGTATAAAAGTAAAGTATGTTTCTGTCAATCACATTCAAATTGGGTTATACGTAATTACGATCTAAAGAATTTTGGAACAAAACATTTCCCGCTGAAATCGTAAATCGAACCAGGCAAATGCAACATTCATGTACAGCCTCAGGGCCTGCATCATTACATTTTGTTTCAACCTACTTATATCTGTATTTCTATTTCTGAACGAGACCATTACTCGGGATCAGGAGCTTGCCGCCGGCATTTGAAAGATTCCCAGCATAGATCTTTCGCTAATGTGATATGCTATTGTGTCTATCCGTAGAAAATCGAGGTAATGTAAAGTGCACTCATAGCATAGTAGAAAAGGTTTGTATTTGTTACGACCGAGTCACAAGAAATTATGAGGACAAATACGACAACTCCATATTGCATTACTGTCACAATTTACTTCACGTTATGCTATTTCTCTACCTTTGGGAGAGTTCTCGCATTAAATATAAGTATAACCAATATTATTATTTTTTTTTAGAAATAGTTGTCTTGAAGAGTATGTAATTAACACGAGTTGACAATCTTAATAAAATGTAAAAAAATCAATTGTCAAATAAGTATGACGCTTTGAGACGTGTAAAGTCTTTAGGTACCTACTATTTCTACAACGCCAGCATCCAAGTAAATATGGAATATATACGCCATTACCACAGATCAAAGCCGTTTTAAAAGATTCTAAACCTAGATCTGCAGCTAATGCGATTTGAAGTATCGCCTGTCGAGCATCCTCTAAGCTTTTCTATTGAACAGTATTCTTATAAACTCGTATATCATCGTTAGATGCCTGTTGTTTCCTAAAGAATGATATATTTATTGGCAGCAAATTCGCTTCTTGCTATGGAATGGATATCTTTACACCTGCTGTTTCAAAATGTTTGTGGAAAAGAATTTGTTATCACTTAAACCTTTTTGACAAATTTAAAAAATTATCTAAAGAATCCACTAACTCAATTTCAGATTGTTATTAGGTACTTTAGTTTGAGACCCAAACCGTGACAGAACCTAAGCATAACAGAAAAGTCTCGCAAAACAGCTACATATCGATGGCATCACTACTATGTTTCGATTTCTATTGTAAACCAGTCAGTCACACTACCTAGAAGATAAATGTAACCGACACCATTTCTAATTGAAAAGCGAACAGAAAACATTTATCGCGGAAACCCTTAGCGACCTAAAGTCGAAGTCGAAATAAATGAACGTTACGTGACGCCTTGAGTGACCTTTTTACATTTTTCAAAAATTCGCCTCGCGCGCGTCAATATGGAGGGGGGTTGTATTCGCCCTGAGGGGGCCCTGGCGGGAGCCCTGGCTCCACACGCTGATGGATGGCGCTTACGTGACGGCTGACGACACCGCCCAAGGCAAAAAGGGAAGGATTGAGGTGAAATCATTGCGAGCGTAGGGGAAACGTTTGTGTTGAAATTGAGTCATATTTACTTTTGGTATGTGCTTCTAGGTCGGCTAGCTCAATATCCAAGAGTTAATGCAAAAAATCGGTTAAGTTCGACAAAAAGTCGGGTAATTCGGATTCGCGCACTTTTAAATATGATTTTTTTTATATTTTTAGCATTTAATTTTTCTTTATATCGGCAACAAAAATACGGTATCATGAAATTTCAACTCTCTATCTATCACGGTTTATGAGAAAAAGCCTGGGTCCCGTTTTAGGTACTAAACCCTAAAAACAATAGAAGTTCATTTTAAATATCGCGTTCCCACACGACTCACTGAATCGACAAATGACTCAACAAAAATAAATTATCATATCTCCTATCTAATCTGAGATCATACTTTTAAGTTTGAAGCAGAATTTTATTTTGTGCTCGTAGTTAACTAATTGACAACATGACTGTAGGTGAAAAGAAATAGCTTGCGCAGCATAAACTACAAGTTTTAGCGGCTGTTTCGTATCTAATCGATATTACTAATACGTTTTTTTTACACTCATGGACCCCGATGATTGTTACTGATTCCATCCCTGGCAGTCCCGTATTTTATTTTAATGCCGCGACGTAACTTCAGTCCCCAGAGAGGCTTAAAATTGAAAATTCTCCCGGTGTATTGGAAAGAGAGTCGCATTCCTAAAAGATGATGGTGTCACAACTTGCCATTGATATGCGTCGCCCGTTTTGTTTTGGTGTCATGCGGAATAATACACGTCAGGAGTACTGCCAAAGCACATTATTTAAAATCTAGAATTTTAAGAAATAAATATCCTGGACATTTCACACTGCGCCGTCTAGCCCTAAACTAAGCAAAGCTTGTACTATGGGGACTAGATAGCTGACATTATACATACATACTTACTTCTTATTGTAAATAAATATAGACATAGAAAATGACACAAAAATTTGAAAAATAACATACAAACACTTGGGCTGTGTGGAACTCACGACCCTTGGGGTGGCAGGCAGGGGTACTATCCAGTCTACCATCGGGCCAGTCCTACTACAGTGTGGCCGGTCAACGTCTGTGCAAATCTTTGGGTGTTGTGTAGAAGTAAAGCTATCAATACAAAAAAAAATTAAAAACGAAAAAATTCTTGTTATGCCAATTCAAAATGCCGCGTGCAGCAACAAAAGTAGGAGAGATAGTTATTATAAAAAACGGAATAAGTTTTTAAGAGGAGTAGATCACGTTATCGTAAAAGTTTGTACAATCTTCGACCGGACTCTCCGAGTATTGTAAAAAGAAGTAGTATGTATAGCAGCGGCTAGAGATTTAAGACATTACTGTATAGCATAGTGTTGGCTGGGTGCTCTCGTAAGCAATGCTGCGGTCTTCCTAATCTTAGTTGAACTCGGTTCAGTCTGAGAGGCTTAACTTGTAGGACTATCAGGTGCAGTGTAGCTTTACAACTTTGATGGGATCTAGTTTAATGTACGATTGTCCAGTTTTATAGCTTCTTATGGGAATATTTGTTTAAACAGTTCATCTAGTTTGCTACAAAAAACGTAGAACTTTATTGAATACCAAATTTTAAAACACTTCCCGTGTTAGGTATACAATTTTGAAAACTTGCAAACCGAAAGTCGCAAGTTTGAACCCTGTCTGTTTTGAATTTTAGAACACAAGTAGATATGTACGAACCTATCCTTGTCTAAACCTATTTGACGGAAAGTGACATTTGAGGTATGTTAGGAGAATTTGTTTCCCAAATTAAGTGTAATATCTCCCTTTGTTCTGAGGACCTTTGACAACCATATCTGCAAAACAAACAACCCTATAGTCCTCTGCAAATGCAGTTGCATGTAAAAACAATGTCCCTGAGCATTTTCCCTCGCATACCTTCCTACCCGCCTTCCTGGCGTGCCCCAGTCGCGTGCTGCCATCCCTATACCTCATGGTGGTTACAACTATTAACATTCTTCCATGGGAATGCTTAGATAATACCTGCTTTTGGCATAGGGCTAGCAAACACGTTACGAAGTCTTGAAGCCTTAGCTCTTGAATGGAAAGTGTAGTGACAGAATGTCAAATTTGAGTGTAGTATTACTATTTGCGTGAAAATGTAATATTAATATTCGTTTATCCATCATTTTACTATATAGTGTGTTTATATTATTCAGTCTAATTCATGATACAATTTGAAAATCCGCGATTAAATTTTTATCTACACATATTGACCAGGTTCTAAGACATTTTCTTTCCAGCTCTTTATTATATTAGGTAAAGGTGGAACAATATTTGAAGTTAAAAATAATAGTTACCTATAGACAGAACCTTAAGATTCGCCTTATTTGTTTTAAACGTAAGGTACTTGATCCAAATAAGGCCAAGGGCCTTATAAGTCCTATTGGTCATATTTCCCGCCATGTTAATTCAAGTGGCCACCTTACTTAAAGTGACACGTACCTATTCACAGCCTAACGGCCCTGCGACTTCGTTTTTATACTCCTTTAAGTTTTCTTTGTGCGACCCTTCGTGTCTCTTATGGGCTGATAAGGGCCAATAAGGGTCGAAATTGGTCAAATGGATGGGAATTGATTGGTCGAGTTGGTTCCTGTCACGGAATAGCGTATCAAGACATTAGACATTCTTTTCAGGAATTATGAACCGATTTTCTTCGTGATTTCGGCGGAATGTTTGTTGTGTAGATGTTTTTTTTTGTTATTACAAAAATAGTTAGTCACGATTTAAGCTGTTTGATAACGTCAAATCGTATGGAAAAATTACACCGTTTGAGGAATATTATGTCAATGAATATAAAAATACTTGGGACGTGGTAAGGATCATGATAATAAAGTCTTTTGGTAGTTCTGTTTGTTTTTCTAGACCCCACAAAGCTAGCACCTGTTATCACAAAGCGCGGGAAAAGATATAATATCTACAAAATTACGGATAATAAATCTTTCTACGCCTTTATATTAAAATATTACGGTCTTGTATGATTTTGATAGTTGTAGGATATTTTACCTCGAACAATGCGTCTTGGAAAGGCACTTTTACAACAAAGTAACATGAAATCCCGAACAGGAAGAGGTTTACGTAGCTATACCGTTGATTTCACGGGCTGGCGGCCACGATGAAAACAATCCCGAAAGGTCTGGCTGACATTTGATAGAATGTTCCTTGAAGCATGAGCAAGCCTTCACAATTTGACCGTCTTGTTATTCTGTACATTTTTGTATCGGAATATCGGATTTGCGAGGGGATTTGATGATGCCAAACATATTGCTCTTTCGATGTTATTATACAAGGAGAATTTTTAGAAAAAGACTGCTAGCGTACAGTGTACGAGTACTCTGTGCAAATATATGCAATATAGAGGGAAAACAGTATTTTGTAACTTTGAACCTTTAGATGAAGGTGCAAAAGTGTTGACTATTCAATGTTTGTGGCACATTGAATAGTCAACACTTTTTGTGGCACATTGAATAGTCAACACTTTTGCACCTTCATCTAAAGGTTCAAGTTACAAAATACTGTTTTCCCTCTATATTGCATCCTAACACTAGACAATATATTTTAATAAACGCATCGAACTACAATAGTTTGACATACTTTTTTCCAAAGAATGAATATGAATATGCCGGGTTTTCATCGGGTTACTTATCATCAGCTTATTAATATTACCACATGAAAATAACAAAGGTCGAGATTTTAAGATCAACGTCAAGCGAGTAAAACCCCAGTCAATATTTCTATGTGTTCAGGAATCACACACGATATTTTCAGGGCATTGTCAACATACGTAACACAAATACGAGGAAAAGAACAAAAAATGTCCACGTAACAACAAACACAAAGGCAAATCAAATACAACTCTTTTATCCATCCTTACAAATGGAGGTTTTTTCTAGCAACTCTTTGTACTACAGGATACGGTATTTTTTACACGTTCGTTCCACAGTCACAGTAAAATTAAGGACCAGCAATCTATGTTCCAGTCTACTACTACTGCACACTATTGCTTCTACTTTTCCTTGTTGGGCCAAGTCTTCCGCCTCAACGCCATGTCATCCATCTGAATATTTGAATGTTCACAACTGCATTTCTGAAACCGTCTAATTAACATTAGGAAATCGCCTTAATTTACTTAATTAATTTTATACTTAAGTGAGACATCACTAGTAGAACTGTTATTTTTGTTGCGCGTTATCGCGATGTATTCAGACCAGTCGGTCAGTTCAGAGAATGAGTGTGATTAAAATAGTGAGTCCGATCTGCTATAAAAATAATAATAATATCTATTTATTGCCTATGTATTGACTTATCCTATGCCTATATGTTTACCTTTCTAATGATTGCAAACATTTTCATAACTTTTCTATGCCATCACTTCGCCATCGCTTCATTGTCAATATCTGCTTACTGTTGAAATAGTTTATCTTCTATAAAATTCACAGCCACGACAATCTAATGCTGGTCATTGACCTACTGCCATATATATGGCCTTAATGATATACTTACCACGCTTGGCAAGTGATTTGGCGAGCGCAGTGCAAAATATTGCTTTCATAGGGAACGCTGATGCCCATTTCCTGGATGAATTTATTAATTTAATGGGGTCATGCTATTCTAAGCCAGCATTACACGGTTACCCCTCACGGCGGCTCACATTTACCTTTCATACTGCTATTTATCTTTACTGTTTATCTAAGGGGCTTTTTGAACGTACTACACAGGTTCTAACAAGGTAAAGCCCCGTCCACACGTGCGTGAAAAACTTCGCGTGTCTTTGTACTCTAATTACTACCAACAATTAATACCCGTAAAGGCTTGGACTAAACATTTTTAATTCATTACCTTTTAATGGCGACCAAATAGCGGTATAAACGTTTTATTCACCCCGTGATTTGAATTATTATTTTGTTTTTGTGTTGGGGCGTCTTGAAATGTGAGTTATGGGTGAGAGTCGGCAGTAGAAAATTTAGTTCAATTACTTCAGGTAGAATTAATGTTGTTGGCAAAATTCTTCATTGAATATTACTATGTCATACTTACAACTAAAATGGTAATGTGTTTTTGGGGAAAGTATTGGTGCCTACATACCAATGAACTTGTTTCTCCTGAACATAACCCACTTAGGGTTATGTTAGAAACCAGTATGTACATATAGGAAACTATATGTCCTATCATATACCAACAAAAAACAAGTTCATTCTGAATATACGCAATATTACTATGTTCACAAACAATGAACATGCGATGCTAAATTGACTAGACGAGAATTTCCAACCCTCGATTTGAACATTTCAACACGACAAGGGAAACCACTCAAACCCAACAAGAAAATAGACAATTCTTCAAACAAAACAATCCCTGAAAATTTCCTAACAGCTCTTTCGAAACACGGAACGAACGGTATTAAAACTACTCCTGAATTTTATTTCCCGAGCACGCAACGCGAAAGTTTTGAATTCAAACATTTCTGGTTCTACACCTTTTATTTGAGGGTAGACAGTTTTTTCCTCATTGACAAACGCCAAAAACTCTACTAAAATCGAAAATGGTAACCTCAAACTTTTTCTGAGTGTAATAGAGAAGAGAATGGAATTTATGCAGCGATGAGAAAATTTACAAAAGTATTTTTTTTTGTCTGGCAATAACTGTCGAAGTTCTATTTTTTTATAAAATTAATTCCACAATACTGATTGAATTTAATTAGTTTATTGCATTTTTTGTAGCAAGTAAGGCAACTTCTCTGAACTCACATAAAAGAAAGTGACGCGATGAAATAGCATATCAAAGATATTCTGTCCTAGCTGATAGCTTAGTTCAGTTTGTATGAAGGAATAATTTTAGATTTTGGTGAATCCACGATAAAAACACAGAAAAAAAACATCACAAGTTTTTTAACACGTTTTTATTAGGTTGTCATTTTTCATTTTATCAAATTCACGTGTAAACGTTTATGTCATATTTCAGCGGTTTTCCCTTTTCGCTCATCATTCGAAGCTGCAAGTAGTTGTACCCGAGCCCTCCAGACACCACTTCGACGGTTGCCCCCGAGTTCATCTTGTCGAATACCAATAAACCCTAAAAATTAAATACAAATCGTCGGTCGAATCACAAAAGGGCGTAACCAACAAAATGGCGATTTTTAGTTTTATACACCACGGCTTTGAAAAATATGCATATTTTAATGTCACGAGAGGACTTATCTGAATTCCTGTCCTAGAAGACTGCACGAACAATCACGAAGAGACTTAACTACTGTTTCATACTTCAATAATTTTTCACGAATAGGCGACTGCAGTTCATGCACTCTTTGGGTGTGACCTGTCCATCTCCATTTCATCTGAAGTACATGCTTGCCAACATTCTTCTTTGTTATAGCCAATGAGACAATCCCGAAGGCGTGAAGCAGAATTGTTGTGGCATTGTTTTTCAAGAAAGGAGACAAAACACTTCTCAAAACAACAGACCGATCACACTTCTGAGCCACGTCTATAAGCTGTTCTCCAGAGTCGTTACGAATCGTTTGACTCCATCGAAGCCTGGGCTGTTTTGGAGTCCTTGCAGCGGTGCCATTAAGATTTGACGCCTTCCAGCCACCGGAACAGGCCGGGTTTCGTAAAGGCTTCAGCGCCGTGGACCACATCCATACTGTACGGCAGGTTATACAGAAGTCAGAAGAGTATAACCAACCGCTGTGTAAGGCCTTTGTGGACTACAAAAAAGCCTTCGACTCCATCGAAACCTGGGCTGTTTTGGAGTCCTTACAGCGGTGCCAGGTAGATTGGCGATATGTGGAGGGGCTACGAACCCTCTATCAAATGGCAACAATATCCGTCCAAGTACAAAATCACAAAACAGGATCCTTCAAACTACTCCGAGGTGTAAGACAGGGTGAAGTTATATCCCCGAAACATTTCATCAATTCGCTGGAGGATATCTTTAAAACTTTGCAGTGGGATGGACTAGGCATCAACGTCAACGGCAAATATCTCGCACATCTCCGCTTTGCCGACGATATAGTAATAATGGCCGAATCGCTGCAGGATCTGCAAAAAATGCTGACCAGTCTGAACGTCGCCTCGAGACGTGTTGGACTAGGGATGAACTTGGACAAGACGAAAGTCATGTTCAATCAACACATCATCCCCGAGCCGGTCCCCGTCAAAGGTATAGCCCTTGAAGTTGTCCAGAAGTATGTGTACCTTGGGCAAACTTTGCAGCTGGGTAGATAACTTTGAGGCTGAAATCACCAGAAGAGTACAGCTGGGCTGGGCAGCATTGGGGAAGTTGCGTCATATTTTGGAATCACCCTTGTCATTGCCACAATGCCTCAATACCAAGGTGTTCGATCAGTGCGTCCTGCCAGTCATGATCTATGGCGCCGAGACGTGGAACCTGACATTAAAACTAGCCTACCGGTTACATGTCACTCAGAGAGCTATGGAAATGTCTATGCTCGGTATCTCTATAATGGATCGAAATTAGACTATCCGCAAAAAGATCAAAGTTACGGACAAAGTCTGGAAGTGTAGCAAACTGAAGAGGCAGTGGGCTGGGCACAGTTCTCGTGGAACTGACGGACGGTGGAGTAAATGGGTTCTCGAGTGGAGGCCACGCCTCAGCAAGCGTAGTGTTGGACGACATTCGGCCAGATGGACCGAGGCCTTAAAAATGGGGGCTGGTAGCGACTGGATGGCGAAAACGGGAGATCGTGCCCTATGGAGTACCCTGGGGGAGGCCTACGTCCAGCAGTGCACTGTAATAGGCTGATGTATGTATCTAATAGAGAATATATGCATATCTCTTTGAGAGATGTTCAGACTGATTTATTTGATTATAAGTGTCTAACTGTACGTTAAAATATATAATAATCCATACATTTTATTTTTATGTTTTTTTAGACTGATTTATTTGACTACCTATAACTGTATGCATATCTCTTTGAGAGATGTTCAGACTGATTCATTTGATTAGAAGTGTCTAATTGTATATTCAAATATATAATATTTCATACATTATGTTCAAATTTACTTTAATATAAATGGACACAAGTGATAATTATAACAAAATGTTACATCACGAATAGGCGTAAGTGGATCTTCAGTGAAAAAAAGTAAAATATCTCATTAATTTATAAAGTTATCGGAAATCTATTAATAACTGGCTATAAAGGATTAAATTTGCTATGAAATAATTTAATTACCTTCTAAATAAATATTAAGATAACTTTTGTATGACCGTCAAACTGGTCGCTGATTTCTTTAATTTGCTCTCCTGTAAAGTTATAAAAAAACAGTTACGCCCTTTTATGATTCAACCGACGAAATGTGTGTTACACTTGGTATTGTTGCCTTCAATATGCATATTTCCAAATAATAATGATAAATGAAATGATAATAAAAAGGTGCCATCATCTTTAAAAGGCAAAACATCCACTGCTGCATGTGGATTTTTGGTATTTGACACCACGTTTGGCAGGCGGGTTAGCAAGCACAGTATAAGATGTTTTAGATTAGGGATCATCCTTTGATCCCTAATGGGGTAGAAAGAGCATAAACGGTAAATTTCGCCACCTCCGACAAATTGTGTATCACCATAGCGACAGGTTGTCAGCCCAACGCCTAATATTGCAATACACACATTTGTGCCCTTAAGTCGCCTCTTACTACTCCCTCGGGGAAGAAATTGGGTAATGCCATTCTAACTCGGCATCACACGGCAAACAAGCGAATGCAGAGCGGTTACAAATATTGTATCAATAGTATTCACGACGATATAATTGATTTTAGAATGTCCGATTAATCGGTACAGTTGCATGGAGCAAATATCAACGATGAAATAAATAATATGATTTACTAAACTTACTGCAATATATTGGTCTCGCTGGAGATTATCAAACGGCAATGTATAGTTGTAGAACTCAACTCTATTTTGAGATTTTCTCGCACCGTACTTGAGTTCTTTATGCATCACCAAATTCCTCATTACATTAGACCCAGCGAACATGTGGAGACTTTCCACCATCGCCATCACAAAAGTCACCAAAAATAATATGAATAATTTCATTTTGACAGAACACAATGCTACTCTTCGAAACCAGAATGTAAATGGCCCTACGTAAACCATCACCTCATATACTATCTTAATGGCACTATTAATTTCATAAATGGTTAAATAATTTCATATCAATAAGAGATAATAAGAAAGTAATGGAAGCGATATACGTTTTCTTATTAATAAATAAGTCAAACTTATTTATTTATTTACCGTTTATTGTACACAAACACATTATAAGAGACAAACATACAAAGAATAACGACACAATAAGACAACTTATTTCTACTAAGAAATTTTTTCCAGCTGACTTACGTAAAGTGAGACTTGACTAATATTGAGATATGCTTGATAAATAAAATGATGCTCCCTTTGTTAAAGATACTGATGTAATATGAATTTTTCAAACCGGTTTCAGTCAAAACTCCCTGATCATTGCATGATGCGTTAATTTCCAATACCGCCGTGAGGAAGCTCACACAAAAGGTAATAATAATAATAAAACGTTAATTATTCAAAGGACACAACAACATTTAAATACATGATGGTTACAAAGTTAAGTGTTATCACAGATTCAAAAAAACAAAAAGAACAAACTAACTAAAAATTATAACTAAATTAAACAGTGATTGTAGCAGCATCCGCCAACAATAGGACCAGCATTATGCTTTACCAACCAGGGATGGCGCAGCGCTGGTTTTCAGTAGGCCCTTGATGAGTGAGGTACGGACGATTGTGTAATATAGAACAAGTACTAACTATTGGGTAAAAGACTAGAACTAGGCGTAACCTACAACATGTCGTTCTTTAACTGTAGGCAAACCAGATAACTCGCGGGACGCCCGCGGGGCAAGAAGTAGGTGGGAGCGGAGGAATTGACTGTCTTTACTCTCTGATAGTGCCGTGTGATGCCGGCTTGGAATAGCATCACCCCATTTCTTTTCCGTGGGAGTCGTAAGAATCGACCAAGGGACTTGAGGCTGTGTTTTGCAATTTTAGGCGATGTGCTGACAATCTGTCAATTTGGCGTTACACCATTTTACACATTGGTGAATGACTATCAAATATTGGTCAGACGAGGAGTAAATGTTCGTTTTTTGCAACCTTTTACGCTTTGCCTACCCCGCAAGGGAATATAGTCGTGTTATGTGTATGTACCTATGTACACTCAGTAGGTATTTTGTTTTGCTTTGGAGTAATATATCTCAAGATGGATTTTGAAATAACTAATTACGTGTGTATCGATACCCGCCTACCTATTTCTTGGCCTGCGGGCGTCTCGCAAGTTATCTGGTTAGCCTATAGTTGATCTTGGAAGATTCTAGATAAGTTTTACCGGAAAACTGTAGGATTGCAGAGAAGTTGTCGCGTATTTTGCAACTACCTTAAGGTTCAGGCTAGGAGAAACCTGAGCAGCGGAAGCGTTTACCGATCGCTCCACTCTACTTACTCTGAAATGCACTTTTCACTTTTCAGCTGCTTTATAAGTACTATCAGCGTTAGTTAGGTTGTCTCCCCGCATGCTCCACGATGTTGCGGTATTTGCAAGTTCATATGTATTTGGTAAATTGTGTTTGTTTCCTCATGCCGTTTTATACAAATTCTTTCGTCAGTAATACTGGACCGATAAATTGCTACAAAATCGTGCGGCACGTGTGAGAACAACCTTACGAGTTTATGGATACCATATTAAGATGTGTTATCTTTGCAGGCATGATGGAGGCTTTGTTGACAAACGACTGACTTTTTATCAACTCGTCTGTCGCTTCATACTATAACAATTTCATTGGTTTTGAATTTTATTGTGGGTAGTTAAGGTTCAAAATTGTTGTCCGGCTCCCGGTACGTGACAGACAAGTGGATGGAAAATTTAAAAAAAGTTTTGTTTCAGAACCATGGCTCCAGTAAAATTTGTTCAGTTTAGTAGTCAGCTCATACATGTAATGTTTTCAGTACAACGTTCTTTACACCCTGTATATTTAGAATACGCAGAGCAGGTGTCGCGTATTTTCAAACTACGTTCACGAAAGAGCAGGGAGCAACCTGAGCAGCGGAAGCGTTTACTGATCGTTTCACTCTACTTGCACTGAAATGCACGTTTCAGCTGCATTGTGAACATTTGTGCCATTATTGCGAATGGTGCGGGTGTTGAGTGTTATTTTATTGTCTAAATAATTTTGGATGAAATGTGTAGTTATAAAGAGGTGCTATCATGCTGTATTTTAGAAAGTCTATGATGAAGATAAGTGAGAATGCTTTGACACAGTTAAAATTAGACATATATCATTCATACGCTTAATATTTTATGCCTGTCATGTTGATGTCTTCTTGAGAACTTGCGAAATTGTACCGCATGCAGGGTTCAAACCTGTGAAAAATTTTATGTATACCCATACCAACACTAGGAGTGTTTTAAAATTTAGTAAACACTTTATCGCGGTTTTTCATCGCTTCGGCTTCATTCAATCTGCAAATAATTAATTAGTCGCTGGGAATTCGTTTCTAACTACCCCGGTAGATGAATGACGCGTTAATGGCATTAAGATATACCTACCTGCATCATTTTCACAGTCGAGGTAGCTAGTCGTCGGTAGATGCATCGGTAGTACTCACAACAAAAGTCACAAGTTCGAACCCTGCCTGGCTGCGGTGCAATTTTGCAAGTTCTCAAAAATTATATACTTAACAACACGTTAAATATGTTTAAAAATTGTTTTAAAATTTAGTGCACATATTAATGTCATACCTACCTTCCTTATTCAGATTTATTGCAACTTGTAAACTATCTAATTTTTTGTATGATCAGTGGTATTCCCAAGGAAGGATAATGTAACAACAAATATATATGTATACATAAGAAGAAATAAATAATACATAGGAAGAATACCCAACTAAAATCCTCAAAGAAAGTATTCATAAATCGCCCAACAAATCGCTCAACCAATCGGTCTTGTCGGTACTAATCCCCGACAATACAAAACATACCCTTTTTGCCAAACTTTCACATCAGACAACAATGCACGCATCGTAAGCCGACCATCGTTTAGGGCTTTTGCAGATCATAAAAGTTCCGAGTTATAGGAGGTAGCGAGAGTATCAACACCAGGGCTCTGATTCTCTTATTTTTTGCCATTGTAATGCCATCGACACTCAACTGTCATTCTATTACCACAAAAAAAATCTATACGTCAAACTGTTAGCGGAACACGAAACGGCCTAATCCGTCAAACTGACACTCTATTAAAATAAAACACTATTGAGACGCTTTTCAAATAAACGAATATGGCCCCTAATTTGTGACAAAATTCGTAACTGCAGAATTGTTGTTACTGGTTTAGCCATGTGAATGTGAAAGTAACAGTCCGTCACAGGTTCAAATCCTGCCTGCGCTTGAAAATTTTGCAAGTTAAAAAAAACCGTTTATTTTGTCCCATACCTACTCTTTTACCGCCAAGCCACTAAATATTTCAGTACGGAAACTGCCATTTTACGCTACTTACTTTTTGTCATTTACGGAATAACTGAAGGTCTGGGTACCTGATATGGGACTTATCCATAATTCAGCTTAATTATACGAGATACAAAACAGCTCCTAGCCAGAAGACATTCAATGTGATAGGCCGCTTTTACTCGCACATAAGTACATTGTCATCAAAGGTTTCTACTCTAATGATGTGTCAATGAAAATGTACCAACACAATCGTTGTAATTTTTTCACGATAGTACCTAAAGAAAAATGGTCATATCTTCTATAAACTCGGCCACGCACCAACGCCATGATCTGTCTAATGAAGAGTTTAGTACACAAAGGGCTCTTTTTTTTATTAACGCTCCGCGGACCGCACTCTCCATGGTATATTAATATCGCGTGATGGGGAGACAGGCGACTTTATCGTGTTGGGTTTTGACTTTTTTGTAGACGAAATGATACACAGAATATACTTATAGGTATAGAAATACATAACATTTTCATGGGTCTGTTTTGTAAGCGACTAAAGGTTGAATTCATCCAGGACAGGCAGCATCATTACCTGTGAATGCTTTATCTTGCATTGCGCTCCCCAATCCACCTACTAAGCGCAATCCCCCGATTGGGGCAGACTTGTCGTGCAGTAGACTGTGATAATGATGAGCCATTTCAACTTTAAGTCCAGTCCATATTAATTTATCCCTTTACTGAATAAAACTTACTTAATCAAATCCGCTCACGAGTCACCATATCCGTAGAATATACCCACATCTTTATACAACCAGTAGTCTACATGATGTTAACTATATTTCACATACAATATTCATACGAGGGATGTTATGCACGGGAATGTGCCACGCTGTATATCAGCTGTATAACTGTGGTATGACAGCCACATGATGCCGTATTTACATCCATTTGTGTAATGCCTTTGTAGTGCTCTCTCAAATGTGGAATAAGGAATTGTTTTCATTAATTTTGAATTGTGGGCAGCGCACCTTCGTTTCCGGTTACTAGAGAGTAAATAAAATAAGTATATGAGCGAATTTTTGTCGTTTATTGGATTGACAACCGTATTGAACTTATTTTTCGAGGTATCAATTATATTAGCTTCGTTCGACGAATGGATAATTGTACCAAACGTATTAAATTTGTTTTTTTCTAGTTAGCTACTAGGTATGAAATTGCGAATTGAACAATTGTGGGTACCTATATTATGTTAAACTTTAACCTATATCCGAGATCATACCCAAAACAAACATAAGTAAAGCACTCACTAACCTATAAATTATGACAATATGTTATATTTTCTCAGTGTAAAACTAGTAATAGTAGGCGGTTGAAAAAACTCTGACACCAGGGTTCATCGGGTCGTTGGACGACTCGGTGTCCCACACGAAAAGAAAGAGTGTAAAACTGCTATTTATTGCATTTTAATCTGCAATCTCCCGCAGAAGGAAGCTGTAAAAAGTTCCCTGCAACCCTTCTCGCTGTCAAAAGGGTGATAATTCATCCTCCCAATCTTTTCCTCTCGACTTTTTATCCTTTGACATTTATAAAATAGGAATCGTAAGGCATATGGGGGCTGCAAAGCCTGGTTACCCCATAAAGTGGAATTTCCACGTGTTTTACGGCTTAGAATTGAAGTTACGATGTTTTGCCGGTACGCCTCTTTTATTTAGGTACAATTTAGGAGTCCGAACGTGTGCGTGAATTATGTTGTACTTTTTTGGAGGGAAATTATTGTGTTGAATGGGGAGAACACGTGTTTTTAACGTTTTCTTTTTTAAATTGATTTCTTATTTATACGGTTACGTTGAGTAAATGATGATGAAATTTAATAGAAGAGAACAGAATACTTTACGTTTTGAAGATCATAGAACATGCTATTAATTGATACTGTAGTCGAGTTAGTCATCCTAAAAAGTAGAGTACCCATAGGAAATCTACTCCTAGATCTACACACAAACAAAAATGAACTCATACTTCAAAATTGTATTTGCAAATAAAACGAACCGAAATCATAGTTCACAATTGTATCTTTTGCTCCAAACTAAAACCAGCTTTCACCTCTAATGCCCGTCCTGCACCACATCTCGATAGTTTTTCACTTGGAAGTCGCGCAGGTCGACGTCCACCACGTTTCTCCAGCGAGACCTGGGACGGGAATCTCCAAAACTGTTGGCCAACCTACGCTTAGTCACACGCTACACGGTTGCACGCTTTGAGCTATACGCTATACTTTTCTAGTGTCATCTACAAAAACACATAGGTAGGTAATGAAAAGCGATACAGCCTTACACAGAGAATCCATAAAGATCATAATAACACATTCAAAATATCTGCGACACGTGTCTCATGCCTGGGACACTAAACAGTCAAAACCAATAAATATACCTTATGGTTTGATTCCTATTTCCAACGCCAAAAGGGTCAGAATCGCTTGAGTATGAACAAACTTGAGGACGCGACTGTGCTGTACGGAATATATTACAACGAACAGGAAACGAATACAAATACGAATAAAAATAAATGCAGGAGGAATACCAGTGAGGAAATGAGAAAAACCATATTCTTATACAAGCGGGACCGAAGGGCTGAGTGTGGCTGTTTTTGGGGGATCATGGTATGTACTATTGGAACTCGAATATTCTGTCAGCGAGTATGAAAGGATCTGAATCAATTGCAAAATTACAGAAAGATGTTTTGCAGTAAGGATAGTATTATAATTTATAAAGTATTTTTAATTATCAGAGTGGATTGTAAGCTAAAACTAAATCACCAGTAGTGGCTACTTTCACTTTAGAACGGGGTAGGACAGATAGTCTGACTATAGATGACGAAGCAACTCGCAGCTCTCTATCGGTATCTAAAAAGAGCACCTGTGTTTAGCAAACCAACCACCCATACAAAATTCTTGATCAGTTGACTAACTTTCTATGGAAACTCGTTTTTTTTTTCCTTTCCTTTCCTTGGTAATAGTTGTTCAGTTTTATGATCTGGTTATGCCTGCAAATTTTACGGTACACCGTCCCCCTTACAACCGGTATAATTGGCATACATTTCACTTGTGTATAATAAAACTGCTGACAATGTCCAGGAGACGAAAATTGTTTCTATTATTCTATTAGTAATGAAATGAAACTAACTTGAGTTAATCTTTATTCAATGTAGGATAGTTATGAACCGTCATTGTAAAAACAAATAAATTTATTTAACACAATTTTCATCTTTTTAAAACATTTAAAAAATAATGGCACTGCCTCGGGGCTGGCCAGGTTATTCACACGGCATGTAACTTTACGCCACCACCACCACCACTAGTAAACGACATTTGTTGCAAATTAAAATCATGATTTACAAAAGGTGTTATTTACATGCGTATAATTATGGTAGGGGTGTTACTACAATCCTTTGCCGAGCGCAGTCGGTCGCGAGCTCTGCCTTCTGTCAGATTGCGGCTCCGACGCCGCCGGGATTAACTAACGTGGTTAGTAGCTGACAGCTACATACCTACACCTACTACTCATGCCAGAAGGAACTCGGGGAAACAATTATTTAATGCTATTATAAAGATGAATCATAATGCTGCGTTGTATGACTGTAAAAGCCGATTTAATCTTCGACAAGTTAGGGATAAGTAACAAGTAACACAAGTACGTTATGGTTATTTAAACGAGTATTTTCGCGATACTTTTAGGTAAATTTATGTGCTTTACCTGGATCCTAACGTTTTAACCTCTTTGTGGAACGTCACTATTATCCCAGAGTGCAGCCGAAGGCAATAAGACGGATTTAAACTGTCTAGAACATGGTAATTGTCTGAATAGGAACGCGCGATTTACTATCGATCGGACATCCTGAATGTTGTGTGCATTGATCTACAACAACCCTAGATTTAGCGCCTCATACAAAATTACGCTAAGATTTTGTCACCTACTGAACTATACAGTCATACATAGCGATTTATAGATTCATTGCGTCCGCCTGATTCAAAATATCACAACGAACCTCACCATAATCTATTGAATTCAGCCTTATTTGTTAGCCCGTACTTGGTCATGTTAACAGTTTCGCGGCCAGCCACGCACTGTGGGAAAGAAGTGCTCGCTTGCAAATTGTGCACTACTTTACCGGCCCACCTTTTGAGCGTACGCGCGTAATCTAGGGTTGTTGTAGATCAATGGTTGTGTGTCAGCCTAGTGTATAATATTTACCAATAACTAACATTATTAAAACAATATGTGTCTAGCAAAAAATCAAGCCGCCAACCTCCCAGAAGACTACAACTCGCTGGTAGGTACTTCAGTCTACCCACGACCACAGCTGATGTAACTCATTTGAAACGTTGAGATCCACGTAAAGCGCATAAATGTACCTAAAAACTATTGCGATAAGACTCCTTTACATATCTATAATGTGTGAAGATACTTGCGAGTTGATCGGTATTTCTTTCATTCACGTTAGAAACATACGTTAGAGTTTGTTCGGAAAGAGAATAGGCGTGGAACATGAGGGTGCCTCTGTTCCTCAGTTCGAAAAATGTCACAGCAACCTATGAAATATGATTAGTTCACTTTTTGCCCACGCCTATTCTCTTTCCGCACAGATTCTACTTGTCGAAGAGTTTTTTTTGCACAAAACAGATAGATACGAACGTACTACGTATTATAAGGCAGTCTTAAAACTGAAGTCGTAGTGGAAACTGAATATTGGGTACCTACTAGATAATTCATTTATTAGCTATTGCCATCAATATGCAGAGCTAGTTGCTTAACGTTCTCCTCAGTGTCTATGAGGTTAGTTAGATGACGTTAGTTTATTGAAGCGTCGTGTCGAATAAATTATTCGGAATACCAATTTATAGGTACTTGTCATATTTTGTAACGACAATATTAGTAGCACTAGTACCTACGATACAAATTTGCAGCGGCGTTTATAAAACATGAAAGCTTAAGAGATTCAAGTTAAATTTATGGGTTGATTTGATATCACAGGTTAATACTATTAAAGTACCTACTTGTTGGAGGGCACCCTGACACCAGAGTTCATCGGGTCGTTTGTTCGTCGTCCCACAAGAAAGAAGAAGAAGGGATCAGCATATAGATACTGGCTCTCCCAGAATAAGGACACTGGCTTTCCATACAATTATTAAGAACCACTCTTCTTCTTCGTTTCAATGGATCATTCAGTCATATTTTTGACTGCCAGTATTTGGCGACCGCAATGTCATTCTCTGTCGCCAACTTCAGATCGTCTTTGCTGCAAGAGATTGGCAGAAGACGGCATGATGTTAGGTGCACCGTAGATTGTGATGAGGCTCCACAGTCGCAGTGCACTTGCATTTTGTCGATGAGCCACTTGTATAAGATGGTTCCCGTAAATGGGAAGGTTGAAGCGCTGCTTGCATTGGGCTATCACTTGATGCCTGCATGGAAATCGCTGCAGCCATCTCATCAGTAGTCAACCCTAACACCTTATCTACTGCAAAATGTTACCTCAACAGCCTCGCTGCCGTTTTTATTTCTATGCAAATTTACATAATGATATTTTTGTCGCGTGAAGATTTACTGCGGTCCCTGGGGCGACAGAGGGCGCTCTGCGGTTCTGTGATTGCGAACAGCGAAATGTAGCTTTCTGGGGAACTGATGTAGTGAAAGCAGGGCCCGAAGTCTGCTATATGAAATCCGTTGTATGTAGATAGCGTGTCGTGGCATGGTTTTGGGCGCTTCGTATTCTGCTATCATTTTGAAGTATAGAATATTAGATACATACATACACATATCACGCCTATAATCCATTGCGGGGTGACAATAAAATGACAGTTTAGTGTCGCTGGTGTGATATGCTAAGTTTCATATCATCACGCCCTCAATAAAAGGTTCAGATAGGTGGTTCTCTCCTAAATATAGTCACGTAGTTAAATAGTATATAAGCTGTAAGTTTGAAGTAATAAAAGGGTTCAGTTGACTAGTGTAAAGTGGTTTTAATTCGTCCACATCACCTACTCCAGAGTCGTCAGTTGCCAAGTTATCAAACTGGCATTGGAAGGAAAGAAAAGAAAATCTGGGCCCAGGTTGGAAGATGCGCGGAGCAAGTCCTATACACACGGACTTTACATAATCCACAACATTTCATTTTCCGTTACATACTAAAAATATTTATATCGTTTAGAGTGTTTGGGATGCTTTATAAGATATACATATTTTCATAATTTTTAATGCAGTCGTTTCTGAAATATTTTGAAAATATGTGAAAACTTCCAAAGTTAGGATTACCCTGAAAATATCCTTTGCTTATAGTAAAAAAAAAGATTTAGGCAGCATGGTCTTGGACCTTTCCCTGTCCTGCCTGTGGAGAAAACTACATTCATTCATCTGTCATCAGTTGTTTTTTTAATAAACGTCATATATGTGGTAGGCAAATGAATTTAGTTTTCAGCAGCTTAGTTGTTGGAGCTAAACTAAGTCACTGTTTTAAATTTAAAATCTCTGATTATGAAACAACATACATACATACATACATAAATCACGCCTATATCCATTACGGGGTAGGCAGAGCGTAAACGGCCGTAAAACGGATATTAACACCACGTCTGACGAGAGTTTGAGGGTGAATCAGATAACTGTGTATCGCTATAGTGACAGGTTGTCAGCCCGTCGAATAAAATTGCAATACACACCCTCGAGTCCCTTAGTCGCCTCTTACGACACCCATGGGTAAGAAATGGGGTGATGCTATTCTAAGCCGGCATCACACGGTAACAAAATAAAATAAAAAGTACTTGCCTTCTATTTATTGATGCGATAAACTATCAATAAAAAATATAAAAACGTCTTATTAGAAATTAGAAATGTTGTGGATTATTTTCGCTTATAAGTCTTTTTCGTGTCGTGTGCGATATCGAGTTGATCGATGAAGCCTTGTTTCAGAGTTGCTGACGTGGTTGAATGTTACTCTATATGGTACTGTGATCAATTGAGTACGTACCGGACAAGGACACAATCACTTTAAGGAATATCATGTATATCATGAATGAAATGATATATTTACACACAACGTAGTCAAGTCACTATTGCTACAAGCAAAGTAGTAGTAAAACAGGTAGTTTTTAACAGCATACTTTGGATTATTTATATTACACGTTTTTTTTTTTCAATTTAAGGGCGGGCCGTGAGAAAAATGGGTATTTTTGGATGCATGCAATTTTGTTGGTGAACACGATAAACACTTTATTTTTATGCATAATGATTTTTCATTATATTATCTAGATTTTTGTCGCAGGAAAACACGATTAAAGCAAGTTTGCTCGATAGATTTATTTTTCAAAGTTTAGTCTATTTTCACACTTTTTTGCGTTTTGTATAGCAATCTTAAGAACATAACACATTATTTTTTGCGAATACGATACGTCTTGTAAATTACTAGTTTTTTGTCGTTCAGTTTTTTGATTACTTGTTTATGTGACGAGAATTTTCCAAAACATTGAAAAATTGGCTAACTATGGTGATTCCGCTCTGTTCTCACACACGGGATTTGCCATTAGTGGGAAAGGGACGTTTAAAAGTTCGAGGCAGGCCCTTAAATTGTTAATTCTCTACCGCGGGAAAGATTTGAACCTTCAAAACGTGGCGGAAGTCGACTTCTGCCACGTTTCTTTTGATGGAAAGAAGACTCATAAGTAGGTACGTAAAGAACTATCATTTTAAATTAATGAATTATCTAACTTTGTATATACATATATTTACAAAGAAATAACGAGCACCTGCGTTAACACTGCCTATATTTCAGGAATGCAAATCCGCGAAACTGATTTTCATTAAAAATCTCAGTGAAGACATAAACATAGCCAGCCACCTGAAGTTGCAGATTTAACTCTCGCCGGTTTTCCTTAGAGAGCTTGACTGGAAAATCTATTTCGAGTTGTGAATACTAAGTTACAGGGATGCCGATGTGAACTTTGCTGCATCTTTGATCTATAGTTCTGTGAAACCAAAACTTACTCTTCCATTTTTAACCCTAAGAACGACTTATTTTTTACACTCGTGTCAAACAAATCACGATACACGGCATTGCCAAGATAAGCTTAGTCTAAACAAACATAAACGTCAGACACACCCCCAAAGTATTGCAATGTAATTAATAAAATAACTGTTGAATTAATTATTAACAGAGCTAACGAGGCATGAAACATAATTCAGTGGAATACTGGTGATAGGCCGCAGAAACCACAAAATTCATAAAAACCAATCAACTACTTCGTAAAACCATCTGCGCTGAAATGGCTACCGCAAATATGGCTAGCATGAAACGTCATATTATTTTTATGGGTTATGGGGTATGTTCACACCGACGTATAGGTGTTACCCTACGTTCTTACTATGCCTATATTGGCTGGGAAATAGTAAGAAGAGGGCAGCGCGAGCGTGTTAACAGGTAACTCACGCTGCTACTCGTTACGCCGCTGTGTTAGCTCTCGAGTATTGGCTTTTCGTGCGCGAGTCAAATGAACGGCAGCACGAGCGCGAGTGGAATGTATTGCTATCTTGCTTACTCGCATTGAGAAAAGTATGACGGCAGTGTGTGAACACTCACTCGTGTTTATACATCCGTGAAAGTATTTCGGGCAATATTCGCTGCAGCAGCATGAGCAGGAGCGTAGTGTGAACGTAGCATTAGGTTTACTTTTGTTTTTTTTTTCAGATATTAGAATCTAGAGCAAACTTGCCCGAAGGCCTGCAGGCGATTGAATTTCCAGTCCCACTCACAATAAAAAATAAAAAGGAGTACCTATAACTCCACGGTCAAACTTATCTTTAATAAAGACGTAGAATCCAATATATTATTTGAGTATCGTAGTATCTGCTCTATACGACATGTCTTCAGTCGTCCATCATTAAATAAAATACTAAACCAAACATGCTACTTTCATATGCACCTATACGACTGCACATTTTATATGCATATGATGCGCATAATAACCAGCGACATATGCATGCGTAAAACATGCGTGAAACGAACTGTGAAAACATATTTCTGCAACGATGATTAAAAGAAGTGTTGTGTATGATGGCATGGGGTTTTCCACAGGAGGGAAATATTGGTGCGGGAAATGATATTGTCACAGAATAAATTTGCGTACAGTGTGTTATTTTAAAGATGTAAAACATTTTACAGGAAATTTATTTGTTTTCGCTGGATGGAAGAGACAACGTTTTTAGCCATGAGATGTCCTCTACTGAATATTGGTCTCCCCAAGGCCCACAGCGGGCGACTGCATTCAAAAAGCAGAGTGTGTCGACATTTGTGTACAATAGTAAACAAAACTTAGTCTCAGTACTCTGGAGATTAGACCGGTTACACCCACTATTGGTCCTTTTTAAGTTGCTGGCTATAAGCACAACTTAAAAAGTTTCTCTAGCCAGACCGGCAACGGCTACAAATTTGTTCAAAGTAGCGATATAATATCACCTACCTACCTATACTATTTAAAACGACTTTAATCCATAACTGAATTGAATCCTGAATCTGAATGCCGTGTCGTATCTGTACAAACAGACGGACCATTTGCATTTCCATTAGAGCAGCGTGTTTGGACGCGCTATGGTGCAATACATTAGATCACGCACACCGGCACTCACCGTTTGTGGATTTTGATACGCATATGTACGTTCTGAAAAAATTTGCATTCCGCCTGCATTTTTCTGCACTTTCACATTATAGGCAAAGGCCCCATCACTTCCTTCTATCGAGGTGGCATTTGCTCGGCAGTGGGATGACGTAGGCTAGATAAATTAAGTTTAAAACTTTTGTGAAAATGAATACCGTGTTATGCCGGCTTTGAAAAGCATCACCCCATTTCTTTTCCGTGGAAGTCTTAAGAGGCTTTTAAGAGACTCGAGGGGGTGTATTGTAATTTTAGACGATTAGCTGACAACGAGTCACTATGGCGATAGTAAATTTTCCGAATGACCATCAAATATTTGTCAGACGTGGAATAAATGTTCGTGTTTTACGGCTCTACGCTCTGCCAAGGGATTATAGGCGTGGTATTTGTATGTATATAAGATAAGAAGAAACATTATGGAGGCCGAGGTCCAGTAGTGAAATCTCTTGACTGTTGATGGCTGAAGATGATGATGTATGACGACACATTTTCATACACCTATCCTATTTTAATTACTTAAAATAACTAAGATCTATTTGTATGATCACTTAATGATGTAATTTGCTACTGCGACGGCTCGAGTACATCTGTTTTATTAAGGGCATTGATTTATGAACGGTAAACGGTGTTGGCTACGGTGTATAATTCGTAGCGGCAAGGTGTCAACAAAGCTCACAGTTTTTAAATCTATTTGATACCTTCCAACGAGGATTTTTTGTTTTTTTATCTATATATAATCGGTATTTCGGAAACGGTTTTAACGATTTTCATTAAATTGAGGATATGTAGGGGGTTTCAGTCGGTAAATCGATCAAGCTTGGCTTTGTTTTCCAAAAAACTCGATCAACCAGGTTCTGAGTAGCAAGTTGCCAGTGTCCAACATTTTCACTAAGAACATCTGGCAGTTATTATATCTGTTTAAATGCAGTCTTACCTTTAATTAAATCTGTTTATGCAGCTTCGTCGGTGCACGTAACATTTTACACTGAAACTGTGTTGCATTTGCATTCTCATTAGAAACGCATGTTTGCCGCTCGCGACAGTGTTTGTCAAATACTCAGCTGTGCAGATCACACGGTATTTGCTGTGCACTGCTGGATGCTGGTCCATTTACCATCTACCTTTCTATTGACCTATTCAAAGGTGGCGCCACGGTTTGTGGTTTGTCAAATTCGCCACTAAGCACTACTGGGTGCTGGTCCAACGGAGTGGGTTCAACCCGAACCATTCATTGATATATTTAAAGGTATCCTGCAGTTTCTAATTTGTCAAATACTACAGATCTGCAGATAACGCGGTATTTGCCGTGCACTGCTGAGCGCTGGTCCGAGGTAAATTTTTCAGATATTTGTGTTTAGTCTGGGTGTTTTCTATGTATGTATGTATTTATCTAAAAAAAAGTATGTAAGTAATAATATCAGCTATTTAGTTTCCATAGTACAAGCTATGCTTAGTTTAGGGCTAGTTGGCGCTGTGTGAAATGAAAAAGGATATTTATTATTTTATTATTCTGTTAAAATGTGTCCTGCAGTTTGTGGTTAGTCAAATACACCGCAGATCGCCCTTGAACTTTGCAGTTGTTGGTTAAGAGATAGAATTTCTACCAAATTGGAAGCTTCTTTGCTGATTTTCAAATGACTAAGCTATGGTCGTAAATGAAGTTGCTGATTTTTGACCGTGTTCAGGAATGCTTATCCTTTAACAAGCCGAAAAATATGCTTAATAAACACTTCTTACGTTCTTACCTATGTTAGTATTTCATTGAAAATGTTTACAGTTCTACCAAAAACCATTGAAACCCTCTTGTAAAACGGCCTGAAGGTGAAAAGACAAAATGCAGAGCTTAGAAAACAAACACGGGCACGATTTGTCGCGATTACCCCACTAGTTAATCAAGATTAGCTAACAAATGAATTAATGCGCATTGTGACAAACACGCCCATTTTAATGCTTTAATTTAAAATAGTTCAAATTAAATTAAAAGGAACTTAGTAGACCTTTTAGTTGTTTTTTTAGAACCGTCATAGCCATTTATGACAAGTAGATACAACCCGATTGGGACATGCCTAACACATCTGTATTGATGCATCACTCAATGTAATGAGGGGAATAAAATTTACCAACCTATTTATAAACAGAAACGTATTGTTTTGCTTTTATTTTACTTGAATTTGCTTATGAAATGAATCGCGTTTAGTTCCTAAGCAATAAAAATAAAACTGTCTCCCTATCTTTACTACTTCTATAAACTGCAAAGCAACCAGCGCAGAATTAGCATAGCAATTTTCTGTGTGGTCTAATTGTCTATGCTTTGTGCTCGCAAACCAGACATCAGAGGTTCAATTCCTGACTAGGGATAACTTTGTTGATTCTTGTGATGTGTTTAGCACATTTTTATGGTTCTGTTCTCACAACAACCAGCCGTAGCACTTATCACACACGCAAACGAGCTAGTGTATTTGTTATACGGTTTTACAGAATCTGACACCAAAATGTAAACATTTCATAGCAAATTAACAGTACTGCAATAAGGTTGCAATATGGCAGTTGTATTTAACCCGTCGTGCAAACAAAGCTACCTGCGGCAGCTATTCGTTGGTCAGTTATCGTACAGGTGGTACCTATAGTTGCCTGTTATCAGCATTTTCAGGCTCCCGAATGGCCTCTGACTTGACTTTATGAACGTGTGCTACAATTCTAACCGTAACCAACGGAATAACGGGCATTTCGACAATGGGAAATATCCAAACTGTTAGATTTTCGATGAAACTCACCAGCTTTCAGTAAATCCTGATATGAACTAACGTACGGAAAACGAATAAGAACATTTCGTAAAGCATTATTTTCAACGCTATTTTCTTCATAAATACAAGTTTACAGGGCATTTACCCCTATAATGGACGTATCACATAAAGTTGTCTTTTAAACGTTTTTCCATACACATTAGTGATGGTAGATCGCACATAATTGAACGCGTGCGAGTGACGCACTGTCTGACTGAAATATGCCAGCAGTCTTCAGCTGGCATTCAATTGTAGTACCATTTTAATGGAAATAAACTTCTATCATACCGCTTAATTTATGCAGAATATTGTATGACGCAGACCCCGGAAATGATTGAAGAGACACTTCGTTTTTTTTGAGAATTTTGAGTATTTCTAGGTATTTAGTGCGGGTTAACTTTCGAATCTAATAGCATGAATTGGGGGTTGAAAGGGGAGTAAAAATCGTGCTATTCAATTCGATTTTTTTCCCTTTAGTGCTATTTAGCACACACATATATAAAACCATAGGTACCACATTTTAACACAGCACAAACAACATTTTCAAATCTTTAAAATAATTTGACGTCAGCATTTTATTGAAGATTGTTTGTTTAGTCAGATAGACTCAGCTGTCTTGAAATGTTCACAATTATTACTCAGGCTTAATGTTCGCATGATGAGACATCCTGCAACCTTGGGCCTCATTTCTCCCGAGTCTTGTTACTGAGGCATGCGTGGTGCAAAGAAAATGAAAACATACAGTATTAACATCCTGAAAAGCCACGTTATTACTAACAGTTTTTTATTTTGAAACTGGTTTTATTTTGAAGTGCTAGTATATGAAACGCTCAACACGTAGCATAACATAAAAAAAAATCTTAATGAACTGTAAAAATGCAGTGATAAAGTAAACTTGGAAATCTATCTCTACACAGGTTGCGAACGCAGGTTGGCCGCTGTAGAGAAATGGCGAAGTGGGGCTTCATCGACAAGTGCTCTGCGACTGTGGAGCCCCATCGCAATCTATGGCGCACCTAACATCATGCCCTCTTTTGCCAGTTTCTTGCAGCAAAGACAATCTGAACTTGGCTAATGAGAATGCCATTGCGGTCGCCAAATACTGGCAGTCCAAAATATGACTATGATCCATTAACACGATGAAGAAGAAGTGATAAAGTAATTCTTTTTAGGACTAGACTCTGCAATTTTAGCATTGGGATTTTTCTTGTGCACTCATGTAGGGGGCCGCCGAGAGCAGATTTTATCTGAGCAGTTGAACGTATAGAGGACCTGCCTCGCGCTCGTGTTCGCTCGACTTTCCCTTGTACTACTTGGCGTTCAATGAAGGTGTCATCTCGCCGCGAGACGTGTCCAAAGAAGTTGAGAATGCGACTTTGGACGATGGATGTCAGCCGCTGCTTGATTTTGAGTTGCTGGAGGGTGGAAACGTTCGTTCTGAACTCTGCCCACGACACTCTAAGTATCATTCTCCAGCACCTCATCTCGAGGGCGTCTATTTTCTTCTTTTCTACTTCGCGTAGGATCCACGTCTCTGCTGCGTAAAGGAATATTGGGAACATAAGCGCTCTAACGAGTCAGACTTCAGTAGTATTAGTGACGTCATGACTCTTTTTCGGCTTTGAAATCTACACCTGACTATGTCACCGATTAAATCATGATTTGAAGATCAGAAGTGATTATAGCCTGTGTTGAGTTTCATACTCGCTCTACTCCGCCACCGCTTTACTCTTATGCTTTATAACAACATGCGTCTTTCAAGATTTTCATTTGTCTCGAATCGGCTCGAAACGTTGACTGCTATTGCAAATGCCTTATTAAATGTGACAGACAATATCGCTGCTTTATATTTTTACTCTTTTTGTTTTCTTTGTTTCGAAGCGAAAAATCTGACACGAAAACAATGCATGTTTGTAATAAAAGGGTTTTGACAGCCGTCAATATCAAATGCCGGATATTGAAACACACATTATAAATATCTACAATTAAATGAACCTGCTGAGATAATTGAATAGTTTTTTCCCCTTTTTGATTTTGATGATGATTTTGATGTCTTTTAAAAAATTGCGATTTCCACTAAGTTATTTTCATGCTTGTCTATTTATGATTGCACTATCAGCAGCAAATCTACCTACAACCGCTTTAAGATATCAACCTCTATTGGTTTTTCTTATAAACTGTATTAAAACCTGTTTCGTTAGATTCCTTGAAAAGATAGGGCAATGAAGTGGTACATACAAAAGAAGCTGCTTAGTTTTAGCTTTCAGATTAGGTACGGAGGTAGGAGCCGCCCCCTGTGAGATGTGGCTGAGGTTTCTCCTGGTAAGTCCTCGTACATTTGAATGGGCTCATACTTTTATGGTTCTTTTTGAAACCCCACTCTTCTTTCTTTTCGACGGGCTGACAACCTGTCACTATAGTGATACACAGTTATCTGATTGACCCTCAAACTTTTGTCAGACGTAGTGTTAATATCCGTTGAACGGCTGTTAACGCTCTGCCTACCCCGTAAGGGATATAGGCGTGATTTTATGTTGAAACCCCACGGCTGAAAGTTCGCTAAAACCAAAACTCTTGGCCTTATCAGTAATCAGTTCATTAAAATGTTCCATTATTTTATTTGTTTTACGAGTATTAAACGACTCATGTGCCTGACCAATATACTGGAACACTCTGAAGTACGGAGGAAGCGATGACGTGATACGAATGGCGCACATTACGTCCTTTCCCCCATTTTACACTCATTAGGGATTTCTTCACGAATTCCTCACAAAGATATAGAAAAACTGGATGTGGTAAATAATCTTGTTTATACTTATGTGCGAAGTAGAGCTGTTTGGTTTCATGAATTGTTTTGTTACCTGAAATAGAAAAATAAGAGATTAGTTGTGCAAAAATATCATGTTGTCTATGAGCAAATATTTGTGATACTGTTGCAAGTTTAAATAATATTGCACGTCGTCTAAAAACTGTAAACAAAGCTTTCAATTATTGCTGTATTGCTAAGTATTGTTATAATGAAGGCTTAATTCGATTTTATTAAGTTTAAATCCGTTTCGCGATAGTTCATCCTTGCAGTAGATTATTTTAATTCGAATAATATTTTCTTTCTCCGTATTGTAAAGGATGTATAATTAAGTTATAAGAAGGATTGGAATCTTTATGGCTGATGAAGTGATGAGAGTGATGTCTGAGCGAGATCAAGCTGTGCGAATTTAAGGAATCGCCAATAGGTTTCGCCACATGTATCTTTAATTTATAGAGCAATGTTTTGGGCACAACAGCTGTAATGAAGGGTTCACTGCCATTGACCCGAAAAGAAAAAAAAAGAAGGGCAAAGTTGTAAATTTTATTGAACCATCGTGCCATACTTTGGGTGTCATATCTAGTCAATGTATATCTCAGAAGCATCTTTTCTCTTGACACGCAACATAAGCAAGACGCCACATTGGTTTCCGTTGTGCGATGTTGAATTCGGTTAGTCGTGCTACATTGCCTCGGCCCACCAATGTTGCGTTTGGTTATAAATATTACTGTCTCCAAAATAAAACTTTGGGGTGCATTTTGTTAAGACAAAGAAAGTTATTTAAAAAAAATTAGAATGTTCCAAGTTCTTATATAGAAGGAATATACATAAAATGATTTACTATAACTTAAAAAATGGCGCTACTTTGTCACGGTGTGTATTAAAGTCTGAGCTTTAGCGCGTCAACAAACTGTTCTAATAATTATTGTATGTAATTTACTACAAGGTATCTTAAGATATTAATATATTTTTTAAACCATTTCATTCTTTAAATCCACAAATTATTCTTTCTTTTTCAAAAACAGGGGATAATCCCCTTATCCGATTACTCGACTTGTCGACCCAATTTTGGTAATCCGACCCCCTATGACCCCCCAGGTTTGGGGTTCTGGGACCCCCCGCTAATGTCGTGTTAGGGGGTAATTAATATTATAGCAGACACTATTTTATTTCATTACTTATGCGACACAGCCAGCAGTTTATTTTGTCTAAGTTACAAGTTTGGTTGATGTGAAGTTAGAATGGGGGTACAGTTGAAGTAAAAAGTTCATGAAAACAAAGGCTAAACAATTACTAAGAAAAACGGCTTTAAGAAAATGTGATTTGCAATTGCACATAGGGTATCGTTAAGTCATGGAAATTTACAATATAAGAGATATGACAACGTGCGCGGATAAAGTTTAATGTCATATTCGAACAATTAAAATGCCCGTAAAAATGTATAAAAAAAGGAGTTTCCATTAAAGTTAGTCAGCTAATCGGTATTTTTTTCTCGTAAGTATAGGTACCATCATAACCCACAAAAAGTTTTTCTGTTTCATGGTTTGATCATGCCTGCAAAGTTTTCGCTACACCGTCACTTATATCCCTTAAAAGAAAGACATGGTTATTTTTTCTTTTTGCGGTTTAAAGACTTATCTAGTTTGTCGTCACCTGTACCCGCCATCCCTCTACCAGCTACACACGAGGAGACCTGTAATGCGTGCATATTCGGCGACAATGCCACTAAAATTAACTGCATAAATCTAGCGAATTGAGATTTATGTTTGTTTGTTTGTTCCGTACTGTACCGAGACTCGCTCGAGCTGCTTTCGGGACGGCGTGTATTGTTCAGCTAATTAACGTTTATTTGGCATGCTATGAGGTGGAACTTGTTGTTATTTACATTTGTGAATATTTTATGGCTCACCTGTACGAGAACTGCGATTCGTGTACTGCTGAAAGCTAGATAGGGAGAGTGCTAGGAATCTAATTCAGGTGCATACATAGATATAAACAGTTCTTGGTCAGCTGAAATACCATTTTTTTTTATTTAATAGAATTCTCCCTTTAAAAGGTTTATGCTTATTGCACTGAGAAATATAAAAAGCAAATGTATTTGTGTATCTTATTAACTCAAGAAACATTATAAAATATAACTGTTGTAACATTATTCGCTTTAGATATTTAAGGTAGGGAAATTATTTTAAGAGCAGTAAACGGCGAAAATATTAAAACGGGTTAAGACGGGTTTTAATTAAAAATGTCATCAGCCAAATCGACGCAGAGAAACGTACAGTCCATTGTCGACTTTTTAAAGATTAATAACGAGGGACACAAAGATGGAGACATTAAACCTTGCCGAGCACATCCGAAGATAAAATGAACAAGAAATAAAGATAGAAGAAATTGCAGCTGCGAAAATAGCGGAAGCCGTAAAAAGCCAAAGCGAAGCACTAAAACACAAAGAGATGAACCGAGTTCTAAAACATAGATACGAGTAGCTGCATCTAAAGATGGCCGACATAAATCAAGTACAGTATAGTGCACGGTTCACTATTATTTGACCTAAAATCGATGATCCTATAGTTGATTCAATAAAATGAACTATAGGATCCTATAAAAATTTCAAAATAAAGGCACTTCCTCGGGTCTGGCTAGCCAGGTTAACCACACGGTTAGTAACTTTACGCTTCTGCTGCCAGAAAACGACATTTGTTTCAAATTCAAGTCATGATTTTCACGAGGTGTTATTTATTTGCGTTTAATAATTCGTATAGTGGTCCTCAGCTTTTTAGTCCTAATTATTATCGATTGTCTTAATGCTCTATCATCCTAATGTCGATGGTCCTTATATTTATTGTCCTAATTTATTTCATCTTAACTATATTGTGTCCTAACTTTTATAGTTCTAATAATCTACAGTACTTAAGTTTGAAAACAACAAACGATATACCTAGTAAAAATCACGATTCTCTACGCGTAATAGGGTCAGCTTCATATTCACAATTACTTTTTCAATTTTAGCATTTTCGCTTTTATCTCTAGACGCGTTCTTAGACTTCATGATGACTTGCGTATGCCGATTTTTGTTCATTTTCGAGCCGTGAGCAGAGCGCATCTCCTTGCTATCCAAGTGGAGTGCGCGACATGGCTGCAACGTATTGCTGCGCCGTGGTTAAACTTTATCTGGTTCGAAGACCACTTCATGGGCTACATGATTGACGTTCATTCCTGCCACGGTGCGACTCGAACACGAAATAATTAATAAAGGTGGCCGATGAGTCAAGTCGGTGGCGCTAATGGCGTTTGCGGTCAAAACAAGAACTTCTTGGATACTTAAAAAAAAGAATGCATGGGTGGCAAAGGGTAAAGCTGATACTAACCTATGTATCAAAAATTAACACATTAGACAAGGAATGGCGTGCGATGAATCGACACTATAGTTACCATTACCAGAGTTAAATTTTACTTTCAAATTTACATTCTGAATTTTAATAGCTTAAAAGTGGTTGCCCGTATTATTAACAGCGACAACAACAAACAAATTCAGTAGTATCACTTTACAGAAATACAAACCAAATATTTTAAACTCATAAGTTTGCAAACCAAAAAGTTACTACTTATTAGGACAACTGATACGAGAATCAAAAATTTGCCGTGTGATGCCGGCTTAGAATAGCATCACCCCATTTCTGACCCATGGGTGTCGTAAGAGGCGACTAAGGGATTCGAGAGTGTGTATTGAAGTTTCAGGCGACGGGCTGACAACCTGTCACTATAGTGATACATAGTTATCTGATTGACCCTAAAACTTTTGTCAGACGTGGTGTTAATATCCGTTGAACGGCCTTTAACGCTCTGCCTACCCCGTAAGGGATAAAGGCGTGATTTATGTATGTATGATACGAGAATCAAAATAAGGAGCTTCAATATAACTTTTCAAGCACTCGCGATCACTTTCACTCATTTTAAGTATTAGTACGTTTCAATACAGTTTCATGTATTGTGGTCGCGGGTTGACTGACCAATTCAATACACGAAACTGTATTGAAACGTCGGGACACAGGTAAATTACTAATATTTACCTAAATACTATCGCGATAGACCCGGTCTAATACTTAAAATGAGTGAAGGAGCTTCAATGCTTAGGAACATTAGGACTAACAAAAATTAAGATAAACAATATTTTGATTCTCGTAAACGAATTTTAGGACAAACATACTAGGGCAATCGAGTTTAGGACTATGAACTATAGGTCAAACAAAAAAGACGCATAATGCACCTAATCTAGAAAATACTCACGTTTATAATCATAATTAACGTTTAACATCTGCTGTTAGAAAAAGGCCTCTCTTCGCTTCCACATAGACCGCAATTTGGGCTTAAATTCAACAAAATATTTTGAAAACTCACGTTATAGTGGAGAAAGTAGTACAGTTTTAGCATAACATTTTTGTTAAGGATAAGTTGTGTTACCTACCAGTCACTAACTAATCGCTATTCTCGTAGCTCCCGACTAAAGGCAGCCAGTAATTTAAAAATGCTCGAAATTTTTCAAAACGACGTCTTTCTTGCCGACGCCGGCTGAGGGGTTAGGGAGTACGCACCTGGGATAACTTCCCTCCGCCCCATGAATACAAAGCAACCAGCGACTCGAGATCAGGCGGATCAGCTACTTCCCACAACTGACTTCGTGGTCGGAGGTTTTATCTAGCGATCCGAAGGTCCTTGGTTCGATTTCTGGTGTTAGTGTTCTCCACACAAACTCTGCGCTTTAGGAGAGTTCCCACTTTGGTTAGGACATTGCACGCTGAATTATTTGACAATCTATCAGGGGATCGATTCTAGCTTCGGAGGCCACACTAAGCAACTGCCAGTTTCAGTTCCTCTATACCACGACGGCTGTTGTGGCGCAATTCCGGGTTCGATTCTCGGCGGGACACTCATAAAGTTGATATTTATCACTTACTAACCCGTTACTTCAGCTGTATATTTAATTATTTATTAAGGAATTTTAACACTCCCATCTCAATGTATTTTTGAAATAGCACACACAAAAACATAGACATGTACCAGCAACAATCGCAACTACACAACCACAACCGAAGCAAAAACAACTGTCAACTGTCAGTTGTCAACTGGCAACTGTCTTGCCAAACTACCCATCAATAATGGGTCCAAAAAATAAATACTGAGTATGTGTCCTCTACGCTTCCTGGACACTTTAATCAAACTGTGTAAACCCTGGATTCGATTCCTTGTAAATTTCTCAGGTGGTTCTCAATCTTAGACTCACAAGTTGCTGGTAGTTAGTTCGGTAAATTTAGTCCCAAGCCTGGAATACTAAATTGGTCAACTCCCGAAACTACTTTAAGTTGACTAGTTGGAGTTTCGAAAATCTAGTTGTTTTAACAAAGTTACTCTATACTTAGGCAATTAATTGTGTATTTGGACGATGTTGTAGTATATTAATATATTGAAATCAGTTCTTTGTACGCGAAAGTTTACAAATTTAAACTTATTTTTTTTTATTAAAAATAATCTTGACGAATTGAAATTCCCAAAAGAGACATCGAGCTTTTTTCCAGAGTCAAGAGTTTGAAACAAAATTAAAATTCCATGATTTGCTTGGTAACAAGTAGAGTGAGCTCAAATCATCGGGTCCCTTCGGCTGATTGCATTATGTAAATTGCAGCTCCTCCCCTCTCTTGTGTCATTTATACTCACAAAGAGTTATAGAGCTGCAGAATGACAACTTATGTCGTATTAACCTAGCCTATTCAAAATTATTAGTATTCCATAGAACTTTGTCGTCCAAATATCGTGCATTCCAAATATTTAAAATGTTTGTACCTTGACCGAAATAAATCATAACTTTTTTGTGGTTGAATTGTCTTATTATTTTTGAAAACTTTCAAAAATTGTTTACTTTGGGAAGTGTTTTAAAATTTAGTATTTAATGTCTTATTAAAATCGATCCATTTTTCATAATCCTCCATGTTTCTATTATTTTTGAGAGTTCATTTAACGTATGATCTTTTTTCTTTTTCTTTATCTCAATATTTGCTTTTATTCTTGTATCATTTTCAAAATCTTTATGTCTTTGTAACCACCGTTTCCTTAAACAGATATCCTGTAAGACGTCTCACCACCCTCGTATTGGGGACATCGCAAGATTAGCGTAAAGTATGTTTCTATTTAAAATTCCTCCTTTGCCCGAGCGCCGGTCTGCGTTTGACAGACGATAAGCTTGGAACGGAAGATCCTATCTTTTCCTTTATTCCACTGAAAGGTTTGTACCTTGTTCTTGATTAGAATTGTCCATTTCTTTATTTTCTGTTTTATTATCAATCAACTATCTTACTTGTTTATTGCAAAATGTACATCGCATCGCAAGTCGCAGTCGACGTATCATTTAACTTAATTTACACTTTTTTCTAATATTTCCCCTCCATCGTCAAAAATTTCGAATACTTACTCTCTCGCAAATAAATTCGTCAAAAACTGCCTCCGGATAACTCGGGTCTCCGGGTCGCATTTTAACTAACCCCGCTACGTTCGCGACGTGCTACGTCTATCGGCATTCATGAATGCTAATTTTGCGGTATTACGATTCCGAAACTTCGCCTCAGACGGAGTAGTGTTTGGAGGTACGCAGCCCGAGGTTTTGGGTTCACTGGGAATCCAGTTGTTGCATTTCATGAATACGCTTCTATTGATGACGTCAAGGATTAGATTTACACTGGCGGTTTACTTAACCACTGAATTGGGATGCGATGAATAATTGACCAGTCGTATTGGTTGTTGTATTGACTGATTAAATAATGGGCCTGAATTCACGCCTCTGCAAATATTTACATTCGCATCAGACGTGAATGGACATTTTGGCGCGTTCAATAAATTTGCAATTCGTCTGTTCATTTTCACTTTCTAAAATAGTTTTATTATTCTATACATTATTGTAAGTGCCGTAAATTACCAGTTAGCATTGGAAACAAATATTTGATTATTTACTGAAATCAATGTTACTTGCAACAAAAGATTTGAAAACTACTTACTGAATAAAATGCATTAAACCAGCGAACCACTGCCAAACCACCCGACATAATTGTGCCCCAAGAGTCCAAAAAGCTGGAATATAAATAAATCATTCGGAAAAAGAGGCTGTCTGTCAAAATGGAAAGGTAAAAAATTGCGTCTGTCTGCCTGCGAAAGGCCGCAGTATCAATCATCGTTGAGATTGGATCACGTCTGAAACGGACCCCGCACATAGATCTATACCGAGTCACAGAACGAGTGTCCCGCAAAAAGTGGTGAAAACTGTGGTGGTAACACGAACTAAAAATGGCAAATGCCTGACGTTTTAGGTAGGAGCAAACCTTGGAGCAAACTCGAAAAAAAAAATTACAACCGATAAAAACTGTAGAGATAAAAGCGTCTTAATCTGTTTGTTTTAGACAACTTTATTTTTCTTCATTGCGGTTGCTAAGGAGGTATAAAGTCTGGATAGTTATTTCTTTTGATCCAGTCAAAACGAGACATCCTGTATACGAGTTACTTTGCAATGTAATTTGATGGAATAGCCACCTCTATGTTTGAGTTCCGAATGGTTTTTGGTTAGAATTATTATTGGATGTGACACTTCTTTTATAGTAAGCTATTTTTCTTTCTGTGTGATGTGCTGATGGAGGTTTGATTTTCATTTCAGGTGTGGAAGGTCCACGCAGAAGCGATCACCAAAGTTTTTGTCTCTTTGGTTTATATGACCAGAAACAATCCACACTGTATGTTGATGAATGTAATGTGTATCTGTCCTTTTAATAATAATACGTCTTTTTTATTAAATTAGCAGAGAAGAACGAAAGGACTATAATTAATAATAATAATAAAATCGTCTATTTCAGGCCATTATTGCAATATCCAATTTTAGCTTATTGTGACTGTAACAAAAACGATAACAAAACAAATTTTTATACTCAAAGTAAGAAGCAACACCCAAAATGAATTCCCAGCAAACATTACTCCCCTAAAGAAGTCCCAATACATTTGCAATAACGAGTATAAATCACCTAAATTCAATATAAACCTTCCGTACGGCTAAACGGCAGTATCTAAACAAGGCAGGTGTTCCGGTCCCGCACAAATGGACCTCTGAGACCTGCATACAGATGCTGACCCACATATCTCCGGAGGTCCGTAAGAAAACAAAGAAGATGGCCGCGTATTTCAAAAATGCGGGTGGTGTAATGATCGCTTAGTGATGAGCGAGTTTCTGGGTGAGCTCCTGCTCCCCACCATACAGTCAGGTGTAGATTTGAATAGAACCAAAAAACAGAACTAAAAAAAAAAGATGTGCGAGTTTTGTAGCTTTAATTGTATACTTTGTAGCTGTAATTGTAAGGGACAGCCCTCCAAATACCGAGAGGGTGCATACAGACTATGAAACTGAAGAATTTTCCCCTGGGAACATATGTCAGGAAACGAAAAAATAAAAATTACCTCCCATACAAAATTAAGATCTACATTGAAAAAATTTTGGCATTTCTGGAAATATTTTTTCATTGGATGTTGTTCAGTTTCATGGTCTGAAATCTGAATGCACCCTATAAGTTTTCGGAGGGTTGTTCTTTACACCTTGTGTAACTAACGTCACGTGAGCGATACGACTGCCTTTTCTAACTTTTAGGTTAAAGCTTTCTGTATTATTTTATGTTTTTCTTGTATATGTCGTAAGCAATAAAGTGTTCATTTATCTATCTACCTATGTGGTAACTTTGGACAACACGACGTTGCAGCATGCGTTAGTATTGGATAACACGTAAAGTATGAATGATTTTTACATACATACATATATCACGCCTTAACTCTTGCGGGGTAGGCAGAGCGTGAAAAAATATGTTTATTTTAAATATGAAATAAAATTGTGACTGGGACTTAAGAGCACACGTTACTTGAACTTTATGTACCTTCAAGACCTGTCGAAAGACACTAACGCTTGCTGCAACGACTTAAAGTTCAAAGCTTATTTTAACCTTAATATTGGTTACTAAAACAGAAAAGAAAAAAAACCCTTAAGGTCCTCCCGGACCTAAGTCGGCGACTGTATCCGACATTTAGATACATCCGAACTTGTCGTCGGTTGTCGTCGGATGTCGTCGGTTGTATACGGTTGTCGTCGGATGTCGTCGGTTGTTGTCGGTTGTCGTCGGTTCTTGAAAAACACGTGTTGCCAGCACAGAAACAAGAAAGGGAAAAAATCATTTTGACTATTCGACACTAAATACTATTAAAATAACTTCTAAACACATACTCTACAATCTTCACTATCGACTCACAAATACAAAAAAATATTCTTTAAACGTATCAACTTTTTCAGTAAAGCTTATATTTTTTGCTTTCTTTGACAATAATACACAATGAGCATTTACTCATTTATGATTTTAATGTTGACTCTATAAATAAATCATTTAAATCGTCTTTAAAACCAATTCTTTGTGCTGCTATCTTTGATAAAATTTGAAAACAATCCTTTATAAATATATCTAGTATCAGACAGATTAAATTGTGCTGATAACACTACGTTTGACGGTTCGTTGATGACGTGTACATAGTGATGTGTATTATAAGAAAAGATAAAATATAACAGATACTATAACACTGGCCACCAAGATAAATGTATCAATTGAAAATCTTAAATTTTAAGACCGACTCACACTGGATGTGTGTGCAACAGTGTACGTTGCAGTAGAGGAAGTATCTACTATGTTGTACTGAAAGTATGATAAAGGTATTTGCACAAGTATCCTAACTTATATAAATGTATATATATATATATCTCTTTATCAATGTGAAGTCCTTCCGTAACCAAACATTTAGCCCCTCTGACGTCCCGCACAATATTGTGGTTATATTTCTGGTCCAAAATTACTGATGACAATAGTTAAATGCAACCGCACTACACACCGCATCGCTGTGCCGTAATCATATGTCATATATGACACATCACGCATCACATCAGCTTAATAGCAGTCCACTGCTGAACATAAGTGCCATACGGATATGCCATAAGGCACGATATCCCATTTCCGCCATCAAGTCGGAAGTCTTTAAGTCTTCGGTATATTTGCTTTGAGAGCGTCCCGTCGCTACGCTTGCTGAGGCATGGGATCCACCCAAAAACCGGCTTACTCTACTATAAATAATAACCAGACCACTGCCGCACTACCAGATCAAACATGTTTGCCATATTAACTGTCCAATAATGCAACATCGTGTGGTACGCGAGAAGCCAATCGTGTCATCTTTCCCTTGCCTTTAAAACCACTGTTTACATACTTAACATATTTTTTTGCAACATTTCATTCAATCGAAGATTTTGTTTCGCGAAATGTTAAAGTCTGTCTATCATTTACATATCAAATGTTTAACTTAAACTTGATAAAGAGTATAAGGTCAGGAAAAAGTAATTAATTTCTATCGACTGATAACGCCTCGACGTATATTGTGTGAGGGCGAGTGTGTGACTGATAATTGTTAACATAAATGTTATTGCGCAATCCTGATGCTGTGCTGTATGTTATTTTTTTGCTGCAACGTATAATCGCACGCACGCGTTTTGCTCGTACAATTGGTCTGTTTCAGTCTTGAAACAAACTAACTGACTGATGGATACAAAAACTTCATAGAAATCTTCATGGAAATAGTTTCATCATGGATCATTGTCTAGTTCTCTATGGGATTATAGTTGTACTTTTTAACAAAAAACTAAACCATCTTCAAGAATAAAATCACCAATAAACGAAAATCATAAAATACTGAAAATGAATTTTCATGGGATATCTATCCCAATTTTTTTTCTAGTTACCTATTAACTATATTATTTATTTATTCATTATATTAACTATTTAACTTTATATTATTATAAATAAAATTGGCCTAGAATGATGCACCTCTGAGGAAGGTTCAGGAGGGCAAGCGAAGACTTCATATTAACTTATTTAAATACTAGCTTTTACCCGCGGCTTCGCACGCGTTAAATTCGAAGTAAAACATTTCCAGATTTTTATACTGTGAAGATTTCTGGTTATTTTAATAATGAAATATTTAAATTCATACATCGTATGCAATAAATTTACCTACTAAAAAATCTCTCAAAACTCGCCCCGGTGCTCTACAACATAAGCGATAACACTTTCGCGCACCTCCCGAGCCTAGACTTGGGTGACATACAACACATTGAATATTTCTCGAAATAAGCACTCGCCGTCGCCAATAATTGGCACAACATCATGCGGTAGCATTGTGCCATTAATGTTGTACAAACATGTTGATCTATTCATCACCTTTTTTAATGGTAAAACTTCACAACCTGGACATTATGCACCTAAAGGAACAAATCAATTTGACAAACAATTTTAACCAAAGACCCCAACGACCAAACAAATATCAAACGACAACTATAATTTCAATGAAAAAACATAAAGATAGTTCGTTTGTAAAAATAACAGCGACATCTATGCTTGTATTATGGAACTAAAAATTTCCCAAGGGATGAAAAGGGGGTTAAAAGTTTGTATGAAAGTTCGTTGTCGTAAGTGTGATCCGTTTCAATTCAAAATTAGCGATTAGACTTATGACTTAAAATAATTAAACACGTGTTTCAGCATATTTGAAATTTTAACCCTTAATAGGGTGAAACGGGGGTTAAAAGTTTGTATGAAAGTTCGTTTTTTTAAATGAATGTGATCTGTTTCAAAATTTGTGATTAGACTAATAACTAAAAATAATTAAACACATGTTTCAGCATTTTTGAAATTTTAACACTTAAATGGGTAAAAAAGGGGTTAAAAATTTGTATGAAAGTTTTTTATCTTAAATGTGATCTGTTTCAAAATGTATGATTAGACTCATAACCTAAAATAATTAAATACGTGTTTCAGCGTTTTTGAAATTTTAATCCATAAAGGTGTCAAAAGGGGGTCAAAAGTTTACTACCAGTTGGGCTACCCGTTTTCCCATGGAAATGTGACAATTTCCCGGAATAAATTATACTTATAAACCTTCCTATCAAGTTACTCTATCTAATAAAAAAAAACCGCATCAAAATCCGTTGGGTAGTTCTTAAGATATAAGGAGACACCAAACGGGAAGCGACTTTATTTTATACTATGTAGTGATAAACATGCCTAATTTTTAAAACTTGATTCATTGAAATGGACTCAGTAGCCAAGCTGAACGTTATGGCCTTTATTCGGGATAACAATTTTCTTTACTTACCTTATATTAGCGCTGTCACTTTACGTCAAATACTTATGTTTAGGAACGGATCTCCTATATTTATGTCTTGTCATGAAATGCGCGTAATCTGTCAAAATGAGACGACGATAAAACAATGGTAGCTAAATTTACTAGAAATGGCGAGAAGCCATTGAAGTTTTTAAACATGATAGGACTTAGATATCTCATATCCTTTTCCATACCTATTTGACAGAAAGAGGCAGCGCTAATATAAGGTAAGTAAGGAGAATACCTACACTCAGCATTATAACTCTAGTTACTAGTTATTATTCTGTGGCATTAGGTGGCAACGGGTTAAAAGAGAAGAAGAAGATGAATAATTGTTATTCTGATTTTAGACTTACCCACATTACAACAAAAGATATAATCTACCTCTATAATTGATTAGATTGAGAGAATATTGGATCACGAACGTTACCTCCCCTTTTTAACGCTTTTGACAAAAAATTACGTCTTGTCTCGTAGAAGGAAGAAAACCAAAGAAAATCTTATTTATGTACTCCTACCTACTTCTTTCACAGTACATTCTCTATGGTATTTCAGGGCAAGAGAAGATTTCAGAGAGAACCCTAGAAACAAGTAAAATGAAGCCATGAAATACTCATTGCAATCAAAGGCATGCGTTAAAATAAAACAAAAACAAATGCTTAAAGACACAAAATACTATTTATTTAATCAAGCTTATGAGAGCATGTTTAATCTTTACACAGAATATACGCACCATATTTTTAATACGTATAGGTATTTTTGGTAGTTAACACGTTATGACACTATCAATTTCGTCTGATTGGATATTTTTTTCTAGCCAAAACAGCAAATGATAGTGTGATAAACCCCGCATCTGCCACTCCACACATGACATGTAACATAATTTTGTTCAGGTGCAATTTGAGCTCCGATGCAGTCGGACGTATATTTATAAGCGTCGGCTGTTTCGATGCCGTAAATTGCAAATAAGCACAAATTCTATTTGCAATCGTTAACATGGCGCCTCCTAAGCGCTCTGATACCATCGTGGTCAACGAGTTGTTGGCGTTCGTGCAGAACAAGCTGGACGTGATGGACGAGGTCAGCCTCTAGCAGATCTGCCTCACCAGCTACTCCGACGCCGACATCCACAGCGCCATGGTGTTCCTGAACGACTCCGCTGAGCCGAAACGTGTGCGGAAGGCTGCGGGAAGAAAAACATCCGGGACATCTTCCGACTGTTCAAAGGGGAAGATCCTAATGACGTCCCGACCTATGTCGCACGGAATCTCAGTAAGCTGCCGCCGGTGACGTTTGACCACGTCGACGTCACTACGTTGCTGAAGGATATCCTGCTTCTGAAGGCTGACGTCACAGACATCAAAAGAAAATTAGAGGTTTCTGAGTAACTAAACGCCGAGCTGCGACGCGATTTGACCTCATTGCGAGGGCGAAACGACGCATCAGCGATTCCGCACGCCGCGTGCAACGTGACTGTACGTAGCGACGACACCGTGCAACACGAAACCTCACCCGTCATAATTTCTGCGAACCCAGCAACTACCGACGATATACTGCGGGTCAGCGACCCCGCAGCTGATAAGAAGAGCGACAACAACAAACCGCCGCCTCCGCCGTCCCGCCCCGAGCCTGCGCTGCATCCCGATGCTGCTCCCCTTGTACATGGGAAGCAAAAAGACGTGCCGCTGCAGAAGACTCGCCGCCATCGCCGCAAGCGACAGCCTGCGCCTCCCGTGATACAAAAAGGGAAGCAGAAGGCAAGACCTGCGGCTGAAGAACACAATACCGCGTCTAAAGCGATTGTTGACGAGGAGGGCTTCACACTGGTAGAACCCAGGAAGCGCCACCTTCGTCGCAACCGCAATAACCGTGGCACCGTTACTGCAGCCTCAACAACTCTCAAGGCTGCCGAACCCATCGCACAGCTGTATGTGTCCCGGCTAGACTGTAATACGACACCGGAGGACATCATACAGCATTTGCAGAAGATGGTGAAGCTACGCCAGGATCCTTCGCGAATTCCTCCCGGCTTGACCCTGGAAATCCGACAGCTGATCCCTAAAATTACAACAAATTTTAGGTCTTTTGTTTTGTCGTTTCCAAGGAAGTACGTGTGTGAATTCATGCGAACAGATTTCTGGCCACAGGGAGTCGTATTCAAGCGCTATCGACCCTCTGTGCAACGTGAGTCGCCGTCACCTAAAGTGCCCACATAGCTTATTTTTGTCATTTTATTATAGTGTATTTATAGTATTTGTGTTAGATGTAAGTGTCCTATGCAATCATCGCAGAAATTGCATATGCGGATGACCTATGTTTCATGGCAGAAACCCCAGAAGGCCTGCAGCAGCTTATGACTGTCTTTCACCAATACTGCTGTAAGTTTAGATTAAAAGTTAGTGTCAAAAAGACGGAAACCATGTCCTTAGACATTAATGGTCGCGAAGAACTTTCTATTAAGCTCGGTGAAGACGTGCTAAAGCAGGTTGACAAGTTCCGATACTTGGGGAGCGCTTTATCATCTAAGTGTGACCTCGATGCAGAAGTCAATAGCAGAATAGGTGCTGCAGCAGCAGCATTCGGCAAGCTTGACTCGAAGGTCTTCTGCTCGCACGACCTGAAACTGGGCACCAAAATTGCTGTTTACATGGCAGTCGTGCTCCCCAACATCTTGTACTCGGCCGAAACGTGGACTGTATACCGTCGCCACATCCGCATGCTAGACCGATTTCACCTCAGATGCCTCCGCAAGATCCTTAAAATCCGATGGTCGGATCACGTGCGAAACATTGAAGTGCTGCGTAGAGCCAATGTAGGTGGTATCGAGGTTTACCTTATGCGACGACAACTTCGGTGGTGCGGTCATGTGTCGCGGATGGCTGAGGAGCGAGTGGCTAAGCGCATATTCTACTCGGAACTTGAGGAGGGCAAGCGAAACCAAGGCGGCCAACTCCTCAGGTATAAAGATGTGCTTAAGCGGCACATGAAAAAGTGCAACATCAGCCCCTCGAAATGGGAGTGCCAGGCTGCCAAAAGAACTGAGTAGAGATCTATAGTAAAAAACAATATCTCTGATTTCGAAGACAAACGGCGACTAGATCTTGACGCCAAACGCGATGAATTGAAAGCCCGACCACCAGCGGCGATCAATTATAATTATATAGACGGTGTGCTCACATGCCCGCAATGCGCGAGAACCTTTGCAAAAAAGATTGGCTACATAAGCCACATGCGAGCTCACGAACGCCAACAACGGAGATGAAGCAGTCGCCATGACCGAAATCGGTCGGAGGATATATATAGTTAGATGTTAAGTTATTATTGTATTGTGTTATTTTATTTTATATGGGCCTTGTTGCCTGAAATAAAGGATTTATTATTATTATATTATTATTTATTATATATTATAATGTTGCTTATTTACATGTTTAATGTAACTGGTGGTTTTGATAGTTATTACACTCATGATTAAATACAACTATTACTCAGGCACGAATAATGATGCGTAGTTTGTACCGGCGCGAAATTACTATTGCACATTTTAAGATGAAAAAGTAGTTATTGTGGCATAACCGTAATAGATAGACACATAGTATTGCTGCATTTTATTTAGATATTGATGTCTTCTATAAAACTGTAGTACGTCATTTTGCTCTATTGTCAATAATTTCCACAGCGTACGCGATATAAGATTTTTTTTTGGTACTTTTTTCACGCGTTGGGTTACAATATCGAAATTTTCACGAGGATCCCTATTTTTTCTCGTACCAAATAATATAGAATTCTAATGTTTTTTTTAATTGGTTTAGTAGTTTCGAAGCCTATTTAATTCATACAAACAAACAACCAAATCTTTTCTCTTTATAATATTAGTGTAGACAAGCCAAGTATAATTGCGGTGAGATGAGTTTTTCATAGCTTCAAGTATAATATTGGTAGGTTTCACTTTTACTTGCTCTGAGTTTGCCATGATATTGACCCTTAGTATTGACCTGCAAGTTGACATAACTCTCTGGATCACTGATATTGACTTATAGGCTGTCAAATTAGGCTGACTGCGTGCTGACTTGGAACCATAAATGCACGACATTGATTATGCACAATACGATTACGCCCGACAATGTTTTGTACAAAATGACTATGTACGACTAGCAATGTGCCGTTCCCGGTAACAATGGGAATATTCCCCGGAAACCCGGGTACCCCTGCCTGCTACGCCAAGGGTCGTGGGTTCGATCTCCACAGGACACAAATATTTGTTAAGTCCATTTTCAAGTATTTGTGTTTAGTCTGGGTGTTTTCTATGTATAATACGTATTTATTTACAAAAAAGTACTGATATCAGCTATCTAGTTCTCATAGTACAAGCTTTGCTTAGTTTGGGGCCAGATGGCGCTGTGTGAATTGTTCTGGATATTAAAAAAAAATTACAAATGTTACCTTTTTTTTATCAATCAACAATATTTAATAAATAATAAATAAATATCCTGGACAATTCATTTTAAGTGTTTTTTGAAGTAAAATAAGTATAAATAATAAGTAAGTAAACATTACAACATCGAATATTAGACAGAATGTGGCAAAATACGATTATTTTAGAAATTTTATAGTTAAATATTGTAGTGAGAGATTAGGAATTACCAATGCGAAGAATATTATGCTGTATTCATGTATTCCTGTAGGGTGCATTTTAAAAAGTGAATACTTAAAGGTTTGCTTTAGTTCGTAAACATTCCCTTGGGAATATTCCCAGTAAATTACTTAAGTAGGAACGGCACATATTGATATGTACGATACAGTCATTGTATCGTGTTCAGTAGCTGGCCCGGACAATTAATGTACCGGGGTGTAATTCGAATTTAAATAAAATTACGTCGACGAGTAAATGAACTCATATACTAGTGTTGGCTAGAATCGACTTCTTGATTAATTATTGGAATATGACATATAAGGCCGTGGAGAGGGGGTGAAACGAAGCCCCCCGCATTAAAATTTTCTGGCACAAATCCGACCCAGTAGGTTAGGTCTGGTACGAGTTGTGACCCACTGGAGCGAACGAAGTGAGCGAGTCGTAAATAAATATAATAAAAAATATGTAAGAAAACACAATATCGATTAAGTTATACGAGTATGTAAAACTATCGATTAGGTTACATCACTACTAGCAAATTTTCAAAATGGTCACGTGATGTCTTTGATGATCGTGTCGTGCATGCACGGGATGTATTGTTACTACAAGGGTGTTTTTAGCGAAACTGTTTTGATTTCATTGCCATTGTCGTGCATGCTTGGGTTGTGCATAGCTCTGACGTTCATGATTATGCTGTGCAAAACACTGTCATACATTATAGGGACTCTGACTGTTTATGTTTACAATTTTACAATTTATAGTTTTTATTTTCATTAATTTCAATCCTATGTTGTATTTATTTTTAGAATAATTTGTGTCATCACGACAAATATTATGCAGGTGTTTTATGTAGCCGTGTTTGTGTAATATTTAACCTATCTGTAATAACAAAACTATACTGTGACAATGACTTACCTACCTACTTGTTTTATTTATTTTATAGAATAAATGATTCTATCTATGAGTAACGGCTATGTAACTCAACCGTAATACAAGTAAAATACATATTTGTTATAAGTACTTTATTTAGAAAGAGATAAATGCATAATAATCAGATATTCATCGGGTATTTCGTTGACTTAGTACATTTTGTACCTATTACATGAAGAATTTAGACGACAAAACGGGTATAAGGTGTTAATTTCATGTCGTCAAAATGTCGTCAGCTGCTGGTTTTAGATTGGGTTTTAGTGTTATATTGGTCCACCGACAAAAGCATCGCTCTTTTTGAAGAACAAGATCGACATTAATTTGGAAAGATGGTCGCAGTTCTCCCTGCAGGCAGGACCGTCCACAAGTTCCAAAACCAGATAGGAGCTTGATAAGCTGTCCGTTGTTTATTATCCTCCGAACTTTGAAATCTTGCTGAGATTCTGTTACGCAAAAGATCCCATATCATCCAGTTCTGAAGATACCGAGTATTCAAGTAAACCGAGATGATCAGAAATTGAAAAACTAACCTCTATATTTATTTATAGCACCGAAACACCGTATTTAAGTATTACTATCAGAATGATGAATGATATCCATAAAAATACACAATTATTATGAATTCATAAACAAATTTGACACAATAGGTAACTATGCGGTGTAAATCAAAATTATGAGAGTTTTAGAGTTCCGTAGTCAACTTCTTGCGGGCTGCAAAAAACGCTCATAATTTACCTAATCGCTATGCTGGTCTAGTCCAGTGGCGCATACAGCTTCTGATCATGGGGGGTCACAACACATACCATAGCAAGACTACCGTCGGGTGAAAGAAAATATTCATTACAAGAAAAGCGACTAGACACATCACATTAAAAAAGATAAGGGATGCACACTGCACCACATTACCACTACACGTATTGCGAGCAAATCTAGCTCTACATTTACGTTTAAAAAGTTGCTTGCTTAAAAATTTGAAAGCCAAGATAGTTCCGCCCTACAGCAACAATAAACATATTGCGAGCAAAGCGAGCTCGACATTTGACTTTAAAAAAGCAAAGCGAGGACCTACACCACGCTCCACGAATATAACTTATAATAACCGAGCCGGTTTTCTATTAGGACAATACAAAATTGTTATAAAAAGAAGAAGATTGCGTTATGCAAATTTCTTTTTTTTACAATGACCGATCATGACGTCAATAAGTGATAATGCTATCCTACATTGAATAAAGTTATTTCATTTTCATTTTCATTTTCATTTTATAGAGCGAAGCAAGCTCTAAATTTCATATTAGAAAGGCAACAGAGGAGCCTGTTGTCTTTTTACTTTGCGCCACAGCAACACTAAACTTAACATGCCCCCACCTCTATCAAAAAATATCCTCCTAATTTTTGGGCAAACAAATTTTTTCGTTCTTAGAAAAGTAAAAAAGTTTTTCAGTTTTACGTCACGGAAACGCTCTGAGAGTTTGCATTCATATCTAAGACACAATGTATACAGGGTGGCCTGTAAAGTGACGTCCAAAAACCAAATCACTAACATGTATGTCCCGCAATTTATTGTAGTTTCCGAGTTATTCAACATTTCTGGCAGGCTTCCTTCCTTCTGTTCTTTAGTTCCATGAAAGGGCTTTTTGGGTTGTTGTTTTTGTAGCATTTTTATTTATCGCGTACAAAAAAAGAAAAAAGGCCTGCCAGTCATGTTTTTCTCATACAACTTCAAAAGTTAAAAAACTTGTAAATTACCAAAAGTCGCAGAACATACATGGGGGTGATATAAATAGCCCTCAGTATAACGCATATAAATGTTGTCTTTGGTTTAACTCTACCTACTTAAGTTTTACGCATGCGACACAGACCAACAAAGCCAAAAATTTGTAATATAAAGGATATCCTAAAATATGGTAACAGTAGCTGCAAATATAGAATCATCTCATGCACACCAATTGGGAGGCTTTCATGGTTTTTCGTCACTTTTTTATATTTTTTATAATAAGATTCGACGTATTTGATTACAAAAACCCTAGATTTAGGTGTGACCGACACGCTCTTAGCAGGTTTTTATGCCACGTAAGAACAAGTATTGAAGTTTAACAGGTATCCCATCCCTTTTTAATCAAATAAAATTAATCGAATAGCTGTGACGTCATATGTCGAGAAATGTAGAGAAAAGTCGGAGAATGTAGGAAAATGTTGGCGGCCGACATGCCGGCATCGCTCCCACACTGGATGTATGGAACAGTCGCCGACTGTAGGGAACAGTCGCCGACTTAGGTTCGGGAGCACCTTTAGGTATTTACAATGTTGATGAAACTATAGTGTGGTTTCTATAAACAAATGCGAGTCACGTTATCCTGAGTCTGCTAAATTATTCATTCAATTAACGATTATGGTTATGCAAACAAGTTTATGCAAAGTGATCTAGATTTCAGTCAATGACAATTAGACTGATTAAACAACGTCGATTCGTCGTATCACAGCAATAAACCTGAATTGAATGATTGATTCAATTTTGAAGCTTATTCCCATCGCAAAGGTATTGGTAGAAGTAGAATCGAACAAAGGAAACGAAAAATGTGAAAATAAAATTTATTTAAGTTTTTGCGAACTTGCAAAATTTTCGAGTGCGGGCAGGATTTGAACCTGCGACTTTCGCATTACTAGTGACGACGCCTCTTCCATCTGGGCTACCGCAGCTCATTTCTTGCCCGCCAATTTTGTAAGTGTATTTTAATGCCAGTAACGCTTGGCATGGCTCCATCTACCGGGTTAGTTTTGCAACTAATAACCGGCGACTAATTCTATCTTTACAGATTGAATGTAGTCTAAGCGATGAAAACCAGCGATAAATTGAGTACCAAATTTTAAAACACTTCCCGTGTTAGGTATACAATTTTTGCGAACTTGCAAAATTTTCGATTGCGGGCAGGATTTGAACCTGCGACTTTCGCATTACTAGTGGCGACGCCTCTTCCATCTGGGCTACCGCAGCTCATTTCTTGCCCGCCAATTTTGCAAGTGTATTTTAATGCCAGTAACGCTTGGCATGGCTCCATCTACCGGGTTAGTTTTGCAACTAATAACCGGCGACTAATTCTATCTTTACAGATTGAATGTAGTCTAAGCGATGAAAACCAGCGATAAATTGAGTACCAAATTTTAAAACACTTCCCGTGTTAGGTATACAATTTTTGCGAACTTGCAAAATTTTCGAGTGCGGGCAGGATTTGAACCTGCGACTTTCGCATTACTAGTGGCGACGCCTCTTCCATCTGGGCTACCGCAGCTCATTTCTTGCCCGCCAATTTTGCAAGTGTATTTTAATGCCAGTAACGCTTGGCATGGCTCCATCTACCGGGTTAGTTTTGCAACTAATAACCGGCGACTAATTCTATCTTTACAGATTGAATGTAGTCTAAGCGATGAAAACCAGCGATAAATTGAGTACCAAATTTTAAAACACTTCCCGTGTTAGGTATACAATTTTTGCGAACTTGCAAAATTTTCGAGTGCGAGCCATGCCAAGCGTTACTGGCATTAAAATACACTTGCAAAATTGGCGGGCAAGAAATGAGCTGCGGTAGCCCAGATGGAAGAGGCGTCGCCACTAGTAATGCGAAAGTCGCAGGTTCAAATCCTGCCCGCACTCGAAAATTTTGCAAGTTCGCAAAAATTGTATACCTAACACGGGAAGTGTTTTAAAATTTGGTACTCAATTTATCGCTGTTTTTCATCGCTTAGACTACATTCAATCTGTAAAGATAGAATTAGTCGCCGGTTATTAGTTGCAAAACTAACCCGGTAGATGGAGCCATGCCAAGCGTTACTGGCATTAAAATACACTTGCAAAATTGGCGGGCAAGAAATGAGCTGCGGTAGCCCAGATGGAAGAGGCGTCGCCACTAGTAATGCGAAAGTCGCAGGTTCAAATCCTGCCCGCACTCGAAAATTTTGCAAGTTCGCAAAAATTGTATACCTAACACGGGAAGTGTTTTAAAATTTGGTACTCAATTTATCGCTGGTTTTCATCGCTTAGACTACATTCAATCTGTAGATAGAATTAGTCGCCGGTTATTAGTTGCAAAACTAACCCGGTAGATGGAGCCATGCCAAGCGTTACTGGCATTAAAATACACTTGCAAAATTGGCGGGCAAGAAATGAGCTGCGGTAGCCCAGATGGAAGAGGCGTCGCCACTAGTAATGCGAAAGTCGCAGGTTCAAATCCTGCCCGCACTCGAAAATTTTGCAAGTTCGCAAAAATTGTATACCTAACACGGGAAGTGTTTTAAAATTTGGTACTCAATTTATTTAAGTTTTTTTTATAGGGAATTTTCTTTTTTATAGTTAGAGAACGTTTTGTTTTCCAAGAACTCTGTAGATGACGTTGAACTGACAAAGTTACTAGATGCCAAAGCCAAAAGGCATGAAAAACAAAAGTAATTGTTTTTTTCCGAATCTAACCTCGTTTTTTACGCTTTACTATTAATTAATGTTTTGTTTTATTTGAACGTTGTTTTCGTTGTGGTTTTCAATAATATGAAGGGAAATCCATTAAAGTGAATATTTTTGTGATGCGAGTGATGTAACAATAATAAGTTACGTTTCGTTTCACGTACTCATACATCCAAGTGAAAAAACCGAAAAATTATGAGACGTTCCGTTACTTTCGTTAACGAACTAAGTACAGTGCCATCTATCCAGTGACAAGGGAAGAGTATAACAATGAATAAACAGAAAACTCGCTATTGTAAAATTTTCAAGCGCGGGGAAGATTTGAACCTGCGTCAAAGCATTCTTAGATAATGGTTTCCATCACACCAATCATTACAGAATCATGCTCAAGAAGCAATGAAACTTACTGGAATGGGATATGTCCAACGAATAAGACAGGAAACGAAGATCCCCAACCAGTGTAGCGGAAAAACAAAAACAATAACCAGGAAACCAAAGTATTGCACCCCCGATCATTTGGAGACGAGAAACTGCAGAGTTCCATTCGCGAAACATAAAACAATCACGGATTTTATTGAACGCCACTTTAGATTTAACAACTTGAACGATTTCATAGTAGAAGATATTAAATTAAAGATTTAGAATTATATACACTGGTTTGCATTTGGTAACTTAATAACGTTATGGAAATATTTGCCGTGTGATGCCGGCCTAGAATAGCATCACCCCATTTCTTACCCATGGGTGTCGTAAGAGGCGACTACGGGACTCGAGGGTTAGATGTGTATTGCAATTTTAGGCAATGGGCTGACAACCTGTCACTAAAGTGATACACAGTTATCTGATTGACCCTCAAACTTTTGTCAGACGTGGTGTTAATATCCGTTTTTCGGCCGTTAACGCTCTGCCTACCCCGTAAGGGATATAGGCGTGATTTATGTATGTATGTATGTGGAAATATTGCTACAGAATTGTTTATGTTTTAACCATGTTTTGAAATGAAGACTTATTTAAATTTTATCAAACCCACTCATGGTAAGTTTAGATTGGGTATATAGTAGAGACATATACCTACCTGGCTAGGCATAAGCAGGTAGGTAGGAATAGATTTATCCCAGCTTGCATGATTCATATTGGTAACAAAATTTTTGCGACGAAATTCAACCACGCTGCAATACTTGTTTCGAACAATAACATACAGCAATAAAAGTTTTCAGCACGTCCTTTTCGTTTCCGAAGGCACCTTATATATTCCTGTAACGATTTTTTCAGAGTGTTCCTAATAAACATTCCGGGTGTTTGTCATTCATGTCGCGAGCATCTTGTAGCACGTGTCAAGTATAACATTTTGGGGATCCTGGGATAAAAAATTCGCCATTTGCATAGTATTGTCACACGCCGTTGCATACCTACTTGTATATTGTTATACTACGTTAAAATCCGTTGGACTTTGGCATAAGGAATCGCATAAATATCTTATATAGATTTTCGTTTCCATCACCATCAATATGTAATTTCTATCTATCTATAGCTACACGTAAAATAAGTTGGTTTGCACCTGATTAAAAAGTAGGCAACTGACGGATTTTGATGAAATTTTGTTTGGTGATAACTTAATTTTTGGTCAACACCTAAAATAATTTTGGTCATCACTCAAGGATCTGGAGTAACTGAAGTGAAACACCAGGAGACCCACTAAACTTTTCGACTAGCCCAGTGGCGTAGCGGGTAGAACCCCTGCCTTCTACGCCGAGGGCCGTGGGTTCGATCACCACAAGACACAGATATGTGTTAAGTTAAATTTTCAGATATTTGTGTTTAGTCTGAGTGTTTTCTATGTATAATATGTATTTATTTACCAAAAAAGTATATAAGTAATAAAAACAGCTATTCAGTTCCCATAGTACAAACTTTGCTAAGTTTGGGGCTAGATGGCACTGTGTGAAATGTCCAGGATATTTATTTATATATTTAAACTGTACGAAAATGGCTTCATAGCAAAAGTTGTTCAACATGATGGGCTGCTTTTACAGGTATATATCCATTGAAAGTTTGAAGTACCTGATGTAGAACACCAGAAGCTTGGTTAATCTATACCAGAATGTTGAATATGAACTCAGAAAGCCCAGCTGATTGGTAGAAAAAGGTTATCATTCTATTGATGAGGTCGAAGAACCACACAATGTATAATGTTTTGTCTTACGTGCAAGTAGGAAACTAAATTGAAAGTCATTGGTGCGAAAATGAAATTTCATGAAAAAATATTTGTCACCAGGAAACACCTACCAGAATATAAAAACTGTATCGTAAGCCTCTCAGTTGAGCGAACTATTGAAATAGCCTGCGTAGAACGGATGTAGCCTTAGATAAAGCAACAAAATCCAATAAAGGGATTATTGTATGTGGAGATTTCAATATAAATATTCTTGAATATTGCCGTGTGATACCGGCTTAGAATGGCATCACCGCATTTCTTACCCATGGGTGTCGTAAGAGGCGACTAAGGGACTCGAGGGTGCGTGTTGCAATTTTGGGCGACGGGCTGGCAACCTGTCACTATGGTGATACACAGTTATCTGATTGACCCTCAAGCGTTTGTCAGACGTGGTGTTAATGTCCGTTGAACGGCCGTTAACGCTCTGCCTACCCCGTAAGGGATATAGGCGTGATTTATGTATGTATGTATGTATATTCTTGAAAATTCTAATATCAGTAATAGGTTTCTATCATTATTTTTATGTTACAACCTAGTGAATCTTATTTCGGTGCCAACGAGAATCACACCTAGCTCAGCCAGGTGCATAGATAATATCTTTACCAACATTAAACCTGAAGATGCGGCTGTCATAAATAAATTAAGCTCCGACCATACGGGTCAATTAGCTTCTTTCAAAATTAACATTGAGCAGGCACCTAAACAAGATATTACGTGTGTACCGGTAAATGAAAGTAGGCTAAATCGATATAGAGAAAATATTTTGCAAAAATTACCTGAATTGCCATATAACGAAAATCCAAATAAATTATATAACGCAGTATTTAGTCTTGCCAAAAAAGAATATGACAATGTATTTAAATCTAAGAAAATTAAAGTTAACACAAAATTATCATTTAGTGACTGGGCCACAGTTGGAATTCATAGAAGCAGGCAGAAGTTATACGATCTGTATGAAGAAAGAACATATAATCAATCAAAAACTTTTGCTGATTATGTAAAACTTTACTCTAAAACTTTTAGAAACGTTTGTGCAATAGCTAAATCTAACTTCATCAAAAATAATATAAAGAATAGCACAAACGTAATCAAAACCACTTGGAAATTTGTAAATAATGAAACTGGAAAATCTAAACGTCGTAATGAAAATTATAAACTTATGATAAACGATGAAATTAAAAATACTAATTTGGAAGTAGCTTCCGCTTTTGAACAATTTTTTACTGATATTCCAGTTTCGACTACCAAATCGTTAAACTCATGCCCTATTCTCGCTGAATCTATTCTAAAAGATAATGTAAACCATTGTGATAAATATTTTAAATTTTCTCACGTTAGTAACATTGAAATAATAAAAGTATTTAAAAGTTTACAAATGAAAAATACTTCAGATCTCCACGGCCTCTCTGTTAAAATTATTAGTTCCATAATCGATTGCATTTCTCCATACCTAGCATGTATTTTTAATGACTGTGTAGACAGTGGCGTATTTCCTGACTTGATGAAGCATAGTAAAGTTATTCCCTTGTTTAAAGCTGGTAGTACTACTGACCCTACTAATTTCAGACCTATATCAATACTACCAACACTAAGTAAAATTTTTGAAAAAGTTATTTTAAATCAATTGCAAGGACATTTTTATCGTAATAACTTAATGCACCTGCAGCAATTTGGTTTTACACGTGGTCGCTCTACTACTGATGCAGGTGTGGATCTCATCAATCATATAATCGAAGCCTGGGAGGAATCTCATGATGCAGTAGGTGTGTTTTGTGATTTGTCCAAGGCGTTTGATTGTGTTCATCATGATACTCTGGTCAGGAAGCTACATCACTACGGCGTAAAAGACCACGCTCTTAGTCTTTTGGAATCATATCTTAACAATAGAATCCAAAAGGTCGATGTCAACGGTGAAAGATCATCTGGATCAAAGATAAGGATGGGCGTTCCGCAGGGTTCGATTCTTGGTCCTTTTTTGTTTCTTGTATATATTAATGATCTACCATATCTAGTTAAAGAAAAACATGATATAGTTTTGTTCGCGGACGATACCTCTCTACTTTTCAGAGTAAAGAGGCAACAACTCAACTATGATGACGTGAACAAAGCTATTACCGATGTAGTGCAATGGTTTACAGTAAATAACCTACTATTGAATGAAAAGAAAACTAAATGTATCAAATTTGTATTACCAAATGTTAAACCAAGCTCTACAATTATTAAGGTAAAGGATGAAAAGTTGGACCTTGCGGACTCAACTGTATTTTTAGGCATAACTTTGGACGCCTCGCTCCAATGGGGGCCACATATTGAGAAATTGTCGAAGAGACTGAGTTCAGCAGCATACGCAGTTAAAAAAATAAGACATCTCACTGATGTAGACACTGCAAGACTAGTTTACTTTAGCTACTTCCATAGCTTATGTCTTATGGCTTACTATTATGGGGCCATGCTGCGGATGTGAACAATATATTTGTTTTGCAGAAACGGGCTGTTCGTTCAATTTATAAATTGGGACCTCGAGTCTCCTTGAGACAGAAATTTAAAGAAATCAACATATTGACATTTGTGTCACAGTACATATACGAAAATCTAGTGTACGTAAAAATAAATATAGATTCTTTTAAGAAAAATTGTGACAGGCATAATTTTAACACTAGAAATAAGGAACAACTTGCTGTGCACATGAGCAGGCTTAGTAAAGTAAGCAAAACTTTTAAGGGCAATTGTATACGCTTTTATAACAAACTTCCTAAAGATATTCAAGACTTACCCTTAAATAAATTTAAACCAGTAATTAAACAAAAATTGTACAAGAAAGGCTATTATGAAATATCAGACTATATGCAAGATAAATCTCCATGGGTTTAATTCAAATGTATAAAGTAAATATTTTATTAGACGAAACAAGTAGATTTATCTACTGCAATTTTTTGTTATTATTATAATTTTTTTTTATGTAGCAATTTTTGTGCTATACATATATATTATTCGATATTTCCAAAATTAGCTAGGGCAGTTTAGGGCCTAGAAAGATTGTTAATTTAGAGTAGGAGCACTTCTGGGCAGGTTTTTTGGGGGGTTTTTCCTGTTCAGGTGGTCCGGTTAATTATACGCATGTTAATAACACGCTTTGGAAATCTAGACTAAAATTTGAAACAAATGTCGTTTACAAATGGTGGTGGCGTAAAGTTACGTGCTGTGTGATTAACCTGGCCAGCCCCGAGGCAGTGCCTTTATTTTTATTTTTATTTTTTTATTCCGCCCGAGCCGGTTTTCTATTAGGACAATACAAAATTGTTATAAAAAGAAGAAGATTGCGTTATGCAAATTTCTTTTTTTTACAATGACCGATCATGACGTCAATAAGTGATAATGCTATCCTACATTGAATAAAGTTATTTGATTTTCATTTTCATCATTTTCATTTTCAATACTACAAAAAAAAACTAGTTTCGCGGGCACCAGCTAGTCAGCATAATTATATAGTTTGTTTTTTTTTTGAAAACTTGCAAAATTTTCAAGCGCGGGCAGGATTTGAACCTGCGACTTTCGCATCGCCACTAGTAATGCGAAAGTCGCAGGTTCAAATCCTGCCCGCGCTTGAAAATTTTGCAAGTTTTCAAAAATTGTATACCTAACACGGGAGGTGTTTTAAAATTTGGTACTCAATTATATAGTTATATATTTTAAAATTGGTACCTCATATTATGTACATGACATCTAGGGCAAATTTTATAATGTTGATTAAGTATAATATTCAAACAATCATAAAATCTGCAACTGAACAGCTATAAGCAGGTGTGTTGCAAACCCAAAGAGTATATCCAAGGAACGCATTGCCATATATGTATAAAGTTCTATTGCAATTATGCCAAACATATACAGAGGATTTTCAGTAACTGAAATATAATAATGTATGGTTTTGTGGCAGAGCAAAGCAAGCCTGTAGAGTCAGCGCTACCTTTGGTCTGCAACAGAAATCACTCCAATCAATCACTCTGTGGGCACTGGATAGTGCGATAGTGATGAAATACCCGGCTAAGGTAGATTGATACGTAACTAGTTGTAGTTATTGTACGGTGCTAGGTGTTAGGCATTTCGTTCCATACCTATGCATTTTTGGAAAGAAAAAGCTCTCTCTCTCACTCTCTCTCTCTCTTCTCTTTTCGTGTGGGATACCGAGTCGTGCAATGACACGATGAACCCTGGTGTCAGAGTTTTTCAACCGCCTGCTACTAGTAGTAGGCCTCTGTCATGGTTGTGTAAAGACCATCTTCCATCTGAGACCGACAGTATCAACTTTGTGAGTAAATCGAACCCGGTACCTTTGTTTGCGTCACAGGCAGTTGCACTACCACTGCGCGTCTTTTTTTTCGGTCTATGGTAAAAATTGTTCAGTATGATGCCCTAAACAAGCAGTTAAATTTTATGGATTTCCTCAGAAACACAGTGTAAAGTGTAGTTTTTGATACTATCAATTAGAGAGGTTATACAATTGCAAAATTCCCAGTTTATAAAAAAATATAATAATATTGATAAAACGGAAACAAAAACTGTTAGCAAGTGCTCACAACAAAATAAAGATGGCTGAAAACATTAGTATGGCAATGTTTTCATGAAGCGTGTAGTGGACGCTTCTTCTGTAAATAAAAGACTCTACTACGGGTACAAATTGTAACACAAATAACAGCTTGGTACAACTACTCGTACAAACTGGGCTGTTAATAATAACCAGGGTGTTATTTCGGGCATCATAAAACAGATATTGTGCGTGACATTGCTAACATTGTAGAGACATTAAATTTCACTCCCGCCGTACTAAATTAGATAGCTATTTTGATGAAGGGCAAGTACGAGAAGAGTGTGTACCCAATTAGGGCTTCTACTAATGGATGCAACAAATCAAAGTAAGTACTATTAGTTTTATTTTTTACGTGATGAGTAAAGGGTACATGAACAAGGATAGGTATTAGTCACCTCACATCACTACTAAGTACAAAGTCAAAATATTGTGTGTTTTTATTATAAGTGCCGTGTGATGCTGGCTTAGAATAGCATCACCCCATATCTTCCCCGTGGGAGTCGTAAGAGGCGACTTAGGGACTCGAGGGTGTGTATTGCAATTTTGGGCGATGGGCTGACAACCTGTCACTATAGCGATACACGGTATTCCAAATGGCCCTCAAACATTTGTCAGACGTGGTGAAAATGGCCGTTTTTCGCGGCTGTTTACGCTCTGCCTACCCCGCAAGGGATTATAGGCGTGATATGTGTATGTATGTATGTTTATTATAAGTATCATGGTATTGTGTAGGTACCAAATTAAAAAACAACTCTTTTTTTCAGACCGTCTACTAGGTGACTAAGTAGTAGGCTTTTAACATAGATGTGTAACTACTACTATCTAAGTATTTACGGTTTAACATGCCCTTTAAAACAGGATTATTTTTTTTAGATTATCAAGTGATTCAGTCTTCAATGTCATATCCAAGCTAGGAATAATCACACAAAGTGAAGTAAAATATCGATCTTTCTAATTAAATTTAGTGGCAAATTGAAAATTAAATGAAGCAAACTGAATTATCGTTCGGGATAGCATCTTGCGGATAAGACGACAGAACACAACGGCGGATTGCGGAAATTCTCAGTAACCGACGAACCGAGGACCTTAGCCACGGCTATTAGACAACTCCGAGATTGCGGATAATTTACTACGTTTAGTATTGTCGACTGTCTTCATACCCATCTCATACTATAGGTACTAGGTACTATTAGGTACGGTCGGTTGTAGCACATAAGGTACCTACCAGGGGTTCTCCAAAAGAACTGAATTATTTTTATCCCCAGTTAATCATCACTATCACTACATAGTATAAAATAAAGTCGCTTCCCGTTTGGTGTCTCCTTATATCTTTAGAATTACCCAACGGATTTTGAAGCGGTTTTTTTTATTAGATAGAGTAACTTGAGAAAAAGGTTTATAAGTATAATTTATTCCGGAAAATTGTCACATTCCCATGGGAAAACGGGTAGCCCAACTGGTAGTAAACTTTTGACCCCCTTTTGACACATTTAAGGATAAAAATTTCAAAAATGCTGAAATACGTATTTAATTATTTTAAGTTATGAGTCTAATCAGAAATTTTGAAACAGATTACATTTAAGATAAAAAACTTTCATACAAACTTTTAACCCGCTTTTCACCCATTTAAAGGTTAAAATTTCAAAAATGCTGAAACACGTGTTTAATTATTTTAAGTTATTAGTTTAATCACAAATTTTGAAACAGATTGAATTCATTTCATAAAACGAACTTTCATCCAAACTTTAAACCCCCGTTTGACCCTATTAAGGGTTAAAACTTCAAATATGCTGAAGTTTAATTATTTTAAGTCATAAGTCTAATCACTTATTTTGAAATGGATCACACTTAAGACAACGAACTTTCATACAAACTTTTAACCCCCTTTTCATACCTTGGGGGATTAAAAAAAACGGAATTTAAAGTAAAGTCGCTTCCCACGTCTGTCCCTGTCTGTTTGTATGCTTAAATCTTCAAAACCACTTAATGGATCTGCATGAAGTTAAGGTTTTTATGTATGATTTATATCAGTTAGCAGCGGGTGAAACCGCTGGGCGGGCCGCTAGTACATAATAAAAATTTAAACATATTCTCATTTAAGAAGTCATTTTCTACTGATACATATTCCTGTCAAAAAAATATATTCCTGAGGGCAAAAGTAATGCAGTTCCTTTGGAGAACCTCTTCTGTTGCCTTATGTGCTACAACCGACTGTACACACTGTTTTATTGTTTTGTCTGTTTTTGCCTTGTGTGTGACCACCCATTGGAGTCTGGAGCCAGCTTGTGGTGTTCAATCTTTGTGTGAGAACGACAGTCAGTATTTGGGCCTTTGGTTCGTGCTCTTATTTCAACGTTGTGGATTATGATTACTTTCCAAACAATTGAGAAGACAAATTTCGAATGCATACAACATTTTAAAATATAAAACTTACTGACTGTCACTCATTATTATTTATTATTGATAAGTCATGTTATTGTGCCGTGTGATGCCGGCCTAGAATAGCATCACCCCATTTCTTACTCATGGGTGTCGTAAGAGGCGACTAAGGGACTCGAGGGTGTGTATTGCAATTTTAGGCGATGGGCTGACAACCTGTCACTATAGTGATACACAGCTATCTGAATGACCCTTAAACTTTTGTGAGACGTGGTCTTAATATCCATTTTACGGCCGTTAATGCTCTGCCTACCCCGTAAGGGATATAGGCGTGATTTATGTATATATGTATGTATAAGTCATGTTACTGACCATTGCTAAAGTAAAATCAAATACGTGAACGCGTAAAATAGGTATTACTTTCCTCGTCAATCTCAAACTTTTCAACTAAAAATTCCTCCCTTCGCTTTAAATCTTGCACAATAAAGTCTCCCCCCTCTTTCCATACCCCCCTTGCCCGTCACCTCGTATATCATCCCCGCCGATAATCACGTCATAACTTACCGATCGGCAAAGTTAGTTTTGCGGCCAGCGAAATCGACCGAATGCAGGTTTTGAATTTCAAATTTGAGTTTGGAAAGTCAGTATAGTTTAATAAATACACAGCTCTTTTAAACTTTTCATAGGAAAAAGCATCAAATATTATAATAATTAAACTAGATACAATAAATTATTATACATGCTATAAGAGTTAAGTAGGTAGGCTTAGCTCAAAATTTTCTTTTCAACCGCAAGCACAACTCTGCCGTTTTGCCAGTAGTGAAATACACCTCTCCATGCACCGCTAATATTAAACTAGGATAATGTCCTTGTGATCAGTTTAAAATAAAAATGTATGTCCTATCCTTGGTCTAATGCACAGATTTATAGACGGCTTAGGGTCATACTCAGATTAGATTTACGATTTTGGATAACATATTGCTTGCTACACCAAAGCTGATAGCTAAAGATATATGGTTCAGGTTTTTATGTATCGTTAATTGTGGCTGAAAATCTTAAAAGTCAATATATAAAGTTTTCAGTAGGACTTCAACTACATGACAGCACAGATGAATTTCATAAAAATATAAATTAAGTACCTGGATAGCACAAAGTAAGTATTGGCGGCGGCGTTGTGTAGATAGGTAGAGCCATTCTAATTAATGAAGTTGTGGCATTATATGACGTAGCTAAAAATAACTTTGAATCAGAGAGTGAGCTGCACATTATCATTTCATAACAATACGCAAAATTGAAATGCCAATCCGTCATTTCCATCATTTTATCAGAGACGCCATCATCAGTCTCACATAAAACAAATATATGGCTTTATTTATAACAATTTCAGGAACCAATGCGTCATTTTAAAGTAATTTATCTGTTATCATGGCCAATATATCATCAGAGGACAATATTAAAAACTGTATTATGAACATATTACCGACGAAATGGGATCGTTTAATGTGACGGGGAATTTGCAATTTGCGCCTAGTTATCTGTGAGAGGCATATTAAATACTTACGAATATGAATATTATGTCTGGTTTTAGTCATGCTTTTTGTATAAATAATTTTATAAGATCAAGAGGTTACATTACACTTTATTCATCATATTAAATTGACGTTCTGGTTCAGATAGTAAATGAAAATATTAGGGTATATTTGTTTTGCCTATATCACCTACATTAATATATTATGTAGAGTGACGAAAAAGTGTTCAAAGTTCTTTCAAAGTACAATGTTCTTTTACTGAACAGTAATCTTAAGCTTATAAAAAAACCTTTGGATCCCTTACTAGGAAAATTTTGTACCACGAATCTCCGAGTGATATCAATTAACATTTGTACCTACCTTTTGATTAGCGAACCTATTATCTGTTTTATAGAATTTACAGAAGCGTAATGTCTTAATGAGAAGGCTCTTCTTTCGATAAAATGGAGAAATGTATGTTACATTTTTTTTCCTATACTCAAATCACCATCTTTCGCCGCACCAGTCCGATGTTGTTGTACAGTAATTTTTCGTTTATTGTTCGGTCGTTGTTCAGTTGTTTTATTAGGTTGTTGTACAGTCGTTGTTCAATTGTAGTTCAGATGTTGTTCAGTTATTGTTCCGATGTTGTGCAGATGTTGTTTAGATGTTGTTCAGTTGTTGACTCGACACCTGAACAACTGTTGAATTACTTAAATAATTTTTTTTCTAAAATCCATACGAATTTTGCCTTGTATTGGATCTTGCTATCGCCGGTGTAGACGTTTGAAAAAGTGTATTATTAAGTTTTTTTTGTAAAGTGTAGATAAAATAGTGTATGCAGCTGTTTATAATAAGACATTAGAATACTCGTATCAGACTTTTCTCACAGACACTCGCATATTAATGCCTCCTATTATATGGCAGTTGCATTAACTAACAGTTTAACAAATTATCTATAATGAATCGTGTTTTTTTATGATAATAAAGAAAATAAAACGCAACTTGAAAAAAAAGCAAATACGATCTATCAACTTACACTTCAATAAACCGTCTACCAACTGAATGATATGGACAATAAACGTAAACAAAACAGTAAAGTGCAACATGAAACAGTTGGCGTAGCAGAAGGTATGAAAGATAACATACATTTTTCAGTTTCAGCAGTAACAAACGAGCGGTGATGGGCTGCTGCAGTCATTGTATTGATTTTACATCCGGACGTGGAAGCGGAGTTGGTACTAAGTGTTCACGATTGTCTGTGGTGGCTCAACTTTAGCTGGTTATAGAACAAATAATAAAGAAAACACTGCAACTTGACCTTCAGCGTGTGAAGCTAAAGTAACGGTGGTCTCAAGATATATCTTTAATTATTACCAGTGTATGCTGATTTAGCAGTTTGAAAGTTATAACAATAAAATGACACATGCATTTTTTAAAAAATCTTTATTAATGATTTTGTAAAAATGACTTATAACAAATAAATGTAGTTTGAATTGTCGAAGCAAATAAAACTCAAAGCTACAAAAGCACTTATCACACAATAAGAGAGACCAATAGTAAGGGCAAACGCTGACCGAACATTCAATGTCCGCCTCCTATTTGCTGCATTTAACACCGACAATAGCTAAAAAGAGGCTTTGTTTGTCTGTCCGACCGTCCGGGCTCGAGTCCTGACTCTGGACTCGAGTCTGGATGAAATCGGACTGGTCGACGTGGTTTTTCCGGACGAAAGTTCGCTGATTGGCCATTCTGTACTGAGCTTTCGGTTATATTTAGAATCGCTCTATTGATTTTGAACAGTGAACAAATGGTTTTATATCCTTGAGAATAGGAGATAGAACAACGCTATGATTATTTTATGTAGTTATTAAGTTGACAAAAAAAAAAAACAAAATTCCTTTAATAACAAATTTTCTAGATAAGGCAGACAATGAGGTCAATTCGGGATTAAAATTTTTCTTACTTGCCTTAAATTAGTGCTGTCACTTTCCGTCAAATAGGTTTAGAAAAGGATAGAAGATATCGAAGTCCTGTCATTTTTAAAAACGTCAAGGGTTTTTTCGCCTTTCCTAGTCAATTTACTCGCCATTGTTTTGATTGTCGCCTTATTTTGACAGATAACACGTATTTTGCATGAAATTATAAGACATGACACGACTAAAAAATCTTCTATCCTTTTCTAAACCTATTTGACGGAAAATGACAGCACTAATTTAAGGCAAGTAAGGAAATTTTAAATCCCGAATTGTGGCCTCTCATACATTCTAAAATAATCATTAAAAACTAATTAGTTACAGCACTTTATCAAACAAATGACAAATGATGAGTCAATCACTTGTCATCGAATATCGAATAACGGTTTAGTATCTATTTACATATTTTTGTATTTTTTTTATCAGAGGTTACTCAGAGGCGATAAGTTCGAACGCTGGTTCGGCAGATAAATTAATTTGAATGGCTGGCCTACAATTCATATCCCCGCTTCCAACTATTTTGAATTTATCCATTTATATTAGATTATCAATTACAAAACAAGGTCTGACAGGTATATGCGCCAACTTTGAACAGTTCAGATGAAGAGCTGGAGGCCCTTTATGATGACGTGTCGAAAACCATACACTGTACTACTAAGACCCACTTTAGATTTGTCATGGGGGATTTGAACGCCAAAGTGGGGCAGGAGCGCGGCGAATCAGGCTTGGGAACACATGGCTATGAGACCAGAAACCAGAGAGTCCAAATGCTGGTCAACTTCCTCAGCGGAGAAGGGCTGTATGAACACCTTCTTTCAGAGAAAGCCCCAACGGTAGTGGTACTGGAAGAGCCCTGACAGGACAAAGAACGGTATTGACTTTATCAAAACGGATAAAAATCACACATTTAGGGATGCCTCAGTGATCAATAAGTTCAATACCGAAAGCGATCACCGACTTGTTAGAGGCACTCTAAATATCAACTTCAAGCCGCCTAAGCCTCATGGTGAGGCCAGTTCCCTGTCTCAATCTACCCCAAGCCTGACATGATGAGTTCCAACTCACAGAAACACGATTTGCTGCCCTGGCTTGATATATATATTTTTTAAATGGCCTCATTATTTAACGCAACAGAGCGCAATAATACGCATTAATACGTAACATCTCAACCATTTTTTTTTTGTGACTCAACTTAATTTTGCGATTCCACAGCTGCAAGTGCAACGCCGATTAATCTTTTGGCCTTATCTATTATTTAGTTGGTAGTCCGATAGCTATACTTAGTTAGTATTCTTTAGTACTCGTAGCACTTACCTTGGCAGCTCCTTGGCCGGACTGGACTGCGTTTCCTGGTGACTGAATGACGCCATCTTGACACTTATTTGACTGCTCCACTACTCATTCTACCTCTTTCTCACTAACGTTTTAGTTCATAGCACTATCCTCTGTGTTCTTTACAGTTCATATTTTGGTTCATTTAGGAACGTCATTATTCTGAAATTAAAGGAATTTGACATCACTAAAAGCATTATAAATGAATTCAGTAAAAAACTTAGTAACTATAATAAAAACTAATAAACTGAAGTATTGTTAAAAGTTTGACTAAGTGTTGTAATAGTACGTTGAACTAGGCCGTTGCGCAAATGAATAAAATATTGTTGTAGTAAGGTTCTGATTTTCTTTATATGGATTTTATAGCAATTTAATCCGATTATTTACGACGATGCTTATAGAACTATACAGCTATTTTATTATTATTTATTATATTTACTCAATACATTTTATATCGCTTTGAAATGTGGTTGTTCAGCAATAAAACCTTCTTTACGTACAATAACAAAAAGGATTACTTATTAATAAAGTCTCGAGTATTTCGGGTACTGTTTTAAGTGTATTTTGATAGGTACCAATAAAGTAGTATTGGATGTAAAATCATGTTAAAGCCCTCAAGCTAAACGATTTTCGACACTAAGAAGGAGTTATTACGGACTTTGATGAAGGACTTTAAGTTGATTAAGGTATTTCGGATTTATGAGACAAGTAAGTGCTGGCACCTTCGCATTGAGCAATTAAATTCTGAGTATTTGGAGCAATAATAACTAATACTTGCTTTGAGCAGTAAAAGCTAGATTTTATCGAACTCTACTCCCGTAGTCGCGACAAGTTTCGATAATTACGTATAATGAAAATTTAACTTTATCATTTTATGAAAACAATAATGTTATAAACAAAGATAAAAACAAATACCAATGAAATAATGTATATCTAAAACGAATAAGAACTTATTTTATCTTCTTCTTTTCGAGTGGGACACCGAGTCGTCCAACTAACATACCCACAAAAACTTAATTATATATTATTTTGATGTCATAATCATAAAATATAGTATACCTAAGCTTTTCCTTCAAAACTTTATATTATTACGAATATTGGAAACGTATCATGCACGCACTATTTTGATGAATGAAAAAAAAAGACGTCGCTTCAAGATGAGTATCAAGAGGTTGAAAATTTGGAATGGTTCGGTTGGGGCGCCGGTGGCTTAATGGCAGAGCGGTAGGGCGGTCCTCCAAAGGTCCCGGGTTCCATTCCCGTCCAACGCTGACACTTTTTCAATTTCTTATTTTCATTTAGGTAAGTATGAACAATAGTGTTTTAAAAATATAAAGCTACACCTAGATGTAAATTTGAATATCTATTAAAAAGTATTGTACGTGTATTAATAATGAAGTTTGGTAGATATATTATTCGGCAGTAACCAAGCATTCAAGCGTACGAGGTAATGAGCCGTCTCACTGAAGGTGCTGCCCAATGGTGCGATTCAAAATATAAGTATTACTTTTATAGTCACTGGGGCATAATAAAGCTTTTTATTTTGAGTACATACACGAAACTAATTCAATATGACTTAGCTACTGCAGATGGAACCAAAACAGTATTGGTCTATTGTTTTATATAAACTTTAATTATAAACTCGTACGAATAATTTTATTTTTTAAATAAAGAATTTGCATTTATTATATATTTTGAATTGGATAAATATGTAAAACCTAAGCTTTGTCGAACGAAGAAACGGGTTAATCGAACTTAGTTTTCATCTTGGTGGGAAAAGCTCTAAATGTTTAAATGAGCTCAACCGTGAAGCCTCTCAAAAGACACATGAGCGATGATTTTTGATCAGGAATCCCTAGAATTTTACATTGTCCTTAGTACTTGCTAATCTCAGATTCTTAACTGTCCATTAAGTAGAGGTGCATTTAATAATAAATAAGTATATAAAAATTCAAGTTGACTATCAAAAAAAATCATGATCACTGTATGATATTTACATTTTTACTATATTTATTAAAAATTCTCTTTGTCGCGTTGACGTTCACTACCAACTTTATGTTCTAAATTCTGTTGCGAGCTTCTCGCTAAGGCTTGTTCAAAAGAAGACGACGAATACTTATCAATTTTAACTAAGTATAGTTGTACATTGGTCCCTTCTCTCGCTTTTTACGGTTCTGTACCTACCTCAAAAGAAAAAAAAACAGACCCTTTATAACATCACTTTGTTGTCTGTCCGGCTGTCCATTCGTCCGTCCGTCACGACCTTTTATCTTGGGTAAATATATCGAGTTGATATTAAAACTACTATGGACTATCTATGGCAGCTTGTAAAAATCAAACTCCTGATCTAACGTATAGAAAGATTCAGCTGTAAATGCTGAAAAAGCACTATTTTTTCTCGAGTGAAACAAAACTCATAGGGTACTCCCAGTAGACCTACAACTATAAAATTAAACAAAATTGCTTTGTTTTGAAGTAGAATAGAGCTGAAAATGATATAAAAATTATTAAGGCTAGTTGTTCAAATGGGATATCATATGAAAGGGCTTGGCTTGATGTGCATGTTGCCGTTTTTTAAAGCAAAATTAAATGCTCTTTTGGAAAATGTTGTTAACGATTTTCTAGACATTTCAAGTGTATTAAAACAGTCAAAGGGCATAAATGAACAGTGTTTTGCGAAGCCGTTAAAAATGTATGGGCAGTCGCTGCGAACCTTTTGTCGGCAAAGTTGACGCCTGGCAAGAAAGAACTAAGTAATAAGTAAGTGTTTTATGTGGCTAAAATATAAAAAAGATAAAATATTTTAATTAATATGTACATGAGGCAGACCACGGGGGAGGCCTTTGCCCAGCAGTGGGATTTGATAGGCTAATTATAATAATAATAATAAAATACGTACGTAATTGAGAACTTCGGTAATAGCATTAAGGGGCTCATTTGAATATCAAGTAGTATTTATCGTAATAGATAAATTGTAACAATTAAAATTTATTGAAGCAATTAAACACGATCATAGAATAACCCTTGAGACGTTTAAATAATGAGGAGGTCAGTAGGGCTTAAGTTGACAAATCTGTAGTGACCCACAGTACCTACCCTTACAGGGACTAACAATCCTAGCCGACCCTACTCACCTATAGAGATAGAAAATAATTAAGAATAAACGTATAAAAATGGAGATGTGGGGGTGGAGAAGAATACAGAAGATAAAATGGACCGAAAAAGTCACAAACGCAAAGATACTAAAACAGGTAAAGGAGAAAAGGAAGATATTATCAACAATCGAGAACAGAAAAGCAAAATGGTCGGCCACCTTATTTACAAGCCACGACGATTTTATAAAGATTATGGAAGGGATATAGAAGGAAAACGAGGAAGAGGAAGACCACGGAGAAGTTATTAGGATCAATTAAAAGAGAAGGCAGGTGTGACAACCTACAGAGATCTAAAGGATGAATGATGATGAAAGATGTCCATAGAAGAGACGATTGGCGATCATTACACCGACAATAGTGTAACTTTTAAATCATCATCATCATAAAAATGACACATACATGCACATATCAAGCCTTAATCCCTTGCGGGGTAGGCAGAGCGTAAACGGCCGCAAAAACGAACATTTACGCCACCTCTGACAAATATTTGAGGGTCATTCAAAAAATTGTGTATCGCCATAGTGACAGGTTGTTAGCCCGTCGCCTAAAATACAATACACACCCTCGAGTCCCTTAGTCGCCTTTTACGACTCCCACGGGAAGAAATGGGGTGATGCTATTCTAAGCCAGCATCACACGGCATAAAAATGACAAAATCAATAAAAATATAGATAAAGAAACAACGTGCAAAAAATTTACTTTACTTGTGCTTGCGTTGCGTACGTTTAGTCCAGTAATGTATGACATTGAATTGTCACAAAAAGTCTTGTCACGAGAATGTAACGCACGTGTGCTATTACATATTTTGCGTGCACATATACAGTGCCCTGGGAGGAGAAAAGGCCAGGGAATGTATCAAATTACCTTTGACCCTCTATAAAATAACTCACATTTTATATTTAAGTACTTTTGAAGTGAATGAAAATCGTCATTTTATTTCTTGACAATACTTATCAATGAGCTAAATACTTAGCACGTAGCTCAACGAATCGGTTCAAGGCACCTCTACTGCTTATCATTCCGAATGACACCCAAGTTCGTCTTTCGGGCCAAGTTTAATTAATTTATGAATTAAAGGAAAATGGCCGCCTATCAAAATTTTAGCAGCGCCCATCTGTCAGCCTTTGCACCGTAGCTGGCATATTAATTTTGTGTTAATTCGACCCAGAATGGATAATATGTTTAATGAAGGATTTCGTGTTAATTTGCGAAGAATTGTATTTATTGTATTAACTATTAGTCGTGTGATGCTAACTTAAAGTAGCATCACTCCAATTTTACCCGTAGGTGTCGATAAAAGCGAAGAAGTTATCTATTCGTTTAGGGAATGGGCAGCAGCCTGCCCAGTGAGTTTAACTTGCACTGCGCTTGCCATTCCGCCTGCTTAGCATTATCCCCCAACAGAGGTAGGCCCATTACCAAGGTGGACTATTGTGGCTGTTAATGTGTTATTTGTGTATGTGTACTTGTAAGTAGCACTAAAAGAATTGCTGAGCTTTGTAAATATTTAACAGATTTTTGAATCGCTTAGTTTTGGATATTCAATTGAAAATGTGGATATTTAATTAAAAGAATTACTATTACTAAATAACTTACAAATTTCGCCCTAATTTACCAAAGCCGCGGCTTGTAGCCCATATGTTAAAAAACTCTGACACGAGAGTTCATTGGGTCGTTGGACGACTCAGTGTCCCACACGAAAAGAGAGAGAGGAGCCCATTAAACATAGATAAATCAAGGTTTCCTAAGTGTGTCTCAGTTCTTATTTTGATAAGAAATTTGATAAGAAATCTGAATTGCAGGTGTAATTTTTTTTATCATATATTTTTATAAGAAAATATTACCCTTACAACTATGACCACCACAAAAATTATATTTATTTCTTTCATATTCAGTTTAGTAGTACCCTCAGATTTTGACGAGCTACGGCTTCATTCATCTTAGTTAATTTAATACCTTTCAACAAAACAATAACACAGTCAATAAAACGACCGACCACTTTCGCTATCGTTTGGGGTAACAAAATACAAAACTAGTAAAACTAATTAATAGTAGGGTAACTATGTAAATCGCGTAATAAACTAGCGGACTGGCATCGAGCTTAGGTAATACATACGGTCCACAAGTTCGGCCATCTTCGCTTGCCTATCGATCGTCGCTTAGTATTGAGCAATTCAGCTATTCTTTGTAAATGGCTCTAAACAGTACCTAACATATGCTTTTATCTTTTGCCAGTATTTGGTAACAGCCACAGCAGTCTCTGACGCCACGTTCTAGTCTTTCCTGCTGCAGGTGTTGAACAACAGAGGACATTCTTACTTCTTTTCGTGAGACACCGAATCGCCGAACGACTCGATGAACCCTGGTGTCAGAGTTTTTGAACTGCCTTTTACCTTATTATTAATGTTGTGTTACGACCGCCATCTAAGTAATCAAAGATAGAGACCGGGACCAACGGCTTTACGTGCCCTAAAAACCATCTTTCTTATGGACAATCATGTGGTTTAGCCTGCAATGTACTAATCGCACTGGGAAGAAATTTATAATGTGATAAATGTAATCTTTGATAGTGCCCCAATATAGTTGTTTTATCATCAGATAGCAAAAGCAACACGAAATAAAGTAAATTTAATTTAAATGACATTATTTATTCTTAAAAGTAGATTTATTTTATCGCCATGAAACGAAACGATATAAGTATTACTAAAATTAAACGCATCCTTTGAGGTTAAACTGATTAAAACATTATTTTTTCATCACGTTTTAGTCTGTGATCCTTTTTTTTTTATATAGCCTCTTCTGTGTCCCACTGCTGGGCAAAGGCCTCCCCTCTTTTACGCCACTCTGCTCGGTCTCCGGTTTCTGATTGCCAGTCACTACTAAATGCGACTAAATCGTCTCGCCATCTTCTTCGAGGCCGGCCTCGTCGTCGGCGACCACTCTCTGGCACCCACTGTGTAGCTATTATAGCCCACCTGTCAGGATGCATGCGACAGACATGTCCCGCCCAGTCCCACTTCAGTTTCGCGGACTTTTTCCCTACATCCATGATGCCAGTTTTGGAGCGCAGGGTTGTGTTTCTTACTCGGTCGATCCGTTTCACACCTAATATGCTGCGCTCCATGGCGCGTTGGCAAACCTTGAGTTTGGACTTTTGTGCTACTGTTAACGACCATACTTGCGCGCCATAGGTTAAGACGGGCAGAATACACATGTCGACAAGTTTTCGCTTTAGTGACAGTGGAAGGTCTCCTTTCATAAGCTCTTTCTTCCAGGCGTTCTGGATTCGTCTTTCAATCTCTTTATCCTGCCTGTTTTCGAAGGATGCTATCTGGCCCAAGTAAGTGTATTCGTCGACATAATGTATCATTTGCCCGTCTATTTCTACTTTATGTTTGACGCTGTTGCACATAAGTTGGGTCTTAGTCATGTTCATTTTAAGTCCAACATCAAGGCTCGCCACGCTTATTTCCAGTAGCATAGTCTCAAGTTCCGCGACTGAAGTAGAGAACAGGACGATGTCGTCAGCAAAACGAAGGTTTGTCAGGTGCTTATCGCCAATATATATGCCTTTAGAAGACCACGATGGTGAATCCGTGATCCTTATGCCATGAAATTCGTATTGGCCAGTTTAATATTGAAATTTAAATCGTACGGAAAATTATTCGATTTTAGATAACGATTCGCAATGACACCCAATGCCAAGTAAAATAAATAGTATAAGTTTTATCAAGCTTTAATTACAGTTCTTTTTTCAAATTCCATAAATACTGACAACCGTCCACGGTTAATCGTACTTACCGCAAAGGTTTTGTGTCAGATATGACCTACTTACAATGCTTGAGATACCTATGTAAAAACCATTAGTAATGTATCTGTATGATTCGTACTTGTCAAACTACACAACCCGTATCACACGGGCTCAGAACGCGATTGTCGGACAACACACGCTAATGAAATTTATAATCCATAAACCGGGAAGGAATTGTTTCTAGGTGATGGATAGTTGATAGAATAGCTGGTAAAGTTACAAAAATTCAAGTCCAAACTGGAATAAAAAGTATTAAAATTTATTAATTAAAACATCAAAGCGTGGCCTATGTAGCTGCCGGCATAAAATTGTTCAAGCCCGGAAACAAACATTATTCAAGTGAAAATTACCTGTTTGTTTGTTCGTTTAACTACACAGCGGGGTAGGTACAACAATTGTTTGAAAAATTAAACATTACCTACTAGAAGTTAGAAAGCAGGAACGTAAGGAACTTCAAAGAAAAACATAAAAACTTCGGATTTTCCAGTTTTGCATTTTATTTCAGTTCAGTGCAGTGTTTACGGCTTGAAGTCAGATGTTCTCAAACTTCAAGAATATATTTTATAAAAATGGAAAAAAAAACTTTTAATTATGTATGGCAAGAGTGAACACAACACGAGAGTCTGAATTTTGCACACATTGTTAAATTTGACGTTGAACCAAACCAAACGACGAACCAAAGACGGATCGAGGCCAGCATTACCTTTGACCAGGGCGCATTATGTGGACGAAAAAGTCCTTTTACTTCTATTAGATTACGCTAATTTAGTTTGTCGGTTTTTATTTAGCCTTAGGATTTGAAAATAGTTTTCTCTACTTTTATGTCATCTCCTTAGATTGTTAGGTATGTTGCTGTTGTAGTTGCTTACCTATTTGAAGTTCCTATTTTACTTGAAGATCATATTGCAAGTTATCAATGTACCTATCTACTTAATATAAAATGCATTGAGCAAATAAATTTGTAGTTACTACTGAATATGTTAATTTTGCAACTGAATGTTCTTTGAGAACCACTGTTTGACATCGGTGTTTCGCAGAAACTTGCGCACTCACAGTAATTGCACGTTGTTGGGTAAAAATGCGTTTTAGGGCCAATTTACCCCTAAAACGGGGGTGGAGAGGTGTTGGGGCGTCACCATTGGTCAATCATTTAATGTATCTCAGCCCACGTGCGATTTTGGAAGAGGGTTTTTAGTTAGATTGAATGGTTCTGGGTTCTTTATTATTACTGATGTATAAATAAAATAAAGAGCGGAAAATTTGTGTTGGTGCATGGCGTTGAAGCGTTTATAAAGGTTACAGTTACTCAGAATTTTTTTGCCCCAGTTTAGAAAGAAAAAGAAGAATAATTGACTCTAAATCTTTTACTTATAAAAAACTTTCCTATTTGATCTACGTAATATTTAAAATTTATGAGTATTTAAAATGAAAATGCAAGCAACCTTCACAGTGATAAATCTACGAAAAATAAGGTAAGTAAGGTAATTATTCATTCAATGATTAAAAATCCATAATAACCGTGGATAAAATAAAATTCAAACAAACCTTTCAAACATTATCCTAATCTAATCACTACAATATAAAGTCACTACAGTTCACATAACACGAATACGACAATATACACAGGATACGAAAATACGAAAATCGCGTGCGGCCCTGGCGTCATAGAGCCGTGCGTCTCTCCCGACTGCCGGCGCGTCACTGAACACTGAAAGTTCACTGTTCAGGGTTCAGCTTCCCTGTATGATTGTAGCCTGTAGCAGTGTGGCTGTCTAGGGCAGTGCATCGCGGACCCGCATTCACTACAGTTCGCGCCACGAAAAAAACACTAAAATAGCACATTGACATCAACAGCCACGACCGTCCACAGCCTGCCCCTGTATTGCCATACTCACCACTCTTGGCAGGTGGATTGGCGCACAGTGCTGCCCATTACCTAGATGATCATTCCTTAGTCGATTTTTACGACATCCATGGGTAGAGATGGCGTGATACTGTTCCACACGGAAAGTGACAAAAGTAAATAGCACATAATATTATATTTAGTCTTTTCTTTTACTATAAATAAAATATTTATATTTAGATTCCTATGAAGCGTCCTAATATAATGCAATCATATTGTATCTTAGGTCAAGTAAACAAGAAAGAAAGATATCGTTTGGCCAACAGAGCTGCACTTGAGGGACTCTTTTCGTGGCACGGACTCTACGCTTCTGACCACCTGGTAGCGGCGAGTGGAAGCGTATAGTTTTCGTAAAAAGGGGTTGAATTGAAAATTTAAATAAGGAGCTAAAGGAAGCTCGGGAAATCTTTGAAGCTGAATCTTAAAACCAGAAGCAGTTGACCTAAGGCGGTTTCCCCACTTTTCGTCCGTTGCTGCGTATGTTTAAGGGTATACCTACTCAATTAATATAATTAGGTATACGGTCGCTGTCTATGATTACTTAGACGATGGTCGTTACACAACCATGTCAGAGGCCTACTACTAGTAGTATGCGATTGAAAAACTCTGACACCCGAATTCATCGGGTCAATGGATGACTCGGTATCCCATACGAAAAGAAGACGATTAGGTATTACTTAGCTAGGATTAAGCTAAACATTTTCATAACAAATTATTGGTCAGGGAAACCAAACTACAATTACCTACTTAGTTACCGTTCTTACTACCGTTTTGGTTTGAATTAGTAAACGAAACAGTCTAGAAAATTTCGACATTGGTATTTTTTATAAGTATGAATCACTAATTATGCTTTTGCCAAGAAGCTTAGTATTTCATGGCTATAAAAATAAAACGCAACCTTTCTCTAATTGCACAATTACTTTAGCACAGATTTCAGAGCGCCATTAGGCCCCGTGACGGAATTTGGACAAACAATTTCCTTTCTAATTAAAGGGCAGGAGAGACACTCATTTGCAATCCTTTATCGGGCTCCTTTCAACTCCTTTTCGATGTAAAAACTTCTTTGAGGGTGTTGGATTGAAATAGGATACGGGGTCTTGGCCTGATTTGCTTCGTTGTCTTTAGCTAGTTGTACATTTTGTTGCTCTGCGCTATGGTAGTAATTATAAACTTGGCGACGCCATGACGCACACGTTCTTCTAGCTACATGTGAATGCAAATTAAAACTCAAGGGAACTAAATACAGGTCAAATAACCGTTTTTGTTTTACATACATAAATACATCAGCCTTTTGCAGTCCACTTTTTTCGTTTTATTTAATCTCTTTTTTAACAGGTTTATGACCATTTCTGGTGTAAACTACGTATTCATAATCAGAATAATCTCCAATCTAAGTAGGCACATGCAGCAGAGCTTATGCAAAAACAGAACTTATATCATCCCTATCACAGTTACATATCATTAAAATATGATCTCAAATTATTTTGTTTTATCTAAGACCAGTGAAATCATAAATCTCCACCCGAGTCTGAAGGAGCTTTAGTAATCCGTGCACCGGTCAATTAACTGGCCACGGTATCGTTGGGCCAACACGGAACCAACGCGGGGCCAACAGGCGCCAGCAGTATGATAGGACCTGACAGCAGGATTACAGAGATTGAGCCTCGTGCTATCGGTGACGTCCATGTTACTATAGTTAGGTGATCCTAGGGCTTTGTGTTGAAAAGCAATAAGTGAGCCATGACATTCAAAAACGTCAGTAGTTGAAAAATTTGTTTTTATATTATAACATCAATTTAATTATCAAATTTTAGAATTTTTGACATTTATAGTATTAATAGCTTGCTCCCCTGCCTGCTTCACCTTACATGAGTTGTCTCCAGATTACCAAAAAGCACGTTACCAACATACTTAATTGTGGCCTAAGCTTGCCGCTATAAGAAACAATGATCTTAATAATTATAATTCATTAAAACAAAAGCCCTTTACGTTCCCACGAATTAAATAGTATCAAATTACTAGGGCGGGAGCATACGGAGGAAATGCACCCTTCATATTATGAACCAACTTTTATTTGCCGTTGGCAACTCAAGATCTCATAGCAATAAGCACCTTGTGCCTTTAGACATAAGAGTTGAAAGTGACTTTAGAGGTATAATAATGGACATAAAAATCTGTTACAAGGAGTTTAGGAATGACGTGCTTGCATTACTGAGGTCACGTCCCAGAGGTACTTTGGAAAGGGATAGAGAGAGAGGGGAAGGGAATAAAACGGGTCAGTGGACAGGTAAATATTATAAGGCAAACAAATTCAGCTCACTTTAATGCACCATTGATATTTATACTAAGGGAAGGGGCCGGGCTCGAAAATACTACCCTGTAGGAATTTTATTTAAAAAATTGTTAAATGGATGTAGTAGTTTATCAAAATGATTTTGTAACAAAAATTACAAAATTTCGCGCAAAATATGTCTTTATCTTAAGGTACTCGCTAAATCGTGTTGTGGTAAATCTTACCATCATTTGAAAGCATGAAAGCCTTTGTTAAAATTATTTCTATACACATGATTAATTCCTTTCAGTGTATTGAACCAGGTAGTAATCCTCCAATTGTATTCATACGTCGATACGTTACCATTAGTAACCACAGATCCATTACCATAGATCAGAAACCGAACAATTGACGTGAACTCCAACAGGCTAACAAACAGTATACAATGTCCCGGCAGAGTTGGCAGAGTTAGCAGATAGTGGACCTAACAAAGCTCAGAGAGAGACCATTGAGTCTGAGACTAAGGCTAATTGGTCTGACAATGGAGCGATAGCCCCTTGGCTAACCTTTGGAAATATGACAATCGGTAGATCTACGTGAGTAGTGTTAGAAATTGGAAAATTGGAATTTGTTACAGGTAAAATGTTATCATCGACTCAATGAATATCTTGAAAAATAGGATTTTAAAGTTTTTTAGTAACATTTGCGAAAGATCATGAAACTTGGCACACAACAAATATATGGTCAATTCCAATTAAATACACATAGGTATTTATCCCATTATGACATTCTAAATCTTAATCTTCTTGAATGCGATGTGGAAAAAAACATGCATTTGCATAAATTATATTTCAATGGGCCGCTTTTATTATGGGTTTTATATTTTTAAGATGGACGGATGGATGAAAGTAGAAATAAAGTTTTTATTAAGAACAAATAAATTTTCGGACACAACAACAAGAAACAATATTAAGCAGCAGGTGTGCAGTTCAACAAGATTGCAAGTTGAACTAAACGCATAATACTTGCCGCATGCGATGGCTGTTGGCAAACTTTCATACGATTGTTAGACTAGCTGTAAGTAGTTTCCTTATGGTTTGAATGTTATGGTCGTGTAATATTGCAGAATGGAGCCAAATGAGGCATGAATCATGGATATCGCTTTAAATTCTGTTTTGTGGCAGATTTATGGTCGTTCTTTTAATGATAAATCAAAAGAAGAAATACGTTTCGTTCTTGTAACAGTTTTCTAATGTTGATATACGATTTAAAATAAAATTTGAAATCTTTTTCTGAAAATTTCATGAAAGAATCAAATATATTTTATGAATTGTTTTATGGTTTTCACACAACCAACACAAAGACTACCCACATGTTAAATACCAAAATGCTTTTCACACCAGTTCCGCACAAAAACGCACATCGAAGGATACCAGCTGAAATAAACGATTTACAATAACTCCACAAAAAGAACGAAGGTGAAGACAAAATATTCCCAAAAGACAATAAACATCGGTGAACAAAACCGTCGAATTCCGCACCAGCAGTCAGAAGCCAGGGGTTCTGCCAACTGAACCGGGGGTAATTTGAAATTACCTTGCATTACGTCTGTTCGCAGACTTTTGGCACCCACTTTAATATGAAATTGGTATAAGAATGGGGGAAGTCAGTTTTATTGATTCGGGACTCTGGTCGTGTGTTCAAACGGTTTGTGTTATGATGATCTTTATTTTACTGGGGAGTATCTGCTGGTATTCAAGGAGAATATTGTGGAGTAAGTAGATAAGTACGATTACATTTTATTTACTGTTATTTTTCCTTGCTTTTTGGGACATAATGTGGTCTTTTAATTATATTGTAACGCTTAAACTGAAGATGCACTAGTATTATTTTAAATGGTCTCTCAACCCTTATTAGAAAGTTGTTCTTATATTAGCTTCTGATACAGATAAGCTATTCGGATCACAAGTTAATCAACTAGTCTTCAATATCACTATTATTAATGTTTACGCCTTGTCGTTAGCGTATAGATGGGTCCATTATCAGGTCGCCATCTAGATTAGCTTGGCGAGTATTTACGGCTTAGATTGTGTAGCTGGCATGGAAGCCAATGATCGTAGTGTGCAGACCAAACGGAGTCTTAGGAAATCAATATTGAGGTTGACTTGAATATAATTATATTAATACTAGCTGTTACTTACGGCGTTGCCCGCATACAATAAAAGCTATATTATGTGTTCTATATGTGTGCCTAACTTCATTCAGTCAATCGTTTCAGTAATTTTTGCGTGTTTTTGTTTTTTTAGTTGTTTGCAAACAAATATACAAACTTTGGCATTTATAATATTAATAGGATTGTACACTAAATCAGGTAGCTATTACGGTGCTTATAAAATCATTTTCCACCTTGCAATACTTTGGTATAGCTTAACCATTTAAAACCATTTAAACTTTGACTACACATACTAATCATTATTTTGAGTTACGAGTATTTTGTAAGAGCGCATCATGAAATATATTATAATAATTAAACGAGGGATATTCACACCTTGTAAATTTTAGTTAAAAATATAATCAAAAACAATGTTTAACCCAATTAAGTTTCCCGTTTCATCAAATATTTAAGTATTTGTCAGGAGTAAGGTAACTTATCCTAATAGTGAAATATTTTTTGAAATAGGGCAGTGAATTAAGTAGTTTCAAAATGTATTAATTTATTAGATAGGCATTTATACGAAAAATATTTCAGAGTAATAATTTAGAAGTGTAGAGAATATAGTAGGTGCTACTCGCAATAATTTACATAGGTATGTGCCTAAAGTCAACACGTGTTTCGCTTATATGACAAAGAAAATTCGTTTACAGCAGAAGGGATTAAAACCACAGTAATGAAAGAAGCTTGAAGTTATAAATACTAGTGCCATTCAGTTTACGGCAGCATAACTGCGGTTGAATAGCCAACGGCGAGACCGCAGGCATAGCTGCGAGCTCAATCAAGCACGCAGTCGCGGCTTTGTGTAGCCGAGCTACGAGTTGAGCCGCCTCGAGTGCAAATAGCCTCGCGTTCTAATTTCAAAATGTTCGCGCCTCCTTTGCTGGCTGAACGGTCATTTCAGCTAGTATATTTCGTTCGAAATATGTTGTAAACACATTATTCCATTTTTGAAATGGTTTTAGATACCTCAGGAAATAAGTTTTTCATGGAAATGTGATGTACATTAATAAAAGGAATAAATGTGGATAAGTTTATGTAGTTTTTGTCCTTATTAAGGCATGACATGAAAATACAAGTACACTGCACGTTTACTTACCAAATAATGCAAATATATCAAAATATTACAGGAAAACTGTTTATAAAACTGCATAAATTAATGTTGTAAAAATAACACAAATAACAGAGCCAAAGCAATTTTTATAACAAACAGCCAACTAAGCAAACTAGGACACAATAAAAGAACAAGAGCAGCACAAAGTACCAGGAGTCCAGGAAACAATAAATGAATTCCCACTTCTTTGAGTTGTTGTAATCCAATAAGGATCGATGGGGTCAATCGAGTTGAACGAGAAGAGTCACAGTAAAATATAAGATTGAGAGGGTCTACCATCTTACTAGTGAACTTGCTTACGGCACTTTCGACGACACGATATCTCACACGAAAAAAGAGGACACGTTGTGAGTAAAAAAATATTCGTGTGGTTTTTTTTTTTGTGACTAAGTGAGTTTTGTTAGCGAAGTTTTCCGGGCGTGCGTTTCTTGCAGCTTGAGTCACCGCGAAAGCTAATACAGAAACTGAAAGGCTAGCATTTTTCTCACTATATATACCTACAGTTCAAATAGTATTTTTTATTATGCATTTAATTAGAAGCGGATTAAATGCAAATCTTCATTCAAAAGTGAGTTAGTAGATCTACAAACTCTGTAGTCTGTTGCGAATAGATACAATTTTTGTAGGCTACTCATTAATGACGTGCCACAACCTTGAAAACCGTTCCTTTCTTTCTACTGTGACATACCTTGTAACCTACTGTGTTAACAAAAACTCGGTTTGCGCCAGCCAAGTTTTCATAGGTAAGTCTTTTAATTTGATTTCTCAGACACTTGGTTATCGTGAATGATTACTAGAAGTGCTATTATGCCGCAAAAATAAAAGACAGTAGATACGTAATACACCAGTTCTGTCTAGGTAACGGTAAGTAATAGTACATTACGTCACAGGCCGAGTATAAAGCAATTTCTGGTGGAGTGGCTAAAGTAAACGAGACCAGAAATTGTTATTTCTGCCGTGGATTGTACAATACTTTTCTCTCATTTGCAAGGAAATAACAATAATAATAAAGTAAAAGGAATTCACCTTTTTATTGGTTTTCCATTGAATAAATTCTTCGTATGCCTTTTCATACCTCTGCCTCGACTTTGCTGGTAAAAGGTTCTCTGATAATAGTTTTGCTTCTTTAGCTATATCTGGCGGCGTAGAGTTAAATTCATCTTCCGATGAACTCATTTTTCCTTGTTTACTTTTCACTCAATTACACAGAAGAAAAGCCAAAATTTTCGTGACTTAGCGCCAAACCAAATTGGCGCCAAAACAACCTCGCACCGTCGCACCGCGCATGCGCGCGCCGAAGCGCGTTCCATTTTGGTAGAATACACGTTGAACGCCACGCGGCCCACCATGTGGGCCAACCAAGGACCACGCATTGAGGCCAACAGAAAATCCTAATTATCTTGATTTTAGTCGATTTTGTTTTATTGCGTAGATCGATTGCAAATACTTCGAAACACATTGTGCATTAAATACTTAGCTGTTATTCTACCAAAAAGTGAGTAAATTTACAAATGGCACACTAGTGTCCCCCGTGGCCCTAGCGGAGGGAAATCACAAAATCCTTCCGCGGGGGCCGCGGGGTCAAGATGCGACCCACCCCGCACGCCTCCCCCGTGGTCACGGGTGACTAAGGTGTTAGACGTCATTATTTAGAATAGAAATTATTTTTGTTCTACCGCCATCTATTTCTTAATTGCCTAGCGTAACCTAGTTTGTCGGAGAACTCAAAAACTTGCAAGTAAACAGCAACGAAGTAATGGTTAGTTTTGACGTCCAATCGCTTTTCACTGCCATTCCAGTCAAGGATTGTATCGAAATAGTTAAACGAAAACTCCGGGAAAATAACATAGCAATAGAATATGCAGAACTTTTAGAATGGTGCCTAACATCTGGTTACCTATTGTGGAATGATGAGTTCTACATACAAGTCGATGGCGTGGCTATGGGCTCTCCAGTATCCCCCTTGATGGCTGACATCTTTATGGAGGACTTTGAGGATCGAGCCCTAAGGCAAGCTCCGGCTGTGCCGAAGATGTATAAGAGGTACGTAGACGACACCTTCACCATCCTTCCACAAGACCAAGTTACTGCTTTTCTAAATCATTTTAATTCCCAATATTAAAACAATGGAATCAGAGCAAAATAATAAATTAGCATTTTTAGATATTCTTATAATTAAAAACACAAATGGTACAATCAGTCATTCCGTTTATAGAAAGACAACCCACACAGATAGGTACCTAAATGGTAACTCCCACCATCATCCGAGCCAATTAGCTGCCGTTGGTACCTCTTTGTTTCAGAGAGCACGCGGTATCTGTGACCCCCAACACCTAGACGATGAGCTCAAGCATGTGAGACGAGTACTCCATGAAAATAACCTGAAGCCACCCCGTCAACGTCACAGAAACCGTGCCAAACCATCCACAGTCGAACGACAACCAGCATACTTACCATACATGAAGGGAGTAACTGATAAGATCGGTAGAATTCTGAAGCGAGCTTTAATCAAGACCATTTTCAAGCCGCCAAGGAAGATCAGCCAGTACATCAGATCAGTCAAATGCAACATCCCTCTCCAAGACCCTGGTGTTTATAAACTTGACTATGACTGTGGACTCTCATACATAGGAGAAACAAAGAGAAATGTATCTACACGTCTAAAAGAACATATTGCTGATGTAAAAAACCGTCGTGACAGACAGTCTGCAGTGTGTGAACATATCATGGATAACCCCACCCATTATGTCAGATTCGATAAGGCAGCAATCCTAGCGAGAGAGAAGAGATTCATTCCTAGGAAAGTACGGGAAGCCATAGAAATTCAAAAACATCCGAATTTCAACAGAAATACTGGATGGGGAATCTCATCAACGTGGACTCCGCTGATTACACAGCAGAAGAACCAGATCCAACATACTGTAAGACCTACTACACAAGATACGGTTTCAGCATTTTGTGTGGAACCCGGACGTTACGCTATAGATGGCGGTAAAACAAAAATAATTTCTATTCTAAATAATGACGTCTAACACCTTAGTCATCCGTGACCACGGGCTCTGTAAAGAGCTCGAAACGTAGGAATTGTAAAATCCAAAATAAACACAACTTAAAACTACGTCCAAACAAAACACGTAGTTTTTCTTATAGTTTGTATGGAGCACACTGAAGCGACCCTAACGATTGGTAAAATTTGCAAATATTTTTTAAGTCTTTTTCGATAGACGAGAACCAAGCTGACCGGGCTGTTCTACAGGGCCATGCGGCACACTGTTTTAACCATTTAGTTTGATACCGATGTCCTATGGCCTATAAATTGCGTTTGAACAGAAGCCTACCGCTGGGTCACACGGTGGGTCTCGTGGCCTGAATGGTACAGCATGGTCGGGGTCACATGTGAGCCTCGTGGCCTGAATGGAAACACCATGATTTTTGCGTGGCGTTCAACGTGTTAAAAAATGGAACGCGCGCGGTATAAGTGTTCCTGAACATGGTATTGTGTACCATAAAACACCTAAACACGAAAGTGTGAAGTTAAAGAACCTTTTTTTTCCGGCCTAGTCCGGTAATTTCTATTACAGTCCTCTGCGCCTTGACTACATAAATGAGCCCATTGACGTATTCTTTTTTTAAAGTAATGAAGCCATTTCCGAGCAAATTGGAGAAAAGCAATTTATTTTTATGAAACGGGTATTCTTTATTTCGTATATGTACAAAGATCGGGGTGCAAAAAGAAATGTAACAAGAAGGATAATCCGGGTGAGACAGTGTCAGCGCGGGCCACTGGTGGACCGAGCCTGGCGAGGCGAGCGGAGCCGCGGGGCGCGCTAACTGATGGGGACTTAGCAGGAATCTCTTAATTTATAGCTTTAGTGCGTACGCGGCGCAAGGTATAAGAGCGTAGAGTGTAAGCGTGGACCAGTGGAGGACCGGGCCTGGCGAGGCGAACGGAGCCGCGCTTAATGATGAAGAATAAGCAGGACTGACCTAAATTATAGCAACAGTGTGTATGCGGCGCATGGTATCGTATAGAAGCATCAAATGTTTGTGTGTACTGCAAAGACAGGAATTCAAAGAGGATCGATCTATAGTGATTGCTCTTAACTGAATATAAAACCAGTATCATGTCATGTTAATCCTTTTTGAGTATCTTCTGCCTATATTATTTTCGATTTCAAAAGTTTATCTTTTAAGTATATAACAATGTTCGTGATATAGATATCCAAGAAACCTACAGATTGCTTACATTAATAAACATCTACAACATATCTACAGCACTTCAATAAAATATTAGTTTATACTGGTTTTTCATACAGCTGTTAAATTAAAAAGAACCAAAGTATGTGTTTTGAACTCACAGTGCATAAATTAAAATAAGAATTTGAAAAAAATATTAATTCCATGGCCAACGCTATCATTTTTTCAACTTCTATTATCATTCATTAAAAGGACCAATGCCATGTGATGCTGGCTTAGAATACCATCACCCCATTCCTTACTTGTGGGAGTCGTAAGAGGCGACTAAGGGACGCAAGCACCCTGTGTATTGCAATTTCAGGCGATGGGCTGACAACTATGGCGATACACTAATGTCCGTTTTTGCGTCTGTTTACACTGTGCCTACCCCGCAAGGGATTATAGGCGTGATATATGTATGTAAAAGGACCAGCATAAATGAATCTTACTGTAGCTACGACAATCCTATGACGCCGTCTCTCTTGACTTGCACGCATCAAAATGTTATCTACCGGCTCATAGTGGGCGAAATAATCAGATTTGTCCATTTGCTCGCCGTAACAAACGTCCTGCTTCGATTAACCGGATTGCTTTCTGCTACCACGATTATTTCTTACTTCCACGACTAAAAGCAGAAAAAAATTAAGCTTAGGGGAGGAATATTTATGTGGTCTTTACTTAAAAGGAAGTGGGGGCGATAATTTTAGAATAGAATAGAATAGAATAGAAAGCATTTATTTCATTTTGCTGGAGTTCAAAGACTTTGCTGTGATTTTGTATGTATGAGCCCGAAGCAACTTAAATTGGTACCTACTTGGTATTATTTGAATGCATTTAAAACAGTGTTCGTTTGGTTTTAAGCTTATAGGTAATTTGATTATCTTTTTGATTATTATTGGACTGTAGAACTTCTATGAAACAACTTATCCCAAAACGATAAAGTTATGCTTTTTTGTTGTAAATTGAGGTTCAGAACTGTGCAGTAAGTAACAGCATGCAATAGAATTACCATAACCACGTACCTCAATTGTATTTATTCCGCGCCTAATTTAGCCTTCAAACAGTGTAGTCGAATCCCGGCATTACAGGGCGGGCAGTTATCGTGAATGCCGGGACATTTGTAACAGCCGGGATTATCGTTTGCCCTGGGCAAAAACAGGGACCCTGTATCCCGTTGGTGCGACTGCCACCATCCGTCGGCAAACATAAATTTTCGACAATGATTCATGGCGTGGCGCGGCGCTCGAGCGAAAGTTTTTGCGCACTCGATTAATTGTGACCAGGGATGTGAAAAAAATATCGATCATTAGTAAAAAGATAATATGACTTCGCATAAATTTGCTATACGTTTATATTCCCTGGACTTAAAAAACATAAAATATGTCATTTTTGACAGCTTTGTGATATAAATTATGTAGGACATATACAGAGTCGAATATTCTACATAACGGCAACTATTTTACAGAGTGTTTTCTAAGAAACGACCAACTTTTCCAAGGGAACATTCCCATTATTTAATATTTGTTTTCTGGCAAAGAAATGTTTCCTTACTTACTTTTAAAAAATTGGACTTGCCATACAAACCATACCAGCCAACGGAGTCAGTTTGTATGGGAGGTCCAATTTCTTAAAATATTTTTACCTATGTTCCAGGCGGAAAGTTGTTCAGTTTCATGGGTTATTTCGCCCCGTAATATATTTGAGCCTGGGCCACTCATTGTTTTGACTTGAATTTGAAGGTAAGTACTTAGTTTTTGTTAAAGTAAACTTAGGTAGGCGTAGGTAAGCACTGAAACGTAGTTTAAACTTTCGCGATCACACATAATAACTCAATATACTGAAACGGGGTATTTTTGTTGAATTATGTGATATTTCGACCCAGTTGCTTGGGCCATGATCACGGAACAACAGAGTTGTATTGTTTGAAGAGCCTGATTATTAATAAATAAATTAGCATTTTTGTTTCTCATTTTAAAATTAGGTACTTATAACTGATAGCTTAAAAAACCTAATTACGATTATTGAAAAATCGATTTGTGACCCATCCCTAATTCTCTATACCCCACTTTTGGGGGCGATGCGTCAGGTGTCTCTTCCTTTAAAAGGTCTGCAAATAAAGTGAAAATCTCTGTTATAGAGATAATTATCTGTGCGCTTTCAGTGAGTAGATACTGGACAAAACTTTTAACAACCATAAAAAGAGCTACAATACGAAATGAAAATTCAAAATGTAAAATGTACAACTTCCAGTGCAATCGGGTAGTTTTTATAAATGAATGAGTGCAGTCAAAAATTATACATAATATTATTCTAGCTTTACAGATAACCACTATAGATGTAAAAAGGCAACAATGACAAAATTTCTATTGGCAACAAATATCAACAATTTCTAAAAATTTCTTCCGCAACCATCTGTGTTTATTTAACACACCGAGCATCCTTGAACATTTGAGATACCACTTTAAAGGTTTTAGAAAACTTGCAAAATCTTCTACCGCAAGCAGGATGTGAATCTGCTACTTTCGCTATCAGTACTCACTAGCGACGCCTCTTCCATCTGGGCTACCGTGGCACAATCATTGCCCGCAAAGTAATGCAAGTGTATCTTAATGCCAATACCGTGAGCCGTGGCAATTTAAAGGTTGTTGCACTAAAACCAAAGCATACCCCCTGGCTAAGGTTGGAAGCTGTTTAAACATCACAACGGGGACGTCTTCATTGTCTGAAGAGTCTTGGTGTGCGACGCGTCGCCAACAGTTTTGTGTGGGCCAAAGTTTAGGAGAAATTAAACTGAAAAATCTAAGGTCGTCTGCAGATGCCCACTCGTCAGACTATTTGAGGGGTGAAAATAGAGCGCACAGCTATCTATAAAGCAACGCACCAAAACATACCCGACAAAAAATTACCTACACGAAGATTGACGAGGTCTGATGGTCTTCCTTAAATAGGTATGAAGACGAAAGAATACCAAAATGTAGTGCGATAGTTTCTTAAACTGTCATTTTAGTACCTACTTGATTTTGATTTAAACATGCGGAAAGAAAGGTAACTAACAATATATTCATAATTTTTGATTTAAATTTTTTACAATTATCTTAAACTAGTCTAAAATATGTCGCTACATTTCTTGTGAATTAAACTCTACAGCACCGCGCTATCGAGGTCTAAATTGCAAATTTAATACAGCCATTTGCATTTGAAAGGAGCTATGTAGAGTCGTTTTTGTGCTTAGTGATTTGTACCGTTTATCTAAAACTCTTTATCTAAATTAGGTATGCTGCTTTAGTGTATTTTCTAGTGTCATCTTCTGTTTATATAGGGTGAAATCACATGTGACCGATAGCGAAATCTCAAGACGGGGGCTGGTGATAAGGAATACTTTTCCCCCAAGGAACATAGGACGAAATATGAAAAAAATATTTGAGTTTCCTAATAATTTAAATAATATTTTTTTCGTATTTTGACCTATGTTCCTTGGGGAAAGTTGTTCTTTATCATCAGCCTGTCTTGAAATTTCGCTATCGGTCACTACTAAAATTTTACCCTATAACACATCCCTTGCCGTTTGAATAATCTACTTCTTTATTATTAATTCTGATAAAAACAAGAGGCCTTAATTTTTTTTCAAGTGCTTTAACAAATTAATTAGGTACATGAAAATGTAGAATCACAAATTCAACTCCAACAGACATCGACACAAACTTTTCAAAGTTTGCTATTATAATTTCTAACTCGATTGGTAAAATTAGCGACGTCCATTCGAGTCAATGTGTAACGTCACTGGCGGCATAAAGAAAATGTCAGGAATAGCTAATAGGTAGGTAGGTAGATAAGATATAGAGGTACCAGGATAGACAACAATATTAAAGCTCACATTAAGCCAGTTTTCTTTGCAATAACTTCTGAAGATATTAGCATGTAGTTGAAGTGCCTGTGAAATATGAAAAGTGAATGTGAATTTAAGAAAATTGCTTGTCTAGACAATAATGTTGTCTACTTTGCCAGCGAATTATGTACTTTAGTAGCGCAGATTATAATGCGATGAAATTTCTTTTAGACTAGGTACTTATCCAAAACTTTCTTTCGCTTTTTAAACTTTGAAATTTGCTTTGATCCGAAGTTTTTTAATGAAACATACACATACATCGCGCCTTTATCCCTGGCGGGGTAAGCAGATCGTTACCGGCCGTTAAAAAATACGGTCTCTATCACCACGTCTGACAAATATTTGAGGGCCGTTTCAGAAAAATTGTGTATCACCATAGTAGCCTCTTGCGACACCCGCGGCAATGAAATGGTTTGATGCTATTCTAAGCTGGCATAGCCGTGTGGTGCCGGCAGAGTAGAATAGCACCACCCCGTCTCTTCCCGTGGGGGTCGTAAGAAGCGACCGAGGGATAAAACCGACCCAAGCACAACGGTCCTGGAGAGGCCAACTCCACAATTAAACCCGGAACGGGGTCTCCGTCAGGCGCGTGTGACAGAGATTTACCGCTCGGCAGACTCCTGCAGCCGACCTGGCTCCGCACGTATCGACTTAGTCGTTCCTGCGGATCCAGCCAGGAAGGCGAGAGGGTGGCGCAGGTCCTGGGCAGCCCTGCGTTTTCCATAATTGCGTCCCAGGCAACGCAGTGTCTGCCTCAGACACTGTTTAAATCGTCTGTCACAGACGTGTGAGGCCAATGATGATTCTAAGCTGGCAGCACACGGCACAAAGGATTATTTATGAAAGGACTTATTTATTTGAAGTTTGAGAATTTTCGAAATAACCTATTTTTAAGTATAGGTACACTGATCTGCAAATTTCTGTTGCTCATATATGCTCTCTTCTTCAAATAAGAGTAAATTTCTTGTCGGTAGATTAACATCAAATATTTATTTTTTGAGATAAGTTTTATGCAGTGCTTTCCCCCACTTGCCTTCCGCACCACCGCAGTTCAACAAACGGGGACCACATTGCATGCGGATCGCTTGTTAATGTGTGGTCAGAAGCCCTTATAGATCCTATTTCTTCTTTCTGCTACTACTAGTATCGCTGTTGCCTGACACTAGGGGAATGCTTTTTGGATGGCGGCATTTATTTGCTATGTCACAGAGACATCATTAGAATTATTTGGCATTTAATAGGTAAACCACCTCCTTCAATCTCTGCCGCTTCTTTGTCGGGGACTGCTTATTCAGTATATAATCAGCTGCCCACCATATTTGATGGCCGTCACTATCCGCCACCTGTGGCTCCGTTGGTAGCCTATAGCTCAGCCCCAATCTTTCAAGTAAAAACAAACGTCACGCCCGATGCTTCGTAAATTATTCTACTATAAATATGATGTAGACGTTATTATCGTATACAATAAAGTTCACATGAATAAAGGAGGGGAGTCGTTGAGCCCGGAACCGATACGCTTGACAAATTACGAAAACTGATATGTTACAAACTTGCATGAAGTATAAATATGACTCATCTTTAGAAAAACTTAATTAAAATTAAAAAACAGAGAAGTTCTTGCTGTTGGTGATCACTTAGACGGTGGTCGTTACACTACCATGTGAGAGGCCTACTAGTGGTAGTAGGCGGTTGAATACCTCTTGACACCAGGGTTCATCGGTTCGTTCGTCATATTGGTGTTCCACGCGAAAAGAAGACGAGAAATTCTTTACAATTTGTCAAAATAGATGGGTAGGTATACTTTAATTCAACTTTAACAGCCACAAAGTCCACTGCCATTGCCATAATGCCGTGGCACGGGTAAGTATAATACTAATATACTCATAGTAATATAAGTACTAATATTTATTAATTACTAAAAAATTAACTAATTATAATATTATTAATTCGAAAGCTACTCTGTCTGTCTGTTACCTTTTCACGCCTAAACCACTGAAACGATTTATATAAAATTTGGCATAAGCAAGCACAGGAACCTAAGAAAGGACATAGGCTACTATTTACCACAGGAAAATCTATAAACAAAGTAAATCATAGGAAACATAGCGCATAACGCCGAAGAAAATCATCAGACGAGGAATCGTTGTGTGGATTGCTTTGCTTTTTGTGTCAGGCACCTTTTTTACAACTAAACATACGATATAAACCACTCTTTTACTTATGCAACCGCTGCCATTCATAGATATTTTATTCAAACGCGCACGTTGTTATACTATCTATGTAAAAGCTAGTTCTGACATGAATTTATGAAGGAAATTTATGTATAACAAATATTAGGTGGTTAGGTATCATTCTGACGCTATTTATTTACTAAGCACTACCTCGGCAATATATTATTTCCTCCGTAAGCCATCATCCTAAATTCGCTATAAATTCCATGTTTACAGCTCATTATCGTTTTCAAACGGGTCTGAAGTAAACGACTGCATTATCAGGACATCGTGAGGTTATACCACCTTTTATTAAATCATAAATTTCACACCTTGAACACCTTTACGGCTCAGCGTGGTCCGAGAGGCGTTTGTACAGATTCAAACTTGGATACAAGTAAATTATAGACTAGAAGTACCTACTAGTTAGTAGGATTTGACATTATCCATTAAAATAACACAGACTACATAGAAGAAAATAATGTATACCAATTTCTTAAAACGTATTTTCTATTGACGTGTGCTGGCTTAGAATAGCATTTCCGCATTTATTTCCAGTGGGATTCGTAAGAGGCGACTTAGGGACTTGAGGGCGTGTATAGCAATTTTAGGCGATGGGCTGACAATCTGTCACTATGGCGATACACAGTTTTCCAAATGACCCTCAAATATATGTCAGACGTGACGTAAGTGTCCGTTTTTGCGGCCCTTTACGCTCTGCCTATCCCGCAAGGGATTAAAGGCGCGATATTGTGTGTGTGTATGTGTGATTTTTCTATTAAAATGAAATCGTACGCTAATAAATAGATTATGGAATTCGCTCTATTGACTTCCAGATCTACCTTTTTTAATTAATCGTACCAATTTGTTGCTCAAATTATATTACATAAGTTGATTTCTATTTTTCATATCTTAGTAACGGTAAGTAAAGAAATAAAAAGCGTTTTAACAGCTTTTTTACGTTGTGGTGAAATTGTAAACATTAACCTGGTATCAACGAATTTACGATGTTTAAAGTACGTGTTTGGCGAGTGCTTGATAAAGAAATTAAACGAACAAATATTATGTCACGATAACTTTAAAAGTTGGAGAGTGACAGCAATAAAATTACAGTCATAAATTTATAGATAAACTATTAACATAAGTGAATGAGTGTGAGGTTGGTGTGAGTTTCTTGACTTGATGTTATACTAATTTTACCTCATGGGTGTGACATTATACGATTGCTTGTCACTTTAACTGTTAGTCAAAATCTTTGATATCATATTTGTAAGTAAGTATTCTAGGGTCAAGAAAATTTCCGTGAGATTACAATAACATAATGAAGACGCCCGCGTCTGCTAAATGAAAATCGTTTCAGTTGCATGGTTTTGGGCGTTTCGTATTTTGCTAAAAGTTTGAAGTATAGAATATCATGGTGACCTTAAAATAATAGTTACATGTCGCTGCATTGCAGGGGTAAAAAAAAAACGGGCCCTGGAAGAATTAGTAAATTGAAGGCTTATTGAAGGTCATTGGTCAAAGCATTTTTATCAGTACAATTTGCTTACTAAAACTCTACGTTCTCTCTAAAAGCCCAAAATTTCCTAAGAAACATACTTATTCAATCCATCCGTCCTTCCATACACAAAAAAGGAAGTGTAAGTTTGTTTACGTTCTCCTTTGTGAGATAAAAGCGCCGGGTTGTTCTTGTAACTAACGCGCTTTGAACGCGAGTATACCTAACACGATAATACTATGGCTAGGGCTGGGAAATATCCGAAAAATACTTTAGATATTATACCAACTTTACTTACGTACTCTTTTGGCTCAGGAAATCTCAGTGGGTTAGGTGCGAGATCTGTGAATTACCGAACTTACAAATATATCAAAAAGTATTTTTAAAAGCAACCTCTTTTTACTTACCATCGCGCATATCGTAGTGAATAGTGGGGTCGTCTCGAGTTAATTCTTTTTCGCTCCAGCTGAGTATAGTTTCCTTACCTGCAGATATAATTAAAAAACATTGTTAATTATTTTGAGGTATTTCAGAATAGCAAGGCGTTTCTCGCATTCATCGTACCACATGAAATTGTGGCTGTCAAAAAATGTGTGATTCACCTTAAAGAGAGTGTATTATGACCCTCTGATACGAAAACAATCATAAAAGGTGAATTTTTACCAACTTTAGTAGGAATAAAGTGTGGAAATTGTTCACAGTGAAATAAGCCGCAGACGAAATAGTGTGGTGACTAAAATTATATATATATATATACAAGGTGTTACAGAATGAATCAAAAAAAAGATTTTCTTTATTAAAATTTAATAATCGACTAATCCCATCACTAGTGATCAGCTGATCAGGTCATACACCTCTCATAGACGTCATAGTCATAGACTATGTATGTACAGACTAATAGTATTTTCAAACCTTTTTACCTATATCATGTAACCATGTTACAAATTCATTACTATTAAATTACTTTTAAATAATCTTTGAAGTAAGTTATCGTCGTTTACTGAAAACTTGGTTTCCAGATGACCAGCATTTTCAGCCAGAGATATTTTTCCTGATTGTGGGCGCCACTAGTCTGTTATTCCATTTTATTTTAAAAGAAGGTTTCTGCCTATTCAAGTTTACATAATAAGCAACATTTTAAAACATTGTCATGTAAACATAAGATGTCATGATAGATGATTAATTCCGACCTTACCTAGTGACCTATCTGCTGCTTTTAATCTTTGAAAGTACTAGGACAACAGCTTTCCCAAAAATTTACGTACCATTTTTGGCCACGCCCATAGCAAAATTGACATAATTGGGTGTGGGTTCCGTAGTTTTATTCTTGAGTAATGTAACTTTAACCTAGTATGCCGTGTGTTATGGTGTCGGCTTAGAATAGCATCACCCCATGTCTACCCGATGATGTTGTAGAAAATAACTAAGGATGACCAGGGATTGGACAGCAGTGTACCCTGCGACACATTATGTTGTGCTGCCCTCGCGATACATTCCCTTTGACACATTATCCAGCCGGCTTTCAATTAATCAAGCTAAGACTGCTAAAACGGTGCACCACTTACCTGGTTGGTACTGGTTCACCAATACCACCAGGTCACCCAGTACTGGGTACCATGACGCACCTGCTCATACATCTTAGCACCCACATGGTCTCCACAAGAAGATGTGGGGGTTTATGGGTCTTCCTGCCACTAATTTCTTCTTATTCTGTCGTGTGAACTCGTGTGGGACACCGATTCGACACACGACCCGATCAATCCTGGTATCAGAGTTTTTCAACCTTCTTTAGATATGGTTAAGCAACGACCGCCACCGTCTAAGTGATCATAGACTGCAACCGGGACCGACGGCTTAACGTGTCCTACGAAGCACGGAACAAATTTTCTTTCAGACAATCAGGTAGTTCGGCCTGCAATGTCCTAACGAAAGTGGAAACAAATTCACTTCAACTACATACATACACGCCTATAATCTCTTGCGGGGTAGGCAGAGCATAAACAGCCGCATAAAACGGACATTTACGCCACGTCGTCTGACAAACATTTGAGGGTCATCCGGAAAATTGTGTAAAGCCATAGTGACAGGTTGTCAGTCCATCGCCTAAAATTACAATACACACCCTCGACTCCCACAGGGGATGTCCTCCGGATCCTGAGGCAAGCTCAGACCATGGACAACTATGAAATAACCAATCGATTACCAGGCGAACAGAAGTGTGACGGAGGTTGTGTATTAAACTAAGGATACCATTTTGCAATAGAACCCTAAAAATTGCATAAAAAGGGTTGACCACGGGTTGACCAATAGCGAGGCTGTGTTTTTGAACATATTAGGGTCATGCCAAAATAATAATCAATAAAAATATTAAGAATTTTCTTCAAGGTGGATCAAAATGATGAAGGCGATCGTAGACTTAGCCACGCCACACCATCGTCATCATCAGCCGCACGCATCGCACTGCCGCATTCTGTTTACGGCCTCGCATACCTAGCCGTACCGCAGTCACCGCACGCATAGCATCTTTTCATCAATGGTCATCCATCCGCGTCGTCGTACCGGACCGGCCGCATCGTTCAACTGCGGCTTCGGAAATTTTTCAGTAGGGTCTGCGGCAACTGCTGTTCGGATAACTCTAGATAGTAGAAAAACACGTTAGAACGTTGGGCCTCCCGACCGATTACCGACTTGGCCTGCGGCGGCCGCTCTCGCAACAGCGAGAGCGGGACCAATTGTCTAGCGTGCTTTCAGTGACACGGCTCTTCGTTCTTGTCAGATAACCACTATGTTGATCTATCAGCCAAAAAATTACCCACAACAACATTTTCATAGCGCCGCGCGTTAAAAATAAGGCGAACCCCACAAAATGACCGACTGACAGATGCGTCTGTCGAAACACCTTGGTAAAATCGTTACAGGGTGCCCAGGTATCCGTTTTTTGTATGGGACTTCGAAATTACCTTTCGTCTGACAGACGGATGCGTCAAAGTCAAAAGTACGTCCGTCCGCAGGGGGAGTCCCGCGGGTGCAATTAAATAATAATATCAAGGGTGCATTCAAATAACAATATCGAATTCGTAAAATATTTTAGTGAATTAATAATTGTATGCGGTTAAGAAAAATTGCTGGTCAATCTTACGTACTAGTTATTCCGTGAAAAGAGAGGAAAAAAAGCGCGGCAGTCGCACCCCTATGGTTTGCGCACACGCACATTTGTCAAAAAGGCGCCGCCGTGACCTTTAGCCCCGCCCCCGAGAGCGGCTTTTCTTTGTGGTTCGATTAGTCGATCGTAAGCTTTCGCGCGCGTTATTGTTTACTTATTGATTTTCGGTTTTGGTAGTTTTTTGTGTAAATGGCTCGCTCCATACTGATACAATATTAAGTTATGGTTATGTGTGTGGAAAATGTAGATGCCAATTTAAATCTGGCTCGCTCGCTGTATCGGCAAAGATTTGTCGTTGGTAGACCACCAGCTGAGCAGCGACGACGGCGGTTACCATCGGCTTTCATTGTACTGGAAGCGTTCACCCACAACGTCCTGGGTGACGCCCGAACACTGCTTATTCCAGGTCATTCCAAAATAGTGCGAAAAGTCAGGCTATTCCCGACCACGACCGGCACGGTCCCGTTCGTGCAACGAACACGGTGAACAAATTTTTGGACCATTTTTGTAGTGTACCTAATGTTTAGTGTAAAACTTTTTAAATTAACTGTAAGGGCTGCGTACAACGTGATCATAACACTCGGTAAGTTCTTAGTTGAATTTTAACTAGGTATCTCCTTGATCTATCAGGTAACCTAAGTAGGTAATGGTTCTTAGTAAGACAAGTTGCTAATGTTTTCTTTTCTTACAATAAGACAAATGTTGAGGAATAACCTGCATTTACGTAGAAAAATCTACTTAACCCTACCTAGGTAGATAAAGGCAGTTCTCCCACTTGTCGTTTGTCGTTTACGGTGCTTGACAGACGCATTCGTAAACGCACCGTAGTCTTATTTGTATGGGAATAAGATCTGATTTCGCAATTTCCTTTCGTCTGACAGACGCAAGCGTTACGGTGCGTTTAAAATACGCAGCGACGGACGAGACGACAAGTAGGCGAACCGCCAAAAGGGTTTGGAAACGTCTCCTGGTAGGTAAAGGAGGTGACATTGTTTACTTTATCGATGGGCGGGGTTAGGAGGTGGCGAAAAAGATCTCCCGGTAAGTGTAATGAACTTAAAATTGTAATAAATAGTGCTGGGACGAAATTATTAAAATTTTATCGAAATTATTAAAATTAATAGGTTTTCATAATTTTCATACATGACACTACGGCTTTATTTTTTTCTGTATACACTCTTTACAGCTGACCCTTCAAGACCCTTTCAGCTTTACTCGTCTTTTTGTAACATCTTGTATATATATATATATATATATATATATATATATATATATATATATTATTATTGTAGCACGCATCTTAGCGTAGCTGATTACTACCGAAGACAGGTCTTTTAACAGGGAATGAATTTAGTTGCAATTTCTCTTCCTTTCGTATTCAAGTTTTGTATAAACCTAAGTAAGCCCATCACTAAATCCAGCACAGTGTAATAACTTATTTATGTGTTCGTTTTGTTGATTGTTTTGGTATTTCATAACGTGAAAGGGAAGGGTATTGTTGTACGGAGTGGAGTAAAGTGTGATCACCATTGTTGTCAGACAGACAAACAAGTTTATTCTGAAATAAACTTGGAACAATTGCGCGGAAAGCTAGGATGTTTTTGAATCAAATGTTGGATTTGGTAATTTTTACGTGGGTAAGTATGTGCCTTATTGCCGGGGGTTAATTAACCGTTCTTCTTCTTCTTATCGTATCAATGGGATACGCCCAATGCAGATTGTACAAAATCTATTGCAGCGATTGCCAATGCATGGCAGATAGGCTCGGGCTCAACCGTTAATAAGATATAAAGAAATATTTAATTTTTTTATTATGCACCCCTGACATGTTTGAAACACTGCATGTCCTAATTGCAGAATTTTAGCAAGTTATATCGTACGGAATTCTTTTACTGTTCATTGTTGTTTATTGTTTATTAAATATTGACGATTCAACGATCGATACGTAGCCGCCTCAAGGAACAGCTGGAATGCAATGCTATTTCTATGTGATCATCTTAGGATGTTCCTAAACAAAACGCATGAAAGCCTGACTGGCCCGATGGCGTAGCGGATTGTAGCCCTGCCTGCTACGCCGAGGGTCATGGGTTCGATCTCCACAAAACACAAATATCTGTCAAGTAAATTTTTTTGATATTCGTTTTTAGTCTGAGTGTTTTCTTTGTATTATAAGTATGTATTTTGAAAAAAATATATACGTATATAAGTATTAATATCAGCTATCTAGTTCCCATAGTACAAGCTTTGCTTAGACAGGAGCTAAAATTTTCCAGTATTTTTTTTTATAAAACTAATCTTTTTGTAAAAATAAAAATCTTAAACGTCAGCTTTAAAATAACCGTTTGAATAAAATAAACTGTTCCAACTTCCTCTATTAATTCAAGGAGCACCGTGAACAACTTTAATTATCAAATGGCGTGATAAGGCCACCCGATTCAAGTTGTTTGTGTTTTAAATTGTCGTAAAAGTAGCAATAGAAGTATTTTGAGGATGCAGGTAGTTATAATTCTAACTGATGTAATGTCGTAACTAAAAGGTGAGCAATTTTCAGTGTCCAAAGAAAAGAGATAACAAAAAATTCAAAAATATGATACGACATTAATTTCTTACTTTATATTGGTGTCATTGTCACAATTTACCCTGTGACGTAACTTTTGATCCCAAATAAAATTACTACTTACAAAAATAACAGTCCATAAACCTGATTGACAATCATTTCTCAATCTACAGCGTGTTGAAAAATGTGTTTTTAATAATGACAAATGTGGTGTCGATATCAACAGGCAACAGGCGGCTGAGTGGCCACACTGCCCGCATTTCTGTCACGATCAATTTTCGATGGCCCAATTACTTTTCTATGGTGACACATTTGAGAAGCACTATTATGATAGGGGTCAAAAACGAATGATTATGAAAACTCCACTTCCGTGGTAGTAATGCAACGCAAAGAATAATTTCTGTAAATAGTTAAATTGTGTTAGTTTTATGTTCATATACCTTATAAATAAATATTCGTTATGAATTTACTACAAAACACGAATAACAACATTTAAAACAGTTAACACAATGGTTGTAATTGTAAGACATGTTACTGGGCTAAATGCTCTCAATAAGGAAATGTGGAAAGATCAAGAAAACTCTTGTAGTGAGAGTTTCTCGTTGTTAGTTTATCACCGAGGTGAATAATCGCAGCTTAACAACAATAGGAAATTGTATGGCCAATCTTCGAGTGTAAAAAGATGGCGCTGAGCTAAGTGGAAATAGATTGAATACCAAATTTTAAAACACTTCTCGTGTTAGATATACAATTTTTTTCAGTAAATTTTTGGAAATAGATTTTTCCACGGAGATGTATGTTTGTCTGTATGAGCTTAACACATTGCTCTGGTTTAATGAAATTATAAAATGGGGCGAGAACTATCAGGTACAAAATCCCATACGCAAATTATTTACCATAAAAGCCGCCTGTGTGTATAAACAACTCATTACTGAGACCGATGGACACGTGATAAATAATTTGGGGTGACCGCTGAGGCTTCCCGATACCAGATAGCTACCGACACTACCGTCACCCGATGAGGAGTCAATTCATTTGCCGCACGCCGTAGCGGTATCGACTCGGTTGTGATACGGAAAAGGTTAATGGGATTCGTCACACGGCAATAACGGTATTCAAGGATTGCGTTTTTTATGACATACTTAATATCTGGGTTATTTTATTAATTAACTACAATACAGACAGTGAAACAGATTCAAGTCCCATAAATGAAGAATCTTGGCGTTCTATACCTCTATATTACTCGTCCTTGTGAATTTACGATTTATGAGACAAAGTGCGCCTCTACGGACATGGCCTGTTTTTGCACTAGCGCATATTTATAAGGCAGCACCTAGCTTAAGGAGGCGTCTTAAGGTCGTAGACTGTATCAATTTGTTCTTAGTTTTTTTCAATTTCGTATTTTTATGCAATGAAGTAGGTAATACCATTCTTTTTCAAATTTAAGAGTCAAACTCTTGTCAGTAAAGAAACTTCTTCCCTCTTCTCTGCTAGTGACTTGAAATCCTGATACGACACAACATTCACTTTTTTCTTTACCTGGGTAAAGAAGGTGCGTCTAGGTTACCTCTGCGTCTCTTTCCTTGTACTTTGCCTTCAATAATGTTCTTAATGAAGTTGTCGTGTCGTAGCAAGTGACTAATCATCTTCCCTATTCTATTTTCTATGGTCTTCTGGAGACAACGTCCTTCCGCAACCAGAGCCAGCACGTCTACGTTTGTCTTCTTCTCTGTCCAATATGTAATACCATATATAGGTTAATTACCATAACTGCTTAGGAAATATTTCTTAGAGTCGATTCGGTCTCTCTCTCTCTTGGGACACTGAGTCGTCCAACGACCCGATGAACCCTGGTGTCAGCGTTTTTTAACCGCCTACCATTAGAAGTAGGCCTCTGATATGGTAGTGTGACGACCGCCATCTAATTAATCATAGACAGCAACCGGAACCGACGGCTTAACGTGCCCTCCGAAGCACGGAAATCCGATTCGGTGACCCACTCGAAAAAAAAACTAGTACTATTGATTAGATTTAATTTTGGCCTCAACTCCCAAGGCAATTACCTCCTAATTGATTTGCTGCACACACATAGCATTACATCAATAAGATACAATCAAAATATCCAACAAATTGTTTTGATGTGGCTTCTTAATTGACAAACTAGCAGGCTGCTCGGCGATTTTACCAGTTGCTACTCGTACTCCCAAAAGAATAAGGCGTTTTACTGCAATAAACAGTATCAGAATGAATTTCAGGGATAGTGGAAATTTTCGCAAAGTAATCAATAATAAACAAAAGACACTCGAGACCAAAGAGCAAGGAACCTAATTGGTATACTTTTTGTTGAAAATATTGATAAAATCTCATTTTGGTGGCAAGATATGAAACGCTTTTTCTGAAAACTTACAAAAATATTTTTCTTCAACCATCCTCTAAGAGTATATTACTTTACCACAGATAACTTTTCCTTTCTATTTTATGTTCTATCGATTGGCACATTTTTACCCCTTGCCACCAAAATTAGTTTGTCATCAGGAAATGTAGGTATACCAGGCCTCACAATAAAATGTCCCATGCTCTTTGCCTCGACTTGTCTCACCTCGAAAGAGAATAAAACACAATAATTTCGAATACGTTTAGTTGGCTAGTAGAAGTTATTACCCTGCCACATCAAAAAAGATGAAACTAGCCGTGTATCTAAATAAAACTCTACACGCCAATAAGGACTTTCGTAAAATAAGTAAACATGTACAAAAGAAAAACTCCCTTAGGTACAAATGTAATATTGAAGCATACTTCCTTATACTTGAAGAACCTCGAGGGATCGCCATTATGAAATTAGTTATAGTTTTCTCCCAGGGACTTTGCTGGACAATTCCATCATCCTATACAGGGCTGCCAGACGGACAAAACGATTCTACTACCTTATAGGCCATTAAGAGAGAATATTTTGCCATACATGTCTAAAGCCATTAGCTTTTAAGCATAGTTTTAGCTGGGCGAATAGGAATTTTCATATGTCGCCGTTCAACTACTACATAAAAATAGGATGATGCTAGCTTGACAATTATTCACAATATCTACCGGTATTCCAATTCTCACAATAGTTATTTGATAACTAAACTCGCAAGAATCAATCGAAGGCTACCAATAATTTTTAGGAACCGGAACCCTTTTTCTTATTTGGCTGGACCATCATGCACAATGTCCGACCCGTTCCGTCTTTTTGAGATGTCTGGCAACCTTTATCCTACGTAAAAGGCGTAGGTATTAGTTTGACATTAATTTGACGTTTGACGGAAGTTTCCAAGTTTTCTTTGCTCAGGCTGGACTGAAAGTCGATTTCGTTTCGATTGACAAACGTTTATGGATCTAGGCTTCAAGAGAATTATTGGTTTTTCAAGAACGTTCTCGTCCCTCCAATGAATTAACTATGAGGTTGGATTATTTATTAGACAACTTTCGTTTTTAAGCTTTTGGGACAGGCAGAGTAAAGTTTGACGTAAATGGATCCATTCGCCGCGATATTGGCAACAGAGACACCTGCATAATTTCTCGGTCAAAAGATGAGCCGCGGTAACCTAGATAGTAGGAGCGTTGCTACTAGTGATAGCAAAAGTAACTGTGTAAAATTTGCTAGTTTTCTAAAATTGCGTACCTCACACAAGAAGTGATTCAAATTTGTTTGCGTTTGTTTTCATAAATTTAGTATGTAATTTTTGGGAATATGTAGAAGTCACTGGGGTTCGTTCGAGGGATGGTCTGATAATTCAATATATTCACGTTCCACAAACATTTGATTATGTTTTGTGGATCACATTATCATTGCGGAGGATGATGCGGCGGTAGCAGTTGCTTTTACGAGTTCCGAGACGACTTCTGGCAATCATTATGGATATACCACTATGCAATAACCGTTCTTTAGCCCTCAAGAAGATAGTCGCATCATGGCTAGCTTTGATGACAAACGTGGCCACCATTTCCTTGGTAACGCTTCGTGATCAAACAACTTGTCTTCATTTTATTTTGATTGTGACTGATTCTTTGATTCGGGTTCGTAGGCATATAACGTCACCTGATACTATGTTGTGCACAGCATTTGAAGATTCTTCGTTGAATCGCTCAAAAAATCTGGTGCACCAATCAACGCGAGCCGATTTTATCTCTTCAGACGAGGTGTCCACCGGGAAAACCATATTTTCACACCTGATTGTGCATGCAATATTATTTGTATTTAACTCCTACCAATACTTAAAGACGTCTGAATTTCACGATTTTTCGCATGTCGATCTTCTTTAATCAACTTACGGGCAGCATCAACGTTTCCTGGGAGGTAAAGTCAAGCTCACATGCGGTAAAACACTCAAACTGCCGCCAATATAAGTCTTATGCGTGCCGCGCGCCACGGCATAAGAAAGGTCCAAAGGCCGAACTGTCTAACCCAGCCTGATCTTGACTGTACCTACTTTCTAGTCTCCCTCTTAAGTTTTTCAAATTTGATTAGTATAATATACAGGTCAAACCCATGAATAAGAAATATCTTTCACTTTAACATTTCGAAAATACCCTCCATTTCTCACCCATAAAACTCAATTCGATACGTCCCCTTCAAAACACTTTAATCAAAATCTAAAACGCAATGTGTTTGGAAAAGTCTCATTGAAAAATTGGCGCTTGTCGCCCACCCCTTGGGTCCATTTTGACCCCAGAGTTCATTCTGATACCCAGCTGAATATTGCGTTACAACACACGGATTTTTTAAATACATTGCGCGTTTCTTAAATAATGATTGTTAACAAAAAGTTTTCAAAGATTTGTCAGATAGTGGAATTTAATAAGGCTATATTATTTAGTCAAAATATTGCCTCTTTGTTAAAAATAAAACACTAAAAACAGTCGCAGCAACGTCGGTTTCTCAAGGAAAAACTCTTGGCGCTTTTAAATGTATGAAGGTCATGTTCACCATAACATGTGTATATTTCCCTAAATGCCATTATATTTTACAAACTTTCATTCAGAATCTCAAATGTGAATAACCGCGTCTTTTTTTTGTCACGTGTCATACAGCTTACCTAGAAGATGCGAAGGAAAAATCAGCAATGAACATCAAATTATCCGGCTAAAACCCGTTTCGAGCATTGAATCAGTCACACTACCTCCTTTAAAATGCTAAATCATCAGTCTAGGGAACAGTCCTCCATTTGCGAAATGGCTAGCCGCCTATTAAATCTCGATTTTTCACATCAAAATGTTCTGTCCCCTTCTGAGGGTGTGAGGGTTCAAAAGTTTTGAGTCTACGAGATTTCTTGAAGGGTGACAAGTGGTAAGGAGTAATGTGAGGAAACCGAAATAGGCATTGCTTTGGTTTGATATATTTATACAGTTAGATTTGTTGCAGCTAGCATTTTTTTATGTAAGATACAATTGAAAATTATATATTACGTAACGAAAACAGTTAAATAAAAGTAATTGTACCACTTTTGACCTTAGTCCCCCAACTTCTGTTTTAACGCATCCATTTTCCGCTAACATCCTCTGGTTCACCAGCAGGTCCCCGAGGTGACACACTCGTCCTTAATAATTAACAAGGATTGATGACATCCCCCAGGATCACCGAGTTTAGCCCTGACATACGCATTTGCAGGTGCTTTAACTGAAGAGTTGCGAAACATAGTACGCTTTTTTGTGAAGTAGTTTAATTTAATTTGAAAGGCAGAAGCCATTTCTTCTTTGACGTACCTATTTATTTCATTCGAAACCGTTCTGATAAAATTAAAGTAAAATTACTTACTGTAAAATATCGTTTTACTGATAAAAAAAGACGGAACATCTTCATCTCCACCAAAACTTCTGCTAGAACTAAAATTAACAATTTGTACACGTGCTGCTGTAAATAGCTTAAAAATGAACAATGTCGCCTGACAGATATCTCTTTTTGTCAAATACTTAGTAGAGGACGATACTGAGAACGATAAGAGGGCACAACGAGACACTGGCAGGTTGGTGTAAGAGACGAGAAATCGAGAAATAGTTGGTACGGAAGTCCTTATCGAGTTAAGTTTTTCTGCGACAAAAATATTAATAAAATTTACCACGCCCTTTTTATGAAGGTTTGCTAACACTGACATTAGGTATATAAGATGTCAAATATTGACTGCAAATATAAGGGATGAACCAGTCCATGAAACTGAACGACTTTTTCCAAGGAACATAGGTTGAAATATGAAAAATATTGGGCCTCTAAAAAAGTTTGACGCACTCGGCTGAAACATTTTGTAGGTATATGAGAGCCAAGTTTTTTAAATATTTTGACCTATGTTCATTGGAGAAAGTTGTGAAGTTTTATTGGCTGCGGTTCACCCCTTAAAATATGTGCAGCTAATATCTAATCTAATCTAAAATAATAATAAATCCTGAATATTATATCTTTACTGGTATACAAAAATATATACAGAAAATAAATAGGGCAGTGATATTTTTTATTCCTTAAATTGATTAATAGTACATACATACATACATACATAAATCACGCCTCTTTCCCGGAGGGGTAGGCAGAGACTACTTCCTTCCACTTACTACGATCCTGGCATACTTCTTTCGCCTCCTCCACATTCATCAATCTCTTCATGCATGCTCGTCGGTTTAGGGTACTCTTGACCTGACCTTTCTTTAGCACGTCCCCGATTTGATCGAGGTACGTTCGTCGAGGTCTTCCCCTTCCGACGTTACCATTCACACTTGCCATATACACCTGTTTCGTTAATCTTCTTTCATTCATCCTCTCTACATGACCAAACCATCTAAGCATACCCTTTTCTACACCAGTCACTATATCTTCTTTTATACCACAACGTTCCCTTATCACGCTATTCCTTATCCTGTCACTCAATTTAACGTCAATCATACTTCTTAACGCTCTCATTTGTACTGCATTTATTCTACTTTCATGTTTTTTCTGCCATACCCAACTTTCACTCCCATACATAAGTGTCGGAACTAACACCCCTCTATGCACAGCCAGACGAGCCTTATCAGAGACTTTCTGGCTGTTCATAAAAGCGTGCAACGCTCCATTCACCATGTTGCCGGCATTCACCCTTCTTTCGATGTCACTTTCACACTTTCCATCAGATGTGAACATGGAGCCCAAATACACAAACTCTTTCACTTGTTCCACCCTCTCTTCTTCTATCATAATTTTACACTCTGTCATATTTTCCTCTTTCTCAAAAACCATTGCTTTCGTCTTACTTACATTCACTTTCATTCCTTTCTTTTTCAAAGCCTCATTCATAATATTTACCATCTCCTGCAACCCTTCAGCCGACGACGCAAGGATAACTTGGTCGTCAGCATAGAGAAGACATTTGACGAGTAAACCATTCATTCTCAGACCACATTCACTCTCTTTCAAATCTTCCAAACAACTATCCATGAACAGATTGAACAGCCACGGTGACGCAACACATCCCTGTCTAACACCTTTCTCGATGTTAAAAAGTTCAGTGTACGCCCCGTTTATCCTGACACAAGCACTGGAATTCTTATATAAGGATTTCAGTGCTCGTATCAAGATACTGCTCACCCCATGCATGGATAGTGTAGACCACAATTCATTCCTCACCACTCTGTCATAGGCCTTTTCCAAATCTACGAACGCGCAATAGACTTTCTGGTTTTTGGCCAGGAATTTTTCAGCTATGCAGCGCAAGGAAAAGACCTGATCCGTGCATCCCATCCCCTTACGAAATCCTGCCTGAGCATCCCATACTTTCTCATCCGTTTCTTTCATCACTCTTTCAATCAACACCTTTGCATACAGTTTGCCGACGACACTGAGGAGGCTTATACCGCGGTAATTTTTGCAGTCCAGCTGTGACCCTTTTCCTCTGTATAATGGCACTATTACAGCCTTGCACCAATCACTTGGCACTCGACCGCTTCTCCAACAAAGGTTAAAAAGGAGGTACAGCTGACTAGCCACAACGCCTTCGCCAGCCTTCAGCATTTCGACCGACACCCTATCATACCCTGCAGCTTTACCAGATTTCATACTTTTTAACGCTTTCACAAACTCATCCATTTCAATCTCACTTTCGTTCTCAATTTCATCCACTTCTGCAGTAGTTATTTCTTGCGCTAGATCTTCTTTCTCAAATAAGCTTTCAAAATATTCCTTCCATCTTTTCAACACACATTCCTCACCTTTTATTACACTACCATCCTGGCTTCGAATCCTACTCAACTCGGACGACGTGGTTTTATTTCGAGCTGTCCTTATGGATTTCCAGAAAACTTTCAAGTTGGAACGAAAGTTTTCCGATAGCCTCCTGTCAAATTCATCCTTATTCTTATCCTTCATTCTATCAACCGTCTTTTTAACTACATCCTTCACACTTTTATACTCCTTTCGTGCTTTCTCTACATCTTCATCCGTCGCTTTTAACATTCTTCGGTTAGCTTTGGTAGCTAACCAATCCAACCATGCTTTCTTCTTCTTCTGCACAACTTCTTGTACCTCTTTGGTCATCCACGCACTCCGTTGTGTTTTCCCTTTCATCCTTTTGGAATTTCCACACACTTCTATCGCGACATCCACAACACCTTTTTTAAATCCTTTCCATCCTTCTTCAATGTCAGACATCTCCTCTAGGTCATTAAATTTCTCTTTCAATCTTTTAATATACTCCTTTTTTACCTCTTTATCTTGCAAATTTTCTACTTTCACTCTTTCTAACGCACTACTCCGCTCAGTTACCCTGTGCCGCCACCGTTTGAAGAGACCACTTATTCGTGATAGCACCAGGAAGTGGTCTGTGTCAATACCAGCACCGCGGTACACTCGGGTGTCTACAACTTTACTCTTCAATCTTTCATCCACAATCACAAAATCAATCATAGTTCTTGATGCACCTTCCGTTCTTGAATAAGTGTGGATCTTTTTATGTTGAAACATTGTATTCGACACAAAAAGATCCCACTGTAAACAAATTTCTAACACACTCTTTCCATTTTCATTTACTCTTTCATCACCAAACGTACCAAGAACCTTATCATACCCATCCCGCTTTATACCTACCCATCCATTAAAATCTCCCAGCATAATAATTCTTTCATTCGCCTTGCAGTTTTTCAAAACATCTCTTACATTGTCCCAAAACTCCTCATTTTCCTTTTTCGCTTTTGTGGAGCCACCCGTACCCACATCCGTCGGTGCATAGACACCTAGGATAAAGATTCGAGTGATTCCGACCTTCAGCCTAATCCAGAGGAGTCGAGGGCTCACACATTCGAACTCAGTCACGCATTCAGCCATTCGTGCGGAAAGAATCACGCCGACTCCCTTACAGCCTCGGTCGGAACTAGAAACCCCAGACCAATACGCTGTGTAGGGGCCATGTTTCGTCGTGTCGCAACCTTTCCGCTTTGTTTCATTCACACACAAAACATCTATGCGCCTCTTATCCATCATCTGACATACTTCACCTATCTTATCCACCATTCCTCCCCTAACATTCATCGTAGCAAAGCGGCTCTCTGTAGCCCGCAATCCGCACCCGACAGGAACGAGGCGTGATGAGTCGCGAACTCCTACATCGCCGCCATATAGATTTTGGTTTGAGTTTAAAATCATTGCGTTCCCACGAGAAGCTAGGGAAATTTAGTGTCAATCCTGGCAGAGCCCCGCATACCAGGACAAGGTTAGCCTTAATCTGGGGTCACCCGGTCCCAGGGCAAATCGGCACGCTAAACTAGGCACGCCCCTAGCTATGCATCCATCGGCGCGGCAGACCTTGGATTGGCGGAGAGGTAAGGAGTAAGGAAGGGGAGGGAAAGAAGAGAGATAGGACTTTGTGACTTGGGAAAGGATGAAAGGTAACGGATACTACTACCTCGGAGGACAAGGATTGAGGCCGTAGTAGCTCGGGAAGCCGGGGTCGCATACCCGTAATATCAAAACCTAGCCACCGGACAGGCAGCTTGGCTGTATATCCCCTGGCTATATTAATTTATTATTGATTAATAGTATATAGTAATAATAGATTTATATAACCTAACAGTGTCACACAAATATTCTACTCTAAACATCTGCAACTAAACTAAGTTCATCTTTAAACCAGTCTCCTATATCTTGGATCACCAGTCGCCGACCCTCGCGTCACCTGGTGGCAGGCGACGAATAATTTATTACATTTCTTAAAAGCCATTACCTAGTGACACCGCGTCGGGCTCTCACCCCACAATTAGCAGGAGTTTTATGCCTTTCCAATGTCTGCCCTGATGGAAGCGAGTTAGCAAAACTAACGAGAAAAAATAAATAATTCGTGAAGTGAAGTACATTTTAATTTAATTGACCTAAGTACGGAGCTTACGTTCTAATGTAAAAATGCCTTCGATTATATAAATAAACACGGACACTGAAAAGTAAGCCCACAAGGACATACATTGAATTTCTTGTAATAATTACGCACTGCATTATTTCAATAATTATTAATTGATTTGAGTTTAGGCTTACACAAAATTTTGAACAAAAATGTACAGAAAATGAAGAATCACAGAAAAATATTCGTTTAGAAAAAGGAGCATTAATTTAAAAGCAACTCCCTAATGAACGTTACTTTAACATGTTTTACCCTCTTCATTACTGAAGTAACTTTGCTCCCAAAAGCGTACTAAACGACCCATCGGTTTCTGAAACACAAACAGGATCACAAACGTAAGTAAGTATTTTTAGAATCCACTGCGCCGTTGTCTCCATCGTTAGTAGCTAGTTCCTTTTTCAACTGATCAATGGATTCTCCAAAACCATGTAAGTCGTCTATCGGAGAGTATCAATGTTAGAGTAAAAGGGCCTATTTCCTTTTACAAAAGATTTACGTGGCGTCTAAGACGATTCTTCTCTTACGTGGAAGAACGTAAAAAAAACGTTTAAAACGCCGCCATTTTATTTACGATCACTTCTCAGGAGTGGTGCGTAACCAAGTTAAGTGTGACGTGAACTGTTTCCCTGTTACGTGAAAAATGGAGGAATTTAGGGGGGTGACTGAGTGCGTCAGATTGAATGAAGTGACTCCTTCATATTTGTGGAACTTAAAAAAATACTAACTTCGTCAACATAACTAATCATAATGAAAGGATACTACTAAATACTGATTGAAGAAACAGTATTCATTTACATTTTCAAAGGAAACTGGCTCATAAAATTCAAACGGCTACTGTTAGGTAGCTCAGTTGACATCTGCCAAGCGTTTCTGCAATATGATTTCTTAGATACTTGTTTTGCTAATAAAGAACAGACTAACAGTACCGCACTGTCTTCTAATATTACAAATTTATTGTCTACTTTTGCGAAATCACTGCTTTAATTTTAGCTGCTTTGCGGTAGGTCGTGACAAAATTTGTACTTCATTACAGAAATACATTTTGTTAAGGTCTTTGATGTAGGTACTTAACTGTACAAATGAGCACTCTGAAAGCAGGTGTCTGTTTTGTTAGTTATTGACAAACAGGTGGTATAATAAGCTTAAAATCTGGCCAAATTAATATTGCTAACTATAGTTACCTACTTGAAATCTAATCTTGCGACGGTATCTACTGAAGTTTACATTTGGTTATGTACGGTCATTCAAATCCATAAATTGCTGATTCTAACTACTCAAATGGAAAACAGAAGCAAGACGATTATACTAATTTTATTTGTTTACTGAAATTTATGCACAAAACAGTATACATGGATGGATCTAATGCTTCTGTCATTATCTACTTGTCTACCTTAGGGCATGTCGAAAGTACAAGCAGGTTACATAATAATAATAGTAAAAGTAGTAGCCTAAATATAATATAGTTAAATACAATGATATTTTACAAATAAATATATTACATCAAATGTCAAAGTTGCTGTTGAAGCATGTGGAGTCACTAGACGGGCGAAAGGTAATAAACGAAAGACTGCATGGATGAGTAAAGATGTGCAAGAAGTTGTTCAGAAGAAGAAGAAAGCATGGTTAGATTTATTGGCTACTAAAGCTAACCAAAGATTGCAGAAAGCGACAGATCAGGATGTAGAGAAAGCACGAAAGGAGTATAAAAGTTTAAAGAATGTAGTAAAGAAGACAGTGGAACGAAAGAAAGAGGAAAATAAAGATGAGTTTGACAGGAGGCTATCAGAAAACTTTCGCAAGAACTTAAAGGTTTTCTGGAAATCTATAAGAACAACTCGAGGAAAAACAGCACAATCAGAGTTGAGTAGGATACGGAGCCAGGATGGTAGTATAATAAAAGGTGAGGAATGTGTATTGAAGAGATGGAAGGAATATTTTGAAAGCTTGTTTGAAAAAGAAGAAGTACAAGAGGTGAACATACATGAAGAAGATGACAGTGAAAACGAAAGCGAGATTGAAATGGATGAGATTATGAAAGCTCTGAAAAGTATGAAATCTGGTAAGGCTGCAGGGTATGATAGAGTATCGGTTGAGATGCTGAAGGCTGGCGAAGGCGTAGCAGCTAGTCAGCTGTACCTCCTTTTTAACCTTTGTTGGCGAAGCGGTCGAATGCCAAGTGATTGGTGCAAGGCTGTAATAGTGCCATTATACAAAGGAAAAGGGTCACAGCTAGACTGTAAAAATTACCGCGGTATAAGCCTTCTCAGTGTCGTCGGTAAACTGTATGCAAGGGTACTGATTGAAAGAGTTGTGAAAGAAACTGATGAGAAAGTCTGGGATGCTCAAGCGGGATTTCGAAAGGGGATGGGATGTACGGATCAGGTCTTTTCCTTGCGGTGCATAGCGGAAAAGTATTTGGCTAAGAACCAAAAAGTCTTTTGCACATTCGTGGATCTGGAAAAGGCCTATGATAGAGTTCTGAGGAATGAATTGTGGTCGGCACTATCCGTGCATGGGGTGAGCAGCATCTTGGTACAAGCACTGAAATCCTTATATAAGGATTCCAGTGCTTGTGTCAGGATTAACGGGGCCTTCACTGAGCTGTTTAACATCGATAAAGGTGTTAGACAGGGATGTGTTGCGTCACCATGGCTGTTCAACCTATTCATGGATAGTTGTTTGACAGATTTGAAAGAGTGTGAAAATGGACTGAGAATGAATGGGTTACTTGTCAAATGTCTTCTCTATGCTGATGACCAAGTTATCCTTGCGTCGTCGGCTGAAGAGTTGCAGAAGATGGTAAACATTATGAATGAGGCTTTGAAAAAGAAAGGAATGAAAGTGAATGTATGTAAGACGAAATCAATGGTTTTTGAAAAAGAAGAAGGTATGACCGAGTGTAAAATTATGATAGAAGAAGAGAGGGTGGAGCAAGTGAAAGAGTTTGTATATTTGGGATCGAAGTTTACATCAGATGGAAAGTGTGAAAGTGATATTGAAAGGAGGGTAAATGCCGGCAACATGGTGAATGGAGCGTTGCATACCTTTATGAACAGCCAGACAGTGTCTAATAAGGCACGTCTGGCTGTGCATAGAGGAGTGTTAGTTCCAACACTTATGTATGGGAGTGAAAGTTGGGTATGGCAGAAAAAGCATGAAAGTAGAATAAATGCGGTAGAAATGAGAGCGCTAAGAAGTATGATAGGAGTGAAATTGAGTGACAGGATAAGGAATAGCGTGATTAGAGAACGTTGCGGTATAAAAGATGACATAGTGACTGGTATAGAAAAAGGAATGCTGAGATGGTTTGGTCACATTGAGAGAATGAATGAAAGAAGATTAACGAAACAGGTGTATATGGCGAGTGTGGATGGGAACGTTGGAAGGGGAAGACCAAGACGCACGTACTTGGATCAGATCGGGGACGTTCTAGAGAAAGGTCAGGTCAAGAGTACCCTAAACCGACGAGCATGTATGAAAAGATTGATGCATGTTGAAGAAGCGAAAGAGGTGTGTCAGGATCGTAGCAAGTGGAAAGATGTAGTCTCTGCCTACCCCTATGGGAAAGAGGCGTGATTATATGTATGTATGTAATATATTACATATTATACTATAAGTAATAAACTAAATAACGTATACCTTGTTCTTAGACATCTTGAACAATAAAACTAAACAAAGAAAAAATATTTCAGGCAGATAGAATTTGATGAAACAAAGGCTCAAAATGTGGCAAAAACCTACCACAAGTAATCTACCTACTTTATAGATTGGTCTACTAATCAGTGGGCGTGATATAAAGAAAAAACTTTGATGATTTAATTCACCTGAAGACTCAATATTGACCACTTCCCTACCCGGAAGTTGAGGATAAAGTATTTGTCAATAGATTGTGGCGCCACCTACTAGAGGAAGGCCCGGGATTTTAATTGGGTGTTACGAGAACAAACTATGATATTGCGAACTGAAAAATTACAATCAGAATCAACCTGTGCAATGTATACAACATTGCACACTTTGCACAGGTTAGGTCAAGGGATAGACTTTTTGAACAAAATAATGACAACGCATTTTATTATACTCTTTGATACGTTACGTTTTATGAGCGATAACTCTGCATTGTAAATTCCAATTCCAATAACTGATTTATCTTAAGTACCAGTTTTATTGCATCAAGTACCAAATCGAGCTAGGTAGGTAAAGCTGTTACCCGGTACCGTTGCAGACTACTATTGCAAGATTAACTTCAGCAGACGATACCCAGATCGGGAGCGTGTTAATTGCAGCGCCGATCAGATCCGTTCAAGAGATTAACAAATTACTCCTCGCCGAGCAAATTGACGGTGATATGGATCAGCCAGTGCTTATCCCCTGTATGTGGAGACGATGATGGAAACATGTTAGGTGTGTGGCAGGCATTGTGTGTTACTTAAATCGGCTGTATGATAAATATGTAGAGACAAAATATTTTTGTCGTAGGTATCTCAACCACAAGCTTGGCCATCATATTTTTTATGAGAAAAGCTGTTCCTTATCAGTTATCACTTTTCGCCTGTGTTTAAATTATTTGACAGCGACTTTTGAGGTGTACTCGCTGAAGTGGATTTCACCTAAATGGTAGATTCACCTATATCTTCTTTTAAACAAAGCTTGAGTATCACAAATGTACGTAATATGCATTCAACTACTGCCTTTTTGTCTATCCTTTGCTTTGAACAATGCCATTCACACCTGGATTGCAGTTCACAATGCTCATTAAGGAATCGCCTCCAGATCTTTGCAAGTGACGCGTGCGTTTCCTTACAATTTGCTTATTTTAAAATCATCAACGTTTTTGATCTTTATTTCAAAGCAGTACCTAAAGTCGTCCTGCTTTTGTGTTTGTAGTGGTTCAGGTGAGCAAGACTTAATTGCTTTTTTTCTTCCTAATGAGGCACATGTGGTCGACAATGACATTCATTGTGTCAACGGTATTTTTTATCCCGTTAATTTGTCTTTTCAATTCGTACGTTGAAGCGGATATGTGTGAATGAGCTTTAATAAAACCAAAGAATCGTATGTTTAATTAAACATTTAAGAACAAAGAAACTGAGGAAACAAAGGCAACAGCTAACAGTTTTATATAATTTTTACACATACAGTAAAATTTACTCAGAGAAAGGTGTGAAACTAGCGGCGAATAGAAAAAGATATATCGAAGGAATGACATAAGAAATCTAAATATAAAGCCTTTCAAACCCAAACATCTTTTTAAATTTTAATCTTTCATTGATCTTCTTTTCGTTTGGTAGTATAACCTATAGCGTAGTTGTGCGTTTGGCTGCACTACATATTTTAATCATTCAAAACTTCCGTTTTAAAACCATTTCCTGACTAATACAATTCTTAAGTCGAATTGCACAAACGTATATTTTAGTAGCGGAATTTTTTATTGTTTGCATGTGACGTCAAAAATTTTCCGTTAAAGTACTCACACCTCGTAAAATCTATCCAAGGTACAACTCTCAGTGAAGTCTTAGCCGAAGTTTGAAAGTACAGTGGCGGTGTTAGAGGGCTGCTCGTTAAGTTATCAAATTTGTTTGGCGCTAACGAGACCGGTCAGACAGTCGCCCGTCTGTGCCGTGAGGTGACTGCTAATACTGCGTCCACATGCAGGACCGATAGGGCACAACACCGAGGATCGATGGTCACATAGTCAAACGCAAAGTACCTGCGTAATCCAATAGTAATTTAGGTAGTATTGGATAAGACAACGCACGCGGAAACGTGACGATGTCATATTCAAACAACATGAAATTCTTTGACGTATTGCGTTGCGAAGTTTGTCAACATCATCTGCATCTTCATCATCATTGTCTGACTTGAATCCTACAGTAAAACTTTATAAACTTAGTTTAAAATGTGTCTTACAGTAATAAACCATGTCACAATTTTACTGAATCGTTTAACCTATAATTACAACTGGCTGGATGAAGTGAGGTAAATGCAAAGGTATTGAATTGTATCAATAGGATAAGGATCTTGCTATAAACTATTAAGAATGAATATTCATCCTATAATAACAGACACTATCAAGTCTGCTATTATACCAGTTTACGAAGACTTTCTAGACTATTCGTTTTTAACAAATTTCAACATAGACATTCACTTTTCTTTGCCCGCCATAATATTGTGGTGTAGGTAAGTTTATTATGTAATTTCAAAATAACAGATTTAAACAAAGCTAATATATAGAGATTTAAAACGTAGGTACGGTCGGATTCATAAGTGGAGTCATAGTTAGACCACTTGACCGATTGCAATACGGGTTATTATCCTCTGTACTTACTTTACTAACTTACGCACACACGTAAAATTATCGACTGTAAGTAGAAAAGTCCACCTTAAGGCGTAGCATTAAAACTTAAACAGATTACCACCTATAAGCGACATCTATGTAATCTTTGAAATAATTACTCGGTGATAGCCTATTCGCCACCACATCACCACAAAGTATACATCACACTGGTTTGTCTAAAACCGTATTATAGCTATCCTTATTCGTTCACTTGTAGTAAAGCAATAGATTACATATCTTTATTTCGTCGTATTGATCACAAGCTACCGTAGCTTAGCGGTAATAGTTCTTACCTTCTAATCAGAACGGAACCGGGTTCCCATCCGATCTCTGTATGTTGATTAATGTTTTTTTAAATGTTTTTACCATATTTTCTCCAGTAATAATTATTTTATATAATATTGTTCTATATATTCATCTATGTATTATATCTATAAATGTTTATTGTAAATTATGTATCAAAATATTATATCTAAAAACATAAACCTATAATATTGTAATAAAACAAAAAGTAAGGTAAGAAATTATTTTATTGGTAGGTATGGTATCACTTTATGTAAATAACATAATGACATGAATGATAACTTTTGGTAACCATAAGATACGAGTATGTAAAACTACATAAAATACTTGCTGTCGTAATACTTAGTTAATAGTTTTGTTTGAATGATAAAACACAATATTATGTAAAATGATATTAAGTGTTCATTAGCTGAAACATCGATAGGTAATTATTTATAAGATTATAGGAATGATCCAAATCTTGGATTGAATCTTTCAATAAAGTTATTTAAGTAATAATTTCGTTAGTAATTATTTTATTGTTCTATGTTTAACGATGATGCACTTTCCTCGGAAGTAAAAGTAATTGTAATAATAATAAATCAGTTATTTGCCTACATCTCAAGGTTTAAGCTTAAGTACTCGTTTTCGTAATGAAAAGATATTGAAGCAAGGCCTTAAGATAACTGACTAATAATTATCAATCTTATATAAATATAAATCGATGTTTTAGCATAATTTAATTGCTAATGTAATGCTCCACAAATACCTACTGCAATAGTAGGCGGGTAAGCAGGTAAACAGAGGTTGAGTGAGCAACGATTTATCAGGCCCGCTTCGGCATACATTGCTGATTATTTTGTGTATATTCATATATTATAATGAAATACACAAGATAATCAGCAATGTATGCTAGATCGGGTCTGATTGGAATCTTAAGTAAAAATCGCCGCTTACATAATTAGTATTTGGTGTTACCTCCGCTGTTTTCAACAACACTTAATAAACACTTAATAGACTCGATCAAATAAGTGCATATATCTGTTCCTCTGGTACTCTCCCACACTCCCAGGCAGTGAGCCTCTAAAGCTTCTGTAGTTCTTTCATTGCGCATGTCCCACCTTTGCACCATTAAACCCCATAAATTCTCTATGGGATTTAAGTCCGGAGATTTTGCTGGCCAACGAATAACTTGGATATCTGGGTGCTGGCTAAACCAATTATACACCACGGCAGCTCGATGCACTGGACAATTTATCCTGGACAAATGCAAAACGAGGAACTTCACTAGCAGGATAAACAGTTAAACATTTCGCACCGTCGTCGGTAGCATGCTTTCCTGTAGCATATCAACATAATTAGCGGCAGTTGCACGCCCTCTTTCTTGTGCTACTAATTTGCCTGGACCAGCGGCAGAACCATTTTCTTCATATTGTTACACCATCATCCTCCGCTGTGAATCATTAATAAGACGAGTCGAGTTTTTACGCTACCTTCCTCTTCAAAACGTGTAACCCAACGTTTAACAGTCTTCCACTAAAACAAAGTAGCATTATTAATAAAAAAGTTTATACTAATCGGTTCACAGCTACCAACATACTATGAGTCAAAGTTTTTAATATTTAAAATACAATTGTAATGAAATAAAACTATACTTACGGCCAGACCAGTCTGATTAGCAATTTGAGTTAAATTAAATCCAATATCATGCAGCGCCACAGATAATTGCAGCGCAACAATACGCTGCTTATCCTGCAAACTGATAATAGTATGCATTTCGAAGAAATAAACACTGAAGTTTAATAAATAAACTTAGGTTAAAAAAAATCACTTAGCACACGCACTTTCTCGCAAACGATCTAGCAACAACTAAAATGTAATTCAAAATTTACTAAATTTTGCTTCATTTGATAAAATAAAAACTAGAACGAAGAAATCGGGATTCGATCCATTGTCTCCACAATAACGGTCAAGAATTTGCTTGACCGCGCTACTGACCACGCTACCGAAGCTAATGATTCATGAAGTGAAATAGTCAATACTACTCAGCCTATTATACAATGGTAGTTCGTCAAATAATAGTATGTTATACGTCATTTGTGTCATTGTGTGAGTGTCGCCGCGGGTGCGAGCGACTTGTTTTCTGAGGTTTGTGTTAACTATGACTCCACTTTAGAACGCGACCGTACGTATAAAAGTCCACTTTAAAAAGCGATTGTAACAGAAAAACACCTGACGCAGTGTAATCAAGCGACATTGTTTTAAAAATCTGTATTTGTCGTTGCAACATTTTTACTGATTCTGTGTGTGCTGACCCATCACACAACGACTTGTGTTTTGTGTGCATAATTTTTTTTAAGATCTATAGATTTAGAACTCTGAATAATACATTTAGAACTTATAACCTAATACTGTACTATAGAGTCCTCGAGAAAAAAAATTACAATCAATTGTTGATTAACAGTTAAACTACCTGGTGAACAGAAGAAGTGAAGTAGTAAAATGTTCCTTAATAGTAATTCCTACTAAACTTTATCTTCCTAAGAAGTAAATTTAAAACAATACTATTTCTACTATGGTTGTAATTTTGTCAACCGTTCCGATTCCCTGAGAGGGCGAAAAAAATTAAAGTTTCGCAACCAGCCAGTGAGTGCAAACAGCCGGCGGGCGGGTAAGGTCCGGCTCTGAACAACACCGCCCCGTGTGAATGCAGCGTTTGGCACAACACTGCGCGATACCGTCGTCGCTTCAGCGAGACTAGCAAAATTAAGCATGGCGTCCATGACACTTGTAAATTACCTACTCATGATCAGGAATAAAAAAGTTTGGTAAGTGAAGTGTGCAAACGGGTAAGGTCCGGCTCTGAACAAAAGCGCCGTATAAATACAGCAAATGGCACAATGCAACGCGATACTGGCGTCGCTTCAGCGAGACTAGGGAAATTAAGCATGGCGTTCATGACAGTTGTAAATTACCTACTCATGATCATGAATAAAAACGTTTGGTAAGTGGAGTGTGCAAACGGGTAAGGTCCGGCTCTGAACAACAGCGCCGTATAAATACAGCAAATGGTACAATGCAACGCGATACTGGCGTCGCTTCAGCGAGACTAGCGAAATTAAGCATGGCGTTCATGACAGTTGTAAATTACCTACTCATGATCATGAATAAAAACGTTTGGTAAGTGGAGTGTGCAAACGGGTAAGGTCCGGCTCTGAACAACACCGCCCCGTGTGAATGCAGCGGTTGGCACATTACTGCGCGATACTGGCGTCGCTTCAGCGAGACTAGCGAAATTAAGCATGGCGTTCATGACAGTTGTAAATTATCTTCTCATGATAATGAATAAAAATGTTTGGTAAGAGAAGCGTGCTACAGCGCCCGTGTGAATGCAGCGGTTGGCACAATACTGCGCAATACTGGCGTTGCTTCAGCGAGACAAAAAAGAGATTTTCCAAAATAGTTAGTAGCTAGGTAGGCATTTTTAAATATGTCAGAATTTGAAAGAAAGCTGAGATTATGAGATAAAGCGCGTTTGCTTTTGGTCCCTTAAGGAAGACAATAGAAAAAAAACGTTTTGGTTGTGTTTCGTCTCGACTTACACCTCTTATTTCGTTCAAATTGAATAAAACGCTGAAAACTGAGTATCAGTCGAATCGATTAGTTAAGTAGATACCTAATTTATTTCGTGGGTGGTATTACTTATAATTTATGTAGATTTTTATAAGTTACTTCTATGATGACATCTTAAAATATTTCGTTTCATGAGCTAGCCAAGGGTGTGCACCACCAAAAAGCATGGCCTGAAACACGAAAACTCGATAAATTTTAAAGTGCCTCATGGCTCACGCCCGCAGCGCAGAGCTGCCAAAATAGTCGCCATTCTGCCTACCTTCATTAAAATTGTGGAAGGTTTGTGAATTTCAGCCATTTGAATTGAATTAATGAAATGCGTCAAAGAGTCTAGTGATAAGAATAGAGTGACGGGTTGCCGGTTGGAGGCACAGGTTTTTTTTCCACAAAATAGCACTTATCTTTGCGATATACTTTTTCTCTCAAATAACATAGGTAAGTTTTTCAGGTTAGGCGTGTTATTGCGCAAACGCTACAAAAAAAATTACTTAATAGTGTCAAAGTTGTGAAATATTGGTGTTTTTTATAATTTATAAGCAAAAATGAAAGAGCAAAAAATCTTAAAATAACAAGTCGACTTCATTCTGAAAAACTGTTAAATACTTACAAATTATTTATTACAGTTAATAAATAAGTTGTAAGTATTTTACAGTTTTGTTATTGTACCTACACAAAATATGACATGAGACACACATACAAAGAATATCGACACAACAGGACCACTTATTTCTACTAAGAAACTTCTTCCAGGTAAAGTGACCTTATCTACTTACGTAGTTTAGTTCAGTTTTTACGCTGAACTGGTAAAGGAATACAAAGACGAAAAGTATATTTGCAAAATAAGTCGGCAACTGTTTCGCTTTCTATTCAGCTCATCAGGTAAGGTAATCTGCCTTACTACTTTTCTACTTACATTTCTCTTCAATTTTCTACAAAAAAAATTCTTCCAACTGACCTACGTAAAGAAACATTATCTTCTTACTTTTTTTTTAATTTATTACGAATACCATAACAGTCTTGTATTATTTCTTGTTAATGAGGTGTACGTAGTGGATTCATCGTTCTGTTTTCCGTCTGTTTCCAATTAAAAAGCGATAATTTGATGAAATGAAAGAAGTTCTTCAGTCTTATGATTTATAGCGTCGTTAATCTTTTGTGTGCGTGCGGTAGTCGTTTTATTATACCTTTTTGATTTGGTTGAGTTATAATGGTAACAACGACTGCAACAATGTTACAATGAAATAAAACAATACAGGCTGAGATCAGACGTATAGAACGTTCGTGGACTTTAAACAGATTTGAATTTTTATAGGTAAATACCTACTTAAATACATACATTCATAAATCACGCATATATCCCTTACGGGGTAGGCAGAGCGTTATCGGCCGTAAAACGGATATTAACACCACGTCTGACAAAAGTTTGAGGGTCAATCAGATAACTGTGTATCACTCTATAGTGACAGGTTGTCAGCCCAACGCCTAAAATTGCAATACACATCTGACCCTCGAGTCCCTTAGTCACCTTTTACGACATCCATGGGTAACAAATGGGGTGATGCTATTCTAAGCCGGCATCACACGGCATCCTACTTAAATGAATAGTGTTAAAATGAACAAGAGCAGAAAAACAAGAGAAAACGTAGTCCATAATAATACCTTTTAAACTCCAATTTCTCTTTTCACTAAACTACATCCGGGGGAGGTCACAGTACATAATTGTGTTTAGGTCCCAAGGATTAGTGAGATGTATATTATGGGATCCTGGGACCATAGATCACAACAATACCTATTACAAATAAAAAAACTATTATGCAAAGCTATAACGAGTGTAATTAATTACGCATAGTATTGAAGTAGCAGCTACCATTCAAACATAAACACATAACAACAATAGGTACAAGATTCAACCTTATTAGCAGACACATAACGACAGCTAACAAGTGAACGACGTAAATAAACTAACTGACCGTAGAATAGAGCAAGGTGGAATGCATGTTACGGGGCCCGTACAAAAATTGCACACATTTGTCAAAGTCCCCCGCGCGGAAATGCTGCATAAATAAGGTCCGGTTGAAAAAATGTGCACGACCACTACTATTGATACTCGATATCGATAAGTTTCCACTGCCGAGACAACTGGGCAACTGGCAAGCGCAATGATTATGACATTCGCATTTTATGTGACTAATGGCAAACAATGCAGTGCATTTGCGCTAGGAAGCACAAGTTCCAAAAATATTCCAGCTATGAGAATGATTTTAACTGAAAAAACTTGTAGAAAAAATAAAATATTGCTGATGTTTATTTGGCACATGAAGCGTCGCGGATTTCAATGAAATAGGAAGTAGTGCCTGCTGCGCACATAATGCTGACTTCTCTGGAAGCATCTACTGATGACACCCGCCCTGCCAGCACAATGTGAGCATGATATGTCACACTCGTCATAGAAGACTAACCAATCAAAAGCCAAGGCCTAAAATGCGGCCTTACGTAGTTTGTCGAAAACGTATAGTTTTAGCCATAGTTTTCATGTAAGATTAATAGCTAGCATGTAAATAGGGACTAGACAGTATAAATCAGACCTCCAACCATCTTTTGTCTCACTTACCATCCGCATCAGTACTCATATTACTAACTAAGTAAGTAGATTTTCAAAAGATCTCTTATCTTTAAACGTCTACTAATCTTACCGCAGGTGAGAGGACTCTTCTTTAGTACGCAGTTACTAAAACAATAAACTTCGCAATCGCACGTGAAACGTTGGAAATTACCTTTCCAAAGGCAATACACGCTTTCAGTCTGGATTGTTCCATAACTTATGCGATTGTTTCTATTTTTATCAAAGCTACTTTACAACTTCATTGCGGCACAAAAGCAAATGTCACCCGTAGCTGTCATTGTTGTCAAGTTGTCAACACACTTGGCTGTGCTGTGACTGTGGTCGCGTGACATCGTTCCCTTATTGCTAGTGAGCCCTATTCGTAAGCAGAGAGTTTTGTACCTCTATAGCCATGACCATGTTGCATAGTAGAGCGAACACTACATTCTGTTCTACATTTAAGGCTGATAGTATTATTATATTTATAAGATGTTTTTAAGTAAGTATATTTAAAGAAATCACTTATTTCTACTCGCGAAACTTTGATGGCGGTTGTATACCATATAGAAGCCGAGTAGTTAATAACTTTTTTGTAAACGTTATCAATACCTTATTTTTATTTTGCTCAATTGAGAGCCTTGACCATTTCACACACTTGTCACCCGTCGTTCCATTTTTTTTACACAATTTAACGCGTGCGTCTGTCAGACTGAAGGAAATTGCTTATTCCAATCTTAGTTCCATACAAATACGGCTATGGTGGATTTACGGTGCCTTTAGCTCAGTCGAGATTACATGGTAGGAGCAATGATCTATTGCACATTTTACGAAATAGGCTATAAAATTTGGCGCTAACTGGACTACGCTGACTGTCTGGTATTTGAGTAATAATATTTATTTATGGCAATTATTTAAATATAATTTCGTAAAAGATTTCATCACTTTCAAATTGCTGATACCCAATACATGAATAACATCGAATATTAAAGGAACTTCAATCAAGGTATTACTAAGGTACGATTATGAGCCGAGGCATACATCAATGGATCAGAATATAGAGTCAATAATGAAAGTAAGTTCTATTCAAATTTATAGAACCGAAAAAAAAAAAACAATAAAGTAATTTACATAAAAGGTAGACTAGACACCACTTTTGCAGTAATTTATTTCTAACAGAGGGTACCTAACAAGAAGGAATACAGGATGTTAAGAAAAATCTAAACTATTCACAGCTGGAACAAAATTTGGTGGTTGTAGTTATTGATTACATTAGTCATTCGAAACCTTGAGATCTTACATCTTAATCATTTTAATCTTCACAATTTTTATCTCATGTTCGTTCATCATTTGTAAGAAAAGTATATAATTAGGTATATTAGTAATTATTATACCTAATTATAATATTATAATATTCAACTCCTGTTGAGACAATAGTGCTTGTCTCTAAAAATAAAACGATTTTAAGGCTGAAGCTATATGATAAATATAATCTTCATGTAGTTCAATCACGGAATTTCTAGTTTTTTGTGGAATATGAAGTGAAAAATCACGCAGAAAAATTCAATTTTGTTTTGAAAATTAAAATTTTTATTACATTAAAAAAACAGAATTTAGAGACTGAACTTATACGTAGGTGTGCTGCAAAACAAAAATTTGGAGAATAGTTTAAAATTGCAGTTATTTTCTTTTACTTTTTTACACCCTGTGGATGACTGTGTAGGGATGGAAATGAAGACAGCAGAAACAGGAAGGGAGAATGAAAAATAGCTCAAAATTGCTTTGCGAAAGAAAATGTATTGCCGAGATGTCCGGTGCAATTTGAGAAAAAACAACCGGAAGGAAAAAAGAAAACCGGAAATAGTGTTATTTCATAGCTCGTTGGAAATAATGGATGCATACCAAAATAATCGATTTAAATTTAAAAGTATCCAAGTATATTAAGCAAATAAAATGATTTGAAAAATGTTTATGTATTGAAATACCACCTATTATGTTAAGGCTGAACGGGAATATTTTGATGTCATATATATTCCTAAAATAAAATTTGTAAACCTTGCGTATCTTTTAGCCAGTGACGTCTGAACAACATAAAAATCATTTTCCGTAATGTTAAGATAATTTACCCATGACGATTTGAATTTTGGACAATGAAACGTCAACAGCCAAAACAACAACAAAAATACAGCCATTTCCCATAGGAAATAGACAGGGTGACGACAGACATGGCGGCGTGGCAGGCCAGTGTAGGGTTTGCAAATTAATTAAATGTCGACACGTATATCCGCGGGGCGGTGCTAGTCGCGTGATAAATCAATCACCGAGACAAGCAGTTCATTTGTCCACTCGAATTCGGTCCCAGACCAGTGAATGTAAGAATTAACGCTTGCCGATGATTTCTCTGTATTTACTGATGAATATACGGCAAATGTTATTCAAATTAATTGTTATCAATATTGACTCCATACTCAATATTAATTAACGGATTGTTTTAAATATTGGTTTATATTTAAATTTGCATTTATAGAAGGGATTAAAACAAAGGGTTTGCCAAGCAGAATAAAGGTTGAAGTACTCTTGAAACTGAACAACTTTCCCCATGGAACATGGTTCGAAGTATTAAAAAATAATTGGGCTCCCATACAACATTGCCGATCAGCTGGATTTACAATGGGAGATACCATGTTTATCAAAAATTTTGCACCATTTTGGGGTGGTATGGGATCTACCTCCTAGCGGTCCACCCCGGGCAACGGCAACACAGGCTTGCCTGTGGATAAGTCCGGCTGAACGATCCCACTAAGCGGTGGAAGGCTCCGTAAGGGGCCGCCTGGCTCGCGACCACCATCCCACCGAAGTCTGGCGCCAAGTAGCTTGCTGCGTTCCGTCAGTGTGTGGGAGTGCCAGTGCCTTAACAGGCTTCTTCTGGGTGAGCTCGCTCCATCTTAGACTCTGTCTCTGTCCTATGACCTAGACTAGAGTCAAGAGCAAACCCATCATTAATAAAAAAAAACAAACCTATGATCCTCGGAGAAAGTAATTCAGTTTCATCATTAGCTCCTTTCGGCTTGTGGAAACTTTGTAACTCCTTGTATGTCTGCCTACTAGACAATATGGCTACCAAGAAGCAATACACGGCATAAGAATACTTACATACATTAACAGCTACAACAGTCCACTGCTGGACATGGGCCTCCCCATATTGGCGGGTATTGCCATACTCACCAGTAACACGCTTGGCAGGCGGATTGGCGAGCGCAGTGCAAGAAGTTGCTTTCACAGGGGACGCTGCTGCCCATTCCCTGGATGATTATCACTTAGTCCCTTTTTACGACACCCACGAATACAATTGAGGTGATGCTATTTGAATGCAAGAATGTCATGACATAATTTATCCGTACCTACTGCAAGCAAGAGTTGCCATTAGTTATATCGATGAATATTAGAGTAGGTTCGTCCTATATTTTTTTACAGTGATAAGTGAATTTCGTGCTCAGTTAAAATGGCTCCCAATCCGCCGTCGCCGCGATGTGCACATCCTATCTGTCCTCTACAGGATCCTTAAAGACCCATCCTCTCCTGATTACCTTCGCTCCCATTTCCATGTTTTACCTCCTGATCCCAGGCCTAGTTGCGCATGTATCACCAAGGTATTTGAGTGTCCTAGAGCCAATACCAAATTATTTTTCAATTCCTTCACGGTTCGAGCTACGCAATTATGGAACGCACTTGCAAAGTCCATTCAGGACTCTCCAAGTATAACGTCATTTAAACGCAGAGTAAAAGAGCACTATTTATCGGAACAAACTTGATGTATGTGTATAAAAATTTAAATATAAATTTATTAATGTATTTATTAATAAGTATGTATTGTTTATAATATATTATATGCAAGTCCCTATCTGTATGTGTACACGGTTTTGTCATTACCTAATATATTATTTTCTAATTCAACTGTGCAGGTTGGCTGGAAGAGTTCTCTTCATAGAGATGAGCTCACTTAATATTAAAATATATCGTAATAGTTTGGTACAAAATGGAATATAGTAAGTACAAAAATGTACAACTTCAGCTTTTGGTTTGATATACCCTTGTTACTTTCCTATATAATAAATGTCGATCTGCATGTTTCACAGTTTCGTGTTCTCAATGATGCTAAGTAAGTAGGCACTCACTAAACAAATGGACTAATAGAACTTCAAAAACCGTTGTTATTACTTGCCAAATTGATGCAAATAACGAAAACCTGTAGCGTCCCAAATACATCCAACTGTTACATTACTGCGTTAATAACAATGAATGTAACACGAGGGAATAACGTTATAACGGTTGTTATTCAATATGGTTATCGCTGCATAACGGTTATTTTTGGCTATTTAGCGCGTTATCATCACAATTTCGGCAACTGGTCTCGTTCTTAATGCGTTTAAGGAGCTGGACGTAATATTATTGTTTTTATTGTTATGACTCTATGGGATGAGAATTGGGATGATATTGAAACAGGTGCAAATTATTTTTGATTAATTTTATTTTATATGCTGGTGTTGAAGATTCTGAGACTTTTGATTAAGCGTCAAATATTTTGGTTTGCATCTAGCCTTTTCAACGACTTATAAAATAACACTATTTCCGTTTTTGTTTTTTACTTCCGGTTGTTTTTTTTTTCAAATTGCACCGGGCATCTCAGCCATATTTTTGCATAGTTATTTTTAGGTATTTTTATCATTCTCCAAACAGTATTAAATTAAAGTGACTTTTATACTCCAAATGATAGCAAGTATATTTCGACTTATCTCAACGTACGTGGATGATAAAATTGATATCAAAATTGTTCCAAATATTTAAACGCTTTCTCACAACTTTGTTTAGTGCTTTTTTATGTGTAGCAACAACTCCTTTAAATTTTACATAAAAACATGTTAATAAATGTAAGTAGATGGTGAGAATATAAATACATTTCAGATACTAAAATTATAATTGCAAGATATGATAAAACGGTTGTACGTGTGATGCATTGTAACCCGTTTATAGAAAACCTTAACCAAAAAAAAACTTAGGTACTTTACTACTACGAAAAGTATAAAATGATGGATTTTCTAATAACATAAAGTGCATAGAAACAGCACTGAATGAATGATCTTGAAACCGATAAAAGAGGCGACAGTCAACTGTGAAGAACTGGAACGGTAGGAAAAGAAACTTTAATCATTGCCATCCAGACTTGGAGCAAATCTGGAAAAGTATAAACGATAAGTTAAGGGACAGACTTAGTAACATCCATGGCCCGAAGCCTGTTATTGAACGTTTCAATGGTGTGACAATGGCCTGTCAGCGTGAGACTTTTGGACATTTCGCATTCTGCTAACAGTTTGAAGTATAGAAAATACATACATACACATATCACGCCTATAATCCCTTGCGGGGTAGGCAGAGCGTAAACGGCCGAAAAAAATGGCCATTTACACCACGTCTGACAAATATTTGAGGGTCATTCGGAAAATTGTGTATCGCCATAGCGACAGGTTGTCAGCCCATCGCCTAAAATTGCAATACACACCCTCGAGTCCCTTAGTCGCCTTTTACGACTCCCACGGGAAAGAAATGGGGTGATGGGGTAAGCCGGTATCACACGGCAATAGAAAATCACAGTGGTATTAAAATGACAGTGGAGCGTCGCTGGCATTGCAAGGGTTAAAAGTAAGAGAATTCGGGCCCTGATATCTACTTGGAGCAACGCGGCTTTTCTTTCGCGCTTGACGAAAGACCGTATTACTCTAAGAATAAAAACTATTAAAGATTAATCTGCCTTAAGATAAAAGTATGGCGATTCTCCCACTTGTCGCCCGTTGCTGCGTATTATTAACGCACCGTAACGTATGCGTCTCACAGACGAAAGAAACTGCAAATTCCGATTTTCTAAACAACCGTAGTATATCCTGTCATGATAAATAACCCAAGAATTCCCCTTAACTTTGCAGCCAATACTATCGAAAGCGTTCGAGAGAACAAGATCCTCTTTCTAATGTACTGTGCTATTGTTTTAATTACAAAGAGGCAAGATACCGGGTTCGATTCTCGGCCAGAGTAAATCATAATTGAATTCACAATCTTCTTTAGTGTTATTGGTGTTGCTGAGTTGTGGGTTTGGTCCATGTACAGTATTGGGAGGTTTTTTGATTCTAACTATTTTCATAACTATATTAAGTTGCTGAGGACCAGCGGATTTTTTCATCTGGAAGTAGATTTTATGCTACTTTGCCAGCTATAAAGCTCTTTTTTGGTACATACGTGCGGAGCGTCTTTACGTCAAATATAGGATGAAATTATACTAGTATAATTTCATCCTATATTTGACGTAAAGACTACACACTAGTGACCGATTGCAAAATCTGAGGACAGGCTTGTCTTTTATTTTCAGTAACGAATAGTAAAATTTCACCCTATACCCATAGGTCGTGTGGTGTACTTCGTGAATGCCATAACCAAATCTATCACATACAATTTGCCGTATGCACGCGCCAATGCGTATTTACGTAAATACTTACAAGAAAAAAACACAACGTACCTAAATGAATCTCCACAATGTACTAGATTTCCGCCCAGCGGTTTTACCCGCTACCACTCATTTTCCCATAGTAATAGTTGTATTCCCGAGGTAAAAAGTAGCTTATGTATTATTCCGGGTTATACTCTACCTGTGTTTCAAATTTCATTCAAATCGGTCAAACCGTTTGAGCGTGAAGAGGTAACAAACATACATACATACACACAAACTCTCAGATTTATAATATTAGTATGGATTTGAAATCAAGCTTCTGGCTGCATTAACAAATTACGATTTAATAAGGATCTTATAGACTGGGAATAATTACTAATATTTTGTCAACTTGATTATTTTCATTTCCATAAAAGTTACTTCAAGGCAGTTTTTCTGGTCCGATCAATATGAAATTCTTCAACTTGGACCTCAAGCTTATCGGACTGTAGAGGTACTTGAGACACCACGATCCCATTACTAATGTTCAGTTCTATTGTTTCCGAGACACTGGACTTTTAGCGTCGAGAAAATAGACCAAGATAAAGCCTAGGGGTAATGAAAAGTTAGAAGCTTTAAGAGATTAAATGTGCGGAAACTAGCAAAGGTTTTTGGCTTTGCATTTTATAGTGATTTTTTAGTACCTGTAATGTCTTATCGAAATGTATCAACATAAGTATTTTTCCAATTAAAACTGCAAGGATATCTTTACGACAAAAGTTATGTCACTTTAAAAAATTTACGAGTATCTTGACACCATCAAGTATGAACATTTTGCGACCACACTCTGATCTTTAGGACGATAATAAGCAGCGCTCCAGTTTTTAAATACGTCATAAACTAACTTTCCCATTTCCATACTGCACTCTTAAAAGTGATCATTCTTGAAAACATGTTCCGATATTGACTTTCTGAACAGCAAAAGTAGGTTTGCAGTTCGAATGATGAAGATGCTCTTTATTGCCATCGTAAAAGTGTGCGTCTTGAAAAATGGTCCATATTGCTTTAGTATTATAGTTGCTGGTGGAATTTGAATGCGAAAAAGCATGTAAAAGTAAATTGGTGACCTGCTAGCAAGTTCTAAGTGCATCGCTGTCCTTGCAAGCTTTACTCCTCTGCGAAGATGGCAGGGCTTAACATTTCCTGGTAAAATGCTTTCCTGGTACCTACTTTCTTGGCGACTTTACCGGGAAAAAAACCGACTTTGTTCCACAATGTTGCCTTGATTTGCTTGGGCTTGTAAATAATAAGTACACTTACATACTTGCTTACTTGCAGTTTTAAGTTTTCTGTATTATTTGGTTCTTCTTGTGTTTGTTGTAAGCAATACAGTATTCATCTATCTACATTAAAAAGATAAATTGTTGTTTTTGTTGTTTGTTTGTGTGTATGTAATGGTTATCTAAGACAGTTCTCCCACTATGACGGGTGGACGTATTATTCACGCATTCGTCTGTCAGACGATAGGGAATTTAACATTCGTCTTTTTTCTCCGTAGAAAGGACCACGGAAAAACTGGTAAAACTGGCAAAGATATTTTATATACACTCGTCTCATAATGTTCGAATTATGAATTCGAAAACAGATGCATAATGACCTACTTTATGCATTCTGCCTATAAAAACTAGGGTTTACTATAAATTACAGAAGCGTAATGACTTAATGAGAAAACTCTTAATACGATAAAGTTGAGAAATGAAACGAAGTTTTTTTTCCAATACTCAAATCGCTATCTTCCGCCGCACCTGACAGTTGTTGTTGTACGGTAATTTTTCGGATGTTGTTCAGTTGTTTTAATAGGTTTTTGTTCTGTTGTTGTTCAGATGTTAATTAGTTGTTGTTCAGATGTTATTCCGATGTTGTTCAGTTGTTGTTCAGTTGTTGTACAGATGTTGTTCAGATGTTGTTCAGTTGTTGTACAGATGTTGTTCAGTTGTTGTTTCGATGTTGTTCAGATGTTGTTCAGTTGTTGTTCAGATGTTGTTCAGATGTTGTTCAGTTGTTTAGTTAAGTTATTGTTAAGACTTCACATCTAAACAACTGCTAAAGTATAGATTTTTCAAAAATTCATATCAAGCCATATTACGTTCTCGTATAGAATTTGTCCTTGTATCGGGCCTTGCAATGGCCGGTGCATACGTTTAGAAAAGTGTTTCTGATTTTTTTTGGAGAGTGTAGATAAAATAGTGTATGCAACTGCTATAATTAGGCATTAGAATGCTCGTGTCAAACTATTATCACACTCGGCTGCGCCTCGTGTGATAAACAGGCACTCGCATTCTAATGACCCCCGTTATACGACAGTTGCATAAACTACTATTAGATACTTATTCAATTAACTTTTGTTGTGGATTACCAAACAGATAACCAATTTATCATAATCAACACTTACTGACAATTCACACAATTCAGTTGCTCCCCTCGATTGTCAATTACCTGAAAGCAAAATAAATAAATAAAAGCGGCGTGTATTTAGGAACCGCTCAATGATTGTAGCATGTAGGACAAATGAAGCTTGAAGTCCAACCTAATGAGGATCCTATCCCTCATACGATATGGATCATAATAGCCTAAAATTTCAGCCGACTGTATTATGGTCATCGGTACAAATTCGCATTCTGGTTAATCAGGTCACCAGAGCGGGTCATTTAATTATGAAAGAGATTAAATTTTCCGGCCGAGAGAGCTATGGCTTTCATATGCAAATCGTTGTTGTTTGTGACAATGAATTTGGGAATCTATGGAGCAGGTCCACCATACTTTCAGGAGTAAGTATATTGTCTACAAAAATTTAATAGACACTTTTGTTAAGCTGAATTGGAAAATTTTAGAACTTTAAAAGAACACAACTAAGAGAAATCTTAGGAATTATTAAAATCAGGTTAGAAACTCTGAGCCATATAGCGTTTTTAAGTTACATGTCTACAACTTCAAGGATTTTCTTTTACAACACTTTTCGCTCCTTGAGCTTCAAAAGAAACTTAAAAACATGGATTAAAACTTAAAACCTTGTTTACTTGCAAATTTATAATTTTTTTCTTACTGCGGGAAAAAACATGAAGAAACAGTTCAAGTGAAAAGTTCCGTTGAAGTTCACCTTGCTAAAGTGTTCTAGAACATTCTAGACGGATCGGAACTTTGTCCTAACTCGTTTACGGTGTTGAAAAACAATTGTGACGGAAAGTGTCCAGTAGTTTTTGTTCTGTACTGAGTAGTTCCAGCTGTGTATTTAGAAGATATTACCACGGGTTCTCAAAAACATTGAGACAAGTTTCCGCAGGAAATACAGAGTGGCAGAGATTCAGCTTTACCAACAGAGTGCGTAAAATGTTTTAGAAATCAATTAAATAATAGATCTATGTTTATTTTAAAACTAATATTTCTGAGGGCAAGGTAACTATTCAATTTTATCTAGCAGAAAGCATATACCTACGCGTACAACCTACTTCAAGTTTACAAAATGGTGTCGCACCTCTACCTGTCGCAAAATATAATTATGTATGACAATTTGCGTGAAAAGTATTGCTGTCATATTCAAACTACATTCAAACAATAGGAAGTCCCGCGACCGAATTTAACTTAACAGGCTTTTTCTGGGTGAGCTCGCTCCATCTTAGACTCTGTCTCTGTCCTATGACCTAGACTAGAGTCAAGAGCAAACCCATCATTAATAAAAAAAAAATTACAGTTTGTACAACGGTAGAGGCAATGATGTTTCTAGTAAAGTGCACTCCACGAGGAGCGAAATGAAAGTTCGGTGCCAGGTTTAGTTTATTTCTCTCTACTCGCCGACGATTTGATTTATTGTTTTTGGTACTGCTTGTTTGAAATTCGCTTCCGATTTTCGATTGCTTTCACTAGAATATATATTGCTGTTAAATACTTTTTACAGTTTGCTTTGTGTTCATTGGCTGTTACAGGTATTATAAATGTTAGCAAACAAATTTCTGTAAGATATTCTTTGGCGAATGGAGGTATATATCTGTCACTTTTCTGAAAAACTTTGATTCTACTAGCAGTAACCTATGCCCGTTGCTGATCACATCAAAATTAACTGGATATTACTTGTCAACAGAATTATCTACGATATACACCAACATAGCAATAAATTTCCCCAATGTGAAATGCCATAGGGTACTTGGAGGGCACTTCACAGTATCGGTAATACTAGTCTCAGTGCTTGTCTTTGTGTTCTAGACAGTTAGAATTAACACCCTTTGATAGATGACCGACTATTGATAGACAGCTTTAGTAATATAAAGGATGATTTATACAGTTTGAACATTACACTCGCAATTTGAATAACAGCATTTATTAGACTGTAACTATCTCAATAGATTAGGAAACAGGAAACCAAGTTTTTTTTTTATTTTATCTTCTGTAGATTTTTTAATAAAATGTGTCATTAATTTTCATAACGAATAGCTTTGAGTTTGGAACATCTTATAAGAATCCGTATGAACCAAAATAAATTGCCAGAATCTATAATCATCATTTTCCTCTAATAAATCACCTATGGATTGTACTTGGCATTTTGCTTCCGATAATCCATAAATAAACAGCAATACATCTTTCGTTTAAAAAGTGGCGTTATCCTTCTCGCTTTTGAAGCAAACATCATAACAAAATGGGACAAAGAACCAGTTCTAAAAGACCTTCGAAATACTTAATGTCACCCCGCCAAAGTACAGATAAAAAGGGATAAGAGAGGTGCGGTAGATCAGGTTAAAGTGGATACGTATGTAACCATAAATACTCAGAGATGCATCGACAAATTTATGTTTGCGTTCGAGGGAAGTGCATTTGCTTATAAAGGAGATGGCTAGGAGATGGTATTAGCTGAACTTAATGGTGGTAAAATGTAACACGATGCATGTTTCGGTAGCTTTTAAATAGACGTTGAAAGAAGACGACGGACAGCTATCAAGAAGCACTAATAGGCGTAGCGTACGCCAGAAATAATTAACAAAATGTGGTCTGCGAGGCAAGATCTTGTTCTTGTGTTTGGTGTATTTTGAGCGCTCATTATTTTGAATTAATTACAAAGAGGATATGTCTCAAAAGACGTAAGTACAGAAACAAAGCTGTTTCCTCTGTTCAAAATTATACACAATACAATTGAGCATTGTTAAGTAGCAAATTATAATGGTATTCGCTGTAGATATTTGTAATCCAATGGCATTTAAATTGTGTGTAGTTAGGTATTGTTTTTAATTGGGCCCAAGATTATGTATTTAAATGTAGATAGTAAGTATGGAATATAACAACTTCCGCGGAAAAGTTATAGTGTTCAAGCAATTATAGGTCTGCGACTGCACCGTTAAGTGACGCATCACGCGGCTGAGTTCGGTTAGACCCTAAGGAATTCCAACATTTCAAGAATTTAACGGTATTTAATAATAGAAGGTGTCAGACTTCACGCCAAGTGTCAGGAAGACATAATATTATACAATCCCTGCACAGTATTGTGGGCACATCTCCTGTCATAGTCACGGATTGGAACACGTTGGAAGTGACGAAGATGAGGAAAGTTATCTAATATCATGTCAGATCAAGCGGGAAGAGATACAAATAGCTGTTGTTTAAATTGCTGTGAAATAGGTTCGTGCCATTTGATGAAAATTATATGGAAGTTACATGTTAAACATTTGCCTACAGTTATACTTATAACGTAAGTCCATAACTTGGTAAAGTGTAATTAAAGACTTATATTAATGATATAATGATGACTTACGCGGAAAATCTTTTATGTCAACATCAAAAACTCAAGATTCTATGACTGAAATATACGCATTACCTATTTTGTAACTTTAACTTTCCTCCCGCTACAACATATTGAATCTTCAAAGTTTAATAGACAATTTGTTTGGTCCATAATAATGGACTTGAAGTAAATATTATTATATGTACCTACTCACTGACGGACGGCAGCTGTCTAATTTTATTGTTTATGATAACAGTCGATAGACGTTATACTAAGCATGTTAGAGGCCTTTACAGAGGCCTTACTAGTAACAGTAAGCAGTTAAAAAAATTACACGAGAATTTATCAGGTCGCTCGGCGACTCGGTGTCCTACACGACAGAAGAAGACGAAAATGAATTTTGGCTTTGTTAACACTTTTAATTTTGATAGTATGTGAACAGAACCAACAACACGATACTTCTATTTAAGTTTAAAACAGCCACCGATTGCATTATCTGTTTCCCTCAGGTAATCAAGTGAGCCACTTAATAAACTATGTACAAAGGCAAGTGCAACCACAAGTAGAGCAAGTATACCGTACCTCGTTTGACAGAGGCGATCTGCTTGCGTGCTTAGGCATCTAAGTAGTGTAGAATTTTATTATTAGCATTAAATTCTTATTTTTTATTATTATAAATATGTTGATGTGATAAACGATGATAGAAATTACTCATTTTGCATACTAGTTCTTTTTTAAATATAAAGTGTGAAAGGGACGGTGTACCTACAGAAAACTTTTGCAGGCATGATCGATCAGACCATTGGACTAAACAACTTTTACTGTAGGTAGAGCCTATGTTGAGAAACGATCATTTTTACGAACATAGATAGCCTCCATAGAAAAAGTTGTTCAGTTTCAAGGTCTGATCACGCGAGCAAAGATTTCGGTACACCGTCCCGTAAACCCCGTATTATTATAGGTATAAACTAGGTACAGTCAAGCTCACGTCCAGTTAGACACTCGAATAGCTAATGTACTCGCAATGTAAGTCTTATGTGCGCAGCATAAGAACGGTCCAAACTGTCTAACCCAGGTTGAGATTGACTGTACCTACCTATCTCATTTCCAGATGCTTCATGCAGTGAATCAGTTCTATTTACGTTCAATATTTTTTATTTATTGTCTAGTTTTTTCAGCACGCTCTGTCACCAGGGATATTCGAAGCCCGATATTATTAAACTACAGGCAACAAATTTTACAGGTGAAATTTGATATTCATTGCGTAGTTGGTTAGCCATTATGATACCAAGAAAATTAACTGGCTACGTAATGTACTAAGAATTTCTGTAGACTTGTAGCCTGTAGTTTCATAACAATAGCCTATCGTTTCATAACATATATAGCACAGATCGTTCATCGATTAAGAGAAGATAGAGTTCTACTAGTTTTGAAGTTAAAATCTAAAGATATATAGACTAGCCGTAAGATACTTCCATGACCAAAAAATTATAAAAACACTATTTGATCGAAACAGGCGCCCTGTTTATTTTTTTATTTTCTCATGTCGGCGCGTCGTAATCGTACGCTTGTTTATTTTATGACTTTTGGTCGGGTGTAAAAAACAAAGTAAAACACGTAAAACACACTAAAAAGTGCGTTTGAGTTGCAGCTTTTTGTTTTACGACGTTTTGGGTACCGTTCATTTCCGGTATTTAGAAAGTCAATATATTGCAACAATGTGGTTTTACACTTTTTTATTCGTTTCTGTTTCCCATAAAGAGTGTTAAAAACGCTCGGCTGACATTTTGTGTGACAAAGTATCGGTAATAAAATACCAGTAGGTTAAGTAGGTAGGTGCTACATACATCAATTAGATATAAGTACATACCTATTAGTAAGTAAAGTAACTACCTGGGTATAAACTTTTCTAAAATTAAGATTATTTGAATGTTTGCATGTAAATATTTAACTATCTGCTTGTTATAAAGGTACCAGTGGTTGATAGCCAATACCTAACTTTGCCTTTTAAAGTTATACTTAACTATCACTATGGACCATCACCACCATCACTAAGTATTCTATGTATATTGTGATTAAATTTCAAATAGGTACGACATCAAGCAGGTAGGTTTATTTTTTAAGGAAGAGCAATTTCCTTAAACCGTGACCACTACCGCCATCTACATTATTCCCCTCGCACGTGTTTCTTCCTCGTTTCCGGGGCGCCGTTTGGAGACTCCTGCAGGAACCTCTTGATTCCTACATTTGCCACCAGAGCGCGCTACAAGCATGCATTTCCGATCAAACCTAAAACTGATATAACTACATTGAAACTTAGAAGAAGAATTTAATAAGTTGTGAAAAGTTGAAAGATACGAATAATAGTAACTTGGTGTGCTATCGGTCTACAACGTTTTTTTCCAAGTGGAATGGCGTTGGAAGTTTTATTGGAAAACTATTTCCAAGATTCTATTTTTAGATTGGAAATCTTTGTTAGATATCTACAATACCGCAAAATATCTGAAAATGTTAAAAACACTATTTTTGACAAACAACTTGTTTTGAAGCAGGCAAGTTACTTCACTTAGGTACTTACTTGCTGATGCAGGCAGGTAAGTAAGAAAAACAATCTCTTATATTATTATTTATTATGTATGATTTTTGAAAACATTAAAAAGCAAAACACACAAAACAAATTTTAATGAAAGTTGCATAAACTGCATTCCCAGATGAGGCTTGGTAATGTGTGTTTCCGAACTCACGATAATTAAACAGCATTATTTAATGGTCGCTGAATTTTTCCAACAAAACTAAATACATAATATCAATTTAACAAATACGTAGCTGTAAGCTTTACGCGACCAACTTTTTTAATCAGCACTCATAAAATAATCGTTCTAGCGTAAACTATATTGCGTTCTCTTAAACTCGTGACCTATTTTTTACTCAATTCTTGATAGTATATAGTATATCAAAGAACTGTTCTTGACAAATAAAATTTTCCGCGATCGGCGAACAAATCGCGCCGTCTTTTCCATACAAGCTCTAACGAAATTATACAGATTTTAAATGGTTTTAATAAAGCTATAGGTACTTAATTTAGATTTTCAATGCAACTCCGCAATCATCATTAAAATTTTCAAACCAGGTGTGGGCATATTTTTTATTTTAGTTTCAGGTACTGCGATATCCACCAGCAACAGTAAATCTACTGCCTAGCCCATCACTTACTTTTTCTTAGAGCGATTGTCTATAGATAACCACCATAAACTTAAATTCCAATTTTTGAAAACACTTCTCGTGTTAGTTATACTATGCATATAACTTGCAAAATGTTCAAGCCAAAATCCTGCCAGCGCTTAAAAATGTTGCAAAAAAGACTTCCTAAACTCCTTTCTAACTCCTACAACATTTAGATGATTCATTTGAAACGCAGCTCAATCCAAGCTAAATCTACACTAATATTATAAAGAGGAAAGATTTGATTGTTTGTTTGTTTGTTTGTTTGCATCGAATAAGCTCCGAAACTACTAGCCCGATTTTAAAAATTCTTTTACCATTAGAATCCTACATTATTCCTGATGAACATAGGCTATATTTTATACGAGAAAAAAATGGGGATCCGCGTGAAAATTTCGATAATGTAACCCAACGTGTGAAAAATGTACCAAAAAAATATCTTATATCGCGTACGCTGTAAAAATTATTGACAATAGAGCAAAGTGATGTACTACAGTTTTATAGAAGATATTAATATCTATAATAATGTCCGCGATACCATATGTCTAACTATTACAGTTATGCCACAATAACTACTTTTACATTTAAAAATGTACAAACTACGCCACATTATTCGTACTAGCGTAATGATTACATTTAATCATTACTGTATTATAGTGTGTAAGGGATAGCCCTCCGAGTACTGATAGGGTACATGCAGACCATGAAACTGAACAACTTTCCCCTAGGAACATATTTCAGGAAACGTAAAAAAACTGACTTCCCATAGTGAATGCAGTCAGCTGATTGTGATTTTGTATGGAAGGTCATTTTATTGGCATTTCCTGACATATGTTTCTAGGGGAAAGTTGTCCAGTTTTATGTTTCATGCACCCTATCAGTATTCGAAGGGCTGTCCGTTACTCGGTATAAAAAAAGACGACAAAAACATTAAATAATGCATTAAAAAAATCTACACTAAAATAATACATACATACACATATCACGCATATTATCCCTTGCGGGGTAGGCAGAGCGTAAACGGCCGCAAAAACGGACATTTACGCCATGTCTGACATATGTTTGAGGGTCATTCGGAAATTTTTGTATCGCCATAGTTACAGGTTGTCAGCCCATCGCCTAAAATTGCAATAGACACCCTCAAGTCCCTTAGTCGCCTCCTACGACTCCAACGGGAAAGAAATCGGGTGATGCTATTCTAAGCCGGCATCACACTAAAATAATAAGTATATAATCTACACTAATATTAGAAACATGATTTTATTTATTGTTTGTTTGAATTGAATAGGCTCCGAAACTACTAGACCGATTTTAAAAATTCTTTTACCGTTAATTGAAATTGAAATTTTTTATTCAATGTAGGATAGTATTATCACTTATTGACGTCATGAACCGTCATTTTAAAAAACTAAATTTGTATCACACAATTTTCTTTTTTTTTATTACAATTTTGTTATGATCTAATAGAAAACCGGCTCGGGCGGGATAAAAAAAATAAAAATCAAAGCACTGCCATGGGGCTGGCCAGGTTAATCACACGGCATGTAACTCTACGCCACCACCATATGAAAACGATATTTGTTTCAAATTGAAGTCAAGATTTTTAGAATCCTACATTATCCCTGATGAACATAGATAGGCTATATTAAACTGTCTTATTCCCGGGGGAAATTGTTAGCAGCGGGTGAAACCGCTGGGCGGGCTGCTAGTAGAACCAATAAAGCTATAATACTCCGCAGCCCGCAGCCATCCGCAGCTCAGTGTTTATGACAGCACGAGCTCAAATATAGGCGACCACCGGGTAGATTCCCAAATTCAGGGTACCGTAAAATTGGAACCCAAATTTCTTAGGCTTTAGCATGCGAGCAATTAAGAGTTGAAAATATACAAGTTCTTCGAAAATTAAATTCAATACACAATGGCGATACACAATTTTCCGAATGACCGTCAAATATTTGTCAGCCGTGGCGTAAATATCCGTTTTTTGCGGCCGTTTACGCTCTGCCTACCCCGCAAGGGATTATAGGCGTGATATGTGTGTGTATGTATGTAAATTCAATTCCAATCAATATGTTCTTGATCGATATCGAATTCAAATTCACGACACAGCATACTCGTTAAAAAGAAAGGTTTGAAGAATGACGCAATGCCGCTTTGATGTTTGTAACAGTATAGACCAACATTAATCTGATTGCTTGTTCTGCATTAATTTATGTATGCAAAGATGTGGTAAGGTACGTTCTTTTGTTACAGCACGCGCATGTCAAAACTTTTAGTATTCGCATCGCATCACTTCTGATTGGTTTACGACTCATAAAGACGTTGACATAGGCACCGCATATTGCCACTTTGACACTATAACTTAACAGTACTTTCTGGAGTCCCGTTTTTTAGTAAATTGATTGGTAAGGTAAAAGTAGTATTGAACTGCACAGTCTATCTACCTACGCCAAATTTGTCTCTACACGCGTTTATATAGTTTTCAGCGTTCTGTTAAGGCAACAACGCCAGTATCATGATTGACGGTAATTTGGACGCATTGCCACTTTGACAATAGCAATAGTACTGCGGTGACGTCATAGTCAATCAGTAAACGTAAACATCGTGCTGCAATATAATACAGTCACAGAACACTTTTTTCTTTTATTATAACACGCGGTTGTCCAGTTTTTAGTAATCACGTCATAGAATGGACATAATGACGCGAGTGGCTTGAGTGACGGTAAAGTAGACGTACTACCGCTATGATGCCTTCAACAGTGCCTTGCTGACGTCATAGTTACATAGAAAATTACAAGGTGCTATATAATACATTTAACTTTTATTTCGAAACGCGCTTGTTCATTTTTTGGTATTCGCGTCACAGAGCGGTCGTAACGACGGGATTGACATAAGTGACGGTAAGGTAGACGCACTGCTGCTTTGACGCTTGCAACAGTACCGTTGTGATGTGATCGTCACTCAGTGAATTTCATACATACATACATAAATCACGCTTATATCCCTTACGGGGTAAGCAGAGCGTTAACGGCCGTTCAACGGATATTAACACCACGTCTGACAAAAGTTTGAGGGTCAATCATATAACTGTGTATCACTATAGTGACAGGTTGTCAGCCCGTCGCCTAAAATTGCAATACACACCCTCGAGTCCCCCAGCCGCCTCGTACGACACGCATGGGTAAGAAATGGGGTGATGCTATTCTAAGCCGGCATCACACGGCAAAATGAATTTCAGTATACTATAAAACACGTTTAAATTTTGTTTCGAAACACGCTTGTCCATTTTTTGGTATTCGCGTCACAGAGCGGTCGTAGCAATGGAAGTGTCGTGAGTGACAGTAAGATGGACGCACTGCCGCTTTGTCGCTTGCAACAGTACCGTTATGATGTGATAGTCACTCAGTAAATTTCAGTATACTATAGAACACGTTTAACTTTTATTCCAAAACGCGCTTGTCCATTTTTTAGTATTCGTGTCACAGAGCGGTCGTAGCAATGGAAGTGTCGTGAGTGACGGTAAGATGGACGCACTGCCGCTATGACGCCTTCAACAGTACCTTGCTGACGTCATAGTCACTTAAAAATTACAGTATGCTACAGAACACTTTCAAGTTTTGTTTCAACACGCGCTTGTCCATTTTTTGGTATTCGCGTCACAGAACGGTCGTAACGGCGGGAGTGACGTGAGTGACGGTAAGGTAGACGCACCGCCGCCGCCGCTTTGACGCTTGTAACAGTACCAGTGACGGGAATGTTAATCGCCACTCCGCACTCGTGGTAGGCGGCTTGTTTGAGTTATAAAGTAGCTTTTGTTAGCTTTCGGGACGAATTTAATTAACAATATTTTTATTGATAAGTCATAATACCAATGTCTGATACAATATAAAAACAATATTGCAATATAATAATATCACACTTTTAAATATGACTTTATAGTAGACTGTATAGTACACTTTTAAATACTACGTAACTTCTACAATTTGACCTTTTATTCATTAATATTATTTTCTCAAACATGCTAGGAAATGTGTTCATTTCTTTCGAAAAAAGAAACCGCGAAGTTTCACATTGTTTGTCACGTCTCAGATCACGCCAGCAAAGTTGTATGGAAATCTTTTTCTGGTGTCCATTAAGATAAATTCGTTATACGCTAAACCCACATAATTTGATTTCAAAATTATCTCGATGACTCTCATAGAAACGGAACGTAATTTTGTATGAAACAGGTAACTAAAGACGAGGCTGTATGATGTGAAGACCCTTGCCTGTCCAGAATTAAAAAAGAAAAGAATGAACTAAACATTTAGTATGGCTGAATATTACGTAATACTGTGCCTTACAGGCGAATTTATTTAAAAAAACTACAATTAGTGGGAAAATTGTAAATTTTTATTTGTTTCGTTGTGTTGTGGTCGCTAGCTAACTTTCATAAGAAGTACAATCTTTCATTTCCTAGCCTTTTTTTGAGAAAAGCACTATGTAAGCCTCGGGGAAAATTACTTTGCTTGACTTGTATAATTGAAGTCCTCGCCTGCGGCTCGGACTTCAAACTATACTCGTCCAGCAAAGTCTTATTTTCCATACCTCGACAACAATGTACTATGAATTGATCAAATTGGTTTGAATTTAACCTCAACAGGAAACTGAAAAAGTTTTCAAAATAGGTTATTACTACGAAATTTAAAATTTTGCACTGTAGTCGAGTTCATTTGTAAGAATTCACTTAACGTTGGCAAAGCGAAAGAGCCAGATTTCAGGAAAACGTATAACATAATGATGAGTAAAATACCTAGAGTTACGCTACACACGGGCTTCAACAATGAATAAACTAGGGCCCCGGCGGCGACGTTGTTCTGTTCTGTAACTAATTTTTAATGTGATTGGCGGACAGCCCCCTTCGGCGCAAGAGGCACTAAATCATTTATGCATCTTTTTCTGATGAATACGGAGATAAAGATTAGAGAGCAAAAACTTGAAGGTAGGAAGGTAACTCATGATAAACAAATAAACTCTAACTAGTTAACACCTAGCGTACCCAATATTGTTTTTTCTTAGGTTTTGAACTTTAAATACTGTAGGGTCGTAAGTTTCAAAATGAGTGGTAAACACGCTGAACGAGAGTAGATGAGACCTTGGGCCAAAGATTATTACTATATTTTTTATCAGTTAAACCTTCGACTTCAATTTTAGGATAGAATAAGTTGAATCGGCAACTGACTTATACTTACCTATGTATTTTGTTGTATCATCATCATCATTGGCCTCACACGTCTGTGACAGACGATTTAATCAGTGTCGTTGTAGGTATATTTGCTGTGGATTGGCATAGATTTTATTACTTACTTATTTATTTTATTTCCGATGCTGTTTTTACTCGCCAAACGCTACGGCTGTGTGTCTCACCTATTTCGCGCCAGCAACTTATTACTTCACTGCATTTAGGAATTCCCTTTGCTGTCAAAGTCGGTGAAAATATTGAAATAACTCTGACAACTCTACAATTTTCATTGTAGCTTCCAGCCCTACCGCTAGACCTTTGAAATACTTCTAAAGTTCATACCGGAAAAGTGGGATAGCTGGAATTTTGAGGTGCAAGGTTGGTAATTTTTACACGTCTGCATAGTTTCCTATGATAAGTTCCTTTATGACGGTTTTCTCACTTGCAGTCCGCCGTTCCGTTTTTCTAACGCAACGTAACGCATGCGTCTGTGAGACGAAAGGAAATTGCGAATTCCAATCTTATTCCCATACAAATACGACCAAACGACTTGACAGGCGCTTCCCTTACGCACCGTAAACCCAACATAGCCGTATTAGTATGGGAATAAGATTGGAATCCTAATTTTTTTTTCGTCTGGCAGACGCATGTGTTACGTTGCGTTATAAAAACGGAACGATGGACGACAAGAGTGGACCGCCTAAATACAATATTTCATTATTTTTAAATAAGGTATTATTCGCAGTTCTCTGAAATATTTCATACTTGATTCGTTAATTTAATGTCAAGTGATGTGAAGTGAGTGATAAAATTTAAATTTAATAGCTTGAATACATTTTCAAAGATAGAAGTAAAAGATCTTTGACAATTTTATGTGGGTTTGAAATAAGAAAATATTTACACAAATCGTTTATAAATGAAAAATAGGGAACTGAAAATTTTAGCGTCGTTGGCCGGAGCTTGAACCCGAGTTCCGTTCCACCTCTCTACTAACGGAGCTACCGGCGCCTCGACCGAACACTTCCAAATTTTCAACGTCTTGATATTCATCTCGAAGTGACGTATGGTCTCATAAATGTAAACCACTGTAACTACAAAACATGGTTTTCGTAATTTTTTGGCATTATAGGCATTTTGGGATCAAACACGTGTGTTGATAGTTGATACCTACTTAATTTAGTCGACTCAGATGTTTACTATGTTATTTTTACTTCTTTTTCAGCAAATTATTGTTCAGGTTAGGTTAGGTACGTAAATAAAAATCGAGATCGCAACTTAAAAGTAGACAAATGCAAAATTATTACAGTAGGTACAATCTGTCCAGTAGTGTCTAGCCACTTGGCCAGACAAAGTGTAGAATTTTAATGTATCCCCGTCTGGCATTTTCTAATTTTGAAGTGAGTTTTACTATAGAATGATAAATGAGCCTACAAAGCAGTCATGAATCTGAAAGCAGCAGTGTCGTTGAAGCCTTAAATTTTTCACCTAGATAGTACAATATTCATACTAAGTTTTAGATAGGTACCAGTAAAGAGTGCTGCCGGCCTTATGATTGCAAAAGAAATAGCATGTCAGCAACTACAGCGACATTTTTTACTGTACCTTAATCATCAATTTATAGTATGAAATTAAATCGTTTTCCCCGTTTCTTTCAATCTATTATGGACACTGGCTGACACTGCTAACTCCTTTTAAAACACGTAACAAATTTTGATGCCGATTTTTCAACAGATAGAGTGATTTTACAGCAGTGTTTACATCAATGGTTGACACAATATATAGAGTGAAATTATACTTGTGAACGATAGCGAAAATTTAGTACAAAATAATGAAATAGAGGTAAATAATATAATGACCGCTTTGCGGCCGTTTACGCTCTGTCTACCCCGCAAGGGATAAAAGCCGTGATATGTGTATGTATGTTATTTATGTTCCTTGGAGAAAGTTGTTCCGCTTATCACCAGCCCGTCCTTAGTTTTCGCTATCGGTCACTAGTAAAATTTCTGCCTATATGGCAGGAAAACATCGTATTTGTACGGAAAAACGGAAACCAGCGGGTAAAATCGCTGAGTGGACCGCTAGCTTAGTATCACTCATAATCATGCTGAAACTTTAGATTACAGCGCGGCAGACGTGACCAAAACCTTTATCAAAGTCTAGATCTCGTCAACTTGTTGGAAAAGCGTTAAAGCTTCCATCCAACTTTCGATTGTAACTTATTCTGAGCTTTAATTTAGGTACAAATCTAATTTGACAGGTAACGAATTTTGGGATGCGAAGTACATTCTTGAATAACAGACAGTTGCTCTCAGACAGTGTGTTTGTAACAGTTGGGGATTCCTTCACTAGTAGTCTCCTGACGTCTGAAAACCCTCGACAATTAACGTATGATCCAAGGCGGGATTTTCGTAATATATGATGATGCCAATTTTTACATGCAGGGTGAGAACTACGATTACAATTTGTCAGTTATAATTACCATGAGTTTGACGCGGCTCCTAAAAATATTCATGAATGTTGGCACGACACGCAGTGTACTAACAAATAATCTGATTAAAAATATAGCTTCCATGAAGCTCACGACACGATGAAACCTGGTGTCAGAGTTTTTCAACTTTCTGAGTGCCCCACCGGGAATCGAACCCGAAGCTTTGCGTCGCAGGCAGTCACAGTACCACTGCGCCACATCACAAAGTAAGTATTGGCGGCGGCGCGATTCTCTATTTTGTGGCCAATCGTCTGTCAAAATTGTAGGCTAAAGATTCTTAATCAATTATTCCAAGCTACAGAGCACTTCTGCAGGAAGTTTAGTCACGTATTGTTAGATTGTATGACATATGACAACTTACGCAGAAAATCTTTGATGTCATATTTAAGCTATCCAAAAGTTCGCGAGGCAACTATGAGTAGGTGCTTTCCTACCCTCATTTCAGATATTTCAAAACGGCTACGAACATTCACGCCCGCCCCGAATGCTCTCTAGTATTAGACCACATCGCAGCCACAAACCACGCGTAGTCAGCATCTAAACTTAAGGCGAGTGTAGCCGTCAACGACCGCGACAGTGGCGCTACTTCACAAAAAAAAGTTTTCTCTTTATACAAACAATCTATCAGAATGTCCGAAGCCCAAGTTTTTAGTATTATCTTTAAGTAAAATTAGAACCTGCAAACTCAACTAATATTCGCCGCAATTAAAGTTATAGAAAAAAGTGCCTAAAACGGCCACTTTTGGCATTAATTGCCATAACTTTAATTGCAGCGAATATTTTATTGAGCTTGCAGATTTTAATTTCACATTAGGATAATACTAAAAACTTGGGCATCGGGCATTCTGATAGATTGTTTGTATAGAAAGAAAACTTATTTTTATGAAGGTCCACCGGCTCGATCGTTGACAGCTACACTCGCCTTAATTGTCGGCCGAGGGGTAAATAAGACAAAGGAAATAATTATTAGACTGATAGCCAGCATTCCTTTAGACAATAGGGAACTATTGTCAGTCTAATTCAATGGGTATCGCCATGGGCGGGGAAAATGGGATCAGGATGTGGGTAAGTAGAGGAGTTATGGATAAGAAGCATGATTACGAAATTTTTAAAACACTTCCCGTGTTAGGTATACCATTTTTAGCAAACTTGCAAAGCTTTCTACCGCAAACAGTTTGAACCTGCGACTTAAACCATTACCGCGGCTCGTCTCTTGACCGCGAATTATGCAAGTATATTTTTGATGCCAATAACGCGTGGCACGGCTCCATCTCCCGGGTTTGTTTTGCAGTGAATGCCCAACGACTAATTTATTCTTTTCAGAATGATTGTAGTCTAAGCAACGCCATGGAAGGCTGTTCCATAGACGGTAAATTTATAAAGAACATTAGCTATGCTGACGACATGGTGTTGCTGAGCCCTTCGATTGCTGGCCTGAGAAAACTTCTCAAAATATGTGAGAAGTATGCGGAGGTCCACGGCCTCAGGTATAACGAGAAAAAGAGTGAGTTGCTAGTGTTCAAGGCGGGTTCCAAATGCTACCAGAATATCTGGTCACTCTCAAAGGAACTCCTCTTAAGATGGTTACAGAGTTTAAATACCTGGGGCACTTGGTAACCGCATCACTGGGCGATGACATGGATATTGAGAGGGAACGCAGGGCGCTGGCAGTGCGGAGTAATATGATGATCCGAAGATTTGCAAAGTGCTCAGAGGGAGTAAAAGTAACGCTTTTTAGGGCTTACTGCCAATCTTTTTACACCTGCAGCCTTTGGATCAACTATACTCAAAAATCACTGAACGCCCTGCGAGTCCTATACAATAATGCGTTTAGGTCGTTGTTGGGGCTGCCACGCTACAGTAGCGCATCAGGAATGTTCTCGGAGCGGGGAGTAGACGGGTTCCACACCATCATGTGTAAGCGAGTTGCCTCCCTGATGACGCGAGTGCGGGGCAGCGCCAACACTCTCCTACTTACCATAGCTGAGCGGACAGATGGACCTATTCTGAGGCACTGGATCACGACGCATACTGTGCCCGGATCACGTGCCTCAAAGTAGTTTTAGTTATTTTTAATTTAATTTAATTAAATTTTACTAACAATTAAAATTAAGTGTTACTAACAAAGAATATGGATTTCATAAGTCTGAAATAAATGATATATTATAATATTATTATTATTATTATAAGCGATGAAAACCCGCGATAAATTGAATACCAAATTTTTAAAACACTTCCCGTTTTAGGTATACAACTTTTAGAAAACTTGCAAAATTTTCTACCGCGTCGCCACTAGTGATGGCGAAAGTCGCAGGTTTAAATCCTGCCCGCGGTAGTAAATTTTGCAAATTTTGAAAAAAAATATAAGATAATAAGCATATTGAATTGAGAAAAGATTTAAAATACTCAGCTCATCTACCGGAAGCACGTAGAGCGGTTTCCCCCGCTGCTGCTACCCGCTTTCCCGTGGCAATCGGACAATTTCCGGAAGTAAAAAGCGACCTATGCTACTCATGAGTAACCGTAGTAGCATTCTATTTGTAAAAGCGTTTTAAATCGGCTACATACTCGTAGTGTCAGGGTTTATATAGGATTTATATGTCATAAAATAGCTAACGTAAGGACATACTTAACATTAGCAATTTGACATACACATATACGCAGACGATTTGCAGATATATCGTCATTTCGCTTTAGACGATATCGTTAGTGCCACTGCAGCTATCAACGATGACTTGAGTAGGATTGCTACCTGGGCTGAATCTTTTGGTCTTGTAGTTAATCCCAAAAAGTCGCAAGCGATGCTGATTGGTAGCCCGTATATGTGTAGGCAATTAGATCACACTAGTATCCCAACTGTCACTTATAATGGTACACCCATTGCCTACACTAAGACCGCTAAGAACCTGGGTGTGCTACTGGACCACAACCTTAGTTGGACTGCTCAGGTAAATGATGTTAGTAGAAAAGTGTTTTATTCTTTTCACTCGCTGAAGCGTCTCCAAAATTTCCTGCCTCTAAAAACTAAAATCACTCTCGCGCAAACACTTCTTTTCCCCCTTTTTGATTACGCTGACACTTGTTGCCTAGATGCCACTGAAGAGTTGTTGAACAAACTCGAGCGTCTCCAAAACCTATGTATTAGATTTATCTTCGGCTTACGCAAGTACGACCATGTCTCGCAGTTTCGTTCTCAACTCAAGTGGCTTCCTATCCGACTTCGCAGAAATGCTCATGTGCTTTCTTGTCTTTTCAAAATTCTTCACAGCCCTTCTTCTCCTTCTTACCTTCAAGAACGTTTTAATTTCTCTCGACCTCAGGACAAGCCTTGTCGCTCCCATGTAAGGTCCATTCTTACTATACCTATCCACCACTCCGACTTCTACAGTTATTCTTTCACTGTGCATGCAGCCAGATTGTGGAACTCCCTCCCGCACACAGTACGTGACAGTCCTTCACTCTCAGTTTTCAAGAAAAAAGTAAAAGAGCATTACCTTTCACTGTCTAGTTAGTTTGTATTAGTCGTATTTATGTATATTTATTGTATTTGTTGTAATATATATATATATATATATGTTATTGTGTTAGTTATATATATATATATATGTATATTAGTATATTAAGTAAACTTATTTTTATTATATTATATTTTTATTATTACATTGTGCACGATCTATCAGCCTCACCTTATACTGTCTCTCTACCGTAGGACTGCTGGAAGAGATTTCTTTGTAGAAATAAGTAGTACCTGTTGTGTTGTTTTTCTTAATTGTAAGTGTCCTGTGTCTTATCTTGTGTGCAATAAACAGTTAAATAAATACACATTTCGCGCCTATTATCCCTTGCGGGGTAAGCAGAGCGTAAACGGCGACATTTGAGGGTCATTAGGAAAGTCGTGTAATGTCATGGTGACAGGTTGTCAGCCCATCGCCTAAAATTGCAATTTGACTATGAAAGATAAATAATGGTGACCTACAAAATTGTACGTTCATTCCTTAAAGCCCAGAATAAATTGCTAAGAACACCCCTGTGTTGGTAATTTTGTGTGGGAGTCTCGTATGGCCTCGGAAAAATTCATGAAGGAACTCGCTCATGCCAGAAGAGCAGTTTTGTGGCATGTTTATATTCGTGGGAACCTCCTGAATTGTGTGTACTCCGCGTACAAGAATGTTTTGGAAGGAAAAGCTTAAGAATTTCGTTAATGTACGTTATATGGCTACCTAAAAGAAGAAGTAAGTAATCTCCCAAAAGTGTGTAATAATTATAAACAACAAACCAGTTTTTATATACGTTTATAAGCTTTACCTCATGTGTTCTACTAGGTAATTCTAAATTGACAATATATACATTCTACAACCTATAATGACGGCCGATGTGGGGCAGTGGTAGTGCGACTGCCTGCGACGCAAAGGTTCCGGGTTCGATTCTCGGTGGGGCACGTACAAAGATGATACTTTTCACTTTGTGAATTTGTTCCCAGTCTGGTTAGGACTTTGCAGACTGAACCACCCGATTGTCCGGTAGAAAGATGGTACCATGTTTCGGAAGGCACGTTAAGCTGTCGGTCCCGGTTGCTGACTATGATTACTTAGACAGCGGTCGTCACACAACCATGTCAGAGGCCTACCGCTAATAGTAGGCGGTTGAAAAACTCTGGCACCAGGGTTCATACGGTCGTTGGACGTCTCGGTGTCCCACACGAAAAAGAAGACAACCTATAAGAATCATATGCGGTTCTCCCACTTGTCATCCGTCGCTGCATATTTTTAACGCACTGTGACGCATGCGTCTGTCAGACGAGAGGGAAATTGTAAATTTCAATCCTTTTCCGATACAAAAACGCCTACTATGTATGCCAAAGCTCGACAGACGTATGAATTCGCAATTTATTTTCGGCTGACAGACGCATGTCTTCCGTTCGTCAAAAAGACGCAGCGATGGACCACAAGTGAAAGAACCGCCATCTTAAAGTGCTTACCTACTCCAAAGTTCTACGTATAGGCTCAATCATTGGCTCAATTTGCATTAAATTTACCAGTACATCTACTGATTATTCAGTATAGATAATCAGATAATCTTCATTAAGTTAACCCCTGATATGGGCAACTCGATTCGAGGCGCTGCTGCATCAACTACTTTCTACTGGGCGTCCCGTAACTCATTTCGCCCTACTAACCCGAAAACTAGAAAAAATAAAAAGTAGAGGGAAAACAATAATCCAACCACTTTATCAACTGGTGAAAACCGAACCACAAAACTTTAGATCTGAGACGATAAACTAAGTAGCTGAAACGAAACGCGCACGCAACGTAAAAGAAAATAATTTTTTTTTTCTGTGTATTGTTTACCATAGAAATTATTAAACGGCAGAGAAAGAAAAGAAGTGTTTAACAAAAAGAGAAGAATAGGTAAAATCAAAGATAGATTAAAGGAAGAGCCATCCAGGGAATAGACTACAGCGTTTCCTTTGAATAAAACGTTTTTTACTTTGCTCAGCAATCCACCTTTTAACTGTGGTGATTATGGCAAATAAAGTAATTATTTGAGTTCTTAAATTTAATTTTAACGATAGATACATGCATGATCGGAGTCAAACAGTCTATTTACACTTAACACACCAGAGGGTAGGCAGAGCGTTACCGGCCGTAAAAATACATTCGTTATCGCCACGTCTGACAAATATTTGAGGTCCGTTTTAGAAAAATCATGTATCACTAAGTAATAGGTGGCCAGCCTGACGCCTAAAATTGAAATAAACATGAAAACCTCGAGTCTCTTAGTCGCCTTTTACAACACCCACGGGGGTTAGATGGAGTGATGCTATTCTAAGCCGGCATCACACCGGAAAAGTACAGTCGCGAAATTTCACATTGTTTCATACTAGGTAAGTAATTTGTGCCATAGCATCAGGGATTTCCGCTAAGTTGTCATAATGTCATGAATTTTCCGCAGAAATTATTTTCAAAATCCTTGTTAAAGATTGTTTCATAAACTTTTCGCCATAAACTACTGTAGTTCAGATGTAAATATAAGAAGAAAATAATTATTTGGAAACTGACGTTTAAATATCGACCACATTTTGCAAAAGAGTAAATTGAAGAAACTTTAGCGCCGGTTTCTAGTTAAAATTCACCCTTTCTGTGACGTGGGTCTCTTGGTAGGTTACAATAATATGTTAATCCAAACTAAGCATTGTCAGGTATGTCAATCAGTTTCCACATAAACTGCATTGAAATAAACTAAAATAGAATAACACACAAAGCACCCAACGAACCCTGAAAATATCTGACTATTATACGAAACTAGTTACTTCCGTTTAAAATGCCATTATTAAGGTAGTAAATTGACGATAAGAAAGGCACACATTGTTAATAATTTATTTATAGTTCTCACACATTTACCCAAAAACGTTAAACAAACGCACGTTGACTTATCTCGTTCAAACAACGTATTGCTACTGCTACGGAATATACAGGAGGGGTAAAGAAAAAACAACCACTACTGATATTTGGCTGGCCGGCCCACTACGCCGAGGGTCGTGGATTCGATTCCCACATAGCAAAAGTATTTGTAAGTTACTTTTCAAATAGTTGTGTTGAGTCTGGTTTTTTTAAAAAATTTTTTGTATTTATTTACAAAAAAAATGAAGTATTTATGTATAACTATTTATGCATAAATATTACCCGCGGCGTTGCCCGAAAATAAAAACTATCCTATGTGTTAATCCATGTTATCTTCTATATGTGTGCCAAATTCCATTAAAATCGGTTTAGTAATTGTTGTGTGAAGAAGTAACAAACAAACAAACATACAAACTTTCGCATTTTTATTATAAGTAGGAAGTAGGATGTCAGCTATCTTGTTTCCATAGTACAAGCTTTGCTTAGTTTAGGGCTAGATGGCGCTGTGTGAAATATCATAGATATTAATTAATTTAATTTATGTAAAGGAACAACAGTGCTGCTAGATTTTTAATATCGGGCTTTGGCATATTTGGAAGGAATCTGCCTTGTTATAGGATGAACATCAAATTATATACCTACTGCACTGCTCCTAATAATACCCACATTTACAAAACTAGAAAATAAATCTCAAGGCATGTTTGTAATGATGACAACTGACTGCTTTTTTGGTTTCACTAAATCTGTATGACCGGAAATAACTGAGTTTTTTTTCAATGTTAAATGAAATGTTCAATGACTTAACTTGAAAAGGGCGGATATAATATGGTGATTGGATGGCGAAAACGGGATATTGAGCCATATGGCGTGTTCTAGGAGGGATGTGTCTACGTCCAGCAATACATTACGCTACGATAGACTGATGTGTAGACCAAAATAATTTTCTATGTGCAAAAATATAGTCAAATCGAGACAGAGAATGATTTTTCAAATTTTTCGTTACGTTTCAGCAACTGTTTTCAGGCAACCTGTATAAAAGCTCCACAAAAACTCGCGTTGCTGTCGTCATAATTTTATATGGCTCATTAACAATATGCGTTATCGTTGTTTAGTATTTTAATGGCACTTTAAATAGGGGTGGTCCTCAGGTATTATAATATGGAACACTCGGCCTATTGTTCATAGTTGCTTTATCGTGAGGTGTCAAGGAGAAAGAGGGTATTATAGTTTACGGTTGTTTATGTTTAAAACAAAATATAATAAGCCAATCCACACAATGGGGACTTTTGTATCTGAGAGTTCTCGAGCTCTTTTTATATTGTCATAGTAGATGGCGATGTACTAAGTTGATATTTTGTGATTTGAATCTTAATTACATTGCTTCGATTTACATACGTTTTAATGGAAATAGTGCCATCTAAGTACACCTTGAAGATTGTCTAGAAAATTTTCTATATTGACGTGTAATGTTTAAGTATGACATCAAAGATCTTCCGCGCAATTTGTCATATTGCATATAACTCGCGCGAATAAAGAAAAGATCTTTTAATGGTACCGGTTCCCAGTGTAAAAGCGGAAAAGCATGAACGCCTGGTTTATGCAAATGCAAGAGCCTCAGCGCGATACAGCATGACCATCGGCAGCCATTTACACACCCTTTCTTTATCGCGCACCTTATACAATCCTGTCAAAATTCTGCAATTGAAGTAACGCAGGTGATAGTAGGTATTAATCAAACACAAACGTACATGTCACTCAGAGAGCTATGCAAGGTTCAATTCTCGGTTGCTCGGTATCAATGGATAAAATCCGGTATGAGATTATACGCAAAAATAACAAAGAAACGATGAAAGTCTAGCAAACTGAAGTGGTAGTAGGCTGGGCGCATCTGTTGTAGCTCCGAAGCACGATGGAGTAAGAGGTTCTCGAGTGGAGGCCACGCCTCGGCAAGTTTAGCGTTGGATGACCTCCGGCTAGATGGACCGATGACTTAAAAAAGGCGGCTGGTAGCGACTGGATGGTGAAAACGAGAGGTCGTGCCCTGTGGCGTACCCTTTGGGAGTCCTACGTCCAGCAGTGGAAAGCGATAGGCTGTTGTATGTATAAAAAGGGTATGTTAGGTATGCACTATGAACGAAAATTAGTAGAAAAAAAGTGAAGCTACAGATCACTCTACCGAATATGCTCCACTTCAACCTCGAAGTCAATATAATAATGGTCTTCTTTCTGCCTCAACCAGCAAGCAATTTTGTTTACCCATTTTTCGATGTGATTACTTACTTTATTTAGAGTCAGAAACATTATAGTATATTTTTCAACAAAATTGCCGGCATTTGAGTTACACCGCTTTCACACGCGTCGGTCAATCGGGTCCCATGTTTCACGGGTAGGTCTAATGTATGTCAGCACGCGAAAGCCGGTGCTTAAAATTAATAAAATTAGTTCTAGTGTGCGAGTAAGTACGCACATTTATATTCGGGACAAGGGTGTCCAGGGAGTCGGATTTAATTTGGACATTTTTGGGATTTAAATGCGTTTCGAAATCAACTGCTTTTTTAAAACTACGCGACTGTTGAGTCGTATGTCTTAAGTAGGTATCAACAACCAACTTACCTGTTCATAAAAGGAATCAATCTATAGATACTATGAATCCCTATCAAGTTTTAGGAAAAGCAGTAATTAAATTAACCCTTCAAATATACAATCCCTCAAATTGATATGAAGTGTTTCTGATATCATATTTTTAGGACTTAGTAAAATTTGTTCAATTTCTATAGGTTAAGTTATGTGTAGGTACAAACTAAGTGGGTTCAAAAAAGTTTTATTTACTTATTTAGAAATAAAAGTAGTGTTCGCCTTTTACCCAAAGGCACATTTTATAACAGGTAAGTAATAGTAATAAGGTAGTAGGACGTAGAAAGGACTAAGCTTGAGTCCATATTTTGGTGTAAAGATATGGAAATCCTACTCGTGACGGACGTTCTGACACAAATGCTCTGCTTAAATAGGTTGTGCCTATTATTAAAATAAAGTTTTACTGAAAAAGCCTTTTTGTTTTGCATAATGGCTGTGTATGTTTCTATGTAGGTTAGATACCCTATAATAAAGCTGCAGGCGTTTTATCTTTAGAATACATTGTGATCAAAAAAGATTACCTTAATCTTTAATGATTATGAAACACCTAATTGAATTTGAAATAGTTTTATTATACTCGAGTGTCTTAAAGCGTAATTGACAGCTAGTGTGGCAAAAATAAAACTGCCTTATTCAATGATCCACAGATTACCTTTGGTGGATCTTCCACTTTTCGTCCGTTGCTTGACAAACGCATCCGTAAAAGCACTGTAGCCGTATTTGGCAATTTCGTTTCGTCTGACAGACGTATGCTTTACGGTGCGTTAAAAATACGCGATGGGCAACAAGTGGGAGAACCGCCTATATGCAAACAAAAACTTCCTGTAATGGTTCCAAAAAAAACTTGCTTATAAAACGGTATGATAAAAAAACACTTGAAGGAAAAGGGAAGACTTTTTCCACGATAAAAAGTCAAGCGTCGATAGCACCTATCGAGTAACTGAACATACATTTTTATCAATAACACAGGCCCTTAATATTGCAAGGGCGTTCCACATTGAAGATATCCTGAATATTTTACTAAGGGAGGTAAAGAGGCTGACAAAGAAATGCGAGTTAGATCGCAGCCTAAATAAACTGTGGACGGTACCATGGAATTCTTTCTCGAATGAATGTCGTCTGATTAGGATGTTGTATGAAAAAAAGTTAAATGATTACTGTCTCTAGTGTTTGCTCTTTTGTTATTTTTTTAGGGGAGGTGTCAATATGGCTTTGGAAGCAGTAAGTTTTCCTTCCTATAATCAGTCATATACGCACTCTTTTCGGCTATCAGAAGCCCACGGTGCCAATTGACTCTGGCACAGTATCATCATGCTCATAGTTGGTCAATATTTCAGTCTTAAGCTTTAGCTTATTTTAATAAAGTTAATTAAAACATCACACAAACTGACCTGTCCCATCATGATTTGCGTCAGTTTGTAAGAAGGGTCAATGAAATTTACCCCAAGTTTAATACAAACAAGCTAATATTGTATCGAGGGGATTCCCTACTCGTATGTAAATACCAAAATTTTTACACAGACAAGTTCAAATCCTACCCGCGAAATTCTCGTATGTGCTCGTCTTATGCTACGTTCACAGAATGCACCTGCTCATGTTCCTGCCGCTGCCGCGAATATTGTTCGAAATACTTCCGCGGAAGTATCAACACGAGTGAGTCTTCACACACTGGCTACCGTTCCTTGACTCGCGCTCGAAAATCTGACACTCGATGGGGCACGGGAAGTGGCAGCGGCATGACGAGTAGCAGTGCGAGTAATTTGTTTACATGCTCGCACTGCCCACTTTCTCATTTAGGCAAAGTGTTGTTAGATTTTGGTTCTAGGGTTTTTTATAGGCGTGACCGAGGGTTTTATTATCCCATTTCTTTTGTTTTAAAACTGTCATGTAAAATGTGGAAATAGTTCGTATTCGTATCCTCTCCTCCCCATTGGTCTCAATTAAAGTATTATTCATTGTGCCAGCATTTTATTATAATACACATACACATATCACGCCTATAATCCCTTGCGGGGTAGGCAGAGCATAAATGGCCGCATAAAACGGACATTTACGCCACGTCTGACAAACATTGAGGGTCATCCGGAAATTATTATACCTAATATCTTAACAAATATTATGGTTTCATAGTAGGGACCCCATACCTCCCCGACGACCTAGCGGGGTCCATGCCCGGGGCCCCACATTATTTATTAAATACACTCAAAGGCCTCCAGTAGTTAGATAATTGTTCTTTTGCAATTCCATTTTGGAAGTAAGGTTTGGGAAAAGAGGTCACTTGGAAATCGAGGTTGCGATTTGGATTGAGTGAGAACTTTTGTCAATTCTATTGCTCAAAAAATATTTTTGGTACCTGATTTAAATGGCATCACCCGAATTCTACCTGTGAGTGTCATTAAAGGTGGTACGGGCAGCAGCGTTCCTTTTATATACAGTATTTTGTACTGCACTCGACATTCCGCCTGCCAAGCGTGATAATTATAGCAAACCATCCCATTTTACTGAAAACTCTGGGATAAATTCATCCAGGCAATAGGCAAAAGAATTCCCCGTAATGCAACATATTCGCCAACCCACCCACCAAGCGTGGTGCATATGGTAATACCCTCCAACAAGGGGAGACCCATGTCCAGTAGTGGACTGTTTTGGCTATCAATGCTAATCCAGCTTCACTTGAAGTAGTAACAAAGTAATTTTAATTTATCCGTAATTTTTGGATGGGAGGAGCATGTAATCGATCATGTCTCTTATCGTATTTTTTTTCCAAAAACATGAATAAAAGATAAAGAAATTAAAAAGAATTCACGTAGCAAATCAAATTAATTAACAGGCATCTCCTTTTGTAAGTGTCGGCCTGGAAGTAAAATTAAATAAATTAAAAAATTAAGAGGATCTTCGTAAGGTCCTTTTGACTTTTTAATTTAGACCCTGGGGTGACTTAATAATTGTACTGTATTATACATTTTGCATTTAATTTATCTATGGTAGAGCTGAGTACAATTAACTGTAGGCTCATATTTTATTACTTTCAGTCATACTCATCGAAATAATGGTTTCACTGAGTATATTCACGAAATTTCGGAAGGTACAAAATATGACAACTTGGGCTGAAGAACATTGATGTCATATTTAAACAAATTTAAACTCTGCGTGTTCAACAGATGTAACAGCAGGTTCTCAAGTAAAGCCACGCCTCCGTAAGCGTAGCATTGGACGCCCTCCGGCCAAACGTACCGATGACATAAAAATGTGACTGGTAGCGAGCGACTGCATGGCGAAAACGAGAGATCGTGCCCTATGGCGTACTCTGGGGAAGGCCAACGTCCAGCACTGAACTGTGTATTGGCCAATGTATGTATGTAAACTCCGCGTCAGATATTATCACCTTAAAGTTTTATAGGTGTACCTGCTGTTCCTATTTGCAAGAGGAATTTTTCTTGGTGTGGAAACTGTTTAAGCAAATGATGCAAAATCTAAATTAAGAACACTTTTCTGAAAACTATTGTATTTTTCTCTTCTTTTCTTTCTCTGACGACCCGATGAACCCTGGCGTCAGAGTTTTTCAACCGCTTACTAGTAGGCCTCTGGCATGGTTGTGTATCGACCGCCGTCTAAGTAATCATAGACAGCAACCGGATGCGACGTACTAACGTGCTCTCTGAAGCACGGAACCATTTTTCTCACGGACAATCGGATGGTTCAGCCTACAATGTCCTAACCAGACTGGAAATAAATTCACAAAATTATAACATCAACTTTGTTAGGCCCTTTCGGGAATCGAACCCGAAACCTTTGCGCCGCAGGCTTTCTCTACCACTGAGGCATAATTAATTTATAAAATACCTAAGTAACTTGATTTTAAGCCTCTTATGAAATAACTAGATAATTATATAGGTGATGACTAATTAGCTCGTTGGCTGAAAGAAATAGCAGCTATTCAGTGGAAATCCTTCAGACTACTCCGACGGCTGAGAGCCACTTAGAAATTACTAATTTACCGTCGACACCTTCATTAAAAAATATGAACAGACTGAGAAATTTCACAGTGACGCGCCAAGGTAATGTAAAACAAAGTGGGCTAGATGGCGCTGTATGGATTGTCCCGGATATTTATGTATATATTTATGTCAAGTCTTGATTTAAAACCGGATAAGACTTAAATAATTACCTACATTTCTTAAATTTTATCCAAATTAGGGTTTATGCTTTTACAATGCATTGTAATTTTCAAAATTTAGAATAAATTGAAAATATTTTGGCTCCGGCCGGGACTTAAGCCCATGGTGTACCGTCCCACTGCCATACCAACCAAGCACTTGAGCAACTGAGCCCCTCGGTCCCGGGTTTAAGTCCCGGACGCTGGCAAAAATGTTAAGATTTCTTATTTTTAATTAAGTATAAGAGATATTGGAAAACATATAAAGGTATACGTGTAAGCTACATCCCTCCAAATACTGATAGAGTGCAATCAGACCATGAAACTGAACAACTTTCCCCTAGGATTGCATTACAAGGAATGTTTCAAAAATCTTGACTTACCATAGTAAAGGCAGTCAGCAGTTCTTCAGCATCGTGGTCTACATCTATATCTATATATCTTGCGGGTAAAACAGAGCGTTAACGGCCGCAAAAATACTTTAAAATATTTTATATACACTCGTCTCATAATGTTCGAATTATGAATTCGAAAACAGATGCATAATGACCTACTTTATGCATTCTGCCTATAAAAACTAGGGTTTACTATAAATTACAGAAGCGTAATGACTTAACGGGCCTACTTCCATGAAGTGAGGTGAAAACGAGCTACGAGAATGCATTTTATACATATTCTAAGGAACATCACTGTCAACAAAATTTTGTTTTTTATTTTTCAAGATATGAGGAATAAGCCAGGGCAGCGCAAAATCTCATTTTATATTTAATAACGGAGAAATTAAAATTTGAAGTTACCTCTATTTTTCAGTGATGAAGCGTGGCGTAAGAGATTTCTTCCGCCAGTGCTAATCGAACTGTATTGATCTTAGTATGATTATTAATGGCAATTTCACGTTGAACCCGCCCGGGCGGCTATTTTTTGACAAAACAACTTAGTTATTAAGAAATTTAGCAAAACACTTACTGTTTCCGGCTGCTTTCCTTGGGAGTAAAAGGTTTTTGTTTTGATGTGTTTCCTCTGCTGTCAAAACTGACGTGGAATTGATCATAGATAAACGGAATATGATGCAGACGCGACACATTGTACATTTGTTCGATATTTTTACCCGTGAAAAATTATTGTAGCTAGAATTTTGCCGCAAAATATATCAACTATCTACAACAACGGCATTCTATCCGCTATGGATAATTTTGCCAATGTCAATAAATACTACGTTGATTGGTACATCGAACGAAACGCAAAATATGAACCGATTAGACGTAGGTATTAAAAATATTTTTACGATCAAATAATAGGATGACGTGGTTGTTAGTGCAGATTAGTATTAAGTAGTAAGGTTCGATTTATATGCAACACTAGACGGCGACACGGCGGCACAAAAGCAGTTTTTTAACGGCGGCGGAAATTTTTAAATGTATATATGGAGCGCTGCGCATACGGTCACCACCAACCACAGTTTTAGGACAAATTATAAGAAAGCAAGTATTAGTACATTGTTGTCGAGGTATGGAAAATAAGACTTTGCTGGACGAGTATAGTTTGAAGTCCGAGCCGCAGGCGAGGACTTCAATTATACAAGTCAAGCAAAGTAATTTTCCCCGAGGCTTACATAGTGCTTTTCTCAAAAAAAGGCTAGGAAATGAAAGATTGTACTTCTTATAAAAGTTAGCTAGCGACCACAACACAACGAAACAAATAAAAATTTACAATTTTCCCACCAATTGTAATTTTTTAAAATAAATTCGCCTGTAAGGCACAGTATTACGTAATATTCTGCCATACTAAATGTTTAGTTCATTCTTTTCTTTTTTAATTCTGGACAGGCAAGGGTCTTCACATCATACAGCCTCGTCTTTAGTTACCTGTTTCATACAAAATTACGTTCCGTTTCTATGAGAGTCATCGAGATAATTTTGAAATCAAATTATGTGGGTTTAGCGTATAACGAATTTATCTTAATGGACACCAGCAAAGGATTTCCATACAACTTTGCTGGCGTGATCTGAGACGTGACAAACAATGTGAAACTACGCGGTTTCTTTTTTTGAAAGAAATGAACACATTTCCTAGCATGTTTGAGAAAAATAATTATGTACATGTACTTACGTACATACATACATACACATATCACGCCCATATCTCTTGAAACTTGTGTACCTAGTATACAAAAGTATTATTTATGTAGTAAAAGATTTTTGTCAGATTTCAGTTCAAGAGTGGGATCAATTGATTCGGAAGGTTTTTAGTGTTATGGGGTAGAAAGGTTCTAGAGTGGCACTGGGTCAAGATGTTCATGCTAGGGTAACACTGGGTTGAAAGGTTCTAGACTTATACCTAGCTGGAAAGTCCTAGAGTGTCACTGAACAAAATGCCAATACTAATGTTAAAATTAATTTCCAGGTAGGTACTTATCATTTCGGGAAGGTCGAGGGTATCATTATATTAAAGGTTGTGGTCACCCTGGTTCGTTGGTAACACCGAAATATACCAAACATTGTATAGGGCTATCCCTTTTCTAAAAATACCAATTTCAAGACCAAAAATTATAGGATTATCCAGATAGGAATGGATTAAAAACCTTAGTCAAACAAACAATTGAAGCACCTTCGATTTTAATTTTTCTTAGTTACTTTAATAGATACCACCAAAATGTATGATAATTTTTAACTATGAAGCAATTCAACTGGTGTCGGTGATTAAAGGAAAAAGATTGTAAAAGGTGTTCGAAGGTATGAAATTTTTAAGGCATGCGGCTCTGTGTTTGTCTGATGGTCAACAAATATTGTTCAAAAAGTAATGAACGGTGCGAGAATGCGACCGCTATTTTATATATTATCATATCATAATATCATACTCGAATATATAATGGCCGTCGCTAATTGGTTTTTGCTATTTATATTTTGAACTTACATCTATGTATACTGATTTATGCAATAAACGTTTAAAATTGAAATTGAAATTTAACAGTATTAGTTGCGCTTAAGGTGCACGCAATGACGAAAATGACAAAGAAATATCCAAAAAAAGTTTCTTAATGTCGAAGTTCGCAAAAAAATGTACAATACCAGGATGGACAAAAACGAAACAAAAATATGTTCGCGCAAAGTGCGTAACATGATACTGACCACTTGCATTTTTAAACCTGAACCATAAGAATAGATACCTGAACTAATAAGTTGGCTTTATTTAGTTTAATGACTTTGCTTCTTCTGAAATAACGTAAAACTAAAAAGTTGTAAATATGATTTGAGATGTTATGAAGATAAGTGTTTTGTGAACTGATTATAAGCCCTTATTTTTAGACCAATTCTTTTCATGTACTGAAAGTGGAAGAATAACAAACAAACATACAGTACAGTTTATACAGTTCATAATTAATATGGATACTATGCGTTCAGCTAAGTCTTGGCGAATGGTTCAGCTTATTCCAAAATATGGTCCTTATGATATAATGTAGGTTAATATTCCATCCAAGTTATAATATCAACTTTGTGAGTAGTCCACCGAGAATCGAACCCGGAACCTTAGCGCCGCAGGCAGTCGCACTACCATTAGTCGTCAAGTATTGTATCAGTACCAGTTAGACTAACATTATATGAAATGGTGACACCTCTATAATATACTCTTTGACATGACTTCCGAATTTCATTTGAATTTCGTTCCTTCCGTCGAAGTACAAGCCTTAATGAGAAAATTCTTAATACGATAAAGTTAAGAAATGAAGCCGTGTGATGCCGGCCTAGAATAGCATCACCCCATTTCTTACCTATGGGTGTCGTAAGAGGCGACTACGGGACTCAAGGGTTAGATGTGTATTGCAATTTAAGGCGATGGGCTGACAACCTGTCACTATAGTAATACACAGTTATCTGATTGACCCTCAAACTTTTGTCAGACGTGGTGTTAATATCCGTTTTACGGCCGTTAACGCTCTGCCTACCCCGTAAGGGATATAGGCGTGATTTATGTATGTATGTATGTAAGAAATGAAACGAAGTTTTTTTTTCCAATTTCCAATACTCAAATCGCTATCTTCCGCCGCACCTGACAGTTGTTGTTGTACGGTAATTTTTCGGATGTTGTTCAGTTGTTTTAATAGGTTTTTGTTCTGTTGTTGTTCAGATGTTGATTAGTTGTTGTTCAGATGTTATTCCGATGTTGTTCAGTTGTTGTACAGATGTTGTTCAGATGTTGTTCAGTTGTTGTACAGATGTTTTTCAGTTGTTGTTTCGATGTTGTTCAGTAGTTGTTCAGTTGTTGTTCAGATGTTGTTCAGTTGTTGTTCAGATGTTGTTCAGATGTTGTTCAGTTGTTTAGTTAAGTTATTGTTAAGACTCCACATCTAAACAACTGCTAAAGTATAGATTTTCAAAAATTCATATCAAGCCATATTACGTTCTCGTATTGAATTTGTCCTTGTATCGGGCCTTGCAATGGCCGGTGCGTACGTTTAGAAAAGTGTTTCTGAGTTTTTTTGGAGAGTGTAGATAAAATAGTGTATGCAACTGCTATAATTAGGCATTAGAATGCTCGTGTCAAACTATTATCACTCTCGGCTGCGCCTCGTGTGATAAACAGACACTCGCATCCTAATGACCCCCATTATACGACAGTTGCATAAACTACTATTAGGGCTGTAACAGAAAAAACGTGTATCAGTATAGTGACAGCGTGTCAGCCTGCGTCATCTAAAATTGTAATATACATGAAACCATCGAGCCCCTAGTCGCGTCTTACTACACGCACGGGAACGAAATGGGGTGATGCTATTCGAAGCCGGCATCACACAGCACCGGCAACTTTGAAATCACATTAATCAGGTTTTATCCACTTGTGTGCTGACGTAGGTATGTGAACTCGTAAATTGAAAAGCGTCGGATCGTGTACTGATGGAAGCAAACTAGAAACAAACAGCGCGAGATAGTGAACTAGTAATGCATTGGAATACATCCCCAACTTGGTAGAGCTCATGTGATCCATCCACAGCGAGATATGAGGCAAGTCTGCGACAACTCTGCTCGGGTTTTCTCTAATACTGATGGAGTGATGTTACTATGGTTTCTCGAATTTAATTTTGATTACTCGTACTCTTAACATTGTTTAATAGCAAGCAGTGATTTTCCGGAAATTGATCAGTGGATCATATCCGAATACACCGGACTGATCTTAAAAATCTTCCACCGCTAAAAAACTACATTATCCTTCAGTAAAATAGGCCAACCATTACCACGAGTTAAAAGGCTAGAAAGAGCATAGCAACACAATTTGTAGTGATGCAATGGCAACCATATAGAATCCGGGGTAGTAAGCAAACAAATGTCATGCTGCTGTAGGACTGTACAGCAACAATCATCTAAGTAGATAGATGCTTTGTCCAATGATGATGATGAAGCAAACAAAGAATGTGAAAGTAATCGCGAATGCTTAATAAGAATGGTCTATTCTGCTCCCCCAGAAAACCTTTAATTCAACACAAATAGGTGCAGATATCCCGTTAGAAGTAATCACAACATTTTGCCAGAATTCAGACCTCCTTTGAATGCCACTAGTACGGGTACGGTGCTCTTGAATGAAGGACAAGTTAGTTTCTCGTATTTGACTAATTCCCCGTGAGGCGGGCACGGATTCAACATTCATTGCCATAGTAGAAGTTTAAAAGTAGTATACGTTATCACAATAAATTGAAATGATCCCGGACCACGAATTCTGAAAAACTGGTATATATCAAACTGGATGAAAGTTACAGATTCTTGTCATCTGATCGAACATAATTATATCGTAAAAAACACTAAAGTGGACTCAAATAACATTTTACCATACCTTTTAAAGTAGTAGTCAAAGTCAAGCAAAGGACTAATATGCAACTAGACCAATAGTTTTTTTTTATATTGACTATGAAATAAATTTAATGTACTACTTATACAGTCATTATCTAATGCTTATTGACTAGCTCGCGCGCTAAGAACAGAGAAAAAATTATAGCTGCATTTCAGTTTAGTTCATTTGTTTGGAGATAATTATTTCAAGGAAACTTCCTAAATATCTTACTGAACATCTTTCCTACTATGATTTCTACTGTCACTCTATTCCTTCTCCGCTGCAAGTACTCCAACACGGCTTACAAATGTAATAAATGGCTTGCATAAATTTAATAAGGTAAATGCGGCCTTTGTATTTAAGGTGTTGATAGGACCAATAATTTATGATGCAATTAAAGTATCTGAGTTAGGATCTGAAAACTTTCTACAGGTAACTAGGCCTATTTATATAATGTAGACATTAGTTCGTTACAAGCGTAAATTTTCATAAAGACATTTTGACGCTTAGCTCAAAACCTTCCGCACCATTAGGCATCAAAATGTTATCACACATACTTCGATTTTGTGAACACTTCGTGCAGGATGTGAAAGAGGCGGATTTTGATTTCATCTGTTTAAATATAACGTAAAAGATTTTTCGTCTGACTTGACAAGTACTGGGCTATTTAATACAGCATAAGTAAAATAAATTCATCGATTGAGCTTCCTCCACGCATCTAGTCCGAAAAGCATAGTAATCACAGATTTATGAAGTAGATAAGTAACCATAGTACTAAGTTTAAGGTTCTTATTCTTAAGCCAGCTTAAAGCTTGCTATAGAAATAGTTATAGTCAGCTAAAAGCTTTACCATTACTTTTGACTTCGTCAGGTAATAACTGTAGCAAAATAACTTTTCTTCGTTTAGAATAATAAACCGTATACATACACGGTAAATTTAAATTCACTTAGCAATAACTTTACTTTGAAAGCGGAGAGCAATTAAATTGAGGGCAATTAGACTGAGAAATAAATTACTGCTGGGTTTTATTTCGCTATTCTCAGCTCGTGGATGCAACTTTAGTAAACTGCACATAAACACACGTCACGTCTTTATCCTAAGGAAGGAAGAACGTAAGCACGATCATTAGCTATCGCCACTTGTAGAAAATACTTACCTAGGTACTTGATTTAAATATGCGCAGGGGAGTAACAAACCTAGCCTTCGAGTCGACAAATGCGTTTTGTGAGGATTAAATTCAGTTTAGTATTCATTTTCAGAAAAGTTTCTATTGACAATAAAAAAGATCTAAAATTATTTGTTTTATAGTAAGTTCTTGAAAGTTTCATTCTTGATTAAAAATACAATAAGTTTGTAGATTTTATTGTTCGTAGCAATGCGCTACGAGGTTTTACCTACGACAAGGCTTCATAGTATTTCAGTTTAGATTGGTAGGTCGGCAGGATAATTTGTTCTTCTATCTAATGCGACAATATTCTTTTTGGTTCTTTTATGATAAGTTTAAAAGTACTACAAACGTTAGCATTTCCCTCGAAAAACTATTTTCAAATGCAGCCTGCAAAACGCAATATTTTTGTTGAATTACTTGATATAATATTTACCTCTATATTACGAGGCAAAGAATATTTTAGATGCAAAATATAGCTTAATGTATTTATAGGCACATGTACAAAATTGTTACCAGAATACATGGTATGCAGATATGAAAAACCACGCGCTCGCTTTGCATGTAAAATGCGAAAAATTCAGGATACGTTTTCAATATAACCTACTCGTATTTTCAAAACATTGTTCTGATAAATACGTGGGCGTACTTTCTGTGCATTGTGTATTATTGCCATTAAAAATCTAGAGAAGCAACCAAAATAAATAAATATCCTGGACGATTTACACAGCGTCGTCTAGCCCAAAACTAAGCAAAGCCTGTACTTTCTCTCTCTCTCTCTCTCTCTCTCTCTCTCTCTCTCTCTCTCTCTCTCTCCTTGGCAATGATTATTCCAATCTGATTCAAAGCAAAGCTTGTACTATGAGAACTAAATAGCTGATATAAGTACTTCTATACTTTTTTTGTAAATAAATACATATAACGGCGCATGCCGTCTCTTTGTTGTTTTTGAAGAGAATCGTCAGGACAATCCTGATAACGTTGGAGATACGTCGATACATATAATACATAGAAACACCTAGACTTAACACTAATATCTGAAAATGACTTAACAATTATTTGTGTCTTGGGGGGATCGAACCCACGGTCTTCAGCGTAGCAGGCAGGAGTACTAGCCGCTACGCCATCGATCCAGTCAAATAGAAAAGACGAATAACATATTGAATGAATTGAAAATTCAGAAGAGATGTCTATTATAAGTCCCATCCATCCAGTACCATCCATAATTACATAAGTATTTGCAGATTTTTAATATTTTCTTATCGATTACAATTATATTTTGTTTCTCATATGCAATAAACTATAAATAAAACCTATAAATTATAATACATTTAATAATAAACTCACTGACAAACACGGTAATAAGTAAGCTAAGCTTATAAAGACAGGTGAACAGCTGTTTACCGGGAATAAGCCTTGCGCGGCATCCGCAGGTGAGGCGCTTCTCCCACTTGTTGTCTGTAGCTGCGCATTTAACGCATGCGTCTGTCAGACGAAAGGAAATTGACAATCTAGATTTTATGCTCATACGAATACGGCTGCAGTACGTTTGCGTCTGTCAAGTCCGCATCACAAACGCACCGTAGCCGGATTTGAATGAAAATAAGGTCGGAATTCGCAATTTCCTTTTGTCTAACAGACGCATGCGTTACTGTGCGTTAAAAATACGCAACGACAGATGACAAGTAGGAGAACCGAGTGAAAACAAAGATGTTCTGCTCGCGTGCCTGCATAAATGTATCTCGCGCTCGCATCGCATAAATAAGCGAGCGCTTTTGCTCGAGGTTCCGTTTCAGCAAACCTTTGGGCACAGTAGGACGAAGTTTTTTTTTGAGGTGGGTTTGTAATATGACGCTGTCAGTTGTACTTAAAGCATGTGGAACTAAAGCTGTTCTACTCGAATGCCTGCATAAATAAAGTTAAAAATTTACTAGTGATCGATATCGAAAACTCAAAACAAGCAACAACTTTCCCCAAAAAAACACACAGATACAGATAATTGTGTATCACTTTATCACTAAAATTACAATACACATCTAACCCTCGAGTCCCTTAGTCGCCTCTTACGACACCCATGAAAAGAGGTGATGCCATTCTAAGCCGGCATCACACGGCATTATATAATTTAACTGTTAAAATAAGTTTATCTTCTCGTTCGTGCATAGTAAATAATTGCGGCTTTTTTTTACTTTCTGTAAAATGAAACATTTGAAACATTAAATTTCTGCATCCGGTATGTCTCCAGCATGTTGTGCAAGACGAGAAGTGCTCAGTAAAGCAGCTAATTTAGTCAAATACTCGTCTCCTGCTAGACAACTTCAAACTCGGAGTGCACGGTTATGAGGACTGTCATTTTGTTTACACTCACTTTAATAAATAATTCTGTTCCTGGATAGTGGATTTTTCGATTCCATAATAGTCCCTTGGCGTTAGTTTTTAAATGTTCTTTGAAATATTATGATATAAATATTCATTAAGTAGTCAAAATTCAACCAACTTCTAATAAATATATAAAATTAAAATGAAATTTCTTTATTTCAGACTTTTGCATCTATAGTTTAAATTTAAATTAAGTTCATAGCTTGGGTAAGGAAAACATAGGTTTAAACTAATATAATTAACATTTACAATTTAAGACTTTACAGACTTAAATCAAATCAAGAATCATAAAGAAACGATTGAATAGTATTAAAAAAAACCAAGTTATTTGTTAAAAAAAGTCATGCATCTAAATAACAAGAAGGTAAGTAATTAAGCAAATACACAGAGTCTAACTATTTAAAAAGACGAAGGTTGTCGTAAGATTTTTTTCTAGGTAGCATTTCTTTTTATCTGTGTGCCATCTGCTCAGTTTGAAGCAAGAACTAATCTAGGTGAAGCCGCAGGGCACCATCTAGCTGCCTCAGTTTTACCTTAAAAGAACGTTTAAATTTTTTGTACGTGGTTTTGTAGTCTGTGGAGGCAAAAAGTTTATTTTTTTAGTAGAATACTGGCCCAAGAAAAAAGTTCTTGGAAACAGTTATTTCTGAAAAATTTGAAAAATATTATTTTAATAAGAAAAACTATTTGAATATTTATGAAATTTTGGCTAGAGACAATAATTTTAAACAATGGTTGTGGCTTAGAATAGCATCACCCATTTCTTTCCTGTGAGTATCGTAAAAGGCGATTAGGGGACTCGAGGGTTACATGCGTGTATTGCAATTATAAGTGATGTCACTCTGGTGATACACAATTATCTGAATGACCCTAAAATGATTTTCAGACGTGGCGTAAATGTCCGTTTTTTACGGCCGTTTACGCTAAGCCTGCCCCGCAAGCGATATAGGCGCGATGTATGTATGTATAGTTCGAAAGCGATTCCCTACAATGCACACCAAAAATACTCTGGTGGTTCAGCGAAGCACAATGCCAGCATATTGGAGCGCTGTGCGCTAGGAACATTGAATCGCTACATAATTTAGACCACCAGAGTTCTGCTGCCGCTCGCTTATTTATAATATAATTTAGCACTACCTATTCACTCTCCGGAATTGGAATATTAGCTGTAGCTACTGCATTTTTGCTTGTTTTCGCGCGAGGGTGATTTGTTATGTAGTTTTTTATAAGGCGAAGTTAGTCGTGAACGGCCCGGACAGTGTCGCCACTTCTCATAGGCAGAAATATGGCTTAGACACTAAACAAAATACGTTAAAATCCTTCAAAGATCACAAGGCGACATTTGACAAACAAACAAGACGCATCATTAGAAAGTCTGAATCCGTCACGTGGGAACCTGCACCCGATCAGGCTATAGCCGAGTATAGTTCGAGGTCTGATCCCTATCGCCTGCGCACAATAGGCGATTAGGAGCGATAGGACGCGATACCAAGATCCTATCATGCTGCCCGTGTAAGCTCTTCACTAGGGACGTGGTGCAAGGAACAAGCGATTGCTAGAAATAAAAGAAAACTCAGATGTTTGAAGTTGTTGAAACTAAAGTAAAAAAAATACGCTTGTATGAAACTAAAGATACAAAACGAGTGGAAAATGTTGGTTTCTGTATTGTTACGTAATAAATGGGGTAAAGATCAAATAACTATCAAGCTCTAAGAGATCTATCACCTTTTTATAAGACTAGTCTCTTCAAGTTTAGCCCCGGGGCTTTGAAACCTGCCTGAAGGAATTTCATCTGCAAAATAGTAGCAGATTTTAATATGACAAATAGTTTTATGTGAAAGTTATCATACAAATCGATAGTATCATGATTGTATGTATCGCAAGTGAACTTTACGCGTGACACAGACTTATGCAGAATTTGGGTACTTAACGACGTAATTTTTGCAATGCACTCATCTTTTTTTTTGTCAGTCACTATTACGTAACTTTCTCAATGCACTTGTCCTTTGTCAGTAATTTCAAGAAATAAATCCGTTAGATTTTGTTCGCGTTCTCTTATAATTTTGTACCAAACACCAACAGGCTTGACTTGCCAGCCTCCTCTGCCTTCAAGCGAAAAATCCTTCATTGTTCCCGACAAATCACGTGCAGGGTAATGTACAAACAGAGTAATGCATCGGCCAGGGTAATGCATTTTAAGGTACAAGTTGCCCGAACGCAGCAGCTGCAGACGACAGCTACCACTTGTTTGTATGGGTTTGTATGAAATACGTTTGGAGTAAGGTATTCTTTACAGCTTAAAATATAGATGGCGTCAAACATCTGGTGCTTTCTCACCTACTCACACATCATCATCATTTGCCTGCCCTTATCCCAATTTATTTGGGGTCAGCGCAATATATTTTTTTCTTCCAATCTTCGTTTACACAATTTTGCTTCATATCATCTTTTATACAATCCATCAGAACTTTTTTAGGCCTTTCTCTCCTTCTGCATCCATCCACATTCATATTCAATACTTTTTAGTCACATGATTTTCATCCCTCCTCATAACATTCCCATACTACGATAAACGACTACTTCTCATCTTTTCTGTAACTAGCACTACTTTCAAACTTCCTCTAATATACTCATTCCTTATTCCTAACTCACACAAGGTAATAAAATTAAAAATTGTAGCAGCAGTGAACTGCTACCTGAACCATTATTAATATTATGACACTGTAATTGAGGTCCACCACGACGACATTTTGTCCACTGCTTTTTCTTTTGATCGAGCCGACTCTGGCGACTTTTTATATGCGTTTGACCCAGTACACAACTATAAGTCAACAGTATCCTACTTAGCGATGAAAAAAAGTGTACGTCGCCTCAAGACGAGTATCAAGAGGTTGAAAATTTGGAGTGTTCTGTCGGGACGCCGGTAGCTCAGTGGCAGAGCGGTGGGACGGTAGTCCACAGGTCCCAGGGTCAACCTCCGGCCGACGCTAACATTTTTTTAATTTCTTATTTTCATTGATGAAAAAGTAGTCCGCTGCTGTCGTCCACTCCCAGTGTACACCTTAACCCCAGAGTAATGCATAAACGTCTGCCAGAAATATCGCATCGATCTATACGAACTTGACCTGGCTACAGTTAGCCGCTTCTTGAATAATAGACGCCAGCTCGCTATTTATGATGTTTGGGAGTAAGTTATTAACGGCGGTGTAGCTTCTCTGGAGTCTGTGGTCGTGTAGGGTATAACGCTGACTTATTAACTATAAAATATCGGATATCGCTTTTATACGCGACCGGTTTATTTATATTATAACTAGTATTTAATTTTCCTTCTGTGCTTTCACCTGCCTTGGTTATGATATATCATTCCCATTTACCCGCAGGTTCTTTTTTTCTGCGGTCAACGTCATCAAGTAATGTAATTAAAGCAATGTTTTGACGTAGTCTTGTGTTTCTCTTTGATCGAAATGGATATACAAATCTGCAATTTATTTTAATACAGGGGGTATATAATCTTATAATGGAATCAATAATAGGGTTCAAAATTACTGAACACTCACTTTCACATAAATCTTTTTTGGTTTCTGTGTGAAGTTGCTCAAACTTTGCAAACTTTTACGAGTAAACAACTAGCATACACTATTAAAGGTATTACCTAATAAGTAACCAAATTTTAAAGAAGGCAAATAAATGACTGGCCCGATGGCGAAGCGGATAGTACCCCTGCCTGCTACGCCAGGTCGTGGGTTCAATCCCCACAGATAAAAATATTTGTTAAGTCCATTATGTTTAGTCTGGGTGTTTTTTATGTATAATATGTATTAATTTACAAAAAAGGTTTTTTTTTTTAGTTGTCGACCCTACGATTTTTAGCCCCGGGGCTGTTAATCTACACCTGACTGTATGGTGGGGAGCAGGAGCTCACCCGGGGTAGGAGCTCACCCGGATATAGTAATTTAGACCTATAATACTTTGTGAAACTGTATTATTATCAGCTATCTAATACCCATTGTCCAAGCTTTCCTTAGTTTGTGGCTAGATGGCGTTGTGTGAATTGTCCAGATAATAATTTATTTATAAATAATGTATGAATCCATTGAGGATTGTAACCCGTTCCAATATCGGGGCAATCGCGCCTCCTCCAACCGATTACCTGCGCCTGCACCGGTCGCGTCGGTGAAATCGCAAATTGACACGTTGATTACACCTATTTATCAATCGATTCTCTCACCCGGTATTTTAAGTGTACCTTGTCCAGTTTATTATGGAAATACACCTTCATTTTATGACCCAAAATGCTGTCAAATAAATATAGTATTTAGCCATAAGTTGAAAGCAGCAATTTGTGTAAGACTTCGAAAGGACAAGAATTTATTGTGGTGATAATTCGCATTGCCATCATTTTAGTGAACTGTTTCTACGGCAAATGTTTGATAATGTGCAATTCTGTACCTAGGCACTTCGGGGGGCAATAGCTATCACAACTACAACTGCAGGCTTGACAGCTCGAACGAAGCTAACAAGCAAATACCTAACTTTCAACTACAAAATATTCTTCATTTATGTATCTACAACTATACGATCTTTTCTATATGCATACGTCACGCCTATATCTCTTGCGGGGTAGGCAGAGCGTAAACGTCCGTAAAAACATAAAAAATCATTCAGAAATTTCTGTATCACCTAAGTGACAGGTTGTCAGACTATCGCCTATAATTTCAAAACACATGTAACCCTTGAGTCCCTTAGTCGCCTCTTACGACACCCACAGGTAAGAAACGGGGTAATGCCATTGTACGCCGATCACACGGCTGACGATCTTTCAAGCCTAGAGAAAATAGTCTAACAAAAATACCTTCGATAAATTCAGTTAATTATCTATCACCTGCAGTAGCTAGTGTAACATCTTGTTCTGCAGGAAAGCAGCGGGGATATTAACGAGCCGCGAACTGTTTTTGCTGCGACAGATGTTTGCCAGCTAGCCCACGATAAATCTACAAATTGGCTGGCGGTAGGGCGACCACATATTTTTAACAAGGTTTTTGTTATTGTAGTTTTTAGCTTACCCCAACCATAGGTTCACCAACAGCTTAAAGTATTGACCCTCATACCTGTAATCAAAATGATTTTCGTTATTGATTTATTTATATATTTTATCTTATTAGGTAAATAGAACAGGTAACAATCAACATTGTCTATAGTGGATATAATTGTAGCAAAATATAATGTTTTATCTTATTTTCTAACCTTGTTATTACAAAAAATTAGACAGGGTAATTAAGTAGTTTGACAACGTCAAATCGTATGGAAAAAATATTTTAAAACTGTTTAAACGCGCGTCTCACTTTCTTGTAATAACACTGTAAATGTCCACTCGATGCGTGTTAGACTAGAAATGACCTTGGACAAGACCAAGCTCATGTTTAATCAATACATCATCGCTGCGAAAAGTCCCACGAATCCTCAAAAATTACAGCCACCCTACTCGCGGGTCTATGGTTTTTTGTTCATTGGCGATATTTTACGGGCACGTTTCGTTTATACGCGTTTTGATTAATACGTCTGTGATCGTACAATGTTTATTGTTTTTACCCCCGATTTTGAGTTACGGTACCAATAACGGGGGTGCCTGGTGCAACAATCACTTTTGGACTGACTCAATCGAGAATAACTTAAATTGAGATATCTGTTGTTTTTTTTGTATGATAGATTCTCAGCAAGCGTAGCGTTTGAAGCCCTTCAGTTAGATGGACCGATGACTTTATAAAGGCGGCTTGATTAATGGCAAAAACGGGAGATATTGCTCTATGGCGTACCCTGCTGGGGAGGATTTCGTATAGCAGTAGACTGATGTGACGTAATGTCAGAACAATCAATAACTAAAACATTTAAAAATAACAAAAATAATTTGTAGGAAGTACTTACCATTCACTTATGAATTCCTATCACGTAATGAAGATGTTTATAATGTATAGATTTCTCGCAAGTCAGTAGGTAGCAATTAAAAACATTAGTTCCATGCTATGATAATGTACCAAGTAACACTGACGGCGCGTTAGTGCAGTGCTGTTGTTGGTAGAGCTTGAAACTAATTGACATCAAAATTACTACATAGCGTGAAATAAAGTAGCTTCCCGTGTCCCAGTAGTGGCCCGAGCGGTTGTTGTGTGTTTTGATCCTAAAAACTACGCAACGGATTTTGATGCAGTTTTTCAATTGATAGTGATTCTAAGGGAAGGTTCCAGGTACTATTTCCCGTGGAAAAAAGATTTATTCCTACAGGAAAATGGGTAGCAGTGGGTGGGTGAAGTGGGAGGGTATGTAGATCAAGAAAAACAAACTAATATTTATTTAAAGTTTAAACTCTATGCAAGCTTTGTTGCATTGCAAGCTAACACGTATTTTATTATTATTTTAAATAAACAATAGAAAATTATAAATAACGTAGTTTCTCAACCTTATCTTCAAAATAAAACTATAATGAAACGAACAAGTTTAAAATAAAGCAGACCATTACAGTGACATTATTATTTCTTCTCTCTCCCAGAGCAAAAGTTCTTCAAAAACTTTGCCGCGTATATCTTGAAGCTTTTATTAAGCATTATTGCGCAAACTTATATCGCTGGTAACCAACACGGAAAATAATGTCGTCGCAAGTTTACATGCTCAATAAACTTAGCTGAAGTCAAAAAGTCCGGATTTCCTACGTTCGCGGGCATAATAAAAGTTACGAACTACTTTCAGATGGACGAATGTAACGGTCTGAACAGACGCGGCAATTTAATGTTTTTTTTTTCATATACATTTGAATACGTTATATAGTTGTTAAAATTATAGGAAGAAATAAATAAATGATACAAAATAAATAATAAATATAATAAATAAATGTTTTGCAATTGTATACTATTACAAAGTGTCTTACGATAATATTTAATCTATAATTTGCCTTCTAAATAACTAAGGTAAAGGTCAGTCACCAAATACCTACCTACTTAAATTGATAGAGTACCAATAGATGTTATTAGTGAGCTTAATAGAATATCGTTTAGAACTTAAACCAGACATGACTGGTTTATGCAGGAAAGTAATCGTCCAATGAATCGTTGCTTAGAAAGATAATTATGGTAGCAATCATTTTCACAAAATATAAGAGATAGGTATTGCGAAAAGACTGCACACAAGATGTGTTAACGTTTTTCAACCCCTAAAACACAACGGATTTTTTAATAATTTTTGATAAAACAAATATTATGATAATTATTGTTACATCTCTTACGTAAGGGTCGCTAATCAAAGGGTAAAAATTCATATTACTTGGATTTCTGCGGTACAGGATTTTTCTGGTGCCAAATCCAAAGGTTTTTTTTTGTAATAAGTTTAAGATTACTGATAAATAAATAAATTGAACGTTGAGTTAAATAATAAACTTTGTGGTCACTGTCTTTAAGGAGGTAGTTACTTATCTACAATAAATGATTGTCCTAATTCAAAACTTTTAATGCAATAAAATAGGTATAATTGCTAGTTAAAAATTATTTGTCTGCATATAATTAGTATTGTGCACAGTAGGTACCTACAACGAAATTATATCAATAAGTATACAGTTTTTAAATCAAATTACACTTTTGTCATTTTGATTACTCATACCATACCTCTCTTAGCATAATTAGTTATGTATTCTAGTCTTCTCTTAAAGGCACAGGCGATATTTTATTTTACTTTCTAGAAGGTATACATACTTAAATTAATATATTCGTATGGAGTATGTCTTTTTCAGTCCATGTGTACGGACACTTTGGCGCGGACAACATACGGAAAGGGAAAACTTAACAATAAATCAGAAAAAGGTCGAATATGCTTCACTTGGGGATTGGAAATATATTTTTTGAAGGAACAGCCGAAGAAAGGGACTCCTTGCGGGATCCTGTTGCATGTATAAGATAGCGAAGTCATATTTTGATAGTCGAAAATGTACGATAATATCATGGTTATTTTTTTTATTTCGTAAGGTCAATAGATTTTTTTGTAGTATCGAATTTTCGAGTGAGAGATTTTACACTCTTCAAAATACACTTGTTGGAATTTGGATACTGTTGTCATACTGCGACCAAAGGTTTGAATATGAGCCTATCAAGTGATTTATTTGCTCTGTTACGAGTACTTAGGAGTATTTCCGTATGATGCCGGCTTAGAATAGCATTTCTACCCCGTAAGAGTCGTAAGAGGCGACTAAGGGACTCGAGGGTGTGTATTGCAATTTTAGGCGATGGGCTGACAACGTGTCACTATGGCGATACACAATTTTTGGAATAAATGCCCCTTAAATATTTGTCAGACGTGGCGTACATTTCCGTTTTTGCGGCCGTTTAGCATTGCCTACCCCGCAATGGCTTATGGGCGATATATGTATGTATGTACTACTTAGGAAGTTATTAAAATCTGTCAAGAGATTTTACTTTTACTAAGCAGCTGCAGCAAACAATCTATTTTACTTCAAATCCATATTTATTCAGTCAGTGTATGCTTTATAATTATCCCAATAAACCCTGCTATCGATTTAGCACGAAAATAGTTTGAGGCAAGTATTTGAATTATTAAAATAATATATTAATCTCGAGCGTGGGTGTTGTTTGCGTGTAAGCAAGTTAATATAATATAAAGATTGTACATTGCTGAAAATATTTTAAGATGTGAACCTATCTATAAATATAGCATATCATATTATTATAACACTTGAAATAAGTTTGCACGTAAAAGTCATAGTGGCGTGTAGTGCCATCTACATTGTGGGCAAATAGTTAGCCCAAAATTTGAAATCGTGCCTAAATTATAATAACAAAAACGTGAAAAAACTAGAAATTCAATGTCAAAGCCCGGGATTGAAACAGAGCCTTGCGTTAGGGTTGAACATTTCACCTACAACTAAAATGACGGAAAAGTGAATCTGCTTCTATGGGTTAAACACCGTATTGCTGACTAAATGAACTTAGTGATTGCTTTATAATCGGGACACGCTTATCAACCGCAAAGTTGACTGCCGACCGTTATTAATATAAAACAAATTCACGTCGTGTGCGTACAAAGTCGCGGGCACCAGTTAGTTAGGTATTCATATTTCTTGACGACAATACTTTAGTTTAAAGCCAATCAATGTTCACTAAATCAAATTCGGCATTTTTATACTCATATACTTACTTGGTGTGATGCCGGCTTAGAATAGCATCACCCTATTTCTTTCCTATGGGAGTCGTAAGAGGCGACTAAGGGACTCGAGGCCCATCGTCTAAAATTGTAATACACACATTACAATTTTAGACGATGGGCTGACAGCCTGTCATTATGGCGATACACAGTTTTCTCCCAATGACCCTCAAATGTTTGTCAGACTCTGCGTGAATGTCCGGTCTGCCTACCCCGCAAGGGATTAAAGGCGTGATATGTGTATGTAGGTATGTATGTATGTATACTTACTTGGTTTGCATATAAACATCGGCAGTGAGAGTGTTAAAGGTGTAATGTTAATTCCATTACCGTGCGGGATTTGACTCTTTGTTGTTCTCAAGTTTAATGGCAACTTGAAAGGATTTCCAGGAGACTTATAAATTAAATGTGTTAAACAGCTTTTCTCTTGGAAAGTAGAAAAGTCAGGGTTTTGCGAGGCTCTTATAAATGTGTGTGTGTGTGTGTGTGTATGAAGTTAACTAATATATTATTTTATTTTGAAAGGAAAATCAACAGCGCACACTAAAATATACTTAAAAAGTATTGAACCAACAGCAAATTTATAGGTTTCAACAGATAAACAACAAAGTAAGTTTTTCAAAAAAAGAACACTTAGAATAACCATTAAATACCAATAAAATACAACACCATTAATCACACATACCGAAACAGATGATACTCTAAATTACTCTAAACAAGAATTACAGGATATTGCATTTTTTTATTTGAGTAAAGTCTTTAGAAGTACGCATCACAACACTTGTAGCTGTAGTTGCTTTTATAATTATTATAAAAGCAACTACAGCAAATAAAAAAATTAGTCTATTGATGTGAGTGTCGAAGAGTGAGGCTCTTATGAATGTGTGTGTGTGTGTGTATGAATTTACAAAATATATTTTATTTTGTTAATGAAACCTCAGCGCACACGAAAATATACTTAAAAAGTATTGAACCAACAGCCAATTTAAAGGTTTCCACAGATATGTGATATATGTGATCTAATTTGTTTGCAAAATAGTAGTTTTTGTCACAAGCCCGTGTTCAGTTTACAGAATCAGTCACTAGGTACTGATAAAATTTCACCTCACATCACGACTCTCCTTATTACTCAAAGTTTCTTCTGGTTTTTAATCAAAACTCTTGCGACCAGCACTTCATCACGACGTCTCGACTTTAAGTAATACCATTTTTCCATTCCTTATAAATCAGGGGAAAATCGCTAAGTTGAAATATGTACCTAAGTAGAAGCGTTAATGGCTTTTACTCAGCCGAGTCATTTCTTAATCTATTGTTTTTAAAAACACATAAGCAAAAAGTTGTTGTAATTAAACGTCTTTGATAGTAGAATAATGTATGGTAATAAGGTGCCGTGTGATGCCGGCTAAGAATAGCATCACCCCATTTCTTTCCCGTGGGAGTCGTAAGAGGCGACTAAGGGACTCGAGGGTGTGTATTGCTATTTTAGGCGATGGGCTGACAACTTGTCACTATGGCGATACACAATTTTCCGAATGACCCTCAAATATTTATCAGACGTGGCGTAATGTCTGTTTTGAGGCCGTTTACGCTCTGCCTACCCCGCAAGTGATTATAAGCGTGATATGTATGTATGTATAAATAAGGCATCTTTTCATGATTTCAGATTACATATTCGATTATAATATAACACAAAGCTTAAAGGTACAAGTAATTAAGAAAAACCGTTGAAACTGAATGTTATACATCCTTGTTCATTATTTATTTAGATATTTCTAACTTATTTTAAGGTAAGTATAACATTTTTTAATCGCAACTTTTATTTATTTTTTGTTATTTTATTACTTACATATAAGTTTTATAAATTATTCATCTACAAGTTTTGTTTACCCTAGTCTAAGATTTATATCGAATATTAATAAAGTACTTTTCATTTTTCAATTAAAATTTAACAATGTTTTCTCTAAAATTAAAAATTAAAAATCCTTCCCAAACACGTATACCTGCGTAGTATCTACCTATTTTTTTTTTTTTTTTAGTTGTGGACCCTACGATTTTTAGCCCCGGGGCTGTTAATCTACACCTGACTGTATGGTGGGGAGCAGGAGCTCACCCGGAAAAGCTTGTGGTTGTTCAAACAACCAGCTCAATCCCCAAGGGCGCGATTGGGCTTACGAGTTGTTCTGGGAAGAACGTATTGGACTGAATAGTTCCCAAAGTGGGGAGCAAATGAGGGACCTCCGCGCCCCCGCCGGCGGGGGCGTCGGTTGCTTGAGGAGCTTGTGGAGTGTGATCTACTCGCAATGGCTGCAGCAGTGGCTACTGTGATTTCATCATCTTCTTCCGTAAGGATGTGTCTCGGACGGTGTTTAAAACGCGAGGTTGGATGAGGGAAGTAGTTGGACGCGGCAACTATCAAGGGGTTTTTATGATGGGGAGCATTATCGAAGAAGCGACGAGACGCTTCTTTCATATACGCTTTAATGGTAGGGATTTTAATGAAAGATTCAGCTAGAAACTAAAAAAATAAATCCGTTGATGAAAACGTTCCCCAGCGTATGTTTCGATAAAGAAAATTCAAAACATTTTTCTATTTTTTATTTACGCTGGCCATCAAAAAATTTGTATTCTGTTTTGCTCCTTGAAACTTGTTTGGCGAAATAGATGCATGCTTCGTAAGTTTTCCCGTATCGAAATAGGTCACGTTTGGTATTTTATCTTTAAAACTAAAAAATCTTATAAAAAAGCATAAATACGGTATAAGATAAGAAATAAAATTTTTGTTTTTATCTCAAAAAACTGAATAAGAGACTTCACGGAGAGTTCGTGCAAGGCTTTTTTTGGTTTAATTTTAGTAGTAGGTTGACAGGCGATGTGGCGCAGTGGTAGTTCACTTGCCTGCGATGCAAAATTTCCGGGTTCGATTCTCGGTGGGGCACTCACAAAGTTAATATTGATCACTTTGTGAACTTGTTTCCAGTCTGGTTAGGACATTATAGGCTGAACCACCTGATTGTCCAAAAAGAAAGATGGTTCCGTGCTTCGGAGGGCACGCTAAGCCGTCGGTCCCGGTTGCTGTCTATGATTACTTAGACGGCGGTCGTTACACAACCATATCAGAGGCCTAGTACCACTAGGTAGTAGGCGCTTGAAAATCTCTGACAAATTCATAGGGTCGTCGAAAGCCTTGGTATCCCACACAAAAAAGAAGAAGAAGAAGTGAGTAGGTTACTCATTTAAGAGATTATCGTATATTGGTTATTTTTAATAACTGTATGACTAATCAATGTAAGTTATATACATGGTGTAAAAAAAATTAGCTAAGAATATTTTAAGGGGTGAACCAGTACGTGAAACTGAACAACTTTCCCCACATACACAACATAGGTTGAAATATGAAAAAAAAAATGGCCCTCCCATACAAATTATCCCGGCCGGGTAACGCATAAGTATGGGAGGGTCAAATTATTTTTTCATATTTCGACCTATGTTCCTTGGGGAAAGTTGTTCAGTTTCACGTACTGGTTCACCCCTTAAAATATTCTTAGCAAATTTTTTTACACCTTATATATAAGGTAGATAGGTGTGCTGATGATAGTAAGGAATGAAAAATGTGACGATGGAAAAAATACACTGGAATAAGAATAATCTATTTCGACGTTCACTCTTTATTTCATACGCTGTATGTATTATATGTACATCCATTTATTATGCTATATCGCTTACCATTCGTCACATAAATCCCTCAAACATCAAAGGTACCGCCAGTAATGAAAGTACTTACTCGTAAAATTAAAAAAGTATTTCGAAAATGTTACGCCGCGCCACAAGTCTACCCCTAACAATGTTCATGGGGTTGCCATGCGAAAAATATATTACAATTTCATTTGCCAAGTACCTTAGTATATTTGCTTTGTGAGCTCACTAGGTAGGTAGACTTTTACAATTTGGTAGGTAAAATCTTGTGGTTGGAAAAAAGCTATTGAAATAAGCTTAAACAAATTACAATTTGCCAAGTAAACCGTACGTTGAACTCATCTACCGTATAAGAAATTATTTAGTAGTAACACTCTGTAAATATTTTGCTGTCAACTTGATAATCATTATATGCACATACATACATATATCACGTCTTTATACCTTGCGGGATAGACAGCGCGTTAACGGCCGTAAAAGCACGATCGCTATCGCCACGTCTGTCAAATATTTGTGGGCCGTTTCAGAGAAATCGTGTATCTCTATTATGACAGGTTATCAGCCTCTCGCCTATTCGCCTCTTACAATATCTGCAGGAGGATATGGGGTGATGCTATTATAAATAATCATTATAATTGCGGAATTTCCCACTTCTCTCTTCTTCTTCTTCTTTTCGTGTGGGACACCGAGTCGTCCGACGAAATATAACAATATTTCTGGAAAATCTATGATGTCATATTCATACAAATTGTCATTTCGCGTTCAATTCAAAGTATTTTTTTCACGGAGCATGCAGGCAAAAAATGTATAGCAGAATTTTGTGTTTCAAAGAGGCAGAGAAGGGATCTTTATGTAGGTAAGCACCTTGTCTTAACCTACTCCTATTAGTAGAAGTAGAAGTAAAAATCTCTGACACTAGGGTTCATCAGGTCGCTCGTCGTCTCGGGATCCCACATGACAGAAAGAGAATACAACATGTAGTCTTAAATTGTCAGTAAATTACAGGTAAAAAAGTTCTAACCATTCTAGTCGAGGTCATTTTAAACCGTACCGTTAAACGTTTTTTTGTAGCTAATGTTAAAAAGATTATCTTTCAACTGTTTCCCATTATTGAATTATTCTACAGGTGTACTACCACTTCCGTTTACTCCCCTAGAAAAAAAAACAGCATACCGAACTGGCACAGTCATCCACTCTACAAAGCCGTAGCAAAGAGGCCCAATGTTCCAGAATACGGACCCGTAATAGAATTGCGCTTTACCTGTTACTTGAAGTTTGTTAATAAATTGAATACTTTTTAACGCGACGACGCAAACATTCTTTTTTCAATTTCTTATTTTCATTTATGAATATTATACTTGTTTATGTAACTAGGTACCTATGTTAAATTTTTCGTTTGGAGCCGTCTAGATAACTAGTAGGCCTCTGACATGGTTATTTAACGATCGCCATCTAAGAAATCATACTCAGTAACTGCGACAACTGAACGTGTCCTTCGACTCAGAGTACTTTCCTCACAGACATTTGCCAGCAATATGCTAATAAATGTAAAAACAATTTTTACAATACTCATTCAATCAAATTAATATTTTCGCATTTGAGCAACGGCTTTCTGTTACTACTATGTAGCTAAATAAGTACCTGTTACTTATGCTTGGTAACGAATATAACTCACACATCCCTAGTAAACTTCGCAAAGTAGGTTTGGTTAAGTTGGCTGTTCCAATAAAACTTGTTCGGGTAATCTCTGTTGCCCAGGATCTTAGAGAAAAGAAATTATTTACAGGAAACCCAAAACAAAGTGCTGCTATGAAGAAGTTCGTCATATTCCGTTTACGCTCAAACACAACAAGTTAGGTTATATATGTTAAAAGTTTACTAGTGACCGATAGCGAAAATTTTGTGACCGATAAGAAAGAACTTTTCCCAAGAACACAGGTCGAGTATGAAAAAACATTGGTCGTTACATACTAATTGACTTGGTTGGCTGGTATGGGGTCATTTTCTATGGGGGGTAAACTTTTTTTCGTTATGTGATCTATGTTCCGTGGAAAAAGTTGTTCCTTATCACCAGCCCGTTCTGAGTTTTTGCAATCAATAACTAGTAAAATTTTACACTATATCTAAGTACTTGAACAAAATGACAAAACACTATTTGAAACTTGTTTACACAGCACTGTGCGAGTCAATCTTAGGTTATTGCATAACAGTGTGGGGTGGAGCTGGAGCGACTATGATGTTGGAGCTGGAAAGAGCTCAGCGGTCTGTTTTGAAAATAATGCTGAAAAAACCTTTTACATATCCTACAAGTGACCTGTATTCTGAGGCTTCTGTCCTCACCACTAAAAAACCACAGAAAACTATATGTTTATCGAGGTTTCCAACTCACACATAGCTCTGTTCTCAGATCTCCAGAGTACGAAGGTCTGTGCAAAAAGAGAATTTTCATAATGCCAATAATACCTATTAAAACTTCCTTTGCTCGTCATCAATCTACGTTCTTGCTCCCACGAACTTATAACAAAATCTTGAGAGAGTGTGGCGTAAGTTTAATAATTACAAGCAAAGCTAAGAAACTTGTAAAAGATTGGTTATTATCAAAATCTTATACCGAAATTGAAGACCTGTTAAGGATTGTATCTTAGACAGCACCAACTCTCGGACTATGTTCAAACAATTTGCACTTTAGTCGTATTAATAAATATTTCATTATTTTATTTTTAAGTAAACTATTATTGTATCTTAAAACATATTTTCTAAAGAATGACACACCTGGTACGTGAATCGTGTTATGTAAAAATCCTTTAATGTTAATCGCATGAACCTCGCGATACAGGCTTGACTTGACCTAGTGTGAGGATCTAAATTCTACCTGTTTATGTTTGTAATCCTTTATCTTCTAATGTTCTGTTAACTTCTAATTCTATGTTAATTTATGAACTAAGTAAATTGAAATTGAAATTAAATTGACTATAATTTTGTCAAATTAAGTAGGAAGCTATAGTTTGAAATACATTTTCAAAAATTTCGCGTCTGTAGCGTCTGTATTTTCGGTATGTCTGAAATACAAACACTCGCGCTGAAAATATTTAAAGACATTCTGGTTTTCGTTATAGGTAGGTATACTTCCAAATTCCGCGACTGAAATATTTTGTTCCCAATAAGATCAGTGAGAGAATGGGTCAAACTTATCTATTTAAGGAAACGCGTGCAAGATTTTTAAACCAGTTTTTTTTTTGACAATTACAGTCATATAATTCTGAAAAATGTATTTTATTGTCGAGGACTTAACAGACAACAAATACCTACCAGTTAAACAATTGGACAAACTTTATTTGATAGAAAAATCCTAAGTAGTCTATTTAAATCATGTATTTGTAAAAAAAATGCTATAATTTAGATGCATACCTTTTCGAGGACAAATATCTAAATAAGATATTATAACGGTATTTTTCTAATTTCTATGATGCAAAAACCCGTAAAACCTCGCAATTTTTATGGATAGGTATCTCTTATAGTCGTTACCTTAGCAGAAAAAATTTCTTGAGCCTAGGATGAGTACAGGACTCTGCGTTTGCAAGTAAGTATTCTACATGAGATCAAGCGTACCCTGGGGGAGGCCTACGTCCAGCAGTGAACTGCAATAGGCTGATATATGTATGTATGTATGTATTCTACATGAGACTCATCATTTGGACACAGAAGATTGGATAATAGATTTGTGACTGTTTTCCATTTTTCTGTTCCATTTTTGTTGTTCGATAGCTAATTCAATCAGACAGATATCAAGATAGGATGGAAAGTTGCTAACAAACTCTGCACCTGGGTTCATCGGGTCATATATGACATGAATACATACTCATATTTCATTTTATTTTTATTTTTGACATTGTTTTAACTATGGAATATTTTTAATATAACACAGTAATTTAATTTAAATTAATAATTGAATAATTCATGTAAGTACATGCCTGCAAAGGCAGTTTTCAGTGTGACTAGACCTTAGCATCTGTACCTTCTTACCAATGTACAGTCGGTTGTAGCACATAAGGTACCAGGGGTACTCCAAAAGAACTGATTTTTTCCCCCCAGTTAATACATGGTTAAAATTTAAACTTATTCTAATACATGAAGTAATTTTCTACAAATATTAGGTCCTTACATATGAAATTGTCGTTTTGTCGTACTGGCCACTTTGATCACAAATTTCTCCTATTTGGTTAGGAATTCGAAATTCAAATTTATACAGCTATTTCCACATGTAGTTGTGTTTCGTAAACCGTCATTCATTTGTTTTTTTACTTATCTTTTTTCTGTTTGCATCGCTCAATTTACAAAATGGAAAATTTGAAATATCGCGTTATTTACGAGTACGAGTTCCACCGTGGCACCAGTGCTGCGGAAACGGCTCGAAGGGTTAATGATGTGTATGGCGGTTATGTCGCAAAAGAAAACACAGTGCGTTTTTGGTTCCAACGTTTTCGTTCTGGAAATTTCGACCTGCAAAACAAGCCCCGTGGACGGCCGGAGACCCAAGTTGATAATGAAGAATTGAAGGCTATTGTGGAAGCGGATCCATCGCAAACCACGTCCGAATTAGCTGCAGGCTTCGGTGTTAGTGATAAAACTGTTTTAATCCACTTGAAGCAAATTGGAAAGATTAAAAAACTTGAAAGGTGGGTTCCTCACGAATTGAGTGAAGCAAACCGGCAAACGCGCGTCAACTGCTGCGTTACATTACTTGACCGGCACAAAAACGAAGGGATTTTAAATCGAATCATTACCTGTGATGAAAAGTGGATTCTCTACGATAATCGGAAGCGCTCATCGCAATGGCTGGACCCTGGCAAGCCAGTCAAAGCCTGCTCCAAGCGAAAATTGACCAATAAAAAGTTACTTGTAAGCGTTTGGTGGACTAGCGCCGGTGTCGTTCATTACAGTTTTTTCAAATTTGGCCAGACGATTACGGCAGATGTCTACTGTCAGCAATTGCAAACCATGATGGAAAAGCTAGCTGCTAAACAACCGAGGTTGGTCAATCGCTCTACGCCACTGTTGCTTCACGACAACGCTAGACCACACACTGCACAACAGACGGCTAGCAAATTAGAAGAGCTTCAACTGGAATGTCTAAGGCATCCACCGTACTCCCCGGACCTTGCTCCAACAGATTACCATTAATTTGGATAACTTCTTGCAAGGGAAAAAATTCAACTCAGATGGGGCAGTCCAAATCGCCTTCAAAGATTTTATTGATTTCCGTCCGAATGGTTTTTTTAGTAAAGGGATCAATGAACTACCTATGAGATGGCAAAAGTGCATAGATTACAATGGCTCATACATTGATTAAATAAATATACTATATTAAAAAAAAACGACTTTTTGTTCCTCCCATACAAAACGCCAATTTCATATGTAAGGACCTAATATTTATTCAAGACAAGAAAAAAATATTGCTGGAGACAAAATAATTCAATTCTTTTGGAGCACGCCTGGTACCTTATGTACTACAACCGACTGTACCTGTTAACTTTGCATGAATAAATAAATTGAAATTAAATTGAAATTGAAATACATAACTCCAGGTGCTGTAGATCAACGTCAACAGCCACAACGGGCCCTTCCTATTGGGGGGTATTTTCCATGCTCACCACGATTGGCAGGCAGATTGAAAGCGCAGTGCAAGGTGTTGTATTCACAGAGAACGCTACTACTCATTCCTTAGATTTATCTTTTAGTCCCCTTTTACGAAATCCCCGGACAGAAATATAATAATAGCTAATAGCTACCTAGCTATAAGACCGCCTATATTGTACTCTTTCTTTTTTATCTGTATGTCCATTTTATGTTGTTGTGCAATAAAGTATAATATGTATGTTATGTTAATAACAAAATGTATTTTGGCAAATAAAAGTTCCAAAACATAAGTATGCTAAAATTCCAATCGGACTTCACTCTAGGAAGAAATGGGGTGATGCTGAGTAAGGCTACTGATAGCATCTCTGTAGAATATTCCCGATGATTTCCCAGATTGACACGCTCTGTCAGCAAGTATGCCTACATTGTGCCGTCAGTCAGTTCCAGGTTGAATAGCCTTAATTAATCGGTTCGGAACCGTTCAACTGTTTACCTTAATTCAATTGGTGCATTCAATCGGACCACCACTGTCATGTTGATTGGCGGAGAAAGTTAGATGCCTTTTGGGAATTAGCAAATTAAACACAAATATTTGACTCAAAACACTAAAACGGGGTTGCATGGGCCATATTCACCCGCAAAACATCAGTTTTTCCGTGGTCCATGCAACTGGGCTGAAATATCGGACAATTCAACAAAATCGAGTAGTGCGGTACCCCGTTTTAGTGTTTTGAGTCATTATGTGTGACCGTGAAAGTTAAAAATAGTTTATTACTCATTATAATACACAATTTTCTTATGTGTGGCCGCTGTCTTAATGCATACCTGACTGTGCACGCACTATAAATACCTCTTCTAATGCTTGCAGTTTCTTTTATGTAATTTACCTCCCCCAAGTCTTTGGTTATTAATCAAGTCACATAATATATTTAAAGCAACATAATATGTTTAAATAGGTATTTGTGTTAAATTTGCTGTTTCCCGAGAGGTATCTCTAAATATTTCCGCCAATCATCATGACGCAGCAGCATTTTCTGTGAATGCAACATTTTAAATCTCTTGTTAATCCAAAATTCCGCGTCGAAATTAATCATTATAGTACATAACATCGGTGGTGCTGACCTTAAGTTATTTTTAAAACTAGCATCCCCTTTTTTATCGTTTTTCAATATATATAAAATTATTTGTTTATCAAGTTTTGTTTGTACACTGGTAAGTGATGACTAAAAATAAATAGGTTGCTTTGGGCAAAGGACAGAGGAGGGTCTGCAACAAAATAGATAATCCGCCTAAGGTCTTACAAAGTAATTAAAAAAGTTTAATTGAAAAGGTCCCGGGTTTTAGAGTCCAATTTAATTAAAACGAAACTGCTACATCATTGACAGATTATACGTAGGAGATAAGTACATGTAAAATAGATTTGCTTTTTTGACCTACTTCCGTTATATACATACCTACTTCTAAAGGTTGGCGCACATAAAAAACGTAACGTTTAAGGTATTAGCTCTTTTACTTACGACGAGATTGGAACGAATCAATGTTCGTCTAACATTTTCTTAGAGTTTCCACAGGATAGAGTTTTTCTAGAGCAACCACCACTCTGAAGCGGTATCTGGGGCGAAACGCCTTTTTGGATGACCCCTGAACGCTTTTGTTTCACTCCTCTATAAATTTTCTACATGACCGAGCCAATAAAGTTGGTTAGCCGTGGTCTCATCGATTGTATTTTTCTTTAAATTTAAGAATCGCACTCTTATCGCTGGAGTAACATCCAATTTTCAGTCGTCTCTGCTAGGGACTTGACCTCCCTGATACCCGACATAGACTGTTTTCTCTATCTGGGAAAAGTAGATGCGTCTAGGTCTACTTCTGCCTCTCTTTCCCTGTACTTTGCCTTCAATAATATCCTTCAATAGTACAACAGTATAAAATTAAACAAAGAAGAATAAAACATGTTTTATAATATTACATTCATTCATAACAACACAATCTGATAAACGAGAATCATAGCCATAGCATTACCAGTCGTAAAACAGTCAATCTGTCGCTATGGGATTGACCCCATAAAGCTACAAGAACGGCGTTCACCATAATGTCTATGGCATGTCTATAACGTGGTAATATAGTAAGATTATTGGCCAATTAGTGACAATAGTCATTGCACGGTATATCGGGGCGTAACTAAATGGTTTTATTACATGAGAGTTGAATGTAGGTAGGTATCAGCAGCATGTAGTTACTCATATTAGAGATGATCGGCCGTGCTGGCTTATATTTGCATCACCCCATTTCTTACCCGTGGGTGTAGTAAGAGGCGACTAAGGGAGTGCAAGGGTTATATGAGTAAAACAATTTTAGGCGACAGGCCAACAACCTCTCACTGTAGTGATACACGTCTTTTCTAAAATGTCATTCAAGTATTTGTCAGACGTAGCGATAGCGACCGTATTATACGGCTGTTAACGCTCTGCTAGCCTCGCAAGGGATTAAAGCGCAATATGTGTGTATTAGAGACCAAGATGTACTGGTATTCCATACAGTCCTTGCCAAAATAAAAAAAGACGCGCTTTGAATTTATAAAAGTACAGAAAAACTCAAGACACGCGTATAACGCGCGTCTAACATTTTTGTGGTAAAGCCCAAACAGTATAGATTAATGTCTTAAAATTAATTAGTTGAGGTACCCTAGCCGTGGCATTGTGAAGAACTGGGAAATTTATTAATTAATCAGGAAAAACATAGGTATGTTACAAATTACAAGCATTTTTCGCAATAATCGTATCTTATTATGACTGATAAATAATTAAACGACAAAAAAAAAACAATTATAGGCAGGTATTCTAGCCCAGTATGGCTAACTTTTCATGTTTCAAAAATATTAAAGTTTTTGGCTCATAGTGTTTGGACCATTCGCAGAACCCAGTTTATTATTTTGAGTCATTTTAGGTGTATGCTAAATTGCTAACATACTTTCGTTTGCAGTGAATAAAAACGACTCATACTTGGTTTTTATACCATATTGACTGTCGCTTAGACAATACTGGTATATTCAGTCATTTCAATTTAAATTTTTTGTAAAAAAATACACATACATACATACATACATACACATATCACGCCCATAATCCCTTGCGGGGTAGGCAGAGCGTAAACGGCCGCAAAAACGGACATTTACGCCACGTCTGACAAATATTTTAGGGTCATTCGGAAAATTGTGCATCGCCATAGTAACAGATTGTCAGCCCATCGCCTAAAATTGCAATACACACCCACATGTCCCTCAGTTGCCTCTTACAACTCCCACGGGAAAGAAATGGGGTGATCCTATTCTAAGCCGGCATCACACGGCAAAATTTTTTTTTATTAAAGACACTTATAAATTATATTTTATAAAATGATCTACCATAAAGTTTTTGCAAGCGTCAATGTCATAATGTGCTTTACAGACACACATAACACAATCATACAAAAAAATTTGCGACTTTTGAATTGTTGTATGCCCTCAAAAATGCCAGCCGTATCGGACTATTCCATCTTAAAAATTACTACAAAGTAATTTTCAAATTAATAACGAAATAAATAATCAATCATTAAACATTTTCATCATCATATTTACTGCTTTCGTAAATATGTCAGTAAACACATTACACGAGCTTTATATGAATTATTATGAATGTTAACCTTCGTACCTTTAATATATTTTATATGCAGCATAATAATGTTCACCTTTACACCTTAAAGCTCGTTTTACGGATACTATAAAATTATGCATAATATCCATAAATTACTATCAACAAAAACTCCGATTAATAAAAAGTGACACGTCTTCAAAGGCCCCCCACTTTATTAACCTTCCTTTATGAATATAATTTGACAGTCACTTCCATAAATTCGAAAGGTATTTTGTAAAAAATTATCACCCAAAATATGTGTGAGGAGAACCGCTATGCTAACAAAATAAATGGAATTAACTTGACTTCCTGACAACAGTACCTTCTATTTATAATAATCTTTGTTTTTTTTACCACAATATGAATAAGGACCTCGTTAGTTTAATTAGACAAATGTGTACCTATAAATGTCCTACTTTAACGGTACTTTACGTATGTATTGTAAAAACACGTAAAAATAAAATGATATTTATTATTTCTCTTAAGTCTATGCAATCCATTTATACATGTTTGTTCCATCCTTTGAACTGTTTCATCATGGAATAGAATATGCAAAGTCACTATTCTTGGATAAATTACAGGCATAATGTCAACAATGTTAGATGACATGGAACATGGAGGGATCACGGACTATTTGTCCTGATAATTTCAATCAAGGCCTTCTTCCGCTCAAGGCAAGCAGTCATGCGCAGGAGTGCATAAATCGAGACACCAGCTTGATTGCCGGCGATTTACGATAATACGACTTTTGCAATAAATAAAACCGTCTTTAGCCGGTAATGATCCTAAATCTGAAAGCATTATTCCATGGTTTACGAAGTTTATAAATAACGGCTTTTAAATTCGGAATGATTGAATATTGTTTTAGTATAAGATAGCACCTCAAATTACCTATATTACGGATTAACTGACACCGGATATTTTTGGTTAGGTTATGGAAATCCAGTATAGTGCTAGTAGGAGGCGGTTAAACTCTCGATACCAGGGTTCATCGGGTCGTTGGACGACTCGTTGTCCCACACGGAAAGAAGAAGTATAATGCTGATCTAATAAATAGTTACCTTGATTGCTGATGATAACCTACTCGTTGTACTAACTATTTTTTGAGCGAAAGTTTCTTTAATCCCGAAATTATTTAACAAAGGCATTTCAAAGGTACTTGGTTTTTTTATGTAGTTGAAACTTATTAATAGAAGTAATAATAACAGCGCTTTATATTGTAACTGCTCGTTAATCAAAAATGCCTCTAACTAAACTTGCATAAAACATTATCGGTTAATTATCAAGAACTATCGGGACCTAGGTTACAAGCTAACACGCAAAAAGCTAATTTGCGTCTAAACTGAGAGGTTGAGAGAACTTAATGGCAAAAAAACTAATTAGTCACAAACTCAAGAATCTTGATAAGAAATTGAAATTAATGAGTTTGTGAAGAACTATCACTCATTATTTCCTTGGGAAAGTCCCACAGATGAAGAAAGAATAAAGCCATTGACTGCACTCCCAGTATTAACTGTGCAAAATTTTTGTCTTGAGTTAGAACATTCTTTCTCATAGGATGTCTGTGTTTGTGACTTTGTCGTATGCATTACTTTGAGTAATAGCAACGTTTTTGCTAATAAAGCTTATAAATAGAAGTTTTCGGGTTCCGTACCTCAAAAGAAACAAAACGGAAGCTTTATATTATTGTCTGTCCGTCAGTCGTCTGTCCCGACTCTTTATCTAGAAAACGAGTTGAGATATGGAGTTAAAATAAAAACAATAATTTCGATTAAAATCGATCTCCAAACCTAACTGAGAAAAAGATAAGGCCTTTTCATCTTTGGATCTATTAAATTTGGCAAGAAGCTTCACTTTGATAAGTTTTGGAATAAAACCTCTTTTTTAAATTAGTGTGTTTTAAGGAAGCCCAGAAAGAACAAAGTTATATTGCATCTTACGGAACCCTTGGTGGGGGAGCCTGATTTGCACTTTGGCCGGTTTACTTACCGTTATTTTTTTAATTTTACATAATTATGTACCTTCGTAAACGTCTCTTAAACCTTCTCTATATTGTATTTTATTTAAGAGTTCACTATTGATAAAAAAAACATGATTAACTTAAAAACGAAAATGATTCAGTCGGAAAAGTTTATCTTAATTACGTACTTCTCCAAAACATGTTTATCCCTCGAGCCACAAACATGACCCGACAAGCCCGGGAGCCCTTAAAGGAGGAGCTTTTAATGAAAGTCTTCATATCTATTAAAGAGCAGGAAAAAGCGGCTGACCTAAATTTCCCACAAATTCGTCCCAAACATATCAACTCGCGTTATTCCCGGGGACGTTTTCAATATAGCGCCCGAACGTCTGCCTTCATTAAACTTTCTTAATTCTGTAGGAAAACCTTTGAAAGAACTCTGATGTGAAGGCATAGCTACCTCTGAACTTCCAGGGCCTTCATTCAAAGCCATTGTTGGAGATAAAAAGCATTGAAATTGGAAACCAGGATAGTAGGTGAACGATACTCCGGATGTTTGGGAATTGACAGATGATACTCAATAGGAAAGAAAATAGAATTGAAAGTGCCAAGAGATAAGAAGTGATGTATTATTTGTTTCTTCTAATTTGTTGGAAATGATAACAAAATCGTTACTCAAGAGTTAAATATGAATAGTGTAAAAGCCGAAAAATTTCTCGGAAAAATGGAGCCTTGCTACTGCTAAAGTTATGCAGTTGCGTCATACTTTTTATATCAAGCATTCTTCTTCTTTTCGTGTAGGACACCAAGTCATCCAACGACCCGAGGAACCCTGGTGTCAGAGTTTTTCAACCGCCTACTACTAGTAGTAGGCCTCTGACATGGTCGTGTAACGATTGCCATCTAAGTAACCATAGGCAGCAACCGGGAACGACGGCTTAACATGCCCTCCGAAGCACGGAACCATCTTTCTTTTCGGACAATTAGTTGGTTCAGCTTGCAATGTCATAACCAGACTGGGAACAAATTCTCAAAGTGATAAATATCAACTTTGTGAGTGATTCACCGAGAATCGAACCCGGAACCTTTGTGTCGCAGCCAGTTGCACTACCACTGCGCCACACCGGCCGTCAAGCATTACAAAAATATTTATTATTCCAATTTTTACGATAGGTACAAGTACATTCCGCACTTCGATATTACATATTGGTAGGTGTTATGTCAATGCGTTATTTATAACAAATATCTGGATTTATTACAGACTGCTTTCCAGACTGTATAATTCTTTTTAATAAACTTTTTAATAAATAATTACTTTAGGTTTGGCGATGCGATACAGCCAGACTTATGGGAATTCCAGCTCATGTATGTATAGGTGTAAATGTAAATCCCTTAGTTGCGTATAATTATTATTGTTATTTGGTGGATTTTTATACCTAAAGCATTTGGGTAATCTGTGGCTCTTTTATATTATGTAAATGCTATATTAAATATTAAACCTTGTATTAGAAATATAATACGTAAAGTACCATCATGGCGGGCTGGAAAGCTGGTCTAGGAATAAATAATGGTTGTTTATTAGTCAAAGTGCATTGTAGCGCCATTTCGTGACTAAGGTCTCAAGAGTAAAGAGGTGTCAAGTTTTTGCTTTTAACGTATATTAAGCGTGATACGGTACCTCAAGTCGACTGCACTGAGGAAAATAAATAACAGAATGTTGGAATATTTTGACGTAAGAGAATTAATAATTTGTGTCACAAACGAGTGGCACTGAGTTACGCATAGTCGACCATGACATCACATATATTCCGCCCAAGTTGTCATATAATTAATTAAACATATTGTAATACTGACTTGCATGCACATCTTATTTCATTCGTAAATTAATTATTTTGGAAATTTAAAGAGTCTAAAGGATCATCTCAATTACTGAGGTTTGTATTATTTCAATAGCGTGAGAAAAATCATTATAAAGTGTTACGGTAACCGCATTGGTACATCCTCAATACAGAATAAAAATGCATATTAAGGCGGTTTTCCCACTGTCGTCCGTTGCTCCGTTTTTTTAACGTACCGTTACGCATCTGTCTGTCAGACGAAAGGAAATTGCGAAATCCGATCTTATTCCATACAAATACAGCTAAGGTGCGTTTACGGATGTGTCTGTTAAACGACTTGTAAATTTTCTTTCGTCTGATTGTTCGATAACAAACGCAGCGATGAACGACACGTGGGAGAACCGTCTAAAGCTCAGAACAGAACCACAGGTAAAACAAAGTCATAACTCGGTATAACTAAATCCAATCATACACGCTAGCACGTCAAAACGGTGTAAACTGACAGGTACTCTCAGACTGTATCATGTTGTCCCCGTTAAAAAAGTAAAAAAAAACGAAAACAAACAGCGACCCGACGGCAAAAATAAAAAACTTAGAATTGGCCTAGGGAAACCCAGTAGGTAGGTATGTAGATACATATAAAAAATATTGTGGTGCCCTCGATTATCAGGCTTGGATCCTCGGTCGGCCCAACATGTATTATACTTAAAATTATTTACAAAAGGATTTAGCTTTGAGATAGTTTTACAACCGGCCGCCTAGTCTGCCTAACGTCAACCATCTTTGGGAATGCTACCGTGGGTGGATTCATCCTCTCCATGTGGTTGAGCAAGGTCGGCAGATATTGTTCGCCATTTACGCAATAACCTGAGTAGACTGGGTGGCAGTAGGTATTCTTAGCCGCTACCACACGCCATCCCCAACATCAATTTGATGGCAGAAATGTCAGATAGATATCAATCTAAAATATTGACAAAAAACTGTGTAGCTTAGCACTCATAAAAAAATGCAAATGTAGACTGCTAAAATGACGAGTCCTTCTTTTTTGCCTTTGCCAGAGTCGGGTAAAATGGAAACAATACTGTAAAAAAACACGTTTTGTTCAGGTAGCCAGTCGATCACCAGTATTTTGTTGGAATCCTATTATTACGAGTACTGGCTATGTGATAACAATGTGACGGTGACAGAAACTGAGACATTGATAATGATTTGGTATGAGAAAAATTTAAACTCGAAAAAACTCATCTGATGAGCAAAAACTAAGAAAATATTATGCACTATACCTATGAATTGCATCGCACTCTATATGATATGCCATACCTAGTTCAGTCATGGAATTTCAGGTTGTCAAAATAAATGGAAAATGTAGACGAGAACCAATAAGTTCAAAACATGGCACAGAAATACTCAAATAATTAATTTTACCGGTTCAAACCGTATTCAAACATCCCCCGAGCAGTCCAGTCTCCTTAATCTGACTTATTACCGGTGAATCTATATTAATACCAACGTAAAATACCTATATGAGCGTAACCCCTGTGTTCATATCTCTTTGGTGTACTTTTATGAGTGTACGTGTCCCCTCTAATACGCCTTTGACAGGAGGGGAGTGCAGACCAATTTAGTCAATGCGGTAATGGCAGTTTACACCAGTTGCATAATCAAATTGTGATTATACAATACAGCTGTCAATGTCAATCGCATGAATTGGATTTGGAGATAAAGACCAAGAAGTAATAAAATAAATACTAGTTTATCAATTTGACAGGTTGAAAGCGAAACTATTGCGTGCAATTGCTGGGGCAGATGTGATTCAACTTTATCAAAATAGTTTTACACCTCGCTAGTTACTACTTCATGATATAGGTAGATATATTCAAATCCCTCTGTAGCAAAATTATATATAATTTTTTGATATATCTAATTATGATGAATGATAAGATAATAAAAAAAATCTTGTACCAAAAATTTATTCTATGTTAAAGCTAGTTTACGTCAACGGTCATCATTCATTACATTGGTCATAACAAAAGGGTTTGAAACTTCTAAGAACCTAGATCTAAATGATTGCACTGCGATCATCGCAGGATTTTAATACACTATTTTTCAAAATCCCTTGGGCAAGTTATTTCATACGTAAGTCCAGTATTAAAACTTTATACGCGAACCACGTTACATTATTAATCACGCACCTTTCCTTTAACAGTAAAGAGGATTACAATAAGCTATAGCCAGGTATGGACCAGCCCATGTACAAGCCTGCACGCAATTATGTGGTACTTATTAGTGAATAATTGAAGACTGGCGCTCTATCAGATGGGAATAGGAAGACTGTAAAAGGAGGCCTAAAGGTATGGAATGATGGCCGTTTTGGATGGGATTTTGCGAGTGGTTTAGCAATGCATTGTAGCGAAAATTATGGTTATGTAATTTGCAATAAAGTACCGCTTTGGGAGGAATTTGTAATGTTTCGTGGAGATTGAGGGATACCAACAGTTTTACACCTGTAGTTGAGTCTAAACATAATTTTGCCCATGAATTGGAAGAATGTTTTTAATCATATGCTGGTTTATTAACTCAACAGTAAAATTACTTCACCGACAAGAGTTTGACTCTTAAATTTGAAGAAGAAGTAAAATTAAAAGAAATTCAATATTCAGTAAACAAATAAAAACTTATTAGAGGAAATTGATAATAAACAGTTACCTACATATCCAAGAAACAAATGAAAACATAGTCAGATACAAATAAGAAAATCGGATTCGTATAACACTTGACATTTAAATAAAAAATGTGTTTTTAAAAGATCACTTTTCATTCTCACCTTAATATTTAAGTTTATTGGACATTCTATCTTACAAATATGGCCAAAACATTTATTTCAACTTTTAACGTGTAAAAATTGCATTCAAAGTCAACGATTTTATTCAGTTACCTAAGTATATTAAACTGTAATTGGACGAAGGTGTGAAGCAACGCGTTGATGTCAAGAGTAAATTGGTAATGGAGTTTTTCGGCGAATTGAACTTATATCAACACGCATTTAATTATAAATTGATGATCGTGTACCTTGTACACAACATGACATTACAAACTCCATGATAGGCCCATAGCTCCATAGGCCCAATTTAAATCAACTAATCTCTGGCATAAATTCAAGTTACAGCTATACTCGTAATTATTTGCGGTAGAAAGTTGTTCCTTAATAGGTAGTTACTACTATTTTTGTATATTTTATATAATTAATTTCTTTACGTTGTTTTTTACATCGTATATTTTAAGTTGAGCTTTTGAGTTCAATTTACTTCAAACAAAACTTATTGTAAACAAAATTACTAGAATGCGTCCTTTTTATAAAAGTCAAAATCATTAACAGCATCATCGTATAATGCAAATTCACTGGAACTCACTAACAGTTTCAATTTCATTTTAATATCTTTGCGATTTAAATTTTCAATTCACGAATACACTAGCCAGGGCTTATTCACGTTGGGAAACTTTATTAATATTCATTTTCTAGTTTGAATCCGGAAAACCGACAACGACTCTATTTATTCCATTTTCAGCCTATTCGTACATAGCAGCTTATTGCATTTGCATAAATGTATACAAATCTGTACACTGTAATTAGTACTTTGGGACATACCTCGGTACCTAGATGTTACATATTTTCAAGTTTTCTACCGTCAGAGCGCGTAGATCAGAAGTTGTAGTCTAAATAAGTTTTCATTATTAAATAAACAAGTATCACTCATGATGTAGGTTTACGCAACTTGCTTGCTATTTACGTGCAGAAGGCTGTTTCTTCTTCTTCTTTTCGAGTAAGACACCGAGTCGATTAACAACCCGATGAACTTTAGTGTTTCAACCGGGCTAAAACTCTCCCTTTTTAAATTATTATTGTTCTCATTATTTCGTCGATCTGTATAAATATACTCTTCAACTTAGAGATCACTTTAGTGCTTTATCTATGTAGATTAGGTTTTTGTTTTGGTAACTTACCTTATAACCGCTTGTGGATGTCCAGGATGTCCAGGCCTTTCCTTTCTCCTTTTACGACACTCACTTTCATTTTTTACACTGTTCTCACTATATCTGCTCCCACTTCCATAGTTTTCTCGAATGGTATGGTATCTTGGTTGATAACTCTCAAGTTGCGAGTACAGACGCGCGCGTGGCGCGGGCGATGGTCCACGAGCCGACATAGAGTCCCCACGTCCGTACTCCGTGGCGATCGCTGCCACACTGACTTGATGTATACCGTGTATCCTCTCAGCCAACCCTGGCCTTCGGATTCCTTTTTCAAAATTTTCGTCGACAAACGCAACTCGTGGCGGTTTTGGTTGCATTAGGCTGATCTTTTTCTTTTTCGCGGTTGATGCCACGTAGAAGAAGTAGCCATTGCGGTCCATTTTAGGTGCGGCTGCTTTTACCTGAAACAAAAGTTTTTCGGTCATTAAACTCTGTTGTTTTTGTTTGTTAGGAGCTTTTTATGCCTTACATGTAGACCAAAGTGGGAATGTGGTATTGTTGAAACCTTTATAAAAAGAACGTATACAATGTGAGTGCTTACTAAGGTTAAAACACTCCGTGACATTATAAGTAGATATGTGATAGTTATAGGGTACTAAGTTTTTTTTTTAAATCCCTAGCAATGATACCAAAAGCACGCAATTTCACAAGATGTCTGCCTTTATTTTTTCTGTCTACATTATGAAAATTCCAAGTGATACGATACTCGTTTCCCAGTCAGCTCTAAGCTAGCTCTTTTCCTGTTTTTCTTCAGAGATTAGTTGGCTGTAAAGGATCTTCTTGAAGATTCGCTTTAACTCGATTTTCTTCATTAGTGCTTTTATTTTACTTGTGGAATGCTGCAGTTTTTATATATTTGCGGCATCTCTTAAGGCAAATGTTGTGTGTAAAGTGATTACAATATATATCTCATATATATGAACGTCAAAGGTACCTGCATTTATAAATTTCCTGTATATTATCGCGATCTCAAAACGCGGCTGAAAAAAATACGCGACAGAATTGGAAGTATATATTAAATAGCTTAATGCTATTTAATATATGGAATTTTTGCAGATGTGTTCTCAACTTCAATACTCAAGTTGTAACTAATAAAATATCATCAAATTGTTTAAAAAAATCTTTTAATATTTTTATTGTAAAACTAAAAATTTATTCCCATAACTGATAAATTAATATTAAACAATCATCTTCATGCGATGTCAACGATACGTACAATATCACTTTGTTCCATTTAAAAAGCCACCTATTTTATTCCTCTCCAATATTTTCCAAATTGTATTTTACGTCAAAGCTCCACAGATTTTCCTCTCTATATTTTTTAACATCATGACTGCAACCGTTTGAATATCTTTCCCGTCAAAACAATACTGGCTTTTATCGAAAACGTTTCAAAGTTTCGTATTTGTAAATAGCGAAATTCTCGTTTTGAGTTACGGGTTTATTTTGTTAGTATCTGTTAATAAAATAATTACACACTTCTTTGGCATTCCGTTAAAGATTTGATAAATACATGTCTGGTTGGGAAATTCTTACAGTTAAATAATAATTTCAATATCTAGGTTTTCTATCTCTATTGCCTACAACAATAAGTAATACTTTATAAACTCATCACAATAAATACATTTTAACGGATTTAAGTTGTGTTTATATTGGATTTTGCAATCCTCTTTACATACACCTCAACTTATAAACTACTGCTTATTCCAACCATTTATGCTGTTGCTACCTTCACAATGAACCGTGCAAGTGCTTTAAGTCTCTTTATTAAACCTGAAAAAAACGGTGGTTCCCCAAAAGTAAAAACCAAAATCAGCTCCCAAACTTTCACATTTCCACCTATCTACCAGTAGTGACTTGGCTATTATACGTTCTTGTAGCAAACTAACGAGTATATCCATTACTGTGTCGACGTCCATTAGACGCTGTCGGTCATAAATCCAAAGCGCAATGTAAGTATATGATGAGCCGCTTCTGATTTACCTTTGCCCGTACGAGATGTCACTTGAATAGCAAAACGATTGGGAGACACTGTTCTTCCGAAAGAAAAATTTATTTTATGATTTTCTTTATACTTAATTTGTTAACAGGTTTTGGTTCTCTTTAGTACTTATCACCTTTTTTTAATTTTTAATAATTATTATATTCGAGTGAATGGTTTGAAAAATTAGTTTATGGGGTAAAATTTTACTAGTGATATCGAAAACTCATGACGGGCTTGTGATAAGGCACAACTTTTGCCCACCCTATATAAACTCAGCCTTAGCACCCAAAATTTTCAAGATTATTGTAACCCTATTTTTACAAAGCTTCTACTTACGTTGAAAACAATGATATGGCATAATAAATAGTAATGGCCCCATTTGCATCCTTGAGGTACTCCGCAAATTTAGTGCATTTTCAAATTGCTTCCCCTTAGTTCGTCAAACTAGCAGGTCGTGTGGTCGCTCCTGCTGACAACTCGCGACGATGTTATCGCGCCTTCGCCCGCGGCGTCTTTCTGAATGCTAACTGGCCGCTCAATGCTGGCAAAGGCTTTATCCGGGACATCTGTGTACGGAGGACCCACTTTGATACCCGCCTGCACCCTGCAGGTATTTTTCTCTGCGATTTAGATTGCCGTCTGTGTTTAAAGTTTGACGAAGAGCATTAAGGACTTTCATATAGACATAGTAGTGGGGTGTGCCATTATTTTTATCACTTAACATTAACTTTCAACAGTTCCTTTCCTTTCCTTGTCATCTCGGATTAAAAAATCTTTGTTTCGTAATTTGACTCTTTTTTCGTTTTTATGAGAAAAAAATAAAATGTAAGAAATTGAAAATAAACATACAGACGTTACATAAACAGTATGTGATTGGTTTAATCCGGTGGACAAATATCCTGGACAGTGTAGCAAACAACGTCCAAGCAATCCCCAGAAGAGGGACCGGAGACTTGTTCGAGAGGCATAGCATTCTAGAATGCAGCTTTGTTCTTCTTGTCTATTCAAATATTTATTTGTAAGAATTTGAACGGTCCCTAGATATAAAATTTTATTTCTAGAAAACATTTCACTTCTGAAACAGAAGTACAATCCACAACATTTCAAATTCCTAACAAGACTCTATTATATTTTTAATAGATAGTTTATCGCATCATTAAATAAAGGGCAAGTTCTTTTTATTTTATTTTGTTTCATAATTAGAGATTTTAAATTTTAAAAAGTGATAGTTTAGTTCCAACAACTAGGCTGCTGAAAACAAAATTCGTTTGCCTACCACTTATATGACCTTTATTAAAAAAAATACCGATTGACATTGACAGATGAATGAATGAAGTTTTCTCCACTATTTTTTTTTTCTACTATAAGCAAAGGATTTTTTCATGGTTATCCTAACTTTGGAAGTTTTTACAACTTTTCAAAATATTTTAGAAACGATTGCATTAAAAATTTTGAAAATATGTGTATCTTAATAAGCATCCCAAACACTAAACGATATATATATCTTTTGAATCTAACGTAAAATGAAATGTTGTGGATTGCCTTTTTTTTCTCATAGGGAGGCCTGCCCCCCTTAACGCCACGTTTTGTTGGTAGATGCTGGTATACTTCTAAAACAGTTGTGCACATAGCCGTCCTCAGCCATCCTTCTTTACAATACTATTCATCATTAACACGAGATCTTTGATAGGGTTCAATTTAGTTCGGTCTAGTGAAAGATCTTTTGCGTACGAAGAGCACGACTGCCGGTCGCGACGCAAGGGACTCACGATCAAATTGATTGCAGTTTTGTTATTTTTCTTCCTTTATACTTTTTGTTTTAATATATTTTTTTAGTTTATTTTTATTTTCTAACTACATTCATGAAATGCACATGAAATAGTAAGCTTTAAAATATAGTTAGCTTTGTATTGAATGAAATATTTGTGTTTATCTGCAAAGTATCGACACACATATTAACACACATATCACGCCTATAATTCCTTGCAGGGTAGGCAGAGCCCAAACGGCCGCATAAAACGTATAAATTGAAGCGTGATTTTTTTCTACCCTACACGTAACACCAGCGTATGGAAGCAAAAAGTTTTACATAAATCGATTCAACGATTTAAGCCTGAATCGCGTGCAACAGACATACAATGCAATAAAGACAGTTTTTTTTTTGGAAATCATTACTTCCAAAGAACACCTAGACGTTTTCTTATTTATTTTCCATTAATAGAATTGACCTTCGTTATTGTTTTATTATATGAATGTATGCATTGTATATATATGTGTATGTAGAGATAGATATATATGTGTTGTCAAAAAACTGGCACTATAAACACTAGCTGAGAGCTAAGAAAACAAATTTGATAATAAAATAACATAATAATTGTAAAATTTTACATTGTATGAAAGCGAGCGGTCATAATTATAATTTACGATGAATTAATTTATTGAAGGATATACTATATTTTATAGCTGTTATGTACAACATAGTCAAACACTTAAAAAACTAAATAAAATACATATCTAAACCAACAGGAAAACAAAAATCCTCTCTTAGAATTTTGGAAACGCGCAAACACGGATATGTACTCACAGATTACGGCCAAAACAATGCATCTGTCTCAAATCAAAATTTCTGAGAGCGTTTGTGTCCCCGAGGTCCCCTTGTTTCCGGAGCACTCCTGTGTCAATATTTGGAACTACTGAGACACGAATCTTCAAACAATTCTAAGACAAAGACGCTTTGATTCACTCATAATTGGCATGCAGGTGCTCTCCTACTTGAAAGATTTCAAAACTTTGTGAAATTTCTAAGATAAAACTAGATAGTTGCTTGATAAGTTTATATATTTATATGCTTGTTACGATTATTTGCTGTTCCGCGATCATGGCTCAAGGAAATGGGCCGAAATATCGGACAATTTGACAAAATTGAATATTTATTATATTTATTTGCATTCAAATGGTACAATGGTTCTTAGGTAAGGTAGGTATACAGTTTCACATTTGATGCCTGTGAAAGGCACAGAAAATCTACCGGCTATTTGTAGGTATTTTATCAAAACACAATTAATTGACTTACTAAGACTAGAATAAAATTTGATTAACATTCATAATTTTTTTTCGTAATATTTTATTACCAATCATAAATATAAAAAAATTTATCCGAAAAATCAATTTAACAGTATCATTATTTAATATTTAAAAATTCATTTATTGTATTACCGTGTGATGCCGGCCTAGAATAGCATCACCCCATTTCTTACTCATGGGTGTCGTAAGAGGCGACTAAGGGACTCGAGGGTGTGTATTGCAATTTTAGGCGATGGGCTGACAACCTGTCACTATAGTGATACACAGCTATCTGATTGACCCTCAAACTTTTGTCAGACGTGGTGTTAATATCCGTTTTACGGCCGTTAACGCTCTGCCTACCCCGTAAGGGATATGGGCGTGATTTATGTATGTATGTATGTGTATAAAAACATTTTTCTAGAAGAAATTTTTGCAGATTATTACGAAATTTATTGATGTCAGTTTCTAATTTGATTGTTTCCGGTATTTTATTGCAAACGAGAATCGAGCTGTAGTACGAATATAATGGTAAGATAAGAACCCCTTTTTAGTGTTTTGATTCATTATGTGAAACCGCGAAAGTGTAAAACAGTTTATTTGTATCAACTTCTTGATTTTTAAAAATCGTTCACGTTCTGTTTTTATTTATTGAATAACTAATTTGTACGTTAAATTAGCAACAACTGGATGCACTTCGTCGTCTCCTTGTATGTCGTGTGTTAATGCGCATCTTGCGTGATTCCTCCCTGACGTAGAGAAACCAGACATTTCAGGGGTGTGCTATGAAACACAAATTTCAGGTTACGTTCGTTTAACTAAGTTCTTAACGCCTTAATTTTGCTGGCTCTGATATAGAGAAAAAATTGGAAGATAGTTTGAATGCTTTCAAGTGCCTTCTAGGAAATCCGCCCAGGATCAATAGGTGATCTTTTGAAATATTATGTTTTTCATTCTTTCGGAGTTTCAATCTTAATGTTTTATACCGCCCGTTATTTTCCACATTGTTCATTGGCCTCAATTCAGTAAAACCATTATCTTAATTACCTTAACCTTTGGCTGACGACCTGGTCTAAAAGACACACTTACGCCGCGGTTACGTCCCACAGACGTAAAAATTTAAATTATTTAAAAAAACGTGAATAAGCGTGCCAACGACTAATAATTTTTATAGTTGTTAGATAGAGGCCTTAGCTAACAAAATAAGATATAAATAATATTGATTTATGCTTGAAATTTAAAAATAATTAACATTTATTTATGATATCGCATAATTGGCTTACTAAATTTAGGTACGTAGTTCAGTCCTAATTTTTTTTGAACAATCATATGTATGTATATGTATTTTTGAACGGTCATAATTATAATTTACGATGAATTAATTTATTGAAGGATATACTATATTTTATAGCTGTTATGTACAACATAGTCAAACACTTAAAAAACTAAATAAAATACATATCTAAACCAACAGGAAAACAAAAATCCTCTCTTAGAATTTTGGAAACGCGCAAACACGGATATGTACTCACAGATTACGGCCAAAACAATGCATCTGTCTCAAATCAAAATTTCTGAGAGCGTTTGTGTCCCCGAGGTCCCCTTGTTTCCGGAGCACTCCTGTGTCAATATTTGGAACTACTGAGACACGAATCTTCAAACAATTCTAAGACAAAGACGCTTTGATTCACTCATAATTGGCATGCAGGTGCTCTCCTACTTGAAAGATTTCAAAACTTTGTGAAATTTCTAAGATAAAACTAGATAGTTGCTTGATAAGTTTATATATTTATATGCTTGTTACGATTATTTGCTGTTCCGCGATCATGGCTCAAGGAAATGGGCCGAAATATCGGACAATTTGACAAAATTGAATATTTATTATATTTATTTGCATTCAAATGGTACAATGGTTCTTAGGTAAGGTAGGTATACAGTTTCACATTTGATGCCTGTGAAAGGCACAGAAAATCTACCGGCTATTTGTAGGTATTTTATCAAAACACAATTAATTGACTTACTAAGACTAGAATAAAATTTGATTAACATTCATAATTTTTTTTCGTAATATTTTATTACCAATCATAAATATAAAAAAATTTATCCGAAAAATCAATTTAACAGTATCATTATTTAATATTTAAAAATTCATTTATTGTATTACCGTGTGATGCCGGCCTAGAATAGCATCACCCCATTTCTTACTCATGGGTGTCGTAAGAGGCGACTAAGGGACTCGAGGGTGTGTATTGCAATTTTAGGCGATGGGCTGACAACCTGTCACTATAGTGATACACAGCTATCTGATTGACCCTCAAACTTTTGTCAGACGTGGTGTTAATATCCGTTTTACGGCCGTTAACGCTCTGCCTACCCCGTAAGGGATATGGGCGTGATTTATGTATGTATGTATGTGTATAAAAACATTTTTCTAGAAGAAATTTTTGCAGATTATTACGAAATTTATTGATGTCAGTTTCTAATTTGATTGTTTCCGGTATTTTATTGCAAACGAGAATCGAGCTGTAGTACGAATATAATGGTAAGATAAGAACCCCTTTTTAGTGTTTTGATTCATTATGTGAAACCGCGAAAGTGTAAAACAGTTTATTTGTATCAACTTCTTGATTTTTAAAAATCGTTCACGTTCTGTTTTTATTTATTGAATAACTAATTTGTACGTTAAATTAGCAACAACTGGATGCACTTCGTCGTCTCCTTGTATGTCGTGTGTTAATGCGCATCTTGCGTGATTCCTCCCTGACGTAGAGAAACCAGACATTTCAGGGGTGTGCTATGAAACACAAATTTCAGGTTACGTTCGTTTAACTAAGTTCTTAACGCCTTAATTTTGCTGGCTCTGATATAGAGAAAAAATTGGAAGATAGTTTGAATGCTTTCAAGTGCCTTCTAGGAAATCCGCCCAGGATCAATAGGTGATCTTTTGAAATATTATGTTTTTCATTCTTTCGGAGTTTCAATCTTAATGTTTTATACCGCCCGTTATTTTCCACATTGTTCATTGGCCTCAATTCAGTAAAACCATTATCTTAATTACCTTAACCTTTGGCTGACGACCTGGTCTAAAAGACACACTTACGCCGCGGTTACGTCCCACAGACGTAAAAATTTAAATTATTTAAAAAAACGTGAATAAGCGTGCCAACGACTAATAATTTTTATAGTTGTTAGATAGAGGCCTTAGCTAACAAAATAAGATATAAATAATATTGATTTATGCTTGAAATTTAAAAATAATTAACATTTATTTATGATATCGCATAATTGGCTTACTAAATTTAGGTACGTAGTTCAGTCCTAATTTTTTTTGAACAATCATATGTTTCCATAAAGTGACTTTTAAAATCCTTACATCTATAAATATTTATCAAAATAAAACGAAATAAGAACCTCTAACTACAAAAATAAAAAAATTGACAACGTATATATTTGGCATATTTCACTTTCGCACTTTGCAGTCACTGCAGACTTGAAGGCAGCAAGTAAGGCACATTGGTTTCTTGCATTGATGGGAAAAGTACTTTGTTCGCCTTTTCATTTTACTGGGACATATTGCACAAGTCTTTCGAATACCTGGATCAGGATCGGGATTTGTTTTGGAGGTGTAAGCTCAGGCATATCAGTAGGTCCAATAAATAACTCGCTCTATAGTAAGCCGTAATTCGCGTAGGATTCTTTCGTTGTACACGCGTAACTTCATTTCAGGTAGAACCAATTTCCGTGCAAGAGAAAGTAGAAAAGGGCCACGTCTCATATTGACTTTATTGGTGCACTCTTTATACAGCACATAAGAATTGACACCACTCAGATCTATCAATCTGAAGTACGAAACCATAGGCCAACTACGTGTCCTTCGATAGCACGAATAATAAGAGCACTTTTTGTCCACTTCGTCCATGCCACCTTTTTTATTATAGTCAGTGATCAATAGTAACAAGCTTTTAGCTCTAATATTTTTTCGAGTCCTTTTCGGCGGCGCAGAAATCTGAATTTTATCAACCGCGGAGAGTTTCAAAATCATAGGTTTCGAACTCGTTATAGTATTTTTAGATGACGCTTCATTCGCCACGGGTGCTCATCGCTCTTTTGAAGCAGTCTTTTGCTTCTTTGTAGCAGTCTTCTTCTTCTTAGTCATTCTGTAAAAAGCGTATACACCGACATCACGTCCAGGAGACACTATGGGTGACGACCTTGTGACGACACACAAATACTGAGGTGACGACTGAGAGACGTATAAAGTTTTGTACATAAACACCGTACTTACGTCTGTGAGACGGCGATGACTCCGATACAGTCTCCTGTGCACTCGTCACTAGCAACGACGTCGACTGCGGCTTCAGAATGGCGGCAGAGAAAGGTAGCGGGAGAGGAGAAGCTCCGCACCGCGTATTTCAGAAAATATTTTTAATACAAAAATATTGACGTCTGTGAGACGTATAGGTCGTCAGTTAAAGGTTAAGGCAAGTGTAAAAGTAAATGACCTCGACAGTGAAGCCACTCACTCTTTATACAAACAATCAATCAGAGTGTCCGTTGCTTATGTTTTCAGTATCATCCATGAGTAAAATTGGAACCTGCAAAGTCAATGAAATATTCGCTTAAATGAAAGTTTTGGCAAACAGTGCCTAAAACGACCACTTTTACTAAAAACTTGAGCAACGGATATTCTGATAGATTCTTTGTATAAAGAGTTTTTTTTTGTGAAGTGGTGTCCCTCTCGAGGCCGTTCACGAGTACACTTGCCTTAAATAAGCGCTGTCACTTTCCGTCATATAGGTTTAAAAACGGATAAGAGATATCGAAGTCCTGTCATGTCTTTCGATTTATCGCAAAATGCGCATTATCCGTCAAAATAAAACAGCAGTGACTTAATTTTCTAGAAATGTATTGTAATTTTTACACATGACAGAACTTAGATATCTCCCATGCTTCTCTAAACCTATTTGATAGTTAAAGGTAAGGTAAGAGAATTGTTATCCCGAATTGAGGCCATTATTGCTTTTTAGTCAGTTCTGATTTACTGTCGCTTGACAAGGCAGTTTAGTTTATTTCTTGGCATAATGAATATTAGATAACGTGAACTTGTTTGAATACACCCTGTTTCTCTTCGCCCCTCAGGCAATGAGCCGAGATGCAATGTTCTGATGTAGATGTATTGCGTTAGTGATGTAAGTATACTAGGTGGGTAAACTTGTTGGTATATAAGTATGTCGCAGTAAAATGGCAAAATCATAAATTCATCCAAATTCCTACAATTATGGCCAAAACCCAAAAATGGCAAAATTGACACTTCATTTTGCCATCGTCCTAAATAATTTATCGTCTATGTCGTCATTCCTCTTTTTGTATTTACTTTATAGTAAACAATAACTTAAAAAGATTTTACAAAGATTGAAACAAAAAACCGTATGTAGGCTTAGCATAGTATTACCCCATTTCTTTCGTGGGTGGCGTAAGAGGTGACTAAGAGAGTAATCGAGGGTTACATGTGTATTGCAATTTGAGGCAATGGGCTGACAACCTGTCACAATAGTGTTAAAAAAACCATTATGGCTCTCGAATGTTTGTCAGATGTGGCTTAGAGGCTTAGTTTACGCTCTGCTTACCCTGCGAGGGATATATGCATGATATTATGTATGTATGTAAAACAAAAAAATATAATATTAATAATAACTAAAATAAAAGTGAACTCACAAAAAGTCATGATGACATTTGATAAAATAGAGTAAATAAATAAATATTTTTGTATTTTTTGGAATTGAAAGTTATTCTTTGGTTTTCAGTCAATCCAAAAATAGTCATGACGACACTTAATTGGAAAAATATCAATTGAACCTCGTTTTGCTATCTTCCTTGACAACTTTAGGAATTTCGCCATTCGTATCCCTAGATCTGTTTAAGACAATGGCAGAATGTCACGACTTTACAATATTGCGGCTTTTGTCCAAATTTCCAGGAATGCACGTGAATTGCCGGTTTTGTCATTTTACTGCAACATATATAGGTAGAATATTATTTGAGACAGAATCAGATCTTTATAAGGATGGAAATGTTTTTCTTTCTTTGGTTATCAAATTAAGATAATTCCTTTGTATTCCTCACAAAATTCCGTTAGAATTATGAAAGTCTTGCATAAAAATGTTCCCTTTGATGTTTATTAAAAAACATGGCAGGCATTTTTATTACAACATGCGCAAATTTGATTTTTCTTATTTATTTCTGTATTTAAGAGCAATGCAAATACTTAAATAATGTTAGTCAAGAATAATGAGAAATCCAATACCATTACGGGCGACAAGTGGGAGACCCGACATAATTTTAACAGAGTTTGATGACAATATCGCATCAACATACATACATACATAAATCACGCCTCTTTCCCGGAGGGGTAGGCAGAGACTACTTCCTTCCACTTACTACGATCCTGGCATACTTCTTTCGCCTCCTCCACATTCATCAATCTCTTCATGCATGCTCGTCGGTTTAGGGTACTCTTGACCTGACCTTTCTTTAGCACGTCCCCGATTTGATCAAGGTACGTTCGTCGAGGTCTTCCCCTTCCGACGTTCCCATCCACACTTGCCATATACACCTGTTTCGTTAATCTTCTTTCATTCATCCTCTCTACATGACCAAACCATCTAAGCATACCCTTTTCTACACCAGTCACTACGTCTTCTTTTATACCACAACGTTCCCTTATCACGCTATTCCTTATCCTGTCACTCAATTTTACGTCAATCATACTTCTTAACGCTCTCATTTGTACTGCATTTATTCTACTTTCATGCTTTTTCTGCCATACCCAACTTTCACTCCCATACATAAGTGTCGGAACTAACACCCCTCTATGCACAGCCAGACGAGCCTTATCAGAGACTTTCTGGCTGTTCATAAAAGTGTGCAACGCTCCATTCACCATGTTGCCGGCATTCACCCTTCTTTCGATGTCACTTTCACACTTTCCATCTGATGTGAACATGGAGCCCAAATACACAAACTCTTTCACTTGTTCCACCCTCTCTTCTTCTATCATAATTTTACACTCTGTCATATTTTCCTCTTTCTCAAAAACCATTGCTTTCGTCTTACTTACATTCACTTTCATTCCTTTCTTTTTCAAAACCTCAGTCATAATATTTACCATCTCCTGCAACCCTTCAGCCGACGACGCAAGGATAACTTGGTCGTCAGCATAGAGAAGACATTTGACGAGTAAACCATTCATTCTCAGACCACATTCACTCTCTTTCAAATCCGCCAAACAACTATCCATGAATAGATTGAACAGCCACGGTGACGCAACACATCCCTGTCTTACACCTTTCTCGATGTTAAAAAGTTCACTGAACGCCCCGTTTATCCTGACACAAGCACTGGAATCCTTATATAAGGATTTCAGTGCTCGTATCAAGATACTGCTCACCCCATGCATGGATAGTGCCGACCACAATTCATTCCTCACCACTCTGTCATAGGCCTTTTCCAAATCCACGAATGCGCAATAGACTTTCTGGTTTTTGGCCAGGAATTTTTCAGCTATGCAGCGCAAGGAAAAGACCTGATCCGTACATCCCATCCCCTTACGAAATCCTGCCTGAGCATCCCATACTTTCTCATCCGTTTCTTTCATCACTCTTTCAATCAACACCTTTGCATACAGTTTGCCGACGACACTGAGGAGGCTTATACCGCGGTAATTTTTGCAGTCCAGCTGTGACCCTTTTCCTTTATATAATGGCACTATTACAGCCTTGCACCAATCAGTTGGCACTCGACCGCTTCTCCAACAAAGGTTAAAAAGGAGGTACAGCTGACTACCCACAACGCCTTCGCCAGCCTTCAGCATTTCGAGCGACACTCTATCATACCCTGCAGCTTTACCAGATTTCATACTTTTTAACGCTTTCACAATCTCATCCATTTCAATCTCATTTTCGTTCTCAATTTCATTCACTTCTGCAGTAGTTATTTCTTGCGCTAGATCTTCTTTCTCAAATAAGCTTTCAAAATATTCCTTCCATCTTTTCAACACACATTCCTCACCTTTTATTACACTACCATCCTGGCTTCGAATCCTACTCAACTCGGACGACGTGGTTTTACTTCGAGCTGTCCTTATGGATTTCCAGAAAACTTTCAAGTTGGAACGAAAGTTTTCCGATAGCCTCCTGTCAAATTCATCCTTATTCTTATCTTTCATTTTATCAACAGTCTTTTTAACATATAATTACATATAACCTATGTATGAACATCATTAATATTTGTTTGACAATGCGATTATACAAGTTGATTCAACCAATATACAGTCACTACATACCTAACAGCTTGACTCGTATAATATAGGTATCATGGATTTAAGCAATGAAGCAGCTTGAACAAGCCACTAAGTTTAAAATATCCATTCGATTGGTTAGCTTGAGCTAATTCAGGCACAGTGCAGACAAGCTGGACAAATTTGGCCCGCGCTTAATTGACCGCTAGTCAAATGTGCTCAGGCTAGGTGCAGGAAATTTCAGCCAGCGAGTTTATGTTTGTGAGGAATTAGCCTCCATAGTTTACCGTTGCATGTCTAGTCTACGCAATAGAACGCAAGGCATTGTTCTCTTATCTCATTGTCAAATTTTCATAAATTTTCCGAAATTATCCGATCATTCTTATCAAGTATCTGGTACTTTTACAGTTTTAAATGATTTTATATCTAAAGAAAAGGAAAGCCGAACCAGCCCGAGCTCATTCGGGACAAAACTCTCTTTCTGAATCAGCGTAGATGATAAGGTATACTTACTCACCAAGACAAACTAAAATCGCGTGGCGCATGCATGCTACCTATGGCTCATTGGTAAAGAAAAGTAGAATTGTTCATTGGTAAAAATCTACAATGAGTCAATACTTCTATTTTGATAGCTGTATAAAAAATATAAATAGTTCCATTACATGGCGTTGAACATTTCGGGGCATCTTTACTAGTGAGTTGGATTCTTCTTCTTTTCGTGTGTGATACCGAGTTGTCCAACGACCCAATGAACATCCTTGAAAAGTTATGAATATGAATAAATAGTTTTTATTGGAGTTTGACGGCGCTAGTGGTGCTAATTTAAGTGTATTTTGATATCGCTAACAACGATTAAAGATAATGGGTCCGAAAAAGAAACGTTAAGAAGTTTACAAGGAAAAAAACAGTTCACTACATACTAGAACAATAATTTTATTACCTTGCGTGGCCAGATAAAAACCCCCAGATATTAAACGCCATCTATTGGCGTAAAAAAGCGCAACTCTTTTTAGTCTGTTTAAAAACACCTTCCTTCCAAATATTTTATAGATATGATGCTGTTTTTCCATGAATATAGCGGAATTGAACGTGGTTCCCGCTTTCAGTATTACTGATTTTAGTAGTCTGTCTGTACTAGCATATGTACTGTAAAATTTCACCGAAAAGCCTATCAGCTTAACATAAACACTGCAAGGGGACGTCAGACTGAATTGATTGATCGAAACCACTCGTATTTCAAAATTTTACCACGGATGAAATATTTTGAGGGGAAGTACCTGGTAGGTACCGCTGCAAATGATGGTATGTATGATATGTACACATGAGGTCTTAAGAGCATAACTAGTTGATAATTTTATGAAGAAAGAAAACGCATTTATTCATTGACATGTATACAATGATCGCCTTAATGTGGCGTGGAGTAAGCTAAAAATGATTGATTTTACAAATATGTGGCAATATGGTAAATTCATATTAAAATGGTGATGAAATGGCATTAGCCGTAATTTCTTGTGACATAGACTTTTATACATATTTGGATTGGTTCAGCGAGATTTTTGTTGGGTTTGGCGACGATCAGAGCACTTTAGTCGCTTAATACTTACTACCGCATTTTCGGTGTCTATTTATCATTTTGCCATGAACAAAAAAAGTCATAAAATAGGTTATTCTGTATTAAGCAACAACAAAAAAAAATCTCGAAAGTTTATAACTACGGCTTACTTTTTAAGCCTTTTTTGCAAAACAAAATTGTGTGCAATGCATTCATTAGAAAGTGGAGAAAAACATAGGGGAATATATTTTCTGTCACCAACATTTATATTTGTCATCAAGTAGTATCACCAAATTATGAGATCTATCGTCACGAAATATTTTCGTTCTCAGATAAACAAATGTGTTCCCAGGTTACCTCATCACCAAATTAATGTTATATAATTTGTAAAATAAAAGATGGATTACCAAATAAATTGTAGTGCATTGATTGAATTTATACTTCGTTCTCATAATAATAGTTTTGTTACTTATATAATAGGTTGGTACTCAAAATGGTAGATCTGTCACCAAATAAATCAATTTTCGTTCCCAGACTGCTATTCCCTTTAATTTGCTATTTTGTCACCAATACAGTGGTAAAATTTTATTTAATTAATTTATCAAAATAATATTGTTCGCTACCAATTTAAAACATCAATTGTCAATTTGAATGAAAAAATATTCAATTAGGCGGAGCCAAATTGGCGCGCTTTAAAAATTTACCAATCAGACCTCAGCAATGGGTCATAGGATCATACGATGCATGGCGCGGGCAGCGAGGTGCAACTTTACTTCATTCGCGTCAATTTCATTGCTGAGGGTGCATTCACTTTTTTTTATGGTATAGGCTAACGCTTGACCACAATCGCACCTGATGGAAAGTGACGATGAGGTCTAGGATGATTCGCGTTTGCCTAGAAAATGCCTTCTTATATTAAATAGGAACAAATGTTGACTATTTCACGAGAACTATGTGTTTTACTATCCTACTAGAAATTTTATCGAAATACTGTTTTTACCTGTGGGAATTAAGCTCCTTGGGGGAGGCATAATATGTTCAGTAAAGTGGTAAGTAGACTGTTTTCGTTGAAACGATGATGATGATAACTTCTAATTTTTTTGAAACTTTTTGATATTTTTATCGGGACACAAATATGATTTATTGGTGATCACTTTAAATTAATTATCTTCAATACTTCTTAGGACAAACCTATTAAAATACATTCAAAAATATTAATTTGGTACTAGACCTTATATCTCCATGATTTTAGGTAATTTTTCGTGGAACTGATTTTATATTGTTTGATGACTAGATTTTGGTGACAAATCTATTATTTTGGGGGCAAACTCTATTATTAAGGAAACAGAAAACTACTTAAATTGGTGACAGCTTAAATCATACCCAAAAACATAGGTACCCAAGAAAAACCATAGTTAAATTGAAACAACATTTTGATACCTACTTACTTTATAATCCATTTTTTTTATTATCATCTTCGTTGCAAGAAATATAACAATTTGCTCCGTTATTTAGTAAGTTATGAAATATTGGTGCAGTAAGGAATGCTTAGATAATAATATAAAAATAATAAAAGTTAAAACTATACACTATCGGTTGCCATTAAAATCAGAATGCTATCATCATAACTTTAAGAACGGCGTATCATCATCGTAAAGAATGGTAGCAGCCTGCGATAGTAGCCTTCTGACTTGGTCAAAAACGAGACCTAGCCCGACTCAAAATGGAGAAGAAGGGACATACTATAGAATGATAAAAAGATCCAGCTACAGTATGTTGTCTCTGTTTTATGATGAATTTGAACACAAGTTTCATACTTCTACACAGAAATAATAATTTCTGAAGTTATACAGAGTACAGAAGTACACATACTAGGCAGCCTCTCTGGTCAAACAATTTATAATATCCTATTGACTTGTAATCCGACATATTTACTTACTTGATAAAAGAGGAAGAAGCGGCAAGAGCTCTAACATTTTTGGTTGGATTTTCTGTTTGCTAGTGACGATTTTGCCTACTGTCGCGTCTAAATTTTAAACCTCTGTACCAAAGGCGACACGCGATGGTAGGCAGACATTAATTTAATCATCGCTATCCCTCACCACGCCGTAAAACTAACTCGTAAAATAGCACTTTCCCGAGATATGGATTTTTCATACTCCGCTTTTCATGTCCGTGCTGCGTAATAAAAGAAATCACTTAAAAAAGTGCAATGGGTGACGGCAGAGGGTTCCTTTCTTACGCTAGTGAACACAAGGCTATAAAAGTAGATAAACAATTTTATATTTTTTTCAATATTGTCTGTTGTGATTGATTACCCTCACAATCTAAATCGTAAATTATATAAATCTTTACAAGCTATCCAGGTACATTAGCAGCAGATCAACCTACCTTAAGTAATAATGGTTCTTCTAACAGTTATTAATAGTATAGGTAGGTCCCTTAAATAGGTATGTTCGGTTAGGTGTGCTGCTAATGTACTAGTTACAGACTTTGGTTGTGAGCGAAGTCTGCCAGTCAAATTTAAATTTAACATTTTACAAAATATAAGTCAATAAGCGTCACAAACTCGAAATATAATATTGTATGAATATGCCGTCAAAGATTGTCCACGCGGGATGTCATATCCCATAAATTAAGATAAATTAGGAAAACTAAACATTATTATTTTTATATAATTACGTTTTGGTGACAAATGGATATACACAAACGCTAGGTATTCAGATTAGTCGTCATCCTCTGCGGTCGTATGTCACTATAATTTCAAGGGTGGAAACAACAGGGCTGAGCAGTGAACACAGAATAAAATCTGAACCACCAGGGGTCTCCAATCTGAGGTTGTCGACGGAAGATTAATACTTACTTCCTTTTGTGTTTGTCCCTAACAAATAACGGGGGGGACTTGCCAAAGATCGCCCTTGAGAGGTATTGCATGTAGATGCAGTATTGGGGATTATTGGGACATTATTTTCTGCAATCTGTATTGGGAGATGTTTTTGATAGAATGCCTACTAAAAACTACTCAAAACATAACAAATCACGAAATGTAGAAAATTAAAAAATATTAAATGTTTGCCGCAATATGTCCTGCAACATTAGGCGAAGCCTGTCATCTGATGTTGTAAAATCACGACTGTTTCTTTACGGAAGAGATTGGGCGTTAAGATACTATGGCATTATTGTTACAATTGATTTATGTAGTGTCAGAAATTTTCAGCAGCACCTTAAACAATTAAAAAGCGTTATATTTAATAACTAGGAAACACGAGGTGGATGCTGATATTGACTGAGATGGTCTGATCAATTTAAAAAAAAACGGAAAATGTAGAGGTAAATATGCCACTACTTAATGGTCGTTTTTTTTGTAAGAAGTGTAGTTGAAGCTCCTTCACTTCTTTTATTTCATCAGTTTAGTGTAGGGAATCTTATGAAACTACCCAAATCATAAAAGTATCCTATCAGCAATAGTACCAATTGTAGTTAAACGGTTAAAAGATTTTAGGTCTTTATTCGTATAAAAATATATACGTTTTTGAAATTACTACAAATTACAAAACAAAATGTAGGTAATAAGTTTATTTCTACCAATATTTTGCAACCAAACCTCTCAGTCCGCTTTATTTCCTTTGCTAATAAGCTGAAATTGGAAAAAGCCTCCAAACTTATCAAAATAAAACTTATGAGTTCAACCCAAGTATGAATATTCACTGGCCTGATGGCGAAGTGGATAGTACCCCTGCCTGCTACGCCGAGATTCGTGGGTTTGATTCCCACACAGCACAAGTATTTGTAAAATAATTTTCAATTTTTTTTGTTGAGTCTGGGTGTTTTCTATGTATTTATTTCCAAAATAAAAGTATTGCTGTATTATATCACCTATCTTGTTCCCATTGTACAAGATTTACTTAATTTGAGGCTAGATGGCGCTGTGAGAAATGTCCAAAATGTTTGTTATTTTTTATGTTTATGTCCATCTTTTCTTGGGGAACTACCTAGGAAGTATGCCCATCTTTTCTTTTCTTCCACACCATTCTACCATTTCTACCTTCTTACTCCACACTTTGGCATGCCATTTTATGTTTATTTTTCCAAAGCAAAGGCATTTTCCGTATCAAGACGGCCGTTGTAGCATGCGACGTTTTGAAATGAGAAGGGTTTCAAGTATTTTATTAAATAAGAAAACAAATATTGGGAAATACAAAAGTCAAAATGTTACAATGTCTTCTCTAGTGTTAATTTATGTACAAAATACAGTAGGTATATTATAGTACATCGAAAATTATTATCTACTTAACATTCTAATTGTAGTTAGTAGAGAGAGGGTATGTAGCAGGTACTTAGTAGTAAGTTGTCGACTTGCCGAGCACTCAAGTGTCTAACCGCGTATCTTGCACGTTACTTTACTCATTAACTCGAGATGCAGGTAGCTAATTGAAAGTAAGCGAGTAACCAGATGAAATGTATCAATCTATCTTGTATGTTACACTTTGTGTTGTTACTTCTCGATGGAACTCCATGTTAATTTATTAATAAAACACTTTTTCACTAGTTCCACTAATTAAATTAGTGGAACTAGTGATTTACTATTTATTTATTTCACTAGTTCCACTAATTTAATTAGTGGAACTAGTGAAAAAGTGTTTTATTAATAAAAAAATCTATCTTGTATCGACTTCTCTAAAACATTTTGCATGATAAATTATTTTGGTTGTCATAAAAAACGTGTACTTAGTCAGCTTCTAAACTAAAATAGAACTACTTTGCACGATATTGCTCACTACATATCTAATGGAAATATTATTTATTACAAGTGACTTATCGCTAACTCATCCACAAGTTGTCGAATCGTCAAGACTCTCGTGAGATTGATGCGTCGCAGATTTACAATAGTAGTCCATTAAACTTTTGAGTAACATTAAACTTCGCATAAAACAAAATTAAATTAAATAACATTTGTTTAGAGTAAGATCATTTAATACCACGAACCTCAACATTTGGCTTAGATTTTTTCTATTTACTTTTTATATTAATTCCCTTCAATCTTTTTCATCCCGTTATCCATAAATCCGGTAAATATTACTATTTCTCTGGTCACTGTTTTCACATCCCCTGATTTATGATACGACAATTTGAGAACTGCATCGTCATGACTAAGGGCGACTCTTTCTCTTTCTATCCACTTAAAAATGTTTTAGGAAAACTGCAATAGAAAATGGTGATTAGTAAGAGAGCACATTGCAATAATTCATTCGTTAGACATCCTTACAAACTTAGGATTACAAAAACCGATGTCAGTACGTTTCCCCCTGAACTGTAACATATTTAAAATAAGCATAGAATGTAAATGTTATGCGAGTAAAAATCATAACTGAAACAAGCCTGATAATCATTGGTAACTATGAGTACACAAAGTATAAATGACAAGTTTGAAGAATGAAGAACCTGCTGAATCTTCTCAAGTACTGCGCTGTCACTTCAGAATCAGAATCTTCAGTAACTGTCTCTGTTAAGCTAAGGGCTGTCACAAATCAACGTCGGGGCCACATGGCGAATTATAATTGGCAGGGCAATCAGCAAGACAAATTCTAATTAATTAGATGTCGCAAGTTAAACACTTGCGAATGCTGAATAAATATGGGGGTGATTATGATTAAAGGGGAGCGGGGTTAAATAATCTTCCTTGCAAACAAGTTCGATTATTAAATTTAAAATTTTGTACATTGGTAAAGGAAACTCATAGAAAATACAAGTTTTACATACATAAATCACGTCTATATGTCTTTCGGGGTAGGCAGAGCGTTAACGTCCGTAATACGGATATTAACACCACGTCTGACAAAAGTTTGAGGGTCAATCAGATAACTGTGTATCACGATAGTATAGCTAATTTTAGAAAGCTTTCCTATTTCTACCACTTTGAAATTTGAACCTGCTACTTTCGCTATCAGTATCAATTCCTTTGGTATTGTTTAGTATATCGCACAGACTTCAAAAATTGGCACAACATTTATTACATATCTTCTTTTCGTGTGGTACACCGAATCGTGTTACCTGAAAAGTCTATTCATTTTGTCAAAATTTACCTACCCTATTTTTGGGTAGTTTTCCTTCAAATCTGCTTGTATTTTTGTATATGTGATACATACATACATACAAACATAAATCACGCCTATATCCCTTACGGGTTAGGCAGAGCGTTAACGGCCGTTCAACGGATATTAACACCACGTCTGACAAAAGCTTGAGGGTCAATAAGATAACTGTGTATCACCATAGTGACAGGTTGTCAGCCCGTCGCCTAAAATTGCAATACACACCCTCGAGTCCCTTAGTCGCCTCTTACGACACCCATGGGTAAGAAATGGAGTGATGCTATTCTAAGCCGGCATCACACGGCAGAAATACAACACTAGATTAAGTGAGTTTTCATTTGAAACACAAAGCTTTCTCATAATCTGCAGAAACAATGTCTGTAATCTTCGTACAACAAACTTACCTACTACCTCATCAATATTTTTGTAACGACTCAAGAAATTAGAAGCAAATATGAAAGGAGGGGCGAGGCTGCTCGGAAACTTTGACGACGAAGATCAAGTAACGAATGCAGGTAGTTTAATAAAACAAACAAATATAAATAAAAAAAATGTTGCAAATGATCTTAATGTTGATAGCGTAACTATGTATTACTAGAATTGAGATAGTAGTCACGGCGCCTGCTAGACTTAATATAGAGAAGACATCTTCTGATTGCATTTTCTGTCTAACGGGTTAAGTTGTTAAATATGTTATTTTTTGAGGCCTTTAAAGATAAACAATTGCTTAAATAAAAATCGTCATATTAAACAAGTACACTATTATGTTTTGGTACCTATATAAAATTTTACTTTACAAAATTTTAACAATGAGGCATCGGGTTGTTAGTTATACAGGGTGGCCCGTATAGTCACGTCCAAAGACAAAATTTGAATGCCTTATACTAAGGGGTATCCGAATTACCCCCATAAATGTTCCGCGATTTTTTGTACTTTCCGAGTTATTCAACTTTTAAAGTTGTACGACAAAAATTTGAACTCGCCGGCTTTTTACTTCTTTTCTTAATTTCCGTTAAAAGGCTTTTCAAGCAGTTATTTCTATTACATTATCTTCATGATCCGTACTTTGAAACAAACAAAAAAAGGAAAATAGCCTCCCAGTTCAATTTTCCTCATACAAATTTAAAAGTTGAATAACTCGGAAGTTACAAAAAATCGCGGAACATACATGGGGGTAATTCGGATACTCCTCAGTATAAGGCATTCAAGTTTTGTCTTTGGACGTCACTATTCGGGCCACCCGGTATATAATTGAACCATCTTATCAAGTAAACATATGAATGGTACCTTCTACACCTAATGGAACTTGCATTATTCTTTGATTACTCAATAGTGTGGAGCAAAAGCATCCAAAACTGCACCCTAATTGATTGACGACCACAGAATAGTTAACAGTTGGTTCGGGAGAGTGCTAATAACATTATTTTGTTAATTTTCCTCTATTACTGCGCTATAGGTAGGTACAAAGAGCATGTAACCACTAACGTTCTAGGTAGGTATATGATAGACTACATAGGCTTGAAGCTTACCAGCGTTTAGTACTGTGGTGGAATTTTAGGTTGTTTCAAAGATTTTATCAATACTACTATGCTACAAATACCGCAACAGTCCACTGCTTAAGGCCTCTCCCTATTAGGGGGTTTTAACCATACTCATCATGCTTGGCAAGCGATTGGTGACCGTAGGGCAAGGTGATGTATTCACAGAGAATGCTGCTGCCCATTCCCTAGATTCATCCCTTAGTCAGTTTTTATAACACCCACGGGTAGATACGGAGGATGCTATTCTCAGCCGGCATCACACGGCAAATGTTATGCAATGTCACGGCATGAGTTATCATTGAACTTACAATTCACGCAATCGAAAATAAGGGTAATAAATAATAATATGTGTAACACCGACACACATAAATTACAAAGTACAAAACATAAGCGAATTTAGAATATTTGACAGCTATACACTCAAATTATGCCAGCCATACTAGTCTAATATGACATGACTAATTAGGTGGCATCATATTCCAATCCTAGGCCGTTGCTTTAAGGGAAAATCTGAATTTAACGAATAAACAAGGATAAAATAGTATGAGTAGCTTTGTTGTCTATGAGAATGATATTTTTAAATCCGGATTAGTGACCGCTTCTCAGACAAGAAAAGCCAGGATTTTTATAAAAATCCCGACCGCACTACCTTTTACTTGAAGTGCTTCTGTGACCACAACGGTGGTACTGTGGTAAAACTATGTCTACGGTATTTATTTACTAGAAAATATGATATTTATGCTCAGAAAGATGTAAGGCAAGATGCTTTTTTTGTACATCAGTTGCACTTCCCTTGAAAAGACGTGTTAAATGTATGTATAAAAAAAGTTGCGACTATTTAAGACGAATGCGACGCATGTAAAAAATCACAACTCGATTTTGAATATTAAGCATAAGTAACTAATTAATAGTTAATACATAGAATGTTCTTCATCAGTAGATATTTCTTAAAGCAGTCGTTTATCAAATCGTTTGGGATCCCAGTTTCCTGGAAGGGCCGAAGGGCGGAGGGTGACTAAAGGAACTTTAACTCGATAACCTCCCCTACTGTTTCGAGACGGTATGAGATGTACCTACATGATTTTATATACAGAAATGGATATCTTACACTCTTTACGATGGTGTTTGAAATCTTTTGGTATTGTGTGTTTTAAAAGGAAACTGAGGAGAGAATCTAGGCGTTTAGAGCAGCGTTTTGAACGCCGACCCTCCTGCTAAGCGTGATACCTAATCGCAAGTATGGCAATACCTCCCGACTGCTGCCGATAGAAGAAGACTCATGTCGTGAAGGTGTTGATGATCATGATATAAAGCTTAGGTACCTATAACATTTTTGGAGGCATATTGAAACTTGCAGCAAAACAGCAGAAGCAGGGTGCTGAATAGAGTAAAAGGATATCATCCATTGCGTAAAATAACAAAATTTTACATTTTATTTCATTTGACATATGGCGTTTCTACTTGTTCGCCTGGGGCATATTTCGTGGCAAAAACTCTAGGTGACGTATCTTCACACACCAACTATTGCGTCTTAACTCGAGGTCTCCCCTTCGAGGGGTAGAAGATTTATCTATCAATCTGCTAAACGTGTTTTAACTGGGCAAATTGAAAAATTATGTGTAGACGTCTCGGCCTGTGGCGAGGGGAGCGAAAGTAAATTAAAACTTGTTAGCCGTGTTGATTGTTTTATTCTGGAGATTTGTTTAAATCTATCATTGCATTGTTGCTAATCGTTAATAAGAGAAGGATTTTCAATCGCCTGATGCTTCTTTGGACGGTATTACACACACACCCCCACACACACATACACACACCCCCACACACACATACACACAAACACACACTTATTCTACCTATATTTTGAATTTTCTTTCTTAATTATGTTTTTGTATTCTCTTTTATTTGAGTTTGTTTAGTTTCTTTAGTTTCTAAAATTTATTTAGTTATAAACTTGCTAATTGTGGAAGAGCGGAATCTCCAAACACAGGCTGTCACTGCTTAAATGGAGATTCCAATCGATCTATTATTAAGGACCTGTTTATAACACAAATAAACTATTTTATTTTATTTTTTTTATTTTATTATTAGAGGCCAAGTGAGCTCACCTAAAAGGCAAAATATTTATTCCTAAAATCATAAATATCTACCAATCTGAGTGGCATTTACTCCTGACAATATTAATCTAGCAACCATCTTGATTCTCCTGAGGTAGTCATTTGTATTTCGTTGATTCATAATATACCCCAATGACAACCCAAACTCCAAGTTGAAGTTATTTTCACTTTTGATTAACTTCAGCCACAGATATTAAAATACTAGCTTCGGCTAACCTAAAGATATTTACTAAATAAATAGCCCTACAAAAATATGACTCAACATTTGCAATGGTTGATCTAAAAAAACTAATTACATATCTAAAATTAGTACATAGAGGTTATACAATAATGACTTTTTATATTAAATGATTTTGAATAATCCGCCAGTTAGACCTCTCTCTAGGCATCTCCTAAAATTTCTGTCGAAAATACTCCAAGGCATTTTACCTCTGAAATAATAACTAGCAAAAAACACAAAATCACGCAATTTAAAAGGCCATCGAACCTAAAAGCTAAAGCCTTTGTCATTAATGTTGTGTTCGTCCATATATCGCATTTATCGTATTTATTCAACGCCGGCCCTTTAGAAGGGTCCAATTAATTTATCAATTATGCAGGTTTATAAAGATTTTGACGAACCTGTATTAGGTATAAGTGACAATGGAACTGGCGCGATTGTATTGACTTCAGGGCTGCCTCAAAAATATACAACTGAAATCAGCTGAGAGATAAGCTATAATATTGATGCGTACCTTTTACCATCACCTAAAGGAATAGAAAAAAACGATATGCTTAATAAATATAGCAATAAAGGATGACTATAGAAAACCGTGTGATGCCGGCTAAAAATAGCATCACTCTTATATAACTCGTGGGATCGTGAATAGCGACTGAGGTATAAATTTATCAAGAGAATGGGTAGCAGCGTTCCCGAATACAATATCTTGCACTGCGCTCGCCAATCCGCTTCGGAAGCATGGTGCGTATGGTGATACCTCTTAATATGGGAAAGCCCATGTCCAACAATGGACTGTTATGGCTGTTAATGAATTGATCAATGATAGAAAACCTACGAAGTTAATATTTGTAAATTAATTTGTATAAATTGTTCCTATTCCTAGTTTAGTTAGGCAACTGCGGACTGCGATTGTCCTCAAAAAAGATGGTTGCGTGCTTTAGAGGCCACCCGGTGTCTGTCAATGAACACTTAAATGGCGATTGTCATACAACCTTGTAAGAGGCCTACTAGTTACCTAGGGTTGTTCATCGACTTGGTGTCCCGCACGTTATGAATGACGTGAACGAATGAAAATGGTTTACGCAATTAGTCGACTGATATGCTTTGGTGGTTATGTCTCAACCACCATCCCCTTGCATCGATGGTAATTGACAAAAATAAAAAGACGAAAACATGGGGGAAATGGCCGTGATGGAAGACCTGCCTTTTTTCCAAATTTTTATGCATCGAGAAACATTTCCCAATGTTGGGTTTAGGTGGATATGCTTTTGAAATCAAAAATATGTAGCAAATAAGAGTGGGGCTTATTTGGATGACTTTACAAAATAATTAAAAGTTAAAAACTGATAAGTACGTAGTATAATATCTACTTAATGAGTATAAAATCTCTTTACTACAAGTATAAATTCTCTACTACAAGTAGGTCTCTGAATTGGCAGAAAAAGAAATGCCAAAAAAAAACTTTGTATTATTAAAGCGGGGGCGCTATTTTGAATCACAGGCGGAACGAGTAAAAATTTAAGTAGTATTCTGAGTGAAGCGAGGGAGCTTTAAGTACGTCGCTCGAGAATATACAACTTCTGAGTCCGAGTGATACATATGATTTTTTCATTCCTCGCTATGAGAAAAACAATAAATACTCACCTACTTAGTCCCTTGAAAATTACTGATACAGTGCTGTTATCCATTAATTCTTGATTACCCAGTTGGCAATTAATATTACTCTCTAAATTGGAGCACTACGACGGTTGATCCAAACTACGAAAACCAAAATCAAGTGCGGGTGTACGCCGCCGCATTCGTTGTCCTTTCAGAGGTGGCATTCTTTGAAAAGTATCAGCTTGCGCCTGGGCGGTACGATACAAAGGGCGACCTTTTTTAACCGAATGGACTTTCGTAGGAGGAGGCGAAATATATATTTTTTTGTTATTGTTACTATTTCCACTACCAACTTAGGTACCTTCTTTATTATTTATTTATTGCTGGACTCTTCGATTTTAGCCTCGGGATATTTAAACCTACACCTGACTGGTTTGTGGGGAGCAAGAACTCACCCAGAGAACCTACTCCAGACGGCTTCTGTAATCTAAACAAAAATGTTTATTAAAAGAGGAATATCCACAGGTTTCAATGTTTCCACCGTCATAATCGGCGGCACCTGTCGCGCGGGAAACGCACGCGGCTCCGTCACTGTCACACGGCGCTGAAAGAAATCGCTCGGTTGGGTTGGTTGCATGTTCAGTTTTAAAATAATATTGTACGCGTAATAATTAAAGTGTAAACCGTTTTGGTACTTACTCAAATATGGAATTGACTCAGTTCCCTCCCTAGGCTTTTACGGGATCCAGCCTCACGATTATGAGACCTCAAGGGTATTCCCATATAAAAAAGGTCTGAGCAGGTATCTTATCGTTAGACAAATGCAAAAACCATCGAGTCTAGCGGATGAAATGCTTGTTCCTTTTTCTAAGACACCTTTCTAATAACTTTGTATTTTTCTTACGAATTATTTACTTATTTCCTTTTATGGTTTTGGTAATTAAATATAATGCCAATAGTTATGCCATGTTTTTGTCATGTTTTAAATTTAACGTCAATATAATTATCCCCCATAGCCAGTTGCTGTTTGTAAAAATATGTCGTCACGTGTAACAACTTTGACATCTGTTGTCAACATAAAGTATATATAAATTCATGAACGTGCAACACCACAGAACAATAAACACGGCAGCATATTAAACAAAACGAACAAACCACAGACGGTCACAATCAACCGTCCAATTATACGCACAATCCGCAGCCCTCTTTAAAACCAATTAATATTCCATTGATTCGCCGTGACAAGTAGGGTTGCTACATTATGTTCACCTCATTTGCATGGAAAGTAGGTGTGGCGAAATGGTATGATGTATGAGGTAATGCGTCCATTAACTGACCAAAAATTGCATATAAAAACGCATGCTATTTATTGGGCGAAATTTAGTTCTTTCGAAAAGTATTTGTAAGTATGAGTGTTGTCTGCAAAATGTGGTTGTCTGTGACGCATTTAATACAAAAAAGAACCAAGTGATAGCTAGACATGCGCATATTTCTTTCATGTGACACGCCAATTGAACTACTAACCTTAACTTTAAAATGTTGTTCTTTTTTGGTCCCCTGAAAAATAAATTTATATATTTTCATTCTTATTCCTAAACGAAACTTGTTTTTCAAAACGATGTTTATAGCCAAATTTCATAGTTCTAGGTCTACGGAAAGTATCCTTTGCAGGATTTTAATTCCCTTGAGAGGGTCAAAAACATGCGCTTTTTGCAGCATAAACGACCATATCTTTTTTAACATTATGTAAGAAGCTTCATTTGACATCTAGAAGCGGTTGTAGATTTGAGTATGTAGTTTTATTTATAAAACACAGTATATTTTCACTTCGCAGACGGACGGACGAACGGACTACAAGGTGATCCTAAAAGGTTTACAATATTTTGGTTTTGTTTGACAGCCTTTATTGTAGCCCTAAGCCCAGTAGATAATCCAGTCGCTGATGTTAGGGATATTGAAGCACCTGTGGTCAACTTAATTTGACCGATTTATCTTTATAAACCTGGAGATTACTATAGCGATCGCGTTCTCGTATTTCGTTGTCCATCTGTCTGCCTGTCAAAGAAAATTAATATCTGTCTCAATGTATCTACTTCACTGTGTGACGTGATTACAAGAGTGTTGGAATGTCCACAGTAGTAAAAGATAAAAGACTTTAAAAACAACACACCATGGTTTGAAAAGGTCGCACATTTTTTTTTGTAGAGTGCTAGCAGGTGTAGGTGGTCTACTACGATGGAGACTATCACTCCACCATGTTTTTTAATAAGGAAAAGAAAAGAATTAGAATCAGATACCTTGCTGAATAGATGCACATTTTTTATTTCAAGAGATATTCATACAGAAATAGATTATGAAATTATCCTACTAAGAAGGAAAGCACCATTTTGGGGATTATGTAAGAAATAATCCAAAATCACAAATGTTGTACTGAATGTAGGTAGCGATGAAATACGCTGAATCGGTGAGGAAGAGTTCCTGGATGTTGACCGGCAAATTTGCAATTAATTCAGTAAAAGTTGCTTGCACTTGGGGATCTGAAAAAAAAATCATTTTATTTATTGATTTACAACTTTAAAAACTATTCCTTACACAATTTGGTCGATCTAAAAAGTGATCTCGCGATCACAACACATAAAACAACTGAAACATCGGCTAACAGGTAAATTAATAATATTTACCGAAATATTAGCACGATAGACCCGGTTTAGAACTTAAAATTAGTCGACCTAGCTATAAAAGATAAAGCTATTAATATAACAAGATATTTTAGTGAGATTTTCTTTTCCCAAATTTCCATGTGAAAAGTTTTTCTATTTAATGAAATATTTTCAGATATTATTTATAGATCATGTATTGAAATTTGAGTAATACCATCGCTCTCAGCAGCTGTAGGCGATATGAAAAATCGCGACGTGGCGTCGTTGGAAAACGTCGTGCATTCAGCATCCTGCAACTGCAGGTCGTTTATCTTCGGAATGATCGCCGTTATGGTTAGATTTTCTGAAAAATAAACACATTGGTTTCGAAACATCGAACAGGACCTTTCAATGCTTACAATGCGATATTTTCACCAAAGCAAAAAGGCAATCAGATACCGTGTTTACCGTGGATATAATTTATAGTAGATAAATAAGTATAGTAAATTACAATTATTGCCTTAAAAAACGACAGCTAAAACGGCCCACTGCTGACTCGCCACGCATGGCAGGTGGATCGGATAGCGCAGTCTAAGATATAACATTCACAGATAAGCCTACTGCACTTTTGCTGGATTCATTCCTTAGTTGCCTTTTACGACACCATTGATTAGAAATGAGGTGATGCTGCACGAATTTGCTGACACATTGGTAAGGTAGGTTGATAAAGGTGGTTCGAGTGCCCAGTGGCGCCCCCGAACAGGAAAAAAGTCCCTGGATGGACACGCTAGTAATCTGGAAACCAAATTATCAATTCGCGATTTTTTCCTGTTTGGGGGCGCCACAGTATTTTCGAACCACCTTGACAATGTGCAACGGTGACCTTACCATAAATGACCACAGCATCTGCCAGAGTAACGATAGGCTCCTTTGCCCTACGATGTATCTTATAGTATGAGTTGTTGTTCATTTGTGTCATGTTTCTGAACTCCACAGCAATAACCAGGTTGTCAGTCTCCCGATTTATACTGCAAAGTCCAAGTATAATAGCATTTTTTATTTATCTAAATGTATTGAAATGTATCTTTATGCTAGGCTTATTAATAACCAATATTTCACTTCTTTAAGCATTATTGAAGAAAATTTATATATTTTTTTAATGAGTCTTTACTGTTAATTAATGTATACTAGTTATACTTACTAAAACTCTTCAACTCGACCATTTAAACCACGTATTTCTTGGTTGGTTACTGCAACAGTCAGGTTTACTCTTGGAACGTAGAGGTTGCTTTGGGGCCTTAAAATATTAATTAGAAATCAAATTTGTGAACCAAAAAAATCAAGTTCATATTGTGAAAAGTGTTTTTTTACCGGTTTATGGGATCTGGAACCGGTCCAAAAGACTTTTTGCAGTGCGCATGCTTTTGGAAAAAAACACGGATGCAGTTCAAGTCATATGTTGGACATGGACGCTCGATCTTTGCAGAGTCATCTAGTTATAAATACATAATTTTAGATAGTTTAAAATAATAAGTGGGTAAGTAAAAACACTTTGTAGCACTAAAATAACTTAAATAAAAATAACAGGAAGGTTCAAAGCTATTACGTGCAAAAGGCGGCCATTTCGCTAAAATCCATCTCTTCCAGACAACCTTTGGGTGGAGGAAAAAGTACAAATAGACAGAGCAGTGCGAGTAATCTATAGAAATAAAACACACACACACACACATATCACGCCTATAATCGTAGGCAGAGCGTAAATGGCCGCAAAAAACTGACATTTACGCAGCGTCTGATAAACATTAAAGGGTCAGTTGCAAAATTGTGTATCGCCATAGTGACAGGTTGTCAACCTATCGCCTGAAATTGTATAACACACTCTCAAGTCCCTTAGTACTCCCACAGGAATGAAATGGGGTGATGCTATTCTAAGCCGGCATAATAGAAAATAAAGTTATAATGCGAGAGTAATATTTATTGTATTATGTTAAAGTGATATGTTTAAGACAAACTTTTGGAAGACCATGCCTCGAAAACTGGATAATTATATCTCGTAAGTTTATTTTACCATACAGGAATTATTGAACTTACCAGGGTTGCCAACATACTGCTCATCAACACAAACAACACTATAACACAAATATAAAAATATGATAAATGTCGATGACTTAACCATTTTGATTTCTTTAGGTACTATATTCAACTACAATGAAAAGTCAGATTTCGTTTCTTATATAAACTTCGTGTGCTAAATTGATTAATCTTACAATTCTTGCAGATAATTGCATAGATTTGATTACCTACCTATGTGGAGCAGATTAAGTAGGTATATTTATCTATAGATATGATACTGCACGCAATGTTATAAGGTTTGATCTAACCTTTACGCGTTTTGAAGAGAAAATCTGTAGAGTTGTCACATATTTATGACATTTATATTTGTTCATATCTCCGTGGGCTATGAATCTCTTCCTTTTTTTACATTTTGGCAGAAATTTTAGGAAAATAATACTTGTAGAACCTACTTATAGTTTTTCCTAGTCCAAGAAATAATTAAAGGTAGTTTTTTCATCTTTGTAGAATTTATGTACCTAATCTTTTATTTTCGTTAGTTTTTTTTTTCAGGAATTTGGCTGGATAAATCTCTTTGATTTGGTCGATGGCAGAATGAAGTCAAATTTTGTCATATATCGGCTATTGTTATCGTATTTCTGCTTTATAACTGCGACATATCTACCTACCGAACGTTGTAACGACAAGATTTACAATTTAGGTTTCTACTGAAACAGTCGTTAAGTTGTTTTGTGATGTGAAGTGACAGATACCTATAGTTTTGGTATCAAACTTAATTGTTATATTTTCTGTGACAGTTTTTTTTCGCACCAATGAAACAAAGTTGAATTCTTTTGAGATTAATATTTGATGTCATTAATTTTTTTAATGCAACTGATGATATAATACGCTCGTTAAACATAAAACAAAATATAGTTTAATTATGTTAGAAATAGTCCAAAATCACAAATGTTGTACTGAATGAAAGTAGCGATGTAGTACGCTGAATTGGTAAGGTTAATTTCTTGGATGTTGTTTGACAGATTTAAGGCAAATTCAGCAAAAGCTGCTTGTACATCTGGATCTGAAACATTTAAAATAATTGTTACTAACCAGGTTGTAAGTAGAATACCAAATTTTACAAATATTTTCCGAGTTAGATATAAATTTTTAGAAAACTTGCAAAAATTTCCTGCTCGCGGTCGACATTATTTCAGGAGGTATAATACAATAGGTATTGGAAATGCCAGAATCACGTGGGAGTCGGTATTCTTTGCCGCGGGTGAGCCGAATACTTGTAGGTACAAAAAGTAAGTAGGTAACAAAGCAAAGTCATAATATTTGATAGGCAGTAAATACCTCAAAACCAAAAAATCTTCTGCTAGCCAATACACAATATCGCTGACTTTTTCAAAATCTTGCAAAATTGTCTACCGCGGGCAAGATTACAACCTGCGACTTTCGCTATCACTCTTAGCAACGCCTCTTCCAACTGGGCTACCGTAGCTCATCCATTAATGATGACGAACGCGTGGCATGGTGGTAGTATCACTGACGCAAAGGTTCATCGGTCATCCATAGAAATACATACCATCGCTCTGCGCTGCTGTAGGTGATAAAACAAACCGAGGCAAGGCGGCTTCAGAATACGTCGTGCATTCAGCGTCCTGCAACTGCAGGTCATTTATCTTCGGAATGACGGCGGTTATCACTTGGTTCTCTAAAAAATGTAACATTTGCTTCAATGTATAGCAGAGCAAAACCTCCGTTATATCCATTCATTTTTCAGTCCAATACATTCTTCCCAGAACAACTCCTAATGAGCTTTGGTTTGCGTGATAGGGCTACCACAAATGTACCGCAGGGTGAGCCCCAATCATATAGTCAAGTGTAGGCATAGACGCCCGGGGGCTATTACCATAGTATCCAGAAATATAGGAAAAACAAGACGACATGGAATGATTCTTAGACAAACTTAACAGAAAAGTTACCGTGCTGGATCTACTCTGACCTCGTCGTGGTTAAAATGACATCTTACCGAAAACGACAAAAGCTTCCGCGAATGTAACAACAGGCTCTTTCGCTCTGCGATGTATCTTAAAGTATTGTTGGTTTCTTTGCGTAATGTTTCCGAACTTTACAGTGATGACCAAGTTATCTGTTTCTCGATTTATACTGAAACAAATATAAGTTAAAAAAGATTAAACTGTAGTGTTCTCAAGAGAAATCAAGCTACACTTGTTTTTTATAATCACGTTACGTTATGCCAATAACGTCATTGTTTTTATTTTTCTAGGGGATTTTTATCAATCAACTGCTTGTTTCTGGCTTGATCTTATTGCACCCATTTGTCGAAAACCAGTGAAGCTTTTAAAAATAATGAATAATTTTATCTTCCATCTTATCTCCAAGTATTTTCAGTGTTTTTATTATTATTATACCTATTTCTTTAACTTACTAAAATTCCTCAACCCGGCCCGCATTCAATCCCCTATTCTCTTGGTTTGGTGAATTACTAGTAATGTTTATTCTTGGAAGGTAGATGTTTTCTTGAGCTCTGAAAATGAAGTATTTTTAACAAACCAAATTAAAAAATACCGACTCAATAGTCTTCGTAACATTATTCTATATATAAAATAAAGATAATACATTACCGGGTGATTGGATCCGGAATAGGACCAAATTGAATCTTGCAATGCGCATGATTTTGGAAAAAAGCACGGATGCAGTTCAAATCGTACGCCGGACAGGGACGCTGGATCTTTGCTGTCTCATCTAAGAATTGTTGATCAATAATAATTTATTCCTGTCTTTTTTCTTAAATAAGCAAATAAGACCATTCAAGACTTTTACTTAACTTAGTGCTGATCCCGCCAAAGATTACGATTCTAATATGACTAATCAGTATTTTGGTTTCAAGGCATTTTTACGTGTTGGTCGGACCTAGGAGAATATAACCTAATTTTGTGAATTCTTTTTCACATAAAAACTATGGTCGTCGGTAGGGGTTGCTGTCTTTGATTATCTAGCTAGACGGCTATATAGAATATTGATTAGCTAGTTCCCGCGAACTCTTCGTCTCGGTAAAATTAGATGCGTGATGTTTACACATATATATTTTTAATTTATTTATAAACAAACAGACAAGACAAAAATTCTAAAATCTATTGGAATTTGGTTTGTTATCAATTTGAAGTAGGTAATCCTATGGTATACCCAAAAATAAATTTAAATAAGTATCTTCTGTGTGCAGATTTTCCGCTATGTTCTGCTTTATTATAGACATTTCATAGATATAAAAAAAGCTTACCAGGATTGCCAACGTACTGATTATATGCAGAACACCCAGTATTAAATAAAAATAAAAGTATTAGAAGCGTTAATGGATTATTGTCCATTTTTATGTCTTTGTGTTTAAAATGCTACTACATTGTGAAGCGTAATGGCATTGCTTAAATAGAGGTATCGTGTGTTAAACTAATCGTTGTAACCTGTAATCTATGTTATTATGATTTTAAAGTAGGTATGCGAAGATTTAATCGCACAATATGGAGCAAATGCAGCAACATCTATTGATCGCTGCTTCTTGATAGTAGTCAAACAGCAAATAGTTACACTTCAACTCAAATATAAATGTCAAATCCAACCCTTATGCTAAAAATCTAAAAAGTGAAAGCATTTTGATTGTGTAAACAGCATAAGACCTAATCCTAAACCAAATTTTTAAAATACTTGCCGTTTTAAGTTTTCAATTTTAGAAAACTTGCAAAATTTTCTGCCGTGGGCAGGATCTGAGCCACAGTAGCTCAGATGGAAGAGGCGTCGCCACTAGTGATGGCGAAAGTAGCAGGTTGAAATTCTGCTTGCGTGAGAGAAAAATTACAAGTTTTCCTAAACCGAATCGTCCGTGTCGTACAAATTACATAATACCGCTCACCGTCTCTCTCATGTGTGATATTGGGTTAACTAGAAATGACATCAAAGATGTACAAGTTGTCATTACTTATATGCAATTTAAAAGATCAATGTACAATATTAAAATACTTCAAGACAATATATATAATTATGTAGCTAACATAATAAAGTAAAGATACCACTCGCCTTAAAATATGCTACTAGAAAAGAAAACCCTCCAATAATAATGAGTTCGAAGTAAAATTAATTGAACTGTTTCTGATATCCCGATTAAATCTATAGATATAATATGTCAAGGGATAAAACAGTCTACGACACTAAACTTCTTGCTCCGAAGGAATACTATACATGTGATACTATAAATATGAATACTAATTTTGGCCCTCCCATACAATTTAATTAACCGTTAAACGCATTAATTGCATGAAATCTACTTGTGTTCTTCTTGATTATAAGCAATAATTTTATGTTATTAATAAACAACCTACATAATTATTAAATTAACCCTCACCTTATTTTGGAAGTAAGTTAAACGTCGGGCATGCAACGCTTAGGAAGTTGGATCTATAAGTGAAACTTTACTAGTGACCGATAGCGTACCCAATTTTTGTTTTCTTCATACTTACTTTCTAGTGCACCCGCCTCTTTTTCTCTCTGTTTACCCTCTGACGCAAAGGTTCCGGGTTCGATTCTCGGTGGGACACTCACAAAATTGATATTTATCACTTTGTGAATTTGTTCCCGGTCTGGTTAGGACATTGCAGGGTGAACCACCTGATTGTCCGAAAAGAAATGGTTCCGTGCTTCGGAGGGCACGTTAAGCCGTCGGTCCCGGTCGCTGTCTATGATTAATTAGACGACGGTCGTTACACAACCATGTCCGAGGCCTACTACTAGTAGGCGGTTAAAAAACTCTGACACCAGGTTTCATCGGGTTGTTGGACGACTCGGTGTCCCACACGAAAAGAGAGACCCTCTGATTGGCCGGTAGAGACCGCCACGTGGCATTTTTTACGATGTGCAATAAAGTATAAAAATTAAATAAAAAATAGCGAAATCTCAAGACGGGCTGGGGATAGAAACAACTTTTCCCAAGGAATACAGGTCGACATACAAAAAAAATATTTGGGATTTTATTCAAAAGTGCCGTTTAGTCCGTCTTAAGATTTCGCTATCTTATCGGTCACTAGTTAAATTTCACCCTCTGCTAAACGCTTCTTGGGGTTTGAATTTATTCAGTCAAAATAAATATACTATATTATTGTTGTGTTCTATTATTATAACATTATTCACTATTATTAAGCAAGGATATATTATTATCGATAATAAGTAGGTAATTAATAACTTATCTACTAGTTATGATGCATGCAAAAACTATACTTACAAAAACAGTAGCTTAGCAGATTTTACGCATTACGTTTGTGTTTAACTGAGAAAATGAATAATTATCATTATCTTATCGTTGTATTCAGTTTTATTTATTATACTAATTGTGTGTATGGCGAATATTATGTTGGAAATCCAGGTACTTAAAGGTTTTAATCGTCTAAAATACAAAAGAAAATATTTGCACAAAAAAAAACACTTTAAAAATCTGTTTGATAAGTGTTATATTTTTTTGTCATAGCTAGGTAATAAATTATTTCTAGAAAATAAAAATCACGATTTAAGGGGATTCCTGAGAGTAACTAGCGCCCCATCACTTGAAAATGCATTACTTGATTGAATCGTAATAATGATCGAAAATCCAATTCTGTCCAATAAAATAGAATATAATAAAGGCGACAAAAACAAACTTAATTGTCAGGGTTTTATGACACCGTTTAAATATGAAAATTTTGTAAAGTGTATGAATTCACGAAAAAAGTTTGGGTACATAAGTAGGTTTATACCTAACTAAAGCAATATTTTTTGTAACTAGATGATTCAGCTAGAATCGAACGACCGTGCCCGACGTACGATTTGAACTGCATCCGTGTGTTTTTCGAAAAACATGCGCACTGCAAAAAGGTCTTTGGACCAATACCAGACCCTGTCAACAGGTAAGCAACACAAATAAAATAACTAAATCTGAGGTCAAATATGTAAGGTGTAAAAAAATGAACTGCAAATATTTTAAGGGGTGAATCAGCCCATGAAACGGAACAACTTTTTCCATGGAACATGGTCGAAATATGAAAAAAAAAATCACCCCCACACAAAATGTACCAGCCGACCGAGTCATTATGTATGTAGTTAGTATGGGAGGTCCAATTATTTGTTGCTGATATTTTTACTTCATTTATATGAAAAACAAATTTTTGTATGTATTGAAATAGCAATAAAACTTAAACGTTTACTTTATTCGAAGTAGGTAAGTAGTTTTATAAAATTTCAGGCCAGAAGTAAATCTTGAAGTCCCTAGAATCAACTTTACCCTTACGATAACTGATCTTAAAGCCAGTGGTCTCAATAAAGCAAGGATTGAAGAGTTCTAGTAAGTATTCCTATTTTTTGTGGAACTTGGTAATTATAAGGGACTAAAAGTGCATTTTTACAGCGCATTATTGCCTCTTCGTATCGTGGCTGCAATGGTGCAATACCACACTTTTATTTTTTGTATAGACAGTTTTATAATATATAAACATGGATTGTATAAAAGACGACATGAACAAAAAAGAGAAAAACGAGAATTTGACTCATGATCTAGATGAATGGTGGAGATGTTCAGTATATGACAACAGTGATGTAACGCGCTGCATGCTTTGTTTATAATTTGGTCTCAATTCGGGATAACAATTATCTTAACTTATCTTAAAAAAGAGAATTGTTATCCCGAATTGATACCTAATAACGATCATGCCTCTATTTTCAGCATAAACCGTGAAACAGACAATTTAGTGATTGCCGTTGACTTTAGAGACTTTACCCAGCAGTCCGACGTTGTATACTTTAAATTTCCTCGTAGAGCAAAGGAACCCGTAGTCACTGTTACACAAGTCATTCTCAATTACAGTAAGTATTTCTTTGATTCCTTTTTTTTTTTCTTTTTTATTAATGATGGGTTTGCTCTTGACTCTAGTCTAGGTCATAGGACAGAAACAGAGTCTAAGATGGAGCGAGCTCACCCAGAAGAAGCCTGTTCACTCTTACTTTGAAGAGATTAGGGTTGTATGCGTTTGGAAACACAGACGCAGGTAGTGAGTTCCACTCTTTAGCAGTGCGCATTATAAATGATGACTGGAAGCGCTTAGTCCGAATTGGTGGAATGGCTACCAGGTACGGATGGTATCCGGCGGTGCGTCTGGATGTTCCTTTATTCATTGAAGAAATTCGCCGATCCCACAGAAAAAACAAGTAAAGGAAATAAAGGAACATAGATATGAATAATTTAAATAAATACGTAAATAAGCTAAAAAACTTACAATTATTGCGGTTGTATTTAGAAATGCCGTGAAGCCGTGTGGTGCCGGCAGAGTAGAATAGCACCACCCCATCTCTTCCCGTGGGGGTCTTAAGAAGCGACCGAGGGATAAATCCGACCCAAACACAACGGTCCTGGAGAGGCCAACTCCACAATCAAACCCGGAACGGGGTCTCCGTCAGGCGCGTGTGACAGAGATCTACCGCACGGCAGACTCCTGCAGCCGACCTGGCTCCGCACGTATCGACTAGTCGTTCCTGCGGGTCCAGCCAGGAAGGCCGAGAGGGTGGCGCAGGTCCTGGGCAGCCCTGCGTTTTCCATAATTGCGTCCCAGGCAACGCAGTGTCTGTAGAGAGGACACTTCACCCGCGTCACGCGAATAAAAGTCTTGCCTCAGACACTGATTAAATCGTCTGTCACAGACGCGTGAGGCCAATGATGATGATGATGATTTAGAAGTGAAGCTATGTTGACACACTGCAATATGGGTTACAATTTCTCAGCGCTTGTTTTAGGAACTTACAAACACACGTGAGATTATCTCGTTTTGAGTTAATGTGGAATGTGTTATAACATTTTAGATTTGAAGAGATTGTCATTTTCTAATTTTATTGCGATTCAAATGTTGTCATTTGTTTTCTGAACAAAACTTACTGTCGTTGTCTATATTGTGCACATTTAGGTTCAAAGATATTTTTTTTATCATTAAAAACACAAAGTCACTTACATGAGAATATCCAATTATATAATAAAAAAAACAGAGGAACCAAGAGATATGGATATGGACCTACTATTATCTATTTCGTGGTAGTACTTAGTAATTAGTAGGTAACTTATTATACAACGTTTTTATTTACTACAGCATCGCAGGTAATGACAGCTGTAATTCCGAGAATAGATGATCTACAGTTACAGTACGCAGAGGTCACGACATACTCCAATGATCCTACAGGAGAATTCATCATCGGGCCTTCCGCCGTAGAGAGTACAGGTAAGAGAAAAACATTTACTCTTTTTTTGTACTCCTTAGATGAATAAGTCTATGAAAAAAAATCCCTTATTAATAAGCATAAATCAAGAGAAAAATTGCTTATAAAATAAGATAAAAATAGGTTGCCTAGCTTATTTTGGTTCTTGCTGTGGGGTTGCCTGATTCAAAAAGGTTGACCACAGGAAAAAGAACCCTCATGGTTTATTTGACTCGTTTTTTAAACGAATGATTTTATCATTCCCTTCTTCACCATGGTGAGATGCCTAGCCAAATATGGAATAAACTATAAAAAGGGTGGAAGATGTGATAGTACGGAGAAATAGAAATACAATATTAAAATGAAAAAATAACTATAAACTTACTTATTCCTAAACTCTTAATGGTATTTTTGAAATTATAAATAAAATTCATAACAGATTTAGTAGAACTAATTATAAGTCATCGCTGGAATAATGTTAAAAAACTACCGTGCAATGAATGCAATTCGAGTGCAAAATTGATTGATACAATTTTCAATTAATTTGTTTTCAGATCCGCAACCGTTAGCATCCATCGCAGCTCTTCCGTTAGATGTTCCAACCGCTAATCAAGAACTATCTCTTCTGAACGCATTTTTCTTCATATCCGCCTTCATTCAGTATAATATTTGTGATTTCGGGTTGATTCTCATATGAAACGTAAACAGTATCCTTTATGGTGTGTTTTCAGGTTTCATTTTGCTCATTAAGATATTGTTTTACCTATTATTATTTTTGAAACTTATACCAAATGCCGACAATGCAAGTATAAACTATACTGCTAATAGTTATAAATTAACTTAAATAGTATAATTATTAAAATTATCCTCAAAGCAGCAATATTGTACAGAATATTATTGTATTCGAATTGTATTCAAATATTTTATAACTGTCTAAATTAACAACACATTTTTCGTTTAAAACCGATATTTATTACAGGAGTTGATTCGTTAACGAATGTTTTTTTCACCGTCTGAGTATTTTCGATTACCTTATTTCCGAGTTTAACCGAAGATGGGATTTACCCTCATACAACTTATTTATTAGAACTATCTCTGAATTACCTAAACTGTGTATTTATGATAGTGAATATCATGTGGGGTTTTCGCCATCATCGTCATTACAGCCTTCATACACCCACCGCTGAATAAAGGTAAGTCTCCTCTTTTGTGCCATAGATCTTTATCCTGTGCCAGTCGTCCTTGTTCCTTCTCCTGTCCATCTATCTCTTCTTTGCCTTTAGGTACTCTGACGTTCGACGTCGTATCTGTGCGTTTGGGATTTAATCGAAACCACCTTCATATAAAATATTATGCATGATATGTTTTCGATATCCCGATTATGAATTAATCAATATGCAATTGTTGCTCGTTTAAAGACATTAACATTAACAGCCACAACAGACCATTCCTGGACAAACGCCTCGCCTAGTCGGAGGGCATTGCAATAGCTACTCAACAGGATTGGCATTTGGATTGGCGATCGCAATAAAAGATGTTGCAATCACACGGAACGCTGCTGTCCATTGCCTGGATGTTTTTTTCACAATTCAATTCAATTCATTTATTTACTAAATTTTACTATTGACAATGCCTACAGGTAGAGTCCCAAGGCGACAAGGCATTTTCGCCTTTTTACCTTTTTACATACAATAATATTACATGAAAATAACTAAATTATACCTAAGTCACATTTTACCACCAAGGCACCAACGGGTAATTCCATTCTAAGCCAATATCACACGGCAAATTCACAGGATATATCAGAGAAAAATACTCTATTTTGTGACTTTATAAAAAATTTGAAACGTACCTACTGAAATACAGGCAATAAATATATATAGTGCAGAACTAAATGAGTAAATTACAAAGTACATACTTAACTTATGGCATGAGTATAGGAACGTTTCGTGAGTATAAATGCATTGTACAATTATGATAATTTGTTGTGCATTATTTACGATTCCAAAATTGTGGTTAATTGCATGCAACCGGTGATCAATGTCTTAATTAGTATATAGGTGTATGTAAGATAAAGCAGGCAAGTGTGTTAAAGGTACCCGGTGTAAAAAAAAATGCTGCTACAATTTCAAGGGATGATCCAGTCTACAAAACTGAACAACTTTCCCCAAAGACGTCGTAATATGAAAACTTATTATGATCCTTTCATACAAATTAATTAACCGTGTAGCGATATAATTATTTCTGTTTTATAATATGTGAATATACAGCCCGTCTTGAGATTTCGCTATCGGTAACTAGTAAAATTTTACCCTATATAGTCCCTCTGCCAAACACTTCTTGTCAAAATAAACATATTTAAGTAGGTTGTGTGTTCTACTATATTATATTTATCAATATTTACATTTAGTGAGAAGCAAGGATTTATTATTATCGATAATTAGTTGGTAATTAATTACTTATCTAGTTATGATGCATGCAAAAACTATACAAGAACAGTAGCTTACCAGATTTTACGCATCACGTTTGTGGTTTACTGAAAAAATGAATAATTATCATTATCCTATCGTTGCAGTCAGTTTGATGTTTTATCTTAATTGTGTATTTGGCGAATATTATGTTGGAAATCCAGGTAAAGGTTTTTATCCTCTTAAAAGCCTATTCGTCAAAATAAAACACTTTCAAAATCAATTTGATACGGGTTGTAATATTTTTGTCATAGGGTAATAAATTATTTCTAGAAAAGTACAATCGAGATTTAAAGAGATTCCTGAGGGTAACTAGCGACCTCATCACTTAAAAATGCAAAACTCGATTGAATCGTATTTATTATCAAAATCCAACTCTGTCTAAAGTTATGTATTAACTAACATTTAGAAAATGTAAGGAACATGGCGTCCAAACAAACACAATTGTCAGGATTTTATGACACCATTGGACCATGATTATATACATAATTTAAACGAAAATAATATACTTATGGGTACCTACTTAATATTTACTTTAGGCAGTTCTCTCACTTGTCATCCGTTGCTGCGTATTTTACGCAACGAAACGCATGCATTTCTCAGACAAAAAAATTGCGAAATCAGATCTTATTTTTATACAACTCACCATAACGCACCGTATACGTAGCCGTATGTGTATGGAAATAAGATAAGAATTTGCAATTGTCTTCTGTCTGATATACGCATGCGTTACGGAGAGTTCAAATACGCAGTAGTAGATAGCAAGTGGGAGAACCACCCAACCTTACCTTTTATATTTGTACCTAGATGATTCGGCTAGAATCAAACGGCCGTGCCCAACGTACGATATGAACTGCATCCGTGTCTTTTTCGAAAAACATGCGCACTGCAAAAAGGTCTTTGGACCAATACCAGACCCTGTCAATAGGTAAGCAACAAATAAAATAACTAAATCTGAGGTCAAATATGTAAGGCGTAAAAAATGAACGGCAAATATTTAAAGGGGTGAATCAGCCCATGAAGCGGAACAACTTTTCCCATGGAACATGGTCGAAATATGAAAAAAAAACACCCCCACACAAAATATACCAGCCGACCGAGTCAATGAGTATGGGAGGTCCAATAATTTTTGCTAATATTTTTACTTCCTGTATATGAAAAAACTAATTTTTGTATCTATTTAATTAACAACAAAAATTATTAAACGTTAACTTTATTAGCAGTTAGTAGTTTTAAGAAATTTCAGGCCAGAAGTAAACCTTGAAGTCCCAAGAATCAACTTTACCCTTACGATAACTGATCTCAAAGCCAGTGGTCTCAATAAAGCAAGGATTGATGAGTTCTAGTAAGTATTAGCACAATAAACCAAGGAGCGGTAGATTAACTCAAGCACTTTTCCACTTGAAACTGTTGAGGTAGTGTTGCTGATGAGGGGGATGATGATGATGTGATGAACTCCAGAAATATCATAAGGCCTTTTGTATTGCGCAATACTATTTTACAAAATGATTACATGTTTGCTACTGAACTGTACGGCGGGCGAGCGACGACTAGCGTCCCCGCGCCGGGCTCGACTGGAAGTGTCTAGATGCTGACAATGCAAAACGTGACATAAACATGTGTCCCTACAATATTCCCCCCTTTTCTCAAAATTTTACCCAAAATTTTCAAAAAATCATTTTACATAAAGCTAATTGAGCATTAATTTATCAAAAATCATCTAAAATTCGAGACTTAGGAACATAACCCATGCTTAAAAATTTCATTACGATACATTTAATCTTACAAATTGCAACAACTTACAAATCGAATCACACAATATACACTTGCTATAACTATGTAGCACAACAGTTCACTCGCGACGCGCTTGTCACATTCCGCTGACCGTGCAAGTTGAACGCTGCTAACTTGGTTCTACGAATCCGACCACGTGTGTGATTTCTGTTCTAAAAATAGCTCCTTCCGCACCTCCTGTCCATCCTGGTAGGAAATTCCATAAGGTCTCCCGAGTTAGCTGTCTGAGATGGGTGATCAGTCCATTCCAAGCTGAAGTCAAGAGCCTTGCAGCCAAGCGGTCCACAAAAGCTTGCTGATTCCAGACACTCTCGTGCGATTACCATTTATCTATGACCTTCCGTCAAAAACGCGCAATCCAGCACTTGCTGCGTGTCTCTCGTCCAGGTATGAGGGCTTCCACGTGCTGATTCTGTTTGCTGTCGTCTGAATACTAAAACTAGGGGTTCTGCTACCTTTACAGGACTTCGGTTTTTCTAAGATTGTTCCGGTTGCTTGTTCTTGTTAGCTGATGTTGTTCGTTACCCCATGGCCTTAGTGGGGGAGTCGTCCTCTTGAGCCACGACGCCACGCTGCTGCGTCATGACCATGCTGACTCCAATTGAAATTTTGAAAGTTGCGTCTTCAGATGTCGGGATGTCACCAGTGTTGAGGTAGTGGTTGCTGATGAGGAGGGTGTTGATGAAATGATGAACTCCAGAAATATTATAAGGCCTTTTGTATTGCGCAATACTATTTTACAAAATGATTACATGTTTGCTACTGAACTGTACGGCGGGCGAGCGACGACTAGCGTCCCCGCGCCGGGCTCGACTGGAAGTGTCTATAGATGCTGACAATGCAAAACGTGACATAAACATGTGTCCCTACAAAACTACCTTGTTTAGCAGGGATGTCAATAAATTGGTTTTGTGATCCCGAATTTAAGTGATGTCACTTTTAGATACTATGAGTTTCTAGGTATTTATGTTACAGATTTCTCGATACTTAAACAAAAACACGAGATTCTATGTAATAGTCGTGTAAGTATACGTCAGTCGGGCATGTGCAAGTGTGTGTGCGCAAACCGGGCGTTAGTTTGAAGTTATACTTATGCTCCTCAGTATACTGTAGATAGTGCGTCTTTTTTTGAGCATACTGTACATAGTGCCTCTTTTTTTCAGCATAAACCGTGAAACAGACAATTTAGTGATTGCCGTTGACTTTAGAGACTTTACCCAGCAGTCTGACGTTGTGTATTTAAAATTTCCTCGTAGAGGAAAGGAACCCGTTATCACTACTACACAAGCCATTCTTAAGTATAGTGAGTATTTCTTTGATTCTTTTTTTTATTGAAAAAACTCGCTGATCCCACAGAAAAACCAAGTAAAGGAAATAAAATAACTTAGATATGAATACTTATTTAAAAACAGAAATAAACAAAAACACGTACAATTAATTGCCTACCTAACTTTACTGTGTACGGTTGGATTCAAAAGTGACACAATGCAATACGGGTTATAATCTCTCAGTGTTTTATTTAGTAGCCTACTCACACACGTGTGATTATCCAGTTTTGAACTCGACTGTACCTACTTAAATCTAATTATTTAGACTTTTTTTAAATTTATGTGGAATGTAAAATAACATTTTGGATTTGATTGAAATTTGCATTTTCTGATTTGATTGTAATTTAAATTTTTATGTGTTGTTTTATATTGTGTACTTTTCAACATTCTTTACTTATTGTAACACGCTTTTTTATTACTTCAGCATCGCAGGTAATGACAGCTGTCATTCCGAAAATAGATGATCTACAGCTACAGTACGCAGAGGTCACGACCTACTCCAATGATCCTACAGGAGAATTCATCATCGGCCCTTCCGCCGTAGAGAGTACAGGTAAGGAAAAACATTTCACCCTTTTTGTACTCCTTAGATTAATTAATGTATGAAAAAAAATCCACATCGCTTTTTTGTATATTAGCAGAAATCAAGAGAATATTGCTTAGGTACCTAGATAAAAAATGGTCAGCTTATTTTGGATCATTCCTCATCGTTTATTTGATTCGTTTTTCTTTTAAAGGAAAGATTTTCTTATTTTCTTTTTTATCGTCTTGGGTTGCCTAGCCAAAACTGGTGCCCCTCCAATGTTTTTCTACATTTAATTAAATTTAGTAGTCATTATGAAATAAACTAATAACGTTGATCCTTGTTCTAGGGCTCATAAGCCATGGTTTTATTTGAAAGTTATGTGAAAAGAGATTTAGCGACTTTTGACGTTTGCGTTATTTTACATTTTAGTGAAATGTAATATATAACATCAAATTGCAAACAAAAACCGGGTGATGATATAAAAACGAATAGTTGAAAACACTTTTTGTAGACGATTTAAGGGTTTTCAGTACTTAAAAGTATTTGCAAGCATTTCCCTTTGATGGAATAGATTTGGTATATATTTCAAACTTGTAACAGATTTAGTATAACTAATCGGATTTAGTAGAAGTCATCTCAAGAATAATTATAAAATCAACAGTGCCAATTTGAGTGCAGCATTTACTAATAAGTATTTCAATTCATTTGTTTTCAGATCCGCAACCGTTAGCATCCATCGTAACTCTTCCGTTAGATGTTCCAACTGCTAATCAAGAACTATCTCTTCTGAACGCATTTTTCTTCATATCCGCCTTCATTCAGTATAATATTTGTGACTTTGGGTTGATTGTCATATAAAACGTACACAGTTTCCTTTATGGTGTGGTTTCAGGTTTCATTTTGCTCCTTGGAATATTTTTTTGCTTATGATGATTTTTGCTACAAACACCAAATGCCGACAATGCAAGTATAAAATATACTACTAATAGCTACAAATCAACTTTAATAGTATCGATATTAAAATTATCCTCAAAGCAGCAATACTGTTCAGAATTTTATTTTATTTGAATTGTATTCAATTATTAAATTAGGACCGATATTTATTACAGAAGTTGATTCGTTAACGAATGTTTTTTATTTTGTTTTACCTTTTTATTCCGACAGAGTATTTTCGATTACCTAATTTACGAGTTTATTTATTGGAAATGACCCTAAATTACCTTCCAAATCCATGATATGTTTCATGCAAATAGTTGAGTCGCAAAGTTTCTATGAACTAAGGCAATTCAGACAAACAAATATTTTAATATGGTTATCAAGACAACAACAACAGATAACGTGGCCAGCCAAAGTCCAAGCAAAGAACTGTCAGTCTGCACCATGTGTAATATCACACAAACCATTTAGAGACACTTTTCATCCCTTCATAACTGAAAATTTATTTAAGGTAGGCACATCAAAATAGTACATGACTTAGTGTACAAAATTTCACAGACATACCTACGTACAATGGTTAAAATATTAAAGACTAAAAATCTAGATCTTATCTATTGACTGACCTATTAACATAAGATCAAAACTCCATCCCACTTCTAGATGAGCAAGAAACTTATATAAGATAATGTAGGTTCGAATATGTGTACGTACATAGTAACTTTTTAAGTAGTTTGCTTTAATTTGCTAATAAATAAATCCAAGACTGTCTACTGAACTTGCCTCCCCTTTACATATCAAATTTTTTGTCGGTTGAACATGAAACTTTGACTGCTAATTTTCACATTTATGTTTTTGGTGGATTGCAATTATCCAAAATTGAGCAACTAAAACTAATACGCAGATGGAATCTGACTAGTAAATGTTTGGTGGTTATGAATTTGTATACATTCCGCTCAATTAAGGTTCATGATTTGCATACTATGACGGATTTAGAAGTTCATCTGTACACGCAATGAACATCATGCTTATAAATATGAAATTAATAATTCCACCATTATTCAAGATTCATCAAAATGAATCACTACATGTGTTTGGGGCTTTTGCTGTTCAGCCTGCGATGTTATGCTAATGAATTCGAAGAGAGGATCGGCAATCCAGGTAAGACGAAAAATAAGTACTTAATTATCCATATAAAGTGGATTACCGGTGACTGATACTGAATACTCAGAACAGGCAATGAGGAACTATCTACTTATCCCAAGGTTGTAAGATTTCAGCCTGAAAAATAAACAGTCTTGTAAATATACTATTGGTGAAAGATTGCATTGCTCTTCTTTTTTGCCTGCCCCACGCCAAACCCACATTCAGAATATTTCCAAATTTTTTGTTTGACTTTTCTCTAATGTTCAACATAATTAGATTTTTATTTTTATTAAGTTCCAAAACTTTTTATGATAATTTTAATATACCTTTTTATCTATAACTAGCAGCCCGTCAAGCGGTTTCACCCGCCGCTCACAATTTCCCCCCGGGAATAAGACAGTTTAATATAGCCTATGTTCATCAGGGATAATGTAGGATTCTAAAAATCTTGACTTCAATTTGAAACAAATATCGTTTTCAGATGGTGGTGGCGTAAAGTTACATGCCGTGTGATTAACCTGGCCAACCCCATGGCAGTGCCTTTATTTTTATTTTTTTTATCCCGCCCGAGCCGGTTTTCTATTAGGTCATAACAAAATTGTAATAAAAAAATAAAATTGTGTGATACAAATTTCTTATTTTAGAATGACGGTTCATGACGTCAATAAGTGATAACACTATCCTACATTAAATAAAGAATTTCAATTTCAATTAACGATAAAATAATTTTTTAAATCGGTCCAGTAGTTTCGGAGCCTATTCAATTCAAACAAACAAATAAAAAAAAACTGTTTTTAATATTAGTGTAGATGATATTATTATTATTTTAGTGTGGTGCCGGCTTAGAATAGCATCACCCGATTTCTTTTCCGTGGGAGTCGTAGGAGGCGACTAAGGGACTTGAGGGTGTGTATTGCAATTTTAGGCGATGGGCTGACAACCTGTCACTATGGCGATACACAATTTTCCGAATGACCCTCATACATATTTCAGACGTGGCGTAAATGTCCGTTTTTGCGGCCGTTTACGCTCTGCCTACCCCGCAAGGGATAATAGGCGTGATATGTGTATGTATGTATTATTTTAGTGTAGATTTTTTTAATGCATTATTTAATGTTTTTTGTCGTCTTTTTTTATACCGAGTAAAGGACAGCCCTTCGAATACTGATAGGGTGTATAAAACATAAAACTGGACAACTTTCCCCTAGAAACATATGTCAGGAAACTCCAAAAAAATGACCTTCCATACAAAATCACAATCAGCTGACTGCATTCACTATGGTAAGTCAGTTTTTTTACGTTTTCTGAAATATGTTCCTAGGGGAAAGTTGTTCAGTTTCATGGTCTGGTACGAATAATGTGGCGTAGTTTGTACATTTTTAAATGAAAAAGTAGTTATTGTGGCATAACTGTAATAGTTATACATATGGTATCGCGGACATTATTATAGATATTGATGTCCTCTATAAAATTGTAGTACATCACTTTGCTCTATTGTCAATAATTTCCACAGCGTACACGATATAAGATATTTTTTTGGTACATTTTTCACACGTTGGGTTACATTATGGAAATTTTCACGCGGATCCCTATTTTTTTCTCGTATAAAATATAGCCTATGTTCATCAGGAATAATGTAGGATTCCAATGGTAAAAGAATTTTTAAAATCGGGCCAGTAGTTTCGGAGCCTATTCGATGCAAACAAACAAACAAACAATCAAATCTTACCTCTTTATAATATTAGTGTAGATGTAGATTTTGTTTACTCGATGCCGCCTAGCGGTAGGCCCACAATCGTGGCCTGACGAGGGCATAAAATATATTTTTTCTTTGTAATCCTGACTTATTTCAGATGACACAGGAAAAATAGAGCGTCCGTGTCCGACGTATGATTTGAATTGCATCCGTGTTTTTTTTCATAACCATGCGCACTGCAAGAAAGCTTATGGTCCCGTACCTGATCCTATGTCCAGGTGTGTACCAAAACAAACCAATACCTACTGACTCTCTAATAGGTGATAAAATCATCTTCTTTTTATTTCTGTTTTTAGACCTCAGACAAACCTCTACTTACCCAGAATCAACATATCAATATCTACAACTGATTTAGAAGTCACAGGACTAAATGGGAGAGTTGAAGAATTTTAGTAAGTAACTTACATGCAATTTTAATTATGATGTTCTTAAAAAAACTGCCAAACCTTGTCCAATCAGGGTGTTTCGTTCCACCTACGATAGTATTCCTAGAGAGGGTTGATGTCAAGCAAGACTCTGGTTGTAAAACTAAGCAAAGAGATTTTGTGTGGGTACAAATATTATGTTACGCCAATCCCAAATTAATTAGATTAAGGGCAGTAAGATGATGTGACAATACTCTAGAAGTAATCTTTATGCCTGTTTTAGCATCAATAGAGATACAGACAGATTGGTGATAGCTGTAGATTTCCAGAAGATGACCCAGAGCACAAACAATGTCTTCTTCAAATTCCACCGCAGAGCAAAAGAACCAGTCGTCACAAGAGGAACCGGCAGTATCACTTATTGTACGTAATTGTTTTTATTATAATTTTAATATATTATAAAAATAATTTACACAATGTACTTCAATAATAGGAGTAATCTATGACAAAGCCGGCCATTATATTAGCTATATACATTAATCAGAGCAAAATTCCATCGCGATTCTTTCAAATTAGCTACTCTAATAACGGCTGACTACTTTCCATTGTTTTCTTACTTTTGCATTATTGCCCTTTGGGTTTCATATAAAACTTACGTTGCCTGAATTACTTTTTATAATTTTACTCTTCTGACCACCAGCTTCCCTCATCATCACAGCCGTTATAGCGAAGCTAGACGACCTCCAGCTTCATGATGCAGAATGTACAACATACGCTGGTGATCCTGTATCGCAACTGGAACTGACCCCAGATGCTGGTGTCAGCTCAGGTATGCTCGTTTTATGAGAAAGCAATACGATTTCACTGTCTATTTTCTGCCATGACCCTTTATTTGTAATTAAATATTGCAAAAGTACTTACTTACAATATTTATACATGGTGTAAAAAATTTGCTAAGAATATTTTAAGGGGTGAACCAGTACGTGAAACTGAACAACTTTCCCCAAGGAACATAGGCCGAAATATGAAAAAAAACATTGGCCCTCCCATACAAATTATCCCAGCCGGGTGACACACTAAGTATGGGAGGGTCAAATTATTATATTATAAAATATTCGCAGCAAATTTTTTTACACCTTATATTTCTTAAACTGCTCATCAACGTTTTCTTCCACCCAAAATCGATGATTTTCATTTATATGAAACCTTTAGAAACGAAAAGGAAAGTCATAAACACACTAATTAACACAAAATCTAAGATTTTAAATAATCAAAGTGATTGCTTTTTTTATTGGTTTTAGATCCGCAAACAACGGCAGCCTTCGCTGATTTCCTGACAGATATGCCTCGTAACATACAGGAGTTTTTCCTCATTGACTCTGCTTATTACATCGCTACGTATATCCAATACACTATTTGTGATTTTGGATTACTCTTGACCTAGGATTAGAACTCAGCGTAAAATTCAGTCGCGGAAGTGTTGGTTTGTGTGAAGTAGGTATGACAACTTGGACGCAATTATACAATCTGCTGCAAAAATAATTTACTTTCAATAGCTGAAGTTTAAACTGGAATCTCCTAGATATAAAAGAAAATTTAAATTAAATATTTTTGAAGTATACATACGCTACCTTTATTTGCTATATTGCCCTCTTTATGTTGTTATATTTTCACATATATTTTACATTCTATACCTACTTAAATATGTAATGTGCCATCAAACTTTAGCTTTTAAACTTATCTTTATAAAGTTAGTATCTAGTTCTACGACTGGTTCTTCTTTTTGACTTTTTGAATAGTTAGCCCTTGCTCAGGATTTTTGTACTTTTGGGCTACTATTATACCTCTATAATAACAATAAAATAATAGATCAGGTGTACAAATCCACCTAAGATAAGTAAAAAAATAAAGTCACAGTAGGTGTAATGTAAAACAAAGGTCAGTGGGCTAGTAAAACATTATATAGGAATATGGTCTGAGGCCCAATGCTACGTCGAGCAGATAGAGCGTATCGACTGCGAGCCGCCGCCGCGACAAAGCGCATCATTGTGTAGGTTGCTAGGGTAACGTCGTCGTATTTGTACAGGTTGTATTGCAGCGCCTATTGGCATAACGCGCGTCACACAGCGCTGCACTTGTATTTTGCAATTTTCAATTCAACTACGCTCTAGTCAGCCTTATTCTACATTGAATAAAGAATTTCAATTTCAACTTAAAGATTTTAGTTGAATAAAAAATAGATACACTTAGTACGATAGTACCTATATTATACATAAGAACCAGTAACATAAAGTAAATATCAGTGGGTTAGTAGAGCATCTCATTAAATTTAAAATTGCAGATAAACCAATTGCAGTAAGTAATCAATTATAGTATAAAATCGTTATAATCTTATTTGCTAATCTTTGACCTTAACCCTTCAAACATGTAATCAATTAAAATGTTGTTAAAATTAAAATATATCGTCATGGAAGGTGCAGTTGCGTGATTGAAATACATACATACATACATACATAAATCACGCCTCTTTCCCGGAGGGGTAGGCAGAGACTACTTCCTTCCACTTACTACGATCCTGGCATACTACTTTCGCCTCCTCCACATTCATCAATCTCTTCATGCATGCTCTTCGGTTTAGGGTACTCTTGACCTGACCTTTCTTTAGGACGTCCCCGATTTGATCAAGGTACGTTCGTCGAGGTCTTCCCCTTCCGACGTTCCCATCCACACTTGCCATATACACCTCTTTCGTTAATCTTCTTTCATTCATCCTCTCTACATGACCAAACCATCTAAGCATACCCTTTTCTACACCAGTCACTACGTCTTCTTTTATACCACAACGTTCCCTTATCACGCTATTCCTTATCCTGTCACTCAATTTTACGTCAATCATACTTCTTAACGCTCTCATTTGTACTGCATTTATTCTACTTTCATGCTTTTTCTGCCATACCCAACTTTCACTCCCATACATAAGTGTCGGAACTAACACCCCTCTATGCACAGCCAGACGAGCCTTATCAGAGACTTTCTGGCTGTTCATAAAAGCGTGCAACGCTCCATTCACCATGTTTCCGGCATTCACCCTTCTTTCGATGTCACTTTCACACTTTCCATCTGATGTGAACATGGAGCCCAAATACACAAACTCTTTCACTTGTTCCACCCTCTCTTCTTCTATCATAATTTTACACTCTGTCATATTTTCCTCTTTCTCAAAAACCATTGCTTTCGTCTTACTTACATTCACTTTCATTCCTTTCTTTTTCAAAGCCTCAGTCATAATATTTACCATCTCCTGCAACCCTTCAGCCGACGACGCAAGGATAACTTGGTCATCAGCATAGAGAAGACATTTGACGAGTAAACCATTCATTCTCAGACCACATTCACTCTCTTTCAAATCCGCCAAACAACTATCCATGAATAGATTGAACAGCCACGGTGACGCAACACATCCCTGTCTAACACCTTTCTCGATGTTAAAAAGTTCACTGTACGCCCCGTTTATCCTGACACAAGCACTGGAATCCTTATATAAGGATTTCAGTGCTCGTATCAAGATACTGCTCACCCCATGCATGGATAGTGCCGACCACAATTCATTCCTCACCACTCTGTCATAGGCCTTTTCCAAATCCACGAATGCGCAATAGACTTTCTGGTTTTTGGCCAGGAATTTTTCAGCTATGCAGCGCAAGGAAAAGACCTGATCCGTACATCCCATCCCCTTACGAAATCCTGCCTGAGCATCCCATACTTTCTCATCCGTTTCTTTCATCACTCTTTCAATCAACACCTTTTGATTGAAATAGTTATACAATTAAAACTTAGGATCCATTCAACGTAATTTAAAATATGCAAAAACTAAATTGCAATTGATAAACAAAGTGATTTATTGATTGCAGCAAATAAAAAGAGCTTAGGAAAAGAATACAATCTCTTGACAGAATAATGCAAAAATCTTTAATAAGTCAACAGCAAAAAAATCTCTTTATACCCTCAAATTCACACAAGTGCTTTATTGAATTAAAGTTCACAGTTCTCTAGAGTCTCCGTATAAACTTTTGAAAAGCGTTGATATGCCTAGCCATATTTTTAAGTATTCTAAAACCAATTTGCAATTATGAGTGGGCATAATTAATTGTATTTATTACTATTAATCTTAATAATTATTTAACAGCAGTCACGCATAATCTTATTTACCGACAGGATTTTCCGATGTAAGTAGTTTACATTACGAATATAACCAATTGATGAATTAACAACAAAAATGAATAACGAAACATTTGTTGTTCTATGGCTTGTGGTTCACGTTTACTTTGGATATGGATATGAAAGTAAAAAAGAATTTGTTGGAAACCCAGGTAATAGTATTTTATTATAATGTAAAATACCTTCAGTAATTTTGTGTTTCAATTTATGAGGCAGTGCAATCAACATAAAACACTTTTGATCACTTGCACAGAAAACATCTTGTAAGCCCCAAAGTTGATTTAAAAAGGCGATACTTACTTTTTAAAGGAATGTCCATTTCGAATCTAGATATAAACTAATTAAGCCTTGTATTTTATTATTGTAGATGAAACTGCAAAAATAGAAAGGCCATGCCCGACTTACGATCTCAACTGCATCCGAAACTATTTCGAAAAACATGCGCACTGCAAGAAGACATTTGGACCAGTACCAGACCCTATTACAAGGTCAGAAATTTAAGATTATCCGGACAAGAAAAAATTTAAGCTATCTATCACTACGTTGGCTTTCATCTGGTTTGATTATAGACTGTTTTGGAATGCTTGAATATGTGTATGACATCAAAACTATTATAAAAATACCGATATATTCATATAATGACTTATGTGGAGCATTGATAGTACGACTGGACTGAAAAACTAGAGATTTACCACCTTGTGAATTTGTTTCCAGTCTGGTAATGACATTGCAGGCCGAACCACCTGGTTGTACGAAAAAAAGATGGTTCTGTGCTTCGGATCGCACGATAAATCGTCGGTCCCGGTTGCTGTTTATGATTACTTAGATGGCGGTCGTAGATACAACCATATCAGAGGCTTACTTGTATTAGTAAGGTGGTTAAAAAACTCTGACACCACGGTCCATTGGGTCGTTGGACGACTCGGTGTCCCACACTAATAGAAAAATATACCTAGTTATTTTTTTGTGACCTTGCTTATTTCACAATATTTCTTACAGGACCCAGGATAATTTATTTCTCTCCAGAATCAACATATCGGTTTCAGCAGTCGAGCAAAAAGTTAACGGACTAAACGGCAGGGTTGAAGAATTTTAGTAAGCGCAAAAATATCATTACCCTCTCAAGTTTAAGAACTATAGGCAAACCAGATAACTCGCAGGACACCCGCGGGTCAAGAAGTAGGTGGGAGCGGAGGAATTGACTGTCTACACTCTCTGTAGGTATTTTATTTTGCATTGGAGTAATATATCTCAAGATGGATTTTGGATTAACTAATTACGTGTGTATCGATACCCTCCCGCCCACCTACTTCTTGCACCGCGGGCTTCCCGCGACTTATCTGGTTTTCCTATAAATAGGATAACTTTCAATCTCTAATTATTATTTTATCGAAATTTATTTATTTCTTGAATCTGTTTATTCTTCCAGCATAAATCGTGTAACCGATAGGTTGGTGATTGCTGCAGCATTTCAGAACATGACTCAAACAACTGACAAGTTATATTTCAAATTCCATCGCAGAGCAAAGGAACCTGTCGTCACAGTCACTTTTGGCAGTGTTACTTATGGTTTGTTCCCCTAAGTTGAAGATTTAATTTCTGGACAGCTAGGTATACGGGGTGTAAGGGACGGTGTACCAAAAACTTTGCAGGCATAATCAGACCATGAAATTGAACAACTTTTTTTATGGGAGATATTTTGGTAAACAAGAAAAATTTTTACATTAATTTTTGTCAAATAAAAGTGGTTTTATAATATTATTGTTATGAGTATAGTCTATCATATACATTCGTATCTTGTGTCACACTAAGTACATAACATTTCTGTCGATAGATTCCTTAACAATCACTGCAGTGATACCTAACATCAACGACCTGCAGCTACATGAGGCAGAGTGCACCACATTCTGCAACGACCCTGTGTCTCGACTTCGACTGCTTCCAGCTGCTGCTGTCAGTTCAGGTGAGGAACTAAATCCTTCAGATGGACTACGCAAGAAAATTTGCGTGAAATTTAAGTCTTGAGTACTTTGACGACAACTCCTATGAGTGACGTTCTCTACGATAAGCTGCTACTTATATAATCTATATCTTATATTATGCCATGATACAAAAAAACACACTTAGTTCCTGGTTAATATAAATGCCCTTCGGAATACTCCTTATTCTCCACATTTCTAATATCGATACATTATTCATTGTTAATGTACTAAAATATTTGTTTCAGATCCACAAACGGCTGTAGCCTTTTCAAGTTTCTTCACTAATCTACCAGTTAATATTCAAGAGTTCTTCCTTACCGATTCAGCATACTTCATCTCTACGTACATTCAGTACACCATTTGTGATTTTGGACTTTTGCTGACATAAGAACAAATTTAAACCACAATCGTTCACAAGTTTTTATATCATTTAATCAATGTAGGAACCATATTATGAATGTTCGAATAGGTTTTATCTACACTTGTTTTGTGAAGTTAGAAAAAAGTTGTGTCGAATAGAAACTTTTATTTTATTTATTTATCACGGGGCAAATCGAGAAGAAATCTCAGTAATACACTTTTCCAAAACTCCGCACCGGTAACTGCGTGGTCCAGAATGAGGTCAAATTCAATACGAGAACGTAATATGGCCTGATGTGAAATTTTGAAAATTCCATCCAGTTGTGGCGATGTCGAGTTAACAAATAAACAACAACCATACAACAACACCTAAGAGGTGTGGCAGAAGATGGCGGCAAATAATAAAAAATAAGTATATGGCACAGAACAATTCGTTTCATTTTTCTATTTTATCCCAAGGCTTACCTCCGCATTAAGACGTTATGTTGCAGCGTTTGCAAAGAATCTGCAATTCTTCTTCTTTTCGTGTGAGATACCGATTCGGCGAACAAACCGATGAACCCTGGTGTCAGAGATTTTCAACCGCCTACTACTACTAGTCAATATACATGAAGAACATACATATAAGTGTTTTATGTCGCAGGTTTTTAATAAAATCAGATATTTCATTAAATACCGAAAGACGACTAATTATAAACTCAATTTTATCATATACCCGAAACCTTAAACGAGGTTCTTAATAAAATTTGGACTAGTGTTGGTCTATGCTAAAGATCTGACCAAAACATGGGTTTGCTTAGTTTTAGTATATTTTATATTTTGTCAAGAAAATATGCAAGTCATATGTTTTCGGCAAGAACTTTAAACTACTCGTATATTATTGAGCCTAGATTTGGTATTTGGCCGGTGTTTCATAAAAATCCAACGCTTTTGTTCAAAAAACGGATTTTATCAAAAACTTGCGTCTTAAACAGCTCGAACCTATTTTGATTCTATGTAATAAAAAAATAGGGAGAAGCCATATCAATTAATTTGTACAGTTAATATTGATTCCAACTATATTATTATAAAGGTACACTCTTGGTCCGATCAGCAGTAGTAGCCGCATAATGCTGCCCAAATTGGTAGCGCGCCTACAATTACGACGCGTGCTGTTAATGCTCGGTCTTTTTGGTATTTCATACAAACCAGTGATCGTAGTGAGCTTTCAAATTAAGACACCAGCATTACAGCTACTGCTGCTCGGACTCAGAGTGTACCTAAAGGATCTCATTTTCATTTAATCGAACTGATTTACTTCACTAAATCGCATCTCACACGCGATTTAATAGTCAATGATAAGTACCTACTACAAATTATTCCTCATTACTGTTGTAGCATCAAAATGAAAAACTACATATTCCTGGTTTTTTGTCTACTAAGTTTAAATTTTATTGAATACTCATGTGAACAAAGAGTAGGAAATCCAGGTAAATGATTTTAATATTATCATATTAAAGAAATAAGAATTTGAAATTAATTTCTGTTAACCTTAAATATCACATAGACCGATGACCTTGTAAGGCTGGCGTGCAGCCGTTGGACGCGCTCATAATGGAGGTTGATATTCAGAAGTGAACGGCAATCAAATAATGATGATGAAGATGAAATTATTATTTTTATTTTTCAGACGACACAGAAAAAATTGAACGTCCGTGTCCGACGTATGATCTTAATTGCATTCGTGCTTTTTTCCAAAAGCATGCGCACTGCAAGAAAACTTTTGGACCTGCTCCAGATCCTTTAACCAGGCAAGTATGACAGAAACGTACCTTCCAAGGTTAGTCACCTTAGAGTTCTTTTAAGATTTTTACATCTCCATTGAAAATATTAATGTAAAATTGTGTTATATAGACCGCAAGCCAACTTCTTCGTACCCAGAACAAATATATCGATCACGATGGTTGAACAAAGAGTTGGCGGGATCAATGGCAGAGTTGAAGAGTTTTAGTAAGTAAAAAGTTTGAATGAATGTGACGTTACATTGAAATGTACAATGAATAAGGCGTTGTACATTGTACATTTCAATTAGTATTGGCAGTACTTCAACCTAAGAAATCAAATTATTCAACAGGTTTTGCCCAATAACTGCATGGAGAGACAGTTTACAAACTAAAGATTTACTACGGTTTATTTTGCACTCACAGTGGTATGTTATTTTCATAAACGAAAATAAGAAATTGGAAAAAATAGTATTGGCAGTACTTCAACCTAAGAAATCAAATTATACAACAGGTTTTTCCCAATAACTGCATAGAGAGACAGTTTATGTTCATATCCTAAACTGCTGCTGTTTACAAAACTAAAGATTTACTACGGTTTATTTTGCACTCACAGTGGTATGTTATTTTCATAAACGAAAATAAGAAATTGGACAAAATAGTATTGGCAGTACTTCAACCTAAGAAATCAAATTATACAACAGGTTTTTCTCAATAACTGCATGGAGAGACAGTTTATGTTGATATCCTAAACTGCTGCTGTTTACAAACTAAAGATTTACTACGGTTTATTTTGCACTCACAGTAGTATGTTATTTTCATAAACAAAAATAAGAAATTGGAAAAAGTATCGATTAACTGAAAAAAGAATTTTTATTTTCATTCTAAAAACTAGTGCAATAAGGTTAGGTTAGATTTTGTCGTGCCATGGACCATTTGAATTTTGCTTTAAATAAATATCATTACTAACAACCCTTTCAGTGTCAATAGAGACACGGATAATATGGTGATTGCTGTTGAGTTTCGGAACCTGAGTCAAACGTCCGACAAGACCCATTACATATTCCATCGCCGAGCAAAAGAACCAATTGTTACCATTGCAAGACCAATAGATACTGTTACTTATGGTAAGAAACTGACTGGACATAATGAGTATGGAAGAGAAGCTTATGTATCTAGTAAAAAAAATAGTTAATCAGATATTAGGTGTTATGTATAAAAAAGCATTACCCCAATAAAAGAAGTCGGTGTAGTGAAAAGCGACTGAGAGTAAAATTCATTCAGGGAATATCCTGCACTGCTCTCGCCAACCCACTCGCCAAGCGTGGTGAGTATAGCAATAAAGGAGAGCCCATGTCCAGCAGTGGACCGCTAAGGCTGTTTATTCATGTAATATTAGCTGTACCTAAATATTCCTGTGAAACAAACCATGAAGGTTGAAATCATTCCTCGAATAATAACAAAGGAACACAATCATAGTAAAAGAAGTAAACAATAAAGAACTTACATTTTTTATAAAAACACAAATACCTTTACGCCGTGTGATGCCAGCTTAGAATAGCATCACCCCATTTCTTTCCCGTGGGAGTCATAAGAGGCGACTTAGGGGCTCGAGGGTGAGTATTGTAATTTTAGGCGATGGGCTGACAATTTTCCGAATGGTGCTCAAATATTTGTCAGACGTGGCGTAAATGACCGTTTTGCGCCCGTTTATGCTCTGACTCTCTCTAACTCTCTCGCTCTGACTCTCTACTACTCTGATTATAGGCGTGAAATGTGTATGTATGTATAGTACCTTTAAAGCAATAAACTTATTAAAAGATACATCTTATTTGAAATAAAGTTTTCGGCATTCCATTCATAACTATTTTGTTTTTTCAGATTCCATAATAATAACAGCAATAATACCGAAAATCGACGATCTACAGCTGAAGGATGCAGAATGTACCACATACTCCAATGACAACACGTCTAGATTTTTTTTCATGGGGCCCGAAGTAGCCAAGAGTTCAGGTACGTACTACAGACGGACATAAATGCTTTCATACTCATAATTTCTCGTTTACAACAAAACATAATTGAATGCGTTAGTAAAATGTGTAACACCAGGGTTCATCGGGTCGTTGGACGACTCGGTGTCCCATACGAAAAGAAAGACTGCAATATTTTTTTTATAATTCTATGGATTTACTTCTTCTACACGTGACTAAACTTCGTTTTAGGGGTGATCCTGTTTTTTCTTTTTCAGATCCTCAAGTACAGTTAGCGGTAGCAGATTTCCTGACTGATCTACCAACCAACATCCAAGAATTATTTTTACCTGACTCATTTTTCTACATCGCAACTTTTGTACAGTACAATATTTGCGATTTCGGTCTATTTCTTACGTGATTTTCACATGCTTACTAAAAATGTGCATGTATGTGTTTTGTATGAAGTAAACTTTTTCCACAAATTTTTATTTTTCATTAAAAACAAAATTAAATCCTTAAGACTGGAATCTTCGATTTTACGAGGAACAAATGACGGACCTTGCTTGAAGAGCTTGTGGACTGTGAACTACTCGCAATGGCTGCAGGAGCGGCTAAAGTGATATCGTCATCATCATCCGAAAGGACGTGTCTGGGACGTTTAAGATGCGAGGTTGGATAGAAGTAGTTGGGCGCGGCAACAATTAAGTGGTTTTTATGATGTGGAGCGTTGTCAAAGAAGCGGTGAGACGCTTCCTTCATATAATAATAATATACTTTAATGGTAGGGAGACTTAAGTCAATATGGATGTTGGGGTTCAAGCAGGAACCAGAGCCTTAACACTGTGTTATTCAAACATGGTGTAACAGAAGCCAGTGTTGTGGTGCATTAATAGTGCAATAATCTAAGAATTTTCATTAAATTGATTGAGGATCAGAAAATATGTCATCTACTTATAATACAGTCGCGTAATTATTGATTTTGGGTATAAAAAAATATTATCTACAGCTTGAACGGAAAATATTAATAGCCTGTTTTCAGTATTCAAAATTCCGCTTAGGCGGTTCTTCCATTTGTCGGTCGCTGCGTTTTTTTCAAGTTTTCAGAAGAATGGGAATTGCTAATTCTGCAAATACCAACTTCATCAACTACAATTCGTTTGACAGTCGTATACATAAGATTGGAATTTGTCATTCCCATTGGTCGCACCGTAGCACCATTAACGTACCGCAGTAGTGGACGACAAGTGGTTAAACAGCATAAGAATTTGAAAAAATCTGAATCAACTGAAGATGTTCAAGATATTGGATACAAGCTAGAGCAAGTCTATATAACAGGGCTATTTGTAATAAATCAATTCAAAAACAATAGCTCATAAATACTAATGTATGCAAGTGATTTTCATAAACCAATTTACAAATTTAACCACTTCACCACAAAAAATTACACGCGAGGTGATAAATTGTTCGAAAATACGTTTATGTAGTTATAGTTAGTCATACAAAAGATCACAATGCACAGCTACGTATATCAAGTTGCCATCGTGATCTGCTTATTTTATGGTGTCTCATCATCATCGTCATATAATTATGGGTTTAGTTCCGACCGATATGATGAATATAAAGTTGGAAATCCAGGTAAGAGCAGTGTTTGATTCTTTTTCATTATAATTTTAAAGGTAACAACTTTTAATTACTGATTCACTTAGAAAATGAAAAAATATTCGTTATAAATAAATTAATTGTAAAGTACCTTTAAACTGTCAAGTTTGTTTTTGTGCAGAAGAATCTTATGAAGCAGATTTAGAGTTATCTCTTAGGTCGGTTAAAAACTCTGACACCGGAGATCATCAGGTCATGAGTCTCTCTGTATCCTTCATTTATGATGTCCAATTTATTTGAATGAAAACTTTTTTTAATTTTTGACAGATGACGCGGCTAAAATAGAAAGGCCGTGTCCATCCTACGACTTAAACTGCATTCGCACCTTCTTCGAGAACCATGCGCATTGCAAAATAATGTTCGGACCTGTACCAGACCCTTTTGAGAGGCTAGTATTCTTTCTCTTTTAAATATTTGCTGTTTTTTTGTCGCAAAATGCAAAACTGAGGGTAGGCTGGTGATGAGAACAAACTTTTCCTTGAAACATTACTAAGGTCAAATTTTAGACACGATTTTATTTGTATTAATTGACAACGCCCAAGGCTTTTTAGCGTTGATATTTCTAGTATTTTTTATTTTATTTACAGAACAACAAATAACTTATATCTTCCAAGAGTTAACGTAACCGTTACATCTCAACGTACCATTATTACGGAAATGAATGGAAGAGTTGAAGAGTTCTAGTAAGTATACGCTGTGCAGTGTGATGTACTTTTCAGATCAGTTGGTAACGAAAAAACGGACGTGCATCATGCTTAAACCTAATTTATATTTTGATCTTACAAGTGGTTATTGATACATGAACACTGAACATAAATGAATAAAAGCACAATCCACACTAATATTATAAATGCGAAAGTAACTCTGTCTGTCTGTCTGTCTGTCTGTCTGTCTGCTACGCTTTCACGGCCAAACCGCTGAACCAATCTTCATGAAACTTGGCACAGAGATTGCTAGCATACCGAGAACGGACATTGGCTACTTTTTATCACCATTCGAGGGTCTGGAGTACAGATGTAGACCACCAGGTGTACCACCAGGAGCCCAGCTAAACTACTAGAGATACAGGCATGGTTCCAAAACAAAAGTTGTTCAGTATGATGGGCCGCTTCTTTTCACAAGGACATTAAGGATCTGGAGTACCTTATGTAGACCACCAGGTGTACCATCAGGAGCCCACCTAAACTATTAGAGATACAGGCATGGTTACAAAACAAAAGTTGTTCAGTATGATGGGCCGCTTCTTTTCACAAGGACATTGAGGATCTGGAGACCATATGTAGACCACCAGGTGTACCATCAGGCTCTCAACTAAACTATTAGAGTTACAAGCATGGTTCTAAAACAAAAGTTGTTCAGTATGATGAACCTCTTTTTTTCACAAGGACATTGAGGATCTGGAGTACCTTATGTAGACCACCAGGTGTACCATCAGGAGCCTATCTTAACTATTAGAGATACAAAAATGGTTCCAAAGCCAAAGTTGTTCAGTATGGTGGGCTGTTTCTTTTCACAAAGACATAGAGGATCTGGAGAACATTATGTAGACCACCAGGTGTACCATCAGGAGCCCAGCTAAACTATTAGAGATACAGGTATGGTTCTAAAACAAAAGTTGATCAGTATGATGGGCCGCTTCTTTTCACAAGGACATTGAGGATCTGGAGTACCATATGTAGACCACCAGGTGTACCATCAGGAGCCCACCTAAACTATTAGAGATACAGGCATGGTTCTCAAACAAAAGTTGTTCAGTATGATGGGCCACTTCTTTTCACAAGGACGTTGAGAATCTGGAGTACCTTATGTAGACCACCAGGTGTACCATCAGGAGCCTATCTTAACTATTAGAGATACAGAAATGGTTCCAAAGCAAAAGTTGTTCAGTATGATGGGCTGTTTCTTTTCACAAGGACATAGAGGATCTAGAGTACAATATGTAGACCACCAGGTGTACCATCAGGAGCCCAGCTAAACTACTAGAGATACAGGCATGGTTCCAAAACAAAAGTTGTTCATTATGATGGGCCGTTTCTTTTCACAAGGACATTGAAGATCTGGAGTACCTTATGTAGACCACCAGGTGTACCATCAGGAGTACAGCTAAACTATTTGAGATACAGAAATGGTTTCAAAACAAAAGTTGTTCAGTATGATGGGCCGTTTCTTTTCACAAGGGCATTGAGGATCTGGAGTACCTTATGTAGACCACCAGGTATACCATCAGGAGCCCACCTAAACTATTAGAGATACAGGCATGGTTCTAAAACAAAAGTTGTTCAGTATGATGGGCCGCTTCTTTTCACAAGGACATTGAGGATCTGGAGTACCTTATGTAGACCACCAGGTGTACCATCAGGAGCCCAGCTAAACTATTTGGGACACAGAAATGGTTTCAAAACAAAAGTTGTTCAGTATGATGGGCCGTTTCTTTTCACAAGGGCATTGAAGATCTGGAGTACCTTATGTAGACCACCAGGTATACCATCAGGAGCCCACCTAAACTATTAGAGATACAGGCATGGTTCTAAAACAAAAGTTGTTCAGTATGATGGGCCACTTCTTTTCACAAGGACGTTGAGAATCTGGAGTACCTTATGTAGACCACCAGGTGTACCATCAGGAGCCTATCTTAACTATTAGAGATACAGAAATGGTTCCAAAGCAAAAGTTGTTCAGTATGATGGGCTGTTTCTTTTCACAAGGACATAGAGGATCTAGAGTACAATATGTAGACCACCAGGTGTACCATCAGGAGCCCAGCTAAACTACTAGAGATACAGGCATGGTTCCAAAACAAAAGTTGTTCATTATGATGGGCCGTTTCTTTTCACAAGGACATTGAAGATCTGGAGTACCTTATGTAGACCACCAGGTGTACCATCAGGAGTACAGCTAAACTATTTGAGATACAGAAATGGTTTCAAAACAAAAGTTGTTCAGTATGATGGGCCGTTTCTTTTCACAAGGGCATTGAGGATCTGGAGTACCTTATGTAGACCACCAGGTATACCATCAGGAGCCCACCTAAACTATTAGAGATACAGGCATGGTTCTAAAACAAAAGTTGTTCAGTATGATGGGCCGCTTCTTTTCACAAGGACATTGAGGATCTGGAGTACCTTATGTAGACCACCAGGTGTACCATCAGGAGCCCAGCTAAACTATTTGAGACACAGAAATGGTTTCAAAACAAAAGTTGTTCAGTATGATGGGCCGTTTCTTTTCACAAGGGCATTGAAGATCTGGAGTACCTTATGTAGACCACCAGGTATACCATCAGGAGCCCACCTAAACTATTAGAGATACAGGCATGGTTCTCAAACAAAAGTTGTTCAGTATGATGGGCCACTTCTTTTCACAAGGACGTTGAGAATCTGGAGTACCTTATGTAGACCACCAGGTGTACCATCAGGAGCCTATCTTAACTATTAGAGATACAGAAATGGTTCCAAAGCAAAAGTTGTTCAGTATGATGGGCTGTTTCTTTTCACAAGGACATAGAGGATCTAGAGTACAATATGTAGACCACCAGGTGTACCATCAGGAGCCCAGCTAAACTACTAGAGATACAGGCATGGTTCCAAAACAAAAGTTGTTCATTATGATGGGCCGTTTCTTTTCACAAGGACATTGAAGATCTGGAGTACCTTATGTAGACCACCAGGTGTACCATCAGGAGTACAGCTAAACTATTTGAGATACAGAAATGGTTTCAAAACAAAAGTTGTTCAGTATGATGGGCCGTTTCTTTTCACAAGGGCATTGAGGATCTGGAGTACCTTATGTAGACCACCAGGTATACCATCAGGAGCCCACCTAAACTATTAGAGATACAGGCATGGTTCTAAAACAAAAGTTGTTCAGTATGATGGGCCGCTTCTTTTCACAAGGACATTGAGGATCTGGAGTACCTTATGTAGACCACCAGGTGTACCATCAGGAGCCCAGCTAAACTATTTGAGACACAGAAATGGTTTCAAAACAAAAGTTGTTCAGTATGATGGGCCGTTTCTTTTCACAAGGGCATTGAAGATCTGGAGTACCTTATGTAGACCACCAGGTATACCATCAGGAGCCCACCTAAACTATTAGAGATACAGGCATGGTTCTAAAACAAAAGTTGTTCAGTATGATGGGCCGCTTCTTTTCACAAGGACATTGAGGATCTGGAGTACCTTATGTAGACCACCAGGTGTACGATCAGGAGCGCACCTAAACTATTGGAGATACAGAAATGGTTCCAAAACAAAAGTTTTTCAGTATGATGGCAATAAATTGAGAAAGGACATTGGCAACTTTTTACCGAAGTTTTTTTGTTATCTACTGACTTTTGTATTCAATCGTTATAAATATTGATCTCTCAGGGCAGTACACCGGATAGCAAATTTTGAATTGTCCCTTTAACAAGAAAAGCAATTAAGTCATCCTTAAACAGTAGAAATAAGAACTGTTCTAATATTACTGTCATACTTACTATGAATATACATATCTACTGTAGAACCTGTTTCTAAAAAAACTATCTAACGCGGACGAAGTCGCGGGTAAAAGCTAGTAAGTAAATAAATACTTTCGAGAGGTGCAAAAATGCATTTGGTCAGACGACGCACCAGCTAGACGGCGTAGTAGAGAAGAGGCTTTTACCTTGTGGTGGGTCGATGTAGGCTCGAAATAATAGTGATGAAGTGATGTTCAATCAAGTTTTTACTTGTTTTTACCTATGTACTTTTAATTCCTCAGTATAAACCGGGACACTAACAAACTGGTGATCGCAGTGGAATTCCGGGATCAAGTTCATGTTGCACCTACTGCCTTCCTCAAGTTCCATCGCAGAGCAAAGGAACCTGTAGTCACCACCGCCACTGCTTCTGTGCAGTATAGTAAGATAATCACCAATCATAAACTTAGTGTCAGAAGATTTAGCAAAACCTTGCAATCAAATGAAACGAACCTATCGTAATCAGCAGCCGTTACGCTTTAATGGTACCGTAACGTTCTGGTTTTCTAAACACTGACCAAAAAACCCCGTATTAGAAGTTCTCATAAGTGGGTAGTTGGTTTTGCGCATAAGGCATTATAAACATACAAAATCATAATTTCATAATCATTTGAGTGCTAAGGGGGAAGCTCAAGTCCGGCAGTAGACTGATGTGGCTTTTTATGTCGTATCTTGAGTGTTACTGTCTTCTTTCAAAGAAATCAGTTATGGTAAAGTCGCCTATTATTTAAAAGACAATTATGTTTTTATTTCAGGATCATTTATAGTAACAGCTGTGATTCCAGTTATAAACAATTTGCAGTTAGATAAAGCAGAGTGTACTACCTTCAACAATGATGCCAATAATAATTTAGTTGTCAGTCCTAGTGCTGCAGAGAGCGATGGTAATAAAGTTTAATTTTGCTTACTTTTAGAATCAAATAAACGAATTTACTCTTTTTACTCCAGATCCAAAAGAACAAAAGTCATCATCGATTTACAAGTTGAGATTTTGTGTTGGTAGAAGCGAATTATATTTTTGTCATATTAATACAATTTAAAATTTCACTGCCGTGTGATGCCGGCTTAGAATAGCATCACTCCATTTCTTACCCGTGGGAGTCGTAAGAGGCGACGAAGGGACTCGAGGGTGTGTATAGCAATTCTAGGCGATGGGCTGACAACCTGTCACTATGGCGATACACAATTTTCCGAATGACCCTCAAACGTTTGTCAGACGTGGCGTTAATGTCCGTTTTTTCGGCCGTTTATGCTCTGCCTACCCCGCAAGGGATAAAGGCGTGATATATGTATGTATGTATGTATGTAAAATTTCACGACAGACTTTTCTGCTGAGGAGTCGCTTATTTGCCGTTTTCTTCCTATGACGGACTGATTGGAGTATTTGCGATGCATTCGTCTGACAGACGAAAGAAAATTTCAAATTCCTGTACAAAAAGGGACACAATTTAACGCTGGGATTAGACCAAGTTGTTTGATATACCAATTCGTCAGCCCGCAATAGCGCGGGATTTATTATTCTCTGATGTGTCGAAACACACCTGCGTTATGATTATAACATCAAGTATTTACAGAGTAATTTGTTGTACGTCATACGAATTGAATGATCCGTGACCCAATTACACGGTCTTGTTCGACACACTTCTCTAAATAACTTGACGCACTTTCTTATAATGTAAAAGGTACTTTATGCAACCTTACCTTTTTTTTTATTGTTTCAGACCCACAAGTGCAACGCGCTCTAGTCGACATCTATGAAAATATACCAACTACCATACAAGAACTATTCCTTACTGACCCTGCATTCTATATAACTGCTTTCATTCAGTATAGTATTTGTGACTTTGGAATACAACTTATTTGAATTATAATATAATATTTTGCAAAAATATCTTGTGTTTTCATAATCTTGTGATATTGTTTTGTATGATTGATAATACTGAATGCTCAAAGAATGTCTGTCTACTATAGATAGGTATTAATTTGTTTAACACCTTATTTGACAATTTGTAATATTGACTGTAATTTTTATATGGGATTTTTTTATGCATTAAATAAAGAATATCTAATTAAAAATTTAATAAATTGATTAATTACATGTCACAGTACTCATGAAATTGAACTTATTTCTTCTAGAAACAAATGAACTACTTTCGGATTGTTATAAATTTTTATAACACGTGGTAAACGTATTTAATAAGTTTTCACCCTATCTTTCACCATGTCAGAGGCCTACTAGTGATAGTAGGCGGTTGAAAAACTCTGACACCAGGGTTCATCGGGTCGTTGGATGACTCGGTGTCCCACACGAAAAGAGAGAGAGACCCTATTTTTGCTTGAATTTCATTTAAAAAAACAGGTTTAGAATGATAGCCATACTGATACCCATAAACGATCATCAGGAATAAGGAGAGTCACTATACAAAGGAACAACGAACAAAAAAATTACTAGTTCAGCATAGCATACGTGAATTTGGATAATTAAAATTCAGGTTGAGAAAAAAATACTTAAAATTCAAAAACGGGGTTCTTACCGCGATACTTATTTTTGTTGAATTGTTCGATATTTTGACCTAGTTGCATGGGCCATGATCACGGAACCACTGATGTTGGTTGGCACGGTTGCGGGTGTGTAGATTGACTTTTCATAATAATGGTAAAGAGAAGGCTCAAACTAGAGCAAATTGGATGTTACTACACCGACAAGAGCGAGGCTCTTAAATTAATGATGATGATGATGATAATGCATTTCTGCATACCCTCTTCCTTCGATTCAGGCTTAGTTCTGCGTAACTATTCTGCGTTACCAAGAATCACTAAATTGAGCCTCGCAATCTTTAAATATGAGTATAAAATATCTGTCAAGTCAAGGTAGTTCGATGTACTATCAATCAGTAATACATCAAACTATCCCTTCAGGGATCAACATATTTTTTTTTCCTATAAACTATATCGAAACCAGTTTTGATTGATAGTACATATACTTAGATATTAATTATTAACTGATCTTTCCTCAGGTATGTTCCGACTGTAAGTGTCTAATGCAGGGAAAATACTTTTTTTAAATTTTGAACACAATTGTTTGTTTATATTATTCATTAATTTGTTGTAAAGTTTTATTTTGCACGTCGGTGGCCAACAATACATAAAGTTCTGCCGGAAAGACTTCAATAAAAAGTGGTTGTCAATGAGTTTAATATGGGTAACTGTCAATTCTTCAATACTTTGCGTAAGTATGAACAAAATAACACGATACCTATACGTTGGAGTACTTAAGTAAGAAATATTTGTAACAATTATTTAATGGGTACTTACTTACGCTTACGAGTAAATAACATATTAAGAATGATATGATAATAGCCGGAAGTTTTTTATTATTCATTGTTTAATAAGTGATGGCACGCGAAATATATTTTAAAGATAACTGTTTTATTTTCTTCAATTTGCCTATTAAACATTTTGGTTGGTATTTAATTTGTGGTTATATTTTTATCAAGCTTTCCGTTTAGTTTACCTGGCTGTGGTGACATTGCAGATTACCTACTTTTGTCCACTACAGATTTAGCTCAAGGATAATAATATTACAGACGAGATTAGCGAAAACTAGATCATGTTCAATATGTATACCTAGACCTGGATCCATTTAGTTATTCAATATTTTCGTCAATTACTTACCCAGATTTACAACCACAATATCCTCTAATCTAAAATCTTCAATAATTGTTTTTAACGCGCACGCTATGCGAGGTTATAAATGTATAAATTACAAAAACGTATACGTTAAGTGGTAGTTTACATTGTTTCTTTACGGTAACAAAATGAAAAACTACGTGTGTCTGGTGATTTGGCTAGTCAGCTTCGGCTGTAGTGTTTATGGACAAAGAGTTGGCAATCCAGGTACCTACATAATGTTAAGGAGTTTGTTTAGACAAGCATGTTATCACAAGAATATACTAAGTAATTTGTTGAACTGTGGGACTTAGGCTATACTGTAGTTTTTCATTGATCAGTTTCCATTTTTAAATATCTTACGATTGGAACTTACTAGTTCAGACACGGAATTTGGTGTATATAATATAAGAATAGATTGTATGAGACAATTCATGCGAAAAATCTTTGCTGTCATATTCGAATAATTGAAAATACCGCGAAACCAATACACAGTTAATCACAAATTAGGATTTGTGAAATTAAAATAGTATTTTATAGTTACTTAGTAAACTATGGTACCATAAAAGTTCCATAAATACAAAACTATTGAAATTGTGCATTTACCGTTTCCTAAATGTTTTAGATGACACGGCCAAAATAGAGCGGCCATGTCCTACTTTTGACATGAACTGCATTCGTAACTTCTTTGAGAAACATGCACACTGCAAGAAAATGTTTGGCCCCGCACCAGACCCTTTGTACAGGTAATAAAAACTCCAGTACCCATTACAAATTTTACTTATAATAAATAATATGAAGAAAGAGAGATGCAAGAGTGATACTTTCTGTATGAAGACATTGGAGACGATAGCAAAAGTAGGGTAAACAGGTCAATTCGTGGTAGACTTAGGTGAAACTGGTACCAACCTACTTCAAATGGCACCCACGAATATCAAATTAAATTAGATAGTAGGAAACCACAAGGTATAGTACAAAACGCAGGCAGTACCTGACCTTGAAGTTACTGGTGAAGATACAAATGAAGAAAAAAATGTCGAACAAAAAGCTAGCTTTTGCATAAGAACCCAGCTTATAAGTTAAATACTCCACAACTTGTTTAAGCAAATTATACATTGTTTTTTTCGCTCATTATGAACTAATATGATTGCACATCATTTCAGACCTCAAAGCACCGTCTTCATCAGTAGAGTCAATTTGACTGTCACATCCAACAATTTGAAGATTGATGGAATTAATGGAAGAATAGAGGAGTTTTAGTAAGTTGTTCTCATTTAGTTACTTTTTGCACATTAGACTCTTGTCAAAGACGTGATCTTGTCCAATGTTCATCTTGGAGTTCTATATCTATCTAGTGGCATTTGACAGTACATCTTAATATTTCGCGACCGATCGAGGAAATATTTAGTTGGTCAATTTATATGTGTGTGTTGTCCATATATTTTTAAGGGTTCCGTACCCAAACATACAAAACGGGAGCCTATTACACTGTGACTTTGCTGTCAGTCTGTCACCAAAATTATAATCCGTGATAGTTAGAGAATGTGAAATTCACTCAGATACCGTAGTTTTGTTGCCACTTTACTAAAAATTCAAAATATATAATTAAATAATAATTTGGGGCGGATCACATACAAAAAACCAGTTTTATGTTGATTTTTATCTATGATGTTATGACGTTGTTAACAGAATATAGTTAATATTGAAGGGGGCTCTCATTCAACAAACGGGTTTTTTATCATGGTACGGAAACTTTGGTGCGCGAGTCCGACTCGCATTTGGCCGATGCTTTAAATAAGTCAATTCGTTCGCTTGTTTCAGCATCAATAGATACACTGACAAGCTTGTCATTGCTGTCGAGTTCCGAAACAGCACTTCGTCCACCAAATCCGCCTACTTCAGATTCCACCGGCGCGCAAAGGAACCTATTGTCACCCTTGCCGAAGCCTCTGTTTCATACCGTAATCTTTTATTCTCATTTAGAATGTTAATTTTCAGCTAAATCAGTTTTGTAGTATTCATTGTTAACCTCAAAATAATCTGTTTGGACTTTCGTATATCGACTACTATATCGTGCTGGATGGATTAGTTATTTTCTCGAGCCAAGAGCGTATAACATCACGCTTTTTACAACAAGTTACTCAGTGTCGCTATCCGTCTCACTGCAGCCTTACCGCTTCATTGTTCATAATCTCTGCGTCTCAATACTCTTTTCCACTTTCTGGAGCTTAAGATTCTTCATTTACAGGCAAAACAATAACTAAACTGTTCTACTATATTCCAGAGTCCTTCATCACAACTGCAGTGATTCCCAAGATAGATGATCTGCAGCTGAAGAGATCTGAATGCACCACGTTCGTTAATGATAACAACAACAACATGGTCATAAGCCCTTCAGCTTTCGAGAGCAAAGGTAGGAGTTCACTTCAAGATCCACAACAGTCCACTGCTGAACACAGGCCACCCTTCATTAAGGGGTATGGCCATGCTTAACATGCTTGGCAGGCGGATTAGCTAGCGAACTTGCATTCACAGGGAATGCTACTACCTATTCGTGTCGTTTTTTACGACATCTACGGGTACACATGGGCTGGTGCAGCTCTTCGCTGGCAATAAACGTCAAGGAGATCTATCTTATAATTTCTTTGATGCATTAAATTCTAAAGTCAGATTTACAATCAGCTTTCATGGGTTAATCAGAAAAAAAAGTATCTACCATAGTACTTGTGACTGCATCCAAAAAATCTGCAACCATGTATTGTTTGGGTTGAATTCATTAGTTTTGCTTAATTGCTGTTAGAAAACACTCCTCGAAAAAAGGAACAGATTGTAGATATTATAATTAAAAATATGACACTTCAAATTGATTTTTGTAATATTTTTACAACTAACCTAACCGCTTTCATTTATGCGAGTCACGGATGACGTCAAAATATTACGTTTGTAAACTCAATTTTTATTTTAATTTCAGACCCACAAGTGATAAAGACAGGCGTGGACCTGTATACAGACATCCCTACAAATATCCAGGAGATATTCCTCACAGAATCTTCTTTCTTCATCACAACTTACATCCAGTACAACATTTGCGATTTTGGTTTAGTGATTACATAAAATGTCATAACTGTTATTATGTCCGTTTAAATTTGTGATCATCTATTTTATATAATGTGTTCTTACAATTCAATGAAATATAATAAATTTACTATTCGTACCTCACTATCATCTTTCTTTGTTCAAGGCGAGTGTACCCGTGAAAGACCTCGACAGTTGCGCCACTTCACAAAATAAATATTTTCTCTTTATACAAAAATCTATCAGAATATCCGTTGCCCAAGTTTTAACCGTTTTAAGGTACTTTTTCCATAACTGCAGCGAATATTTCATTGAGTTTGCAGGTTCCCATTTTACTTAAGAATAATACTAAAAACCTGGGCCACGGGTTCTGATAGATTGTTTGTATAAAGATAAATCTTTTTTTGTGAAGTGGTGCCACTGTCGATGTCGTTGACGGCTACTCTCGCCCTAAAAGTTTTGCTGAGTTTACTTATCAAATATATTCAAGTGAGTTTTTGCATGAAGGTTTTTTATTTCGGGGTAGGGACCAGTGGTAACTAGTAACTCCAAACCATCCACATACCTAACATAAAAATCGTTGCCTTCCATTCATTCCCACGAAACTCCTCCGCTCCTCAAGTCCGCTAAGGGTCTGTAGTAAATATTGACGTAAAATATCTGACCTAGGCTGAACTTGCCAACCACAGGAAATCGCATAGTAGCGATGTATTATCGGCTTACAGTAGAATTTCTTAAGAGAATTGAATGACTCCAATTAGAACAATAGGACAAATCATATTACAACTTGATTTTGAATACCACAAAACATTTAACTGATTAAAAAAGGGAGGACTAAGATTAAGATCTTTATTGGTTTTAATTAGCAGTAGGTTAAATAATTTTTTGTTGTGAATTTTCCAGGATATTTATTTATTTATTATTTAATATTGCAATTCCAAATAGGATGGATCAAGTCACTGCCATTTTCTGGAAAGCTAATTTTGGAACGTTTGAATATATCACAAGTATCACAAAATAAACGTTTTCTACTAAGTATATCGTGTAATCCCAAATTCCGCTTATGAACTTATTTGGTTAAGGTGAATTTCCGCCCCTCAAGGTTAAGAAGATCAAACACTTTGAAATCGACTAATCCTTTAAGAATTTGAAACTAATCAGTGGTTTATTGATTGATCAATTATCAGCTAACAAGATTATCCATGATCTAAGCTATTTGTTACTGATTGCTCAGGCTCACACACGCACTGTAATTTTATTAATGAATCATTCATCATTCATCATCACTCAAGCAGTCAAATTACTGATTCCTGCTGTAATTTGCTTCAGGAGCGGAATGTGGATCAACTGAAACGAGTTCAAGATTAATCTTCAATACAATATATTTAAAAACTGCAATATGTCAAACAAAAAACACCTCAGTCGCAGAATTTTAAATGATTTTGATAAAACACAAATCTGCAATTGGTGGGAGTTTCTGGGTAATTTAGCTGTCAACACTCACGAGGCCTACCTGACTGACTTATTCCTTAACATCAGCGCATTCATACAATACAATATATTATGTGATTTTGGTCTTATACTTACGTAGATAAAAAATCTACTGAAGGTACTGAGATTAATTAATTAATATGTTACAGTGTATGTGATATAAATTCACAGCCCTAGGATTGCATTCCACTTTAATGCGTTAGTATACCTAAATGGTATAAATTCAGTCGCGATGCTTAAGATTATTTAAATATGATAGATAATATCAAATATTCTCTGCCGAATTGTCATATTTCAAGCAATCGAGAATTTCTGCTACTGAGATAGGTGGTTCTTCCACTTGCCGTGCGTTGCTACGCATTTTTAACGCATGCGTTTCGTTACGGATGCGTTAAAAATGTGCAGCGACGGACGTTAAGTATGATTGCCATCTTAGCGACACCATACGTAGTGGAAAGCAAATTTTAAAAATTCTCTGTTCCAATACCAATCTACCATAATTTGAAATAAAGCAAATGTGGAGCTAATTTTTAACTTGATTGACTTGTGGATACGATTCTATTATAAAATTAAGTTGTTTTTTGTGAGTTAATTGAACTTAGGTAAGGAATTAAAGCAGAATGTCATTAAAATTACGATAAAGAATTTAAGTAGTTAACTCATACCTTCTTGACCTAAGAACTTAACCTCAACCCATAACATTGGTTATTAAGCAGGAAAAAAAACTCTTCATCTTAAATTTATTGTATTGTTACACGCAATTAAGTAATTTAATATAAGATTTGGCAATACTAATAAGTACGATTAAAACTGCATTCATTATCAATAAACGATAATCTAACACAGTTTGTTTAGTTAGAAACAGTTTAGATGTTTGCACAACCCAAGATTTTGTTGTAAATCTAAGTTTTAAAAAACAATGTCGTATATTTTCATCTTGGTAGTTTTATTTTCATGGGAAATTGTATGTGGTGAATATGTTGGAAACCCGGGTAAGTTGTTTTCTAACTTCTCCCCTCTTAACATAATAAAATATTGCAGAAAATATCCACTTATTATCTACTGTGGGCGGCCGATGTGGCGCAGTGGTAGTGCGACTGCCTGCGACGCAAAGGTTCCAGGTTTGATTCTCGGTGTGGCACTCATAAAGCTGATATTTTTATCACTTTGTGAATTTGTTCCCAGTCTGGTTAGGATGTTGCAGGCTGAACCACCTGATTGTCCGAAAAGAAAGATGGTTACGTGCTTCGGAGGGCACGTTTAAGCCGTACAACCATGTCAGAGGCCTACTACTAGTAGAAGGCGGTTGAAAAACTGACACCAGGGTTCATCTGGTCGTTGGACAATTCAGTGTCCCACACGAAAAGAAGATCTACTGTTGTGTGTTTCTTTCAGATGATTCAGCGAAAATTCAGCGTCCGTGTCCAACATACGACTTAAACTGCATTCGGAAGTACTTTACTGAACATGCGCATTGTGATCGTGTATTTGGCCCTGCACCCGAAATTATACTGAGGTATGGCACTTATCTCGTATGGCACACATCGTGTATGATATATACGAATACTAGTACGAAATGTCACTTTTGCCAATGTATGGTAAGTATTGAAGAGGTGACAAATCTTGATACAGTAAAACACCGATATAGAGGCGTATAGAGGGACTTAATCTAAACTTTTTGAGCCCGTTTACCATTTTGTGTGTTGAAAGTAAGTAGATGACAGATGGACTAAACGTTTATTCGAAATGTCACTTTTGCCAATGTATGGTAAGTATTGAAGAGGTGACAAATCTTGATACAGTAAAACACCGATATAGAGGCGTATAGAGGGACTTAATCTATACTTTTTGAGCCCGTTTACCTTTTTGTGTGTTGAAAGTAAGTAGATGACAGATGGACTAAACGTTTATTGTATAATTAACAACACATACTACGTCGTTATACCTCACACATACTTCTTTTTATTTACTCTTTTAATACCTAATCTGCTTCATGAAAAATTAGCAAAGACCAGCGCATACAGAGGCAACATAACGTAAAAATGCATTTCATTCTATGACACGGGTGTCGCGTGGCGATACTAAAATATAAATTATGCATACATACATAAATCACGCCTATATCCCTTACGGGGTAGGCAGAGCGTTAACGGCCGTAAAACGGATATTGACACCACGTCTGACAAAAACTTGAGGGTCAATCAGATAACTGTGTATGACTATAGTGACAGGTTGTCAGCCCATCGCCTAAAATTGCAATACACATCCCTCGACTCCCTTAGTCGACTCTTACGACACCCATGGGTAAGAAATGGGGTAATGCTATTCTAAGCCGGCATCACACGGCACTCTAAGCCGGCATCACACGGCACTCTAAGCCGGCATCACACGGCACTCTAAGCCGGCATCACACGGCACTCTAAGCCGGCATCACACGGCACTCTAAGCCGGCATCACACGGCACATTATGTAAGGTAAGGTATCTTTCTTCTATCTTGTTAGTGTGCATTGAACTTATGATTACTAATTCTTTTTCAGGCCTCAGCTAACGTATGTTTTTCCAAGAGTCAATATGTCAGTAACAATATTGAACAGCAACGTAAACAGCGTCAATGGAATGGTGGAAGAGTTCTAGTAAGTTCCTTATAATATACTCTTTTAACGGGCCTACTTCCATGAAGTGAGGTGAAAACGAGCTACGAGAATGCATTTTATACATATTCTAAGGAACATCACTGTCAACAAAATTTTGTTTTTTATTCTTCAAGATAGGTATGAGGAATAAGCCAGGGCAGCGCAAAATCTCATTTTATATTTAATAACGGAGAAATTAAAATTTGAAGTTACCTCTATTTTTCAGTGATGAAGCGTGGCGTAAGAGATTTCTTAAGCCAGTGCTAATCGAACTGTATTGATCTTAGTATGATTATTAATGGCAATTTCACGTTGAACCCGCCCGGGCGGCTATTTTTTGACAAAACAACTTAGTTATTAAGAAATTTAGCAAAACACTTACTGTTTCCGGCTGCTTTCCTTGGGAGTAAAAGGTTTTTGTTTTGATGTGTTTCCTCTGCTGTCAAAACTGACGTGGAATTGATCATAGATAAACGGAATATGATGCAGACGCGACACACTGTACATTTGTTCGATATTTTGACCGTGAAAAATTATAGTAGCTAGAATTTTGCCGTAAAATATATCAACTATCTACAACAACGGCATTCTATCCGCTATGGATAATTTTGCCAATGTCAATACTACATTGATTGGTACATCGAACGAAACGCAAAATATGAACCGATTAGACGTAGGTATTAAAAATATTTTTACGATCAAATAATAGGATGACGTGGTTGTTAGTGCAGATTAGTATGAAGTAGTAAGGTTCGATTTATATGCAACACTAGACGGCGACACGGCGGCACAAAAGCAGTTTTTTAACCGCGGCGGAAATTTTTAAATGTATATATGGAGCGCTGCGCATACGGTCACCACCAACCACAGTTTTAGGACAAATTATAAGAAAGCAAGTATTAGTACATTGTTGTCGAGGTATGGAAAATAAGACTTTGCTGGACGAGTACAGGCGAGGACTTCAATTATACAAGTCAAGCAAAGTAATTTTCCCCGAGGCTTACATAGTGCTTTTCTCAAAAAAAGGCTAGGAAATGAAAGATTGTACTTCTTATAAAAGTTAGCTGGCGACCACAACACAACGAAACAAACAAAAATTTAAAATTTTCCCACCAATTGTAATTTTTTAAAATAAATTCGCCTGTAAGGCACAGTATTACGTAATATTCTGCCATACTAAATGTTTAGTTCATTCTTTTCATTTTTTATTTTGGACAGGCAAGGGTCTTCACATCATACAGCCTCGTCTTTAGTTACCTATTTCATACAAAATTACGTTCCGTTTCTATGAGAGTCATCGAGATAATTTTGAAATCAAATTATGTGGGTTTAGCGTATAACGAATTTATCTTAATGGACACCAGCAAAGGATTTCCATACAACTTTGCTGGCGTGATCTGAGACGTGACAAACAATGTGAAACTTCGCGGTTTCTTTTTTTGAAAGAAATGAACACATTTCCTAGCATGTTTGAGAAAAATAATTATGTACATGTACTTACGTACATACATACATACACATATCACGCCCATATCTCTTGAAACTTGCGTACCTAGTATACAAAAGTATTATTTATGTAGTAAAAGATTTTTGTCAGATTTCAGTTCAAGAGTGGGATCAATTGATTCGGAAGGTTTTTAGTGTTATGGGGTAGAAAGGTTCTAGAGTGGCACTGGGTCAAGATGTTCATGCTAGGGTAACACTGGGTTGAAAGGTTCTAGACTTATACCTAGCTGGAAAGTCCTAGAGTGTCACCGAACAAAATGCCAATACTAATGTTAAAATTAATTTCCAGGTAGGTACTTATCATTTCGGGAAGGTCGAGGGTATCATTATATTAAAGGTTGTGGTCACCCTGGTTCGTTGGTAACACCGAAATATACCAAACATTGTATAGGGCTATAAATCCCTTTTCTAAAAATACCAATTTCAAGACCAAAAATTATAGGATTATCCAGATAGGAATGGATTAAAAACCTTAGTCAAACAAACAATTAGAAGCACCTTCGATTTTAAATTTTCTTAGTAACTTTAATAGATACCACCAAAATGTATGATAAAAAAATGCAAAAAAATGTACAATACCAGGATGGACAAAAACGAAACAAAAATATGTTCGCGCAAAGTGCGTAACATGATACTGACCACTTGCATTTTTAAACCTGAACTAATAAGTTGGCTTTATTTAGTTTAATGACTTTGCTTCTTCTGAAATAACGTAAAACTAAAAAGTTGTAAATATGATTTGAGATGTTATGAAGATAAGTGTTTTGTGAACTGATTAAGCCCTTATTTTTAGACCAATTCTTTTCATGTACTGAAAGTGGAAGAATAACAAACAAACATACAGTACAGTTTATACAGTTCATAATTAATACGGATACTATGCGTTCAGCTAAGTCTTGGCGAATGGTTCAGCTTATTCCAAAATATGGTCCTTATGATATAATGTAGGTTAATATTCCTTCCAAGTTATAATATCAACTTTGTGAGTAGTCCACCGAGAATCGAACCCGGAACCTTAGCGCCGCAGGCAGTCGCACTACCATTAGTCGTCATGTATTGTATCAGTACCAGTTAGACTAACATTATATGAAATGGTGACACCTCTATAATATACTCTTTGACATGACTTCCGAATTTCATTTGAATTTCGTTCCTTCCGTCGAAGTACAAGCCTTAATCCTTTTTACAATATACCCTTTTATCCTTTTTTTTCTTGTGGGACATCGAGTCAACGACCCTACGGCGGGTGACAGGAGTGATGCCAATAGGCAGAATGTAGGGTTCCAGGTGGTGTCGGGAAAAGGGTAGCTACCCGCCTGGCCAGGTGTTGTGGCCAGGGGACCGACTGGTCCACCTGGATAGAATTGGAAGTTGTATATATGCGTTGCGCGGTGAAACACTTCGATACCGTGTTTCAGGCTCTTTGTTCTGTAACGTGGCGCCATCTTGCAGCTATGTTGGAACTTCTGTTGCGTCTTGCTTGCTCGTGAACCACTTTGAGTGAGCTTCTTGTCGTAGCTCCCAGAGGTCGCTACAACCCTATGAACCCTGGAGTCAGATTTAGCCTACTACCAGTAGTAGGCCTCTGAAATGGTTGTGTAACGACCGCCGTCTAAGTAATCATAATCATAGACAGCAACCGGGATTGATGGCTTAACGTTCCCTCCGAAGCACGAACCATCTTTCTTTTCGGACAATCGAGTGGTTACGCAAATTACTGCGATTCATAATAATGTTAAAAGTAGATCTAAAAATAAACCAATCAATGCTTCCTACAAGGCCCCAATGCTTTTCGTTTTTTGATCATACTGTGAAACCAATTGTACAACATAACATACCCAAGGAAATAAGTCGAAAAGAAAAGTAAGGGTTTAGGCTTGAAGCTGATGATCAATCTATATTACAGAGTTTGGAATGTCATCATCACGCACCCCGCTCGGTGCGAGCGACAAGCAAGATTCGCTGCTCTGTGATCCATTTCCATTCGTGCTTCATGTCATAATTTTATTTGTTTCAGTATTAATAAGGACTCAGACCAGATGGTTTTTGCTGTTAATTTTCGCTTGAATCTTACTACTGAGCAGGCGTTCTATAAATTTCATCGGATTGCAAAAGAACCTGTCGTTACCACGGCTCCTGCTTCAGTATATTACGGTATCATACCTTTTCATTTTCATTTGCTAATTATATTGTTAGCTGCAGTCATCTGCGTCTCACGCATTATCCCTAGCGGGGTAGGCAGAGCCAAAACGGCCATAAAAACAATAATTTACATCTGACAAAAATTTGAGGGCTATTCAGAAAAATGTGCATCGCCATAGGGACAGGTTGTCAGACCATCGCCCAAAATTATAATACACGGGTAACCCTCGAGTCCCTTAGTCGCCTGTTATAATACGCGCGGGAAAGAAATGGGATGATGCTATTTGAAGCCGACGTCACACGGCGGCTTTGCATCACTATAATATTTGCAAAGGATGTAAAGGGGAGCGGCTAAACAACTAAAACTTGGTTTCAGCTGTGTCGCTCGCTGTCTTGCACACAATGCTTCTACCAAAACAATACAATATAGAATGAATACTTTAATATCACAAAGCTACTAACATTAAACCAATACACTAAGAGAACAATCAGACCTCTTGACAAACTTAAAACCTAAAAAAATTTAACCTATAAAATTCATTAGCGAAAATTAAATGAGTTAATTGAATTTTCAGAATCTGTAGTGATAACAGCCATAATACCCGGTTTGGATGATCTTCAGCTTGAAAAAGCTGAATGTACCGCTTTCGTCAATGATGCCTTTCCACCCACATTCGTTGGCCCATCTGCAGCTGAAAGCACAGGCATGTAGAAATTATCGACATGCTTTTAAACATTTTTTATAATTTGTATTAGAATTTTAAACTTTTGCGGCTGCTCTTCATAGTTATAATTTGAACGGGTTCTCTACGTCAAAAACGGGTTCCACAAAAGCAAGAAGAATGAGGGTAGACAGATATGTTTGCCCCTAGCAGCCTCCCGTAAAAGTGTCATTATGAATTCGATTTTATGACAGTTTTTTTGGCGGTTCACACACACACACATATATCACGCCTGTTATCCCTTTCGGGGTAGGCAGAGCGTAAACGGCCGCATAAAACGGTCATTTACGCCACGTCTGACAGATATTTGAGGGTCATTCGGAAAATTGTGTATCGCCATAGTGACAGGTTGTCAGCCCATCGCCTAGAATAGTAATACACTCCCTCGTGTCCCTTAGTCGCCTCTTACGACTCCCACGGGAAAGAAATGGGGTGATGCTATTCTAAGCCGGCATTACACGGCATTGGCAGTTCAGATCTACATTTAAACATTTATTGTTTTACTTTCAGATCCTCAAGTCCAGGTGGCAGTAGCAGAGTTTGCAGCTGGCCTACCAGTCAACTCGCAAGAGCTCTTCCTTACAGACGCATTTTATTATTTCAATGCTTTTCTTCAGTACAACATTTGCGATTTTGGTCGATTCTTACGTAGTATCGTATTATAAGGCATTCATAATATTGATATTACTTGCTTGGCGTGATTTATTATTTCATACTTCTTTACTCGTTCAAGTCCTATTTTAGAGATTACTTTGTGACCTCGGTTAAATCTGATTTCATAATAAGTATTTATAAATAAATTCGATAAGGCAACTTCAAGTTATGCAATCTAAGGAATATCGTTTATGTTACCTCATACCTAATATCACAACATTTTATTTAAAATTATATATGGGTAATATAACTTGTTATTCGTTTGCCGTGTGATGCCGGCTTAGATATTCTTAGATGCTATGCATCACCCCGTATCTTTCCCGTGGGTATCGTATGAGGCGACTAAGGGACTCGAGGGTTACATGTGTTTTGCAATTTTAGGCGATGGGCTGACAACCTGTCACTAATAGTGATAGGTAGATAATTATCTGAATGACCCTCAAATCTTTGTCAGACGTAGCGTAAGTGACCGTTTTTACGGCCGTTTACGCTCTGCCGACCCCGCAAGGGATACAGGCGTGTCATGTATGTTTTCCGATCTGTATATTTTTGATCGACAAAGCCAGTTCCTCATTTACCAACGCCGAGGTTGTTAAGGGGTGGTGAGTGACTGGTGAAGGGGATTGTCAAAGGTCGCGGATTACGCGCAAATTGAAAACGTGTCTGGTTGCCAGTTTCAAAGGTGCCCAATTAATCGTGCATGTTGTCGACTCCTCTTTGCGCGATTATTTGGACGACATGACACCTTTAGAAGATTTGACGGATACAAAACAAAAACAGGAGTATACCAACAAGAGGTACCCTATCTCTAAAGGCTAGTGGGAGTATTTGTTCTAAAGATTATTTGGATAAAGCCTACGAGATTATACGCCACGACATGTAACATACTAAGGAAAAATAAAAATATAACTAATTCGTATGATAAGGATTTCAAAAAGATATGTATAACCCTAATGTACCTGCTTACCTAACCTAGTCAATATAAAATATAAACAAAACATTTATTTTTGTCATATAATGCCAACATACCTTTTTACCACTTATTATATGAAATATCTTGGTAAACAATAAAGATTTGCATTGGATATTTTACATAGCAACCTACTGCTACCAGATCAGATGACTTTAACCCTCACACACATGGGTTCAGCAGGGCTGCAGAGTGAAACAATTTGCGCCTCTCATTGCTTAAACCACCTGATGCCTGGTTGGTAAAGATAGTTGTCTGCATCTGTCGTAAGAGATTGATGAAAAGACATATTTTGTGAAGAGACGCAGATGTATTTCTGCCCTCATTAAAATTTGCAATTGAAATGAATTTTCTAGCTTCTAAGAAGCTATATGTTGCTCTAACTTCTTAGGTGCTTCAACTTCAGAAGTTTGATCAACAGTGACTTTGTAGTCCGATTATGAAGAGTTTAGACAAGTCAATGATGGCATTATTGGCGTTTGGCTTTGGCAGTCCACCAAAGCTATAGGTATTAAGGCATGATCAATTACGTGTTTCAATCAAAAACGCCCAATAGCGAGGAAGGTATCTCCGACTGATGATTCGTACATAGAAACGTGTTATTATTCGTTTTAGAATTTTCCGATTTGCGGCCTCGTTTTTTTCTTTTTCTAGTTTCCCATCTAGCATACACTCACGAGATATTCGCAGTAATGCGGCATAATTCTCGTCATTTCGCGTGGCCGGGCCGCTTCTGGCGAACGAGGGGCAAATTGGATGTGAAATCGAATAAAAAACATTCGCACCCATCTCCGCTGGGGAGCGATCCCAGTAATTGGAATGTTATGAAGAAATAACTATGGTAACTAATATGGGAATGTCGGAGTGTGTTTTCCTCGTGTAGATTTGGGCAGGTGAGGCTCAAACGCAATTCGCTGATATTGGAAATGTTTGAGCAAAAATGTTTGTAGTCAAAGGTATTTAAAAACGCATGTTGAGGAAATGAAAACATGTTTTGAATTGAGCACATACTATAATAGTACAAAATATGTTGCCAAAGCATTTCACGCATAACTTTGACTACAAAGGGCGTAGGTAGGTAAGTGAATTTTACAAAATAAAATTCAAATCGGTATCTATTTATTTAAATTTATATACAAGGAATGTACAAGAATTAAAGCTGGTATGTCAAATTTATGTTTACCTATGTTATTTATTATTGCGTTGAAAACTTTAGCTATATCACCCGACACAACCACAAGTAGTTCTGCTTACTTAATGGGAGGTCTCATGTTTTAGATAAGGTAACTCTTCTGAAAATAATCAATTTTTATTAATTATTTTTGTTTTTAGCTACCTCAGGTTGCTACCGGTTTTATCTGGGTTAGGGTAGGGTAAAGATCAGGTAGACACGCTTTAAATATTTATGATAAAAAATGCGTGCACAATATTCACAACAATAGTGTTTAAAAATACCAGCATGCAATGCATTATGATCAGCTGAGCGTAAATCGCACGGAGGGCGGAGAGGATGCAATAAACACGGAGTTCCTACCGCTGTCGGGTAAAAAAACTGACAGTAATCGTGGAACTAGTGACGCGAACTGATCAGCTGAGCGTGGATCGTGACGTCACACATGCCTGCGCCCAGGAAACGACGATGGGGACGTGGAATGTTGACAAATGAAACTAATGAATAGGGCGGCGAAGTATGACATGGGTGTGCATTATTTAACGCCTGCGGTTACCAATATGCAAGTTCCATCTTTGTTTACTCAAGATTTACTTATACGGGGTGTAAGGGACAGCGAATACTGATGGGGGCATTCAGACCATGAAACTGAACAACTTTGCCCTAGGAAAATATGTCAGGAAACGACAAAAAAAAATGGGGTTTCATACAAAATCTTGATTAGCTGACTCCAATTACTATGGGAAGTCAAAATATTTTTGAGCATCCTTCAGGGATCATTTCTCATAGGAAGTTGTTCAGATTCATAGTCTGAATGCACCCTATAAGTATTCGGAGAGCTCTCCCTTTCACCCTTTATATTATTTACTGTGCATACAATAATTATATTTTTAAAAGAAGTTCACAATGGTAAGATTGTCTCAACAAAGAGATCTCTCCCAGCCAAACTGTTAACTAAATAACATATTAATACGAGCGGAGACAAGATGTCCTTGCGAACTAGTACAAAATACACACCTGCACTAATAAAACTATAAATACATGTATGAATAATACAAAATAAACAATATAAATAAAAACATCAATAATTATCAAGGTAGTTGTGAGAGCCAATGGTCTTTGTATCCATATCTAGAATATTCGTAACGGAACATTTTGCTGGTGATGAACTTTACTTTAATGGTAATAAGTAAATGCATTTTTAATATAAAAATAAAACTAATACAATACAACAGGTACATACCACAAAACACGTCATCATAGGTAGTCGTGACAAAAAACATTCTGACACCTTTGAAGGATGCTCTCAAATCCTCGAGAACAATCTCAGCAAAAGTGTGACATCAAAAGTCAACGATAAATTGCAGTGAACCAAGTCTAGTTGCATTGCAGCCGACGTAATGACGGTTGGGTATCGTCACCGCAATTATTAGAGCATAGACATTACCCAGCGATACTGGAAAAGACAAAGATGGTATACGTTGACGACATTTTTGTTTGCACTGTACAAAATATACCTTTACGGTATGTAAAAATATTAGCTGCAAATATGTTGAGGGGTGAACCAGCCCATTGAATTGGACAACTTTTGCCGAGGACCATAGGTAGAACTATGAAAAAAAAAATAGACCTCGCGTATAAATTGATCTGATTGGTTGGAACATTTTGAATAGGAGGTGTACATTTTTTTCCTTGTTCGACCTATGGTTCTAAGGGAAAGTTGTTCAGTTTCATGCGCTAGTTCATCCCTGGAAATATATGAAGTTATTTTTTACACCTTACATTATATACCTATTCTGCCTTAAAAAATGAAGAGTGCATTAACAAGGTAAATTCAATTTGTTCTTCTAACATACAATGTTGCTTGAAATCGTTATTTATTAGGTTCTTAAATAGGAAAACTAATATGGAAATAACAGACACTAGTAAAATGAGGAAACCTTTGTATCGTACATGCGGCTAGCTAGCAAATACGAACATTTTGTAATAAAACTATCATGTCATCAATCTATCCAAATTATGCTAATGCTGAAGCTTTTTAGCTGAGCAACTTTCATAAATTATCCATTTTTGTTACAAGAGGTTTTCTTGATTTGAACTTGATTTTGTATTTCGAAGGTAGCCTTCTTCCCGTAATGTGTTTAAAAAAGTTAGCTTACCTATGTACCTACTTCCAGATCTTCTCTAGATCTGCAATCATCAGAGTCACCTAGACAAATTCACCCTCTCCATTGTCACTTTGATCTCGAACCCGTGTTTTGGTTCCCTTCTGAGGGGGACCATGGTTTGATGGTGTAGGTGTAGGTGTCTGTCGATGCTGCGTCCAATTGCAGGCCCGGTTTGGTGGGATTAATTCTTCAATACCTATGGTGTGGATTTTGTTCGCTACTCTGTACTGTAGTTGACGTTCTGTTTACGAATAGATATCTAATATTATTTTCTCAAACATGCTAGGAAATGTGTTCATTTCTTTCAAAAAAAGAAACAGCGAAGTTTCACATTGTTTGTCACGTCTCAGATCACGCCAGCAAAGTTGTATGGAAATCCTTTGCTGGTGTCCATTAAGATAAATTCGTTATACGCTAAACCCACATAATTTGATTTCAAAATTATCTCGATGACTCTCATAGAAACGGAACGTAATTTTGTATGAAACAGGTAACTAAAGACGAGGCTGTATGATGTGAAGACCCTTGCCTGTCCAGAATTAAAAAAGAAAAGAATGAACTAAACATTTAGTATGGCTGAATATTACGTAATACTGTGCCTTACAGGCGAATTTATTTTAAAAAATTACAATTGGTGGGAAAATTGTAAATTTTTATTTGTTTCGTTGTGTTGTGGTCGCTAGCTAACTTTTATAAGAAGTACAATCTTTCATTTCCTAGCCTTTTTTTGAGAAAAGCACTATGTAAGCCTCGGGGAAAATTACTTTGCTTGACTTGTATAATTGAAGTCCTCGCCTGCGGCTCGTCCAGCAAAGTCTTATTTTCCATACCTCGACAACAATGTACTACTTTCTACACTCGTCTCATAATGTTCGAATTATGAATTCGAAAACAGATGCATAATGACCTACTTTATGCATTCTGCCTATAAAAACTAGGGTTTACTATAAATTACAGAAGCGTAATGACTTAATGAGAAAACTCTTAATACGATAAAGTTGAGAAATGAAACGAATTTTTTTTTACCAATACTCAAATCGCTATCTTCCGCCGTACCTGACAGTTGTTGTTTTACGGTAATTTTTCGGATGTTGTTCAGTTGTTTTAATAGGTTTTTGTTCTGTTGTTGTTGAGATGTTGTTCAGATGTTGTTCAGTTGTTGTTCAGATGTTGATTAGTTGTTGTTCAGATGTTATTCCGATGTTGTTCAGTGTTGTTCAGTTGTTGTTCAGTTGTTTAGTTATTTGCTGTTGAGACTCGACTGCTAAACAACTGTTAGTAAAGAATCTTCAAAAATTCATATCGTATCGTATCGTATGTATCGGGCCTTGCAATCGCCGCGCGCCGGTGCGGACGTTTGGAAAAGTGTTCAACTGAGTAAATTTTTTAGAGTGTAGATAAAATAGTGTATGCAACCGCATATAATTAGGCATTAGAATGCTCGTGTCAATCTATTATCACACTCGGCTACGCCTCGTGTGATAAACAGACACTCGCATTCTTATGACCCCCATTATATGACAGTTGCATAAACTACTATTATTGCACAAAAATACACGGAAAAATATATGAAAATTTTGTCTCAAAGGCGAGCTTATCTCTAAAGAAGAGATCTCTTCCATCCAACTAATATCTTGTGAGAACATTTAAACTTTTGGGGCAAATAGGCAATACGACATGAATGTAACAAAATAAATGAATAACTAACTCTTTAAAGTATTATAACATGCATACAAATAATATATATAAACCTACGAATAGATAAACAACTATAAGTACGAATAAAAAAAATAGGTTGAAATTGATGGGCTGCTGATAAGAATCAACTTTCCCCAAGGAACATTTCGCCATTCCCATACAAAATTGCGGGGGAAATCTATCTTATTATGGCCTGCTGATAAAGCGCAACTTTCCCAAATGAAGTTTGTTTCCCAAAAGTCGAAGTAGGAAAAACAAATGGACCTGCCATACAAATTGATTTCGTCGGATGGTACATTTTTGTACGAGAGGTACATTCTCTTTTCATATTTCGACCTATGTTCTTGGGGAAAGTTGTTCCGTATGACCAGCCCGTGGTGAGTTTTTGTTATCGGTCACTTGTCAAATATCACCCTATATTATGGGAGGTCTAAAATTTGGCAGGTTGATTGGCGTGGGCAGTGCAAGATGTGTGTATTCATTTAAGTACATAATGTCCTATTCCCAAAATCTCCAACGGTTTTTAACCGTCTAATGCCCACAATGTCCAATTCCCACAATGTCTAATTCCGAAAACTACCAATTCCCAAAATCTCCAATCATGTTTAAATGCAAATTTAGTTCAGTTCATGAAACTGAACAATTTTTCCCTTGAAACATAGGTTGACTGATATAAAAAATAAATTTGCTTTCCCATATGATAGTAGAGTACTATCATAAATATTCTGTGATAGTAGCTCTGCTGGTCGATTTCGTCATTTTCCTAAACTTGACACTTTCTTATCTTGTCTCTTTCATAATCCGCCATTGGTCTGTTTCCTAATCTCGTCTCATAGCCTATGAGTCATAGGGAACGCTGCTCATTCACTGAATGGATTCACCCCTTACTTAGTTATTGTTTACAACAGCCACGCGTTGAAATGTATACCCGTCTTACATTTTGAACAGATACAAATAGATACTTAAATAACATCGAACAGTAGGTTGTATTGATTACAATCTATTTTCACTCCCAGAACTACAAAACCGAATAGGAAACCATAAGTTTATTTTATTGTTCAGTTGATCAATGTCGTTTTGCCGTGTGATCGAGGACAAGAGGATTAGAACAACATCACTCCATTTATTTCCTGTAGGTGTCGTTAGAGGCGTCTAAGGGACTCAAGGGTTACATGTGTGTTGTAATTTTAAGCGATGATGGGCTAAAATATGGGCTGTCGCTATAGCGATACACAATTTTCTGAATGACCTTCAAAAGTTTGTGAGTGTGTGTGTATATAATATAAGCATTAATGGAATAATACTCTTTCCTGTTTTCTGTGGTGCCGTGTGATGCCGGCTTAGAATAGCATCGCCCCATTTCTTACCCGTGGGAGTCGTAAGAGGCGACTAAGGGACTCGAGGGTGTGTATTGCAATTTTAGGCGATGGGCTGACAACCTGTCACTATGGCTATACACAATTTTCATAATGTCCCTCAAATATTTGTCAGACGTGGCGTAAATGTCCGTTTGTGCGGCCATTTACGCTCTGCCTACCCCGCAAGGGATTATGGGCGTGATGTGTGTATGTATGTATGTATTAATGGAATATGACAAGACAACTCGCTCGGAAAATCTTTGATGTAATAGGTATACATTTTTGATATCTTCTTCTTTTCGTGTGGGACACCGAGTCGACCAACGACCCGATGACCCCTGGTGTGACAGTTTTTAAACCTATATTGATTATGTAACCTTAGTAACCTATAAGTGATACTCAGTTATCTGATTGACCCTCAAACTTTTGTCGGACGTGGTGTTAATGTCCGTTTTGCGGCCGTTAACGCTCTGCCTACTCCGTAAAATATATAGGCGTGATTGATGTATGTATGTTGATTAACAATTTTTTATTTTGCACTTACAGTGCCATATTATTTTGGGTGGGAAAGCACTCGAGAGGTCCCGGGCTAAATTAAAAAAATCTTCTTTTCTCCTATGTTAATGAAGTAATAAGTATATAACATGAAGTATTTTATAATAAATAAATTATAATAAATACTTCATGTTAACAGACACAATCACAAACAACATGGATTGCAGATGCAGTAGCAATTTACGTAGGTACGTGAGAATTTACGTATTTCGCTCGCTCCGTTTGCTGTGACATGTAAACATACAGTTTCACAGTCTCACCACAGACTACGACTTATGATTTGCAAACACGTACCATATATGCAAATTCGTGAAACTGTATCATTTATGACTGCGGTGGTACCCTGGGCTCTCTCTCCAGCTGTGTGAGTTGACAAATGACACTATTGATGAACCCTTGCTAAGTATTGTTTTTTTGGACTGGACTGTACAATATTAGCCTCAGGGCTTTGAAATCTACACCTGGCTATTAGGTTGGGAGCTAGGGCTCACCCGAAGTAGTTTGTGTGGTTGTTTAAACAATTAGCCCATTACGAGTTGTTCCTGGGAAGAACGAATGGGACTGAATCTACCCGGCACGTGCCGGTAGTTCCCAAAATGGGGAACACATGAGGAAAGGACTAAGTATTATTTGAACACAGCCGTGAGAGGTATTAATGCTTGGCTGAAGCCTCTACCAAGTTTTGACTGTCTGGATTTGGATGCAACCTTCCCGCTACCTATACAAGGTCGCTGGTATATCTAGTACGTATAGATTGATTACGTCAAGCCACCGCGATTGGGCTGGTTGTTTGAACACAAACTTCTCCGAGTGAGCCCTCGCTCCGCACCAACCAGTCTGGTGTAGGTTTTAAAGTTTGACACAAAGCTATCATGTCATGCAGCTTCTGAGGCCGCTAATTTGCTTTTTTCGTCCACTGGACACACCCCTGTATATATTTTCTTCAACTGAACAACAGGAGCTTCCAATTAAGTTGTTTGCGGAGAATATGAGTGACTGGCGGTTACTCAATCAGCAAGAGTCCAGCTCTGTTGTTTATAATATCCACCTAATACTTAAATACTTCATACTAATTGTTATTTTGTGTTTGTGTATTTAACTTAGAAAGATTTAAGCTTTATGTAGCTAACCCCTAAAATCGAGTAGTCGTTGTACCGCTTCGACTAAGGGTGCACCCGCATCGGTGGAGATGTAAATACTGTGCATCTCTTTATTTGCGTTTTTACTCCCGCATCTCATTCCGACATGTCTGTAATACTCCTGTCTGTTTGTTTCATTTTCAGTACTTACCTCATTATCTTACACTGTTGCATGTTAATTAAGTCATTACATCAACAGCCACAACAGTCCACTGCTGGACATGGGCCTCCTCTGGGGGGTACCACGTTCACCACGCTTGTATGCGGATTGGCGAGCACAGTGCAAAATAGTGTCTGACACATATTAGGAAACGCTCTTCTACCCATTCTCTGGTTGAATGTATATCTCAGTCGCCTTTAAGACACCCACGGGTAGTATTTAATTGTGAAAGCTATAAAATTGAGAATTTATCTAATTACATAATTATTATATTTTACACAATTTATTTTATTTTATATATTCCACTACATTTTATTTTCATGTGAAATGAATTACCAATAAAAAATGTCTATGTCTATGTCTATTGGGGTGATGCAATGTTCAATACATAAATAAGAATTCAGTCTTGAATGGGTTTATTGTATGATCAAATTTTATTACTACCTTTGCTATTTCCTATAAGTACCTACAAATTATATTAGTAACTTCACCAAGTCAAGTTGGACTCAAAAGTAAATCCAATGATTGCCATAATTATTTAACTAATCGAAACTGATATTGAAAATTTCTGAAAAGAGTAACGGTATGAAAGAATTTCTGCGCTGGGTTATGCAGGTACAAAAGACTACAGTTAGGTCTATGTTTGTCAATATCAAAATATTCATCTATACTATTAGTTTCTCACTAAAATAGTTCTATATATATTTACTGATATGATTTCGTTATCCCATGTTACAACAGTCAGGTTATTCACCTTTGCTTATGATTTTATCTGTCTTTATTTACTCTTCCTGGTCTCTTTATTTTCCTTATCGTAGGAAACCAATAAGTAGCGAAATAAAAGGAAATACTTTTGATATTGGAGTTATAAGAAAATAACTATTCTATCAAGGTACTCTAAAAACTGATAAGACTACTTTTAAATTTCACTTTGATATTTTGCGTGTTAATATCTAAAATAAGAATAATAATTAATTTTTATCAGTAGAGCTCATGCAGTCTCAACGTCGCCTCGTAACGTGTTGGACTTGGGATGAACTTGGACGAAAGTCATGTTCAATCAACACATCATCCCCGACTCGGTCTCCGGCAAAAGTATAGCACATGAAGTTGTCCAGAAGTATGTGTACCTTGGGCAAACTTTGCAGCTGGGTAGAGACAACTTTGAGACCGATATTACCAGAACGGTATATGACATTTGAGCGTCATATTCTGGAATCAGCCTTGCCACAATGCCTCAAGACCAAGATGTTCGATCAGTGCGTCCTACCAGTCATAATCTACGGAGCCCAGACATGGAACCTGATAGTAAAACTTACCCACCGGCTAAGTGGGTTTCATGTCACTCAGAGGGCTATGAAAAGGTGTATGCTCGGGATTCTCGTTAATGGATAAAGTCCGGAATGAAATCATCCGCCAGAAGACCAAAGGAAATGACATAGTCTGGAAGTGTAGCAAGCTGAACTGGTAGTGGGCTGGGCACATATGTCGTACAACCGATAGACGGCGAAACAAGCGGGTCTTGAGTGGAAGCCACGTTTCCGCAAGTCTACAGATGGACCGATGACATAAAGAGATCGGCTGGTAGCGACTGGTGAAAACGGGAGATTTTGCCTTATGGCGTACCCTACAGGCCTACGTCCAGCAGTGGACTGCTATAGACTGATATGATTTGATGATGATGAATTAATTTCCATAATAGAACTTATTGGTTTTCAAGGGTTGAACTCCAACGGCGTTTAGTTTGGTCACATGAGTTTGGATTCTATAAGTAATTTTTAAATAGATAGATTTCCGTACAAGTATTTGTATTTCATACACACACACTGAAAATGATGACTCTTATCTTCGTAGATACAATCTACGCTTCTATGGAACTCTACCAAGAAGTGCCTCACAGTGCGGATTGTTAAAAATGGGGTCGTCCATCGACTCAGTGTTCCACGAGATAGAAGAAGAATGAAAAATTCAGGGTAGAGTGGTCCTTTATTCTTTTTTCTTATTACTAACCTTCCAGTATTGACTGAGTGTCACTCAATTAGGCCAATACTTAAAACTATAATGTTCCTACCCACTTACAATCTTCCTAGCCTTCCCAGTACATCAGCACTTACATGCTCAGTGCTCTAAAAGGTACGTAGTAAGAAGTAACGTAGAACTATTTCCACCTAGACTAGTAAATAGTTTCTGTTAAAGTAGTCCAATATTGTTTGGACGTCAATATGTTTGCAAAGAAGGGAGGCAGTAACTATGTCGGTATTCTGGACACACTTAAAACTAGTTGGACAGTTCGGATTCCATGTTTACTACTTGTCAAGTTATAATAAAATTATTTCACAATTAGCTCATATTTAGGTATCACACGGCTCGTGGTAAATTTGTATTGCTTAACGTTACTTTCAATCACATAATTATTTGCTTCTAGTTGGGAAGGATTAAGAGTAAGACTATGGAGAATAAGTACTTATTTCCGTAAATTACCTATCAATTTGTTCTCGAAAGAGGCCAAACTAAACTTCTTGAATTCTTAGATGCTTTATTTCAAATACACCTCCAGAGAACAATTAAGAACTGTCTTTTATCGTCGGCCAAAGTTTTGATGCCTTTGAGTCTCGCATCAAAATTACGATCGGCGGCGAATCGTCACGTCCAGAATACGGATTCTGACGTTGAGTTGGAACGTAACAAATGATCGTTCCGCATCAATTTGTCTCGAAGTCGTTAAAATCGCGTTTCCTATTATTAATTTTCGCCCCTCGACAGCGGGCAGGAAGTTGGCGCGATGCTGAAATGTGGTAGGTTTTGAAAACAGATGGTCATGGAGTTGAAAAAAACATTCGCTATTGAAACAACTTCAGCTATTCGAGAAGTGTAAGTCAATTTAACCATAACGGCTCAACACATGCCTTTATATAATAATAATATACTTTATTGCCAAAACATAATACGTTGAAAAAAAAAACGCAGTACAATAAGGCGGCCTTAATTCTAAAGTGTAATATCATAAACTTAATACCTTTTTATTACCAAATTAATACATATGTATGTATAGTACTTAAACTATACTATGGAAGCGTGGATAATGCGAAATACACAGAAAGGAAAATACCTAATTGCTTTGCAGCTTTGCTTACTTACAGTAATGTTCTACGAATACGAATATTTGATACTAGGAAATCTTTGAATGGATAGGTTACAAGTGGTCCAGCAGGCAAATAATATTGATAGCTGATGATAAATCAAACAACCGCTAAGGCGAGTGGTACCGCGAAACTAGAGCCATTTCACGAAAAAATATTATCTTTGAATGCAAACAACAAACCAGACTGTCCTTCGCACAAGTTTTCATTTAGGGAAGGGACGAGTTGCGGTAGCCCAGATGGAAGAAGCCTCGCCACTAGTGATGGCGAAAATCCCAGGTTCAATTCCTGCCTTCGCTTTTAAAAAAAGGGCAATTAAAAAAAATGCTTTTAAATATTTGTTGCAGGTAATTAAAGTTATGGATGAAAAGGCCCAACTTGTTGAACTAATTGTTATACTAAACTTAAATTACCGCGAATATTTTACCGGATTTGTAAGGTCTAATTTGAACATAAAGAGTATGCCAAAAACTTGTGCAAAAGACATTCTAAAGTATTGTTTGCATGGAAAGCTGGTTTTTTTTGTGAAGTGGCGCTAGTTCTGGGGGCCGAATCTGAGGCCATATATCGAACGAGATATGGCGGTTCTGGCTTCGGTTACGCTTTTGGCCGTATACATTACGGATTTTGTTACCAAAATCACACTGGGTTTCTTTAGAGCCAGCAATGTAGGATCATATTGTAAGCTATAAACCGCACATGCGAGCGGCTAAATATCAATCAAAATCAGCTGATAATGTCAAAAACGAGATATGGCCCTATTCTGAGATTCTGGCCAGTATCTGAACCAAATTGGTTACTCTATCCCCTTCAGTTTTTATGGCAACAGAAGAAACAGAAAACATTTCAGCCTAATGTTTCAAATATCGTTCATTCCGGTCATTCAATATGTTGAATGTAAACAAAATATCAAAACAAACAAAAGGAAAGTAATTTTCACAAATGATAATAATAAAGAAGAATCAAGTGAATGGCTGTTTTTTTCTGGAAAAACCCGCTTGCTTTGGGCTAGCTAATGTTCCAGTCGGCCCGAGAAGACATCATAATGTATTTTTTGCAGAAGAAGATGATAAACTGTACAAATGCATTTGGTTAAGGTACTAACAAATACTTTAGCCCTACTACGATTTTTACTATTTTCAGTCGCTAATAAAATCGCTCCTATTATGCTAGGTTTATTTATGCATTCGTTGCAGTTCCCAGAAATCTTTGCGATTTTTTTAAAGTTTTGTGGCATAATGTCTGTGTTTGTTACTATTACGATTTACGATACTTTATTTATTCTAGAACCTCAAACCTATTCCTCTGAATATGCTGTATCCATAACAAGACGTCCAGTGAGAAGTAGCTTGTGCATTGGAGTAACAGAAGCAAGAAACCGACACTCGACACCCACTGAACAACTACTCAATGTCTCGCGCTCATTTGAAAAGCCAAAAAAGCTTATGAGGAATACATCTGCTACAGACAATGCGCCGCAAGCCAGGGACCAATTATGGTACTCCCGTTGGCCGGCTCCTGTGGGGTTCATCACACCATCGTTCAAGTTGGCCACTGCAGGGTGAACACGGCAAATGGGGCTTCATGGAAAACGACCAATTGAGACTGTGGAGCCCCATCTCAAACAATAGCAGGAAGGATCTGAATACGGCAACTAGGAGTGCTGTGGCCTTTACAAAATTTTGACAAAAAATTATATAGAACTGGACACGAAGAAGAAGATTTATTCTAAATAATTAAAATCTGAAAATGCAATCCAAAGGAGTTCTAAGCAGTAGATGTAGGTATATCATTATTAAGGATAATAATATGTAAAAACAGAGTTCTCTTTGAAAGAATAATCATAATTCAATAAATTATCACCTTGTTTAGAGAGCGTAGTCCTAGATTAGTTAAAAATATTGCGGTTTGGCACATATAAACTTCTTAATATGAAAAAAACACTGTACAAACGTAAGAACTCATAATATTCAGTAAATACATAAGAGGTGACCAAGGAACTAGCTTCACGTTCCTAGCCACGTATAACAATTGGAGGCTATGGACCAACCAAATTTATCTACATCTCTACACAATTTTTTGAAAAAACCATAAAGTATTTAGCAGACATGATGATGAAGGGGCATTTTTAATGGTCTTTTACGCTCTGCCTCCCCCGGAAGGAATTGACATGATGTGTGAATGTTGACTATCACAGTTCAATCTTGTAACGTTTGACAGTCGGTTGCTTTACATACATACATACATATATCACGCCTATAATCCCTTGTGAGGTATGCAGAGCGTAAACGGCCGTAAAACGGACATTTACGCCACGTCTGACGAACATTTGAGGGTCATTTGGAAAATTGAGTATCGCCATACTTATACCTCTATTATACATACATACATACATACATATATCACGCCTTTATCCCTTGCGGGGTAGGCAGAGCATAAACGACCGAAAAAACGGACATTAACGCCACGTTTGACAAACTTTTGAGGGTCATTCGGAAAATTGTGTATCGCCATAGTGACAGGTTGTCAGCCCATCGCCTAGAATTGCTATACACACCCTCGAGTCCCTTCGTCGCCTCTTACGACTCCCACGGGTAAGAAATGGAGTGATGCTATTCTAAGCCGGCATCACACGGCACATTCTAAGCCGGCATCACACGGCACCTCTATTATACTTAGCGGTTTTAGCGGTAATACTATAATAAAATAATAATAATAGGAAACGTGATGGTAACTTGAAAAGCAATCAATTTTTATTATTAAAAGGTAGAAACAACCGTGAACGGGACTATTTTACCAAATTTTTTTTGGTAAAATCATGTCATTTCAAAGAGCCTTTTTTTACAAAATGTCATTGCTGTCGTTTATTCAGTTGTCATTTTACCTATTGACGTTGACATAGTCTACAATAACAAACGTGAAATAAAAAATTACGTGTTTCTTTTGCATAAATGAACGTATATTGGCGAATAAACTGTAACAAGGCATCATAAGGTACAAGGCTCTTAGTGAAAGCCTTGAAGCTTTCCCAATGCACAACATTCCAGCATTGCCATCTTCTATTAAAATATGGTAGTATAATCATATTAATCTAACTTATATATTATAATATAATGTTTAGGAGTGATTGTGTGTGTTAACTTGGCTCATTATATCCCAGATTCTGCCTAAAATACCGGCGGAATATTGGTTCACTGGTTTGATAGTAAGCTTATGTTTACCAGATATTAACTACTTTATGTTTTCATTGCAGCGCAGCTGTCTCCAAGAAACACTATAATGGTGCAAAGTATTGCGGTTTTCACACAATTTGCCAGCGTAATTCGTCCGAAAGTATCGTTGCAAAAATTTTAGTGCACGAGCAAGAAGAACACATCAGATGCGATAAAAACTCTCAGCCAAAACAGGATTTTCATGGATTGACTAGTTATTATTTATATTAGATAGATAGGTGTTATCAGCAGCACTTTAAGATATCACATTAAACTGTTGATCCTTTTAAAAAGTAATTTTATCAAGAAACTGCTGATGGGGCAGGAAAATTAATCAAATACAATTAACTAATTTGAAATTCGATTTGTTTTACTTTAACTTCCACATGTTTCCACCGTAATAGATACACATAGCCAACAACAGTTTGAGGATACCTCTAGAACCACTGGTTCTACACGGTGCTGATGGTTTTCGTGGTCCTAGAGGAAATCATCGAGTACACTTTTTGTAAATGCCGCTTGTTTTAGGTATGTAGCACTAACATTGGGAGGTTAAATAAAAATTTATTAAAATTGTTTTGATGCAAGCGGTTTCTCGAGTTGAGGCAACGCCTTGGCAAGCGTAGCGTTGGACACCCTTCGTTCAGATGTACCGAATACCGATGACTTAAAGACGGCGGCTGGTAGCGACTCGTTCATTGGGTCGTTGGACGACTCAATGTCCTACTCGAAAATAGGAAAAAGAAGCGACTCGAGGCAAAAACCGGGAAATCGTGCCTTATGGCGTACCTTGGGGGAGGCTTATGCCCAGCAGTGGAATGCTGCCGTAGGCTGATGCGATGTGATGATGTGAAAATTAATTTTAAAAGTATTTTAAAAACACGACTGTTTTAGTGGCAGAAATCGATCTTAAAGCATAAACTCAGTTTAGGTCTTAGGATTGTGTAAAAAGGAACAAGCTACTTAGAATTTTCTGATATACAAACTACAATGCATCTATTTTATGTGTATTTAATAAAAGCATGTTTCCAATTGCTATGCTTTAAATATTCTCTATATTTGGCCCAGAGACACTGTCGCCGTGCCTTCAATTTATAGTGAGCTCCATAGGTATTGAGGGCACATTCCATCCAGGCCAGCTGCAGAGACAGAGTGAAATGACCATAGATGGGTTATCACGTCATCAGGGCGACACAGCAAGGTGAAGCGCGGTGGGGTTTGGCTTGTCTGGGATCGGAATTAGTCTGGAAGGAGGTGGGTGCTTGTCTGAATGAATCTGCTGTAGCCACTCTGTAGTCCGACGTAAGGATTCTGACCGCTCCTCTCAAATCTCCGTCATACACGTTCGTTTCATTTCTTTTTCACACTGAAATGGGCCTTTGAAAAACTGGATTGACGAGGCCTCCAAGCAGAGAGGAGCACCGTCTACGTTGTGCTTCATATTGGTGGTTAAATAACCCCTTAGTCTAGGACACTGAATGATGTGTATGCGAAAGGCATGCATTTCTCTTCGTTTTTCAGCAGTTAAACATCAAGCACCTCTTGATATGTGCTTAAACACAGGGACGATGGCCTTGAGATGTGCGATGCGAGGTCGTCAAAGAGTGAGGAAGCCGCAGGGAAAGAGCTGTGCTGGGATGGAACTGTGGGTTCGCTGTAGGTGCTATTGATATCATCTTGAGCAGGGGGGCGGTGTATACGTCCAGTGTGGCCAGGCCAGGCAGTAGGATGGCCAGACCATGGCTTTTCGTAAGTTTTGTTCGAAGTATTGGGGCAAAGCAGGCAAGGTATTTGGGATGGATCAATTGGGTCCATATTGGCTGCTCGTGCTATTTATCCTGAGGGTTGTTCCCACCAGAAGCTTAAAACACACACTGAAAAACACCTAAAACATTCTAATTTCGTCGAAAAGTCCAAAAAAACCAATAATTATAAAATATTCTGTTTTTGCGGCTGTTTACGCTCTGCCTACCCCGCAAGGGATTATAGGCGTGATATGTGTATGTATGTATGTATGTATTCTGTGTTGTTTATGTTGTGATTTGTTATTTTATGTCAAAAAGCTATATCTCGTATTTGACATAAAATAGGCATGGAAAGCTATCCTATTTTGACAGATATTTGGGTCCGTATTCCGATATTTCATTCGAATTTGAATGAATGATATCAATTTTTTGACTTATGATTTCCATCACTCACACATTTGCAAAATTATAATTTAGTATACATTGATTGTTATAAAGCATTTTGTTATTTTGTTCAGTACAAAATGTTCAATGTATTTCTATGTTAGCGCGTTTTTTCGTCGTTGAGCCAGAAGATGCCATATCTCGTGCTATATCTCGTCACTGACATTTCGTGAGCAACCCAGATTTGAAGCCCTGGCAACTTAAGGCAAGTGTACCAAAGTGATCATAATGTAACACCGCAAACACAGAATAGGCTAGATATTTAAAAAAAAAGGTAAAGGGCTTACGAGTATAAACACATGGATATCAAAGCGATCATTCTATTGCAAGTTTAATGTCATACTTCACGTCACTCTTAATAATATTCCTTTTCAGATTTTTACACCCTCAAACACCTTTATGCATTGGTACCATGAGTACCTAAGCTAAAAATATGACAGATTGTGTAAACTTGAGGCCCATTAAAAATGAAACCTCCTAACGATATAGCTTCTTACTTAAATAATAACTTATTAAATGTTACAAATAACAGACCAATGCAAAAGGTTCATTTCAGAATTAAAAGCCATTTATTCATCTTCATCATCATTATTATCATCAGCTCACATCCACCCACTGCAGGGCATAGGCCTCTTCTCTATTGCGCCAATCTTCACGGTCCTGTGCTTAACTCATCCACAGAATAATTTATTATTTACCAAAAATCTGTCCCAGCTAAAATAATTTGATAGTAAGTCGGCTAGGTCAGCAGCTCCTATACCTGATAATCAGACTACAATAACTTTTCGGGTCGTTCTTGTCTCGACAGAAAAAAATGAAAAAAAAAATTTAGTACCACCGTCTAGATTTACTTCCCCCAATGCAAACTTCCGACACCATTTGAAATTCATTCTTCAAAACGTGTGATGTAATAAAAAATAGCTTCAGATGTAGTACGGCTACATAATCACAGATACTGAGAAACTGTAGATATGTTTAAGAAAAGAGACAAACAGAGAATCGAGGTTGGTTCACCAAGAATATTCCGAGTCGTGTGTGAACGGGATCGTGGTTAGTCTGGCTGAAAAACGCATTATAATATGCACTGACCAGGGTAACTTGACCTGCTATCACGTCCGTGGTTATGACACATGAGATCATGACGCCAAATTACACAGTTTCACTTACGCGGTCACTCTCACTCGCAGAACACTTGTCAGAGGCTTCCCAAGCACCTACGCTTGGTCTTTCACCGAAATGACAAAACAAGCTCATGGTAGCCGCCGGCCCAATGATGAGATATAAGAACTTACTTTCCTTGCCATACTCCTCTCAAAGGTGGCTAGTGACAAACAGCTTGTGTACCGTCGTTGTGTGCTTAAAATTTGGTATTCAATAAACCAAACTACATGTAAAGATCTGGCTAAGCTCGCTTCAGATGTATCTCATTTCGACTCTGCCCTAGATTTACCTGGTCCTCCAATTAAGCGAGTCTTGCATTGAGGTGAGAGCAAACCATAACTAATTCTAAGGCGGTTTTCCCACTTGTCGTTCATCGTTGCGTATTTTCAACGCACAGATGAATTAATAGACGCATCAGTTACGCACCATAACTGTATTTATATTGGAATTCGCCATTCCCTTTCGACTTACAGACGCATGCGCTACAGTGCGTTGAAAATAAGCGGTGAGAGAACCACCTTAAACATCAGGTAAGTGCCATATCTAACAGTTTATGTTAGTCTAGTTTCAGATATACCGTGGCTACATTATAAATTATGCACCCTCGATTTCGAGATTGCTCGCTAGATGCATTAACGTCTCCCCTTTGATATTCCCTCTTTTTTTTTCATAATATGTAAACGGGCGTCAAATGTGTGATATTATGTGAAATAGAGCTGTGTGATTTTTTTAAAGGATTAGTTTGAAAAACGATTAAGAGGGAGTTTTTATAAACAGTCAACTTTTTTTATCTGCAAGTAAAAAAAAATGTCATAAATCTGTTCAGTCGCGTTAATCCAGATTGTTTGATTAAACCATCAAAGTATCGAACAGGCATCTGTATTGGTTGTCTTATTAATATCTTGTTTATTTTTGCCGTGTGATGCCGGCTTAAAATAGCAACACCCCTTTTCTTCCCCGTGAGAGTCTTAAGAGACGACTAAGGGACTTGAGTGTGTATATTGCAATTTTTAACGATGGGCTGACAACCTGTCACTATATGGCGATACACAATTTTCCGAATAATCCTCAAATATATTATGTCAGACGTGGCGTAGATGTCTGTTTTTGTGGCCGTTTTTGCTCTGCCTATCCAAGGGAAAATAGGCGTGATTTGTGTATGTATGTATGTTGTTTTGTACTATTATGAGAATAATGATACAAAATAAAATTTCCATAATGGGTTATAAAGCAGCAGGTGAGTTCCAGCCCTTAATCTTATTCTTAAAACAGCAAGCGCCTGAACCACCTGGAAATTGTTGAATCACTACTCATCACTACAAGGTATCTGTAAAATAAAGTCGCTTTCCATGTCAAGGTGTCGCGTTTTATGCTTAAATCTTTAAAACTACCTACGCAACGGATTTGAAACTTTTTTAATGGATAGAGTGATTCACGTAGCAGTTTTTATTGTGTATTTTACCGCGGATAAAAGCTTGATTCCTATAGGAAAACGAGAAGCAGCGGGTAAAACTGCTGGGCAGGTGGCTACTTGGTAATATTAATGCAGGTCATTCTGTTAAAATTGTGTTACAAACTCCGAACAGCGCATTCGATTCGATCCATCCAATCACATTACCAAAAGAATAAAAAAACAGCCTCCCATCAAACTGCCATAGAGTTTCCCCTGAAATGTCACGGGAACTAATTATCAGGCTGGCTGTACTACCAGCAGCCTCAAGTTACTCATTTAAGGGATCAAACAAAGACTGGTTCTCTATACAGTTATGAAGACAAACCAGTACAAATTGATCTCTTAAAATGGTAGGTTGATGTGGTACGTATAGTACCTACTCCATTTTACTGCTGTTCGGCTTTTTACGTCAGTTGTAAAACTGGCAATCAAACATCCAAGTGCGAGAGGATAGACGATGAATAAAACCTTTGAAAAGGAAAGTTCAATTATAAAGAGTACCTTATCTGCCCAATACCTTACAGGAACCTACAAGTAAAACAGACAGGCAGGTATCTTCAAAATCAGGTACCTGCGGTGGATCGTACACGCAAGGCATTTGATGCGGATTTTCTATTAGATTTAATAAACTCCTTTCATCAAAATACTGGATCCGATAAAATATGTTTCCCGCCTACGCACATAAACATTCCTACCTACGTACCTACTACCATGTACTAATTATTATAAAACCCTTGTGAAATTCCAAATTGTTTGAATATGGCATCAAAGCTTATCCTGGCCTCATATAAAATATTCTGACAGTCTGAACTATTGTCACGCAGGTAAGTTCCGAGACGCTTTAAACCCTTATAAAATCAAGTTTCTACTTTTACAACCATCATATTCTAGAGATCATGACAAAGGGACCCGATAGGTCCACTAGAGCATCAAGGAGTTATGACAAGTTTATCTTGACAGTTTAGACCTGCGGGCTCACTGTACCAAAAATAATAAAACGTTTAGTTTATCTTTAGCAAAAATACATAGAAATAACTAACTGGTGTACCGAAAAGTTATCTCTAGAAATATTACATGCTAAGGAACCTATTTTACCTAATCAACAATAATTTTGGATTGAGTTTTTTTTTGTCTTTTACCTAATTGCGTGGCACATAGCTCGTATACAGAATGAACGATCGATGGATGGGGTCAGCAAGTTCTAGAAAGGTGATCACTCGTCAGAAAGCGTAGCGTTGTTTTGCCTCCTTTCATTGGCAATCGCTGCTATAGATTTTGTACAATCTGCATTGGGCGTATACCATTGATAAGATAGGAAGAAGCCTTCTTTCAGGTGGAATGAATCTTTGAATGAAATCGGCCCAAATGATCGTCCATGAAAGTGAATGCTGTGTGATACCGGCTTAGATTAGCATCACCCCATTTCTTTCCCTTGGGAGTCGTAAGAGGCTACTAAGGGACTCAAGGGTGTGTATTGACTGACCCTCAAATATTTCTCAGACGTGGCGTAAATGTATTTTGCGGCCGTTTACTCTCTGTCTACCTTGCAAAGGACTATAGGCGTTATATGTGTATGTATGCATGTAAATTGCCTGCTCTATGTCCAACAGTAGACTACTCACAATCTTCTAATAAACATTTTGAATGAAAAGAATCTTCATCAACATAAAACGTAAACCAATTGCTTCTTTCACACGACTAAACCAAAACTAACACAATCAGAGCCAATAATGAGGCGAAAAGATTATCCCTGAGCGTTGACAACTAAGCTAAGTAAATTCACACTCTATTACCTCTGAGCACGGTACATTACTCTTTGTGCCACGCTAGCGGTGATTCAGCTAATGCGACAGGGGGGACACTGGCGCCAGTCACTGAAGATTTAGTGGATCATTTGAGGTAGGTATTTTAAGGGATGATTCGACTACAGTTAGCGAGTTACTAAAGCACTGTTGGATTGATACTGATTTACGGGGTAGTCAGAGTGAGAAGTATACTGAAAACTTTTATGATCAGACCATGACACAAGACCACTTCAGAATATGGCACATTGTTTTAAAAAACGAGAAACACTTACACAATAAAACTATTTTAAACGAGCTCGAAACGTAGAAATGAATAAACATAACTTAATCCGTTTAATCACTACATAGTATAAAATAAAGTCGCTTCCCGTTTGGTGTCTCCTTATATCTTTAGAATTACCCAACGGATTTTGATGCGGTTTTTTTTATTAGATAGAGTAACTTGAGACAGGGATTGTATAACCGAAATTTTTTCGGTTGAAACGGTAAACGGTATGACGTCATACCGAAATATTACGATACCATAAAGTGTCGGAACCGGAAACTTGTGGCTACCGAAAATTTACCGGTACCGGTATTTTTATGGTACCAAAACCGCTATCAAAAGGGTTTTGCAAGGTCATCTCCGACAATTCGGCCACCGTAGCCTACGCTGCGTTGCCGTTCCGTGCATGCGGTCTAAGGGCGAATGTCGCATCAAGCATATTGCTTGTCCGCGCGTGTTGAATTGACAGAGCCGCCATTCTTCTAACCCTTTTGAATTAAAAAGGCGCGTCGTGCCTAGGTAGCTTGGTAGGGCAGGGTAAGAAGTAGTCGTGTTCGTTTCGTAAGGGTACGACTACTTTAATTAAGCGTGCGTACAGTCGTGTGCATCAAAACTTGTCATCGATCAACGTACATGATTTTCGGTCAGATCATATAGTAAATAAATAAGTGGGATCATTTGAGGCTCAGGTTCCAAAGTGGCACTAGGTCGGAAGATTTAGATTGGCTGTAAATTGAAAGGTTCTATTTTGACTGAAGTGCCACCAAATGAATGTAAATAAAGTTAAAAATCATTTGTAATAGTTAATTGGGAAAGGCTGTATCTGTTTAATTTTATGTCGTCATAATTTGATGAGGTTAAGGTAAGCCAGGATCAAATGGTGACTTCGAAATATAGCATGCGTTGTATAGAGCAATGAATTCCCCTTCTAAGGATCCCTATTTGAGGACCAAAAATTCCAAGATTTTGCAGATGGAAATGGATTTAAAACCTTAGTCGAACAGGCAAGCCTTTGAAATTTTCTCTTTCAGGTATGACCGAAAATACCATACTATACATGAAATGTGTAGTTTGTTAATATTCCTGCGTTAAAAAATTGTCTATGACCTTTCTTACTGTCTAACCTATGTTTGTGCCAAATTACATTTAAATCAGTGCTATTCTTAAGGGTCGCGAGTTTACAAGGAAATGTATGCAACGAATTGTGTTTTGCGCGGCGCAGTCGAAATTTCCAAGCGGCTGAGGCGACGGCAGTCGCGACCGCGCAGCGCGTGCCGGCAAGTGCGATTTTACTTACAAGATAATGTATGCAACGAATTATTTAGAGCGGTTGGGTCGAACTCCGGTGGCTCTGCGGTGTATGGTGACAAATCTTTCAGTATGTTTGATATGGTATAGAGCGTAGGCTATAATTATAATGAATGGACTGGACTGAGGATATTAATAATGCTATTTTCAATACAACATACATACACATATCACGCCTTTATCCTTTGCGGGGTAGGTAGAGTGTTAACAGCTGAAAAATACGGTCGCTTTTGCCACGTCTGACAAATATATGTGTGCCGTTTCAGAAAAAAACGTGTATCACAATAGTGACAGATTGTCGTCAGCCTGTCGCCTTAAATTGTAATACAGTCCCTTAGTTGCCTCTTATGACACCCGTGAGAAAGGAATGAGGTAATTCTATTCTAAACCTGCATCATACAGCCGATTTTCAATACTAGGTGGTAGACATAAACAACAAAAAAGTAAGTGCAATTATCTCGAAAACGGTACGTCGTCGCATCAAAAAAATAACAAGATTTTCAAATCCCCTTCAAAACCACTTAAATTACTTATTACTTAAATTTTTGCCCTTAGGTTGACCTTGACCTTAAAATGATCGAAAATTTCATACATAAATTTTACTTTCATTGCTCCCACGTTGCTCACCGTTCTCCCTGCTTCGCTCATTTCCCAAATAAACTGCTCCGCCTTGCCATACCCTTTCCCTACCTCTCCCCCTCCCACAAAGTTTAAAATCACTTGCATCAGGTAAATAACTGCATTATCAGACTAATATGGTATATTTCGGTGACACCTTTTAACTTGATTGAGAGAATATCAAAATCAAGAGCACTATTTAAGGCTTGCCTCTTCGATTAAGCTTTTTAAATCCATTTCCATCTGTAAAATCTTGTAATTTTTGGTCTTCAAATAGGGATCTTTCGAAGGGAAATTCATTGCTCTATACAACACATGCGATATTTCGGGGCTACCATTTGACCCTGGCTTACCTCAACACCTACCTACCTAATGACAACATAATACTTAACAGATTTGACCTTTCCCAACTAACTATTACAAACTATTTTAAACTTTATTGGGTCTGTAGGCTTTCGGATCAGATGGGGGCTTGCCGTTACCTTTGGAAAGAACAACAAGTTGGCTGACCTTCAATGCGTCTGGGAAGAACCAACATGCAAGCAACGCGTCTTCATGAGCAGCATCTCACTGATACTAACCTTCCAGGCGTGCCTGATGATTCGGGCTGTATGGGCTGTCGGGCGTCCGTACCAGGTGCAGTGTTCGGGAGTTTCTTGATGATGTTCTGAGCGTCTTAAGACTTGACGTTCTGGAGTCTTCACGTGATGGAGCACACGCGGCAGCGACACGGATCGCGCGATGGTACGCCGTATCCCTAGAGGGGACGTCATCCGGGCAGCGTGCCGTCAACAATCCAGACATTGTTCCGTCTGCAGTAGTGGTGTAGGCCTGAAGCAGGTCTACACAATGGAGCACATTCATGGGTGGACGCTACCTTCAGGAGTCCGCCCAATACGCTAGCCCCCATGTGTCTTCATTCCCAGAATCTGCCACCGAGCGAAAATGGTTGATTTCAGCGGGCCTCATTGCATTTTTGTACTGACCTCTTTTAGCCCGAAGAATGGTGAGTAAATGCTCCATGATTAGGGTTGCGTCGCTTTCTTGCACTCTGCTAGTTACGGCGCGCTGCCGCGACTCCCCTACACACGCGGTCTAGCGCAGGGTTCCACCACTCATAGCCGTTAGCACGGTCGTTTTTTTAGATACCGAGACATTTGTAAGAAGACGGGCTGCTTGCAGCCATCTCCTGCAGCAACTGCAGCTCAGCCTTTTTCTGGGCCAAAACCTATGTTATGGCCCTGCTTTCAGCAATCTCGTCATCTGACATGGCTAAGCGGTCCGTGCCGAGGCGCTAGACCGATAGCTTAGTCGTAATAGGTGCTGATTATCAACCTGCACGCTTTTCGTGGTCCGTATTGGTCTGTATGCCTCTACGATCCCGAGAAATACGCTTCTAAAGTTTGGTCCCAAAAAGGGGGTTTTTGGGACGCGGCAACAAGAAAGGGGGGGCAGGGTGGTTTGTGGTGCACGAAATGAGTTTTTCTTGTTTTGGCGCAGCCGTTGAAGAAAACGCGGTGCGAATCGGACCAGCTGTTCCCAAGAACTTAGGGGTCAAAAATTCGGCAGGGGGTACGGGGGGCAAGGGGGAGAGGTTCGACGCACACCCTTTTTTTAAAGAGTTTCGGTGAAAACCCGTTCAAAATGTAACAAGCGGTTCAAAAGTTATGGCCGATCAAAAATTTTGTGAGAGGACGAGGTTGGGGGCAACTTGACCTGCCCAAAAAAATAAGTCCGGGGTGTTTAAGAAGGGTGAAATTTTGAACTGGAGGGGGTGCAGGGGGGTAAGATATGTCAGGGGAGGCCCACCCGGGCTGTCACTCACCCCCGTGAGTGACAGCCCCATATCATAATTGACAGGTATCAGTGACACCTGCCAAACACATGAAACATCAGTTCACTTTGACAAGCGAAGCACGTGGGGCCAACGCCCAAAGTGAAAGCGAACACGACAACATAGAAACAAAGGAAACGTAAACTGCGTGGAACTTAGGTCTGGCAACGTCGCTAAAATACATCGCGCGCACTTCATTTTTCGATATCAAAATTAATACTGGTTAAATAAAGGTTAAATAAATTTATAACGCTACAGGTATAAAATAAAGATACCGTAATTTTCTACCGGTACCATAACCTTTATCATAACCTTTATCCGTCTACCTTTAAAAAGTATACCGGTACCGTTATTATACCGGTAGCTTAACCCTGTACCTTAACCTAAAACGATCCCTGACTTGAGAGGAAGGTTTATAAGTATAATTTATTCCGGAAAATTGTCACATTCCCATGGGAAAACGGGTAGCCCAACTGGTAGTAAACTTTTGACCCCGTTTTGACACCTTTAAGGATTAAAAATTCAAAAATGCTGAAACACGTATTTAATCATTTTAAGTAAGGAGTCTAATCATAAATTTTGAAACAGATCACATTTAAGATAAAAAACTTTAATACAAACTTTTAACCCCCTTTTAATCCAATTAAAGGTTAAATTTCAAAAATGCTGAAACACGTGTTTAATTATTTTAAGTTATTAGTCTAATCACAAATTTTGAAACAGATCACATTCATTTAAAAAAAACGAGCTTTCATACAAACTTTAAACCCCCGTTTGGTTGTTTTACGGGTTAAAATTTCAAATATGCTGAAACACGTGTTTAATTATTTTAAGTCATAAGTCTAATCACTTATTTTGAAACGGATCACACATAAGTTAAGACATCGAACTTTCATACAAACTTTTAAACCCCTTTTCATCCCTTGGGGGATTAAAAAAAACAGAATTTAAAGTAAAGTCGCTTCCCCCGTCTGTCGTCCCTGTCTGTTTGTTTGTTTGTATGCTTAAATCTTCAAAACCACTTAACGGATCTGGATGAAGTTTTTTTAAAAGATAGAGTGATTCAAGAGGCAGGTTTTTATTTATGATTTATGTCGGGAGAAGGTCTGTTTCCCGTGGGAAATCAGTTAGCAGCGGGTGAAACCGCTGGGCGGGCCGCTAGTTATGTTATATTATGATGCGTAATAGTTGTGCAACCTCCAAAAAATATTATGACAAACATTTTATCACCTCCCATATGAAATTCCTAATTATCTTACCTTTGTTAGGAAAATAGTGTTTTTTAGTTTTCCTAATGTTTTCCCAACACAAGTTCTCTGAGGAAAGTGGTTCAGTTCAATGGAATGATCATGCCTGCAAAGTTCTCTACACGCCGATGAAGCTTTGAATTAAAATACGGAAAAATATTTTTATCTACACTCATCTCATAATGACCGGATTTCAAAGTCGAAAAGAGTTGTATGTTGTATTGTACATGCTTTACGCATTCTGCCTATAGAAATTGTCAACATGTTTAGACTTCGTATTGGACCTTGCAATCCCCGGTGCGGAGGTTTGAAATGATGTATTAGTGAGTTTTTTTAAGGGCGTTGGTAGAATTCTGTATGCATCTGCATAATATTTAGGCAATAGAGGTAAATAAAACGTTTAATCTTGCTATCTGTACTACTTACCATACTCTACCAAAAGCTTTATAACTATACCTGCATAAAATGTTTTTGTTAGTTACACATTTTAACGAAACAAAGCTCCCATTACATTTTTATACTATGAAAAATTCTAATTTAAGTACCTTCCTAGACATTTAAACACACGGGTAAGCAGATACCACGCAAGTAAAGTACATTCCGCTGTAAGCTTTCTGTAGTTTATTTACTATTTAGCAAAATTGTAGCTTATACTCTAGCTTTAGATATTTTACTGAGTGAACCAGCCTATGAATTTAATTAACTTTCCCCACGGAATATAAGTCGAAATATAATAAAAGACCTCCCATACAAATTGACCCGGTCCGCTGAAATTATTTATTTTTTATTTATTTACCGTTTATTGTACACAAAAACATTACAAAAGAAACACATACAAATAATAACGACACAACAGGACAACTATATTTCTACTAAGAAATTTGTTCCAGCTAACCTACGTAAAGTGAGACTTTATTAGACAGGCGGATTAGGCGTGCACAATAGAATATAATGAAATGTTTTGTATGAACCAACATTTTTATTATTATTTATTTAAATATGTAATTATTGACGTTACTCCACCGACAAGAATTTGACTCTTAAATTTAAAGAAGAAGAAGCTATTTGTAGCTACTTAATGCATTTAAGATTACCTGTCCTTCTGTAGGTAGGTATAAATTAGCTCCATTTACTCTCGACTTCACAGAATCAAAATACACAATTCCCCACAAAAGAGCTAACTGGTAGATAATAATCGCCTCTATTCATTGAACAAAAGAGATTATTGCCAGGAATTATTCATCATTTCGACTCTGGTAAATTGTGCATACTTCATAAGATTCACTGCGTGGTCTAAAAGGATCCTAATTTGATTATGCAATAGAGAAAATTCGTCTTTATGTAAATATATAGGGTGAAATTTTACAAATGGCTGATACTAAAAACAAAGTACGAGCTGGTGATAAGGAACAACTTTTACTAAAGAACATAGCTCGAAATAAGACAAACGTATTTTAAGCTTCCATAGTAACTTATATCAGCAGATCGGCAATGTTGTATGGGACGTCCAAATTGCTATAATTTTTTTAAAAAGTGCACCTAAAATCAGTTAGTTATAAGCTAATTCGATTAGCACTGCAAAACTGTGTTTTTGATTTGAAACACCAAAAATGGTTAGACTAGTCATTGTTTCATCTCTCCATTAGGTACGGAAAGTTTTTGATAAGCTATCAAAATGGGTTCCTTATGTGACTGGACTAGGTACACCTCCGGTACTAATATTTTGAACCCTTACAAACCGATGCAATAGCCAAATTTCTATTTACTCCTTAAATTCCTAGTCCTTTAAATTCACAAATCTTTTTTGAAGCCAATCCAGTTTCACCATGAATAAACAATTTGCAATATTTAATTTTACCAAATCATGCAACGCATATCAAAAGTAGTCTTTGTCTTAATGCAAAATTTACCATATCACGCATCGTTAATTCAAAAACAACAATATTTCACATTTAACACATTATCTTCCCCTTGAGGATGAGAAGGCACGATTTTGGTAACATTATCATAATCTTCTCAGCCCCCTAATGGGATAGTGTGAAGGTAGATTTGGGAGTCTTCATTAAATAGACTTTCTTTCTCTAGTTTGATGGGCAGAAAATTCAGTAGGTAGGGGAGAGTAGGGGTCCTACCGTAGGGTGTTAAAATCAAACGTTTTTTAGATTAAAAGGACGTTTTAAACCATGACGCGACAAGTGGAGATGTTTAAATATTTATAAAATCTTACGATTATGTTCACACTGAAAACCATATCCGTGTGATGCAGGCTTAGAATAGCATCACATCACCCCATTTCATTCTCGTGGGTGTCGTAAGAGGCGACTGGACTCCAGCGAAGATTATGTACGTATTGAAATTTTAGGCGATGGGCTGACAACCTGTCGCCATGGAGATACATAGCTTTCTGAATTTGACCCTCAAATATTATGTTTGTCAGACATGGCGTCAATGTCCGTTTTTATGGCCGTTTAGGAGTGGTATAGATGCGTAATATTATGTATGTACGTATGAAAAACTATTATGCTCAATAATACAAGTAGGTGTACAGACAGGGTACAGGCACAAAATAGAGAATGTACAGAAGGATCCCTCGGCCCTTTTTTCGATTATTTCCGCTTTCGGCAAGAGCTGCCACAGTTTTCTTACCGATTTTATTCAATTGAGTAGGTACCTAAACATACAAAGAGTAACAGAAAGGCTATATCAAGCCGAAAGGTGCTCATGAAACTGAACAACTTTCCCCATTTCCCCACTTTGACCTCCTTTCGGCTTGATATACCCTTTCTGTTACTCCCTGTATTTACATTACGCATACTACCTACATAGCACAATTATTATGAAATGGGGAATGACGAGTAGGTAGATATCTGCTCTGGGGCTGTTGAGACTGAGCATCACCCCATTTATTTCCCGTGGGAGTCGTAAATGGCAACTAAGGGACTTGAGGGTGTGTATTGCAATTTTAGGCGATGGGCTGGCAACCTGTCACTATGGCGATACACAATTTTCCGAATGACCCTCAAATTTTTGTCAGACGTGGCGTAAATATCCGTTTTGCAGCAGTTTACGCTCTGCCTACCACGCAAGGGATAATAGACGTGATATGACATGTGTATGTATGTACATCAAAAATGAAAAGTTGCCTTTATTTAAGTAGAAACTCAAATCACATTATAAAAAAAATATACTGATTAGAGTTATTAATTTTGTTTGTTCTTTTATGAAAGCAAGTTTTTATTTAAGTTGGTGCAAATATTAGAGGAACATTGTACAAATCACATTGTATACAAATAAACCTATTTAAAACCTATTTATATTTGTGTGAAGCCATTTTGCACGTCCGCAACAAACGCGGTTGACACTCGACTACATGTGTGTTTGGATTGGTTTGGATTTCCTTGTAAACGGCGGCGTGTCAAATTGTGGAGAGTTTCGTGACGTTTGCTTGAAGTGAGCTCTCTGTATTCGGCGCGCAGCCGCCAATACTTACTTTGTGGTACAGGCACTTTTCTATGGGAAACTAAAATAATAATAATCTATACGTTAAAACAAAACAAACACAATTAATGCCAATAAAAAACTTCTTCCAGAGCGGCGCACCGAGGCAGAGTACCCAAAATGCTGGCACAAAATAAATTGAATAAAGCTATTATGTTGTTTTGGTAGCTTGCGTCTTTTACCGTACCTTGAATATCTATTCCATATTTGCTGACCGTGGATTATAATAGTAGAATCTAGCGTTTTCAATCCAAATACAGACGTAAGTAAATTACAAAAGGAAAGCAGCAAAGACAGTCTATAATTAGCCACCACCATCTCCACTTTTAAGGTAGCGTAGACAATTTTGGTCACCTTCCGAGGATAAGTGCCCGAGGAATCGCCATAATGGTACTAGCGCCTACCGCATTCGTCACAATGAGGTCACATTTACTTTACACATTCGCGATTGCTACAACGACATAGCAGAAAAAAAACTATATTGGAGATAGTTATTTTATTAGGTACCTTATTATTTCAATGCTGGCCAGTGACCGAAAAATAGGATCCTAAGCCATTTGCTTTTAAAAAGCGAATAAGTGACGTTTGTTTTTTCTTGCAAGCTTTTCAGTTTTTATATAGAGGTATATAGGAAACAATATAAAGTTTTGAATGAACAAATATTCGGCACTGGCCACTAGTAGGACCTACATGCTATTCTACATGTGTGGTAATGGTAGGTAACGTATTGAAGTTGAAAACCTGATAGGTTCAATGCGTGCGGGCAAATGAGTGTTTAAATAAGTGAAAAATTGATTATTTATTTTTAATCATGTTTTTTCGGACTTTATTTGTGTTGTCAGTAAGTACCTACACCGCCTTCACCAAGTCGACGTTTTATTTTACAAAAAAGGTTAAAATTCTAAGTATGAGACAAAGCTTATATTATATATTTCAGCTCCTTTAGACTATAATATTGTTAAGTAAACTCCCGACATAGTCTTCATTGTAGACTGCTTGAATACAAACAACGAATATCTCAGCACACAACTATCTGTTCACGGTGTAGGTACTTTGCTGAGTTCAAGACGATGTTATTGGGAATCATAGTAGGGTAGGTAGGTAATAGTGTTAAGACGGACCGTCTTGAGAAAAACTGGTATGTTAGGATACACGCAATTTCGTTGGTGGATACGATAAACACCTTATTTATATGTATAATGATTTATCATTATGTTATCTAGATTTTGATCGCAGGAAAACACGATTAAAGAAAGTAGATAGTACCTCTATAATAGTTTTTTTTTTCAATGTTTCGTCTATTTTTTTACTTTTTTGCTTTGTGTGATTATAGCAATTATATGAACATAACACATGTTTATTTTTGCGAATACGATGCGTTTTGTACATTACTAGATTCTTGTCGTAAAGTTTTATGATTACTTGTTTGTTTGACGAGAAAATTCCAAAAGAGTGAAAAATCGTCTAAATATGGCGATTCCGCTCTGTTCTCACACACAGGATTTGATGTTAGTGGGAAAGGGACGTTTACAAGTTCACGGGAGGCCCTTTATAGGGCCACCTTTGGCAGTTCTCCCGCTGTAAAGGGCTGACGGACGAATTTTTGATACATACGTCTGTGAGACGAAAAGAAATTTCAGATTCCTATACAAAAAAACGGATACCATGGACCATGCCTCACTGTAACGGATGCAATTGGAACAAAGTGTTCGACAGACGCATCCTTCAGTCCGCCATAGAGTGGGATTCACTTACGCTACACCTCAAGAAACTTCAAATTAAGTACCAATATGCCTAGAATCTAGGTTACCCAAACTAGGTCCTAGAAAATAGTGTGTTGTCTGCCTATTACGCAACGCAAGTAGACACAGGTCTTAAGGTTTTTATCGCTACCTATTTATCTTCCTCATCTTTTTGTTTTCAATATTAAGTAAGAGCATTTACTCCTTTAAAGACCTCATTTTCAAGATACATATTACGTCACCAAATTCCTTTAGAGCAGTGCGTATTAAAGTTAGGCGTTTGGCGATATTTGTCGTGAGTGCAATTACCCCTGTCATGATAACTATGTTGATTTTGTATCCAATTTAATCCGCTAACAACCCCCTATCAAAGTTTATGTAGGTACCATTCTGTCCTTGTATACAGGGTACCCAACAAAATTATTTTCCATAGACTTTATTTTTTTAATATGAAACACGAGCACACATTTAACTTCTACAAGCGATGTTATCAAGTCCTTAGCTGTTACGGTGCGGTATTTTGCCGCATGGCAACGCGGCGGCGGCGGTGCGGCGTCGTAGGTAGTATGTGTTACACATACTACATTTGGTTTTAGGCTGCCCGCACACGTCCGATAATCGGTGACCGATTTTTTGTAGGAGTAAAATGGAACGTATTGATTGCAATGGTGTAACGCCCACATCCTACAAATAGTCGGTCAGAAATAAAATCGGTGCACCCCGACCGATCCGATTGTCGGTGAAAAATGGAACACTCGGAAATGTATGCGTTAACACACACTACTCACCGACAATCTGCCGTCCATGACGTGCTACTCCCTCGAAACCAACAGACAAAGTGACGGACGTGTGCTTTGAGTCGGTCACAAAATCTGTCTTAAAAATCGGAGGAAAAATCTGCCCGATTATCGGTCCTATAAAAAGTCTGACGTGTGCGGGCAGCCTTATACAACTCCATTTGTTTACACCCAAAACAAACTTGCATACTTAACAATTGTTGGGAATTTTTGGAAAAGCTAATTTTGGCTACAGAGTTTTTTCGTCATAACAATTAAGGTGCACCTGACTTAAACTAAAATGTCCCATGCTCTTTAGAGCAACAAGTTCTGAAAACGTATAGCAATTAATTCTTATTACCCTTTCTAGGCGCCAGTCAATGGTGATAAAAAATAATTTGATTATCCTGCCATTGTTTAAGTCGCTTCTGTCTTTTAAAGCCATCATTTTTATTCATAGACGATACACATACCTACATTATTGCTACTTAATAAAATCTTACGGGTGTATTCCAGCTATTGTACAAAATTCGTTCTTATGGAACCTATTTCTTGTGAAATCTTTACCTACCTACCGCTGTTATTTTTAAGATATCGTTTGTAAACTGAACCACGTCTGGTCTATGGAAAGTATAAACATTAAGGTACTATTCCGAACCGAGCGGCCGACAAATGCCGCGGCGCACTACTGTGGCCGACTGCACATGCCGCGGCGACCGACGTCGGTTCTGTCTGAATAGCACCTTTACCCTCCTTTCAAGACAGTTCGGTAAAAATAATAGGGAAAGGGAAGTTTTCTAAGACTTACCGCATTGATGGCGTCCAATTCGTGGGCACTCAGCTTGTAGGAAGCATCGGACCCAACCAGCCTCGGTGAACATCTGTAACAAAACACAAACAAGTTTCAAAATAATACCAGTGAGCCTACATTTCTAAATGATCCTCAACTGTTTGTCAGAGGTGCCGTAAATGTTTGTAATTTACGACCGTTTACGCTCTGCCTACCTAACAAGAGATAAATGCGTGATATATGTATGTAAGTGAGCCTACCTTACGAAATGCAAGATAATGCCGTGTGATGCCGGTTTACTATAACACCACCCCAATTTAACCTGTGGGTGTCGTAGAAAGCGACTGAGGGATAAAATCATCCAGGGGAATAGGCAGCAGCGGTCCCTAAGCAATATCTTGCCAAGCGTGTTGATACTGTCCAGCAGTGGACTGTTGTAGCTGTTAACTTTTATGTAAGTATCTTAGTTTTAAATAATGAGAAGATAAAATAATAAGACAAATAACGTAAACAATCTTTGATGACATTCAATCCGAAATACGAATTTCTCAAACGATCCGACTCTTAGAAAATAGAATTTGACTTATATTCTATCATCAATTACACAAAACCTGCTGAAGGAGCCGAATTCATACCAAATTATGCCAATTTTGTCACAAAATACGGTAACATTACAGTAAGTTTGGGAGCAAGTCTACAGAGCTAGAACATATTGCCACAGGTGTTCCAAATTCCGAACCTAGAAATTTGCAGCTAGGTGCAAATTTAGCAAACACACACACGATGCAGTGCCGTGATACAGCACCTTAATTATTAACATTCATAAATGTTGGTAAGTGAATTTATGAATGTACAGCCGAGAGCTAGATTTCAGGTGCGAGTGTTGGCGGATAGCTACTCTATTTTCATCAGGCAAGTAAAAATAATAAAGTAATAAAATTATGTAAAAAAAAACTTTCAAAACAAGCTTTTATTTAAGTGCTCTGAAAAGAGATTTTGAATGACATTAACCACATTCATTTATGACTTTACAGAAATGAAAATATAATAAAAGCTTGTCGCGATGCCTAGAAGAAACTACCTAATTACAGTTAGGTGCGTACCTTATTACAAAATTTCAATCACAAATTGAAAGTTTCGCGACAAGCTTTTATTATATTTTCATTTCTGTAAAGTCATAAATGAATGTGGTTAATGTCATTCAAAATTTTATTTTCATCTTTTCAGAGCACTTAAATAAAAGCTTGTTTTGAAAGTTTTTTTTACATAATTTTATTTTATATTTTTTAGTTTATGTAAAGATAGTTATTGATCAATACGAAAGTCTTTCTATAAAACGGAGAGACCTTCAATAGAAAAACTTAAGGCACGGGGAAAACTAACATTAGGATAAAGTATAATTATCTCTTTTATATTCTATAGAAGTAGGTTGGTACCTACTCCTCCGGCATCCCTAATAGAAGAATTAGCTTGTAATATGTCTTAGTCTTTTCATTTCATTGATGGCGTCATTATTACATGGCCGAGTCCCAGTTAATTTTGAACAGTCTTATTCTTCTATCAGGAGGCCTTCTATTGACGTGACCCTTATTCATGGTGGGCCTACCAACTGCCTATCATGAACGAATTCGTATACAAAATTGCAAGTCCCAGCAGTTGAATATTGAGGAGTTCCATAGTTCGAAGACAACCCTGGATGTAGCGTCTAATTCATGGTAGGCATACCAACTGCCTATAATAAACGAATTCGTATACAAAATTGCAAGTCCCAGCAGTTGAATATTGAGGAGTTCCATAGTTCGAAGACAACCCTGGATGTAGCGTCTAATTCATGGTAGGCCTACCAACTGCCTATAATAAACGAATTCGTATACAAAATTGCAAGTCCCAGCAGTTGAATATTGAGGAGTTCCATAGTTCGAAGACAACCCTGGATGAAGCGTCTAATTCATGGTAGGCCTACCAACTGCCTATAATAAACGAATTCGTATACAAAATGGCAAGTCCCAGCAGTTGAATATTGAGGAGTTCCATAGTTCGAAGACAACCCTGGATGAAGCGTCTAATTCATGGTAGGCATACCAACTGCCTATAATAAACGAATTCGTATACAAAATTGCAAGTCCCAGCAGTTGAATATTGAGGAGTTCCATAGTTCGAAGACAACCCTGGATGTAGCGTCTAATTCATGGTAGGCCTACCAACTGCCTATAATAAACGAATTCGTATACAAAATTGCAAGTCCCAGCAGTTGAATATTGAGGAGTTCCATAGTTCGAAGACAACCCTGGATGAAGCGTCTAATTCATGGTAGGCCTACCAACTGCCTATAATAAACGAATTCGTATACAAAATGGCAAGTCCCAGCAGTTGAATATTGAGGAGTTCCATAGTTCGAAGACAACCCTGGATGTAGCGTCTAATTCATGGTGGGCCTACCAACTGCCTATAATAAACGAATTCGTATACAACATTTTGTGTCCCAGCTATAAACCGCTGAGGAGATCTCTCGTACGGAGCCGATCCTGGCAGCAGCATCAGGTCAAATTTATGATTAACATGCATTGTCATCGGTTCTGGACCAACTTGCAAAATTTCAACTCAATCGGACACCGAGAAGTGGTTCAAATTAAACTTGCAAGATTTGCACCGAACAAACATTGTTACTTACATACACTGCAAGTTAAATAAAAGCTTTTAAAAAAAAAAAATTATTGCTTAATTTAAAATACAAAAACAAAGATGACCCAGTAAGCAATTTAAAAATGTGTTGGGTGTGAGGCAATGAAATGAGTAACTTCATTTCATTGCCTAAAATTGTAAATACTTATCTTCACTACTGGCATATGATTTATTTTATGATAACGACGAATAATCAAAACATACCTTACTCATTTGTTTTATTTGCATCATTTATTACGTACCTACTGTGAAACTACTATGAAGAGTTGTGAGAAATCTTTCATTTGAACTAATTTCTTAAATATCCTAAACAGGAAACCAACGTTCAAGGACGTCGTCCACAAGCAGTCAATATAAAAATTATCAATTCAACGTTGCAAAAAAGAAGAGAGATACCCGTCCTAACGCTGACTTTGTTTATAAAAATATATGTATAGGGTGACATTTTTCTAGTGACCGATACTGAAAACAGAGTACGGGCGGGCTGGTGATAAGGGACAACTTTGTATGGGAGGTCCAATTTGTTTTCTTATTTATGTTTATCGAGGAAAGTTCTTCTTTATCACCAACTATCCGTACCTGGTTGCCATTCCACCAATTCGGACTAAGCGCTTCCAGACCCAGTCATCATTTATAATGCGCACTGCTAATGAGTGGAACTCACTACCTGCGTCTGTGTTTCCAAACGCATACAACCCTAATCTCTTCAAAGTAAGAGTGAACAGGCTTCTTCTGGGTGAGCTCGCTACATCTTAGACTCTGTCTCTGTCCTATGACCTAGACTAGAGTCAAGAGCAAACCCATCATTAATAAAAATAAAAAACTAGATCTGTGTTTTCGCTATCGGTCACTAGTAAAATTCACCTTACATAATGTGTGTATTTTTATTCGCTGGCAGTACCACCACACCTTACCCACGTAAGACAAATACGCTCATTTCCTGAGGAGAGCGCGCCCGAACGTCCGTGCCTCGACAAATTGTCCCGGGTGTCCTGATTCTGAAACCAACTCGCAGATTTGTGAACGAGATATGTGTTCCTTATTCGATAAACACAACTCTGCGAGCTTGTGTTTCCTGAATACGACTAGTAAATTGTAGGTATGTATCTTCCAGCAACTGTACTAAGCTCGTTGGGTATTTAGTTTTTTGTCTGACAACTGAATAGATGGCGTTGTTCGTCTAGCTACTTACATAATTTTACTAAAATCGTTGGAGCTGTTTCCAGGATCTCGGTTATATAGAAACAAATATGCAAGAATTGCTATTTTAGAGGTATTAAAGCTTTGAATTTTGCATTTACCTAGTTCTAAAGAAATTTCTGTTTGCGATTCTGGTTATTTCATTTCTTGTTGATTTGGGAGAGCAAAATTTTTTATATCATTTGTTCTTCCTGATCATCTTCAAAGAAAGCCAGCAGCGAAAAACCTTTTAATAAGTGCAATAAAGATCGAGTTACCTAAATAATGTAACTAAAGTATTTTTGCCGAAACAAGTTAAAGGAGCGCCATCTCACGTTTTTGCATGTAAGTAAAAGACACGGACGACAACTATTAACTGCCCGTTTTTGCATGTTAATAAACGAGAAAAATTACAATACCTTACTATCTTGTTTCGAGGGATAGAGAATAAATATAGTAATTATGATTACACACGATAACAGTAACTACTTATACACATTCTCTTTAAATAACAGCGCTGTTTCAGAGAGACCTCTTTTGTGATGATTGCGGACTCAATCCACCTAAACGGCTCGTTGAATTCTCCGACTTATAACCCATCTAAATTCAGATGTCGTTTGGTCATCTTGTACCCAATGTTAATATTTTCGAAAAGAATAATTCAGAATAAGGTCTCGTTAACCTCAAATGGTGGAGGCGGAAAGTTTGCCGCCTCTTTTATTTATGGCGTTTATGCCGCACCGAATACTGGATTTTTTATACAGTGAATGATTGTTGTTGGATCTGATAATATTTGAAAAAGTTCCATCATTTTGACTTCAGATCGTATAATGTAGGTATATCATACTCACTACCAGCAATGGTGTCCATTTTCTGTCTTTATGCCTTGTCGTCACACAGTTACGACACTCAGAGACCAATTAGATGCTTGTAGGTATAAAGGCGGTTTCAAAATTTTTGAGACCAGGGTTCATCGTCGACTCTATGTCTTACACAATTACATACATTAACATCAAAAACCGAAACAGTCCACTGGTGGACATGTGCCTCTCCCTATTGCGGGGTATTGCCATACAAACCATACTTGGCAGGTGGATTCGCGAGCGCAGTGCAAACTGTTTATTACCAGGAAACTGCTGCCCAGGGGAACAGTATCCCTTAGTCGCTTCATACGACACCTACGAGGTGAATTTTTCATTCATATCACAATATAAATGATACATTCATCTGTTTAACACCGAGTGTTATTACTCTTGTCTGGAAAGTTTTCATAAAACACACCGCAAAATGCACAAACTTGATATGCCAATTCGATCGAACAATATAACTTGAATCTAAATCTAGAAAAATTTATTCATACGGTAGAAAGAATCCTTACTTCGATAGAAACACCCAGGTTCAAAAGTTCTTTCGAATTCTATTTATTTAAATCAATTCCTTCATCTATCATAAAATGGACATTCAGCAAGAACCTCATAATTCCTGACATGGTTTCCAGATCAACTTGAATTTTATTCCTTCTTCAATGTTACTTTGTCTGTTTCTTATCTGTTATGACTGGCTGACACCGTGGTTTATCTTCTTCGTAACTACTGAAGGATGGGTTTTGTCCGTCATAGCGATAACATGTTCGAAAAACAACATGGAACTATTACGTACGTCCATGAAGTCCATGACATGACATTAGCGCTCATACCGGCAGATCGAAAGATTGATTTTCAATGAGCAAACTTGAAATACTAGGTTTAAAGATCAAAATTACCTATCTACATCTCAAGCTGCGTTCTAAGATCCAACTCTTAGATTTCCCGCTAACTGTCTTCACCCAATATGTGGTGCCCTGAGGCACTTGGTACCTTGTACACTTAGTATTACCCGGACCGCCTTCGTAATAACGTTTACCTAATACGTGTTAATACCAATCAGGTACTTTCCCTAAGGGAAAACAGGAGAGGGTAGACAGACATGTGCAACATTATTATTATTGTATGTTTTGGGAAAATGTTTCTAAGAATCTGAGAAGATCAATAAACCACTGAAGAGCTATCAGGAACAAGGAACTAAAAATTTTATAGGCCTGGAGCACATCTTTAAACTTCAAAGTTTGTAGTTACGAGTTTCTAGGACCTATCTTGTCTTGGAAGTAATATATTCCAATGTTGACATATTTTGACGAATTGACCCACAGGTCAGCGTACGAGTCGTCAATAGTTTTGACAGTTGCCGAAGCGAGCAAGACAATACCGGGGCAACAAACAATGAACAAACTGTCAAACGTGTCGAAGATACATCATATCGTTTGTGTAGAAGAGTGACCATCATGACGGATAATGATGCTGATGATAAACGTTATTTTTAATTCTTTTGACAACATAAAATTAAGAATTTTTTTACTGTTTTAATTTGTCGTGGTAAGAATCACGTTTTAAATATTTTGAGTAAGTAATTATGAATTTTATCAACAAACTAGCAGCCCGCCCAGCGGTTTCACCCGCTGCTAACAATTTCCCCCGGGAACAAGACAGTTTAATATAGCCTATGTTCATCAGGGATAATGTAGGATTCTAAAAATCTTGACTTCAATTTGAAACAAATATCGTTTTGAGATGGTGGTGGCGTAAAGTTACATTTAACCTGGCCAGCCCCATGGCAGTGCCTATATATTTTTTTTTATCCCGCCCGAGCCGATTTTCTATTAGGTCATATAACAAAATTGTAATAAAAATAAAGAAAATTGTGTGATACAAATTTTTTTTTTAGAATGACGGTTCATGACGTCAATAAGTGATAATACTATCCTACATTGAAGAAAGAATTTCAATTTCAATTAGCGGTAAAATATTTTTTTAAATCGGTCCAGTAGTTTCGGAGCCTATTCAATTCAAACAAACAATAAATAAAATCCTGTTTCAAATATTAGTGTAGATTATATTATTATTTTAGTGTGATGCCGGCTTAGAATAGCATCACCCGATTTCTTTCCCGTGGGAGTCGTAGGAGGCGACTAAGGGACTTGAGGGTGTGTATTGCAATTTTAGGCGATGGGCTGACAACCTGTCACTATGGCGATACACAATTTTCCGAATGACCCTCAAACATATTATGTCAGACGTGGCGTAAATGTCCGTTTTTGCGACCGTTTACGCTCTGCCTACCCCGCAAGGGATAACAGGCGTGATATGTGTATATATGTATTATTTTAGTGTAGATGTTTTTAATGCATTATTTAATGTTTTTTGTCGTCTTTTTATACCGAGTAAGGGACAGCCCTTCGAATACTGATACGGTGCATGAAACTTAAAACTGGACAACTTTCCCCTAGAAACATATGTCAGGAAACGCCAAAAAAATTACCTTCCATACAAAATCACAATCAGCTGACTGCATTCACTATGGGAAGTCAGTTTTTTTACGTTGCCTGAAATATGTTCCTAGGGGAAAGTTGTTCAGTTTCATGGTCTGCATGTACCCTATTAGTATTCTGAGGGCTATCCCTGACACCCTTTAATACAGTAATGATTAAATGTAATCATTACACTGGTACGAATAATGTGGCGTGGTTGGTAATTTTTTTAATGAAAAAGTAGTTATTGTGGCATAACTGTAATAGTTAGACATATGGTATCGCGGACATTATTATAGATATTGATGTCCTCTATAAAACTGTAGTACATCACTTTGCTCTATTGTCAATAATTTCCACAGCGTACGCGATATAGGATATCTTTTTGGTACATTTTTCACACGTTGGGTTACATTATCGAAATTTTCACGCGGATCCCTATTTTTTAAAAATTACTCTAAACTCTAAAAAATAACATTTGTCAAGCAATTATAAAAGGTGTTTTCATTTTTGTTTTTTTCATTTTCACTATCAAGTCTTGAGCTTAAAAAACTGTCAAGGAGTCGCCATCACCGGACACGGTTTAGGCGATATGAACTGAACTTTTGTCCTAACTGGGAATATCCTAAGATGCATCATGGTCACCATATTGTATGTCGAACAAATTGTTTTTCTAGTCCTCACGATACGACAGGGCAATGCCATTTTGAAACGCTCACACGACTATTGCCAATATTTACAGTTAGATTTCTCACGACTATTCGTGATCTAGATGACTAATGAACGAATTCTGAAAATATCACTGTTTTAAGAATACCTACCATCTATTCATATCTTGTGAGTGAGCTGCAAATAAGAAATATCAGGAAAAGTAACTGCCATACTAACTTCGTGTTGTCGACCGATGTGGCGCAGTGGTAGTGCGACTGCCTGCGACGCAAAGGTTCCGGGTTTGATTCTCGGTGGGGCACTTATAAAGTTGATATTTGTCACTTTGTGAAATTGTTCCGAGTCTAGTTAGGACACTGCAGGCAGAACCACCTGGTGCCTATATTATGAAACTACAGGCTACAAGTCTACAGGTGTAATTCTTAGTACATTGCGTAGCCGGTTCATAGTCCTGGTATCATAATGGCTAACCGACTACGCAATGAACATCGAATTTCACCTGTAAAATTGTAGCCTGTAGTTTGATAATATCGGGTACTGATTGTCCTAAAATTAATATGGTTCCGGGCTTCGGAGGGCACGTTAAGCAGTCGGTCCCGGATGCTATCTATGATTACTTAGATGGCAGTCGTCGGTCGTACCTGTAAATTTTCTTATGGGCCTGTACTAGAACTTAAATACAATGCCTTAAAACCCAGGTACGTTATTGAAATGTTCAGAGACTGATGTCTCGAATAACACCTATGTTAAACAAAGAAAAATTATCTTCTTCAAATAAAATATCTTCTTGACATCACTGACTACAGCAGCTATCTACACTTAAACGAATAGCGTTTTAAAATAATCAAACAAATGTTGCACCTTTAACTGGGTCGTGAAATATAGGGTGTGTTGGGCAATAAACCTAATTTTTGTTTGACAAACAGGCCGGGTGATGGTGCTGCCACCCTATCCATTTGAGTCATTTGCGTTCATCATGGATACATCCAGAATCCAGATGAGCTGTAAAAGCAGATAAGCATAGCTAGAAGCGTCAAGGAATTCAGTTCCCGAGTATTTATTGCAGGTACATTTCGTAGGCATATCGAAGAAATAAAATACAGAAGCAGTGTCAAATTTCATAAACTACTTAACTCAATTTTTTTCATTGAATTTGACAGATAATAAGAAATTGTTTGTTGATAACCATTAATAATTTATAATATGATGGTGTAATGGGCGAATGATTAATGGAAGTCGAGTCAAATTTATTTAATCTTATCGCATCGCAAATTGATGACAGAATTTAAGCGTCGACCGCCATGTGCTACGGCTGAAGACCTTACAAGAAAATGTATGCCGTATTCCGCATCTCAGAAATTAATCCGAACCAAACCTACCGTTTCAAAAAGTTAAAGTACCTATGTACTTATACCTTCTTCATGCTTCATTCGCGTGCAAAACATATTGCGCCGACTCGAAATAAAGGAGAAGACGACGATTACTTTATTTTGGGTTTGGCACATCCAGCTCCATCGCTTTATATCTTCAGTGATACGCGTTGTTGTGACAGATGCTTTTGGAAAATGTTATTTTTGTCACAGCTCCGGTACCGGGGATGGCAGTGAGGGTGTTAATTGTAAATTTGTTATTGTTTATAGTTATTTTCCCGCCGATGAGACGAGATGCATCAATTAGTGGGTGCTAATAGCGAAAACAAGGATTATCTTGGTGAATTGGTTTTTGGGGTGCTGTTTTTCTTTAGACGATAAATAGGGTAAAGTTTCAGCGAAACAAGAATTTTCTAGTAGGCTTATTGTTGGTCAACAGTAATAAATAAGTAAATTTAAACTTGGGCGATCGCCACAGGTTCTTCTACTTCTTTTTCGTGTGGGACACTGGCTTGACGAACGACCCGATAAACCCTGGATTCAAAGTGTTTCAACCGCCTTCTACTTCTTGCAGGCTTCTGACATGGTTTTGTAATGACTGTCGTTTAGGTAAGTACTCATAGATTTTACTTAGGGAAGTCTCTATCTTTACCTATCATGTTAACTGTATTTGTTTCGACTTTGCTCTACCTAGAGTCCCAAAAGTCTGGTTCCACTCATATCCATAATTGTTGTAATTGACTGCCTACATATGGGCAAAGTTATAAAAATAACTTTCGTATATCGACCTATATTCCTTTGGTACAGTTGTTCCCATGTTGTTCCTAGTTCACTGTCACTAAAACATGGTCACTAGTAAAATATAACGCTCTAATTTATCACTTTGTTAATTAGTTCCCAGATAGCAGAGTGAACCTACTGATTGTCAATAAGAAATATTGTTCCGTGCTTTGAAAGGCACGGCGGTCGTTACGCCACCATGGCAGAGTTCCACTACCTATTAACCTACTGGGCGGTTGGTAAAATCTCACACCACAGAAGAACACCGAAACGTCATGTGCTGTCACCCCTACTGCGGAGATTTTTGGTCTGTCGGTGTCTAACGCCGAAGTAAATCGGGTCATCGGTCAACTCGGTGCCCCACACGACAGAAGACGCTTTACTAGATTTTCAAAATACCCTTTCATCGATCACTGAATAATTTTCTGTGTCGTTGTTTTTGATTGAAAAGTAACAACATCTTTTGGCTGATAGCGTTATACTTAAGCATAACCAAATAAGGAACCAAATACTGGAACCAAATAAGGCCCGGCCCGGAATAAGGCCCACTTTAAAAAAATAGCAGTGTGGGTAAAGCAAACTGTTCATCAGTTCACGCACACATAGAACTTGCCGATATAGCGAGCTGGCAACGTCGCTTGCCTTCCCGCGCGCCGCCATTTTGTCAGTAGCCTCAAAGTTGTCCGAGTGTGTGGTTGCGGCAGCGCTCCGTATAAATTTTCTTAAAATTTGGCACAGTTTTCTGCAAGTTTCTTCGTCTATCCAGTTGTTTTTTTTAATTTGGCGAGACTGGGATACATCCAGCTACAAGAGGGACTGTAAGCATAGTTTTATTTTCTATTTTTACATGTGATTTTTGCCTTTCAAGTTGAAACGGCTCATTCCCCTATTAAGGCCCAGGGCGGTGCCTGGTAATAAGGCCCGGGCCTTATATGGGGTATGAGATCCAGTCATTACGTCATAGTAACATTATAATTTTTCATATTATTTATAAATTATAGCTTTTATAATAGATAGATAACGTACTTGCAAACAAAATTCATTATAAAATACCGATATATCTATAAAAATATTAAATACAAGCTTTCCGCCCCGCGGTTTCACCCGCGGCTTATTCCTTTTCCCGTGGGAATGATATGTTTTCCCGCACCGGAAAAAAGTATCCCATGTCACTCTCCAGCTTTTCATCTAACAGCTCTCCAAAAAAAATGCATTACATCGCTGCATGATATTCATCTATGTACGTAGTATGAATGAATGTATTCTATTACTAAACATTAATCGCTTTTCCGATGGAAAAATATGTTTAGAGTGATAATTAGAGTTAACGCGTTATTGTTTTTTTTTTGTAAAAGCCATTCTCGCAATAAGGCCCAAAGATTTTTTTATGACGAAGAGAATTTTGATTTATTTTTTGATAAAAAGTTTATGTTGATAGAGCTCTATCTAAATAATATTCAATTTTATTTTTGTTTCGCATTTTGGAGAAAATATTGCATTTTTTAAATTCTTTTATTTTAATAAGGCCCATAGCCGATTTTCTTTATAGTTATAGTAAATTTTCAGGATGTTAAGTTTCCAAAGGTCAAATTATGATTATACCTAGTGATGTTAATATTTAAAACTCTTTTATTTTGTTAAAATACACTTTTCTTCCACGGGCCTTAATATGAGCCTAGCTCATAATAAGGCCCAAAGCATATGTTTTTAAAACTGAAAAGAAGCACTTTTTTCCGTCACTATTTTTTATATTTGTACATGTTTTGATAAAGACATTTAATAAAAGAGTTGTAATAGCAAGCATTTTTCTTATTAGCTCAACTGTACAAATAGTTATATTAAAACAAATAATAGTGGGCCTTATTTGGTTCCAGTACATACATACATACATACATACATAAATCACGCCTTTATCCCTTACGGGGTAGGCAGAGCGTCAACGGCCGTAAAACGGATATTAACACCACGTCTGACAAAAGTTTGAGGGTCAATCAGATAGCTGTGTATCACTATAGTGACAGGTTGTCAGCCCATCGCCTAAAATTGCAATACACGCCCTCGAGTCCCTTAGTCGCCTCTTACGACACCCATGAGTAAGAAATGGGGTGATGCTATTCTAGGCCGGCATCACACGGCGGGATTGGTTCCAGTACCTTATTATAATTTAACATCGCAAACGTAGGTGTACCATTTACTATAATTTTGAAAAGAAATCGACAAAACTGCTCATTGTACTTCCAAACAGCAAGGTTAAAATCTACTTTAGGGTTCGCTTGTCATTGCTACGGTAAACATTGAAGCCGTGACAAATGACTCAAACTCAAAGTTCCCGGGACGAATCTGCAACGGACTCTCCACACCGTTACAAAACGGACCTGAGAAATGAATGGAACAATGGAGAATATTCTTTGACTTTAAAGTTATTAATGGACAAAGTATTTGAAGTAAACTGAGTTTAAAATGAGCTATTTCTATGGTTTTATTTTGCACTCACAGTGCTATATTACTTTCATAAATGAAAATAAGAAATTGAAAAAATGTCAGCGCCCGCCGGGACTTGAACCCGGGACCGTGACCGTTTATGAAAGTAATATAGCACTGTGAGTGCAAAATAAAACCATAGTACATTTAATTAAGCAAAGCTTCATCGCATGGTTCGAATTTCACTCTTAAGTGGACTGACCATAGTATTAGTTTCAAATAACTTATACTAGATGTCGCTTGTCGTCGCTTCGAGACGAGTACCAAGAGGTTGAAGATTTCGTCAGCTTACGTCGGGGCGCCGGTAGCTCAGTTGGCAGAGCAGTGGAACGGTACTCCACGGTCCCGGGTTCAAGTCCCGGCGGGCGCTGACATTTTTTCAATTTCTTATTTTCATTTATGAGAGCTATTTCTGTTCGACAGCAATGTAAAAAGAACTTTGGACTAGGTACAGGAACTCTACGTTGGAAACAAATCAAATAATTTGCAAGACTTCAAATAATTTACAATTTATTACAGTTGTTTTAGTATTCCTTAAGACTATGATTTCAACGTTGTACAGGATTTCCGCGTGCGTATGTCTAAATTTGTGATACGAGAATACAAATTTATTTTATTTACAATGTCAGATCGCGACGTCATTAAGTAATAGTAGGTACTATCCTACATCGAATAAAGTTAATTTCATTTCATTTGCCACTAAATTGTGCTCGGATCAGACGCAAATTCCTATACACATGCTCCAATCAGTTCACACATACTCTTGCCTAAAAGGAATTTGACGATTTCATTAATCACCGTTTCAAAAATTGAGTTTGGTCGTTTGCCGCCCTGATGCCCGACACAGCAATACGTCAAGAAAAAGAAGTCTATTAGGTACGAAACCATTCTACGAATGCATACAAACACCCACATATTACGCCTTTATCCCTTGTGGGGTAGTCAGGTCGCTACAGCATGTCTGACAAATATTTGAGGGCCGTTTCAGGAAAATCGGGTATACTAGTGACGAGTGGTCAGCCTCTTGCCTTACATTTTAGTACAAATAAAATCCTCGAGATCCCTAGTCGATTCTTACGACACCCGCAGGGAAGGAATGGGGCGATGCCATTCTAAGCCGACATCACATTGTACGAATACGAAACCCCTAAAAATATACACATTTTGACACCTTCCAGAGTTCTATTTTGGGTTTCAGCTAAATGTGCAAGTCAACACGTGCCCGTTATAAAAACATATCAGTGTCTCACCCTATTAAGAACGACCTTGCTACTAACAAGGTTATTTTTAAATCCCTGTAGGCTAATTGGTGTAACATGTGTTTCGGTACCCGTACCTTTAAGGGATTTGATAATAGGTCGGCCTCCTACCAGTGCCCTATGTTATGAAACTACAAGCCACAAGTCAACAGGTGAAATTCTTAGTACATTGCGTAGCCGGTTGATATTTGTAGTATCATAATGGGCAACCTACTACGCAATAAACATCACCTGTATGTAAAGTTGTAGCCTGTAGTCACCCTAGTGGTATTATTTATTCTATCCTTCTAAGACCCATCTATAGGCCTTTTAAAGGTTCTCAGCTCTATAGTGATACAGACCCACGCTAATGCAAACATTAGGTAAGTACATGAAAAAACAATTTTATAGCTGTATAATAAACGTTTATCCCATATTTATGCAAAAATTTAAAGTAATAATCTGAATTATTGAAAACTTGCAAAATTTTCAAGCGCGGGCAGGATTGAAAATTTTGCAAGTTTTCAATTATTGTTTACCTAACACGGGAAGTGTTTTAAAATTTGGTATTCAATTTATAATCTGAATCTATTGATATTTTATAGTTCAAACTATTTAGCTAGAGGTTCAGTCATTAACGGGCCTACTTCCATGAAGTGAGGTGAAATCGAGCTACGAGAATGCATTTTATACATATTCTAAGGAACATCACTGTCAACAAAATTTTGTTTTTTATTCTTCAAGATATGAGGAATAAGCCAGGGCAGCGCAAAATCTCATTTTATATTTAATAACGGAGAAATTAAAATTTGAAGTTACCTCTATTTTTCAGTGATGAAGCGTAGCGTAAGAGATTTCTTCCGCCAGTGCTAATCGAACTGTATTGATCTTAGTATGATTATTAATGGCAATTTCACGTTGAACCCGCCCGGGCGGCTATTTTTTGACAAAACAACTTAGTTATTAAGAAATTTAGCAAAACACTTACTGTTTCCGGCTGCTTACCTTGGGAGTAAAAGGTTTTTGTTTTGATGTGTTTCCTCTGCTGTCAAAACTGACGTGGAATTGATCATAGATAAACGGAATATGATGCAGACGCGACACACTGTACATTTGTTCGATATTTTGACCGTGAAAAATTATTGTAGCTAGAATTTTGCCGTAAAATATATCAACTATCTACAACAACGGCATTCTATCCGCTTTGGATAATTTTGCCAATGTCAATACTACGTTGATTGGTACATCGAACGAAACGCAAAATATGAACCGATTAGACGTAGGTATTAAAAATATTATTACGATCAAATAATAGGATGACGTGGTTGTTAGTGCAGATTAGTATGAAGTAGTAAGGTTCGATTTATATGCAACACTAGACGGCGACACGGCGGCACAAAAGCAGTTTTTTAACCGCGGCGGAAATTTTTAAATGTACCTATATATGGAGCGCTGCGCATACGGTCACCACCAACCACAGTTTTAGAACAAATTATAAGAAAGCAAGTATTAGTACATTGTTGTCGAGGTATGGAAAATAAGACTTTGCTGGACGAGTATAGTTTGAAGTCAATCTTCAATTATACAAGTCAAGCAAAGTAATTTTCCCCGAGGCTTACATAGTGCTTTTCTCAAAAAAAGGCTAGGAAATGAAAGATTGTACTTCTTATAAAAGTTAGCTAGCGACCACAACACAACGAAACAAATAAAAATTTACAATTTTCCCACCAATGGATAAGCCTGAGGGGTCAAAATATGACTTTTATATACACTTTAAATTGGAGCGTAGATCATGTACATTACACTAGTTTTTATTTCACTTCAATACATGCAGTATTTCGCAAGTTATGACGAAGAGAAGTTTTACCCCAATTTTGAATTTCCGAAATTACGCGCGTTAAGACTGTGACGTCACGGCTCGGGACAACTTGCGACCGCAACACAGCGCGCTGCACGTTTCGGTGATTTTGTTTCGATTTTCTTCGTTCTTTCAAAGAAATACTTTATATGGTGTTTATGTGTATGTTATATAAGTGTAGTGAGTAAAATAGAAGCAGGATTAGTGAAAGGTCAGTCCGACAATCTGCCAAAAATTTATAGTTTGATGGTGGCCCAATATTTCATGATGAATAAAGATTTTACCGCTGCCGAAATCCGTGGAATAAAAATGAAAATGTATATGTAAGCATTATCTCAACTGAATCATAGTGTTTTTTTTATTTAGATAAAAATACTTTCGCTCGCGAGTTCATGACCATCCTGCCTGAAGTAGGTACCTACCCATAAGGTTCCTAGTTGTACCTACTCCCTCAACTCAATCAAAATGTGTGTGATAAAAATACTAGGTAAGGTACCTAGTTACCTACAGTTCGCGCTCGTTAAAACCTACCTATGGGTTTCCATGCGTTTCTACGCCGTGAAACTGGCGAGTGCATGTGCTTCCATCCTGAAGTAGGTACCTACCTACCTATGTGTTTCCACGCGTACCTACCTACTCGCCGTGGAACTGGCGAGTGCATGTGCGTCCATCCTGAAGTAGGTACCTACCTACCTATGTGTTTCCACGCGTACCTACCTACTCGCCGTAGAACTGGCGAGTGCATGTGCGTCCATCCTGGAGTAGGTACCTACCTACCTATGTGTTTCCACGCGTACCTACCTACTCGCCGTGGAACTGGCGAGTGCATGTGCGTCCATCCTGGAGTAGGTACCTACCTACCTATGTGTTTCCACGCGTATCTACCTACTCGCCATAGAACTGGCGAGTGCATGTGCGTCCATCCTGGAGTAGGTACCTACCTACCTATGTGTTTCCACGCGTACCTACCTACTCGCCGTGGAACTGGCGAGTGCATTAGCGTCCATCCTGAAGTACGTACCTACCTACCTACCTACCGATGGGTTTCCACGCGTACCTACCTAGTAGGTAGGTACCGTGGTACTGGCAAGTAGGTAGGTAGTACCTACTTGCCAGTACCACGGCGGCGGCCTCCTTGACAAGGAGGCGCATACGCATACCTACTTCAGCCAACTGTTATACCTACAGTGTGGGTCAAGGAGGCGCATGTCTACTCCACGCATCGACCTATAGGTAATCCTTTATTCACATACACACATTTGCCTGTACCGTTGCAAGTAGAGTAGGTACGACAAGGTGGTACCTACATAGGTAGGTACTTAAGCAATCAGGATGGCCAAGTACTCCTAATCTAAGTACGTGAGTACGTCTATATGTAGGTAGGTATACTTTAACATTAGTTTGTGTTAAAGTATACCTACTTTGAATCAGGCCTATTGAATCAACTCTTTTTACGGCCACTTTTTTCTTATTTTTGGGTCCTTAGGTACATAAAAGAAGAGTTTATTAGGTGTTTTAACAGTGGAGTTTAAACATTGCGGCACAATACAGTATTTCCCTGGCATTTTATTTTATAATATTTAATTTGACTGCGCGACGGCGTGCTAGCGCAAGCGCGAGTGCCGAATGACTCGAGCCGTGACGTCATCGGCTAGTCTGCGCTCGCCCGCGTTTTAAAAAACCTTCGCCCGAAACTACACACTTTGAACTTAAATATCTCGGCCATTTTTTGAGATATGAAAAAAGTAAAAACACAGTTTTTCTCGTTATTTTTTGTAGATTTATTAGACATAAAAAGTAAAATGCACCATGGTTATCCATTGTAATTTTTTAAAATTAATTCGCCTGTAAAGGTGCTGTTCCGAACCGAGCGGCCTACGGCCGACGGCCGACGGCCGATGGCACATGGCGCGGCTATCGGCCGTCGGCCGTCGGCCGCCGCGGCAGATGTCATTCCGAAGGCAGCGGCCGACGGCCGACAGCACATGTCAGAGTATAGTTTTCAGGACTTAGTTATTATGTTTATTAGGTTATTATGGTTCATCGGGTTATCATGGTTCATAGAGTCGTTGGGTTCATCTTGTCGCTAAGGTTCATCATGTGGCCAGAGTTCATCGGCTTGCTAGGTTGAACGGGTCATCATGGTTCATCGGGTTATTATTTTTTATACTTACATACATACATAAATCACGCCTATATCCCTTACGGGGTAGACAGAGCATTAACGGCCGTAAAACGGATATTAACACCACTTCTGACAAAAGTTTGAGGGTCAATCAGATAACTGTGTATCGCTATAGTGACAGGTTGTCAGCCCATCGCCTAAAATTGCAATACACACCCTCGAGTCCCTTAGTCGCCTCTTACGACACCCATAGGTAAGAAATGGGGTGATGCTATTCTAAGCCGGCATCACACTGCGCCTGTGTATCACTATAGTGACAGGTTGTCAGCCCATCGCCTAAAATTGTAATACACATCTAACCCTCAAATCACTTAGTCGCCTCTTACGACACCCATGGGTAAGAAATGGGGTGATGCTATTCTAAGCCGGCATCACTAGTCGCCTCTTACGACTCCCATGGGTAAGAAATGGGGTGATGCTATTCTAAGCCGGCATCACACGGTATTATTTTTCATCGGGTTATTATGGTTCATAGGGGTTCATCTTGTCGTTAGGGTTCATCATGTGTCCAGAGTTCATCGGTTCACTAGCTTCATCGGCTTATCATGGTTCATCGGGTTATCATGGTTCATAGGGTCGTTGGTTCGTTGGCCAGAGTTCAACGGTTCGCTAGGTTCATCGGGTTGTTTGGTTCATCGAGTCCTCAGGGTTCATCATGTCGTTAGGGTTCATCATGTGGCCAGAGTTCATCGGGTCGTTATTGTTCATCGAGTCGCCAGAGTTCAGCCAACCGATGTTCGGGTTCATCATGTGGCCATAGTTCATCGGTTCGCTAGATTCATCGGGTTATCATGGTTCATCGGGTTATTATGGTTCATCGGGTCGTTGGATTCATTTTGTCGTTAGGGTTCATCATGTAGCCAGAGTTCATCGGTTCGCTAGGTTCATCGGGTTATCATGGTTCATCGGGTTATTACGGTTCATCGGGTCGTTGGGTTCATTTTATCGTTAGGGTTCATCATGTGGCCAGAGTTCAACGGTTCGCTAGGTTCATCGGGTTGTTTGGTTCATCGAGTCCTTAGGGTTCATCATGTCGTTAGGGTTCATCATGTGGCCAGAGTTCATCGGGTCGTTATTGTTCATCGAGTCGCCAGAGTTCAGCCAACCGATGTTCGGGTTCATCATGTGGCCATGGTTCATCGGTTCGCTAGATTCATCGGGTTATCATGGTTCATCGGGTTATTATGGTTCATCGGGTCGTTGGAATCATCTTGTCGTTAGGGTTCATCATGTGGACAGAGTTCATCGGGTCGTTATTGTTCATCGAGTCGCCAGAGTTTATCGGTTCGCTAGGTTCATCGGGCTATCATGGTTCATTGGGTCTTTAGGATAATTTTAACTTTATACTGGTCATGATCATGACAGACCAGGTCCAGAGTCTATATACAGACCAGTATAGTTGCGGCGGCTTTACGATATATACACAAACAACACACACACACACACACACACATATCATGCCTATAATCCCTTGCGGGGTGGGCAGAGCGTAAACGGCCGCAAGAAACGGACATTAATGCCACGTCTAACAAAGCAAGGAAATGGGGCGACGCTATTCTAAGCCGGCATCACACGGCAAACAACAAGATACGATACACAAGTACTATTCTACTATCGAAAATGATCGAATGCGACTGTTTAGTTGAGATGATCCTAAAGACCCGATGAACCCAGCCAACTGATGAACTCTAACCACCCGATGAACTCTGGCTACATGATGAACCCTAACAACAAGATGAACTCAACGACCCGATGAACCATAATAACCCGATGAACCATGATAACCCGATAAACATAGGGAACCGATAAACTCTGGCCACATGATGAACCGTAATGACAAGATGAACCCAACGACTCGATGAACCATCATAACCCGATGAACCATGCTAACCCGATGAACCTAGCAAACCGATGAACTCTGGCCACATGATGAACCCTAACGAAATAATGAATCCAACGACCCGATGAACCTAATAACCCGATAAACCATGCTAAACCGATGAACCATGATAACCCGATGAACCTAGCGAACCGATGAACTCTGGCCACATGATGAACCCTAACGACAAGATGAACCCAACGACCCGATGAACCATAATAACCTGATGAACCATGACAACCCAATGAACCTAGCGAAACGATGAACTGTGACCACATGATGAACCGTAACGACAAAATGAACCCAACGACCCGATGAACCGTAACAACCCGATGAACCATGATAAACCGATGAACCATGATAACCCGATGAACCTAGCGAACCCATGAACTCTGGCCACATGATGAATCCTAACGACAAAATGAATCCAACGACCCGATGAACCTTAATAACCCGATGAACCATGATAACCCGATTAACCTAGCGAACCGATGAAATCTGGCCACATGATGAACCCTAACGACAAGATGATCCCAACGACCCGATGAACCATAATAACCCGATGAACCATGATAACCCGATGAACCTAGCGAAACGATGAACTCTGGCCACATGATGAACCCTAAAGAAAAGATGTACCCTAACGACATGATGAACCTAACGACCCGATGAACCGTAATAACCCGATGAACCATGATAACCTGATAAACCATGATAACCCGATGAACCTTGCGAACTGATGAACTCTGGCGACATGATGAACCCTAACGACAAAATGAATCCAACGACCCGATGAACCATAATAACCCGATGAACCATGATAACCCGATGAATCTAGCGAACCGATGAAGTCTGGCCACATGATGAACCCTAACGACAAGATGAATTCAACGACCCGATGAACCATAATAACCCGATGAACCTAGCGAACAGATGAACTATGGCCACATGATGAACCCGAACGACAAGATGAACTCAACGACCCGATGAACCATAGTAACCCGATGAACCATGATAACCCGATGAACCTAGCGAACCGATGAACTCTGGCCACATGATGAACCCTAACGACATTATGAACCCTATTAAACATAATAACTAGTTCTGAAAACTATATTCCGACCCAAACAACGTAAAGCCGCCGCGGCTATACTGGTCTGCAGTTATGTGCCGTCGGCCGTCGGCCGTCGCGCATGTGCAGTCGCCGCTCGGTTCGGATAGTATCCCATACAAATCCATACGAACGACGACGGCCGACGGCACATAACTGCAGACCAGTATAGCCGCGGCGGCTTTACGTTGTTTGGGTCGGAATATATTTTTCAGAACTAGTTATTATGTTTAATAGGTTATGATGGTTCATCGGGTCGTTGGGTTCATAATGTCGTTAGGGTTCATCATGTTGCCAGAGTTCATCGGTTCGCTAGGTTCATCGGGTTATCATGGTTCATTGGGTTACTATGGTTCATCGGTGCGTTGGGTTCATCTTGTCGTTCGGGTTCATCATGCGGCCATAGTTCATCTGTTCGCTTGGTTTATCGGTTCGTTGGGTTCATCTTGTCGTTCGGGTTCATCATGCGGCCATAGTTCATCTGTTCGCTAGGTTCATCGGGTAATTATGGTTCATCGGGTCGTTGAGTTCATCTTGTCGTTAGGGTTCCTCATGTGGCCAGACTTCATCGGTTCGCTAGATTCATCGGGTTATCATGGTTCATCGGGTCGTTGGATTCATTTTTGTCGTTAGGGTTCATCATGTCACCAGAGTTCATCGGTTCGCAAGGTTCATCGGGTTATAATGGTTTATCGGGTTATCATGGTTCATCGGGTTATTACGGTTCATCGGGTCGTTGGGTTCATCATGTCGTTAGGGTTCATCTTTTCTTTAGGGTTCATCATGTGGCCAGAGTTCATCGTTTCGCTAGGTTCATCGGGTTATTATGGTTCATCGGTTCGTTGGGTTCATCTTGTCGTTAGGGTTCATCATGTGGCCAGATTTCATCGCTTCGCTAGGTTCATCGGGTTATCATGGTTCATCGGGTTATTATGGTTCATCGGGTCGTTGTGTTCATTTTGTCGTTAGGGTTCATCATGTGGCCAGATTTCATCGCTTCGCTAGGTTCATCGGGTTATCATGGTTCATCGGGTTATCATGGTTCATCGGGTTATTATGGTTCATCGGGTCGTTGGATTCATTTTGTCGTTAGGATTCATCATGTGGCCAGAGTTCAAGGGTTATAGGTTCATCGGGTTATCATGGTTCCTCGGTTTATCATGGTTCATCGGGTTGTTACGGTTCATTGGGTCGTTGGGTTCATTTTGTCGTTTGGGTTCATCATGTGGTCATCAGAGTTCATCGTTTCGCTAGGTTCATCGGGTTATTATGGTTCATCGGGTTATTATGAATCATCGGGTTATTACGGTTCATCGGGTCGTTGGGTTCAACTTGTCGTTAGGATTCATCATGTGGCCAGAGTTTATGGGTTCGCTAGGTTCATCGGGTTATCGTGGTTCATCGGTTTATCATGGTTCATTGGGTTATTACGGTTCATCGGGTCGTTTGTGTTCATTTTGTCGTTAGGGTTCATCATGTGGTCAGAGTTCATCGTTTCGTTAGGTTCATTGGGTTGTCATGGTTCATCGGGTTATTATGGTTCATCGGGTCGTTGGGTTCACCTTGTCGTTACGGTTCATCATGTCGCCAGAGTTCATCGGTTCGCAAGGTTCATCGGGTTATCATGGTTTATCGGGTTATCATGGTTCATCGGGTTATTACGGTTCATCGGGTCGTTGGGTTCATCATGTCGTTAGGGTTCATCTTTTCTTTAGGGTTCATCATGTGGCCAGAGATCATCGCTTCGCTAGGTTCATCGGGTAATCATGGTTCATCGGGTTATTATGGTTCATCGGGTCGTTGGATTCATTTTGTCGTTAGGATTCATCATGTGGCCAGAGTTCATGGGTTTGCTAGGTTCATCGGGTTATCATGGTTCATCGGTTTATCATGGTTCATCGGGTTGTTACGGTTCATCGGGTCGTTGGGTTCAACTTGTCGTTCGGGTTCATTATGTGGCCATAGTTCATCGGTTCGCTAGGTTCATTGGGTTATCATGGTTCATCGGGTTATTATGGTTCATCGGGTCGTTGGATTCATTATTTCGTTAGGGTTCATCATGTGGCCAGAGTTTTTCGGTTTGCTAGGTTCATCGGGTTATCATGGTTCATCGGGCTATGATGGTTCATCGAGTCGTTGGGTTCATCTTGTCATTACGGTTCATCATGTGGCCAGAGTTCATCGGTTCACTAGTTACATCGGGTTATCATGTTTCATCGGGTTATCATGTTTCATCGGGTTATCATGGTTCATCGGGTTATTATGGTTCATCGGGTCGTTGGGTTCATCTTGTTGTTAGGGTTCATCATGTAGCCAAAGTTCATCGGGTGGTTAGAGTTCATCGGTTGGCTGGGTTCATCGGGTCTTTAGAATCATCTTAACTAAACAGTCGCATTCGACCATTTTGGATCGTAAAATAGTACTTGTATATCGTAAAGCCGCCGCGGCCATACGATATACAATACATACATACAAGTACCTATTCTACCATCCAAAATAGTCGAATGCGACTGTTTACTTTAAATGATCTTAAAGACACGATGAACCATGAGAACCCGATGAACCATGATAACCCGATGAACCTAGCGAACCGATAAACTCTGGCCACATGGTGAACCCTAACGACAAGATAAACCCAACGACCCGATGAACCATAATAAACCGATGAACCATGATAACCCGATGAACCTAGTGAACCGATGAACTTTGGCCACATGATGAACCCTAACGACAAGATGATCCCAACGACCTGATGAACCATGATAACCCGATAAACCTAGCGAACCGATGCACTCTGGCCACATGATGAACCCTAACGACAAGATGAACCCAACGACCCGATAAACCATAATAACCCGATGAACCCAGCGAACCGATGAACTCTGGCCACATGATGAACCCAACGACCCGATGAACCATAATAACCTAATAAACAAAACTAAGTCTAGTCCTGATAACTATACTCTGATATGTGCTGTCGGCCGTCGGCCGCTGCCTTCGGAATGGCATCTGCCGCGGCGGCCGACGGCCGACGGCCGATAGTCGGGGCATGTGCCATCGGCCGTCGGCCGTCGGCCGTAGGCCGCTCGGTTCGGAACAGCACCTTAAGGCACAGACAGTATTACGTAATATTCTGCCATACTAAATGTTTAGTTCATTCTTTTCTTTTTTAATTATATATATTCTTTATTGTGTACCAGATTATTACAATAAATTTGAATATTAAACGTAGTCACAAAGGTGAGCTTATCTCTATGAAGAGATCTCTTCCAGCCAACCTGCACAGTGGAATTAGAAAATACTATATTAGGGAATGACAAAACCGTGTACACATACAGATAGGGACTTGCATATAATATATTATAAACAATACATACTTGTTAATAAATACATAAATAAATTATATATTTAAATTTATACACATACATCAAGATTGTTCCGATAAATAGTGCTCTTTTATTCTGCGTTTAAATGACGTTATACTTGGAGAATCCTGAATGGACTTTGGAAGTGCGTTCCATAATTGCGTAGCTCGAACCGTGAAGGAATTAAAAAAGAATTTGGTATTGGCTCTGGGACACTCAAGTACCTTGGTGATACATGCGCGCCTAGGCCTGGGATCAGGAGGTAAAACGTGGAAACGGGAGCGAAGATAATCAGGAGAGGATGGGTCTTTAAGGATCCTGTAGAGGACAGATAGGATGTGCACATCGCGGCGACGGCGGATTGGGAGCCATTTTAACTGAGCACGAAATTCAGAAACATGGTCAAATTTGCGAAGTCCGAAGATGAAACGAATAGAAAGATTTTGTAGACGCTCAAGTTTGTTTAATAGCTCCTCTGTCACATCCAAGTAACACACATCAGCATAATCAAGAATAGGAAGCAAAAGTGCTTGAGCAAGCATGATTTTAGTCTGAAGGGGTAGGAAGGTCTGGAGCCGTTTGAGAGAGTGAAAAGAGAAGTGCATGCGGCTACTAACCGCATTGACTTGCGGTGACCAAGATAAATCGGAGTCAAATATAAGTCCCAGATTTTTTGCTTTGTCCGTGTAAGGTATACAGACACCGTCATAGAAGATTTTAGGGACATCTGCACCAACAAGCCTTCATTTTAGTCTACTGCTTCCAATTATCATTGTCTGTGACTTAGTGGGATTCACCAGTAAACCAAAACTCTTAGCCCACAACTGAATAGCCTTAAGATCAAGGTTAATGGCATCAACAGCTTCAGAAATATCCGATAGGGAAAAATGCCTGTAAATTTGTAGATCATCTGCATACAAATGGTAGGGAGAAGAGACGACTCGAGAAATATTATTGATGAAAATAGAAAAAAGCAATGGAGATAAGACACCGCCTTGTGGAACACCAGCAGTGAGGGTAGACCAATCTGATGTTAAATCGTCGGTTTTCACACACTGCTGACGACCATTGAGATACGACCGAAACCACTGGATCACAGAGGGAGCAATGTTAAGAGAGCGTAGGGTACCTAGGAGAATGTCGAAGTCAACAGAGTTAAATGCGCTACTGAAGTCAAGCAGAGTCATAACAGTCAGCTTAGTGTTATCCATCGCATGGCGAATGTCCTCAGTGACGTTCAGCAACGCACTAACTGTGCTGTGGGAAGGGCGGAAACCGGATTGGAAGGGACAGAGTAGGTTATTGGAAGTAAGAAAAGAGTAAAGTTGTTTATGAACAACGCTTTCGAGTACTTTCGAAAGCACAGGAAGGATGGAGATAGGACGATACTGGGAAAGAGAAGTTGGATTCGAAGTTTTTGGGAGAGGAATCACAAAGGCTTTTTTCCACGAAGAAGGAAAAACATTAGCCAATAGAGAATAGTTAATAATGTGAGAAATTATAGGCGTAATGCTGTCCAACACAGGAATAAGCATATCTATGGAAAGACCATCGCTGCCTACAGCCTTTGTGGAGATAGAAAGGATGCTTTTCTTAACATCGCTCTCCGTGATCGGTTGAAATTGAAATTGAGTGCAGTCTGGCGGGTCGAGACGGGTTAGATAAGAAAGAGAAGAGTTTTTTGTGATAGTATCAAGCAGAACCGGTGGTGTAGAAAAATGAATGTTCAGTGAATTAAGGTCCATGGTACCATTAGAGGTGTCCACTGCCTTGCCTACGCCAATAGACTTCAAAAACTTCCAGGTCAACGCCTGGGAGAGGTTTTCTAATTTAGTGTGAATATAACGGCGCTTTGCATCCCTACACATTCTGTTGCAGATGTTACGAAGTTTTTTGTAAGCGGCAATATTAGTGTCCGAAGAATCCTTCTTCATCTTACGTTTGGCTCGGTCTCTCCTCGCCATAACCCTTCTGATAACCGCCGTCAGCCAGGGAGCTGGAGCATGCTTTACTCGCACAGGTCTGACCGGTGCATGAGTATCAAAAAGTTGAGTTAACATCCGCGAGAAAGCAACAACTTTGGCATCGATGCCATTAGCTGTTAATACAGGTGACCAGTCAATGTTATTAGCATCTTCTCTCAAACGATCCAGGTCCATATTGCGATAGTTACGCTGGAAAATTACTTTAGCTTTAATTTTAGGTGGACGTAGTTTATAAGTGAGATAAATTAAATCATGGTACGAGAACGGTGCCGTCATTTGCCCATGCGTAATGATAGCTTCTGGTTTGGAGACCATCATAACATCAAGCAAAGACGGTCGACGGTTAGGAACATGATGTGTCGCTGAGAGTGGAAGAACATGTAGATTGAAAGAAGAAGTTATAGAGAGAAGCTTTTTTGATCGGAGGTCATCCTTCAGAGTGCAGGTATTTAAATCACCCATTATAATAAGATGATCATAGACAATACTGTACTGATTTAAAATAGACTCAAACAATGAGAAATAGTCCACGCTATCACTTGGGCTATACACAGCACCAAGAAGAAATTTCTTATGGTGAAGGATGACTTCCAAGAAAATATACTCAAGGGAACCCGTATACTGAGTTGGAGATACACATATCTGTGTGGCCGGTATATCAACCCGGAGATAGATACCCACTCCGCCACCAGCAGTACCAACTCGGTCATTCCGAAACAGCCTATAGCCGGGCAAAGAAAAAGAAGTGGAAGGGAGAGATGGTTTTAGCCAAGTTTCAGAAACCAGAATTCCATCAACACAAGTGTTACTAAAGGATGTGAGAAGATCACTGTAGTGAGCTGGTATACTCTGAGCGTTGATGTGCACCAGGGAAAGGAACGGAGAGCTATGCTGGAAAACTGATGAGAGTTTTTCATCTAACGCATCTGAGTCAGAAAAAGATGAATCACTTTGAGCACTTAGATAGTCATCCGAAGATGAACATGAAAAATAATCATTATGTAACATATATAAATGTATATATAAATATATTATATAATAATAATAATAAAAAGAACTAAACAAATTATTAAACTAAACCGATCAGTTATTCACTTCACAAATTGACTGACAGAGAATTAATCACTTCGCACAAGTATAATACAGTAAATAGGTACTTAACAAACAATCGAGAATCCAAAAAATGTATCGAACAACACTAAAACCACAGAAACGTACATAAAAAGTTTTACAGAACGCATTACTGCAAAAATAAAAATAAAGTTATAGAAAATACTAGTTTAAGAACGCAACCTTTGTTCACAAATGTCAAAGTGACGGACGAATGTTGAAAAAAATAAATACTTGCAAAATCTAAAGAATTTCGACCAAAAGACGCCAAATGAAAGTGTTTAATTATATTAAAAGAAAGGGTAGAATACTACGAGTTGTCGAAAAACGATGTTCAAAAATTTATAAACCGGACAAATAACGGAGTCAAGGTGCAGTACAATGTAAACAAGACCGGCGCACGCGCAGTTACTGTTTCTACTTAGCAGTTTTCTGAGCAGGAGCGGGATACTTTTTGATCAGAAGCTGAAGCTCGGAAATGGTCACAAGTTTCTTCCTGGTCTTGTCCGGCAGAAGAATCACGATTACGCCGTCCGCCGACCAACAGTTCCGCATGCCAAAATGGTTTCTAGCTGTGGTGAAAACATCTTGACGAGGCTTTGTAAGGAACTCTGACAAAGACATTTTGGAGCCCTTTAGGTGTGTTTTGGCATTCCACACTGCTGATCGTTGAGTCGCAGATGAAAAACGAACGAGGATGGGCCTCGCCTTGTCCCTTTTGACTCCTAATCGGTGGCAAACTTCGATCGCTTCTGGGCCGACAGACGACAACTTCATTTGGTTGTGTAGTATGCTTTGGAGTTTCTGAGGCAGGTCTTCAGTATCTATCTCCGGGACTCCATGAAAGAGAAGGACTTTTCTACGGGAATGAGTCTCCAGACGATCCACACCATTTATCAACAGCTCCAGCTGCGCCTTCATCATGTTCAAAGTAGTCAGCACAATGGACTTGAAGCTAAGGTATTCAGCAGATAGGACCTTAACTGTGGGCTGGTTTGAGGTGGATGTTACCTGCTGGTTCTTTTCAAACTCCGTCATCCTGGTGTCCATCCATGTGGCGAGCTCTGCCATACTTTTAGCAAGTAATGCTGTGCTGTCCATGGTGATGTGTTGAAATCCAGTGAAAAGGTGAATAGTAATGATGTGATGAATTGTAATTGGATTGGGGACACGTCAATTTGTATTCTCGGTAAGAGTTTAATTCATTTATATAACAATAACTATTATTAAATAATTAAAAACCATGAGAGCCAAAATATTGATGTTGACACTGTCCTGTCTACCCCCAAAAAAGGGGTAATTCTGGACAGGCAAGGGTCTTCACATCATACAGCCTCGTCTTTAGTTACCTGTTTCATACCAAATTACGTTCCGTTTCTATGAGAGTCATCGAGATAATTTTGAAATCAAATTATGTGGGTTTAGCGTATAACGAATTTATCTTCATGGACACCAGCAAAGGATTTCCATACAACTTTGCTGGCGTGATCTGAGACGTGACAAACAGTGTGAAACTTCGCGGTTTCTTTTTTTGAAAGAAATGAACACATTTCCTAGCATGTTTGAGAAAAATAATTATGTACATGTACTTACGTACATACATACATACACATATCACGCCCATATCTCTTGAAACTTGCGTACCTAGTATACAAAAGTATTATTTATGTAGTAAAAGATTTTTGTCAGATTTAGTTCAAGAGTGGGATCAATTGATTCGGAAGGTTTTTAGTGTTATGGGGTAGAAAGGTTCTAGAGTGGCACTGGGTCAAGATCTTCATGCTAGGGTAACACTGGGTTGAAAGGTTCTAGACTTATACCTAGCTGGAAAGTCCTAGAGTGTCACCGAACAAAATGCCAATACTAATGTAAAAATAAATTTCCAGGTAGTTACTTATCATTTCGGGAAGGTCGAGGGTATCATTATATTAAAGGTTGTGGTCACCCTGGTTCGTTGGTAACACCGAAATATACCAAACATTGTATAGGGCTATAAATCCCTTTTCTCAAACTACCAATTTCAAGACCAAAAATTATAGGATTATCCAGATAGGAATGGATTAAAAACCTTAGTCAAACAAACAATTAGAAGCACCTTCGATTTTAATTTTTCTTAGTTACTTTAATAGATACCACCAAAATGTATGATAATTTTTAACTATGAAGCAATACAACTGGTGTCGGTGATTAAAGGAAAAAGATTGTAAAAGGTGTTCGAAGGTATGAAATTTTTAAGGCATGCGGCTCTGTGTTTGTCTGATGGTCAACAAATATTGTTCAAAAACTATTGTTATATATTATCATATCATAATATCACACTCGAATATATAATGGCCGTCACTAATTGGTTTTTGCTATTTATATTTTGAACTTACATTTATGTATACTGATTTATGCAATAAACGTTTAAAATTGAAATTTAACAGTATTAGTTGCGCTTAAGGTGCACGCAATGACGAAAATGACAAAGAAATATCCAAAAAAAGTTTCTTAATGTCGAAGTTCGCAAAAAATGTACAATACCAGGATGGACAAAAACGAAACAAAAATATGTTCGCGCAAAGTGCGTAAAATGATACTGGCCACTTGCATTTTTAAACCTGAACTAATAAGTTGGCTTTATTTAGTTTAATGACTTTGCTTCTTCTGAAATAACGTAAAACTAAAAAGTTGTAAATATGATTTGAGATGATATGAAGATAAGTGTTTTGTGAACTGATTAAGCCCTTATTTTTAGACCAATTCTTTTCATGTACTGAAAGTGGAAGAATAACAAACAAACATACAGTACAGTTTATACAGTTCATAATTAATATGGATACTATGCGTTCAGCTAAGTCTTGGCGAATGGTTCAGCTTATTTCAAAATATGGTCCTTATGATATAATGTAGGTTAATATTCCTTCCAAGTTATAATATCAACTTTGTGAGTAGTCCACCGAGAATCGAACCCGGAACCTTAGCGCCGCAGGCCTTCGCACTACCATTAGTCGTCAAGTATTGTATCAGTACCAGTTAGACTAACATTATATGAAATGGTGACACCTCTAAAATATACTCTTTGACATGACTTCCGAATTTCATTTGAATTTCGTTCCTTCCGGCGAAGTAGGACTCTTAAGTCAGTAGACCCAGAATATATTGGAACTGCAAGTAAGCTTATTTAAGTTAAAAGGATCAGGCCTTCTGAAAGACCTATGGTCCTCTATCAGTAAAAAGCTCACATATTATGTCTGGGCGTGGGCATTATTAAGTTATGGTGTTGCGAACAGGCGCATAATGCAATCAGCTAGAAGTTGTGGCCTATGGTGGCACTTGAGGAAAGCTGATGTCAAAGAACAGGTACCTACCTTAAAATAGCCAATGTCCAGTAGTGGACGATTCATGACTGTTGATGAAAATTTGATTATTTAAGTATCTACAGGGTGTAATGGACAGCCCTCCAAATACTGATTGGGTGCATACAGATCATGAAACTGAACAACTTTCCCCTAGAAACATTTGTCAGTAAATGACAAAAAAAACGATTTCCCGATCACAATCACCTGACTGACTATGAAAAGTTAAAAAAAATACGTTTCCTGAAAAAAAAGGGAAGTTGTTCAGTTTCGTGGTCTGAATAAAACCCTATCAGTATTCGTAGGGCTGTCACTTACACCCTGTATTAATGGTAAAGTTATCATTGCAAATAGTTTCCAAGAACAGATGAATGGATCATATCAAAACAAATTCATCAAATCTATCTACCACTCACGATATGAAATTTTATCTCACGGATATCAAATCAAATACTTATTATCCGGATAAAGATTATTACTGCCGGTCATGCATGACTGCCGGTTCTGGGTAACCCGGGCGCGTTAATGCAAAACCTACTGGAATCTGCAACATAAGCTCGTATTCCAAAAGCTAACTTCAAACATACATACACATACATAGCGCCACCGGCCGTAAAAATACGGTCGCTATTGCCACGTCTGACAAATATCTGAGGGCCGTTTCAGAAAAATCGTGTATCACTATTTGGCTGTCAGACCGTCGTCGTCGCCTAAAAATGTTATATACATGAAACCCTCGAATCTATTAGTCCGCCGCGTCCACATCCGCGGAAATGAAATGGGGTGAAGTTATTGTAAGCTAGCATCTCTTCATATCGTATTAATATATGTCGGAGCGTGAGGTATTAAACCTGAGGAATGAAGTAAAGTGCACTTTTTGATGTATTTTATGGAAAGAGCATTAATTGAGTACCTATGCGTTGGCGTCGGTCGAAGCATGTAGTAGACATATTGTGTCAAGTGGTTTGGCTAAAGGCATTTTTGGGAACAGAGTGATTCCGAGTTAGTGTTGTTTGAGCGATCGGGCGTAGCGCAAGGCTCAAATGACCTTTCATCGTTCCTTGGTTTTGGTACTTCGCGTCCTGATCTTAATGTTAAAATTAATTATAGCTGCTAGCCTACTATCTGATTTTCGGCCGTTACGACATCAGAAGTGGGATTGAGACCTACAAACTGTAATGTAGTGCCATAGTGATAGACCTGTGGACCCAGTGATTGTGACTAAAATGACTTTCGTGGCGAAGATACCAGTTGTAAGCGGGATTGCAGATTGCAGAGAATGCTCTTGGACCACAAATAATTCAGGCCAGTTCTTTCCATACTGTTATTTTCTAGCGATTTGATGTTATTGGTTACTGATGATTTTTAAATGCCGCGTTTTAGTAATGTTATTTTGAGGCTGATATCAATTTTGAGTTTGTGATAGAATTCTTTTTTAGTACGGTAATGATTGCGACACGTTAATCTACTGAATTTGTTTATAAACGTGGACCTAAGTTGGACTGGAGTCAACTTTATCGGATTTTAATTGGCATTATTGTTTGATGAAAAATCATTCGATACAATAATTATTTTGGATAAGGAATTAGATTCACGAAAACATAAAGATTAATTCATTTTCTGTCAATGGGTGACGTTGTTATGATTGGAAGATGTCTCTGGAATCGGAAATAATCAAATAAAAAGAAACATGTTTTAGTTTTGTTGTGTACAGTTAGTTGTCCACGTATTTCGTTTTCGTTGGCACAGTTGGTAGACTGTTGCAAGGAACATGAAGGTTCAGGTTCAATTCTTGGCCTAGTTTGGAAGTTTTGATTTCGTATTTTATTGTGTAAAGAAGGATTTCTGATCTTTTGCAATTATTGCATTGCATTATTGTTCGCATCGTATAAAGTGACGCATGTATCGTTACAGTAAAATATTATTTAGCGTGTTTTCAAACTTTTGGAAATGGATAAATCGATAAATCAGTCTATTTTTAGAACTAAGTTTAACAAACCTAAAGTCAAACTATGGGTCGGCTATTTGATATCGGCGGAAACAAAAAAAAGGGTCTTTTCAAGTACCTATGAGAACCAAGGCGTTGTGTTTTGGTTTGGGAATAGCGACTGTTTCTCAATCTTTACTGAAATTGGTATAGAATTTTACCTGGTACAGATTTGCATTTATGCGAAACTATTGAAATAAAAGCTTTTGCAGAGTTGGTACCTATATAGACAGAGCAATTGTCGGAAATATAAAAAAAAAATGGGTTAGTAATTTTCAATCAACGTATTTTGAATTTTAACAAAGATATTGTATGAGAGGTGTACTTATTTTTTTATTTTTTTCCATTAGGATATGTTTTTTTTTAAACTGAACAATTCGTTGCTGGTTTAGAACCCAGGGGAATGCTGCTGTATGTGTACCTAAAGCCAGAAGACATTATACTCTACTTACAGTTTGAGAATCACTCTCGCGTTGGATTTGTTATTTAGTTTGGGAGAAACACACTTGAGGTTTAAAACTAATAAATAATGATAATGGTTATGGCATTTCCTTATAGTGCCGAAAACATTTTAAAGCATTGCTGTAGCTCTATTATGTTATCTGATAAAATAGCTTTGTTCTAAAAGGGACATTGATGTAGAAAATTAAATGACTAAGGGTCGTAGCGACGCCTATTATCTATTACTAGTCACAGGCAGGGTGGCTGGGTTTACTGATACCCGTGGTGCAGCACGTGTTGCCATACATAGTATATTTGGAGAAATGAACGAGATCTTTGTATTGTTTTCATAATGCAAGGATAGCAAAAACTCTTTTGTTAATTAACTTTTACCATAAGGGATTTAGAAAAGATGACTGTCACTTAAGAAGATTAACTTAAATGCGTATAGCGTTAATCAATTTAGGAGAAATAATTTTTAAATCAGGAACGTAGTGCTTTGCCGTGGTGGTGATAAATAGAGCATTTGAATGGGGTCGTTGTGTAAATTTCTGCGTGAACCGCATTAATATTTTGTCTCGGTAAAAAGAAAAACTGAGTATTGTTGGATACAATGGGTTGATGTTGTTAAAACTAAGAGTACGTGGCTATGTTGTGCAAGTAATTTAGAATTTTATAGCACTGACTTCGACGAAAGATGTAAATAGTGAATTGCATATTGAGTGCAATTGATATTTGAGTATTGGTACGTGATATGAATTAGGTACCTATCATTTAAACAAAATAGATTTCATTAAGTTATTCTGTCAACATGGAAGATTAATTGAGAGATATTAAATCACCTACTCGATGAAGCAATTCATGAAAATTAAGCTCTCAAAGCAGTGCTTAGTTCAAATAAATGCATGCTTTGTAAAGGTGGAATAAAATAAGAATTATTTTTAATCTGATAAGCATTGAATGGATCTAATGTGATAATAGAAACGGTTGTCAAAAGTTACATTTTGATATGAACTTGTTTTCATTTTAGAAGTACTGAATCGTATGACTATAGTGATTTGCGTTGCTATCTTGAGCAGGAAAACGTAATCTGGCTATCTTCATATAGCTGTTATGTGCCTTGCTGGGATAGAAAGCTAAAATGCCTGAAAGTAAAGTACCCATAAAATTGCATAATTAATCAGATGATAGTAGCAGTTAAAGTTTTTGTTGCTGGCAATGATGGACGTGTTTGTCCTCCCGACCCCTCACGACGATATACTATGACTGTGATCACCGTACCTACTTATTGACTCTGACTTAAGACCTCAGCGGGAGGAGCGCGTGCCATGGTGGAGACAGTGTGGTCTCAAATTGTGGAGACAGTGTGGTCTCATGTTGTGTTGGGTCAGATATAGCCCGGGGAACTATGATCTGATCGGGTGAGTGGCCAGCTGCAGTGGCTCATTCACCATCCGCTTTGCTGATCTGTGTGATCAGATGGTGTCTTTGATGGACGCATGGATTCGTTGAGGGCATCATACTTGACCAAGAAGGTGATTACTGTGGTCATTACTGTTATGTATGATGTCGCTCCAGGTAACCGGTGTTACCAGTAGGCGTGCCACAAGGTGGTGGTGTCGGCCTGAGATCCGTGGCGGGGATCTGTGACTGTGATTGACAGTGTTGAGTGACCCATGGTGGGGAAGCTCTGTGACCGTTGCGACGGTGGCCGGATGCAACAAAAGACTTTAATGCTGAATAATAACTGTTTTGTATTGAAGTTAGAACATTGTTTTATGGGCACTTGTCTTTCAATAAGTAGTAAAGTGATTTAAGTTATCAGAAAGCGCCGAAAACGGCTGGTTCAAGTGGGTTGAAAATTTATGGTTCACACTCAACTTGTAGTCTGTCACATAATAAACCCGTAACCTTAATGTCAAAGCTGAAATAATAATGAGTTTCTGATAAATGTTATTTCTTTAGCTGTTAAGTTCGACAGCACAGTAAAAGAGTGCATAGTTCCTAATCATGTAAGGGTAAAAACGTATTGGATGGCTTATGAGAAGTTTTTGAAGTGCAAACGAATATGGGCCTGTTTATTTATTTAGCAAATAATAACACAAACGTGAAAAACACTTGAACGATTTGGAGATAATAGATTTGTTGTTATGAATACTAAGTCAAATTTAACAAACAAGTATTAGGAAGTAAGTAAGTAAGTACCAAACAGGATATCTAACATAGCAAGTACTTTGGATCAAAGATACTTAAAACCGCAATGAATGCTGAGCTGCTTTCGGTTCTTGCAGTTCACCGATATAGACCTGTTCACATGTTCAAAGGTACGAAGCGAACTGTTGTGAACAACTAGATCTTTGTTCAGTTCAGGAGTCTAGCCAGATTATTATGGTTTTATGGGCTATAATAAGCTAAAGTATGTCTGTCAGGATAACCGAACGATACTGTGAAATGGCTAGTTGTGACCACACGAGGACGTGTGTAAGTCAGGAAGGCCGTGTCGGAGCGTGAGGTATTAAACCTGAGGAATGAAGTAAAGTGCACTTTTTGATGTATTTTATGGAAAGAGCATTAATTGAGTACCTATGCGTTGGCGTCGGTCGAAGCATGTAGTAGACATATTGTGTCAAGTGGTTTGGCTAAAGGCATTTTTGGGAACAGAGTGATTCCGAGTTAGTGTTGTTTGAGCGATCGGGCGTAGCGCAAGGCTCAAATGACCTTTCATCGTTCCTTGGTTTTGGTACTTCGCGTCCTGATCTTAATGTTAAAATTAATTATAGCTGCTAGCCTACTATCTGATTTTCGGCCGTTACGACATATATTAAAATAAATTATTGGTTGTTTTTTTGTTTACTAGTAATAATCTACGAAACAGCTACAGAGCTATATTGGTGCAATTTTTGTTTTGTGATTAAAATAAAAAACCCAGGTGCGTTACAAAAC